>OV179159.1:8508378-10982680 GCA_921972225.1 Euplexia lucipara
ATTTTTGTATCTCCTATAGTTTGGATGGTCTGTTGCGGTTCTGCATCAGGTGTTCCGGATCTTCAAGTTTATTCTCTCAGCAGAAAATGCTCATCACGTGGAACAATTTTTGCTATGGGACCATTTTTGTATCTCCTATAGTTTAGCTGGTCTGTTGCGGTTCTGCATCAGGTGTTGCGGATCTTCAAATTTATTCTCTCAGCAGAAAATGCTCATCACGTGGAACAATTTTTGCTATGGGGCCATTTTTGTATCGTCTATAGTTTAGCTGGTCTGTTGCGGTTCTGCATCAGGTGTTCCGGATCTTCAAATTTATTCTCTCAGCAGAAAATGCTCATCACGTGGAACAATTTTTGCTATGGGACCATTTTTGTATCGCCTATAGTTTAGCTGGTCTGTTGCGGTTCTGCATCAGGTGTTCCAGTTTCCACGATAAATTATAGCCTATGTGTTGACTAGACTTAATATCTATACAACAAAAAAAAATCATTCAAATCCGTCCAGTAGTTCCGAAGATTAGCGTGTGCAAACAAACAGACAAACAGACAAACAGACAGACTTTTTTTTTTGGATTCGTGCTCTATTACTGTTTCTAAACCCCCCTCAATTATTATTTTTTAAATATATTCAATGTACAGACACAGTTTTTTTACAGTCTTATTATATGTATAGATTAGTGCATTATTATTGTACTTGAACCCTGAAGAATACCTGGGGTTGCAGATGTCCCTCTTATGCACAAGGTTCTAGGTTCAAATCCGGGCAAGTTGCAGCAGCGGGAAAGCATGTTATGCGTTGCCATCCCAAGGACGAGGCAGAAATGTGTGCGAATATTCAAACACTGCGACAACATGATATTACGTCATTAGTAGTTAGAGCTCCTTCACAAAGTGCTATACTAAGTGGCGTGTGTCTAGTTATTACCATTATTTGAATGAAACATGACTAGAGATGGGTAGTGGGTTAAAACCCAATCTTCCCATTCAAGTTAAAACCGGGTGATTTGGGTTTTAACCCAGTTTTAACCAGAAATATTTTCAAGAATCAGAAATATTTTGTTTTCAGCCCGCCAAACCACCAAGTGAGTGGAATGAAATGAGAGGTAACTGGGTTATAACCCAAAACGGGGTTTTAACCCGGGTGATTACCCATCTCTAAACATGACAGTTTGCAACTTGCATCTATCATCGTAACATTTCCTTCTTGAGTACTTTAGTTTTTATTTAAACACGGAAACATTGAACTCGGTTTTAAATGATCAAGTATGTAGTTTGTTGTTCATCCTTCTCCATCGAAACTATTTTTTAGATAGGGCAACTAGAATGCTTTCTTGGATTTTTTGTTACTTGTAATTTGGACGTCAATTTAAATGAGCTAATTTAAGTATTGAGAATTTGAGTTGGTTAAATAAAAATTATTGTTTCACTCTTCCTGAATCAACAATAATTACTAATTTAATCTCCAGCGTTTGATGGTCTATCATAGTACCTACGTGTTATTGAAAAAATTGTGGTGTCTCTCTTCCACAAATGCCATAGAGAAGAGTTAAAGTTGAAGTAGAGAATTTGACTTGACTTTGACACGTCACCTTTCAGCTATGTGTATCTAAACCGTTAGTTCTACACAAAACAACCGACAAAAGTAATAAATGAAGTCGTATGTTTCTTGCAACCGTCTACACTTTGTCATAGAAGCTGCAATGAATAGTACCTATTAGCAGAGTGGACTCTGTGCAGCATCATAGTCGAGTTAACTTGTAGTCACTGGACATTATTAATTTGTTTGCTTTGAGCCATGTTGCAATATTCTACAGTATGGCGTTATTCTACAGCATGGGATGGATATCGTCACACATCTAGACACCATAAGTTTTTCACGTCTCTCTCTGAGTTTCTTTCGGCATTTCTTCTCAGGGATCAGTCATTTACTTTTAAAAATATTCTAATCATTCGAAATAAATATCATTTCCTTTAATTTTTACTAAAACTATGAGTCCTATTGCTTAAATAAAATGATTATTATTATTTCAATTCTATGTAATTCTGGAACCCCCCCGCGATGAAATTGATCATCGCCCGTATTTTTTAGATTTTTCTGATGTTCTATATACTTTAACACACATAAATTTCAATACAAAGTTACAAACCAATGAAATTTTAAATGAAAGAAGTTACTTATTTACTTTTTAAGTCGTTTTCTCGAAAGGTTAGTTAGAAATAATGTTTTTTGCATAGTTTTTTACAGGTTTAGACAAAAAAAAAACATCAGAAAATAAAACCTAGGTAATATTAGGAAAATATTAACGAAGTTTTATTGCTAGATTAATGTACAGAACTCATGGTACCATTTTGTAAAATATGAACCTAATGTTTCTTATGTATAATGTGTCTTTTTGCACCCCACAAAAAATATACAAATTAAAAATGTATATTTTGTATATCTAACTCATTTGCCATTCTCTACCCTTAATAAACTTAACTAACCAATCACAATACACAATCTAGATACAGGGTGATCCAATTACAACAATACAAACACACTTAAAAACTCTCCAGAATATTCTACAATTAAAAAAGTACACAACACATACACAAAACGTTCCACATTTAAAAAAGTACACACACTAGGGCGAGGCGTTACGCCCCCTGAATATTCATAGCGCACCGGAGATTGTATCGCTTAATAAACACCCTGTATACTAGTCCGCTCACGTGCCCCTAATGACCTGAACAGTATTAATGGAGGAAATTTTAAATTTTCACTTAGAACCTTTTGGTTCTGTCTGATTTATGTACGTAGACTTAAATTGTATAGAAATTGCTAATGTAGATTCATTTGTGTTTGTTTGCGAGTTAATTAGTTTGTGTTGTTAGTTTGAAATTGAGAAGGGATTTGTGAAATATGGTGGTGTGAGGTTTTACGTAAATAGGTTTCAACTTTGGACACGTAGGGTCATATAATTTCTTGCCTGTTGTTGCTTTTTATGATACAGTACACTTTTACTTCAGTCTTACATTTAAATTTCTAGTTTTTTAATGCATTGTCTTGTTAGTTTAGTGCACACTTCTGCAAGCACTTCTGTTCAGCACGACTTCCTGATTTCAATTCTCAGGTCAAACAATGTTATCATTAGCAGTCTGGAATTTGGATCTGTACCCGGTTGATGGCAATGAGGTCGCCTTCTATTACATGGGGTTTTAACGTAATTGGTTCAAAGTGGGCTAATTTTAATGGCAAACCTCTGCCTAACACATTGGAGAAAAAACAAATAAAGAAAAATCCGTTTACAGCAAAATAAATACAGCTTTAAAACTCTAAAACAGACAGAAATGTTATTTTACCTACTGTATTTTACTCACAGCAAAACAATATACCTAGGCAATGCATTTTATTGCCCTTTCATAAGTACTCAGCAAAACCTACCAAAAGCTGTCAATCTTACTTTAATATAATTCAAAACTTTCTTCTTCATAAAATATTTAAAACAGAAAAGTGTTAAACACAAAGTAAAGTTTCAACTAGTGCAAAAGCTAAAAGTAGCTCTAGTGAATAAATAAAATGCGATCAACATGAATGCTACGACGAGCTCTACGAAATGGCTACGCCGTGCTACGAGCGTATACGAGATGCGCTACGCCGCGACTACGATTACATTATAACGATCGAATGAACTGTTTGTTTGTGAATCAGTCACGTTGACTAAACTAAATACAACGTTATTATATTAAATATTTATGAAAAAGTCAAATTGCAGCTTTAACGGCGGAAAATACTTAAGGAAAGCAATATTTCACAAGGCGTATTCCCTTTTCATTGATCAAACAGTTACATTTTGTAACTAAACAGATTAATAAAGGCGTCTTAAAAATACCAACAAGCTGTCAGTTTCATCACTCACATAAATACAGCAGCTTAAATGGTGGAAAATAATTTAGAAAAATAATAATAAAAATAAATAAATATTAAATATTTTTCAACTTTCACCCAATGCTACCGAATGATATTTAGACCTAAATTAAGCAGAGCTTGCACTATGAGTACTAAATAACTGACAATCATACTTTTTTATTTCAAAGTACAGACGCCAGCACGTCAAGTTACTCCAGTGTGTTCAACTTTATGTCACACAGAATAAGGTTCATATTCAATAGGGAAAATTTAACACATTGGGGTAACTTGATGTGCTGGCGTCTGTATATACATAATATTATTTATAAATTGCACCCAGACATATGACAAAATGATCGTGCTGATTACACAAACATTTGTGTTGTGTGGGAATCGAAACCACGACCACTGGGCATAGCAGTCAGGGCCAACTGGCTTAGTCAAAACAAAAATATTTTTTATTGATTTATTTATTTATTAAAACTTTATGCACAAGTAAAAATAAACTGTACAAAGGCGGACTTAATGCCTTAGACATTTTCTACCAGTGTACCTTAAGGTGGTGCAGAGACGAAACGAGGTAGGTGCAACAGGTTAAAAATTGAGGACAAAAAGTGACACATAAAAATAAATACACAGATACATACATACTGAAACAACATAAATACACAGATACATAGGTACATACTGAAACAAAATAAATACACAGATACATACATACATAAACAGAATAAATACATGGTCAAGAGAGATAAAAATACGTTTTTATCGAAAAACCAATCAGAGTACCAATCAACCAAGCGATGAACCTGCCAACATCTTATGCATATGTTCAAGAACTTTCATTTTAAATGTGAACCGACTAGTTGCCATCCTGATGTTTAGAGGGAGCGCATTCCAAAGGAAAATCGATATAGTAGTAGCCTTTTCTAAAACATTAATTTAGTGAAATTCTTTTGGCTCTATAATTACAATTTACAACGATCGTTCACTTATCTGTACAATCGTTGTAAATTGTAATTATAGAGCCTCACCGTACGACTGAACACTGCCACCCAAAATACAAGCTTTCGCTTAGTTTGGTAGACAGTGCCAGTACCTTTAGTACATTACATTAACTTGTGCCTAATTTTAAGTCACTCTGTAAAGTGTAAACTTGCGACAATAAAGATTATTATTATTATTTTAAAAAAAGCTATCAGCTGTGTCACTCCACATTTGATATATCGCATGGAGCAAATCCTAAACTATCACATCCATGTCGGTTCAAATCAATGTTCTATAAAAGGTCAAACAATTCCCTTGTGTGCATTAGTTAATAACAAACAAACAACAAACAACACACAAGTCAGCTGACAGTTTAATTTCGCGAATGAATCGTTCAATATGAACGTTCATATTGAACGCTGTCGGCTCCGATCGGTCACCGGGGGTAATAGCCTGTTGACGTTTAGTCAAATTACGTTAGGGGTAACCCTAATGTATTATATTTGTTTCGTTTTTTTTTTGTTTTCAGTGAGAGATTAGGGTGTGGGTGAATTTAAAGTGTTGTAGGTATCAAGTTCTGATGGGGTAACCAATTTTTTTTTTAACCTAATATTTGTTTGACGTTCGAAAAATGTATATTTGACTTAACTTTAGTTTGAAGTTCAAAAGTGACATATTGATGGTCTAATTCAAATAAATGAATGATTTAACTTGGACTTTTTTCTTTTTTTCAAATTAATTAAGCGTTGACATGACAAGTAATGTACAGACGCCAGCACATCAAGTTACCCCAATGTGTCAAATTTTCCCGATTTAATATGAACCTTATTTTGTTTAACATAAAGTTGAAAACCGATCAAAGAAATTTGACACATTGGGGTAACTTGATGTGCTGGCGTCTGTACCTACTTAAACTATTTTCTTGTTTTAAAAATGGTGTGCTTTTAATTCAAAGTAATTAATTCACTTGTTTAATTGAATATCTTATTGGATTGGAACTATAAATTGGAATTAAAAAAAAACTCGGGCTTCTGACAAGCCCAAAATAATTTTTAAAGATCTGAGAATTACAACCAATACAAACAGTCGGTCTACGGATGAGTACTACGACCCTCAAAAAAGCACTGTGCTTAGCGAGATACAGAGTACCCATCCGTAGAGAGACTTCAGCTAGTAAATTCAAAGTTTCAATCAACCCAGCTGTTATTTAGCCACAAACACCAATTATCTAAATGTTTTTTAAATTCCACTGTTCGGAAATTTCCCAGGGAATCATTTCCCAAAACCCAACGACATGGTATTGGCAATCCATTCTTCTCAAGTGCCAACAAAAACAAACAACAACACAGCACCTAAATCAAACACACACGAACAACTAACAGCCAACAAATCAAAGCAAACATTGGGCCAACGTTGGCCGCAGTTATTACAAGGTCCGTTGCGTGGATGATAACATTAGTTTGCCGGTTTTCCGTAAAAACCGATATAAATCACTAGCGCGCCAGCCCTGACTAATTACGGTTTAATTTAGACCAACAAAGGGCCACACTAGCAAACTTGCTTGATAAATCTCTAACATGTGTGCCGCCTAACGAGTACTGACCAAACTGGAATAATGGGGTGGATATTTTATCGCTTTTAGTTACAAATATGCGGGATATGAGACTTTCTGTTACATAAGGATCATTATTTTCAGACTTGCATAATGAAATATAAACAATTAAAGCAAAGATCTAATATTTTAACACTTGAACTTGTGAGCTCATGAACTGTTTTATTGGGGTAATCGTATTTGTCTGGAATTGAATTCAAAGTCATCAAAAAATTTTGAGTTTAGATTTCAATGTTAATATGAACATTTACATTTACTTTTTTTTTGAAATCTCGGTATATTGGAGTGTGCTAGCTAACACGTGACAATCATTCTGAAATATAATGTTTTACAAAGTGCATAAACCTTAGTGCTATTTATTGAGCATTTCATTGTATAGATTCTTTGTATACCTAGTTCTTCAAACGAATCAGACAGATGTGTTGCTGGGGAGTTTGTTCCGCCACTTCTTCTTCCCAGCAAAAACACTAGGAAGTAGCGAAGGGTGGGCTTTTTTAGGGGGACTGTCTTTATGTATTTTTTTTTGACGTTTAAAAGTGCTGATTCTTAGCTTTGTTTGAATGAAGACTTTTGATTTTGAGTCACTTCATTTATTTGAATTAGACTAACAGAAGTTACTAAAAGGTAGTTAAATATAAAGACGAGTGAGTACGAAACTAAATTAAGTAATTGGTACAAGAAAGCTTTCCATCATATCATCACGCCAGTATTCCAAAAAAAATAAGCAGAGGTGTGCCTATGATGCACTTAAATTTCATGTGATGAAAACGGTGCCAGCCTATTGCCATCAAACAAGTGCAAATCTAGACTCCAGTCTGCAACTAAAAAAGAATGAGATGGAAAACCTCAATATATACCACAGTCTAAAAACATACAGTCGTCCGACGAAGCCGTCTAGACAGGGCAATCGTGTGAGATGTGAGAGGTGAGACGCGGGATAGCCACTCCCGCACTGCGAACAAAACGATGTTCGTAGTGCGAGAGGTATTATTCAAGTCTAACGCGTGTAGAAGTTGTCGGTAATTTTCCAGAGATCGAAGGTGTCGTCATACTGTATTAATATTCATACTATGATTATACTCAGCTTGACCCGGGACTCAAACCTAAATACCTCAACAGTAGCGTTCGCGACTTCTAGACCAAAGAGCCACCATAAGTACTAGAAAGCCACAAGTCATCCTACTCCTGCCCAAATACCCCTATTCGGGGTCGGCGCAACATGTTATTTTCTTCTTCTATACATCTTTATTTGCCGTTATCTCACTAGTTCATGTCCTATGGCCTAGGACCCATGGGTGGCATAAAAACTCTGACACTTAAGTTAGTCAATAACCACACCAAAAGCAGAGAAATAAGAAGAAAACATAAACCTTGCTTCATAGCCATATCACACAATCCATCGTTACATAGTTCTTTATCTACTTTTGTATTTCAAAAGAAAGCCGTAAGAACTTCATAACGAACCGTACCGGCATTCGTGCGGGCTGGTTGTGTTTATTCTAAAGTTAATTAGTATCCACACTGCGCAAAGTGTTGTTTACGTACTATCACGTGCTAACGGCGTGCGCCGGACCACCCAGGTGCGCTTGCCTCCGCGCGATCGAGCCATGACTGATAACGTGAGTGCTCCACCGCGACGTGCGACGCCTGTATTTAATAATGATATTCGAAGCCTACTGAATGATTCTTCCGACATGGATAATATGGATGATGATGGTGGAAATAAAGAGGTCCAGTCAAGAGCGGAAAAAAGGGGAAGAGAAGATAGTACTGAAGAAGAAGAGGGTTGGACTGAAATTAAAGGGAATAAGAAGAAAGCATGCCATAGCAGTAAAAACTCGGTTCAAGAAGAAAAGTATGAAGTCTATGCTTCTTCCAAGGAACGTCTTCCGAAGCAATTCGCAATGGCACGTATTTTAAAAGAAAATAAGATAGATAAAATCCGCCACGTTAAATATTTAAGTCCGTTTAAAATACGTCTCGAATTCGAATGCGAATTGGCTGCCCAGAATCTTTTAACGTGTGAGAAACTTTTGGAGAAGGGATGGAGGTTTCAGAAAGCTATGCAGCTGTCTGTCTGTTATGGCCTAATTAAGGATGTAGACTTGGACTTTACAGATGACGAGATTGTCAACAATATTACATGTCTAGCACCCGCTAAGCTTTTATCAGTCAAAAGGTTAGACCGTCGTAACAGGAATGAAGGTGGTTGGTGCCCTAGTGAGACCCTTCGACCTTGCTTTGACGGTGACCATCTGCCTCCGTCTGTTCGTGTTTGTGACATTAGTTTAAAAGTGTTGCCATACATTCATCAAGTTTCTCAATGTTCCCAATGTTGGAGGTTAGGTCACAGTAGGAAAATTTGCACTTCCAAGTACGTAATCTGTCCAAAGTGCGGTGGGCGTCATGAAAATTGCGAAACTCTTTTGTTTTCATGTGTGAATTGTAAGGGCAACCATATATCGCTCAGTAAGTCTTGCCCAATATATAAGAAGGAGAGGAGGCTCAGGGAGATTATGGCCGAGTTTGGATGTACTTACAGGAAAGCTATAGAATGTTACGTCCCCCCCGAAAATTCTGAAGATCTCTTTAAAGCCCCAGCAGATATAGAAAATCGCCTTTCTTCGACACCCCTTTTTGTAAACCCTTCAAAAGTTAGCGATACGAATCAGGAAGCATCTATTCGTTCTACTTATGCTGACATCATACGCACTAAAGCAATTATACACAAGGAAAAGACTCCTGTCGCGGCTAGAAAGGAAAACCACCTTCCAAAAACTAAGTCGGTAAAATCACCGAAACCCAAGGACAACCAACCTAAAGATGACTGGATGTTTTGGAACTCCGACATGCCTTCTTCTGATCAAATATCCGATGATGGAGAGGTTAAAGATGAATGCCCATCGTTCAAAGAGTTGTGGTCAAGAATAAAAGAAGTAATCTTCCTCAAAAAGACTAGCGTGATGTTTAAGATAAGGTGTATTTACCAATTGTGCCTAAAATGGTTTACTGTAGCTTGTGCAAGTTTTATTTCAGAGTGGCCGTGGATAAAAGCAATGTTTAACTATTTTATAAGTTCTGATGGCTAACAAATTTACTAAATTAAATATCCTGCAGTGGAATTCCCAAAGCATTAGACCTAAGTTAGCATTGTTCCAACAATTATTATGCCAGGAAAAGGTCCATATTGCGGTCCTTAGTGAGACATGGCTCGAACCCGATAGTCATTTTAAAATAAGCGATTATGTTGTTTATCGCGCGGACCGGGATGACTCATATGGCGGCGTAATTATTATCGTGCACAAATCTATTAAAGCGCAGCTGCGTCGCGTTCAAGTGAATAATACCGGTATTGAGGTAGTGTGCGTGCAGTTATTTAATTGTGATCCGTTTGAAAACATTGTGTCTATCTATTGCCCTTCTAGAATCGTAACAACACAGCAGGACTGGGACAATCTGTTATCATTATGGACTTCGAGGACTTTAATTTTAGGTGACTTCAATGCCCATCACAATAGTTGGTCTTATAAAACTGACCACAGAGGCAAGATTATTCACGACTCCCTTTTAGACAGCAATTTTCTTTCTTTGAACAATGGTACACATACGCGAGTTCGTTTAGTTGACAATAATTTACAACAGTCTTCACCTGATATATCTCTAGTATCCTCAGATATTGCATTAAACCTCAATTGGACCGTTTTAAGTGAAAATTTAGGCAGCGATCACTTAATAATTAAAATTTCAACTTTATGTACGTCGCATCTTCCCTCAATAATTAAAAGAAACTTTGGTAAAGCAGACTGGACTTCATTTAAAAAACATTTAGAACAACAATTTTGTAATTTGTGTTTGCCGAATGACCTTCAGAAGGCATACGATATTTTTTTAAGTATTCTGAATGAAGCTGCAGACAAATTTATCCCGTTCATAAAATTCAATCAAAATCCCACTTCAAAATTCATTCCGAGGCCATATTGGACTGCAAAACTATCACAGGCTGTAGCTCAACGGAGGCTTGCATTATCCAATTTCAGACGTAATCCCTGTCCTCAGAACCTTGATACTCTTAATGACCGCATAAGTATATCGCAAAGGCTAATCCGTCAGGCTAGGGGAGAGAACTGGCAATCTTTTTGTTCCTCAGTTGACCACACTACAACGTCTAGTGATATGTGGCGCAAAATGAGATGGCTGAAAGGTTGCCGTTCGCCGAGACATTTCGTTGATGCCCAAAGTGCTAGAAATCTCTTAGACACTTTAACCCCAGATTTTGTGTCCCCTATCACTCCGACGATACATCATAATAACCCTATCTTAGATAGTGAGATCTCGATACAGGAGCTAGATAAATGTATCAAGCCTAAGGATACATCTCCTGGATTAGATGATATATCCTACTCTATGATTAAAAATTTACCGGATGTAGGTAAAACCTTATTACTTAAATTACTAAATAACTTTTTTGAACACAGTTTTGTCCCCTCTCAGTGGCGCGACATTTGTATCATACCTATTCCAAAACCTGGTCGCGACCCTAGTAATGTTTCTTCACTCCGACCGATATCATTGCTGTCGTGTCTATGCAAAATTTTTCACTATGTTCTATTTAGAAGATTGGAATGGTTCCTGGAAAAAAGCAACACATTCTCTGAGAACACAGTTGGCTTCCGTAGGGGTAGGTCATGTCTAGACGGTCTCAGTTGTTTAATCTCTACAATACAAACTGGTTTTTCCGAGGGTTGTTCTACTATTGCTTGTTTTTTAGATATAAATAATGCCTACAATAACGTAAATAATACTGTCTTAATCGATGTTTTGGATAACCTTAAAGTAGGATCGCGCATTTGTAAGTATTTGTGGAACTTTCTTCACAGACGAGTACTTAAAATAAGATCTGAGAACAACTATATTAGTCGACATTCAGGATGTGGTTTGGCTCAGGGTGATCCGCTTTCTCCGCTTCTATTTAATATAGTAACTTTAGATATTTGTAAAAATTTGCAGAACCAAATTTGTATATCCCAGTACGCGGATGATTTTGCCATTTATGTTAAGTGTCCTTCTGTTAGTGACGGGCAATACAAGATACAATCTAGTCTTGATATAATCAATGGCTTATTAATGCGTGTAGGTTTGGACATTTCTCCCGGTAAAAGTAAGATCTGTTGGTTTAGTAGAGGTTATCGTTCGCCTACTATTGAAGTTCGTTTAAACGGGACGTTGTTAGAGTTAGTTGACCATGTGAAGTACTTAGGAGTGTGGCTGGACAAGGGTCTTCGATGGAAGAAACATATTAATGAGGTTCGTGAACGAGTACTTAAACTAGTTAATATTTTTAAGGTATTGGTGGGGCCTGGATGGGGAATTCATCCCAACCATTTAAGACGACTGTACATCTCACTCATTCGTAGTCGTATTGACTTTGGTAGTTTTCTACTGGATAATAGTGCAGATACGCATTTGACAAAACTGGACAGGTTACAAAATATTTGCATGCGGTTAGTTGGTGGATTTATCAGAAGCACGCCGATTCACGTGATGGAATCCGAATTAATGTTACCTCCACTCTTTATTCGCCGCCGATACTTGGCTAGTAAATTCTATTTAAAATCAAAATGTTTTGATTTTCCTGTAATAGACATACTGGATAAGCTGCACGGTCTTTGCAACAGTAGTGCTTATTGGAGGAAAAAGAAAAAACCGCTTTTAGTTATGTCTCACGATATTCTGAAGAACGAACATATGTTTTGCAATAAAAAAATGGGTATGTTCTCCATGACTACATGGGTTAGCAATATGGACCTATCAGATATTGTGAAACCTAATTTAGATTCAGTAGATAAACCTAAACATTGCTATAATTTATGTAATTTAAGATCAATCTGTTGTAAGTCTCTAAACGCACTGTATTCTGGTTTTTATGGTGTGTATACAGACGGTTCTAGAGGGAAGAATTTCTGTGGTGCGGCTTTTTATGATTCGCAGATAGATGCTTCTTATAAATTTAAGATATTGTCAAAAGTTTCAATAATGCATTTGGAACTTATAGCTATTGCTGAAGCTTTGGCTTACATCGAGTCATTGGATGGTGATCGGTTTGTCATTTTTACTGACTCAAAAAGTGCTCTTCTCCATCTGATAAAGTGTACAAGTTCTTCAGCTGCTAAGGGTCTTCCACTAGCTTATACTGTTCTAAGAGCCATTACTGATTTTGTTACCAAACATAAAAAAGTTGTATTACAATGGATCCCTTCCCACGTTGGATTAGAGGGTAATGAAGTAGTTGATCGTCTAGCAAACGAAGCCGGCTCTGATGGAGATATTTATTCATGTTCTCCTTGGCATACTGAACACCTACCCTTAGTTAGAGAAAGATGTATTCAATCTTGGGCAGAATATTTTGATAAAAGGTCGCTAACAAAAGGCATTTGGTACAGGACGATTCAACCATCACTTCCACGAACTCTTTGGTTCAGCGAGGGAGGGATGACTAGACAGGAAGTGGTGACGGCTTTGAGACTCCGATCTGGGCACATACCGCTCAATAGTTTCGGATTCATGATGCGCAAAGTTGATTCTCCCAATTGCGTTGTTTGTGGAGTAGTAGAAGACGTTCATCATATTCTGTCGGAGTGTGTTCGTGTCGAAGTCCAAAGGCGTCAAGCTTTTGTAAATAATCATAATGTAGGTTTTTACAATAGCATTCTTGCCTCACCGCTATCAGATGAGGCTAGAACACTTTATCATGTTATTGTTATGGGTTTAAGGTTGCGGGTAGATTAGTACTTAGTAATCATTAATTGTATCCAATCATCGGAGTGACATATTCTGTTTAGAAAAAACCCTGGAAATAAATAAAGATAAAAAAAAAAAAAAAAAGAACTTCATAAGAAAAAAAAAACAAACATACACATTAAATCAAATAACAAACACATAACACAGAGCTATTATATCGAGCAGTTTGTAGCTTATGGTTGAATTTCTTAGGTCAGAACACCCTTTGTTTCTTCCGATGTCGTTTTTCATATAAATTGGGTATAAGAAGGGGATTATACGCCTTAGTGCCAACGTCGGAGAGCAACTATTTTTACTTTTGTATGTTTTTTTCCTCTATTTCACTGAGGATTTGTGATGTTTACTTGTTTTCGTATCTTGTTTTTCAATGTGTGTTCATTTCATACAGATGTAGAGATAAAGGTTTTAGTGAACATGTATTTATTACTAGCCTGAACGGTCCCATTGCTGGGCAAATGCCTCTATCCATTCCTTCCATCTGTCGCAATTCTGCGCTATCTCTTTCCAATTCTCAAGGAAGACATCCAGATCGTCTCGCATCTCATTCGCGGTCCCATGTCACTGTTGTACCAATTCTGGGTTTCACGGGCCCACAGCTCGTTCGGATTGCGGTAGACATGGTCTGCCCAGTCCCATATCAGTTGTGAAGTCTTTCGACTACTTACGTTTTGGAGCGCAATGTGGTTTTTGTCACATGATTCATTAGTACCTACTACACACAGAATACTACGCTCCATAGAAACGTGAACATGATTTAACTTTATTAAGAAGTTGATATCAATCAAAATATTCCCTTCGGACGATTCTTGATCTACGAAAGTTTGTAGCAATTTGTAAGGCCAAACGTCAAATATTTTAACTGACACACCCCATGAACTTTTAATCTTCCATTCATAGAAACATTGAATTCAAACATAAAATGGAAATGATAAACGTTAATTAATAGAAACATCGACTAAGCTGGAGTAAGCGTCAATCATGGTATAGGAAACTTCACTAACGGTAATTGAAAAAGTTAAAACTTCATACCTACGCAGAGATCAGAAAACGCGAATTATTAAACCAATTAAAACTTGGCAACATTAACTGATTCAACGCACAACAAATTCGCACAGAAGTTGCCAGCCTTTAGCCCCGATTTTATTTGATATGGACCCTTTTCGATACGTATAAAATTGCCGTAAAGTTTTGATTACGAATAAAAGAATAGGGATGGAAACAGGTAGAAAACGATTTTTATGTACCCTTTAAAGATTTGCTTCGGAAGGCAAATCACGTTAGAAATAATATAATTTATTTATGTAGGGGAAAAAAGCTTTTATTTACCTAAGTTAGTTACGAACTTGTTTTGGAAAAATAAATTGATTATTTACTTAAATAAATGACTTATCCCTTTTCGCTTCTTTCTTCCCGATCTATATTATTTTTTTATTTTATTAACTTGATTATTACTTTTTTTAATAATCATCTTTGGTTCAAATATTATGTAAATATGTGAGCACCATGTGTAAAAACACTCAGCTGCGTTGCTTATTTTATATCACCTTGTACCTATCTCAGTATAGTAGTTTTTATTCAAGGTATATCGTCCTCACATATAATCTCATTATGTAAACAAACTTAAATCTATACTAATATTATAAAGAGGAAAAGTTTGATTGTTTGTTTGTTTGCATTGAATAGGCTCCGAACCTACTGGACCGATTTGAAAAATTCTTTTACCGTTGGGAAGCCACACTATCCCCTGGTGATATAGGCTACTTTTTATCGCCGTATTCCCAAGGGAACGGGTAAAATCTATTTTAAAAGAGTAAGTATGGAGTTTCTTGCTAATTCTTCTCGTACGAAACTACCTTTTGGAATGTGCAACTAGAATCATTCTTTCAATTTATAGTGCCTGATAACAGGCACTTGCCTGTTATCAGGTCCAATTGAAATAAATGATTTGACTTTGAATTTGGCTTTATAGCAACAAGTCATAAACGTACGTTATCACGTTAGTATAAAAGTATCACACATGTGTGTGTGTTTTCAAATATTTTTTGTTACAAGTTTTCGCTTTTATCCTATTTCTCAAATAAAAAATAGGTATACCCATAACCCTTTTATGAATTTTTAAAATATTTCGTTTGTGAATATACAGATCGCGATACCAGTAAGGCTCGGATTACATGTATTATTGCAGCTAGTGTAGGCCGAAACTGGATAAAAAATTCATTAGAACGCACCTCCTTGCCGTTTGAATATGAAACTTATTACTTGAGCGGTTGAGTGGCAAATCGCTATATAGCAAAATCCAACTCATTTTCCGCCGACATTGAATATTCTGCCATGTTTGAAGGAAAAACAAAGTGTTAAATTGCGTGGGGAGTCGCCTTTGAGTTGGTGGTGTGTTACGGAACTTTAGATGCTGTATCTTGTTCAGTAAGGTCTATATTTGTGCGGCGTTTGGTTGGTGTAGTGTGGGGAGGGGTGAGTTTCCTGTTACAGGAGACATGTAGAGAGGATGTGGGTCAAGTGGCAGGCAACAAAAGTATGAGTGTTGCGATGACGCGCTCTTGTGCAGACGACGACGCGACGTGACGTCGACTGCCGACACTATACGTCTGACTGCATTCTGTTTGAATTGCCACGATAGCCGTTTTATACCTATCAAAGTTACAAGTTGCTATTTCATTCAACAACTGAAATGAAGCTTTGAATGCAAGTCTTTAACCCGATTAGGGCAAATATGAATGGACGGGTTAGGCTGTGTATACATTTACACAATGTAGACTTATGACTTATAGTTTGTTGCTTCGTATAGAAGAGTACCTTTCAAAATACCTAATTGTTTATTAATATATTTGCTAACCTCATCTATGCTTTTCTCAACTATGTTGGGGTTGGATTCCAGTCAAATTGGGTGAAGTTGAAGACCAGTATTTTATATGCTTGAAAACTTTCGGGCTTCCGGATCTTTGACAGTAGTTACGGAACTATTGTCCGAAATCTAAGTATGACAGCGGGGACTGTGTTTCAGACTTCAGGTTTTTAAGTAAGTAGTGGATCACCCATCCGCTGGCTGACCACGGCAAGCATAGCTTAACATTCCATCGTTTTAAAGCTGATTGGAGCTGAATAAGTGTAAGTAGTCCCTTACCCGTTCCTCCCATCCATAGGTCATAGATTAAAAAGTATGCTTAATTACTCACCGATCAAAACTAATGTTGACGGTGAGGTTGGTCGCTATGTCTATCCCCGCGGTGTCGTTCTGACTTCTGTCCGCGACGACTTCTGTCTGTATTTATAGAAGCGTGTAGCTCCTATAGTTATGAACAGTCGAGGATTGCGGAAGTTTTATCCGTTCCCGTGACCCCCGGCGCAAGTATAAGCCGGTACACCAGGGCAGTTTTTAGTCAGTAAGAATAGTAATGTAAATTTTATTTTGCAAATATAAAGAAATGAGAAGTAGTTTAAGCCACATTTTAATAAAAACCATGCAAAATATATAATTTTACGCTAGTAACACAATCAAGGCGATGCGAGCAGTCGATACACTGAATATTTTTAATTCACAACTTTTATAGATCACTGTAGCACAATTTATAGAACAATATGGGATCCAGTTATTTGAGAAAATATTGAACAAAGCCTTTTGGTGTCGTATGTAATATGTAAGTATCTCTATATTTATTATTATAACTAGGCCATATTTTCCCACTGCAGGGCAAAGGCATCCCTACTTTCTTTCCCTACTCCCCTCTCTGTCAAGGGTTTTTTGGGAACAGTCCTTATCGAAGGAGTCCAGCTCATCTTGCCATCTATGCCTGGGCCTACCGCGAAAAAAAGATAAACTGCTATCAAAATCAGTCTACTCTCAATTTCGCAGTATTTTCTAGTTTCCACTCCTGTTATGCCAGAATTAGATAAACAGTATTTTTCGACCCGGGATTCGTGTATCTATACTAATATTATAAAGAGGTAAAATTTGTAAGTTTGTATGTTTGTAAGTTTGTATGTAGGGGGTAATCTTCGGAACTAATGATCCAATTTTAAAAATTATTGTACTGGTGGAAAGCTACACTATTCCCGGTGGACATAGGTTACTTTTTATTCCCGTATTCCCACGGGAACGGAAACTACGCGGGTGAAACTGCGTGACGTCTGCTAGTGTTTAATAAGCGTATTTTGACGTGTATCCCGTGGCCAGATTGGCGCAGTAACAAAGTTAGGTAGCCACGCTGATGGCTCGCTTGAATATTAAAAGATTAATGAGGTTTTAACAATATTTATGGCTATAAAAGAGGGTTTAAATTAACGGGAGGTAGCTTCAATAGAATATTGTTGTTGTTTACGGGGTTTTTGATGGGCCATGTAGATTATTTATGCATGTTAATTGTTCCCTTCATCATCGTTTCCTTTTTTTACTCATCTCTTTTATTACGTCACTCAGTTACTATTTTACTCCAGTTTAATACATGCTGTCTATGTTTCTTTTTTGCATTATGACAGACAAAACTTAATGAAAAGGAAATCATAGTCTACAGGAAGCCAATGGGATATTTGACAAAATCTTCGACACATTTTTTTCTTTTTTTCACGTAATCAAATAATAACGGCAATACATCGAGTCAAAATGTCGCATGACGTCACTAGTTTATACTAGATAATGACATTACAAGCCCCCTCTCTTCAACTTTAATGTGCTTAATCTAAGCAGTTTTCCATCAATTTGTAAAAGAAAAAAATATGTGTCGAAAATTTTCTTGTAATCTAGATGAGGGACTTAAAATTAAAATTTTGACAAATAGCCCATTATTTACAAGTCTTAATGTGGAGAACTAAACTGATTTTTAATTATTAAGCATACACAAATAATCCGTTATACATTCTGACGTTTTAAAAGGTTACATATTCTTTTCAATCTATTTGGAATACTCGTAAGTACAAATTATAAAAATTAAAAAGTTATGAAGGTTAACCGAAACAGATATGGTTGAGTGGCTATTTCTTTATAATAATCTCCTGTCCCGATAATTATCAGAGATAAACTTAAACACGGGCAGTGTTTAAGTTCACTCTGATTTATTATACATATATTTGTGTAATTTGGCTTACTGTGTGTAATTTTTTCAAACTTAGGATAGGACAGTTTTTATCTCGATAATTGACATCAATGACAACAAAGCTACAGCAAAACGTTGGAGGGTCAGCTATTTACATAAATTATATTCACATTCTATCATAAAACTACCTAACAAATTCTAAAGTGATAAACAAAAGCTATCCCAACAATCACTCCAATACCACGGTTGGTTAAAATCGTACCAATCGTTCATCAAAAGGACTCGTACTTATATTTTTATAATCCAAACACTTCCTGTATCAACAATCGAAAACAGACCTTACTGTACAAGAAATACAACAGAAAATTGCTTGTGTACCCATGTTTACTGTGTCGTGAAATCCAGACAGAAGCGTTGCGAACTAGAGGCGAAATGATAATAATTTCATATTATTTTGGAATTGTGCTTCATACAGCCGCAGTGTTGGGTAGTAAGCTGGCTTTATTACATACATTTCAGCAGATTCAGAATTAACCCTGCGATGTTGCCCTGGGTACTATGTTAATGCATGTTGAGATAATGACTACGTTCTAACACAGAATGAATATGCCCTGAAAATTGTTTGATGGCTAGGTTAAGAGAGAATGTCCTCTCTGTGTTTATGTGATGAATAAAATGAACTGATGTAGTGTTTTGGGTTTTAAGTGTCTCATGGGGGTATGCAGAAACTATATAACGCTGATTGATAGTAATATGCTCACCCTCTATTGCATGACACTTTAGATAAGGGGTGATTTTTTTTGTGTACAGACACCAGCACATCAAGCTACCGCAAACTGTAAAATTTTCCCAATTAAACATGAACCTTATTCTGTTCATAATAAAGTTGAAAACTTTCCAAGATATCTGACACATTGGGGTAGCTTGATGTGCTGGTCTGTTCTGTAGGTGGCATAGGTAGATATCTATAGTACACAAAAATCACTACTGCCTTTCACCTTCTGCCTTCCCTTCCGGGAATGAGGATGTATAATGTAATTGGCCTGTTAGTTTAGTGGTAAGTGGCCCTGACTGCAGTAACTGCTATGCCGTAGCTCGTGGGTCCGATTCCCACCCATGACAAATGATTATGTGTTCTGCGTGATCATTTGATCTGTGTCGGTGTGTAATTTATATGTATTATGTATGTTTCAGGTCTCTAGTACTCATAGCACAAGCTCTGCTGAGTTTGGGACTAGATGGCGTTGTGTGAAAATTTTCAAATACTTTTATTATGTTTGTGTAGAATCCAAAAAAAGTGTGCAAATATTTTTCCAACGGAACCATTAACACGGAAATGGAGTAAAAATATTACTTTCGGTAATAACGATTTTAAAAAAGCACACAGTTAAAAGGTAATGAATTATTTCGCAATTATTTTTCATAGCTAAACACCGGAGGGCTTTAATTAACAAAATTAATGATGTAAAAACATTTTAACGATAATTAAAATTTAAATCATGTACTTATTGTGACTGACTTGGAGTTATTTTAACAGTGGTATAATAACAACGGGGTGCTGAAGGTGAGTGTGAGAGTAAGATGACCTGGGAAGCTTTCATTGACAACAACGAAGTTTGTTAAATCCGAGATATATGTATACAATTCGGCATTTCAATAGCCGAAACCAATTCCATACATTTCGATTATCTCGAATCTTTATTGAAAATGTGGCTTTTTCTAGGCAGCTGGTCAGTTATGGAAATAAAATAAAATGATGTCAGACTCTTTAAAAGACTAAATTGTGCTGGTATTTCCAAACTGAATGATCTCTGAGAAGACATTAGTTTAAAACTACTAAGATATTATGTGCATCTAACGATGCAGATAAAGTTTGAAAAGTCCTTCTGATGATATAAGCTTTGAGTATACTGCCAGACAGACATGCATGCAACAGTCATTGTTCATCTCAACCATACTTTAGGGAGCTTAATGTCCCATCAGACAATTTTGTGCATTCTTCTCAAGTTAAACGACTATTTGGTAAAAACATGGCCGTCGATGATGATCGCAACCCTGTTGAGTTCATATTTCAATGTAACCAGCAGGCCTAGCCATATAAAAAAATCTATCTCCATTATATTGCGACAATAGAAAGAAAATGACGTATATGGAATCAGCTGTTTGTCAACTGTCAAGTGTTAACGAGTAGAATTTGTAATATGGCTGAAAATGAAATAAACTTGACAGTTGACAAACAGCGGATTTCTTTCTATTGTCGCCTTATCGATTACCATAATAGAAATAGAATTTGTAATATAGCTAGGCCTGCAGATACATATACACCTTAATACTAATATTATACTTAGAGCGACTGCTTTTCTCACCACCACAACTCAGTTTAAGGAAGGATTACTTCCTTTGTTAAGACGAGTTATGACGATAGTCTACAACCCATAACGATTGTCAAGGACTCTCACAAAACAGCCAGAATCAGTGGTTTAACGTGCTTAAGGTGGTCTTCATATAATGGTAACCAACGTAGCTGTTACTTTAAAAATATTCACGAGCTTGAATGTTATTCAAAAATTAAAAGTGAAAAAAAAAACAAAAAACATTCTCACATTACTTTTGAAGGGTTAAACGTTCATAAATAAGAAGCATCTCGCGATCTTCGTGTTATAATCGTGCCGTTCATCTTATGACGGTACATTAAGTCCGAAAGCTCTAACATCTTGAAATATATCCTTCACAGATATTAAGATTCATTAAACTTGGGTTTAGCGATAGCGCTGAGGAGCGAGGTGTTAAGTTAATTGAATTAAATGCTTTTTGCAAGTTGATATGTGGTTGTAGACAAAAAACAAATGTTGCAGTGGCTTTAGTTGTATAGTTTTAATAAAAAACCTAATGTTTATCTACCTACTTGCACAGGGTATTAATGATGCAAGCAATAGGGAGAAATACGGACGAACGAGCATATGCATGCTAACAATCTGTAAAGGTGCTGTACGATTTGTCAACTGGATTGAGAAGTATTATTTATTGCACATTATCGACCATAAAAAGGTGCTAGTGGATTTTCAACGTTTTGCCAAGCGATAAAAAGTGCAAGTTTATAAGGCATTCAAATTATTTATTTTATTTATTTATTTCCAAAACACTTAGCCTAATTCACATTTGGTTTGAGCCATACAGCGAAAACCTCTGAGGGTTTATCTGTGTGCTGGCGAGCCGTATATTTGAGTTTGACAATAATGTTATTTGCTACAATATACACAGGTAATCTTACTTTTATAACGATGGTGATTAGTTAGAGGTATAGATTATAAACATTAATACATAAAGGTACATTAAGAAGCATGTTGTGCGAAGTAACGTTTTGATTTATACTTTTAACTTTTCGAATTCGTCTTGTATAAATTTTGCAAGTCTTCTGGAAGTTTATTAAGAAAAAGAAGTACCAAATATTCTGCAACCCTCAGTCCGTACACATAGGCCGTAGGCGTTGCTAGACAGCATTATTACTTAAAGCAAATGAGCACCTAACATATTTTTAAAGAACATAGTTGTTTTCCTTATTATCATATTTTGCCAATGAATATTTCCACATTTCCCTGATTAACATTTAAATAAAAAGGCGTTCAAAATGGATGCCAGCCCGGAACACGTGCCCACTTCACTTCATTAAATTTAGACTAAAAGTTCATCGTGCTGATTTCATATTCAATTTGGCGTTTGCAGAGACCGTCATAATTTTTTTATGTGAACATAAAGAGCGTCTGTCGATGGAGCCTTTTCCATTGGAAGGTACAAAACGCTCGGGATCAGGACTGTGTTCAGGTGATTATTTTGGTCTCGTATTATTATTTTCCGAGGGTTTTTTTCAAGAGTAAAGGCTTTACCTTGAACTCTTTTATACTTGTGTTTGTAAATTATGGAGGTTTGAAGAGTTGTATAAGTATTATGGCTTTCAATAATGGTTAAAGTCGGCAAAGAGATTGCTGGAGGCACGTCAATCAGGCAGCAAAAGTAAAGTACGTGAGTGGTAGGAATTATGTGACCATTTTCAAATGATATTTATATATTCTGCACAACGTTACGCCTGAATTTTTCGAACGGGGGAAAGGTCTCATAGTATCTACACCAACTTACATTAATTGCCAGTTTTATTTAAGTCCCATGAAAAAGGAGGCGAGCCAATGTCATCGATCGGGCACAGAACTAGACATGGACACAGACAAATAACAATTGAACAAACTGAATAAAACTTTGCACGACCTAAGAATTAAGTTCATAATCAAGAAATCAAACATTTTGCTCCGCTTGCGACTTCTAGATGAATAAGACTGTTAAAGGAATAACTAGTGATGTAGATACAATTACTTTCCATTTAAAAATACATACTACTAATATTGTAAACGCGAAAGTTTGTGAGTATGGATAGATGGATGGATGAATGGATTGATGTTTGTTCCTCTTTCCCGTAAAAACTACTGAATGGATTTTAATAAAATTTTGAATGGAGTTAGCTGACACCCTGGATTGACACATAGGCTAGTATTCCCACTGGAATGGGACCTAAGCGGGTGAAACCGCGGCACCACTGCTAGATTAACAGCTGCCAACATGACATCGAAGACCAATTAAATGCAATACAAAAATAACCTTAAAAAAATATGTATACCAGCAAATGATATTAAGTATAAGAAAAAAGGTGTAAATAGGTTACCTAAACAACATTCGACATTCAAAAGCGGCACACTAACGCCCGCACGCGTCCGTAGACGCGACACTGAGGTCAAGTGTGGCTAGTTAGCCACAATTTAACGCTTGCCATGCGAACAGCTGTTCACTTGTACCCAGTACTGTACGTACAGTCGACCTTCATCGTCAAATCAATTTGAATTTCCCACAACGCGTTTAAATCACTAAAATCTTAAACAAAGAGCAAAAAAGGCCCACAAAACACATTCCATTGTGCAAAAATACCTGTATCGTTAATTTGCCGCGGCAGGCACAATCGTGGTGGGAGTAATTTTTTTTATGAGTGAGTACACAATTCGTAATTCGACCTCATTTCAAGTAGAGAGAGGGTAGAAGGAAAAAGTGCTGCCTCATTATCGTTTTCCGCACTCGCGCCGGTATCCAGGGTGTTGGAAAACAATACAATTCCGCATGAAACGCCTGGGTATTTTTTCAAGAAATTTAAAAGTTTTTTTTTTCTCTCTTATTTTCGCATAGTGTGGTGGGGAGTGGAGTGTGTAATTCGTTGGTTGGTTGCACCTGGCTCCTTCTATTTAATTTTTAGTAAATTCGTTGTTGCACCGTTTGCTTGTAACTTCCAACTGAAGAACGTTTTCTCCGTTCAATCGTTGGAATTTTGTGATATTGTGAAATAAAAAAAAAAAGGACAGCAATATTGTGTGTTTACTGTTTACTACAATGTGATAGTGATGTCATACTGTTTATCCTGGTAAAGTAAAAACCGCATCTCATGTCAAAAGGGCGCGAGCCCCTGCAAGCTTTCTATAAGCAGGTTAGGTATTTCAGACTTTATAATTAAATCAATAGACTAATGGCAAAGACGTTGGACTGGCCATCGAGAAGTCGTGAGTGCACACCCATTGCATTATTGTCGTGAGACCACTCCAGACAGAAGCATATTTAGCTTCGTTGGAGGGTTTAATAAGACTACTGGTAAAGTGCAAGCCAAAAACAGTAAGTTTTGTGGTAGAAAGCTTTTGTTTTAAGTAGGTATTTAAGTCCTCAGAATATTTCCTTTTACCGATGTCTAAGATTAAACTAATCAATTTAGTGAAAATCACTACTGAGGGATTATACAAAGTTACATTGTTATTAATGATAGCGAAATTCAATAAATACGAAATGTATGGAATTGGCATAAGCTTTCGTAATGCTGAATTCCATACACTTTTGATGCATCGAATTTCGTTACAGTTAATGAAAATGACCCTTTGTCTATGCCTTCTGGTGTAGGTAGGTACGTCTCTCTCTCTTTCTCCAAACACTTGATCCACAAAACTTGTCACTCTAATGACTCGCCACTTCTACTTCTCAACGAATATTCTAGAATACATTTTTTCATTAATCAATAAACTGCGAGTCATCAGCAAGGGGGCGAACCGGAAGTACCCGACCGGAAGCAGAGGGACTAAACTCGGCGGTTAATTGCGCGAAAAGAGAAGCCCCTTCGTTTTGAATATCGAACGATTATTTCCGCGCGAGCTTTAAGGATCATGTGTTAGAGGGGATTTTTTTTTTCATTTTATTTATGTGCGTGCTTCATTTTGTGACATGAATTACTCAAGCTATGTGGATGGTGTTTATAGAAATACCTACTTAAAAAAGCTCAAGCTCAACTTTTACTGGGAATAAAGGACATCGGCATAAAATCTCATCTCAGAGAAATAAATGACAATATTTTTACAAGTATTGATTGGAATGCGAATGGTCTTAAAAATGCTTGAATTAAACCTCTTAAGGTCTCTGCACACAGCGGGCGCGGCGCGGCGGGACGGGACGGCGACGTGACACTGAGCAGTTGTAATGTACTAGATATTACGGACGACGCCACACAGAGCCGTCCCGCTCGACGCGACGGTGACCGTCGCGCCACGCCGCCGCCGCGCCGAGCGGGAATACAAGTCAGAAGCGGCGGGGACGGGCGCGGCGGGACGCGAGCGTAGTGCCCTCAGGACGCCGACGCTTTGTGTTGTTTGGTTTACGTATGTAGTAGTCACACTGCCGGCGGGGCGTGAGCACGTCGCGTCGGGGGGTACGGAGCATGAATGTGATTTTGTATCGTTTTACAAAAATGGATGTCGAAAAATTAGTCGAATGTGTTCGTGCTCACGTATGTTTGTACGATTTGGGCCATCGGCAGTATAAAAACACTGTTCTTAAAAATGAATGGGCGCGGCGGGACGGGACGTGATCGCGCCCGCAGTGTGACCGATGCCGCCGCGCCAGCGCAGCGTCGCCGCCCCGCCACGCCGCGCCCCGCCACGCCACGCCGGCTGTGTGCAGAGACCTTTAAATGAGTTTAGTCTAGATTTTTTTTTAAAATATAGGTACCATTAAATTGTGTGTATAATTGCATGAATGAATATAAAAGAAACAAAAGAATCGTAGATGATGACGTAGTTTCTGCCTTCTCCCATGGGAAAAGGCGTCAATTTATGTTAGTATGCATACCCGTAAATGCGAGAATACCTAATAATAATAATAATAATACTCCACAACTATTCACACAACGCCATCTAGTCCCAAGCTAAGCAGAGCTTTTGTTATGAGTCCTAAACAGCTGATAAATATACTTATATATACTTCTAAATACATACATTTTATAGATAAACACCCAGAAATAGAACAAATGATCGCGTTCATCACACAAACATTTGTCCTGGGTGGGAATCGAACCCACGACCCCGACTTATCAGTCAGAGCCACTTACTGCTAGACCAACAGGCCAGTCAAAAATTATCGTGCTCATTACACAAACATTTGTCCTGAGTGGGATTCGAACCCACGACCTCAGGCATAGCAATCAGGGCCACTAACCACTAAATCAACAGGCCAATCAATGGTCAGAATGCCTAGGTTGTGTGTCGATGTGCCTATACCCAGTATTAACTAAGAACTACTAAAAACGTTTATATTTTAGGTCATTATGCGACCATTTAAGTTATTTTACGATTATTACATAATCGTAAAATAACTTAAATGGTCGTAAGAAGTTTCGGAAAGTTGTATAGTTTCAGCTTCGGGTCCCTTGAATGAGTTTTTATGAACTAATCAGGTAGGTATAATAACACTCTAAATTACAGTATTTTCTCAGCATATTAGAAGGTACATAGGTAGGTAGGTACTCAGTGTTTTTAGAGTTTAATTGTGAAAATGGTTACAGAATCGCCCCCTTTTACATGGGACTTAAACATAACTGGCGAAATGTGAATGTGCCAGTAGGTACACCTCTGCCAAACCCTTCGGGGATTACAGGCGAGATGGTATACTTTATACGAGCAAGTCAGTCAAGTTCCACAGAGCAGCGCTAGTGCGTATTAGTGAAGTATTAGTTTTTAAGTAATAATGTATAAATTTATGTATTTTAGGTTAAGGTATTTATCTCTGGGCCTGCGTCGCCTGAAATAAAGTTTATTATTATTATTTTGGTTTTCAATGTTTACTTTCTCAGGTACCTAGGTACCTGGTATTTTTGAATCTCACGGGTGTAAACCAAGGTGAGATCCAAGTTATTTAACTAGGGAGGCAAAGTGCTCTGTACTGCGTTGAAATTGTTGTCTAGGTCCAGTTGTAGAAATTTTCTTACTATACGGCAAGTGTTCAAAATGGCAGCTTTTTGTAATGTTAAATAAGTGTATTTGGATAAATTGAGTGTGTTAAAACTACTGAATATTTGTTTTGGAATAACACCAGTTGTTGATATTACTATAGGGACTATGGTGACTCTATTCATTTTCCAAACTCTAGTTATTTCCTCTTGTAATTCTGTATATTTCCTAATTTTTTCAGTGATTGTTTTTTGTATGTTGTTAGTGTTCGGGACTGCTATATCTATTATGTATGTGTGTTTGTTTTCTTTATCAATAAGTGTTATATCGGGTCTGTTTTTATATATGGTGTGATCTGTAATTATAGTGCGGTCCTAATATAATTTGAAAAAATTGGTTATCTAAAACAGCTCTTGGGGAATATTTGTAATATGGTGTGTATGGGTCTTGCATGAGTTTCAGTTTAGTTGCGAGTTTTTGGTGAATGTTATTAATAATATTATTATTATTATTATACTGTAAAAAAATAACTGTGAACGTCAGACTGCCTGTCACAGCCGCTTATTTAAGAACTATAGTTTTCACAATGCTTGTTTTACTACATTGCAAGCGAAAGACTTGGAGAATTATTATTTAATAAGCACTAGATGCTAATGGTACCTATGTTCAAAGTTTGAATTGGGATTACTAGATCATCATTATTCGTATTACAAAACAAACTTTTACATTATTAATTGGTCTCTGATTAATTTTGCCAAAATTGCTGTAGAGTATGCTTTGGTGGTTTGGTCACGTTAAAAGGATAGATAAAAGGCGACTAACGAAAGGTATTTACTAGGCAGATGTAAGTGGGAACACCGGGAGGGTCCCCTCCCGGTGTTCCCACTTACATCTAGGGCGTCCGCCCTAGAAGGACATACATAGACCTTATTGGTGAGGTTCTTCAGAAAGAACAGGTGCGCAGTACTCGCAACCGGCGTGTTTCTATGACTCTCTATGAATGTAAACGAAGCAAAAGAAGTATGTAAGAATCGTAGCATATGGTGCTCTGTAGTTTCTGCCTACCCCCATGGCAAAAAGGCGTGACTTTATGTATGTATGTATAAACGCTGTTGCCCATTCGTATACAAATTATGCAACGCAACAAAATATTTATCTAGCACAGTTTTTTTAGTAATTAGCAGAAATCAAATCAACTTTGTAATACGGTCACAAGCAGTGTGAGCATTTTTTTGCTTGTAGGTTGCTCCCGTTGTGTTAAATATTCCACAACTTTTCACACAACGCCATTTAGTCCCAAGTTAAGCATGAGAGCTCGTGTTATGGGTACTAAACAGCTGGTAAACATACTTATATATTTCTAAATACATACATATTATAGATAAATTCACACAAACATTTGTCCTGGGTGGGGATCAAAACCACGACCTCCGGCATAGCAGTCAGGGTCACTAACTACTAGACCAACAGGCCAGTTAAATGTGTTAATACGCTCCTTTCCTGATTTTATTTTTAAAATAAAGTTTTTAAAATAAAATATACTACAACTTTTTACTCAGAATATTCAGCACAGCAGTATGATAACAGACATAAAAGACGGAACAAATTACCTCTGAATATAAATCATGACTTCGTTCGGATCGCGTGTCGATATATTTGGAAACGCACCCTGTTTATGTATTTTGTTATGTGTTTATTACGTTCGTAGTTTATTTTTACTTTGTTGCGAAGTTTGATTTGGTAACAACATCAAAGTGTGATGTTGGATTCAAATTAAATATTAAAAGGTAGACTTATTATTGTTTTTTTTTGTGTTCAATAGAAGGGTTTTATGAATATAATTTAAACAATTACGCAGTCAGGAAACATATCCATGTTAACATAACATCACAACAAAGCCTGTAGTATAGCCAAATTTTGCAAGTTTATTCCATTGTATACTAATCACACACACACCATACACATACAGAAACACATAATCACTCGAATTATCACACCAGCACTACTCAATCTAATTTGGTTTATTTTATTTTTATTTAATTTTAAGATTTCGATTTTGGTTTTTTTTTGTTTTTTGTTTAGTTAATATTATTATCGCCGAAAGTATAATACATGATTATTGTGATACTCAAATAGGGATTCGAAACTGTCTCCCCTAAACACAGATTGCTCAGCAATCTAGCTAGGAGAGCAGCGAATCATCCAGCTTTGTTGTACCTACTACATGTAATTATAAATGCAGACTTTGTAAATCCCTCATGTACTACAAAACTTTATGAACTTTAATAAATATTATATTATATTATCTTTTATGCTAGAAGTAATGGGCATACACAGAACATAGTGACAGACAGCAATTCGTTTTGAGATAAAAATGTCAACTTCCTATCCCTGATCGAACTAGAAACATCATGAATAGAATGAACTCTGCACGTTTTTACATAAACGACATATTTTTTTTTTCAAAATCTAAGTGTACCGAATCGCGTCAAGACTGTTTCAATACACAATGCTCTGTGATTGCCAATGTCGTGAAAAAGTAATTTTGAGTAACTATTCATTATTTAATTTAATTATAAAGTACCAAACACTAAGATAATCTTTTTTCAAAATCAAAACGTACAAAGACGCCTAAAGACTCAATCAAACTCGACCGAACATTTAAAGTACAGTCGGCGAATTATTAAAATACTTTTCGAAACCATTTTAATAGAAGCACCCGAACTAAGTTTTATCTCTGTAATCCGCGCCACAAGGCAAGTTTCATGAGTAAACGAGTTAACTTAAGCGATTTCCTTGCGGCTGGAAAAAAGTAAAAAGTAAAAAAAAAGTTGAATTAAGATCGCGTCTATCTGGTACCAAATAAAGTTTGCGTTGTTGGGTTGGTGATATTTTTTGATGACTGTACTTTGTCTCTATTTAATATCGTTCGCAAGCTTGAACAAGTTGAAAGTACAAGATTGTTGTTCAGAACATGTTCAAAGTATGCTTCTTCGGGGCGCGATTAAATTGTAATGGGTATAGTTGTAGGGATATTAAATGAGAATTATGTCGCAAACGCAATTGTGAGTTTCAAAACTAAAATGCTGAATAGATTAAAATATGTAATGGAGCTTGGGGCTTTTAGAGGGATCTCGTTGAGTCGTCGCTCAACTAGTCAGGGCCTGAAGCCGTGCGCAGTATATCGTGTGCGCCCTTAGGATGGCCGTAGACTAGCCACACGCAACAGCCTCGACAGCCACCCAAAGATATAAAGGGTGACCGCCGGCGTCAACCTTATACTTCGTCCATAAATAATGCATGGAAACTACAGGAAATACGACTATTAAGTCCGTCCAAAGGTCCTGTCTCTGAGAGATTGTTTTAAGCGATAAAACCACCCATTGCATCACCCTATGTAGCCCTTAACCCTTCAATCGTGTCAATTAGTGACACGTTTGAAGTGACAAACTAGAAAAACAATGACAGGGCGTCTGCTTAGAGTTATAATTGGTAAGTTTTTTTATGGTGTACAATAAAGAGTATTCTATTCTATATTCTATACGTCGGTGGCGGCATTTTGTGGCCAGTGTGTGGTCACCTTTATAAGAGTATGTGGGGTCGAGAAATCGGCAACACTTCGTGCTGGCTTTGAATACCGAACTTGCTTAATGTAAGTACGAATGCCTCAAACACTCCCGACTCATAGTAGAAACTGTAGAGTTTCAATCATCAGGAGCCCAACTATTCTCTGAGTTCTCACCAGACAGCAAAAAAGTACCTGCTCTTAGTTGTAGAAACTTTTAAAGGTTTATTATGTTGCTAGCTTTCATTTCCATTTTAAGAAAAGTTTGAAACACACAATTTTCTGTAATACAGCGGGTCTGTTTACACAAACCTCGTGTTTATGAATTTGCATGCCTAAAGCTACGAGATGAACAAATATTTGGTTCACATGCGAATAGAACTAGCAACCAAGGGCACTGAACAAAAATAGTATCACTGTTTATTGCCCTCTTTTTAAGTTAATCACGTTCTATTAAAGTCCGAAAGAAAGTAAGTTTTAAACATCTTAAGCCTCTATATTGTTTTAATTTAACGAATGAATATTGATTTAGAAAAAAATAGGGATTCCTGAACTTTGGTTCCCCACATCTTCCTTCTCCTTACATACCAACTCAATATGAGAAAACATTTTTGCCAGTTGGACCAAAATAGAACTGTATTTTACAATCAAAGAACTCCATACGTAGTTATGTTTAAGTTGTAGAGCTCCCTAAATAAAAAGTTAACTACATGATGACCGATTCAGGCATACCGTCTGTTGAGTCAACTCAAAGCTGTTCATCCTTCAAAAGGTCTTTCTAGACTGCCCTGCTTGTTAAAATCGTATACCTAATATATAAATATCCTTATGTCTGGACTTTAAAAGGGACCGTGACCGCTGACGTCTATTTGGAAATGCTGGGGTCATTTAATTAAAGAAAAATATTAATATCCATTTGGTCAGTAAATTATACGCAAAAACTAGGCGTATATCATTTGTACATTGTGTTTCTCGCGTTATTTTATGTACAGACGCCAGCGCGTCCAGTTACCCCAATGTGTCAAATTTTCCCAATTGAATATGAACCTTATTTTGTTTGCCATAAAGTTGAAAAACGATCAAAGAAAATTGACACATTGGGGTAACTTGATGTGCTGGCGTCTGTACATTACTGGAGCAATGAACAAAACTTTGATTCCGTATTTCATTAAACAAACAAATAAATAAAATCTCAGATCCCGGATGTTTGGTTCGTGGATGATACGTAATCTGGATTTATTATAATTATAAATGTATGGAATGTTATGCTTCACCTACACCACCAGCTTAGTCCTTTCCTAACTATTTTGGGGTGGGCTCCCAGTTTAACTGGGCGCAGCGTAATGTCAGTGTTTTACATGGAGTGACTGTCTGTCAGACCTCCACTACCCAGTGGTTGGGTAACACGATACCTCGTTGTTAAACTGTTGTCACACTAGTTCTGATTTACCGTAACGTCTTTCAAATATGTAAGTAGTTTTTTTATACTATATTAGAAAGAACAACATTCATAATAATTAATTACGATCTAGCCTTAAAAGACTAATAAGCAATTTATTTCTCTCTTAATATGTTACGTAGATAGATTATTTTAAAAACTAAGGAATAGTGTCTATTTGCAGTTTAACCCAAGTCCGTAGCACTTTCTTGGAGTCTGATTAATTTATGAAAAACACTATGTTCATGTGTTATATGTATAGCACAACATTGTTACTATTATTCATTCACTTGTAAACTACACTAATTCAAAAGATTTAGTTCTTTTTAGCCTACGCACTAAGTCTATGTTGTCTAAAAGCTGTATAGCCTCAACATTTACGGGTCGATGTAGTCTGTGTTCGTGAGCTTCAGCAAATTTTTGGATAGTAGTGGTGACGAATTCCATTTTAAGGTGACGAATTCCATTTTAAGGTGACGGTGAAGGTCGTCATTTCTTATGTACCAGGATGCATTGACAGCGTCGTCGTTGGAATTTTTGAATTACCTTGACGTTGCCTTTTTAGTACAGCCCCAAAATTGGAAACCATACGTCCAAATTGGCATCAAGATATGCTTACATAGCGTTAGTTTATTATGTAATGATAGACAGGATTTCCTTCCGAGTAACCAATACATACTTTTTTATAGATGAGGAGGAGGAAAGAGGCTTAACTTGCTTTCTAAAGCGCGGAGGAGTCTTGATATGTTATAAATGGTCATCCATTCACGGACCAACCTCTTTAAGCGTACCTTTGATCGACTCTTGCGACTGTTATTATTTAGCTACAACTTACTCTCAAAATAAAATATGCAACATATATCCAAAACGTATATTCGTAAAATGCTAAACTTTTGTATGTATTACTAGCAGACGACCCGCGGTTTCACCCGCGTAGATCCCGTTCCCGTGGGAATACAGGGATAAAAAGTAGCCTATGTGTTAAACTAGGGTGTCAGCTAACTCCATACCAAATTCTATTAAAATCGATTCAGTGGTTTTTACGTGAAAGAGTAACAAACATCCTCACAAACTTTCGCGTTTATAATTAGTAGGATGTATTTAATAATTTAAGCACACAAAAGTGTAGAGGCTTAATGCCATAATATGTATTGTCAACCTGTGGATGGGCGTAAATTGAAAGAAAATTAAAAAAAAACACATTTATATTTCATTTTGCACTTATGATATGGGTACAAATATTTAAAACATCCATTTAAAGTATATACAAGCAAACAAACAAAAGAAACGAAATTTGAAATGCTTGAATATTAAAATAATCCATTAGAACTGTGCGATATCAAAACATGATAATGTGATGAAAATGCGTACTGAAGTAATTGTCTTGCCTAAGGTAGACCAGACTATTATTTCAGTAAACATTTTTAATAAAACGCTGTACCCCCAAACATAAATACCAAAAATATTAGACACAATATGTTGAACACGTAAAGAGCCATTGTCTATTAAAACTACTCAATAAACAAATACAATATTTGCGTTACCCCAAGTTTCACTAATTCTGTAGACGTAACATCTAAATGCGATTACACGCTCACATTATAACAACTCAGACAACATTGATCAAATAATTAAAGAAACGTGCTTAAATAGAATTTAAGGTGCGAACAACAATATTAAATCTCATTAAATAACGTACTTAAAATATTAAAGCTCAAGCATTTTCGAGTGTCAGCCCCTAATTGCAGACATTCGTTAATTTGTGTCTGGGACGAAAGTGTGAGTGATCACAGAGTCGGGACACTCGAGTGTGACACCCCCGGTGTGTTTGCGAAGAGAATTTGCTAGGTGTCTCCATTAGATGCTCTTTGTTGATTATTTGTCTTGATTTCGAGTCGAGTTTATTTAAGTTTGTAAAGGTTTTTCGTATTATTGATGGGTCTCGAGGGATTTTAGTGGCTTAATACTGTTATTCGGGATAATAATCAATATTCATTGTTAGCTTGAATGTCGAATTCTGAATGCATGCCGTCTGTCGGGACGGGTCAACTCAAATCTGAATTGATTCTTTCTTCAAAAGGCTTTTCCAGACTTTGCCCTGCATCGTGAGACTCGCATAATCTATACATATAATAAATCTATACATCTACACACATCAAAAGTGTCTAAGGATCAACATATATTTTTGCAATAACTTTTCTCCTGATTGATATTAATTAAAAATTTCTTTAAAGATTCATCAAATAAAGTGTTTTCGTTTGTCACAGTAACGATAAACCAAGTCACCTTTGCATTAATAAAGAAATTTGCCATTTTCCTAGTAAAGGGATTTTTGACATTTGAACCACTAACATTAAAGTTCGAAAAAAAGACTGAAATAACAGTTTTCTTTAAAATTTTATTGGGTAACTTAAACAATTAATAATCCGTGTTTCTACCGCGAACACTAACAACACAAGAACATCGGTTTGGCATACTCAAAATGAGTTCATCCAAATCACGCTGTGGAATAGCCGCCCATGTTCGTTGCAACAACAAAAAAAGGTCTTCTTGCGACTGGATACCCTCCATATTCGGCAGAGCTCTTCTCTGTAGCATATCCCATGCATGCTCAATCGGGTTCAAGTCTGGCGACTGAGCAGGCCAGGGCAGCACATTGATGTTAGCTGCGGCGAGAGTCTGTCTTACAACTCTCGCGGTGTGCGGTCGTGCATTATCATGCATTAACTGAAATAAGGGACCGATTTGCACTTGTAGAGGAACGATGACGTCTAATACAATCGTCTCAGCATAAATTTGAGCGTTGAGGTTGCCTCTGATCCAAATCAACTCAGTTCTTCCGCCGATCCAAATACCCGCCCATACCATGATGGTTCCACCACTATAAGGATGGACTTCCTGGCAGGATTTTAATCGCTGTTGGCGTCCAGGGGTTCTCCAGTGTCGTATACGTCTTGTATCCGGTCTCATACCAAAACGAGACTCATCAGAAAAGCACACGAAACGCCATTGTTCTTCTGCCCAATTTCTGTGTTCAAGAGCCCATTGATATCGAATCCTACGATTGTGCATTGCTATAGGTGGTACCCGTAGCGGTCTTCGGGAATGAAGGTTCACTTCATGCAAGCGGTTTCTGACTGTTTGGTCGCTAATTAAGTTCCCTGAAGAGTGATGAAGCCTCATGGCTAACATCATGGCGGTTATTGTTGGAGCTCTTCGAGTTAAGATTTGAATGTTTCGGTCTTGTCTCCGTGTGGTGAGCATTGAGCATGCATGGGATATGCTACAGAGAAGAGCTCTGCCGAATATGGAGGGTATCCAGTAGCAAGAAGACCTTTTTTTGTTGTTGCAACGAACATGGGCGGCCATTCCACAGCGTGATTTGGATGAACTCATTTTGAGTATGCCAAACCGATGTTCTTGTGTTGTTAGTGTTCGCGGTAGAAACACGGATTATTATTTGTTTAAGTTACCCAATAAAATTTTAAAGAAAACTGTTATTTCAGTCTTTTTTTCGAACTTTAATGTTAGTGGTTCAAATGTCAAAAATCCCTTTATTAGGAAAATGGCAAATTTCTTTATTAATGCAAAGGTGACTTGGTTTATCTTTACTGTGACAAACGAAAACACTTTATTTGATGAATCCTTAAAGAAAATTTTAATTAATATCAATCAGGAGAAAAGTTATTGCAAAAATATATGTTGATCCCTAGACACTTTTGATGTGTGTATATACATATAATAAATCTGTAGAAGTAAAATTTCTTTACATTGAAAATATCAAAAAAATAAATAGCAGGGGGTGTTACTAGACCGACACCGAACCCAAAAATATGATTAAAAAAAATTTTGTCTGTCTGTCTGTCTGTCTGTCTGTATGTTCAGGTATCACGCAAAAACTATCGGTTCGATTACGATGAAACTTGGTGTACATATTCTTTAATATCCTGGGCACAACACTGGGTACTTTTTATCCCGGAAAAGTATTCTGAATAAAAAACAAACTAAATTTTGCGGTTCGATCCCTAGACCTGACTACTGTACCAACCGCAAATTATAAGTTTGTCGTAGGTTACGTCACCCGCAGTGGAGTTCACCAAGGGGCGCTGCACACGGCTAAGATAGTATAATATTTTATCTTAAGATACAATATAGTTCGCCATAAATTTAATGGACTATCACACACTACTAAGATAATAAATAATATATTCAAAATTAATATTGGAGGATTATTGGTGATCGATACTGATGCCAAAAATGCAATCAGTAAATGTTTTGTCTGTCTGTCTGTCTGTATGGTACACACATAGTTCAAAAACCATTAGGTATAGGGATTTTAACCAAACTTGGTACGGTTGTAATCAATACGCCTGGACAGGTTGATCTTAGTCTCAGTTGTTTTACACATGGTCGGTTGTACGTCGCTCTTTCCCGGGTCAGTAGTTCCAGAAATCTTTATGCATACATACCGGAAGGATCAACTTTGAAAGTAGTCTATCCGGAAGTATTCTGCTAAAATGATTACGTTTATATATCAACGCACAACCCAAACCTCTGGTATTAGAGACATGAAACTTGAAAGGGTGTTCTTAGTGAAAAGTATCCACTAAAAAACGACTTTTGGAAATTCAACCCTTAAAGGGAAAACATAGGGGACGGAAGTTCGACATCCACGCGGGCGAAGCCGCGGGCAAAAGCTAGTAAATGAATATAATCTTATGTCTGGACTTTAAAAGAGACCATGACCCCTAAGTGTCTTTCGGCATTTCTTCTCAGGGATCAGTCACTTTGGAAATGCCATTTAGTGCCATTTTGTTTAAAAAAATGTCATGTATTTGGAAAGATCTACTTACTTACAGAAATAAATATCATTGAACATCATTTCATTTCTGTAGCATTCGTAGCAGTTTTCGTAGCACGTAGATTCGTAGAACTGCTACGTCGCGTAGCACGATAAACAAACTGACGATTACCGATTTTAATATTATGTTGTTACTATTATCAAAATGGTATCATTCTGTTCAGAATCCAAACCTTTTTAGTCATGTCGTAAGAGAAATAATTATTATGATTTTATCAAATATAATTAATAATGTATGTAATATGTACAGACGCCAGCACATAAAGTTCCCTCAATGTGTCAAATTTGTTTTATCGTTTTTCAACTTTGTGTCAAATGCTATAAGGTTCATATTCAATTGGAAAAAAATGACACATTGGGGTAACTTGATGTGCTGGCGTCTGTACATAATAAAGAAGTCAAGTACTTAATAAATTCCATTTTTAATTAAAACTTCAACTTACAAGTCTTCCATGTTCTTAATAAAAATGAAGAAACGTACCTGAAACAACAATGTAATATTAGTATCTAGGTATATTGACAAATTATGAAGTTGGATTATAAAGTACGAAGATTCAAAGATAATCACATTCACTAGATAAGTGCATGTAAAACGAGGTCTATGGATCTAAAGAGAAAAACACTGGAAGGGTTACAATAGTTTAATTAAATAGATTTGGTTAAATAGTTTTGTATGACAATATATTATTTTAAATTCCGCTAATCCCAGTAACCAGTTGTCCAAATGAAATGCACAGAATAAACAAAAATAAAAAATCGGCACCGAAAACTTGAAGAAAAAAAAATAGGTACCAATAGTTGTAAAGGAATTTATTTTATAGCCAGGTTGCGGAATAGTAATTAAATAACAAAAAGTTTATTCAAATATTCACCGTTGGGAGTATTTGTGGAAGCTGCCAGTGATTTAATTTCGATACTAAGTAACTCAAATAGGCTGTCAAGTATTTTAAATTAAGTGGCAGTCATATTTCACTTACACATACAAATATGAACGATTTGACTTTTAAACCGGGCTGACATGTGGGGTTTGTATTACATGTAGGCAAATGTGATTTTTTTCTTTAGTAACGTTTATGGTGTCTTAAACTAATGTAATTTTTTAAGCAAGCAGTAATAACAAATTTTACAAACCCACCCTCACACAGAACACATTTATCAGCTGATTAGTTTTCTCTTTCGGTGACTGTACATCTATCGAACCACGCTCATGCCACATCCAGCCACCTACACCTCATTGGCCGGATAGCAAACATGTTTGTTTCCACAAATGCTCTTTGATATAATCTTAATGTCGGTCGCTCTACCTGTCCTGTCAGCATATAAACTTAGCAGACAGTTGTGGCACTTCCAGTAAACTTGATGCAAACTTTAATTTGCTGTTGGTTTATCACGCGTTAAACATTCGCCGAATTCAGTGGATGTTTGGATGTTATGCGGGATCTTGTTTTGTTTATACCTACTATTAATAGGGGATTTGTGTTAAGAGGTACATTATACTCGCTGCGTGATAATTTATATGGTGTAACGCTTTAGTACACCTAGACATTGAACTCGGGGTGGAGTCCTGGTGTCCTGAAACACAGGTTTTGGCCTAGCTTAGGTACCAGACTCCCACAATATTGTAATCTGTAATATTGGCTTATTACTAAGCAATTGCATTTCTTGCTTTTTTGTGCGATGAGCACGAACATTTGTTCTGTTTCTGGGTGTAATTTATCTATATAGAAATATATAAGTATGTATATAATCGTATAACAATGCGAGCCGTATCCAGAAGTACTGCTTTCTGATTTTAACCCTTGATCCAGCCGCCCAACGAGAGCCTCTTTAGGTATTGATCGAGGCTCTTGGCTATTAAGCCATTTGCAGACATTATTATTATTATTTCTCTGTATGAGGAGATGTTTTTGCCTTGTAATAGGTCAATAACAGACTGGTGTAAGGTGAGCAACTGACGTAAATTATTTTTACTATACCGACTCGGTTACCGTGTTTTTGGTGCACCTGTGTATATTAAGCCAGGGTCGGTGGTTATTGCGTTATCTTTTAATATAAATAATTCCTTCATTAAACTTTTAATCCTTCAGTAAGTTTTTATATTGTTAGTGAAAGTAGATTTTGTACCCTAAATCTGGTAAAAGAATATTTAAATTAGTTTTCTTTGTAATAATTATGCTAAACATTTTAAGAATATTTTGTACTAGCTGTGCCCCGCGGTTTTACCCGCATATTCGTATAAATTTTGCTGCTTTCGCACAAAAGAATATATGGCATTTTTTGTTATGTGTTAGCTTATTCACCTTAATAACTTATAGCCTTTATTTATGTTATTCCGATGGATAAACTACATAACAACTAAATGTAATCATAATCCAGTAGTTTTGGTGTGAAAGAGATTTTTGGGTCTCAGATACAGAAAAAATTATCGTGCTTATCACACAAGCTTTGTTTTGAGTGAGAATCAAACCTAACACCTCCACCATAGTAATCAGGGCCACTGAACCAACAGGCCAGATATTAACTGTCAAGTATTCAAGCCTTGGTAGCTTGATTTTATGACCAGCAAATTTATTGGTAACAGGGAACTGTCTGCTCAGGAGCCTTCGCTTTTACATAAGTATAGACGCCAGCCCATCAAGTTACCCTAATGTGTCATATTTTCCCAATTGAAAGTTCATATTCAATTGGGAAAACTTGACACTTTGGGGTAACTTCATAACTTCATAGCCTGTACATAAGAAACGTCACATAGGCAAACTCCTTTAATTCACCCCTAAAACGAACTCATAATAAATTCTACACTCGCACTGGCCATTAACGATTAACAGACAACAAGACACATAGCCTTGTTTTAACGAGCAAAATATTTCTAGTAGTTTCTCCATACAATTACGACGTATAAGGAGCCCCCTGACGAATGGCTTCCGCCTCTGTATTTTGAATTAGAACTAATAAATTCTCCGCCTAGTATTGGGTTTCGGCAGTTCGTTATTTTACTGACCCCTAACTATACATCTTGACTGTGAAACCCTCACTATTTGTTCTCACAATTTGCTACGGTAGGAGAGTGTAAATTTTTGATCAGACCAAGGGCGTTGTTTTATTTGTTTTATCGTCAATAAATTTCGAATAAATTTGGGATAAATCACTCCTTGTGTAAATCACATCTTCTAATTTTATGCAGAGGTACAAAATATCTGAGGGGCAAATCACGTAGGTATTTATAAGAACCAGTTGCACCTCAGTCTCAATCCCTCCTTTTTGAAAAGTTTTTGCTATTGCTTGTTACCGAGATTAGATTTACCGAGAACGTTTTTAATTACGGGAACGGGCCTTTAGATATGCGTAATGTTAATATCTGTGTTGATTTTTATAAATTAATGAGTTTTCCAGAAGCGCCATTTTTGAATTAAGCTATTCTAATCCTTCTCAAGCAATATCCAGTAGGTATCCTCATTTATTCATTTGTTCCTCATTTGTGTTTTTATTTATTTTTTTATCCTCATTGAATTACTGTATTGTGCGTAAGAGTTGATATTAGATGAATTTACATCTAAGTAACTAAGTAAGTCATGTCAATTAAATGAATGTTATCAATATCTCAAATATGAGAAATATACAAAGATATAATATAGCAAACCAAAGTATAAGTGTCATGCAAATATAGGCTGTCTAATTACAATATAATTATCTCGAATCTTCATGAATAAGTTACTGCCAGACTTCCAAATTGGATATGTCATCTATTCCCGTACTAGACGTCTTCGAGATGAAGATTTCACACGAAATCTTGGTAGGGGATCTTAACATCTTGAATCTGACTGTCACATACACCACCGACTTTACCACTTACAAATTAGAGTTCAAATTAGGTTAACATACACCACCAAGAGATATGAAATACGCGCGACAAGACAGGCGATTAAGAACCCTAAGTTTTAGAAGGTATAGTTGATATTGTATTGTAATTCGATATTATCTGGCAAGGTGGGCAGTAAACGCATATTTCACTTGGTCCCTTGTTTACTGTTACTACCGAAACAATGGCCATAGTAATAATAATTACTCCATACAGATATGAAATGGGGGCTCGGTAGGAAAATGGCGAAAACGTCGAGTAACTTGCTTAGTAATTGGATTACGAGGATGGGATGTGCTTGATTTTGTGTGAGAGGACGTGATATAAACTAGTTCGAGGCCATAACGTAGGCGGCTTTATGTTTGGGCCAGAGTGATTTGATGTTTCTGTTTTGCATGTATCTGGCGGCGGCACGACCTTGGCGAACGATTTCTATCCTAGATGAATACACTCCGTGAATAAAATTTATCCTCCCTTATTTAAGTACATTCTATTTCTATATATTTTTCGTATTAGGAAACATTGATTCCATTTGGTGTAACGAGTCTTCTAAGACCGTTACATGGTTAGTGATTTTTTAACATTAATTTGAAGGCACCGTCGTGGTGTTGCCATTCAAATAAACACAAATTGTAATAATAAAAAAAATCTTTATGCCAGTAACCTTCGGGTAATAAAATAGATCAATATTTTTCAATGGTTGATTTTTATTGATACCTCCCGCTTGAAGATTAATTGTTAAGGTTCCCGCAGGTGAGTTTATCCTTGGCATTATTTTTTGTGTGTGCTCCTGGCGCCCGAACTTTCTCTATTTCTTATGTTTATTTGGAACACACCACACATTTTTCATATCATACCCATTACGGATTTTTTAATTATATGTAATAAAAATAATAATAGTTTAATAAAAAAAATCAAATAAAAGTGTCAGATCTTAGTACTTACAGAAATATATATAATTTCATTTATTCTACGAAAACGGTAGGCCACCACACCAGCCTGTTACTGTCCTACTGCAGAGCAAAGGCCTCTTTTCATACAGAGAAGGCACGAGCATTTATACTTGCTCAAGGCGGAAAGGCGATTTCCAACTTATATATGAAATGAAATAAAATAATGTTTATTTCTGTAAGTAGATCTTCTCAGATAATTTTACATGTCATATTTTTTTAAACTAAATGGCACTAAATGGCATTTCCAAAGTGACTGATCCCTGAGAAGAAATGCCGAAAGAAACTCAGTGGACATGGCCTCTTTTAAAGTCCAGACATAAGATTGTATACATGTATTATGCGAGTCTCACGATGCAGGGCAAAGTCTGGAAAAGCCTTTTGAAGAAAGAATCAATTCAGCTTTGAGTTGACCTGTCCCGACAGACGGCACGCATGCATATAAACTATTAATCCAGACTTTCTCATATGTTTTCCTTTGATTTCAATGATGTCTAAACCAGGAAAGTACCAATACATGAATTAAAAAAGACACAATGGTACTTGCTCGGATTGGAACCATAGCCGCACCTGGTATCACTACACAAAAGGTATTATGTAAAAGACTTAATTATATTTATGACGTAGACTGTATTCAATTAGAAAAAAAAGCTTGAAATAATAAAGGCGACCACGCCAGAGTTCCTGTTTTAGTTTCTAAAAAGAAAAGACAAACTCTACCGACCTTTGCCGCAAAACTTTATTAATATTACTTACATAGCGACAAAGTAAGCAAGCGAATAACAAAGTACTACACACTAGGAGTTAAATATTCCTTGACCGAAACTAAAATATAGGATGTAAAAAGTTCCCTCATAACAGTACTAATAAACTAAAATAAAACTAAAGTCGTCATCTACCCATTCTGTACGTCAAACTAAGCGACACTGTACAGAAATATTGTAAATGGGAATCAAATTTTGTTTAAGACTAGCTTTTGTCAATCAAATATAACTTCATCGTACATCCAATAACAAACGGCAAGTATGAACTATTAGTAAAGTTCAGAGATATTTTTTAATGAAAACTATAATTTCTTCTGTATGTGTGTAACTATATTACTGATTCCTTCCAAACGCCTGGATTGATTTTAATTACTGTTTTTTGTGTGTGTAGCCTATTACTGATCGAAGTGTGTAGCCCTCTGAATGGTTTAGATTGACAATTGAATCGATAGATGGCGCTGTAAGGGCACGACAAGGTCTGTCGGAACCACTAGTTCATAATAAACTTATACAATGTGTGATGCGACCAGACCATAGCCTCTGAGAATTGGTTACTTCGGCATTTTTTAGCAGTTTTTAATACACTCGAAAATGCTGGCTGCTACATTTAGATACGGAAATAGTGCCTGGTAAAGATCACTAGCTAAGTACTTACAGGATTATCTATCTCTTCATTTCATTTCGAAACTAGCATTTTAAATTTCAAAGCCTCTCAAATATAAGTAAAGTTGGGATTACAGATATGGCATATTTACGGCCGAGAACTGTACGTTACTAATACTAGAATGAACCAACACATTTATTATAATGTAACAAGATTCCATTGGAAATAACGTTGTCGGTAGTATTCAAGACGGAACAACGGGCAAGTTAGCACCGACAAATGTTGTATTCTGCGAATGTACGTATTTGTTTCCAAATCACGTCCGTTGGGGCGCCTTAGAGGGGGTAAATAGGGTGCAAGGGAGGAGGGAAGGCGGTCTAACGGGCGAAAAATTGCGTACCTATCCTTACTGAATTAGTACACCAGTGTAAATGAGCTTGGTGCGATCTCAGCTGAGATTGCACCACTCTAGCGTATTTCTGGAGATAACTGTACGTTGCGGTAACGTTTCTAATTGGATTGAGATGCTGTAGAAAGAATTGTTTTGATGTAATTTAATTATGTTACTTACTGGTGGTCTGTGTTGGTTTAATGATAAGGGTGCAACGTATAAGGAATAATGTTTTGAAGCAATTTGGATTAAGTCGTATTATTACAAGGAAAGGGTCGTGTTTCGGATTTTTTTTAAGACTCAATTTGTACAAGTTATCTTGATATACATAGAAAAGTAAATTGATAGGCCCGATTCGTAATAGCAGAAATTTTACAAGCAGTATATAATGATGTAATGTAAAAAAGGATAAAAGCAAATTGTTCACATAGCTGTCAAAGAGAAACGTGCCCAAGAGGCTGACTGAGCATTGCTAAGTTGAATAGCAATATTGATTCTAGGGTCAAAAGTCAATCCATAGGTAATGACTGAGTTATGAGGAAACACATACATAACCAATTAAGAACCTTCTCCATTCTTGTAGATCGGTTAAAAAAAGGCAGCCCTTTGTTCCTTTTCACCATGAAAAGTAATTTGCGAAATAAAACTTCAAAGTCATCGTACACAAAACGCTATGTGTAGTGGTTGGTATCATAATAATAAATTCATAAACAAAAATGTACACATACTTTGTTAGGCGGTTATCCGCGGAATGCACACTTCCGCGTTAATTACTGAGTAATTTTATGCCCGCGTGGAGCACGAAAAACACAAAGAGGCATATCCAAAATACTAAAGTTTTGCTTTAAGAACAGCTAGCACTAGGGCTGGCACACTGCAAGCACACTTCAACAACCAACTTTATTTCTCCTTCTTTTATTTAGTTTTAGAAAGGGTCGCATTAATGGCGTAAATAATTAAAACAGTAAGCAGGTCTTAAGTAAGGTACAACAATCCGTTCCATCGCAAATATTACTGATGGATGTCACTCAAAATTTGCCACGCTAAAATGGAACTGGGCTGGACACATATGCCGCTTGTCAGACGATCAGTGGGCCAAACGCGTGACCCAATGTGTTTCTTTCCATGGCAAACGACATCGCAGTAAGTCCAGACGAAGATGGCGGGACGAGCTGGACTCCTTCAGAGACAGAGAGAAGTGAAAAGAAGATAAAAGAGATAAGATAATAAGGCCTTTGCCCTGCAGTGAAAAAAATAAGCTAGTTACAATATTAGTAGTAATAACAAACAAGGCCAGGCTGGTCTGTTTCTAATATAGATGTTCAGAAAAAATTAAAACATTTTAATAGCACGTGTAACTTTATTTGAAAATAATGGGTCAAAATTGAATAACGACAAAATTTTTAAGGGTAATTAAACGTCGAGTAGGTAGCCATTTCTAAATTGAGATACCTTACAAAAATATGAAACAATAAAACGATTTCTCTTTGTAAAAGTTTTCAACCCTAACCGTGGGTAAGTAACAATGGCGGCCATGTTTGATTTTCGAAGAACAAAGGTACAATGGTTGCCCACAGTCGCACACGACTTTACCCGCAGCGGACCTCCATGGAAACAGTTCCGGAAGAAATATACGCGTTATGTAGGAGTCTGTCTAAGATGTTATATTCAAAACGGTGGAGGAGAGGTATGTTATGCTAAGTCAAAAGCTCATGGAAGGCATTTAAACTCTGGCATCAATCAGGTTAGTCACGAACCATAACCTAAGAAGGAGAATTTAACTGATACTGTTAATAAAAACCTTGCACAATACTAATATATTTCACTCCTGTGTTATGGGGTCACACACAGCCTGGCCCAGAGCAACTACCTATAGGCAACATACCATAACATATTCAATCTTAACCCTAATATTTTCTCCAAACGTTATTGTTTAGAAAAGTCTTAAGTGATATTTACTAACTTAAGTAAATACCTAATTTATAATTTATTCGACTAGAGACGTTGATCTCAAGTGGCTTATTATTTCTTAACCTAATTGTCTAATTAGGTCAATAAATAATCGTACAAAGCCAACGCAATAAAAAAACTGTGGCTGGACTAGCCTTAACTTAGTTATTTGGAAGTAAACCATGTCAATTTTAAAGGTAATCTTTAGTCTCAATTAATATGAAAAAAATATTTGTTTTTACTTTACTAACACTACGAAATGCCTACACTACCAAATTTATTTCGTTTTATGTGAATGATAGTCAAAAGTTTGATATTACAACAAAGAATATGAAAGATTTTTTTTTTACCAAACTGTAGAAAAAAAAATTGTAGAGATATCTCATTCAAGTGAATTTATAGTAATTCGACTTATACTGTAAGGCGATATTGTAACTAAACATCGTCTTTTGCGCAACCCTATTGGTAGTCTACAAATGCCGCCATGTCTGATTTGCTAAGAACAAAGGCACAATGGAAGCTAGCCAGTCACATGCGACTTAGCTGTGCAAGAAGATTGTGGTGACCGTTTAGGACGATTGTGCAGTAATTTTGAAGTAAACTATGCTGAATATTTGTTATTGGATGCTTGGCTTTTAACAAGATTTTTTGGACAAAAGTTGCCTATAAAAAAAGAAAAGACAAAGACAAAGTGATTCGCTATTGCTAACAATAGATGAACAAATAAGTCAATACCTGAACCGCCTTACTTGTATGTCAAAAATACTTCTTTAAAACTTATCAAGGTTTCGAAATTCTATTCAAAAAAGACCTTTTACATACCAGGTGAAAATGGGTTAGATCCATCTGCCGCATGTCACACGATCAGTGGTAACGTACGACCCAATGGATTCCCTTACATGGCTGACGACATCGCGGTAAGCCCAGGCGAAGATGGCGGGAAGAACTGGACTCCTTCGAGGCTGGTCCCAAAAAGCCCTTGACAGAGAGAGGTGGAAAGAAAGTAGGGAGGCCTTTGCCCTGCAGTGGGAAAACAAATAGGCTAGGCATAGGCTAGTAATTAATAAATATTGGTCCTTGATAGTGGTCATAAATTCGGCTAGTGCTTATTAAATATAGCGTAAGGAGGTCCTGAGTTTATCACCAGGAAGACAAATATAAAGCCATAGAGGAACTGCAAGAGGAAATATATGAAACCTTAAGAGAAATTCTCAGAAGCTATAAAATATGATCCCTGCATAACTACATTCTAGGAAAGTTCAATTAAACAACTTTCACTTATTCTAGTGAGTCGATAGCAAAAGTGATATCATACCAATATTATATACTAGCTTCTGCCCGCGACTTCGTACGCGTATCCTGTTGCTTATATCGAAGATCTGAAACGTCTGACGTCGAATTGTAAAAGCCCGGGGACGGCAAAACAATGGAATGCGCGAGACGATCCAAGACGCTTTTTGCTAAGACGCCATTTTTATTATGTATATGCTATATTGTCACTGGGCTTTAGAGTTCCACTACAGGTGCTCCAGATCTTCAAATTTAGTTTCACAACAGAAAACACTCTTCACGTGAAATAGTTTTAGCAATGGCACCATTTTTATATCTCTTTTACTTTAGGTGTTCCATTTTCCAAAATAAATTATAGCCTATATGTTGCGTGGCGTTCACGCTCAGCGGTCAGTCGCGCTTCTCCTTCCCCCACTTATCTCTAGAGTAGATGCGTATTTACGCTGAAAACTCAAGCGTCATGCTTTTTCCGTGAACGTCTCCAACTCGCGAGACAGTGCATGATGTTCATGATCAGCGGTCAGTCATATATTCTTCACTGGTGTCTAGAGACCTGGATACCTGGTGAATGCGTAAATACGCTGAGAATGCAGGCGTGCTTCGCGATCCCAAGAAGTTTCCACGGAGCGAGCTGCAACCTCATGTTGTCGAACAGCATCAAGTCCTTCCTAACGCTCTTCGGTAGATTGTTGGGATCTTATGATCTTTAATCATTTAGCACTTTTGGAACATTGAGAAAGATTTGACCTCTTTCTAGGTATGGTTGTAGTTTTATTGTGATGATACCTGATCAATTAAAATCTAAGTGGCTGCTCCCCAGCGTTACCGGGTAGGCAACCATGTAACAAAGATAAATAGAAAAGGAAATTAAACACTCAAATAACATAAGCCCGAAGGCATATTAATACGATAAAAAAAATGGAAGTTTTGGCCAGTAGAGTCTAATTTTCAATGATATACCATTATCGTCATCGAAAATCAGCCCTGAACTGTTTGACTGTTTTGAACCCGCCTTCACCGCGTGGAGATACTTATGTTATTTTATAAATATGCAATAAAATTAGTGATAGCTTTAATTTCTATATCAAATGTATCTGATCTTCGATTTTTATAAGTCAACAGGAAATGCCTATCAGACCGAACAACTTTTGCTAAGATGTCATTCCTATGTGAGTTATGGTGTAGCTGGGCTCTTGGAGTTCCACAACAGGTGTTCCAGATCTTCGATATTTATACGTCAACAGCGAGTGCTCATAAGGCTGAACAACTCTTGCTAAGACGTCATTCCTATATATGTTATAGTGTAGCTGGGCACTTGAAGTTCCACATCAGGTGTTCCGGATCTTCAAATTTATTGTCTCAGCAGAAAATGCTCATCACGTGGAACAATTTTTGCTATGGTACCATTTTTGTATCTCCTATAGTTTAGCTGGTCTGTTGCGGTTCTGCATCAGGTGTTCCGGATCTTCAAATTTATTCTCTCAGCAAAAAATGCTCATCACGTGGAACAATTTTTGCTATGATACCATTTTTGTATCTCCTATAGTTTAGCTGGTCTGTTGCGGTTCTGCATCAGGTGTTCCAGTTTCCAGGATAAATTATAGCCTATGTGTTGCCCAGACTTAATATCTATACAACAAAAAAAAAGTCATTCAAATCCGTCCAGTAGTTCCGAAGATTAGCGCGTGCAAACAAACAGACAAACAGACAAACAGACAAACAGACAAACAGACAGACTTTTTTTTTTGGATTCGTGCTCTATTACTGTTTCTAAACCCCCCTCAATTATTATTTTTTAAATATATTCAATGTACAGACACAGTTTTTTTACAGTCTTATTATATGTATATAGACGAGTACGTCAAAGTTTGTGAAAATGTGCAAAAACATATGTGTGTATTATAATTATGTATATTATAACTATAGTGTACATATTTATGTACACACATCAAAAGTGTCTAGGGATCAACATATATTTTTGCAATAACTTTTCTCCTGATTGATATTAATTAAAATTTTCTTTAAGGATTCATCAAATAAAGTGTTTTCGTTTGTCACAGTAACGATAAACCAAGTCACCTTTGCATTAATAAAGAAATTTGCCATTTTCCTAATAAAGGGATTTTTGACATTTGAACCACTAACATTAAAGTTCGAAAAAAAGACTGAAATAACAGTTTTCTTTAAAATTTTATTGGGTAAATTAAACAATTAATAATCCGTGTTTCTACCGCGAACACTAACAACACAAGAACATCGGTTTGGCATACTCAAAATGAGTTCATCCAAATCACGCTGTGGAATGGCCGCCCATGTTCGTTGCAACAACAAAAAAAGGTCTTCTTGCGACTGGATACCCTCCATATTCGGCAGAGCTCTTCTCTGTAGCATATCCCATGCATGCTCAATCGGGTTTAAGTCTGGCGACTGAGCAGGCCAGGGCAGGACATTGATGTTACCTGCGGCGAGAGTCTGTCTTACAACTCTTGCGGTGTGCGGTCGTGCATTATCATGCATTAACTGAAATAAGGGACCGATTTGCTCTTGTAGAGGAACGATGACGTCTGATACAATCGTCTCAGCATAAATTTGAGCGTTGAGGTTGCTCTGATCCAAATCAACTCAGTTCTTCCGCCGATCCAAATACCCGCCCATACCATGATGGTTCCACCACTATAAGGATGGACTTCCTGGCAGGATTTTAATCGCTGTTGGCGTCCAGGGGTTCTCCAGTGTCGTATACGTCTTGTATCCGGTCTCATACCAAAACGAGACTCATCAGAAAAGCACACGAAACGCCATTGTTCTTCTGCCCAATTTCTGTGTTCAAGAGCCCATTAATATCGGATCCTACGATTGTGCATTGCTATAGGTGGTACCCGTAGCGGTCTTCGGGAATGAAGGTTCACTTCATGCAAGCGGTTTCTGACTGTTTGGTCGCTAATTAAGTTCCCTGAAGAGTGATGAAGCCACACGGCAAACATCATGGCGGTTATTGTTGGAGCTCTTCGAGTTAAGATTTGAATGTATCGGTCTTGTCTCCGTGTGGTGCAGCGATACCGTCCTCCATGGCGCTCAGCCACGGTACCAGTGCTTCGGTAACGTGTCCAAAGTCGACTGATAACACTCAGCCACAGTACGTTGCCGGGAACCAGCTTCTATCATTCTCACGGCTCTGAGCATTTCTTCCCTGCTTAAATGACGTCGCCGCTCCATAATAACGTTGGTTTTAATCAGTAGTAGGGAAACAGTAGCACTAATAATGTCTTCAATGCGTTGTATGTTTTTATAGGGAAAATATTGACAGCTGATTTTCATCTTTTACTCGAATTTGATTCACAGTTCCTGATTCAAATTATGAAATGCACCAAAAAGGATCCATATAAATTTATAAAATCATAAATTTATTACAAAGCCACATCTCAATCTCAAGAAATCCGCATAAAAATGCTTGATCCCTAGACACTTTTGATGTGTGTATTTATATTAAACATAAATTCGTATTGCTTGCTTTATTTTCTTTTCTTTTTTCCTTTTAAATTGCACCTACCACTGCTTTTCTCTGCATCACCTGAAGGTTGACTGGTAGAAAATGCCTATGGCATTAAGTCCGCCTTTGTACATTAGTGTGCTTGAAGTATTAAATAAATAAATAACTAAATAAAATGGAGTAGTTTATCCATGAAAGAGTAACAAACCTCCACATGTTTGACTCTTTCATGGATACTGATGTTAATTTAACTTAATATATATGTACAGACGCCAGCACATCAAGTTACCCCAATGTGTCAAATTTCTTTGATCGTTTTTGAACGTTATGTCAAACAGAATAAGGTTAATTTTCAATTGGGAAAATTTAACACATTTGGGTAACTTGAAGTGCAGGCGTCTGTACTTAACGAATAGACCAGAATAAGATTAAATGTATTTTATAAAGTTGTTGTGTAGTTGTTGGCTAAAGACAACCAAAAAATGTAATTAAGTGCGATAAAAGGATGCCATTTGCGAGATATTTTGAAAACTGTAAGAGTAATATAAACATGCGGGTGAAACACTTAGCTAGTTAAAAATAAATAACATTAGTTTCTTTCTTTCTGATTCTGATTTCCAAAATTCAGCAATCCTAAACTTTTGAAACTACTGTATTATTTTTGCGCAGGAAAAGTCGCTAGGCTAAGTCTCGCCCTCGATTCATTGTATAGACGCCGCACATCAAGTTACCCCAATGTGTAAAATTTTCCCAATTGAATATGAACCTTATTTTGTTTGACGTAAAGTTAAAAATAGATCAAAGTAATTTGACACATTGGGGTAACTTGATCTGCTGGCATCTGTACCTAATTAAACATTACCTACTGGTGAAAATGTGATGGTATAAGATTCTCCTTTTTTACCTTTTTACTAACAGTTTGAGGAATACAGGCAAAGTAAGTTAATGAACTTTTTGAATGGTTTTCTTATGCAATAATCATTAATAACTAGCATGCCAAATATTCATTACTGTGGTGAACTGTTGGCAGTGAATGTTACCATAAAAAGCATAACTTGGCTAATGTGGTCTCCGTTAGCAAAGTACGGGCCATTTGGAGCCGATTGCTATCGTTAAAAACATTTTACAGTCATTTACTTTTTTTCCTGATTTGTGGTTAAACTGTAAGTTGAATTAATCATATTTATTGGTCGGTGCTTTTTCTACAAATGTGTTTTTTGAGTTCTAGGAAAATAAATGATGGAAAATGAAGTAATTATACCTTTAGCGTTCAAAGATGTACAAATAGACAATGTTAGTTCGTCATCTGCCTAACCTTTGGACAGCTCTGTTAGGTTCCAGTTTGATGAGCTGAATACTAGTATGTATCGTACATCTTTAGACGTGGAGCCACTGACAATCTGACCTTCATCTAGGAGTTTAGTAAGAAGAGTGTCAGACTCTTAATGACTAAACCCATCCGTTTTTCTCCTAATGCCCTTTGGATTCGCGGCGTGGCGAAGGGTGGGCTTTTTGGGAGACTGTCTTATGTAATTTCGACGTTCAAAAAGTGGTGATCCTCAGCCTAATTTAAATAAATGACTTTTGATTTTGATTTTGATTCCAGGGCCGTGGCGACTCTTTCGAACACATTCCGCAACCCTGGCAGGCTCTGGGCTTAGCGGGCCCCGGGCTTCGATGCTGATGCTAAACAGCTAGTAGTACTCCCAGAGACAAGCACAAGTATACAAAAACAAACGTACTCTTTGTATATAAGTATAGAAAGACACATATGTATTACTGGCTCAGACTACAGGTTTCCTTCACCGCAACATATTTTGTTAGAGCTACCCTCTGTCAGTCATTGAGCCGTGCCAGAAATATATTAGCCAAGAGCGATACTCTCACGTACTTCTAAGGGTTTAACATGTTTAGTCAATATGTGGAGGTGATCTGAAGTTTACGGAAGGACTGAGAATGACGGGGAACCGTAGAATAGACTCTTTCTTGTAATAAGGCGGGATCGTTGTCTCAAGGTCGACGTCCAGTGTAGGTGATCACCAGTATTAAACACGATGCACGAACACCTTATTGCAAGATTGGTTGTTAAACGTTTCCTTACCCGTGTATCGGACCTAGAGGGGTATGAGGTACAGGGTGGAAAGTTTCACATCAAATTCATCACATCGACAAATTTTAGAAATAGAAACATTTCTTTAGAAATAGAAATAGAAATCATTTATTTGCCAATAATGTTGGTAAGTATACATATTTGATGGCTGATGGTAGTTTTTTTGAGCGTCCTAATACATTATGCCTTACGGCATGCAAAATTGTTTTATCTTATACACTTACTACTTCTTTATCTTCTTTCTTCTTCTTTTTTGTTTCTGAGCATGTGCAATGACAAGCATGATTTCTACGATAATTATCGTCAGGAGTTTTTCTACAATCTGTGACTTTGTCGACTTTTACGTCGACATATCCCTTTTCTATGATCCCGCTTCGCGTACAGACCTACGTTGCAGGATGTTGTGTCTGATAGGCTACTACTGCTCAATGGGACGAAGAAAAATGCATCTACAGGACCAACGATTTCAATGAGGCTTTCCGAAGTAAGGAGAGATTTCGGCAAGCGACAGTTAAGCGCGGAAATTGACGGCCGAACGAACAAAGAAGGTTTGGTCACTTATCATCAGGATAAGTGACCAAACCAACCGGCAGGGAGACCGAGTCCTTGAGTAGTCGTGTCTGTAGGTGACAGGCAAATGTACGGGCATCAATGCGTCATCGTAGGTGGAGGGAGAAAGAGACTCTCCTCGGGGACGCAATAGCCCCCCCGGGCAAATTGTGTTTTCCGAGCGGTAGGTGATCCTTGATGATCGACCCATGTTATACTTAGCCACTAACCCCTCAAATACTAATATGACACTTTATTATCATTATGAACCTCACGAGGCACCATTATTACTAGAACAACCGATCCAAACCCAATAGAAACAGTTTATTTTCATTAAATTGGACTCCACACACCCGAAGGTTGAGAATTTGAGATTCATCGGTCGAGAGAATTTAATCCGAGCCGAACGGTCGGCCCGAGTAATTGTATTCATGATTTGGCATCGTGTGCACCGACCCTTACATGCATACCCAACCGTTTTAATGACCGAAGACCCTTACAATACGTAAATGATGCGGATAAAGCGATTTCGGGATTAATTTAGGATTTTTATTTTATTGTGCGTACTATAGGGTCTGATATGGATATTTATTGAGAGTTTAGTTTCAAACTTAAATTTTTATCATGTTTATTTATTTACGTTTCTGAGGACATGATTTCATAGGAATGATAATAGTCTGTGCGAAGAGGTGGACTTAGAGTTGCTGGCCTTGAAACCACAGACCACTTGAAACCTTTTATATGTAACAGTAACTGCTGTAGGAAACATAAAGGCAAGTTGATACTTAGGACATTGTAATTATTTTATTAATATTGGTTTTTATTGAATGCACAACACAGTTGTGTTGTTATGAGTATTACTACTAAGCTGTATGCCAAAGCACAAGGTACAGTTGCTGTTTATAATTAAACAAACTTGTTTCGATGAAACTGCTATATTGATTTAAATATTGTAAAATGTTACGGACGTGCTAACTCAACGGTCGTCGTTGCGGAGTGGCGCGGCCCAGCGGCTCGCGCCGCGGCCGGCGCCCGCGTCCCTCTCTCTTCGCCCCTCGCCCCTCGTCCGTCCTACTAGTGATGCGCGCGTACATCCTCCCGGGCCTTGAAAGTGTGGCTTTCAAACTTAAGCTTTGTTGGTACTAGCGCCAAGATCTTCATTCTTCGCGCCGTCTTCCTTTGCGTCATTAGAGGCCGGTAGTATGCACATCTTGTTAATAGCCCTCCTTAGTGTGCCCTTTGACGTTAATACATCGGCAACTCTGCTGATTCCATCTTTCCCAGGGTATAATTGGGTGATACGGCCAAGTTTCCATTGTAGTGGGGGAAGATTTTCTTCTTTGAGGATCACCAGATCGCCCACACGAAGCTCGTATTGCCTCGTTCTCCACTTGGTCCGTTCTTGAAGTTCGGCAACGTACTCCCGGCGCCATCTCTCCCAAAATTGTTGTCTCAGTTGTTCAACGTATTGGTATCTGTTGGGGTGCTTGCAGGTGATAGGCAATGATGGCACTGAGGTGAGAGGTCGCCCTATAAGAAAGTGCCCTGGGGTCAGAGGGGAGGGATCGGTTGGATCGGTTGAAAGAGGAGTGAGGGGACGAGAATTTAAGATGGCTTCGATTTGTGCAAATAGAGTCGCGAGCTCCTCGAATGTCAGGGAAGCATTGCCGGCTACACGCTTAAAATGGTGCTTTGCCGATTTAACGCCTGCCTCCCATATGCCTCCAAAGTGAGGCGAATATGCGGGGCTAAACACGAATTTAATGCCCTCATTATTGGCATAATTAATAGCTGACTCACGACTGGACCTGAGTATTCTACATATTTCATTGTTCGCGCCCCTGAAATTGGTACCATTATCGCAATATATAATATTAGGTTTACCTCTTCTAGAGACAAACCTTCGCAAAGACAAAATGAAAGCATCAGTGCTCATATCGCTGACTAACTCTAAATGAATCGCTTTGGATGAGAGGCATACAAACAAACATAGGTAGCATTTTGAAATACGATTGCCTTTACCCTTACGGCTAGAGATCATAAACGGGCCAGCAAAATCGACACCGCACGAGTAGAAAGGAAACAAAGAAAAGCTTCTTTCGGCAGGTAAGTTTCCCATTAAAGGTTGTAATGTCTTCCCACGTAGGCGAATACAAACTATGCACTGCTTTGTCGTACTACGTGCTAAGTGTCTGCCACCTATAGGCCAAAATCGTTCTCTTACTGAAGCTAGAAGATGCTGAGGACCAGCGTGAAATAACCGTTCATGTTCATACCTTAATATTAATTTAGTTAAATGATGTTTTGCATCTAAAATAATGGGGTGTTTCTTATCATAGGCAAAATCAAAGTTTTGAATTCGACCCCCAACTCTTAATATGCCATCTGAATCAATAAAGGGATTTAGAGGCAATAATTTAGACTTACAACTAAGAGTTTTATTATTTCTAATCAATTTAATTTCTTCTGCATAACTTTCTATTTGACTTAACCTAACTAAAACTAGCAGAGAATTATCTAATTCCTTAGTATCTAATGGTCCATTAATTTTTGCATTTCTATATTTACAATTATTTAGGAAACGCTGTACATAGGCATATATTCTCTTTAATCTATTTAGATTAGAGTATTTATCAAATTTAATTATTTTGTTTGTAACTACAACATGACATTCAATGGTGTGCGAGTGTTTAACTTCTGGTAACATGTTAGGGATTTGTGTGTGGTTTTGTGTAGGCCAACTAGATTGGTCATTAGCGAGGAACGACGGCCCTTCCCACCAGAGGAGAGAGGACTGCAATTGCTTAGGAGTCACACCTCTAGACGCAACATCTGCCGGATTTTGATCTGTGGGAACATGACAAAAGGTGAACCCACTTGCAAGTTGATTGATTTCATTTACTCGGTTACACACAAATATTTTAAGATCCCTGGGTGGGGTTTTCACCCATCCTAGCACAACCTGTGAATCAGACCATATAAATTTACGATTGATATTACAATTTAATGACTCTAACACCTTTGAACATAAACGTGCACCTAACAAGAAGCCACATAACTCTAATCTTGGAATAGTCGTTGGGTTCATTGGTGCAACTCGTGCCTTAGCACATAACAACCTGACTGTCACTTCCTGGTTCTGATTTACAGAACGCAGGTAAATGCAGGCTGCATAGGCTTGTTGAGAGGCATCTACAAAACAGTGTAGTTCTATACTCTCGGGTGTATCACACAGAACTCGCCTTGTAATACGAATATTAGTTAAATTTGAAAATTGCTTTAATAGCTCAGCCCACTTTTTACAAAACTCAACTGGTACTGGATCGTCCCAGTCCAGCTTAGAAGACCATAATTGTTGAAGTAAAATTTTAGCTACTATCGTGCAGGGACACAATAATCCTAAGGGATCAAATACCTTAGAGGTAGTAGAAATAACTGACCTTTTAGTAATATGAGTAGAAGGCTCTAGGTCTGTAGAGAATTGCAGTGAATCTGCCTTGGGACACCAGTTGAGACCTAATACACTAGATTCTTTATTGAAATCAATGGGTTTTGAAGAACCACATTCACTGTCAAATAATTGAGGACAGTTTGTTCGAAATTTCCTGAGGGGTAGGCATGCAGAATTAAGTGTATTTACAACTCCATGATATATGTGTTTTAGCCCTTCTATAGATTCTGACCCTGTATTTAGGTCATCTGCATAAAAATCGTTTCTTATTACACAAGCTATAGACTCATCCTCACATTCATTAGCCAGTTGTAAGAGGCATCGAGTACTTAAAAATGGTGCAGAGGCAGTTCCATAGGTAACTGTATTAAGTTGTAAAACATCTATCGGTTGGGACTTATCATCACGCCACAGAATAAGCTGCAGATGGCGCTGCTGTTGCTCGACTTCAATTTGCCTATACATTTTCTCGATGTCGGCTGTGAGAATGAATTTATGCCTGCGAAATCTTAATAAAATAGATATTAAATCACTCTGCACTACTGGACCAATCATTTGAATTTGGTTCAGTGATTTACCAGAGCTAGTTTTAGAAGAGGCGTTGAATACTACGCGGAGCTTAGTAGTTTCGCTCTTTTCACGAATGACTGCGTGATGAGGCATGTAGTACCCAAATACTGGTTTAGCAATTTTAGTTAAATGCCCTAAACTTGCATATTCATCTATGAATGCCTTGTAGTTTGCCTTTAAATCAGGATATTTTATAAATTTTCTTTCTAAACTCTCAAAACATTTTTTAGCTATATAGTATGAGTCCCCAAGAGCCTTTTCAGGAGACTCTTTCAAAGGCATTAACACAGAAAATCTACCATTTGATAAGCGAGACAAGTTTTCTTTAAAATGATCCTCACAAAGTTGCTCTTCTATTGAATATGTTTTAGTGGCTGGTAAGTCATCAATTTTCCAAAACTTTTCTAATGAGTCCTTTATCTCTTGAGTAAAATTACAATAAACCTTTGAAACGGACTGACTACCATGTATGGGGCCACTTATGAGCCATCCGAGCATAGACTCCTGTAGAACCAGTTTGTTACTACCTAGCTTGATTAAATTAGAGCCAACTATCTCCCAATACACATCTGCTCCTAAGAGGATGTCGACCTCAGCCGGGGAAAAATAGTCAGGATCAGCTAGAGTAATATTTTTAGGTAACTTTATATGTTCTGTATTAATTGTAGCATTTGGTAAGATTCCCGTTATTCTAGGTACTACAAGACACTTAACATTTAATTCGAAAGGCATACATTTAGATTTAATTTTAATATTACAACTTCCACTAATATTACATGTAGCATTATTTATCCCACAAATGCTCACTGAACTACCGGGGTTGATTGCTAGCCCTATCTTCCCTTTTAATTTGTCTGTAATGAACGATGACTGACTACCTGTGTCCAGCAGCGCACGGGCTGTATATTTTTTATTATTTATGACAATTTGGACTAGCGCCGTACTTAACAAAACTTGGTCATTAGATGCCACTGACAGTGACACAGGCAATGAGGAAGATGTAGAGGGTTGTTCAGTTTCAGTAGTAGATGTAGGGTTGCCTTTACTTAGATGAATTAATGTGTTGTGTTTCCTTTTGCATTGACGACAAACAGCTTTCAGCTGACATTGAAAGGCATTATGACCACTGTGCAAGCAATTTTTACATAACTTTAACTTGTTCACTTCATGTAGTCGCTCGTCTACACTCATATTTTTAAATTTTAAACAGGTATGCAAATGATGATTTTCATTGCATAAAACACAACTATTCTTGTTTTCTTTTTTATCAACAGATACAATTAGGCTTTTAGATTGGTTGGTTACCCTAGGTTTATAATCCACCTGTTTGTCAGGATGACTATTATTACAATAAGCAGTCTCAAGTATGTCAGCTCGACTACGAAGAAAGGAATAAAATTCACTAAGTGTAGGTAAATCTGTAAGATTGCATTTGTATTCCTCCCACTTTCTACTCGTGTGAATATCTAGTTTTGCTGAGACCGTAAAAATAATAAGAATTTCCCACATATTAGTAGGTTGGGCAAGAGTTGACATTAGAGTGTCAAGAGCCCGCAAGTGTTTTGACACATGGTCAACAACAAACCGCAATGATTTAAAAGATTCCCTTTGAATCGACTCAATGTTAAACAATGCTTTTAAATGATTATTTATTAGTAAGTTTTTGTTATCATATCTTTGACATAACAGGTCCCATGCAACCTTGTAATTTTTTGAACTAAATTCTATTGATTTAATAACAACAGATGCACTACCTTCAAGTGAAGATCTTAGATAGTGGAATTTATTAATTGGTGCAATACTTTGATTGCTGTCAATCACTGACTCAAATGTGTCTTTAAATTCTATCCAGTTAAGGTAATTCCCATCAAATGTAGGAAGTTTGATTGTAGGTAATTTTATGCCACTAAACGAACGGCAGCTACCATTAGATGCATGTTCACTGTTTTCACTGTCACAATTTCCATTTTCAGCCTTTTTTAGCGGTGAACTAGCTAAAGTATTTTGGCTCTTCGCTATTAGGTGAATGAACTGAGTCTCTAAACTATCTCTTTCTTTAATTTGCTCTGTACTATCAGAATGCAATAAATCGATTTTGCTTTGTATGACTTCAAACTCTTCCATAAGCGATTGAATTTTATTTAATTTTAATTCTAATTCTCTAAATTGAATAGAAGAGATTTCTTTTAAACCAATTAAAGTGTTTAAATAATCAGAGAATCTTGTTACCCGTCCCTTGATAATACCACGCTCCTTGACTAACTTTGTTAATTCTACCTTGAGCTCTGATTCACTCATTTTTATAGATTGAAATTGTACCAAACAATAACACAGGTGAACGAACAATGAAATACGTAACAAATATGCACTCAAACCCGTTTGAAGAGCCGAGAAGCTCAGGTCCAGTCGCTCGCGCTGGTGCTAGCACGACGCGATGCTCGCTCGCGCCGAGCAGACAGCTTAGGCCAGCAGCGCACGTGGCGGCGCACGCGACGGAACCGGACGGGGGGATGCAATGCCGAGACCGTTGGCGCTCCTCTTCACGGAGGTACGCTGGAAATAGTCGGCGTATGGTATTGAAATAATGATATTTCGATAACGGTAGCGTGGTGCCGGGGTATGTAGGTATTAGATAGGTTATAGACAACCTGGGTGTATAATTTAGAGCATAGAACGAGCTGGGTATGCTAGCCGGTTGTAGTTATAGCTTAAAACAGAAAGAAACTTCTTTAATTTTAGGTTAAATGCGTGCATAAGGCATGGGCGCGTGCTCGTATTTTATAGCATATGAATATAGCTTAGAAACTTAACGCTGCACGTGCATGTATTTTGCGTAACACCAAGCATAACTTAAACCCAACACTCGAGCAGCAAGTCGACCATTCACACAATGCGAGAACAATAGGATCGCAAGATAGGTACCTAGATTGGTAAGAAAAGGTTAGGAATTTGGGACAGGGCTTACTCTCCTTGGGCTAGACCTCCGGTTCACGTTGTCCCCAATGGCTCCCGAAGCAGCAAGCACGGTCAGTGGGTCGTCTTAGGCGCCAACACCAGTTCCTTTTCTTTTCTTCCTTCGATCGGGCTCGCGTGGTCGGTAAGTATGACCAAAATGGCGGCTTCTGCGTTCTCGTACGACGTCCGCAAAACGACCTTTTTGTTATTTATAGATTGCAGTCCTGTCACGGTCGCCACTTTTGTTTATAATTAAACAAACTTGTTTCGATGAAACTGCTATATTGATTTAAATATTGTAAAATGTTACGGACGTGCTAACTCAACGGTCGTCGTTGCGGAGTGGCGCGGCCCAGCGGCTCGCGCCGCGGCCGGCGCCCGCGTCCCTCTCTCTTCGCCCCTCGCCCCTCGTCCGTCCTACTAGTGATGCGCGCGTACAGTTGCACCTATAATAAACCCTTATTTTCTTAAAATAAAGATAATAAAAATTAAGTGTAGTTGGCTATCGTAAACACAACTAAACCATAGACGACAGTTATAACAACATCACGAAAGTGATACAAGTTAATTAAGTAAATTATTGTTACTTATCTATTTAATGTATACCTAGTTGGACCTAGCGGATACATAAACCCTGTTATGGACTTTCGAATTCTTGTTATTCTTGCTTGTCTTGAGGATGTTTATGATTTCCTTTACCTTTAAATCATAGTCAGGTATTTCACTATGGGGACCGGACTTTATAACAGCATTAAGAACTACGATCAAGTAGATGTTTTGGTACTATAAATACTCGTGTTTATTGTTATTTAAAAAAAAAATAACTGATCTATATAAAACCAAATGACAATACCTCAATTTTTATGAAGTAGTTTGTAATTTTACATAATATGCGAGAAATTGAAGGCTTTTTATTTTATTTTATTTATTTATTAGACGTATACAAATACTACAATTACATACATACACTCACGCCTTTTTCCTATAGGATAGGCTGAAACTATAGAGCGCCATATGTAACGATTCTTACATACTTCTTTTACCTCATTTACATTCATACATGTTGTAATACACACACGCCACTATAATTACAATTGTCTTTTTTTTCTGAGGTTGTATTTGTTTGTTGTCTACTCTGACAACCAGCCTAAACAGAAGGTATCGTGTTACCCAGTTACTGGGTTGTGAAGGTCAGATAGTCGCTCCATGTAAAACACTGGTATTCAGTATAACAACATGGTGGTAAAAGAGCAAAACAAAATCTATATGAATTTTTGATAATAGCTATCAATTAATTTAAGAAAAAGATTTTTTTAAACCTATCACAGACTATTTTGCTCCTCAAGTGTAAATGACTAAAAGTAAATACGTATTACAATTGTCACTTTCTTTGTAGACCAATATTCCAATACAGCAAAACGTGAAATATTTGCATGAAAAAGAAATAAAGCACCTACATGTCACATGGCATGTCAAAACAAAATATAACAAAGTCCTCAGATTTTTCCGCAAACCCCATTTCGCTTACATAATAAACCTGAACATGTGACATACAAGATTAACCCTAGCATGTTTGCAACCAATCTCGACCCAAACATGTAGATTTATTACAAGGGGCAACTCTGCCAAACGGTGGTCGTCCCAGCCTGGCACCGAAGACATGGTTACACCAAAATTATTCAAAGCCGGCCTTGCTTCAGCGAATTGGTGCACGGCCAGTGCCGAGCAGTGCTAGATACGGGCGATACGGCGAATAACGCCACTTTTCAAGTGATATGTGGCCCAAGTGTTTTCTGCAGACATTCGCAGGGCTTGATTGTGCATGTTCCAGTAATTTGTGGAAGTCCCAGTCGAGTGGGTGGCGTGGTGAACGAGGCATAGTCAGCTAAGAGAATGAAATATTCGTTTTACGATTGAGAATGTTAGTTCAGGAGTTTAGACTTGAAAAGATTGGTGGTCACAGTGGCCAAGTTTATTTACTGTCATGAAGTGATAAGCATAAACTAAAGTGAGTAATGTCAACGTAACCCCAACCTAAAGAGATTTAAAATACTATAGAGCGGGCATGTCAAGGAAATGTCATAGAAAAACTTTGATCCCATGTGGTAACGCCATCTAGAATAATATATGAATATTGGAGCGGCAGCGGAGCGTACTACAAAAAACTCATAGACTTGTATCCAGCAGGACACACTTTTTCGGACGAAAATTTTGTTCGTGATGTCCGGTCTATAGGTATTGAATGTCTTTGCCCCAACCCTATTTAACAAATTTGACTGACGACAAGACATCTGATAATCTTGATAATTCGATATTCTTTTTTACACCTTAATTTTCCTGCAGTACTAAACGAAAATGTGACAATAAGTAACTGAATAATTTTAAAAGTCAAACAAACATGGCCTTTACTATGTTTGTTATAACTATATCAAACATAGTACAGATTGGCACCTGATTAAGTCCCTGGTGGCATTAAATTGTGAAGATTTTATTTAAATCGAATCTTTCAACTTTAGGATTCACCAACGCCAACTTACTAAACTGAACAATCAAACCTTCTCTTCGCGAAAAAAAATTACTTAGAAACAGAAACCTTAAAATATTTCGTAAACTACCGTAAGGTAGATACTTAGTTTCTCTTCTATTTCCATTTCACGTCTTAATTAGGTAATTTATAACATTAAGAGTATCATTGTAGGGAAAGCGGCGAGTGAAAAATATATAATTTGGACAAAAGTGATACTTAATACCCCACTTAGGTCTCAAGGGCAAAGGTCGTAGTAACTTTCAGGCTTTTATTTATGTCTCAAGTTTGTAGTCTGTCTCTTTAGTATTTTTAGAAGGAAAAATGGAGTGAAGTTGCTTTATATTTGTTGCTTGAATGTGTGGAACACTGTTTTTCAAGTATTGTTGAGAAAGGGTTAAGATCGAAAATAACTATTTAGGCCGACTTTACTTCATTTTAGTTATAGTTATGCTAGATCTGAAAGCAGCAGGCCTGGTTAGGCCTGCTGCTTTCAGATCTAGCATAACTTAGAATTTGTAATATGGTTATATTACAAATTCTATTTCTATTATCGTAGTCAACAAGGCGACAATAGAAAGAAAATCTATCAAGTGTTATCGAGAAGAATTTGTAATATGGCTGAAAATGAAATACACTTGACAGTTGACAAACAGGTGATTCCACATACGCCATCTTCTTTCTCTAATAGAATTAGAATAGAAATAGAATTTGTAATATGGCTAGGCCTGCAGATTACATTTGTATCAATAAGTCATAAACGAAAAATATATTAGGGTCAATACAGCTTTACATCGAAAACAACTATTTAGGCCGTCTTACACTTCACTTCATTTTAGTTATAGATTAATACATAATAAATGAATAAAAATGTGCATTTCATCTCCACAAATTACATCAAGTTGAAAATTGTACAGTTGACGAAAAAAAAACCTAGTAGTAGTTATAGTTACACTAGATAAGAAAGCAGATCGCAGTTGTATCAATAAGTCAAAATGTAAAAGTTAATAATTCGGTCTTCAAAAGTTATCAATAAATATCCACCCATTCACGTGATACAACATTATTTTATTTAAATAAATAATCTGTGGCAGATGTGAGTGGAAACGCCGGGAGGGGTCGTCCTGGAAGGACATGACCTTATTGGAAATGTTGTTCAGAAAGGTCAGGTGCGTAGTACTCGCAACCAGGCAGCGTGCAAACGTAGACAGATTTATGAACGTAAACAAAGCAAAGGAAGTTCGTGAGGTGTGATTGTGGCAGGTGATTTTCTGTTGTTCCTACCTACCTAGGGAATGCAATCTCGTCTCGCCGAGATCCCGATCTCGCGAGATCCCGGCCATATTTTACGAGATTGTATCTCGTCAAATTTCGTACGAGATCTCGCGAGATAACGAGATCGACAAATGCAGCGTGACGACGTGTATTTCATAGCGCGGCTGCGCGCGAAAAGAATCCTGGTCGGGCGTGCGGCCGCGCCTGGCGCATCTGACAGACGACTTCTGATTTTGCATGCCAAATACCCTGCAAAATCAGAAGTCGTCTGTCAGATGATACTCTCGACATGATGTGTTTTTTGAGAAGCCATATTCAGAGAAACTAACTTGCCTTTCCGTACCTTGATAACTTCATCTGATTTCTACTTTAAACTTCTTTTACTTGATTAATACGATCTCACAATATTTATTTAAGAACTTGTGAAGTTAAGTTTTTGTTTTGTTGTATTTATTTATTTACCATAAGTAATGTTCCTATTACTCTTAATTATTGAAACTAAAGTAATAATTTACAAAAGACTAAATATAGATAATTATTGTTTTGTTACCAATATTGTAAGAATTTGAACTGATTAGCTACAGTAGGTATAACAATTATAGACATAAACAAATGTTATTAGAGTTAGAGACAAAATAATATGTACTCTGTTGATTTTTAAAATAAAACTTACATTATTTTTATAACTAAGCAACGCAGTTTCTATTTAATTACATATCATGTCAATTACTAGTTCTTAAAACAAGCATTTGCATATGTTTTAATTGCGATTCTCCCAATCTCGCGAGATCTCGCTAGGCGGAAATCTCGTACGAGATTGCATTCCCTATACCTACCCCTAGTGGGAAAAGACGAAAGTTTATGACCCAATTTTGGCGAAGCAAAAAAAAAGGTTGTGATTTTGACCGCAATGTATATCTTAGTCGGTATGTTCATCTGTTCCCTCATAACTTCTAAACTGCTTGTCATAATTTGACAAATAAGGTGTCGTTGGAAGCGTCTTGCTTTTCCGCTGGTAATAAGTGGTGTGACGATACATTAAATACAAAATGGTGGTCTCTAGAGGACCTAAAGTAATGGACTAAAATATATAATGTGATGATGTCGTGTTTGTTATCAAATGAAAGAGCTTGATTAACACATTTCTAATATTTATATAATTTTAAATAGGCGCTTTCTGTGGCCAAAAGGCTGGCCTCTACTTTTTCCAGGGGCTAAGTATTGCCATTCTACAAGGTAAGCAATGCCGCCAGTCTTTTGGGCACTATACCAGCAGATAGCGATGTGGAATGCGGATGAATTTTTCGACGCTTCATAATAATTTATTTTAAAGTTTAGTTAACTTTTTAACGGTGTTAATTTGTGTATAAAACAGTTAAGTTGGTTATAGATTGTAATAACGTAGGTAATAAAGAAATCAATGATTGCGGTTATATGTATAGATAGGATGATAACATATTACATTTATTGTTACAAAATTAACTTTTATTTTTCAAAATTATATTTCTAACTAGAATGTGCACCATACAGAAATTCGAATTTGATACCAAATTTCCACTGAAATTGATGTGAAGAAAATAAATAGTGATATTTTCAAGTTTCGCAAAGATTTTTCTTTTGTGAATGGACTCCCGAGGGACTGAAGTAATTCATCAAGTTATCCAATGTTCCAACTGATTGAAGTGATCAATTTATTTTACGCTGAAAACATTTTGGTTACTTTTAAACTCGTTTTTTTTGTTGAGCTTCGACTTAATAAAACATTAATAAAGGTTGCTTATTATTATTGTTTGTAAACTTATTTATTTTGTGCCTTTGGAGGAAAACAAAGAAAAACCTCGAACCCGGTCTATTTTCAGAAATCATATATTTTATGCCGCTCCTGTTTCCTACTAAATCCTCATTTTGAAACAACTTTAAAAATAACTCAACAAATGAATATTGTTAAGCCTATTTTCGAGTATCGAACAAAAGAGAGTAGGTGTGAAGATGAAAATTCCATTTTGTAACTGGTCTTAAAATAACCTTTCTATTCAAAATACAAGCACCTTTAATTTTCATTCATATCCGTATCTGTATTGACCAAACATAATAACCGAAACTAAGTTATAAAATGTGATATTAACTTCAGCCACGTTGAAAATACAACCTTGTGTACACGCTTCTAGATTGACTTTTCACTGCAGTTTTTACATTGCCTTCGGGCTCGACCCTCGTAAATCGTCACCAAGGACAAAACAACACATTTTGTCCAAAAACGAGTTACCCGTGAATATCTAAAATTATGTTAGATGTGTAATTTTGTTACCCTGAACTAATATTTAGTTGGAATTTCATCTGATATTTGTATTAATTGTAGTTGTTACTTGAAATAGTGATAAATTAAAGATACAATTTGAGTGATAAGACCCAAAGGCTATTGGGACCAACCAGGAACGAATCCTGACTCCAGGCTTCTACAGAAAAACCTCAGGTAAAAAAAAACTAGTGACACTTTTTATTACCGGGCTGGGAATCGAATCCAGGCCCTCAAGCAGTTACGACCATTAAACCAACGAGGATATAATATAATATAATATTCCTCGACTTTTACGCAACACCGTCTTGTCTCAAATTAGGAAAAGCTTGTACTATGACTATTAGACAACTGATAAACATACTTAGATATTTCTAAATACATACATTTAGTATAGAGAAATTACACCCAGACACAGAACAAATGATTGTGCTCATCACACGATTTTGTTGCACAAATAAATACCACCGATGGCTAAACTTATAGGGAGTACAGAGTAATCACTTTAAAAATACACTGACCTTATTAGTGATGTTATTAAGAAAGGTCAGGTGCGTATGTAATCCAATGTATAGGCACTTCACTCAACATATTATATGTAAAAATCATTTATATTATTCACTTTTACACTACTTCCATAACATGAAATACGGATAGTAACTTTGTTGTATTTATTTCTGTCCAAGATTGCAACATTGCTAACATTTGCCACCACCATAATCTTAGGAATGCACTGAACTGAACTCGTTTCCGATTTGTTAACTTTTTTTTTCTTCTACCCACACTGGTACAATTTAACTATAATAATAGTAAGAATTATAAATTGTCCTCATGTAACTAACGATTTTCTTATTCTGCCTCAATTAATGTTATAAAGAGTTAAGGTTTTGGATTAAACTAGAAAACTATTAAACCGATTTTAAAAATTCTTGGTATAATTTATTTTAAAACTACGAGGGGGGTCGAGATAATATCAAAGTTTAACTGCAACAGTGCTAGTTAAAAATAAAGTTCTTTAGAAGGAAACGAAGCAAAAGAAGTATGCCAGGATCGCAGCAGTTTCAGCAACGTTCAGTAGCTTTTGTCTACTAGACATGGGAGTAGAATAATTTATCCCTTGTGATCTTAAAACTGCATTCGACAATCCATTTTAAAATTAAGAAAGTATTAGTCCTTTTATATGTTAAGGTCAACTTTCAGTCTAACTGAAAACACCTAAATACTTACCAATATTTTACAATCAAGCTTAATTGGTCAAGTAATTGTAGTCAACTAGGCATGCCATACACCATTCCCTCCACACTATATTTACCCTGTTAATTAGCCAATATTAAGCCCAGCACCACTAATTAATCCGAAGATATTTGTCTGCATCAATCAATGAGCAACTGTAATTCAGTACTATCAGACCTTGCACGCAACGTTGGCAGCCATAGATTATAATTATGATCATATATAGACTATGTGGGCGCGTTTGTAGTGTAAACGCATAGTAATGACAAGCCAATCATCTGTGCATAAATATGAATATGCTGTTAAGTCAATGTGTGTTTGACGTCAAACAATTATGGTGTAGGGTCTTCATTAGGTGTTTATTGGTTGCTAGAGTACTGAGGGCTAATTAGAATAATATACAGACATTAAAAATCTATTCACAATATCAACTCAGCGACCATCAATGTCAAAAAGGGAAATTAAAAGCCCATTTGCTGAGGAAACTTTTGCCAAGTGATGCTCATGAAAAAAACAGAATGACAGGCATTTGAAATAACATCACAGAAAAATAAAGGAACAACTGCTGTTTTTCATATAAAACTGGGTGAGGGTTTTTTATTAGAGATTGTAAAGCACACTTTGATAGTATTGCCCAGAACGAACGAAAATTTTAGAAAGCATGCGGCTTTTGATACCTTTGACATACATACATACATATCGTCACGCCTGTAATCCCCGAAGGGCTAGGCAGAGGTGTACCTGGTAGTACACCCACATTTCGCCATTATGTTTAAGTCCCATGTAATAGGGGGCGAGCCTATTGCCATCCATCGGGCACAAATCCAGACTCCGGGCTGTTACTGAGAAATCCCAGATTGAAAAACTCAATGACACTTTGCCCGACCCGGGGATCGAACCCGGGACCTCATGATCAGCAGTAGCGCTTGCGACCACTTGACCAACGAGGCAGTCCTTTGAGGATACCTTTGAAGTCATTACAAATTAGTAATAGCAATATTTAAGTCTTTGAACGCCACGTCGGTCACACGTTGACCGCGAACAATTAAATTTCTATTGTGTCTGGTACTTGGCAGTCAACGTGTTAAGTTACTTAGTCAGTTCAATTTTAGTATTTTCTTACATACATGGCATGACAACCCTTTATTAAAAATATAGGAAACGCGGGGCGTGTGGGATAGCATTTATGATCAAAGGTAAGTTGGCTGTGCTTGCGAAGAATAGTGTGGAGGATTATTACTGTCTGACGGTAAGAACCAATAGATAGCTTTATCTGTCGACCCGCTTTAGAAATAAGTTAAATAATCCTACCATAGCGTAAACAAAATCGTTTACACGTGTGACCCCGTCAACAAAAAGTAAGATTTAGTTTCCATCACACCCAAGGTCAAATCGATCCGATTTTCCATTTTCCTGAAGAAACAAAAAACGCAATATGCGTGACAGACGAAAACAGAATAACGTTTACCAAAATGATTATGCCTATAACAGAGAAGCCCCGTAGGCAAAATATAATATTGTGTTCACATATTTCTAAATCCGCCTTATGTTACCTGACTTCAGTTTGTGCGTCGAGTTTTTTTGAGGATAATATCTTTTGCTGAAACAATGTTTTACGGTGAGACCGTTTATAAAGAGAGTATCTTGATATCTTCAATTCATGATATTAATTTCGTGATCTTATTCACTTCGTTACGTTGTAAATTTAAGTTAGTGGACTGCATCGTATAGCAGGCGCTACTGAGCATGAGGTTCCGGGTTCGATCCCTGGGTCGAGTAAAGTATTATTGAGCTTTTCCATCTAGGATTTCTCAATAGCAGCCCGGAGTCTGGATTTGTGCCCGATTGATGGCAATAGGCACGCCCCTATTAGGTACATGGGACTTAAACGTAACTTGCGAATTGACGGTATACTACCCGGTATACCTCAGCCTAGCCCTTTGGGGATTACAGGCGTGATATGATGTAATGTTAAATTCTAGTTCTTTTAACTAAGTAATCAGACAGCTGTGTTACCGGGAAGTTTGTTGCGCCGTGTCTTCGTCCCAGCGACAGACACTAGCTAACGCCAGCTCTTTACTACAATTAGTAAAGACATGCCTAGCTAACACATGTTATTATTTTTTCTTTCTTAGCTTAATTACACTAAATAATTATCGCATAAACAGTATCCGTGTCTACGGCGCGAAACAACAGGGTCGACAATTACGAACCTATATTTTTCATAAGTGACTTAGATCACGACTTAACAGACACCCTTTTTTAGAAAAAAAGAAAGAAACGTTAATTTGTAAGAACATAAGTACTTTCAAAATGGTGTTACAATAATTTTATCATAATATGTTCTATCATTTCTGGTGTACAAATATTTTTATTGTAGCAAAATGCAATTTATAACAAAAACTGAAGTTATTAAAAGTAGTGCATAATGATTGGAAGATCACAAAATTATTACAACACCAGCAGACGTACCGCGGTTTCACCCGCGTAGGTCCAGTTTCCGTGGGAATACAGAGATAAAAAGCCTATGTGTTAATTCAGGGTGTCAGCTAACTCCATACCAAATTTTATTAAAATCCATTCAGTAGTTTTTACGTGAAAGAGTAGGTAACAAACGTCTATCCATCCATCCTCACAAACTTTCGCGTTTATAATACTAGTAGGATTATTAAAAATTACAGCAAGGTTATCAAATATATTTATTTTTAAATTGGTATAGGATACAATAATTGTATACACACTGGCGTATACAACATATATTGTATGTTTCTCCCTACCTTCCTATTTGTATGCCCAGCCCTAAATTTCCAACCGTCACCCGAGCGAAATCTAGTACCAAGACACAAATAAAACTGTAATGCATTGTCTAAACAAATGTCTTATTGTTGTTTGTAGCGGCTGAGAGTAATACCGGGGACATTTGTCAAGATACGCGCGTAGGCAGCCTGTGATAAGGCGTTACGCAATAAGATTTGCACCTATGACTCCGCACAATCATGAGTTTTGATACCTGACTGGTGTTTACTTTGTTCTGTGAGATTTTTCGGTCTTATCTATTCTGACGTCGAGTTTGACAAAGGTTTATTTGTGTTTTATTTTTAAAGAGATACATTTAAATTTGTCTCGTTGTAAGCCATAATCCCTACCTACTGTGATTTTTAACTGATTTCAAGAAAGGAGGTCTTGATAACTTGAGGTTGAGGTTTGGAATATTTTTTAATGTATAAGTATAGCTTAAACATATTACCACGTTTCAGACCGGTTTCGATGGTACTGGTTTTACTTTACCAGATGAATTCCACATACACAATTATAATTATGTTAACTCAAAAACTACTCACAGAACAACACTTGACACTACTACTCACACTCCACTTACTACTCTCTACTCTCTCTACATTCTTATTCTTGATACTTTGATTATTTAAATTATGTCATAATATTCTTGTTGTTACGTAAAATAAACTTATCAAGAAATTAAATTACAAAATAACATGAAATTTACCAAAGACACTATTTTTTTATATTGAAATATGTTTGTATAGACGCCAATATATCAAGTTACCCCAATGTGTCAAATTATCCCAATTGAATATGAACCTTATTGTGTTTAAATAAAGTTGAAAAAGATCAAAGAAATTTGACACATCGGGGTAACTTGATGTGCTGGTATTTGTACATTGCAGTATTTCTGTTACAGATCAAAACATTAGTAATTTTTCACCTAAATAGAACGTCGAACAAAGAATTAATGAACTCAAATTCACTCAAAAAACAATCAGGAATGTTTGATTGCCACAGTACTATAAATTACTTAAACTTAAAAGCCAAGTAAACAGTTAACAAACGTCCATTAACCAACCATTTACAAGACGGCTAGCACTACATTAAATAACCGTCGAAATTTCTAATTGCTTCCCATTTCCATTCATCGTTTTCTGATAAGTAATTAAAGACCAACTGTAATTGGCGATACTCAATACTTTCAATACGGATACTGTAATAATTAAAGAAAATTTTCCTTTATCAAGGGTCAAGGAGTCTTCTTGTCCTTTTTATTTTACCTTTTTATTCACTTTTCCGTTTCATTAAATTTGCCTCGTCGGTGGATCGCCCTTTGGTTGTGTTATCCATTTGACCGGTTTGTCGCCTCTGTGTTTAATTTATTCTTTGACATAGGATTACGAGCTTTGATGATGGAGTTGGGTCGTTTTTGTTTCTTGGGAACCGAGTGGAGCGTTTATAAGTATCTATAGCTAAGTTAAAGTATGAGACTACTCGTAAAAGAAAGCTATAACTAAATATACGAGTACAGTTGTTTTTTTGGAATAAAAGCTCTGTCCATTTTTGTTGAAATCGGCATTTCATTTGTTTCTGATCTATCATTTAGAAAAATAAATAGTACTTATTTTTCGTAAGTTGATACTCACAATATTGTACATACGCCAGCACATCAAGTTACCCCAATGTGTCAAATTATCTCAATTGAATATGAACCTTATTCTGCTTCACAAAAATATGAAAAACGATCAAAGAAATTTGACACATTGGGGTAACTTGACGTGCTGGCCGTCTGTACAATGTTGTGAGTATCAACTTTCGAAAAATATTTTTTTAACTTATTAGGTATTTAAATTTATAGGGGTACTACATACCTTGGTAAAAATAACCCTCATGTATCGATTTCGAATGTCAATTTGTCCCAACTAAGTATTTATTTCAGGAACTGCTAATGTTATCAACTTGGATTTTGGAATAGTCAAATAAATAATGCTCGTAGACCCTAAGATGTTAAGAGGCTCCAAAGAATAAAAAAATGATTTTTTCCCACTTATTTTTAAGGGTTTTATTAACAATTAATTTAAATAAAAAAATCACTGTTAACGAAACTACTGCCTGTAGGCTATAAAATATTTAGAGACTCAAAAAAATAAAAAAACAACGCTTCCCACTCTTGCTTTTGGCTGTTCTATTTTAACAATTAATTTAAAGTAAAATATTACAATGGAGATGAAAACAAAAACTCACGGTTATCGATGTAATTTTTCCCGCCACAACTCCGAAGTTCCACAATCAAACTTCAACACCTTAGAAGACAAAAGTATTACCTGAAAATAGATAAAAGCGAACGTTAACTAACATAATATATTATACAAGAACAGCTTACCAACCACGTGTAGTGCCGGAATTGGGTCATCGGGCTCACCGAATTAGTATAGGAATTGGGTTATAAAGGCTTTCTTTCACACAACGGCCTGTTCCTACGTCGTATCAATGTAAACCTATTTTCCCGTAAACCATTCGTTTAATTTGTACGTAAATCGAATATGTATCTGTATTGGATAGCTGTGAAATTTTCTCCTAACATTAGTCGGTTTGGGTCGGTTAACAAATTGTAATGGCAGAGGTGATGGTGAGGTGTTTTTTAGTTTTGTTTTGTGTTATGACAGACAGACAGTTGTATTATACCATACTTATATGAATAGGTAGAAACAACAGAACGATATCTGCCCGATTGAAACAAACCTACTTCTTTTGCTTCGTTTATGTTCATACATCGGGTCATTCACTACAATTTACCGGCACCCTATACACCTTTGACTTTAAATTTTCTGAAGAACATTACCAATGAGGTCAGTATATGCCCTTCTAGGTCCACTCCCACTTCCATCTGCCTTATTCCAAATACCTTTAAGTTGTACCTACCATCTTTCTACCATAAAACACCACTGATTTCTTTTTGAAAATACAATGTAATTTTCTAATTGTGACGTTGAGATTATCAGAGAAGTCACATAGATTTTAAAACTGCTGTATTGTTAAGAACTAATAAACATTAAAAAATAAAAAAGGTACACTGGATTTTCACGTAAATCATGATAGTCCATTGGTTAGACTTAAAACGTACTTCAATAAACATAGAAATAGGAAAGGTTGTCTGTAAGAGATTGTATCACCCCATGTAGCCTTTAAAGTTATAATTTGTAAGCTTTTATTTATTTAATTACTACAAAAAACCTATTGCAAAATAAAACAAATTAAAGAAAAATAACAAAACATTAAAACAAAAGAAGATTGAAAACACATTCATGAATTCATCTCACAGTACTCCTGACATGCCGATAAAATCTCCGACCATCCATCCGCAAACAGATCACTTATTGGATTAGAGTCCAAGAGATCATTAAACGCGGCCAGGGTGCGAGCTATTGGCGACTTAGCACGAGTGGCAGAACGACACGGAGGCACGGTAAACAGCCTGTGCTTTCTTCTCCGGCAGTAATTGTCTGGTACAAAGAAGCGCGCAGCACATCCAGCAGATCAGGAGCATCAATAGCGCCACGGAGCGTCTTACAGGCTATAATAGTGAGTTGATCTCGAGCTCGCCTTACCTCAAGCGAGTAATATCCCATAGCAATCTAGTAAAAAAATTGTCGGATAGAGATAAAGATAGTAGCCATGTTTCTGCTTATGGTGTACAATAAAGAGTAGTAGTACTATTATATTCTATTCTAAAAAGGTCAAGAGGGTGATGATGATACCACCACCTCTCCCTTTAATACTTTAATAAGTCATAATACAAAATCTCAGGCCACAAATTGACGTGACAAAATGACGTCACGCGATAGCTACCATCACGCACGTTCACGTAGCAGTTAACGAAATTAATTAGCGACATTAAAATCTCTTACGCGCGTAGATCCAACACGATTTGAATAAATAATGCGAGTCTCAGTAACAAACATAATTATCACGGATTCGACTAAATAACACGTGTTATCTATACATATAATAAAACAGTAACGACAGAAAAACTGTACATTGAGAATTTTCAAGAAAAAATAAGTGGGTTTTGTTAGAAAAACGTAACTGGTGACAAAAAGTGACTTTTTAGAATTTTTGTCTGTTTGTCTGTTTGTCTGTTTGTCTGATTGTCTGTATGTATGTCCGGGGTGAACTCAAAAAGTACTGCATGGATTTACTTCAAATTTTGCATGAATATTACTAAGAGGTCGGGTCAACACATAGGCTATATATTATCACGCTATCACCTACGGGGGAGGAGCAGTGAATCTTTATTCTTCTTACTCATTCTGTGGAAGCGTGTAATCAAAGGACGCATATTTAAATGTTGGTTTTGTGTAAGCTATGCTATTATCTAGCTTTACACTATAAAAACTTCGCCATTTAAGTAACTTTGGCAGAGAAACATAGTTTAATGAATGTTAGTAGTATAAAGCCAATTTGGAATCAGCGCCATCTATGAGAATGTATAAAAATCAAATCAAGTAACACATAAACACTTTTTGAAAATTAATTTAAATTTTGATCGTGTTGGTGAGGTTACATACATACATACATATCGTCACGCCTGTAATCCCCGAAGGGCTAGGCAGAGGTGTACCTGGTAGTACACCCACAAAGGAGAGGAACATAGTTTAATGAATGTTAGTAGTATAAAAACAATTTGGAATCAGCGCCATCTATGAGAATGTATAAAAATCAAATCAAGTAACACATAAACACTTTTTGAAAATTAATTTAAATTTTGAACGTGTTGATGAGGTTAGTAGTTAGTTATTCTTAAAATTTATAGATGGCAATGTGCATTTTTTTCATAAAAGTTGAATCGTATAATTCGTTTTGACAAATTGAAGTTCCAACAAAACCCTTAAAATCTTGAGCAGAGTTCGGATCGTATCATATGGGATCGTATCAGTGTACGATTTTCAAAAGGAAGGCAGTTGAGGCCGTGGACAGAACCCTGCAGGGCATCTGCAGGAACGAACATTTGATGGGTAGTGTCACAGTTCTGCTCGGTGGCGATTTCAGGCAAACGCTTCCCGAGTTGACGCGGGGATCGAGGGCTGACGAGATGAATGCTTCGGTGAAACGATCTTCGTTGTGGTCACAAGTTCGTACGCTGCGCTTGACCATTAATATAAGAGCTCGGCTCGGCGGCATTGCAGGCGCTCAAGAATTCTCCGATGTCCTTCTAAGTCTTGGCAAAGGCACTTTACCAGAAGAGAGAAGTGGACAGGCGGCGCTTTCAGAGTCTCTCGGTAGAGTGGTATCCAGCTTCGAAGAACTCATTCGCTGTGTGTACGTGGACATCAGTCGTATAGCGCACCAGCAGAATTCGTGTGAGAGGGCCATTTTGGCGCCCAAAAATGATCATGCTGCAGCAATTAACGAATGCATTCTCTTGGACATTGAGGGGAATGAAGTGGTCTATACGTCGATAAGCACTGTCGTCGAGCAAGATGACGCCACACATTATCCCGTGGAATTTTTGAACTTCCTGTCAGCAAGTTGACTTCCAGCGCATACCATCAAGCTGAATGAAGGTCGGCGTCCCGATTATGCTTTTTAGGAACAAATCTCCTCCAAACTTGTGTAACGGGTGGTGCCTTAAAGTCATCTCTCTCCACAGACACCATTGAGGTGGAAATTATTACGGGTTGTGGCGTCGGCAAGGCAGTATTTATACAACGCATTCCCCTTATACTTCATAGCTTCCCGATCCAGTTCGAGCGCGTACAGTTCCCCGTGAGTGTTTGCTTAGTGATGACAATCAATAAATCGCAGGAGCCGATATTCAGAGCAGCGGGTGTAGATCTCAGGACGAGTTGCTTCTCACACGGGCACCTGTACGTCGCTTGCTCCCGCGCCACCAGTCCTGACTATCTTTACATTTTGGCTCCTGGCAGTATAATTATCAACGTAGTTTATAAGGAAGTGTTATAAGGTAAGTATATACCTTTGAACGTATTTTTAACCGATTTAAAAAAAAAGAGGAGGTTCTCAATTGGACGGTGTTTTTTTTTGTGTGTTTGTTACGCGATTACTCCGCCATTTATGGACCGATTTTCAAAAATCGTTTTTTTATTTGATAGGGTATACTACCAGGTTGGTCTCATTAGTATTGAACCTCAGATCTGATGAGGGATCTTCGAGGAATTGAGAGAACTCCTCAAATAATATAGGAAAACATGTACCAATTTTTACATTTTTTTTTGGTGACAAATCAAGCATTTACATTTAGCAAGTATCATTTCGTGTAGAAAAACTGATGAAGAAGACAGGCGATGGAACTCTTCAACGCATAACAACAAATTACTCGCAATAGCTACAGACACATCTGTGCATGGTTTATGTATTTCCCATAACATTACGCCTGTCTACTTTAAAAGGTTTAGAAAGAACTTCTTTTGCAATTATTAACCGATTTCAATGATTCTTTCAAGTTTTGAAAGACTTTCTTACATAAAAAGAAACTAAAAATTGCAAAATAAAAAAAAAATACAAAAAAACTCTCTTCATGTAACTTATATTTTAATGCTATTTTAAAAGTTGTTAACTTATAATGCTATAGCGACACTAGAATCTTAGGTAGGTATATTTGGTGCTGTAGAACCTTCACGCAGACGACGTCGCGGGCAGCAGCTAGTTTTGTATAAATTCATTTAGAATTGTGCGTGACACGTTCCCCGTAGAGATGGTGTGGTGTGTTTGTTTGTGTGATGTTTTGTTACCTCGTAATTTAGAAAATAAAAGGTCATAGGACTTAGAAAATTGAAATCTGAAACATAAAATTCTCATGTGACAGTGTTTGTTCAAACTTGTAATTGGCCATCATTCTGTTATGACTTTAAATATTTTGTCTGTCAAACTCTAAGTTTTCCGAAAAAAAATAAAAAAACTCCTTCAAAACGGCTTGACCGATCCTTACACAATATTGTTAAATTCAGCACTAACTAATTTTATAGCTAAACAAAGGCGGAACGAAGTGTGCCGAAGCAGCTAGTTATTTTAAAAATACTCAAGTATCTAGACGCGTGGAAGCGTGTAACGCCATGTTCAAACTAACAGAAATGGCGAGCAGTTAACATTTTCAATATTAACTTCATATGCCTAACATATACCCAACTATGTTGAGTTCGGCATCCAGTTTTACCACATTATGATGCAGCTAAAAAAAACAGTATTTCACATGAAATGACTGCCTATCAGACTTCCACAACCGAGGGACTACTTAACATAATACTCTTTGGTTTAACTGGTTGTCAGACTTTCGGGCTTCTGACTACCTGTAACGATTGGTTGGTCAAATTTCAACATAATCATGTATCTCGTGGTATCAGTATTTGCGACAGTTCCATCCCATATTTATAAATCAAAAATCCTAAAGCAAAAAAGCCAAACACTAAACATACATAAATTCACGCCTTTTTCCCATGGAGGTAGGCAGAAACTACAGAGCGCCATATGCTACGATTCTTACATACTTATTTTGCTTCGTTTACATTCAATGTCTCACGCCGGTTGCGAGTACTACGCACCTGACCTTTCTGAAGAACTAAACACCAAAGACCAAAGACCAAACACTAAAGTAAAAGTAAATACAACAATTACTAACACTGCCGAGCTTTCAGTAGATAATATGATTACGTATGTACACACAGGTGAAGTAAATAAGGAAAACAAATACAATTAACGTGAAATCACTAGATCAAGACATATGTGCTGCATTACTGTTACACGGACGGATATGTGGCTTTATATATCCTTATCCTTATATATGGCTCTGTTGTTGTTCAACTGTATCTTTGGAAGGTATCGGTTAGAAACGTGACTGCTGAAAATTGGGTAAAGAAAACTCCTTTGTACAGACGCCAGCACGTCAAGTTACCCCAATGTGTCAAATTTTCCCAATTGAATACGAACCTAATTCTGTTTGACATAAAGTTGAAAAAATACCAAAGAAATTTGACACATTGGGGTAATTTGATGTGCTGGCGTCTGTACTTTAAACTATGCAAAATAATAAATAAGATATTTTGTCTTTTGCATTTATCCATAAATAAGTTATTTGTATCTGAATTTACACACATAAATGAATTACGCAGTTACAGTTCGACACTAAAATGTTTAGATTCCGTAAACACTACTTACTATTACACTAACATAACATTACGCCCGTATTTCTTGAGAGGTAAAGCAAAGTTTTACTTATAGTACACCTATGTAAATTTTGTCAGTTATATTTGAGTCTCTTGTTGTTATAGTAATTTAAGTTTTTTTTTAGAAAAGTGTTGGCACATAATACCAAAAAGATGTTTAAAGTAGAAGTGTTTATACTCGTATAAGCATAGCATTTCAAAAAATAGCAGTCTTAAAAAATCTTGTACCTAAGATACCAATTCACAAAGTCTACACAGAATCAAAACCCTTTTAAATATTGAATGTTCTCGGAGTGTATAAGTGACTAGCATATTGTCTAGATGGTCCCTAAAAAGAGATACAGTCCTACGAATTCCTTACAAAAGGTTCACGACTACTAGAAGTATTACCTACCTCTGAAAAATGTAGAACTATAAAAGGGAAGTTTGAAAAGTATGCAGACTCCGGACAGCGGACTTTTGTAAGAACTTTCACGGAAAGATAAGAGGCTCACTCACTTCTTGTTTTCTTTTTATTCCTTGACCATAAAGTTTGTGTGGCATGGCGTTAAATAAAATTAAACATTTTGTGTCTGAAATAAACAAACTTACATCATCTGCCTCAAAAATTAATCTTCTATATCTTCTTCTTCTATATCTATATCTATATACTTATAATAAATCTGTAGAAGTAAAATTTCTGTACATTGAAAATATAAAAAAAATAAATAGCAGGGGGTGTTACTAGACCGACACCAAACCCAAAAATATGATTAAAAAAATTTTAGTCTGTCTGTCTGTCTGTCTGTCTGTCTGTCTGTATGTTCAGGTATCACGCAAAAACTACCGGTTCGATTACGATGAAACTTGGTATACTTATTCTTTAATATCCTGGGCACAACACTGGGTACTTTTTATCCCGGAAAAATATATACAATAAAAAACAAACTTAATTTTGCGGTTCGACCCCTAGACCCGACTACTGTACCAACCGCAAATAATAAGTTTGTCGTAGGTTACGTCACCCGCAGTGGAGTCCACCAAGGGGCGCTGCACACGGCTAAGATATTATAATATTTTATCTTAAGATACAATATCGCTCGCCATACAGTTCAATGGACTATCACACACTACGAAGATAATTATGTACATTGAATATATATTCAAAATTAATATTGGAGGATGATTGGTGATCGATACTGATGCCAAAAATGCAATCAGTAAATGTTTTGTCTGTCTGTCTGTCTGTATGTGCACGCATAGTTCAATAACTATTATAGGGATTGGGATTGACTTGGTACGGTTGTAATCAATACGCCTGGGTAGGTTGATCTTAGTCTCAGTTGTTTTACACATGGTCAGTTGTACGGCGCTCTTTCCCGGGTCAGTAGTTCCAGAAATCTTTATGCATACATACTGGAAGGATCAACTTTGAAAGTAGTCTATCGGAAGTATTATGCTAAAATTATTACGTTTATATATCAACGCACAGCCCAAACCGCTGGTATTAGAGACATGAAACTTGAAGGGGACTTCTTAGTTAAGAATAAGTATCCACTAAAACACGATTTTTGGAAATTCAACCCTTTAATGGGAAAACATAGGTGGCGGAAGTTCGACATCCACGCGGGCGAAGCCGCGGGCAAAAGCTAGTAATAAATAAATGTTCCACAACTTTTTCACACAACGGCATTTAGTCCCAAGTTAAGCCTGAAAGCTTGGGTTATGGATACTAAACAGCTGATAAACATTCTTATATATTTCTAAATACAAACATATTATACAAAAATTACACCCAGACACAGAACAAATGATCGTGGTCATCACACAAACATTTGTCCAGGGTGGGAATCGACCCCACAACCTCCGGCATAGCAGTCAGGGTCACTAACTACTAGACCAACAGGCCAGTCAAAATATCATGACTTCCAATAATTTCAAGTTTTTGGTTACCTTTTTGCGCCTATTACGTTCTGTCTCTGCATCACCTTTAAGGTACGCTGATAGAAAATGCATATGGCAATTAAGTCCGCCTTTGTACAATGTTTTTACCAGTACATAAAGTTTTAATAAATAAATATCTCATGGTCATCATTTTAGTTTTTAAACCCTGTAGCAAAAACGACGGTGTGTCATGAGTTTGACGTGTCTGTGTTTTTGTCTGTGGCATCGTAGGTTCCCGAACATATAAACTGATTTTGGGATTGTTTTTTTTTGTTTGAAAGGTGAATTATTCGGGAATGTTCTTAGCTATGTTTGTATGATATATTATTATGTAGAACTCACTCAATAAAGGTATCAAATGGCTTGACTACTAGAATAATAGTACGATAAATTTCAAATCGAATCTGACCACAATATTGTAGATCATTTTTTTTTATAAGATCTTAATATTTTGGGGACTTTTTGCCTTGACTCTGCTCTTATTTTAACTAGGAATTGCTCCTGAATTGTGGTTCTGTTTACTGTTTGTAAGACTCACATGCACAAACAGCCTGATTAGCAAAACCTACGTGAATATTATACATGCATTCAATTTTGTTCCGAGCAGAAATATAACTCGCGGCATGCAGCGCAGCAGCCTAGTACTACACCCGCCTTACCGTCAAAGTAAAACAATAGATCTCTTATCCCATTTAAATATATCAATGTCTAAAACAGTTATTAACAACTGAAATAAACAAGTGAATCCTTCTTCCGAACACCTAATTGATTACTCAAAGGCTTAATGGCTTAGACAGAGATTAACTGATCTCCGAATTTTATCAAAAAACATTCTTTTTTATAAGATTACAGAGAAATATTCCAGCGATCTTAAAAATTCAAATGTTTAAGATGATTTATATTGTTTGTTTTTCATGCTATAAAGTTCTTCTACAAATCTTAATAAATATTTTATTTTATGCTATACTTGCTTCATATGTACTTTCTAAGTTTATCTTAGACATCATTGACATCGGTGAAGGAAAACATCGTGGGGAAACCTGGACTTATAGTTAATATAAGTTTGAAATCGCCAATCCGCCTTGAGCAAGCGTGGTGATCAATGCTCGAGCCTTCTTTGTATGAGAAGAGGCCTTTGCCCTGCAGTGGGACATTAACAGGCTGGTATTATTATTATTTTTATACTTGACATAAAAACCTCCTCCCGGAAATTGGAATTATTATTTTTATCAAGATGTGTCTTCTTACCCAGTCATGGGGTAACGTGTGAAGGTCAAAACGACAGTCGTACCATGTATCGTGGTTAAACCATGTTACTGGTTTGTTGAGGTCAGACAGGCAGTTGTTTTATATTAATAACAATATTAATAACATCCTGTTACTATCCCACTGCAGAGCAAAGGCTTCTTCTCATCCAGAGAAGGCACGAGCATTGATCACCACGCTTGCTCAAGGCGGATTGGCGATTTCAAACTTATATTAACTATAAGTCCAGGTTTCCTCACGATGTTTTCCTTCACCGATGTCAATTATGTCTAAGATAAACGTCGAAAGTACATATGAATTGAAAAAGTCACATTGGTACTTACCCGGCTTTGAACCACAATCTCGTGCATGAGAGGTAGGCATCTTAACCTCTGGGCCATCACGACATTTTGTTGTTTTGTTCAGTTGTTTTATGTAAAATAATTATGGTATTTTTCTGCATCAGTTTAGACTGTAAGTGGACCCCAATATAGTTGGGAATGGACTAGCAAGGCCTTTCCCAACTATATTAGATTTTTGGATGACGTTCGGGTTGTCGAGGTTTTTATAATTGTATTAAAAAAACAATTATGAAGTTAAGTACTGATTGTCAGAGAGAGATTTTGATAACGGGTATCCGTTGTCGACTATGGTGTTAGATAGGACAGATTGCTTAGCGAACGGGGAGAGAGAGACAGTGTTAATCATTTATATTGAAACTATTATCACTTATCAACGAACCGACCTTGGCAAGCATGGCTTAACATTTGATAGACCAGTGTGGATGGTTTCATGAAGTCACTGGCATATGTTTCAAACAGTGAATAAATTATTAGATCCCACCTATTAGGTATTCATCAGTAAAACATAAACAAAAACATAACGTCACGCCTGTAATCCCCGAAGGGCTAGGCAGAGATGTACCTGGTAGTACATCCACATTTCGCCAGTTATGTTTAAGTCCCATGTAATAGGGGGCGAGCCTATTGCCATCAATCGCGCACAAATCCAGACTCCGGGCTGCTACTGAGAAATTCCAGATTGAAAAACTCAGTGTTATTGAGTTTTTCGCCCGACCTGGGGATCGAACCCGAGACCTCAAGCTCTGTAGTGGCGCTTGCGACCACTAGACCAACGAGGCAGTCAGTCATCAGTAAAATAATACCTAAAATTCACCTAAGGTTAAATAATTGAGTATCTAGCGGTTATTATTTTGTCACTCGTCTTGCGTCACCAAGTGAGCGTGTAACGTAAATCTTTCAAAATTACCTTCCTTGAAACATGTCATAACATCACGCCTGTTACCCCTAAAGGGTAAGGTAGAGGTGTACCAGTAGCAAGTAAACTCATATTTCTCCAGTTAAGTTTTAGACACATGTATTAGGGGGCAAGCCTATTGCCACCAATCGGGCACGATCGGGTCCTTGAAAATTTGATTGTGAACATTCTCTTTTTAAAAGTACAAATAGCTTAGAATTGGGTCAACAGCATTAGAAAAACGCCACACGCTGCATGCTTAAGTATAGACACGGCAGACAATAATAATATACTCTACGAGTAATAGGTTAAGATTTGACGCCACATACCTATGTTTAAAAGTTATGGGACCATATTAATTGGTACATGTTCTTTCTACCACAGAGCTTAATTAACTTGATTTCCGCGCACGCCCCCGAACATCCAATCAAGCCAAAAGTTCTCAGTTGCTAGGCAACGAATATTGAGTCGTAATTCTATATTACCAACCCGTGAATGTACAAAATCCTCGCTTTCCCGCATACAAAACGAATACATTTCCTCACAATCCAAAAATATCGACACAAAATTTGAATTTTATTGTAATCTCAACTGTTATTGGCTTGAATGGACGAGATGCGACGAATATTACGCATTTAAAGGCTTACCACTTAAATGATAAGTGCGAAAATATTTCGGTGGTGCGAAATTCTTATTATTGTAAACGGATTACGGGCGGATTTCCCACGAGCAGCGAGCACTGTTTTAATATAATTTAAGAATTAAAATTTTAATGAGATTATTTATCCTTTAATTAAGACTCCGTATTTATTACAGTGACTTTATTTACATAGGATATTCATTTGTTGCGAGCTGATAAAGCAATAACGTAATGAATTCGCACTTCGAAATACTTAATATCTGAAATTTCGGTCGAAAATTTTCGCATTGCATCGCCGCCGCACGGTATAACTTTGGAACTATTGCGTGTAATTTACGGTCGGTCCTGTGGCCGTGTCAGTTTTCTAAAAAACTAAGGCTTCGTCCTTTTACTATTATAATGGAAAATTTTATAGTCTGCCGTCATTTTGTCTGGAGTACCTACAATGAAAGCAAAAAAAGAAGTAGGTATATTTCGCAGGCAATGCTTTGTGAAGTAAACGCAAAATTTTAATGTCTTTATTAAGTACCGCATTAATATTTACTTTAGATACTCTTAATTGATATTATTTGACCGCTGATTTATTTCAGTATTATATTACAGATACTAAGGCAACTTGTTAATAAGGTTTCATATTTCAAATTTCTAAGTATTAGCTCGAAGCCTACATTCGTGAATGTTTGATGGCAATAGACTCGACCCATTTTATGAGAACATAACAAAACAAAACATCACGCTTGTTAGGCAGAGGCACCCATATTTCGCCAGTTATATTAAAGTTTCATGTAATAGGGGCGAACCTATTCTCATCAATCGGGCACAAATCCAGACTACGGGCTGCTACTGAGAAAAGAGAACCACTGACCTTTGGAGGTATGAGGAACTGGTGTAGAGTTCCTCATCCACCATTGAAAAGGGAGGGTCCTTCGACCAGACGGGTGTTGTGTCTGGCGGGCTAACTACTGCCCGACGGTTGTAGTCGGGAACTTATACCTTCAAATTGCGCGGATAACTCTGATACCGCGATGTAGGATATCGGTCATTAGTTCGTATGTGGCGAGATAGATGTCGCTACAGTCTATTACGAGAACTACTGGGGGGAAAAGTGTGTGTACTATGAATGGATGTGAAACAAAAACCAGCTCTTTTTACCAAAATATTGACCGAAGCCAAACATTTAAACTCACCGCCGTCATTGTACCACTAAGTAAATTAAATTCCCCAAGAAAACACTTTTCTCCAACAAACATGTCTGCCAAAATATTTGTGGGTAACGGAGCCAGTTTTTATTTCCTTAGTGTTTATCCTGACAAATGGGCGTTGCATTATTGCGGCCTACATAGGAACTGAACTTAAGACCGTGCTCCGTAATGTATTTCACAGGTTTTTGTTTTCTTTTGTCCCGTGCATACTTTACTCTGGGGTAGGATTAAACGACTTTTGTGTCGCTTTTTTAAAAGTCTCTGAGGTCCGAAGTAAATGTGGGGTTTTTGAAACTGTTTTCTTTAAGTGATTGTGGTTTTGAGAATAGTAGCACTATATATTCTCAAAATCACAATCACTTTAAGAAACATCTAAATAGGTCTAAATACTCATAACACATAACATAACATCACGCCTGCGATTCCCACAATAGGTTAGGCAGAAGTGTACCTGGTAGTAGGTGGCCCACATTTCGCCAGCCATAATGTTTAACATACATACATACATAAACTCACGCCTTTTTCCCATGGGGGTAGGCAGAAACTACAGATCGCCATATGCTACGATTCTTACATACTTCTTTTGCTTCATTTACATTCATACATATTGTCATACACACACGCCGGTTGCGAGTACTACGCACCTGACCTTTCTGAGTTATGTTTAAGTTCCATTTAATAGGGGGCAAGTCTTTTGCCTTCAACACAAATCCAGGCTCTGGGCTGCAACTGAGAAATTCCATAGTAAAACTCAACAACGTTTTGTCCGACCCGTAGATCGAACCCGGGACGTCGTGCTCAGCAGTAGCGTAGGCGACCACTAGGAGACCAACAAGGCAATCGCAGGCTAGATACTTACTCTTTTCAATGCTTTAAATATTATGCTATTGTCTATCTGTTAAGTAAGATGTGTGCTGTAATGTAAATGGATAAAATAAGAAATAAGTATGAAAGAACGTCGGAAAGTGGTGCCGGAGACAGAGCTGTGGGGAAATCAGTTGTCAAGGAACAATGCAGAATATGAGATGTCAATAGCAATAAGAATATTGGAATAGCAAAACAACGATGGATGGCACTATTTAATTCATTAAACCCCGAGAGGACACCGGTGTCCGCCTGTCATTGTCTTTCTATTGTGTCTCTAATTACCTCAGTTGAAAGATTAAAAGATGATATGGCTCACATAGTGCTTGAGATGACGACTTATAGCAAAGTATGGAAAAGGGGGCATGATGCAATCATGAATGAAATAAAGACTACATAATGACCATGTTACCATAACAACGACACAAAACTGGCAATGTCGGTGTAGGTACCTGCAACAGGTACAACACTGTCCAACTTTTCGCGGATTACAGGCGTTACATGTACATGTTAAGTAATGATCAAATAATAATGTTGTTTTGGGACTCACATTTGTCTGAAAAAAAATTCGAATTGAATATTCAATTATTGCCCATCATAAAAACTTACAAATTATAATATAAGGGCTACTAAGAATGATACAATGGGCGGCCTTATCGCTAAAAACGATCTCTTACAGACAACCTTTGGATGGATTTGATAGTGAAGGAGAAAACATGAGCAGGTAGTTTGTGGTAAACTGCAAAACTTATGCTTTCAGACAATTATTCCATATCATTTAATTCTAACACACATTCCAGTATTTACCGAGGTTTTATTCTCAAAACATTTCGTAGCTTAGAAACAGAACTACACGATATAAATATAAGAACGCAATATCTCGTTTCAGTTTCCAAGAAAACGGGGCGTACGTCTTAAAGATCCCAACATTGTGCTAGCATTCTAACAATTCTTTTATAACCGGAAATCTTGATAAATACTTACTCTAGAAACTATTTCCATTTCGTAAATTAAATTACAAAGATTGGAAGAATGCACTCTAGTCAGCACTAGTCTGACAGCCATTCTTCTGTAGAATCTTTGGGCATTAAAGTGATCTCTAGTTTATTCTTCTTAACACCTCCAGACAGGGTTTAGCATAATACAATGCATTTTCCCAGCATTTTATGCAACGTGGAGCTATTTCTAACGTTCAGCATACATCAAGTTTTCAAATAAAATTTTGTTTATATTCTAAAATACTTTGCGGGATATTTATTCCGGCAACCAATCTGAAGTTTATGGTGGGAAATCCGTTTGTGGTTTTATATTAAATTGTTATTCTAAAGCGACTGCTTTATACGTAATAAATAAATGTCTTACGTTCTGTTTAGTTACGAGTTGCGATTGAGTATTTGAATCTACACAGTATTATCTAATCCATCTTCTACAATCTGTCTATTCTCATGCCAGTTAAAACTATACTTTCCCATTGCTGGGCAAAGGTGACTCTTCCCAGTCTTGTCACTTTTATTATTACAAACAGCTGTTCCTTTTGACGATGATAATGGTATTTATATCTGTATCTATATCTGGTCCTACCCTAAATTGTTATAAACCTCCTTTTCGGTAAACTTAGAGGCCATAATGTCTTTTAAAACCTAGACTTTATTTAAATAATATTGTATTATGATATGCGAGTTTAAATTTTAGTGTTGTTACTAAACTATCCCAGTGATCGGTATAGGGCCCCTTTTACTCTTCCCATTGCTTAAAACTATTTTCTGTTTCAGTATAAAACCTCTTGAAGCTGTCTACATAGTTTTAAACACTAGAAAAATCTTGTATTATATTGCACTTTAGACTGAGCCAATCTTGGCAGTGTTAAACTTCAAAGCCAGTTTTATAAAGTGCTGTTATCTTGTTATGGGATATTTTAGGGCCCAACTTAACCTCTTAGTAATAATATAGTGTTAGAGCATAAGGTGTCTTGCGTTCATTTTAAATTTGTTTATCTAGTATTTGGTTCAAATTCTCAGTAAAGTTCTACATACAAATACTATTTTCATTTTAAAAATGATTTGTAACTATGTATTTATGCACTGATTGGCGATTGTTGACTGATTATTGACTGTTGGCGCCTATGTGGGTTTCTGTGAAATACATATTGGATGTCATGATGATCCAGAAGTTAAACGGGTACAAACCAATGTGATATTTTAATTAATAATAATTATGTTAATTATTAAAGTTTATCTCAGACATCATTGACATGGGTGAAGTAAAAACGTCGTGTGGAAACCTATAGACAATATACGTTTAAATCGCCAATTCAACCTGGGGCTCGAGTCTGCTATTGCAATCATGTCTCAATGATTGGTCATTGATCGAATATTTGACAACTTTGACAGTTTTTGTATGGGAAATGAGTCATAAGTTTGACGTTATACGTCAAAAATCGATCATTGACCGGTCATTGAAACACGATTGCAATAGCAGACTCGACCCCCTGATCAAGCGTAGAGATCAATGCTAGTGCCGTTCTTTTACGAGAAAAGGTCTTTGCCTTGTAGTAAAATAGTAACAGGCTGGTATTATTAATATCATTGTTTTAGAATATGTAAAGAAGAGTCTAAATTTGTTGGATTGTGAGTTTTACCTTTTAATCAAAACTAATAAATAATAATAATAAATAAATATTCCACAACTTTTTCACACAACGCCATCTAGTCCCAAGCTAAGCTAAGAGCTTGTGTTATGGGTACTAAACAGCTGATAAACTTATATATTTCTAAATACATACATATTATAGATAAATTACACCCAGACACAGAACAAATGATCGTGCTCATCACACAAACATTTGTCCTGGGTGGGAATCGAACCCACGACCTACGGCATAGCAGTCAGGGTCACTAACTACTAGACCAACAAGCCAGTCTAAAACTGCTACTACGATTTCAATAATTCTTTTACTAATAGAAACTTAAAGCTATATTGCATAGTCCACGCGGATGATGTCGTAAGCGGCAACTAGTGTAAAATAGATTCGTTTTGAATTTAAATACAAGTAACATTATTTCTGTTTAACAGTGTAACAAAACAAACTCTTTTCGTCTCTAATCTATTTGTCTCAGCGGGTCACCCATCGGGCTGACAGCGGATGACATAATCCGTTTATCTCGGCACGGGCTGCCCAGTGCCCACTGCCTAAACCCGACTCCACTGCAAATTGATTCGATACACATTGATTGTTTTCCCTTGACATTGTACACTTTAAAATTATATTTAGTTTATTGCTTGGGTTGTTCGGTAGTTTTGTGTAAATATTGCTTGAAAAATTTGGGGTTACAGACATATTTTATACAAAATGTTTAGATATTACCTACTAAGTTTCTGTTTAAATTCTGATTTTACCACCAATGTACAATTTTTATAATATAATTTTGAATATGCTTAATAAAATAACACGTTTACGAAAGATTGTTTTTAGATTTTAAAATTTATAATATACTCTAAATTATGCTAGTCCTATTATTTTTTTTAATATGTTTCACATTGTGGTAAATTCCTACTGGCCGTTTTCTAAAGAAAACGACGTTACTTTCGGCACATGACATGTTGTCATGTCGATGTCATACCCTGTAAATTTTTTAGTATAATAAAGCTTTTATTTCTAAAGTAATTGTTATTTCATAACAATTTATTATACTAAAAATAAAATTTGTCTCAAGCAATAACGTTGTACCAAGTAAGGCTCTATCTACGATTACGGACAAATATCTCCGACCAATCCTGTTAGACCTCGACCCGACGTCACCAACTGCTGCTCAGGAATGGAACCACTGGCTTTTTACGTTCAAGAACTTCCTAGCAGCCAACAAAGATGGGGACAAGGATATTCCAGTTAAGTTACGAATGCAACTGCTTATTAACCACGTATCACCAAAGGTTTATCAATTTATCAGCGAGAATGAAGATTATGAAACTGCTATACAAACCCTTACAAACATTTTCGTTAAACCGAAAAATGAGATCTATGCTCGGCACGTGCTCGCTACAAGGAATCAACAAAGTAACGAATGTGTACAACAGTATCTGCAACAACTACAGCTGTTAAGTACGGATTGTCAGTTTAAAAAGGTCGATGCGGAATGTAATAGAAGTGAATACATTAGAGATTCATTCATATCGGGTATCACTTCTGATAAAATTCGGCAAAGGTTGCTAGAATCTTCAAAGTTAGATTTAGACGAAGCATTTAAAATAGCACTGACTATGGAAACCGCAGAAAAGAATGCTCAGGCCTATAAACTAACCAATGACGCTGAACAATCCTCTTCATATGCTGTGGCCATAGATATAATAAAGAAGGAGATATGCCCGTTAGACGAAAATGTATCGGAACCATGTGTCTCCACTTTGCCCCTACCACACGGCAACTACTACACATGCAGTTCAGTAAAAGCAATAGATACGCAGTCGCGCACACACCCGCATTTCTTAAAACAGAACGTACTACACAATCAATTATAAACCTTATGCTGTCAAACACAGCGTGTATTTACCATGCACCATACAACTTACGCACACAAAAACAACGGTCGCTATCACTTCGTCGCATGAAGCAGCGGCCGTACTCCGCGATGCATCCGCTCAATGAAGTATCGTTGTGTTATTTTTACATTGCTCGTCCAGCCACTTAGCGACAAACTTAGGTAGTGGTTACGGAGCAATGTATTTATTGCAACAATAGTACAGTCGCTGTGATATTTGAAAACAAAAATAACATAGTAAAAGCAAGAAATATATTACGTTTTGTTGTTTTGCATGATTAGATAGACAAATATAGTAAAATACGTGTACTTATATGTGATAAGAAATTCCGTGATTTACATAGTTTTGATTTGTGCTTCGGATTTTACAAAAAAACACTGAACAACACGGCATTGCTATAAAATGTCATAATCGCGGTCGAAAGCACACAAGTTCGCGCAGACGGCTTACGACGTGATCAATTTTAGCATGTCGCGGAGACACCGACACGCCCCCATGCCACTTCTCCTATTATTTAGATTTCTATGGCTGTGGCATTACCAAAACCAAACAAAAGTAACACGGATACGAGGAAATGTTTCTTTTGTGGTAAAAAAGTACATAGGCGGCAAAACTGCGCTGCTCTGAATGCTAACTGTCAGATCTGCAATAAAAAAGGACACTTTGCAAATGTTTGCAGGAACAACAAACCCAATTTCAATGCCGCCACTACTAATGAACCTGTTAAATCTGTTGAAAACAATTTGAACAGTCTGGTCATCACTGCTGCAGCTCTTACTAGTCTCAAAAAGTCTACCATGGCAATAAAGGTAAACGGCAAAGATGCTATAGCCCTAATTGACTCTGGAAGCTCGAAAAGTTTTATTAATCATGAACTATTCAGAAAATACTCGTTTGTTAAAGAAGACACTAGAGAATCTATTACCATGGCACAAACAACAAGTACTATAGACTGTGAAGGTCTATTCCGAGCTAGTATTAAGCTGAACGACAACGTTTATGATCGAGCACCACTTCTCATAGTAAAGCATCTTTGCGCTGACGTCATCATTGGCCATGACATACTGGGACAACATTCGAAATTAGAAATATCTTTTGGAGGACCTAGAAAAACATTACAAATCTGTAGCGTTCTCGCAGCTGATATTCCACCAGTACCTTTATTTTACAACTTATCTCCTAACTGCCGTCCCATCTCCATAAAATCACGGAAATATTCAAACGATGACCTGAAATTCATACATGATGAAATAGACCAACTCTTAACTGACGGTATTATCGAAGAGAGCAGATCTCCATGGCGTGCTCAGGTTTTAATTACTAAAAATGAAAACCACCGAAAGAGGTTAGTTATAGATTACTCTCAAACTATTAACAAATATACGGATTTAGACGCTTACCCACTTCCTAGCATGGAAAAGATGGTAAATGACATTTCCAAGTACGAAGTATTTTCAAAAATCGATCTAAAAAGTGCTTACCATCAAGTACCGATTTTAGAAAATGAAAAATTTTATACAGCATTTGAAGCTTGTGGGAAGCTATATCAATTTTGCAGGATTCCATTCGGAGTGACGAATGGAGTGAGTTGCTTTCAAAGAGTAATGGACTGGCTGATAACTAAGGAAAAATTAAAAGACACCTATGCATATCTTGATGACGTCACAATCTGCGGAAAAGACAAAGAGGAACATGATCGTAATCTGAAGAGATTCATGGATGCTGTTGATACATACAAACTAACTGTTAACAAAGACAAATCACAGTTTACCATAGATACTATTAATATTCTTGGATACAGAATTTCACAGAAATGTATAACGCCAGATCCTGATCGACTCCAACCTCTTATCGATTTGCCCATACCTTCTGACAATTCTTCACTGAAAAGAGCTCTTGGAATGTTTTCTCACTATTCTAAATGGATACCAAGATTTTCAGAGAGAATTCATCGTCTTGTGAATCCAAAATTTCCTTTAAGCGCAGAAGCAGTATCAGATTTTGAAGGCTTGAAAAACTGTGTAGCAAAATCTACTATCTTTGCAATAGATGAGAACAAGATTTTTACGGTAGAAACGGACGCATCTGACAACGCCATAGCTGCTACACTATCACAAGAAGGGCGTCCGGTGGCTTTCTTCTCTCGAACACTATCCGTGACAGAGAAACGACATCCATCTATTGAGAAAGAAGCCTATGCTATAGTCGAAGCTCTTAGAAAGTGGCGCCATTATCTAATCGGAAGGCATTTTCGTCTGATTACTGACCAGAGATCAGTATCCTTCATGTTTGATCGAACACACACGAGTAAAATTAAAAATGAAAAGATTGAAAGATGGCGCTTAGAGTTATCTTGTTTCAAATACGATATCATCTATCGACCCGGCAAAGAAAATAATGCAGCTGATACACTTTCACGCGTCTGTGCCAGTATCCACACAGAGTCAAAACTTAAAGAAATTCATAATGATCTATGTCATCCAGGCATAACGCGTATGTTTCACTGGGTTCGAAGTAAAAACCTACCATATTCAATGGATGATGTGAAGAAAATTACGAATGATTGTTCTGTCTGTGCGTTTGTAAAACCCAGATTCTTCAAAAATAATATCGTTCTCATAAAAGCCACATCACCATTTGAAAGACTGAACATCGACTTCAAAGGACCAGTACCGACGTCAACATCCAATAGATACATCTTGACAATTATCGACGAATATTCACGATTCCCATTCGCTTTTCCATGTCAAGATATTTCTGCCGCGACTGTAATCAAAAATTTATCCACACTTTTCAGTACTTTCGGAATGCCGGCGTATATTCATTCTGATCGCGGCTCGGCTTTTATGTCACAGGAAGTTAAGACCTACTTACACAGCAGAGGCATAGCTACTAGTCGAACTACTCCGTACAACCCTCAAGGAAATGGTCAAATAGAACGTGCAAATGGAACAATTTGGAAGACTGTCCAGTTAGCTCTCAAATCTCACGAATTAGACATCAAAGACTGGGAAAAAGTGCTTAACCAGGCCCTACACTCCATAAGATCATTGCTATGTACTTCGACGAACCAAACGCCTCATGAGAGGATGTTTATGCATAACCGGAAATCTAACAATGGCCACTCTGTACCTACCTGGCTTCTGTCTCCGGGCCCTATTCTGTTGAAGAAACATAATCGAAGTAGCAAATACTGTCCAATGGTGGAAGAAGCAGAGCTGTTAGAGTCTAACCCTGATTATTCATTCATCAGACTAAGCGATGGCCGAGAGACGGCGGTATCGAACCGACACTTAGCCCCGAGAGGGAGACATGATGATGATGATGATGTTAGTGACGAGAGATCTGAACCTGAAGAAAACTACGAAAGTGCAGTTTCTGACGGTGACAATGAATCTAGTCAATCCGCACCCACTCCTGTCGAGCCTACGCGACAGAGTAGCCGGATTCGAAGGCTACCTTCGTATTTAAAAAACTACAACTTATCTCACTAGAGCGGGGGAGAATGTGGTAAATTCCTACTGGCCGTTTTCTAAAGAAAACGACGTTACTTTCGGCACATGACATGTTGTCATGTCGATGTCATACCCTGTAAATTTTTTAGTATAATAAAGCTTTTATTTCTAAAGTAATTGTTATTTCATAACACACATTTGGTTTAAATTAAGCATTTTATTACAATTTGAATGCTTTATAAACGTTATGTTATTAGTATTTGTTTATTTGACAATAAGGTCGCATCACAGACAGTGAATTAAGAACCATCTTTCTTTTCAGTTTAACAACTCCCAAAAGAAATAAAGTTTATTTGACAATTAGGTGTCTTCACAGACACCATGAACGTATTACTTGATTCAGTACGTGAGAAAAATAGTAGATAAAGAGCCATCTTTGTTTTCTGTTTAACCAACTCCCAAAAGAACTCCAAACCGAACCGAACCGAACTTCCTTTTATTTTTGTTAAGGCTTTTTTGACTATAGAGTTTGCATAAAATTACAGCGCATTATTACACACAAACTATTCACTACTGCTTTTCAAAAATATCCAGCGGACTATAATTTATTTTTTTATTAAATAATAAATTACGTATGCAGAGCACCAATTGTCGTTCTGCACATAATACGAAATCCAATATCGTGGACTGCCCACCGATAGAGTGACCACAAAAATAATTGTAGTACGGAAATTAAATTTCAGTGCGTGTTTTGTCCAAATTAAAATACAGGGCACGTAATAAGTGTACGCACCCTCGTCTCTGGGGGTGCATTAATAATGGTAAACGTGCATTCCAACAAATTATGTGAGGTGCAATTTGCGGTCTGTGGTAATGAGCTCGTTCATATTAAACCTTTTTTTTTGGTATTCTAAAGTGGTATTTATGTCAAACAATGTGGGCGTCAGATAAATTGCTTTTGTGAGTTTACAATATTTATTGCTGGCGTTTTTTTTGTGGAACTTTGTTAAGACAGTATTAAAAAAACACGTGTTAAAGAATTTGCGTAATTTGGCAGTCTAGATTTCTGGCCTCATAATACAATTGTATACATTTATTTTAAGCAACTGATTCTTATTTTAGTAAGTACATCATATAAAGCCACATCATCATGTAAAACCGTTGGCACTGGCTGTCATTTGTAGATATTTGACAGTCGTTAGTAGTCAGAAGCCTAATATCTAAAAACTTGTGTAACCAAAGGGTATCGTGGTACCCAGGTCCTGGGTCGTGGAGGTCAGGCAGGCAGCTGCTCCATGTAAAACTGGTAGCCAACCCCAACAAAGTTGGGAAGTCTTCGCAGATAATGATATAAAGCTTTCACAAAAGTACGTTCCTTTCGTACATTCAAAAATATATTTATAACATTAACACATTTTGAAGAAAAGTTGAATATTTCAACAAGTTCTAGCAAGTTTTGAAACACGAGTAGACCCAAATTATTCCTTACATTCAAAGCCGACCCAGTTACTCTCTGAGGTGTAATGCGGGTCATTGAAATATAACTTCAGCTCTAGAATACTCCTCGCTTAAATAAAATATCAGGCAATGCACCTAGAAGATTAAAACAAAATTTAATCATCATATATTATTCTTGGATATGAACAGAGAATTGGATAAGGAGAATTCACTTATGTTTAAAGTGAAGTAAAATACGACCTTGCTTTGCGGCAAGAAAAGTTAATTAAACTTCCTCAACTTCAACTTCAACTTCATATCTTTATTGTGGATCATAGGTTTGTACATAATACAGGTCTTAAATAATTAAATTGATCAGCTACGTCCCGCCCTTGGGGCACACAACAGTCATATAGGAATACATTATGTTTTATTAGGTATTAATATTTCACAACGGACATAGACTACTTATTTGACAACTCATTGCTGCAATATAGTCCTCCTCAGTCGTGATGTGTTCAGTAGCCCACTGATGTGTACCTACCAACCTTATTTCATTTTATTGCGATTTGTCTATGTGAAATATTTATAATTTGTAAAAATAACTTGTAAATAATTTGTACAAATTATAAATAACGTACCAAATATTATTTGGTACGTTAGTCTTTTATTGAGTAGTAGCACTGTCTACTAACAGATCAAGAAGACTCTTTTTCATTTTTTTCATTTCTGTAATTACTCTGATAGGCCCCGGAATATTTTTATTCTACTATTGAAGATAGACAAATGTTTTGGTAAAGCAATTTAACTCCAACTTCATCTACCCTTATCACGTAAATTACTAGAATCACTATACGCCTAGCCTTTTTCAAAATATATCGTGGCCTGCTTTTAGGGTAACCGTATACAGACAGATTTTATTGATGCGACTGCAATCACATCCATTCTAAAATACAATGGGTGGTATAAAAACACGTCCCGCGGTTTCACCCGCGTAGGTCCCGTTCCCGTGGGAATACTGGGATAAAGAGTAGCCTATGTGTTAGTCCAAAGTGTCAGCTAACTCCATACCAAATTTTATTAAAATCCATTCAGTACTTTTTACGTGAAAGAGTAACAAACATCCATCCACCCATCCTCACAAAATTTCACGTTTATAATATTAGTAGGATAGGATAATCTGAGAAACGGTCTACCGACAGACAAGTATCTATAGTCTGTCTTTAGACTACTTACCAGATTTTTAGGATTCTTGCTACCTATAACAACTGTCAAATGTCGAAGAGTGTGAGCCGGAATCAACTTAGCTTACTTTCCAAGAGACGGAGGCAGATCCTTTCTTTGTTTTTACAAAATTAATGTTTCACACTTACCTAAACACTGACGGACTAGATTGGCCAAGTGGTCGCTAGCGCTACTGCTGAGCATGAGGTCCTGGGTTCGTTCCCCAGGTAGGGCAAAGTGTCATTGAGTTTTTCCATCTGCAATTTCTCAGAAGCAGCCCAGAATCTAAATTGATGGCATTAGGCTCGCCCCCTATTACATGGGACTTAAACATAAGTGGCGAAATATGGGTAGTACACCCAGATACACTTCTGCCAAGCCCGTCGGGGATTACCAGCGTGACGTTATGTTATGTAATGTAATGTTACATACCAAAAACACCATATTTCCGCGAACTATTTTCGCTGCATAATGTTGCCAATAAACAAAGTCAGACATATTAGACACATAAATGTAAAATGCGTTCACATCCGTTTACTAATATCAGGATTGATTACTGTATAAATCAGGGCTCTCGCAGAACCTTTTAGCTGATTAGATTATGCTACAAACGGGACTTGGGCCTACTTTAATAAAAGCTGTCAGAGTATAGCGCTTCGTAATAGGAAAAATGCTATATCACTTATCTTTCTCTTTTTCGTTCATGTGCTATTTCTGCCTCTGTCGCTGTTCCGTAGTTCATTTTTGTATTGCCGTGTTTTCCAAATTAAGTGTGAAACTTATAACGTATAGTCTAGGCCCTGATATTGGTTTTGCAGATGGCCTGTGTCGAGATATGACACTCGAATATCTGATGTTGGCTACGCATGACGTAACTTGGTTTTACTATTTTATTTTGAAAGGATGGATGAAAGGCGACTAACGAAAGGTATTTACAAGGCAGATGTAAGTGGCAACGCCGGGAGGGGAGGCCCTAGAAGGACATACGTAGACCTTATTGGTTATGTTCTTCAGAAAGGTCAGGTGCGTAGTACTCGCAACCGGCGTGCGTGTATGACAACATGTATGAATGTAAACGAAGCAAAAGAAGTATGTAAGAATCGTAGCATATGGCGCTCTGTAGTTTTTGCCTACCCCCATGGGAAAAAGGCGTGAGTTTATGTATGTATGTATTTTATTTTGTGATATCATTATTGGCTTAGAGGTTACGACACCTATCTTTCTTGCAGGAGATAGTGGTTTAAATCTGGGTAAATACCAATGTGACCTTCATTATACGCACAGCCAAGGAGTGGAATTCCCAGCCTGCATAAGTGTTTCCGAGTTCATATGACCCCAATCTGTTTAAGTCGCGAGTTAATAGGCTTTTTTTTGGGTAAGCTCGTTCCATCGTCGACCTCATCTCTGACCGCAGGACAAGATTGAGGTCAAGAGTAGACCCATTATATATATAAAAAAAAATGTGACTTTATCAATTCATATGTACTTTTATCTTAGACATCATTGGCATCGGTGAAGGACAACATTGAGAGGAAACCTGGACTTATGGTTGATATAAGTCTGAAATTGCCAATCCGCCTTCAGCAAGCGTGCTGATCAATGCTCGTGCCCTCTCTGTATGAGAAGAGGCCTTTGTTCTGCAGTGGGTCAGTAACAGGCTGGTATTTTTTTTTATTAAGTTTGTTTTTGTGAGTGGCAACATTTAGAAGCGACGCCCTAGAAAGACGTACACTGACGTTGTAAGTGGTGTTGTTCAAGAAATGTAGGTGCGTAGTACTTGGAACCGGCAAAGTGTATTTATACAGGGTGTCTCATTCAAATCGGTCAGTATGGGAAAGTCTGAAACTATAAGACATACGAAGATCTGTTCTGCATTTATACATCTTAAAAAACATCTGTACTCCGCTCGGGAATCGAACCCGGTTATTTTGAAAAAAAAACCTACGCTATTTCTATTTAGATATTGATTGTGTAGGTTTTAAGACGTAAATGTCTGTATGAAACATGATGTCTAAAATGATTAAAATGCATTGTTTCCACATACTTTAATTTATTTTAGTAGGTGCTCGAAGTGACCACGTTTACAATATTACTACAATAGTACAGATTTTTTTTTAAATGTATGAATGCAGTTTTTCTTGTTATTAAAATCGATGACATGGTTCCTCAGAACAGATCTTCGTATGTCTTATAGTTTCAGACTTTCCCATACTGACCGATTTGAATGAGACACCCTGTATATGACAAGATGTAAACGAAGCAAAAGGAGTAGTTAGGTACCGTTCTATAGTTTCTACCTACACCCATGTTGTAAAGGCGTGTGCTTATGTATCGTCGATGATATTCAGAAGGCACTTCTGTTTTTAGCAATTCTGCAATCCACACCTCATTTCTAAGAATTAAAAGCCAGTGTTTTCCCCTCTCAATTTAAATATTTTACTTGCGATTTTGCTATTCCAACCTAGTCATAAAGCTAATAGCATTAAGTATTAACTTTACTTGCCAACAATGTTCAAAACAAACACAAACTCAGTTCTATCAGCGAACGAAATCCATTCAACATTTTCTTTATTAGCGGCCAACAAAGAGAAACAAACTAAACAGTTAGAAAAACAATTAGCGTTATGTAGTTACGGTCTGCAGGGGTTGTAAACGTGTCCAGACAATTTTATTATCAACGCTTTCAATTCTGAATAGATAAAACGTTGCGGGCAAAGCACCGGCCGGGCCCACAGTGCACCACGTCTACCCGCTGGCACAGCTCCAACTACCAGTCCAGGCTCACAAATCGACGTCTGTTCTCTCGCCCTTCCACCAAACACCCGGCATGAATTTAAACCCAACACAAAAGCAATAGAGTTCAAATTTATTCACCCAACATCTTGTAACAGAAAACATTTCGAATTCAAATGTGTCGCTGATGCCGCTGTGTTTCCAATATTCTATATCAATAAAGTGGAATGGTCTGAGCGAAATAAGCCCGATTTTCCAGAATACCAGTGTATGATGACCATGCAGGTGTACGAACACAATGTTTTTACATACGCTCCCTCGACATATTTGGTTAGGACGCGCAAGAGTTTTAGATTGTTTCCATTAACCTCTAATAACAATTTAGATTCAATGAGGGCCGGTAAACTGTTTGAAGGTAAAACATTTTAATATTGAAAAGTCGTTTGCAGTTTGGAAGAGCCCGTGTGACGCCATTACATGTGGAATTCATGAAGTCAGCATTATTGGAGATAGGGACTTTAGGCGTAACGGCTTTTCGGTATAAAATTCACGTATTTTATTATGTAGGTTCATGAAATCTGTGTAAACCGCGGGCGTTCCTTCTCTCTCGAAATAAGCTGGGACGAATAACACAAAACTGTGAATACTTAGGATATTATTTTGTTAATCCAGTTTTGTTACTTTGTTGGTTACAAGTGCTGCTGCAAGGCATAACGTCCAGGATTAGACTCTAAGGCCAGGTAAGATAATAAGGTCCTACATCTAGAATTAAATGTTTTAGTAGTAACCAGAAGGCAAGATTTGTGCTGAAAAATATGCTCGCATTCTACTATATGATATGAGACTTATTCATAAATAGTGATATATATGGGTGCATCTCAGCCCAAGTTTTGAATAATACTCGTCCAGGCGTGATATTATATAAAATTTATTCCTACACATGCTAGCTTATAAGGTTAAATTTAAGTTGTTCTGGACCTCTTCAGGGGTCACAAAAATCAGCTGTTGCCAACATTTATGTTCTACTCTTCAAAATGTAGGGAGAAGCTGAGGTCCAGGACGACTTAAATTTAACATTGTATACGTACTATGGATAGGCCTAGTTCAAACTGGTATGGCTTAAAATCGGGTTTAACATATATATACAAAGTGGAAGAGACGGGATACGGTACATGGTTTGAGGATAGCGTTGAAATTTTTCTAAGCTTTTCCTAAATTCCTCAAACATTTTTATATTTTCTTTACCTTGAACTGTACGCAAAACGCTCTTGGTCGTGGAGTTGTGGACACCTGCCCGATAAACCTAGCCTACCTTGAACTGTACCTAAAAGTCAAGATTTCTATGTAACTAATTAGATTTTAAATGTAATAAGAGTACAACTTACTTTCTCATTACAAATCATTCAAGTCATTTGGATAGAAATAATTATTTTGTCATGACTATTTTACAGCACGCAAATTTTGATACAAAATCAGAATGTGCGTCAATGACCTTTCTATCCAGTATACTCAGACAAAGCCACAGAAAAAGCTAGTTTTCCACAACATCAGATCAATTTAAAACTGCTGACTCAAGATCCAAGTGCAATCCGTACTCTCGCCGTCCGTTGACCCCAAACAATAAGACATAAAGGGTGCAAATCGAGGGTGTCCGGTTTTGAAGAAAAGACCTTTCCCAACGAAAGACTTTGGTACGGGGGGTACCAAAGACTTTCGTTCTAATTACCGCTAGCCTTACAAAGAGTTGTGCTCAAAGGCATGGTTGCCTGGTGCGAAATTACTAAAGACTTTAAACTATCCTAGGCGAGTTTTTAAAGCGCGAACTAGTTGTGTGTGCTAGGAAAGTCTTGTAAAGTCATTAATGGTGGTAAAGTTTTTTTTTTAAATGTTACAGGCTGGTTTTCGTTTTTTTTCTGGTTTTCGGTAACGGTTTTTTGTTTTAGTGTGGTGTTCTAATTTTGGATAGGGATGCATGACATGATGATGCTTGATGCTAGTTTCTGCCCGTCGCTTCGCCTGTGTAAAAGAAGTGTGACTATTCTCCCAAGGCATTCCCATTATCAGGGGTAAAAATATCCTTATATAGTGTTAATCCAAGAAATGGTCTACCTATATGCTAATTTTCGAAGATATTAAACACACGTGACGCTCTCTTTGTTTTTTGCCGTCACCGCTGTAAAATGTATTTTATTCTTTTCTAATTCTCTTTACAAATTAATCTTGGTATATTCAACTGAATTTGTTTTATGCTCATTTCTCTTCAAAATCTGTTCAATGGTTTTCGCGTGATTTAGTAACTAACAGCCAAACATGTAAATATTTTTGCATACTCTTACATTAATAATATTAGTAGAGTTTTTATAGAATAGTAGGATGTGTTTATAGTAAGATGATATGATATGGTACACTATAAATAAGTACAACTATAATGTTGTAGTTACAGCGTACATAGTCCATATAAGGAAAATGTTTTGTATGTCAAAATGTATTTTGAGTTTGCAGATAAAAACAAGATATAGATTACCAATAATTAGGTAAAACTGGATTTAATCACAAGCAATTGAAAATAATATATTACATAAATAAATATTCCACAACTTCTATACAACGCTAACTAGTCCCAAGCTAAGCAGAGCTTTCGTTTTGGGTACTAAACCGCTGATTAACATACTTAGATATTTCGCAATACATACATTTTATAGATACATTGCACCCGGACACAGAACAAACGATCGTGCTGATCACACAAACATTTGTCCTGGTGTGGGAATCGAACCCACGACCTCAGGCATAGCAGTCAAGGCCACTAACTACTAGACCAACAGGCCAGTCACAGTCAACCGAAGATTCACATTTATAAGCCTATTTAATTACATTTACCAAATCCATAAACAATATTTTCACAACTGTTCACATATTAAACAAATAGTCCCAAACAAATACAGAACTACTACGTTACTCTAGCTTGTTGGCATAGACAACAACAAAATGACTTGGACCTCAACAAAAATCACTGTTTATTAAACACAATACCAAGCGAAATACCGCAATGGGGTAAAACAGTGCTAAAATTGATGCAAACGCCATCTATAATGTCAAAAATGAGAACACAGCAGACTACCAGTTTGATGCAATATCAGGTGGACACAATCAAATCTGTACCTTATTCACCTCATAATAAAGCCTAATCCCAAACCCCCATTTCAATCCAGATGTGCCGATAGCCCGAGGTGACTTTAGGTGATTCCAAACGGTTTAAAAAGTAATACCGTGTCAAAGGAAATTGAGCGTTATTGGTGGGCACTAAGGTAGATTTCTATTTATAGTTTGTTGGGTGCTTACGATGATGACCTGAAGGCCATTCCCTCACCCTTGGCATTTCGCCAGGGTACTTATACGGAGACGGACGTGTCTGCCTCCAACCGTCTAGTTTTACGGCTTTTAGATAAATTACGTTGCTGAAAAAACGGAAATCAGAAATGCTGTATTTCTTAATAAAATATGGAGTCATATATTCAGTTTGTTTTGCGGTGCTCGTTTTGTTGACAGACTTTTTAAAAAGCGGATATTTTTGTCGATACTATATACTGCCGATTTCTTGGTGCTAAATGGGAGACTGGTACTATCGTGGAGCTAAAGAGCAAAATTCACAACTAAATAACTTTGAATCATCAAAAACAACTTTTAGGCGAAAATTCTTCAAATCTTTAAGAAACATCTTCCCTAGTATCCTAATTCCAACTTTCTCTGTCAAAATCACGAAACTACTACTTCGGTAACACTACGCCACTACAGCCAACACCGCCCACTGTGTACAAGGCCATAACTTCCAACATGGCCGACGTTTACGCCTCCCTCCAGAATACAGGCGCAGTTACTTGACGTCAAAATATGATAGCAAGTCTTGCAGGTATATTTGAATTCATACAAGCAATACGTCTCGTCGCATGTTGTTGTTTGAGTAAATATTCTGTGGTTGCACCTGGTTGACTACTATAAAAATAACATTGGGATGTCGTCGGGTTGACTTTATTTTTACCAATTTTTTTTTTTGTGTTTTTCTTTTGTTTCGTAAATGTGTATACCTACATCATGTCTGTCTGGTGTCTCTTATGAGTTTTGATACAATTAAAAAATTTACTGTACATTTAAAGAGGGTTTTTATCACTAGATTCACAAAAAAGTTTTCACATATTGTTTTACTTTTGAATTTGATCAACTTTGTATATAATGGTTTCATGGTTTTATTAAAAAGTTTAAAACTTAAACCACCAAAAAGTATGAAAAAGGATTTCTTTATTCCTGATTTTAAAGTTTGGCCCATAGGAAAGTTGTTGATAATTATGGCACAGTATGTGAAAATACAGTTAGTGATTAAAAATATATCGGATTCCTGTATATGTCTATCAGGGTTAAGCAGAAACGAAAAAAAACATGTTACGAATAAAACATTCAACAAGCAGATTAATATTAATACTTTTTATTTACTAAGCATCTACGCACGTTAAACGTGATAATAATATTTAGACTATAAAAAATCATAATTCGTATTCATTTATTTGCATACCATAATGTCAGATAAAGGTGGTTTGACTTATAGCCAAAGTACGATTGATATATCGACCTTGTAAGGGCACAGTAACATTAAGAAACAAGTACAATTACAATTGAATTCAAATCCAAACAAAATATGCGCAAAACTTGACATTAACGAACACAAATAGCAGAAACCAAAGTAAACACCATATTACTCAGCAAGTGAAACAAAAGACGCACCTGACTATTAAATCTAATTTAGTTTCCGCTCACTAAACGGTTAATGATGCTAGTTTAAACCGTTAACCCTGATTCTAATTACAGTCTCAAGTGATTAAAAAGACACGCTGAAAAGCAATAAAAGTAATGGAAAAACTAAGATCTTATTCGTCTTACAACAGTGTACTATAAAACGTAATGGGATATAGGGGTGGGGACAAGAAACCAGCGGGGAATGTTTAAGACAAATATATGGGGACCCGCGTGAGTCATCTAAGTTGTCACAACATCTTTTTTTCGTTAAAAAAAACTAAAGTTTACTTCTTAAATATTTCAAAACAACCAAGAGTGAAAGGTGAACTGTTGGCTAGGGAAATAGTAACACTTTATTTTAATGGATACTTTACATGTCAGAATAAGTTTAAAACAATAAAGAGATCGTTGTTCCAAGTCATGAAATATTATTGTTAGGTATGTCTGGTGTTTTTTTACCAGATTGCTAAGAAAGGGTTATGCTTTTCACGCGTATTTTGTTTATAAATTTAATTATTACCTCGAATCTTCTTGTAACATTCTTGATTATCTTTGTATTTGCTTTAAAACCAAGTACTTATCCTAATGGTACGATTAGACTACTACGACACAATAAATGGTGCTACGAGGCACATAATTTTGTTTTGTAATAATTATTTCGATTTGTTACTTTCGGCTTGTACCTACTTCTATTTATTACCGTGTGCCTTTTGTGCCGAATAATTTTCTTTTCTTCTTTCTTTCTTGTTGTATGCAACAAAACTACAGGAAAAATTAAAGACACTCGGTGTATACCTACACTGAGTGTACCGTGCTAAGTGTCGTGTCTTACCATTAAACAGCTTTTTGATAAACCAAATACGGGTATTTAGCCTATGCTTGCTGTCTTGTTTCGGATTTGTAATGCATAACTTTTAAATTGTCTTTCTTTTTGCGGTCGGGTAGATTTCTTTCAATATTTATTTCTTGTTTATAGTAATCTTTACTTTCATGTAGTTAATTGATACTATTGACTAAACCTACACACATCAAAAGTGTCTAGGGATCAACATATATTTTTGCAATAACTTTTCTCCTGATTGATATTAATTAAAATTTTCTTTAAGGATTCATCAAATAAAGTGTTTTCGTTTGTCACAGTAACGATAAACCAAGTCACCTTTGCATTAATAAAGAAATTTGCCATTTTCCTAATAAAGGGATTTTTGACATTTGAACCACTAACATTAAAGTTCGAAAAAAAGACTGAAATAACAGTTTTCTTTAAAATTTTATTGGGTAACTTAAACAATTAATAATCCGTGTTTCTACCGCGAACACTAACAACACAAGAACATCGGTTTGGCATACTCAAAATGAGTTCATCCAAATCACGCTGTGGAATGGCCGCCCATGTTCGTCGAAAAAAGGTCTTCTTGCGACTGGATACCCTCCATATTCGGCAGAGCTCTTCTCTGTAGCATATCCCAAGCATGCTCAATCGGGTTCAAGTCTGGCGACTGAGCAGGCCAGGGCAGGACATTGATGTAAGCTGCGGCGAGAGTCTGTCTTACAACTCGTGAGGCTTCATCACTCTTCAGGGAACTTAATTAGCGACCAAACAGTCAGAAACCACTTGCATGAAGTGAACCTTCATTCCCGAAGACCGCTACGGGTACCACCTATAGCAATGCACAATCGTAGGATTCGATATCAATGGGCTCTTGAACACAGAAATTGGGCAGAAGAACAATGGCGTTTCGTGTGCTTTTCTGATGAGTCTCGTTTTGGTATGAGACCGGATACAAGACGTATACGACACTGGAGAACCCCTGGACGCCAACAGCGATTAAAATCCTGCCAGGAAGTCCATCCTTATAGTGGTGGAACCATCATGGTATGGGCGGGTATTTGGATCGGCGGAAGAACTGAGTTGATTTGGATCAGAGGCAACCTCAACGCTCAAATTTATGCTGAGACGATTGTATCAGACGTCATCGTTCCTCTACAAGTGCAAATCGGTCCCTTATTTCAGTTAATGCATGATAATGCACGACCGCACACCGCAAGAGTTGTAAGACAGACTCTCGCCGCAGCTAACATCAATGTCCTGCCCTGGCCTGCTCAGTCGCCAGACTTGAACCCGATTGAGCATGCATGGGATATGCTACAGAGAAGAGCTCTGCCGAATATGGAGGGTACCTATCCAGTCGCAAGAAGACCTTTTTTTGTTGTTGCAACGAACATGGGCGGCCATTCCACCGCGTGATTTGGATGAACTCATTTTGAGTATGCCAAACCGATGTTCTTGTGTTGTTAGTGTTCGCGGTAGAAACACGGATTATTAATTGTTTAAGTTACCCAATAAAATTTTAAAGAAAACTGTTATTTCAGTCTTTTTTTCGAACTTTAATATTAGTGGTTCAAATGTCAAAAATCCCTTTATTAGGAAAATGGCAAATTTCTTTATTAATGCAAAGGTGACTTGGTTTATCGTTACTGTGACAAACGAAAACACTTTATTTGATGAATCCTTAAAGAAAATTTTAATTAATATCAATCAGGAGAAAAGTTATTGCAAAAATATATGTTGATCCCTAGACACTTTTGATGTGTGTATGTATAAAATTTCCCCGGGCAGTCTTTCATGAGATTAAAAAATGGTTTGTGTGTCAAAAACTTCACAGCTCTGCTTGATTGAAAGTTCGCGCTTGCACACGAAAAAGAGAATCGATGGGGTTGGTTCTTTCAGCTCAATGACTAGGTACTCTAAATGAAAAAAGGGTGCGGACAACCCCTTTTTTGAAGTAACCGAATCAGTGTCACAGGCGAAAAAATACCAGGTTTTATTTTGAAACCGTGATATGTTAGGACTTTTACTCGCTTGATCTGTTTTACATTTCATCGGTTTTGTAAAGTTTTTCTTTTAGTATTCTGTTTGGTCATCAGAGTGTCAACAATGTGTAAACAGATATTTCTATAATGCACAAGCTTTGTGTATACTAATATTATAAAGCTAAAGAGTTTGTTTCAACGCACAAATTCCTATAATTGCAGAATACAAAATACAAAATACAAAAATCTTTATTTCTTTAACAAAATTTTCCTTCTTATAATTAGTTGTTGGAGTCTCCTTTTAAGCATGTAAATATGCCTGTGTCAGGAGGCTCCGCTCTTCCTTAACGTATTAACAGCATAGCAAGAGACATGTAAACATAAGTTTTGTATTTTAATTATTTAGTGGGTAAGTAAATTTATTGGGTAAGTATTTATTTATTATTAGCCTAAGGCGTGCTGTAAGATTCCCTAGCCCCAAGAAGTTGGGGTCGGTTACAGTACCAGTAGGGTTGTGTGTGTGTGTGTGTGTGTGTGTGTGTGTGTGTGTGTGTGTGTGTGTGTGTGTGTGTGTGTGTGTGTGTGTGTGTGTGTGTGTGTGTGTGTGCAGAAGGAATTGGGAAAATTTGTTTGCTTAAACTTAATAGCCCAATTCTTCAGAAGGTTAGCTATCTATCATCATGATCTGATCTTTCTGAGTGGATGAAACCGCAGGTCACAGTTAGTAGCTTAATAAGCGTTTATTCTAGTAAGTCATCATGTAAAGAAACCTTAGTAAATCTTATTTCTCGCTGAGTTCATGGCCTCACAGGCACTTAATATTTGTGACGTGCTCCAATTAAAAGTTAAAAAAAAACTGTGACGCAACCCCCGTACAATTGCCCGAAGAGTGAAATACGCCTTTTATTGTTCAAGACACAATGGGGGCCCAACTTGGTCCCGAACAATATGGCCGACCTATTATTTGAACGAAAGAAAATAAGGTGTTTTCATTAATGAAGTTAAAGTTTAATTGCTTTCTGCTAAATGATCTTTTCCGGCAGCGGTCTATGTAACATTGTGGTCACCGGAATATAAATGTAATTTTGTACGTAACATTATTTTAGTTTTTGTACTGAATATGGTTGTTGACGGTCGGTGCTATTTCCAATTAAAATTAATTATGTGGGATGCTTCCTCGTCGTTCGGGGAATTTTATCAGTGTAATATTACCTTAGTATGTAGGTACCGATGTTTTAATAAGTGAAGAGAGACAGCTTAAATTATACGTTTCTATTCTGTTTTTACTTTATTATGTTATATAAAGTCCTTTGTTGTTGTGACCTAAAATAGCGTGGTATACGGAAAATATAACAATTATTCACAATGGGTGTCTATTTTTCACAGGAGTATTATGTGCTCTGATCAATTTAATAAAATGATAATAATATACGAATTGGAGACGCCATTATTTGCAGATGTCGACCTCGAGTATTATTGCGAAGGACACGAGAAAAAGATTATAACGATTTGACCCACATTCAAAAATAAGACTAATATACACTATTCATTAGATTTCTTTGTGTTTGACATGATTTAGAGCTACAGATGTTTTTGGAGTAAAAAGAAAGTCTGTGAACAAAAGAGGAATGGGGTGTATTTTTTTTTTGTAATGTAGTTCGTTGGCATCAGTAAGTTTAGGTTATTGTTATATTTGTGAGCACAATTGTAACGAAACTTTATTATTTCAGCATTAGTAGATTTTAGGCATGTTTTATTGTTTGTGTCCTAAATCTTTACATAATAAGTGTTACAAGATCGTAGTTACCTACCACTGCAGAATATAGATATTACCGTACTATGCCAAAACGATAAATACAAATTTGATTTTAAAACTTTTTGGATTATATAGGTTGACTGGTAATTAGTGACCGATACCTAAACAGGTTATTGTATTCATGATTTCTATCAACATTCCCAAAGAGATTTTTTTTAACACTTAAACTTATAACACAATAAACAACCAAAACGCTGTTTTAGATCGATCGCAGTAGGCACGAATCAACACTATCCATCAGCTGATAGTCTGACCTCGGGAAGGGCAAAATGTACTAGTAGCAGTAGCGTCACACGCTCCCCACCTGATCGATTTAGTCGCGCGCGCGAATTTCTAACAGCGTTTGTGATAATGTGTTAAAAGAAATTTCAGGAGTATAAAAAAAGTTTTTTTGGGAAAGTTATTTGTATTCATGAGAACAATCGCGTGTTTAAGTATCGGTCACTAATTACCAGTCACCCTATTTAAACAAAAATACGTCTTAACACATGTCTGTTTCATGTGTTTGCTACTCTCATTATAAATAAGCAATAGACTAGTGGTATGAAAGGTGACCTGGCAAATCATAGGTCTCGAGTTCGAACCTAAGGCACACCTTAACTTTTTGGATTCATGTGCGTATTGTTTAACTAACACTTGTTTTAAAATCAGCAAAGAAAAACATCGTGAGGAAACCAGCATGCCTGAGGGATATTTCTTGATGACATGTGAAGCCAAGTTAGAGACCAATGGGCGAAATGAAATCTCTGATGCCAAGCTATACTCCATCCGAGTAGGTAGTTAACTAAAGGTAAACAATCTTGACAAGTCTTTTTACATAAACGCTTATTAATTAAATACAACTACTGTTTAAACAAATTGTTTAATTGATCATGTAATCGGTTTTGTTGTAGAAATTTGTTTTCAGCTGCATTTTATTTTTAAACTGTGTTATTAACTAAAAATACATGTCAAAATTGTTTACCTTTTGTTAACTACCTAATCGGATGGAGTATAGTTACTAACCCCCTCGTAAAGAACGTACAGAGACCAGCAGGTTAAGCCACCCCAAGTGTCAAATTTCTTCGATAGTTTTTCAACTTTACGCCAAACGAAATAAGGTCCATGTTCCATCGCGGGAAAATTTGACAGTTTGATGTTCTAGCGTCTGTAACTCTGTACTATGAATAATGTTACAGTTAGAATTCTGTTAACAGCAAGGCAAGGAAATTTGTCTTGATATATTCGTCGATGTATATGGAAAGACCTGAAAACAACTGACGTATAATTTTTTTGATGTATCTTGGGAGTTCCCTACATCAACTAGTTGAGATGTGGCGTAGACACGCATGATTAATGCTCTGTTTTGGATTAAGAAATATGTTTCTTGTTCCAAACGTTGATTAGATAGTTCAGTCAACATCATACCGAGAGGAGGAGCTTGTGGCTTAATAATTACAGTCTCAATGTTCGATCGAAGGTTAAGTTATGCTCGACGCGGTCGGTCTGCGGATGGGTGAACATTCATTACATATCAAGACTTCAGTGCTTTGGAGTGCACGTAAACCAGCTAATCCCAGCTGTCATTTGTATATCTATGACAGTCGTTTCAGCCTGCGTAGCATGAACACATTGAACACCGAAGAAACGACATTTGTCTACAGACGAATCGGCAAAGTGACAGATTATATAGACATTTCTTTCGTCTCGAGCATGACAATGTCAAGAAAGATGAGAAGTTATATGCCAAAGAATGCAGAACAATGCCGAGCATGAAGTGCGTACCTATTTTCTCCACTTTTGACAGTTCTTTTCGAAACATTCTCTGTCAACAAGTGTCAAACAGTCTACATCAAATGAGACCTAGACAAGAGCAACTTGACAGTTGCTATAGACAGCATGTAAATATCTTTCTCTACGTACAAACGTTTTGTCAACGAGTCGCCTCATGCTCGGGTAGAAGAAATGTCAAGTTGCTACGCAGGCTGATAGCAACCCAAAAATCTGACAATCAGTTTAAGCTATTGGTATCGTGGTACCCAGTATCTGGGTTGTGGAAGTCAGACAGGCAGTCTTTCCATGTAAAACACTGGTATCCGGTTAAAATGAAAGCCGATACCAATAAAATTGGGAAAAGGCTAGGCAGAGACTCGCCTAGATATGATGAGTATTAGACACCAAATCAAAAGCAGTTAAAGATGTAATTGGGTATAATAATTCGATCACAAAAGATGTAGGAAACAATATTAGGAAAATTATAATAGAAAAACCAAGCCGCCCCGTCGCTAGCCAAACAACAAAACTAGCCCCTAGCAACGGGGTTGCCAGATCTGTCGCCAACAATGAGTCTTCATCATATCTAGACGAGTCTCTAAACCTATACTATCTTCCTGTCCCAGTCCTATGTTATTTATTAATCCATCTTTGCTTTGGTCTTCCTTTCCCTCTTCATCCATCAACTCTCAAGTCCATCCCTCTCCATGACATGTCCATACCAAGACAGACGACTCTCGGAAATTATTCTTTAAATTTCTTTTATTAGTTATGTTTCCTAGAATAAATACGAGAAACAAAATCAGTCTACAAAAACCTCGAGAAAATAATCCACGAAAAAATCAAATAAAAAATAAAAACCTGTGAAAAAAACGTTTGCCGTTCTATTCATATACAAATAAAAAGATGACAATAATTGTAAAAGAACCGTTAAACCTTTACACTTTGACCAGGACCAAGCCATAACACTGGGAAAGAACGAATTTGTATTCGGAGCACAGTGAGCTGACAAAGCAATCGGTAACCCACACGTTGCTCTCACAAAGTGGTCAATAAACGCCACACTTACAACTATGTAACTCAACCCTCCCCTTCACAATACAAATGACTCTATTTAGAAGAATCGTTTCACTATCGTCCCTCAAAAACGAGTCAATATTTACGAATTCAACACTCAAATGCTACTCCAAACATGCGATGACGTCAGAAGTTTGCACTATTGCGAGGTTGCGAGTATTTGCCCCACCCTTCTAAGGATCAGTCGATAATAGCGCGTCTTTTCGGCGGGTATCTCTTATAAAAGGCATTCTGTATTCCTCGGTCGTCGAACGGTTAGCTTTTTGATTTTTTTTTTCCGTACGCAGCCGATGAGTCGCCGATGGCCGACGAAGATTGATGTGGTTTCGCCCTTATTTTTCTGCATCGCGTGTCGGATTGGTTTTTGTTTTCGAAACCAAGGGAAAGGTGGTGATTTTTTTTTCGTTTGATTATGTTAAAGAAGTTTTGATGAAATGTTTTGAAAGATATTGTTTTGTTATTAATGATAGGTTTAACTTAGAGTAACGTAATTTAGATAAACAATAAATAATAATACCAGCCTATTACTCTTAGCATGCAGTGAAGACACGATAATTGATCACCACGCTTGTTTAAGGCGGGTTGGCGAGTTCAAACTTATGTTTTCTCAAAACAAACAAGCATGGAGAATATTTTTTATACTCAACAAACACTCATTAATAAAACGGGGCCATTTACGATTGATCGCCAAAAAACTTCATTTTAAAACTTTTCGGAGTAAAAATGCAGTTTTTACCGGACACTAGCCAGGAAAAAACGTAAAGTACAACTGCTTTGATCCAATCCAATTAGCCAGGCGACTTCGACACAGAGGGTTAGAATGATGGATTTATGGTCCGAGAGCGGAACTTTAAATTCAACCCTTTTTTTAACTGAAAATTTTAAATTTAGCATTAGATTCGTTTAACTGAAGAATGGAACCAGGTCTTGGGTGGAATATCAATTGCCTGTGCTTTTACTATCGAGCTTGTTAGTATTTATGTTATAAGAATTTTATGCCTAAATAGCCTAAATATTATATTTCTTTTCCACGCTACGCAACCATGATTCAAATGATAGAGCGAGGACTATGATGGATTAATCGAATATATATCTATAGACAATTTTGTAAATGTGACTGTCTAAATTTTTTACCAGGCAAACATAAATTAACTGGAAGTAAGTGTTAAGCAACTTCTGGTTAATTATGTTACAGAGACAAACCGGGTCATTCAATTAAATTATTAATGATGTTTTGAAAGTACCAGGCTATCAGAAATGAACAGCAAGTCAACGCCTTTATACAATCGATTTTGTGAGCGCAACTAACGGTTGCGCTTCACGGAATAAGATGCGCTTCTATGGTTGCGCTTAGAAAAGGTTGCGCTTCGAGGAAAACCCCGAAAAATATCTCTCAGGCATGCCCATTTCCTCACGACGTATTCAGTTACCTTTTTGCTTAAGCAAGTGATAATTGTATAGTATGCACATGAATCCGAAAACAGAGGCGCGTGCCTGGGGTTCGTACTTTAGACTTTAGACCGCTAATGATAATGAAAATGAATACATAATCGGTAAACTGGAACTAAAGTTAAAGTCAAAGTCAAATCATTTATTTCAATTAGGCCTGAAAACAGGCACTTTTGAACATTACACTTACAAATAAATTAAATTAATATGATTCTTGTTGCACATTCCAAAAGGTAGTTTCGTATGGAGAAGAATGTGCAAGAAACTCCATACTTACTCTTTTAAAATAGATTTTACAATGTTTGTATACGTAATCAGATTATATGTGAGGACGATGTACCATGAGAAAAAAAAAAACAACTACCACTAGTTCTACTAATTTTACAAGAAGTAGAGACATTCAACCATTTTAACTTTATCTCACTACGAGCTTACACACCTCTGTACGCGTTTTCTTTTTACGTATTGTCTAACAAAGATATCTTGTTATACAAGAATAAATGAGGTAAAACTTCGAAGCATTCTTTTATTAAAATCATTAACCTAAAGAATAGTACTTAGTATGATTCAATAACTTCATTTATAACCGAGGGGAGAAGACGGCAAAAGATAACAGAAACTTTCGCAGGGAAAGAAAATTTTAATAAAGGAGTGTTATGATATGAACAATTAACTTTATCTAGTTATAATATGCAGGGTGGAAGCGACATCGACACCACATCCGGATACCACAAGTCCTGCTTATCACCCTGGATGCCCCAGCGTTGAAAATTTTCGTCAGTTTTCCTTTAACTATGTCCACATTTTATCCGATGTTCTTTTTACTGCCCTGTTGGTCTAACGGTTAGTGCCCGTGACTGCTATGCCGGAGGTCGTCGTGGTTCCTATCCAAGACAAATGTTTGTGTGTTCTGTGTCTGCGTGTAATTCATCTATAATATGTATGTAATTAGAAATATATAAGTATGTTTATCAGTTGTCTATTACTCATAGCACAAGCTTTGCTCAGTTTGGAACTAGATAGCATTGTTTGACAGTTGTAGAATATTCATTTGTTACTTTTAACGCTTTAAAATTTTGATTTATTTCGAAACCAATAAGATACCATGAAATAAGTGACAAATTTATTTTGTAAGGAAACATCTTGAAGTGTTAGACAGAAGTTATGATTTATTCATGGCTTTTTTTTCGTATTTTTTTTATTGATCCCGAGTCATTGTACCTATGTTTAATGTATAATGTATAATTTATTTCCAATAATAAGTATTTGTACAATATGGAGGGTACTAAATCTACATGAAACATTTAGGTTAAAACAAATCTGTGGGTGTAGTTCTGTGGGTCTGTTATGAGGGTGTTTAGGTAGTATGTGTTACGAAGACTCTCCCTATAGGTCTCTATAAATACGATTGATACAATGTTCCCTATCTCCTATTCCACCCTTCATCTTATATTCAAGAAGCAAAAAACGTCTCCGAACCAAAATGACAATTTCATTGTGAGGAAATTGTTCAAAAGTTATCACAAAGGGTCTCGCTCCGATTACTTTAATTACGACCTAACTTGTTTTAAGGATTATTTTCTTTAATGAATAAGGAATTTACTAACTTATGTAGTAGTTCTGAGCGGGGAATGTTTTTGCTTGTTTGAGTTAAGATTTTATTAATTTGTTGATGGGATCATTATTATTAATCTGTCTTTTAGTTTTAATCTGGTATATTTACAACTGAAAAATGATCTTCCGTTTAATGCTCTTGGTTATCATATTAATATGTATTACCAAACTCAGTCATTGCTTAACTCTTTGACAGTATGTTACTGACTTGAATAGCCAGAAATTTCGCATCCATAAATATCCGAAACAAAAACTTGTAATTGAATTAAATGCAAAGCACTAGCGCAGCCCTTCTCCATAAAATTTCTAAAGCTAACTGGCAACATCGTCTTGTAAACAAAAAAAGAACTGTCTACGGAGAAAAAAAAGAAACGAAATAAAAATGTGTACCGTCAGACACCGCTAGGGTAGCAACACTTTAAAAAGTTTAAAAAGCGAAGTCGGGAGGAAAAATTCATTTTCCGACGACGTTTTTCTGTAACACTTGGTACTTTTGCGACATGAGTTATTATGCAAATAGTTTTATTACGCCTGTGTTCATTGCAAAGAGGATTTATTTGCAACTAAGGCGGGGTAAGTCGATCATGATACTTTGCGACGCCCGCTCTTGAGGGGTGGGATTATATTTTCTATGCAGCTTTTAGATACGATGATATTTTTATGTGTTTTTTCGACAATTTGTGCAAAAGAGTCACCGCGGCCCTGGAACGCAAAGGGCATTAGGAGGAACATGGATGGGTTTTAGTCAGTAAAAGTCTGACACACCCTTCTGCTTCACCCAGTGCGGGAGGAGTCATTTGATGATATCCCTTCCTTAAAAACTTTTTTACAAAAAATAAAACCGACTTCAAAAATAACACTAAACGGTGTTAAATAACTCTAAATTAGGAAGTCTGTGGCTTTGGTACTTTTATCTTATTCTTGATGGGCCACCGACTTCCGAATTTAGAGTTATTTTACACCGTTTAGTGTTATTTTTGAAGTCAGTTTTATTTTTTGTAAAAAAGTTTTTTATTTTTCCATTTTTAGTTGTTCCCATACAAACATTTGCCATGAATTCATTTTATATTGTTAATTGTTAACAATACATGTCATTATAATAGGGTTATCCACCTAAGCTAATAAGTAAAACTTAACATACCTAACTGTCGAAATCTAGGTATTTTGAACACATCTGCCTACCCCTCTGAGCATACAGGCTTGATGATACGTCATGATGTTGTATAAACAATAAACATCCAAGCGATTACAGCAATCACGATAGATTTGCCGTCTATTTTTGAAGAGTTCCGTTGTATATCTCCGAAGATCAGCACCAGATCTTCACCAAATTAAAATGGGACCACCTCAGGAGTCTACTCTTTCAAACAAAAAAAGAATTTTGAGAATCGGTCCACAAATGGCGGAGAAATCAGGTAACGTACATTAAAAAAAAAAAAAAAATACATACACACGAACATAGAACCTCCTCCTTTTTTGAAAGTCGGTTAAAAAAGGGTCAATCTTCAAGGTGTGTGACTATTCACCTTCCGACAACCCGCCGTGGCTGTCATTCGTAGATCCTTAACAGTTACGGGTAGTCAGAAATCTCCATCTTATAAATGGGTATTGTGTTACCCAGTGATTGGTCTATGAAGGTCAGATAAGCAATCACTCTATGTAAGGCGATTAGACGGATTGTAAGGGATCGGCGCAGTTTGTCTTCTTTTCCATACTTTTTTCTTGCCTTAATCATCTTTCACACAATTCATTTGACTGGTATATTTGGTCTAGTGGTTAGTGGCTCTGACTGTTATATCGGAGATCGTAGGTTCGGTTCCCACCTAAGATAAATATTTGTGTGATGAGAACGATCATTTTGTTCTGTGTCCGGGTGTAATTTATCTTTAATTTGTATGTATCTAGGAATAATTTTTTTTTTTTTTTTTTTTTTTAAATATTATAAACTAGTACTTGACTGCAATCCCACCTGATGGTAAGCAGTGATGCAATCGTTGATGGTGAGGCGCACTAGTTTATTAGGAGCCTATTCACTCTTGCCTTGAAGACACCCAAATTATAATCGGACGGGAAGACCGCAGCAGGCAAATTGTTCCAGTCCCTTGATGTACGTGGTATAAACGACGAGGCGAACCGCTTGGTCCGGGTCGTAGAGGTTTCAACAACATAAGGGTGGATACTCGCCGTACGTCGGCTTGTCCGATGGTAGAAGTGAGATGGTGGAATCGAATCATGTAATTCCTGCGCACACTCTCCAAAATGCATCCTGTAAAACACCGAAAGGCTGGCTATCCTTCGCCTGTGCTCAAGACTCTGTAGATTGGACTCAACCAGATCTGGATCACCAATTAGTCTCTTCGCACGCCTTTCCACCGAGTCCAAAGCTGCCAGGCGCCAGCTGCTTATAAGTATGTTAACTCTGTGTATCTAGGAATAATTTATTAGTATGTTAACTCTGCTTATTTTGGAACTACGAGGTGTAGTGTGAAAGTTGTGGGATTTTGTATTATCGTTATTAATATTTTAGCATAATTATATTTTTTTTCCATTAGATTAATTCTTCGTTAATGTAGTAGTTTATTGTTACCGCAACTGCGTTCGATTTCCAGGTTCGGAAAAGTGATATTGGATTTATTCCACCCGAAATTTCTCTGTAGAAACCTGGAGTCAGTATTCATGCCCGGTTGATGACAATAGCCTTACTTATTACTAAGATTATGTCCATAATTTATTACTATTTGCAGTTACTACTGGCCCGCATCATCCCACAGCTGGGAAAAACCCTCTCCCCATGACTTCTAGTACAATATTATTATTATCGTTTCTTTTCTCCATCCAATTTATATTCAGAGCACATTAAAAGGTAAAGTGGTATCATAAATAGGGCTAGTCAAAAGACCATCTCATAAAACTGTTATGGACTCTAACGCTGAAAAATGTATCTTCGAATTTAGTAGTCCATGTAAAGTAAGGGATATCTTTTTCATTGAGTGATTCTGTTTATAGCCGTACTTGTGTCTTAGATGGAAATATGGTCGATGTTATCTTACTTTTATGGCTTTTGGGCCTAGGTTTGTTTTTTTAGGGATTATAGACCGACTTTACCTGACACCGCAAGCCGTTGGTCCTGGCCATTGTATGTGGATTTTTGACTGCCGTAACGGGTAGTCGGAAACTCGAAAGTCTGACAAGCAGATTAACCAAGGTGTTTTGTGTTACCTAGTAAATGGCTAAGGTAAGACAGGCATTCGCTAAATGAATAATAAAAAATAAAAAAAAAAAATTGCTTTTGTGTATTTTTTCATTAACTTTTTGTTCTTTACTAATCTTTTTTCTAATGACCTACTGTACCTGACAGGACCCAACCTAGTCTAGTGCTCTGTGCTACAAGACTACCAGAACGACTCTTAATAAATAAATAATAATAATAATAATAAAGCAGCTATACAGGGTGTTTGGCGCATGGACCGACACAATTTTTCCAGGGATTTGGGAGGTCATTAGCTAGGTTCTACCCATACATCCTTTGTCCCAAATGTCACGGTTGGTTACATATGAATTTTTTTTTTAAAATGAAAAAAATATCCAAAATGTTTCCTTTAATTCGAAATAACATTTTTGTTTGTGGGTGTAGTGGCACAAAATAAATTTTGTTGCATTCTCCAAAGTCTTTTAAATCTAAAAACATCTTTGTTGGATACAACTGGTATCAAGAAAATTCCTTACAAGCTTCCAAAGTTTAATTTTTTATTTATCGAACGAAAGGAGAATGCCAATTTGTGCCCCAAAGTGTACAGAGATCATTGTATTACAAATACTTATAATAAAATAAGATATGAATTTTAGAAAATAACTAACATTCTATACCAGACGCGGAAAAAAACTCACAATAAAAAGTATCTTTCTTTTTATTTCACTTGAAAGTACCCTCAACATTGCCATATAATATTAACAAAGAGTAAAACAGGGAAAAACTATCTTAACACATACCTAACCTAAAATGTTAATATGTGTTTTATGTTTTGTTATCCATAAATCGAACTGTAATATTGTTAGATTAATAGTTTAAAATAATCTGAGCATTAATATCTAACATTATTTTACTTTTGTTTTGGCAACACTCAAGTCTTCGATCAAACGTCAAATGTCATAATGTCACAAAATATTCTGTCCACAAATGATACTAACCATAATAGATTTACTTTGAAAAATAATGCCCTCCCAGTGCTTTATAACGAATACACTGTGTATATTAATGCCTGGAACACATATCTAAACATGTTCATACCTTAATGTTTACAATAAACATAAAAATACTTTAACCGGTAGGTACAAAAACGGTTTCTTTAAACCTTTATAACTTTTGTCTACGACTGCTGAGCAATATGCGCCTTTTATACTTTTGTTGTAGAAGATCTTTACTATTAAATTACATAGATTTCATTTAAGTACAGCCTGGGGCACAGGTTCATACAATTTTTGGCATTGTCTTTTTACAACTTCTAAATTCATTATAAAAAAAACCAAAAGCCATTTTGAACTTAGCTTTATTTCAAAAAGTTCTTTAGTTGATACCCTTTCTAACAGTATGCTACATGTCATAAAAATTATTCATTAAGTTGTAAAAATAAGGGATAATAATATGCCACGGCCGAACCGGACACAACAATGGAACCAGTTTGAACGATACCGTCAATGTAAGCGCAGGTAAAAAGCTCGTCTCTTTCTTGCACATGTAAAATGATTTTTGTCTTTGTCTAACATTGGGTTGGACGTTCGGGATGTGACAGGTACGGTACAGTCAGTTGAGGTCTGACTATCTCTGCTGTTGGAAGTGCCCGTGTTTCACATTCTTCTCTTTTTTTTCGTTGAGTTTTGTTTGTTAAATCTTGTTATTGTTATTTCCGCATTTAAACTGTTTTATTGTTGTGTTTATCTTCGGTGTTGATAGTAAAATGCCTACCTTCAGTAACGAGGAGTATGCCGACATGCTACTCGCGTATGGCAGGGCTGACTGCAATGCGCGCGAAGCGCGAAGAATCTATCAGGAGCGATATCCTGATCGATGTATACCACATCACGAAACCTTCTCTACAACCTATCGACGTTTGAGAGAGACAGGAAACCTACATCATCAAGAACCTCGAGTGAGTGCCGTGCAACATAATGTAGCCGTAGATGAAATGATTCTTCAAGCTTTTGATGAGGAACCTACAACAAGCATACGAACTATTGCTGCAAGACTTAACTTAACAGTATGGAAAGTCTGGGCGGTTCTTCGGGCAGATGGGAGGCATGCATTTCATTACACCCCTGTTCAAGGTAAATAATACACCAGCCCTTTTTTTAATGTAACAAAAAACCCGTTTTAACCTATTTCAATTTTCAATGACTAGTTATTTCGTCCAGTAAAATAGATAATAAATTTTTAGTTGTTTGATTTTTTTTGTTTCACAAGTTATTTATTCATGTTTGAATTTCTTTTAACTTATTTCCAGAAAAACAAAAATCTTTTGTGGTATTGTTAGTATCTCAAGGATTTTTTTTTTGTTTTAGGGATCGAAGATGGTGATAATGCTAGACGCCTGGATTTCTGCAGATTTATACTGCATACAGACGTCGAAGATGGCAACTTCTTGAAAAGAATTTTGTGGACCGATGAATCAAATTTTAGCCGTGAGGGAATAGTGAATCTCCACAATCTTCACCACTGGAGTCACAAAGAACAAAATCCTCGCGTTAAAAGGCAGAGTTCTTTTCAAAGAAAGTTCAGCGTCAACGTTTGGGCTGGTGTTATTGGACGCAATCTCATCGGCCCATATTTTTTGCCAGAAAGGTTGAATGGAGACATTTATTTAAATTTTTTAATCAATAATCTACCCGAACTTGTTGTGCCAGTTTTGGAAGAAGGTGTGCCGATAGTTTTCCAAAATGACGGCTGTCCAGCACACTACCAACTGAACGTGCGAGAGCATTTAAATAATGCCTTTCCAAACGCATGGATTGGTAGAGGCGGCCCTATTCCTTGGCCCGCACGGTCCCCAGACCTGACGCCTCTGGATTTTTACGTCTGGGGACGTGCAAAAGAATTGGTTTACCAGACAGAAGTGCCCACAAGGGAACTTCTGATTGAACGAATAACCGGCGCGTTCCAAACTATGAAAGAAGAAATGCGACTACGTACAACGACAGTAGAAATAAGAAAGAGATGTCGTGCATGCATACGAAATGGAGGAGGTCAATTTGAACAAGATTTATAACTTTTTTTAACTAGCCTATTCTGTTCCACTGCTGGGCAAAGGTCTCCCCCATTACTTTCCACCTCTCCCGGTGTTTTGCCTCCTTTTTCATAACTTTAGTTTAATAAAAACAAAATAACCTTAAAAAGTCTTTTCTTAACCCTGACTCTCCTAACTAGTATTTTGACTACATAATGAATAATTTCTATGACATGTAGCATATCGTTAGAAAGGGTATCAATTAAAGAACTTTTTGAAATAAAGCTAAGTTCAAAATGGCTTTTGGTTTTTTTTATAATGAATTTAGAAGTTGTAAAATTTCGTTCGATAAATAAAAAATTAAACTTTGGAAGCTTGTAAGGAATTTTCTTGATACCAGTTGTATCCAACAAAGATGTTTTTAGATTTAAAAGACTTTGGAGAATGCAACAAAATTTATTTTGTGCCACTACACCCACAAACAAAAATGTTATTTCGAATTAAAGGAAACATTTTGGATATTTTTTTCATTTTTAAAAAAAAATTCATATGTAACCAACCGTGACATTTGGGACAAAGGATGTATGGGTAGAACCTAGCTAATGACCTCCCAAATCCCTGGAAAAATTGTGTCGGTCCATGCGCCAAACACCCTGTATACATCGACACCTAACAGAATATAGATTTTGTTAGGCGTGTTGAACTGCATCTGGTTAAACTGGAAGCCGACCCCAACATAGTTGGGTAAAGGCTAGGCAGATTCTGATGATTGTAAACTTACTATACGAGTATTTAACAATATAATATACGCCCTGGATAGACCTATAATAATTATTACGGATCAATTAATAATAATACCCATTCAAATTTAATTATAATAATTATTTTCTATTGTTATCTATTAAATTTAGCAATGAAACAAATGGAGCACGTAGTCTCAATAACATGATACGTCGATATCCCGTAGTGAATTGACCCAAAAACAGTTAAATTCAAAACAGTTGTTAACGTAATTACTGTGGTTTTCATTATTAGCCCACATTGAAATAATATCAAATGAGCACTATGCAGTTTGCTCATCTAGCCAATCAAAATTGCGGGTCGCCAGCATGTTTTACTATTGTTAGGCACTGAACGAATATGTTGCAAAACTACAGTTGTTTTTGGTGTCGCTATTAACTATTAAGTTTAAAACATTGTAAGCATTAACATTTTGTTAGTAACACTCCCATCGTTTATTCTAAAACATCAAACCTGTAACCCCGAAGGGTAAGGTAAGGGTTTAATTATATTGCACACGTATTTTGCAGCTTTTTTTTAATCCCATGTAATAGAGGGGGGTAAAGTAAAAACATCGTGACGAAATCGGCATGCCTGCGATATATTACTTAAAGTGTGAAGTCAAGTCAGATTCCCAGCGGTGGCATTAACTCTGATACTAGGTTTGAATAGAATAGAATAGAATACTCTTTATTGTACACCATAAAAACTTACAAATAATAACTTTAAGGAGTACATGATGAAGTGTTACAATGGGCGGCCTTATCGCTAAAAGCGATATCTTACAGACAACCTTTAGTCACGACTTACATGAAATTAAGAAACAGTGAACTAAGAAATAAGATCCAAATTTCCTTAACCACTTTGTTATGTTTTTAATGGAATTAAGAACTGGCGCAACAAACTCTAGACTGGTGGAATTCAAAATGAAAAAAACTCAATAAATATTAATAGCCCGACCCGAGGATCGGACTTGGGACCTCAAGTTCAGCAGAACAATATTGCGAGCAACCAACGAGATTGTCTTAAAATTAGCAATATTGACAAAAAAAATTGGTGCATAGACCTTTTTGGCGCAGCCGTGAGACACACAGCACATAATGTGTGTTCTTCCTTATTTTGTATCTTTTATAAATTATTGTTCGTGTGTGTTTTAATGACTGATGTCAAATAAATATTTTTCTTTATTTCTTTCTTTCTTTCTTCCTTTCTTTCTTTCTTTCTGTCTTTCTTTCTTTCTTTCTTTCTTTCTTTCTTTCTAATATTCTTTCTTTATGTCTATTTATGATACCATAATTTCATACTAAGCTTATACCTGATACATTCTATGCACCCCTCTCATATCGTAACCCCCACGATTAAAAGGGAAAGAGCAGCATCCCCAAAATCAATACGAATCAATAGCCGTGTCCGGACCTGTGGAAAATCAAACCGGTTGAACTGATGGACACAACGATTACCCCATTTGGTTTATGTTTTCGTTTGGGAAAAAGCTATCATATTTGTGTCGCAAATTTTGGGGTGAATAATTGTATTTTATTAAGACCTTTAGATTTAGATTTTTCTCTTATAGTATTATAAAGTACTATAGTTGTGAGTTGGTGATGTTGTAGTGGGTAATCTCAGGATCTACTGAACCGATTTTGAAAATTCTTATACAAATGCAAAGCCACGTTATTTTTGAGTGTCATAAGCTATATTTCATTTTCAGAACTAAGAGCTACCGGTATGTTGAAATACGAAATGCACGCGGACAAAGTCGCGAGCGAAATGCTAGTTTCGTATAAAGTTGTCTTTTTGCATAGATTCTTAATTATTGATAAGCTTGTGTTTGACCACTATCTCACCTGTAGGTAACTTACAATGGTAAGCGACGATGTGTTAGACGATGAAGTATGCTTGCCTAGAAGGCAATTCGTTTTCAATCACTTTAAGTTATTTCGGGGCAATTACCAATATGGGTAAATTTTTGCTGTTGAAAACATCATGCATTTTCATAACTATAAACTTGCTCAATTTCTTAAATGATAATGATAAGTGATATTTATTTTTGTAAATACATAGTTTCATACAAACACTTATATACATGATTGTCATTTTTTAACTAGTCGGTATTAATCTTTTCTTTTATACTTTGAGGGTGTAGGTAAAGATTCTTGTTTTCTTCAATAATATTAATTAATAACAAATAGGAACTTAGGTAGGTACCTACTAATATACAATGTACGGTTGTTTACTTTCCCAAATTAAATAATATTTATAAAATACTCATGTGTTAAAATGCATTCGTGATTCTAGGAAGTAATTGCTTTAACCGTTAGTACATATAGTTAATATGTGTTGTAATACAACAACAACAGTTTTTAATCACGTATCAAATATTGACAGTTGATTGGCGTTTAATTTTATGAACAATGTTTTATTCATTTTTGATTAAGTTTCTCATAACTAATGATATAACAGTTTTAATAAACGTGTAGTAATCACGCCAATAAAATTAATAGCCTGAATATTCGTAGATAAAGAAAGAGATGTCAATCTATCTCTCTCTCTCTACAAAAACCCCGATATTTTTTTATTGTTTCGGGTTAAACATAGCAACTTTTGTCATAACGCCTTAATCACTAGCTATCAATGTGTGCTTGGGGACGATCAAATAAGGCACCACTAGGAGAAAGTCAAATCTTTATTAGAAGTCGTTAAAACATTGGCAAACAATATATAGAATAGATAGGGGCACACTTTTAGATTACAATGTCGATCACTCATCAACATTGTAATCTAAAAATGATCTTAAAAAAATAATTCGTATAGCTTGACCATACTCAAAGGTTTAATTTTTTTTGGTGTAACTAAAATGTACTAAAACGTGTGTGTATGTGTGTTATAAATACGGTATTTTATTAACCATACTTCGACGCCTGAGTGTTCCGAGTTTGTTTTTTTGTTTGCTTTGGGGTTTTTTTATTACTATTTTATTTGTAGTAAGTTTAAGTGTACATATTTTATTTATTTTAATTAGTTTTATTGTATATAAGGAATCAATAACTATTAAGTCATTTTGTAATACTTTTATTTATTAGTGTGTGATTTTTGGGCTTATCAGGTTACGGAAACTGACGATTTACGAACGAATATTTTTTTGTTTTTAGTTTGTTCTTATATTTCTTGTGCGTGTTCTACTTCCAAATATTTTTTTCTTTCTTCCTTTCTTTTAATGGTTTACGTGTGATATTACCTACATACAAATAAGCTAAAACTTCAAAATTTCTTATTGCATACTTAAAAGGCTCATGAATCCGCTCATCAGTACAACTAAAAAAATAACAGAAAACTCCTCAGATTTGACTCCAATAAAACTCAACAGACCAGTCGCATCAACCAAAGCCGTTTAATTCACCCGTATCTACTTTTATGCCCGTCCTCCACTGATTTCAACAACAAAATCCAGTAAAAGTGCTTCGGCAAACGAGCCGAAGGTAAGCTTGGTCGACACTAAATGAAAGGAGGAAATTCATTACCGCCGCGATACCGCGCCGCCTGTGTATCGCGACCCGTTTACGCGGTAACTGCTGTCGTTAACGGTTACTGTTTATATCGGAAATCGTTAGCCTCGCCTCGCTATGATTGGTGGTTCGCCAGCTTTAAGGTCGGAAGATAAAAGTGAAGGATATTGTAAGGGTAGGTGGATGTTATGTGATGTGATGGATGATGTTATCAGATTGTTGGATGAGATGTTATGGTCAGTTTTTGTTTTTCTAGGAGATTATTTATCGTGTAGCTTCATAAGGAATGAATCCCCCTTTTAGTCAGTTATATTTCAACTCCTATTTAATAGAAGGCGAGCTGATGGACACCAACTGGGAACAAACTCAGACTAAAGGCTGCTACTAAGCAATTCCACATCGAAAAACGCAACAACACTTTGCCCAACGCAGAAATCAAACTTAAGACCTAATGATTAGAAGTATCACTAGGAACTAGACCTACAAAATATTCCGTGATTTGAAGTATGTAATTTGGTCTAGATATTTGTCCATTACACACACGTGTGTGTAGGTGTGTGATGGGATAAAAGCGTTAAACAAAATATTTAAAAAAATCTCTTTACTGTTTACTCTTTTTTTTGTCTTTTTTTGACTGGCATGTTGGTCTAGTAGTTAGTGACCCTGACTGCTATGCCGGAGGTTGTGGGTTCGATTCCCACACAGGACATATGTTTTTGTGTTGAGCACGATCATTTCTTCTGTGTCTGGGCATAATTTATCTATAATATGTATGTATTTAGAAATATAATTATAAGTATGTTTATCAGCTCTTTAGTACCCATAACACAAGCTCTTAGCTTAGCTTGGGACTAGATGGCGTTGTGTAAAAAGTTGTGGAATATAAAGAAAACTATAAACTTTTAATTTTCCATTAGTCTAACAAACGAGCCAGCTAGATAGTACACAAGCCTAGAAAGCACAACAATTCCACACTACTAATTCGACTTTATGCGTTATTAGTACATACGGGGGATTTGGCGAGCTCAGTGTAACCCCGACCTAAGAACCGCACAGTTTATGACCCCAAGACAATGTGCTTTATTTTATTCAAGTTAGCGGTTAAGCTTTTATTGCAGATATTAAGTGAGGTTTAAGAGACTATAGAGCTAACTTAATACAGTTTATGTATCCGAGTTGTTGATACTTTTATGGTAATTGGAGCTGTGGAAGTTTTTTTGCTTATTATGCTGGGACTTAAACATAATTAGTGAAATGTGGATGAAGACACTCCTCACTGACAATAAACACCCCTCTGCTAAACCGATCGGGTATTGCAGGCGTGATGTTATTTTGTAGTTGGAAGAGGAATTTTTGCAGACTGTATACGCATTTTGTCCCCTTTAGGACGCCTTTATCACTGGGGCATCACGACATTTTTTATAAAAATCTGGTTTCTTATTTTATGAAATTAATTTTATGGTTTGTGTAAATAAATAATACATTTGTCATTATGGTTTTCAAAACCATAGATTTCAAAGGCAAACGACCATAAATATCGACACGCATCACTGAATTAAAATCGCACAACAATATTCATGCAACACGCACGCAAACCAAAAATCGTATTACGAATACGGAACCACTTCAACCACTCCACGGCATAAAAAATGGGAAACAAAAGTCCATGTGATGGTCCGGAGCCTAACGCCCCCTATTTCATAAAAAGGCTCTCATATCAAACAAACGAATGGTTATACGGGCTTCCATTATTTGCGGCCGCGTCACCCGTGGCGGCCGGATGTTGTTAATGGCGGAAAATGCGGAAAATTGGGCTATTCATTACCCCGACCTCTACCGCAACAGAATCGCGCAAATACTGCCGTGTGGGTAGGTCGATTTGTTTGGACATGTCCATGCAGTTATTGGTGCGGGTCATTAGTTTGTGTTCTGGAGATTTTGTTGATTGATTGTGAATGAAATTATATCATTATACTATTATTAGTATACTAGCGCTTCGCTCGCGATTTTGTTTTCGTTGCGAAAGTATGTAATTCTTTTCTTTTTAAACTCGAACAAAAGAGTTGTTCAAGTTCCACCAAATAAAGGCACCCCTCATATTTTATAAGAAGAAAAAATAGCCAATGATAAATATAACATTCTAAAAAAGAAAAGGAGGAGGTTAAGATTTCTATGGGTCTATGCCACCCGAAATAAAGTTATTATTATTATTTATAGATTTTTTTTAATCGGTTGTTCACCTTTGGAGTCAAATCCCCACACAAAATCATATCTTTTCTCTGTTAATAATATTATAAGCATAGAACATAAGTATAGGTTAATCCCATTTGAGGAATATTGCACACATGGAAGAGTGTGAAATTTTGTGTTAAATATTGTATAAATAAGTGCAAAATGCTAAAGTGGTTGAATTTTGACCCTTGAGTGACCACTAGAGTATCTAATGTTCGACAGATGAACTTCATTGGTTTCCAAAGAAGATGTAATGTCATGACACAAAACAGCGATGGCGTTATTAAAATACTTAAGTTTTAAACATACTTCACGAGTACAAAATCTAGCAACAAAAATCATGCCCGGAATGTATCTGACAAGATAGCTCTTTTATGAATGTATAAACAAAAACCCAACCCACCCCATCAAAACCTAAAACGAACAGCCATCGTCTAACATAAACATAGAACAGTTAGGTACTATCCAACAGAATAAATATTGGCAGAACGTCCCTAGGGCACGTGTTGTTGACACTATACATTACGATAGTAACGAAACAACCCTAATTTATTGCGACTAAACCGACTTTTCCGCCATCGGTATCGCACGGGATCGCGCTGAAAAATCTGTCGATATAGAAAAAAAGGCGAGCGAAATACCATAAATAGCTATATTATCCGATAGAGTTCATTCTGCGAACAAATTCCGTGGAAGTTTCCTTTCTCGACGGGAATATTTGTGTTTTACAGCGCACCTCGTGCCTTTATCGCTGCCACGGATTCGATTTCACATATTTTGTGAAGCTTCTCAGATTTGTGGTGATCTGTGATGACCAGGTGGCGCGTGTGCTTGTTTTAGACTTCATGAACTTCGAGATAGAAAATAAAAAGGAGTCTATTATGCTTTTGAGGTTTAGGATGTCATGTATTGGATAATGTATTTTATTATTTCTGTAGTTTCAATATTCTTTAGGTCTGATGAGACCAAATAGTCTCAAGTTTTAGACAGCTTAGAATTTCTGAGATCTGTATCTGAGTAATATATTTTATGCTTATAAAAATATTTTGTTGTATAATATATAGATCAGTTGACGTACTCGTAGATTGTCGAATAGTATTTGAACGACGTTGAAAGTACTAAAGTAGTTTTCTAAGTCATGCTACTAACCTTGCTGTCTGATTATACGCACAGTTTGTAGGTAAAGTCAGACGTCGCCAAACCAACCAGCGGTTTCTGGCCCGACACTCTATAGAAAGTTCATACAACGCTAAGCCAGCCAAACCTCGACTTTCCCACAAAACTGCTTGTCTCAACATGCTTACAATTTAACAACCACAATAAGGAACGAGATATATGCCAATTTTTCTTTTTCCCCAACACGGAAACGAGCAATAACTTTCTCGTTTTATTTATAGCTTTACGAAACGATGCGTATTAACCCTTTAACTACTGGCTTTAAGATCAATGGTGCAAAGAGATAAGTAGTTAGCGCAACGGTTGAATTCACAGTTAGTCGACAGTAACCTAACGTTAAAAGTTACTGTTGCAAGTAAAAGTTAACTGAGAGGAACTTGGGTTTACAACTTGCGGATGGTAAACAGCTGATAGAATGTAACGTAGATAAATTTTTCAGAATCTAGTTTTTGGGTCAACATGAATGGGTCAAGTTTAAACGTAGGGAGACTCTTTTAATTTTATGCACTGTGGTAAACTACAGACTCTTAAATGTTTAGTAAAAAGCAAAGTGCGTAATAGCGTCACAACGCAAAGCTTACGCGCGTATTACGTAAGACGCCAGATTGCAAACATAACATCTAATGTCATGAAAATTATCATGAACCATTAATATTACTAGGAACGTATGCTAATCTAAATTTTATTTTATTATTTATTTGTTTTCGGTTTTAAGAATTTATTTCTCTAAAAGAATTTTTCGATATTCACTCACAAGAGAATCAAAAGAAAAATCTTAATACTGAAGGTGCAACATCGGGAAGAATGACAATTTAAATTATTTATATCCAGTATAGTACCATATAGGTATATACTAACGGTGATAACGACAAATGATTATGCAAAATAGCTAGCTTAGTATTGTGAATTTGTGACGTAGCTTATGATTGGTTGCGCAACAAACTATTTCATTTTGTTGACAGCGTGACCTTGGTTACGCCACCATTGTATCCCAGTTGAATATTGGCTGCGTATTTCCCGTAAAACAAGGTAGAACACTTTTCATTAGGGGTAGCACAAAGTCAAATGTCAAAGTCAAATCATTTGTTACTTAAAAAGGTTTTTAGAAAGTTAAGCCGAAATAAATGAAAATTATCTAGTTGCTTCATACTAGAAAACACAACGTATGTGTTCGCGTTAAACGATTTCCTTCATACTTAAGTAAGGTATCACGTCTATCGAATAGGTCCTAAGTGTATGAATTCATAACAACCGATATGGATTGACACGGATCATTTATCAGTATCATATCTCATATTTCAGATAGGAATTTAGGGCGACAGGAAGACCTTTCGGCATCTCTTGGGAAATGGGGCGTAACTTGGGTATTTCGAACTAAACTTCAACTAACCTAGAGGTATATACGGAAGCAATATGATCAAAATTATGAATTACGCAGTGAATTTAAATAGAAATTAACTTCGGATTGCTTAAAATATCGACGAATAGTCAACGGCTGGTTTAGTAAATAGACTGGTAGTATTAAAAAGTAATTCTTGTTCCGTGGGTACAAACCTTAACAAACATTTAATTTCATACACAAACAGCCAAATCCTCCGCAACTATCTGTTTAGATTTGAATTCCGGGTGGGATAATATGTTACGTCAGTTATGCGTTTTTTATTATTTAGAAGTAGCTCAATTATTGCCCGAATAATGGGAATCGGCTCGCCCAGTGTTATGTGCAACTAAAATTGACTTGTGAACACAAAAAAGTATGTAAGAGTCGCAACAGATGGCGCCCCGCAGTTTCTACTACTTACCCTCATGGAAAAAGGCATAAGTTTATATAATATATGTAAATACATATGACAATCGTAATTAAACACATACACCATACACAAAACAAACCATATATAAATCTGTTTATGTACTTCTTACTTCTATATCATTAATCTTCATAATAAATATCGGGCACCCTTGTCTCCGTGGGTGGGTACTTATAATCCATGATGGCCGCTACGGGGAGCACTTAATAAAATGCGTTTTTCCAATTTATATTTATTTCTTTCCCCATAAGTACTTGTTTTACAACGCTTTTACGTTTGGAAGTTATGTTTATGTGGTAGCGAGGATTTCTTTTTGTGTTTAAATATAGTATAACACGTACACCCATATTTTGCCAGTTATTTTTAAATCCTATGTAATAGTGGGCGAGTTTATCGCCATCAATCGGGCACAAATCCTGACTCCGAGCTCCGACTACTAATAAATTTGATATAGAAAACTCAATAACGTTTTTCTCAACCCGGAACCTTGTGCTCTGCTATAACGCTTCTGACCAACGAGCGACGAGGTGGCAATGTTTTTATAATTCTAGGTGCATTCTGTAGAATAAAACCAATGCTATCTTTAGAAGTGTACTTATAAAGACAGCATTGGTTTTATTTCTTTGAGGTTAGTGTGAAATGTTACGATTATTAGGTAGTTAAAGCTTGTCCACCGTAAAGAGTACTCTCTGACGTCAATAACAAAGTTTAGAATCTAATGTTACTATTCTATCTAAGCCAGCTCTTCGGGGAACCTCTCTACTTCGGATACCACACAAAACTTAAATAACATCAAACTCCAGTCGAGTTTATGAAAACACTATATTCTCATCGCGTCGGTATACAAAACTTAACATTGTGCCTGTTATTAACGAAAGGTTATGCAGAGGGGGTATATCACCCACATTTTGCCAGTTATGTTTAAGTCCCACTGAATAGGGGGTGAGTTTATTACAATCTATCGGGACTCCAGACTCCGGACTGACACTAAGAAGATCCTGATTGAAAACTCAACAAGGCCTAGATGATAAGAGAAAATCTCTTATCATCTGCCAAGTCGTTTCCCTACTATGTTAGGGCTAGCTTCTAGTCTAACAGAACAAACTTTTTTTTTCTTCTTGGTATAGTGGATTGTGCTAGCTAACACGTGACATTCTGAAACATAATATTTTACAAAGTGTATATAATCTTTAGTGCTATTTATTGAGCATTTAATTGTACAGATTCTTTGTATAGTTCTTCAAATGAATCAGACAGATGTGTTGCTGGGGAGTTTGTTCCACCACTTCTTCTTCCCAGCAAAAACACTAGGAAGTGGCGAAGGGTGGGCCGTTTTTGGGGGACTGCCTTTATGTATTTTTTTGACGTTCAAAAAGTGCTGATTCTCAGCCTAGTTTGAAAAAAGACTTTTGTTTTTTATTTTGATTTTGAACTAATATTCTGACCGTTAAGGAGCTTCCCGACGCATTTAGGTCTTCTATCCTATCCTCGGACTGACTTCATCATGCGTAGCTTAACCTCTGATCGCCCCGTTCAGCTGTTATTATTATGACATCCCAAAATTCCCTACGACAGCTATCGAATAAAAATTAAATCAATTCAACCCCACTCCTACGCGGTGTTTATCAAGAAAATCAATTCTCACCGCATCGATATACAAAACACAAAGCGAAATCATCGCTAACAAATCATAATCCAGCATCAAACAGAATCTCTTTATGTAATTAAAAGTTTATTCCGTTGTTGCGTTCAGTGTATTTGTGATGTCAACGCCACTTGTCTCCGGAGAATTTAATTTAGTCAAAGAACTCTGTCGGTATACTAAAGTTGATAATGTTGGTTATAAATATCAAGAGCGTGACGTAGTTTCATAATCTCTGGCTATTAAGTAGTATGTGCATAGAGAAAACTATGAAAATGTGAGAAGTTGGAGGATACTTAGGGTTTCCAGACTTCGTTACTACAATGTTGCAAAGGAAAAAATGTGCTCGTACGCTTATAAAAGAAGTTTTAGAACAATCAATAGTAACTGCCATTTTATACTTTCGTTGTTTTGAGAACTTTTACGTTTCCAAATTAACCTAAATCTGTTGCTTTGGTACAGTTATGTTAGCTATTATTTCAGAATGTGGTGTGCCTCTCTACATCGTCCAAAGTATAATTGCCGCATAAAATGATAACCTAAAATGATAAAATGCTATTTATTTTGTAAATAGGTTTTCACAAACACTTTTACGCGTCATTTTTAACTAGTAGATGAGATCGGAGTTTCACTATCTGACTACTCTGAGAAGAAACACCAAAAGAAACTCCGAGGTCATAGTCTATTTTAAAGTCCAGACATTATCTTGGTCAAATCATATACGGTAAGAACCATGCAGATTAGTGTCTGAAATGGTCTTTTGAGGAAAGAACCACACAGATTTGAGGGGACCAGATCAGTCAGTGCAAGCATTTGTCAGTAATCGTGAGCTCAACTCGGAAAATGAGGAGCTCCGAGGTAGGAAATCAATGTTTTTAACTCACAATTTTTTTAAATACTGATAATGAAATACAGACAAAAGTAACCAGCGTCTCACACAGCATTGAACATACCAAAACTAATTTATTACGTACTATCTTCCCCAGCAAACTTCGTTCTGCCTTAGAAACAATTGATAAGTCTTATTTAGTTTTTATAAGTTTACATCCAATTCTCAGACCTACTGAATATACACACAAAATTTCATAAGAATCGGTCAAGCCGTTTCGGAGGAGTTTTGTAACAAACACTGTGACACGACAATTTTATATCTTAGATATACATAGTACGTTTAATAAGATGACAACAAATAGATCCAAACCAATAATAATTACTACAACTTCGTATTAAGCGAGTCTCAAATGTGATCTAATTTAAACATTTTGTGTTCGATAGAATTAAAATGACGACATGTATATATAACCTAACCTAACTTACCATACCTATCCTATAGCTAACCTAACTGCCTAACCTAACTACCTTACTGAAATGCATTGATTTAAAAAAATATAAATTCATAATTTTAAACTAAGCTACTGTGCTGCATGCCTCTATGTTACATACAATTTATATAGTTTTCCCTGTCTACTTTAATTAAAGTTTAAACAGAAAAAAAGTTCTTTTTGCAAAGAATTATTGAAGTTCGTCTCTGTCGTCATTATTAATTATGTAAATTGATTTCTGAAATATAAGACTTTTTTATGGTACATAAAACCTCTTTCTTAGTTTATTAACAAAATAAATTTCAGAACGAACGCATAAAAAGACAACCAAAAATAATTCTGTTGATCCATTGTTATGGATTTAAAAAATACGAAAAGTTAAATAGGGTCACCTATTTAACTTTTCGTATTTTTTAAATCTAAACCTACAATAATACCTATATTTTACATATATGTTGTCAATTCGAAATCCTTATTTAAATACGTTCTTTGATTTGAGAGGAGTATACCGTACCGACTACGGAGCGAACATCAAATGTTTGACAGGTAGGAATAGCGAAATTGTTGTTTTGACTATAATCCAAGCATTTTTTTCATATTTACTCAGTTTTTAAACCTTACCTGGACTTCCACAAACATTTCAAAACCAAAATCAGATAAATCGGCCTAGCCGTTCTTGAGTTTTAGCCGGACTCACGAACAGCAATTGATTTTTATATAAATAAATTGTAAGACATTTATTAGAATCAAAGACATTCAATACTTACAGTACTATAGACGGGACATCACGAACAAAACTTTCATCCGAAACTTGTATCCTACTGGACACAAGTCTATGAGTTCTTTTTAGTACGCTTCGCTGCCGCTCCAATATTCATATATTATTATAGATGGCGTTACTGAGCCATGGGATCAAAGTTTTTCTACGACATTTCCTTGACATAGTATTTTAAATCTCTTTAAGTCGAATAAAACAAGTAAAAAAACGCAGAAAATTGACGATAGTCATGCCAAGATCGTACCTACTATGATCCTATTTGGATTTTTGGCAACAAAATGAAACAAAATCAAATGAAAACAAAAAGCAACGAATGTGATGCACCTTTTACTATAGACGATAGCAATGGACACATTCTACAGAAATAAAAACCAGTGTTATTAATTTATCTCCTATATGGACCTACCAATGGTTTAGTTTTCACGTAAAAACTAAATTGTTTTTTTGATTGCGTCCTGTCGCGTCTAAATGACACGGACGCGTATTTTGTTTGTTTGTTATACCGAGTTACCGCTAAAAGCTTAACGGCTGCCGTCCGCAAACACTGCACAAATGTGAGTGCTCTTTGTGCTACCCAAAATTTTAAAACTATCCATCGTTATTCCGCCGCGATAGCGTATCGAATCGAAAGCCATACATCTTGATTCGAGTGGCGATCGTGGGCAAAAAGAAAAGTTTGTACCTACGTATTCTACGTAGCAATAAATAATACTGCGGGGTGTCGGCTGCAATACATAAATTGGAAAGACTTTTGACAGCAGATCGGATAAGGCGGGGTGGTCTCCGAAGGGGCGCTCTGGCGTTTTTATCGCGATTATAATCGGCTTTGGCCAGCGAGGGAGATACTGGGAACAGTGACAACGTCCTGCATTGTGTTGCATTTCTATCATATTTCGGTATTTTCCAATAGCGATTTGCTCAGTTTTGTATGCGGAGCGCTCGCCGGCTTCCAACAGATTGTCATTTTTATAAAGATTTTTCCTGGAACACGTCTTCATATTGTGACAAACGAAGCTCCTACAGTGAACACACGTGTTTATAGTGTTCAAAAACATTTGTTCCTTTGTTTTCTGAGTGCTCATATTTTGTAGTTCCTAGCATCCCGTTCTTTGTGAAGATTTGTTTGGGCAGGATTTAAGTCCACTAATAACTGTGTGGATTTTTCATCAGAAGGACATTATCAAGTTAATATCCGGACTTTAAAAGAGACTGTTAACTCTGTGTTTTGTGTTAAAGTAGTCAGACAGGGAAATAATGTCCTTCCTAGCTAAAAAAAAACTGTTTATAAGAAAGCTGTTTTAAGTTAAATTCCAGGTGCGGTAGAATTTCTGCATTACTTTCGTAGGTTCTAATAGCGATACAATAAAGAACAATGCAACCTTACCAACTAACACGGAACACGGCTATATACACACACAAGCTAAACCAAGACTTACATGCACAATGGCTCAGCAAATATTGCCCAAAATAGAATGACTGACAGGTCTTTTGTCATGCAAAATTCGCAGGCCTACCGTCTTCAGGCATTTATTATATGATCAAGCGAAGGAGCCGTTTGACTCAACACTTTTTTAATAAGTTCCCTGCGTAAAGGTTATTTGGAATTAATTGCGATACTTTTAGAACAGTAATGAGTGATTTGGAGTCTGAAATTAAAAAAGAAGGCCTTGAATAACAGGTTGGGCCCAATTGAAAATACATTATTCAATTAGTCTCCGTCTAGACTGTAAAAAAAAATATTAACAGAAATATAAGAGAAAAATACGAGACCCAATCAAAACATTGATTTAACACAGTTAGGGCCTCCGAACTGGAACACGATATTATTCTAAACTAGCTTTGCTTATAGTTCAAGATAGCTCGATGGTAAATAGCCTCGATGAAAATTTAAAACAATATGCTAGTTAACTAAATTTTAGTTTTAAGTCACTCATCTAGATTACAAGAAAATATTCGACATATATTTTTTTTCTTTTTTACGTAATCCAAAAATACATCGAGTCAAAATGTCGCATGATGTCACTATCCTATACACAGTTTATACTGAATAATTACGTTACAAGCCCCCTCTCCTCAACTTTAATGCGCTTAATCTAAGTAGTTTTGCATCAGTTTGAAAAAGAAAAAAAATATTTGTTTATTATTTTTTGTAATCTGATGGACTCATTATACCTATTTTGATATTCATATTTTGTCAACATGCCTATTTTTACTTAGTTCCAGAGACTATTTCGTCCAAACATGAAAAAAGCAAAGTTGGTATTTAGCTTTATTATGTAAGAACAACAATAACAAGTAAAAACAGTAACAGTGTAAAAAAGTACATACAAGAGATGTTTGATTCGAACACTACTGAAAGATTCCACGCAACAATCTAAGCTTCAGCCAACCCAGTGATTATGCCCCAAATTTTTCGTTTGAACGACACCGAATCACTCTTAACTCAATAGAATATTTCATTGTAATGAACAATGAATCACCTCAATGATCACCAATTCGCACTCAATACAAATCAAGAAAACGTTCGGTAACTCTGATTCACACATCAATTACCGTTCGGTAACGTTATGAACGGATCGCACGATTTGCACGGCTCCGATACGCGCCAACAATATTGGCGGATTATTTGCAAATTGAATCAATTTGGCGAACACGGCTACGCTTTTAGTGTAACGCTATTTAATATGTAGCTCTTTCAACTTTGTTTACAAAACATGATCAGAGGTGTTATAATGATACACACGGGCTTCTGGATGGCACAATTTGTTCCGCGTTCGGAGATAACTTTTGACGGTATCGTGATTGTATTTTTGTGTCGCTTTTGTGTTGTTAATGGTGCGATGTTGGCGCGTTTTAGTGGTTCATTATTACGTCAATATTGATGAATATTATAACCTAAAATAGAGATGACTTTTATTACTTTTATACGGAAAAAGTTTGTCTTATTATTTTGTTCTCGCTAATATCGGGATCCAGTCTAAAATATTTTAATTGTGTTTAGTTGTATTAGAAAAAATCTTAAGGAAAGATAGGGGCTCCCTATCATTACGCTACGTCTCATTAGAAGCGAGAGTAACTGTTGGCCAGAGCCTGCTGCGGCAATACCATAATTATTGCTGTCTTCACATCAAAAAAAGAGTTTGAGAAAAATAAAATCAACAGATTGACTACTGATTTTACTCCTCACAAACCCTTCTTCTTTGTTGTTTTTCTTTCGGAAACTTTCAAAAAACCAAGCCAACAAACAACTCCAAACAACGACTCCGACATTTTAACACCATAACCACCGAAATTAATTCCGAACTTAAGAAATCTTTCTCAACAGGCAGCAACAGAATTAATGTTCATCGTAATAAATGTTCTACAAATATGGCATCGTGTGTGCGTGTTAAGGTGTCTACAAACCATTAATACAAGATTGACAAATGCATATCAATCAGATTAACTAAAATAAAAACATTATAATAATAATAATATTCCACGACTATTTCTAAGTTAAGCAGAGCTTGTGTTATGGGTACTAGACAACTGATAAACATACTTATATATTTCTAAGTACATACATATTATAGATAAATTACACCAAGACACAGAACAAATGATCGTGCTCATCACACGAACATGGTCCTGGGTGGGCATCGAGCCCACTACCTCCGGCATAGCAGTCAGGGTCACTAACTACAAGACCAGCAGGCCAGTCTAGTTTTACTATTTTGAATTTTGACAAATGAAAAAAAAATATATACATCTACCTATAGTTCAAAAGTATTTGAGGTTTAAATTAAAATGGTGACTGCGAAATCAAGCTGCTAATGTGTACATTCTGTACTTGCTCATCATTTACTACTGATGCAGACTTAGCATGCTTTTTTCGTGTGCCATTTATGGAGACAATGAACTCTCTCATATAAAGCGATTGTTAATACAAGCTAAACATACTTCGTTCATAATAATATGTGTAGATAACCTTAGTGATTTATTACCAAAATACTCGTAATAAGGTAGGCGACTTGATGACGTTCAACGAGAGATAATAATATTTCGGAAACTTATAACCGTAATAAAGTTTACGGGCAAATTACGTGTGGGCACAACTTACGCCATGTTTGTGCGTTGTTTGCGTCCGCTACTAAGGACGTAGGCAGGTTGGACACAGTTTTGGAATATCGACTTTTCTGTTCTTTAATAATAATAAAAAGAGGCATCTATATAAATATCTTTCACATAGCCAGGCGCGGTGATATTAGGTAGAGTAAAGCTGTGTCCGAGTGGCAATGGAAAGAGAAGTGTTGGTCTTCCAGCGGCGAGATGGGCAGACAACATTGTTGCCATTGCGGAAATATCCTGGTTGAGGTTGGCACAAGGACGTAGAGCTCGGCACCAGAAAAGAGAAGCTTATAACCAGCAGTGGGTGAGATCGGGCAGTGGATAATGATGATGCCATATATTCTTCTCGGTTCTTTACAATACATACATCCATACATGACTGCCTCATTGTTCTATTGGTTGCAAGTGCTACTGCTGAGCAAGAGGGCCCGGTTTCGATCCACGGGTCAGGGAAAACGATATTGAGATTGTCTTCTGGAATATCTTAGTTGCTCCCTGGATTCTGGATTTGGGCCGGATTGATGGCAATAGACTTACCCCATTAGAATTCAACATCTGCCATCAATACGTAACGCTGGCAGAATAGTCGACATCAGTCATAGTCGGTTCAGTTGCCAAAGAGGAAAAAAAACTGCCAAAATGTCAGCAAAAGAAGTATGTAAGAATCGTAGCATATGGCGCTCTGTAGTTTCTGCCTACCCCCATGGGAAAAAGGCGTGAGTTTATATATGTATGTATGTATGTCAGCCTAGCCCTTCGGTGATTATAAACGTAATGTTATGAAAATATATTACATTTTAAGATCCATATGGAAGCAAGCTTACGGCCTGATATTCTCAACTATAACCGCCGTGTTGTGTAAACGGCCGCAAAGTTTTGCAATTGATCTAACAAAATTACTTCGTGGCGTCCTTCGCCAGTGTGAAGCGCCCTTTAACGATATCGAGTTTGAAGCAGACTCTTCAGTGTTATCGAACTACGTTTTCGGACATATGAAACCTCTTTTTGGTTGAAAGGGCAGAATTAGGTCGTGAGGTCATTGGCGAAATTATATTATTATTAGGAGGGTAAGAAACTGTGTCATATGGTATCGCGAAAATGTGAGTTGTTGTAAGTGGACTTCCAATTGGTTAAAATCTTCATCATTTATTAATAACGAGATAATCTCAAAAACTACTTACCTGATTTCAAAAATTCTTTCACTGATAAAAAACTATAGGTAGGTATATTGCTGAGTGCCAAAGAATATTATATGTTAGGATTCTTTTACGCGAACGAAATCGTGTACAATTTGTTCTTGCGTAAAAGTCTATATTCTAAACTACTCATTCAGTTTGAAAAAAGCCTTAACTAATGGAAAACAAGACTATTGCCAAATGCCACATGACATGTCAGGTTTCTTTTACGCAAATGCGCAAAAAGAAATTAATATTGCTATAAAAATATAAGAGCAAAAACATATTTGAAGGTTGAAGGTCTCAACAAAATAAATCTAGGTAGGTACCCAGTTTGAAAATACAAACGGATTGTTTATTAATAATTGTTACTCATCCGTCACTAGTCCCCAAAGGTTCATTTGAAAATCAGAGCCAGACAGGACCTCAGCATCTGTCTGGCATTACAGCTGAAATAAGGGCAAGACTCGACCAAAGCGGAGGCGAGAGGAGATGTCCCGTAGGTTAATTACGGGACATCTCCTCTCGCCTAGGATATTTTATTGCGCTGAAGCTAAGCGGTGAGTGGTCAAAATGACGCAATCTGATTGGTAATAAGATACATCTTTGTTCGTCTCCACTTTTGTGGAGTCTCGCCCTTAACCTGTTGGCGCCGCCATGAGACATGCCATTTTTAACCGACTTTCAAAAAAGGAGGAGGTTCTATGTTCGTGTGTATGTATTTTTTTTTTTTTTTTTTTTTTTTTTTTTTTTTTTTATGTATGTTACCTGATTTCTCCGCCATTTGTGGACCGATTCTCAAAATTCTTTTTTTGTTTGAAAGAGTAGACTTCTGAGGTGGTCCCATTTTAATTTGGTGAAGATCTGGTGCTGATCTTCGGAGATATACAACGGAACTCTTCAAAAATAGACGGCAAATCTATCGTGATTGCTGGAATCGCTTGGATGTTTATTGTTTATACAACATCATGACGTATCATCAAGCCTGTATGCTCAGAGGGGTAGGCAGATGTGTTCAATATACCTAGATTTCGACAGTTAGGTATGTTAAGTTTCATTTATTAGGGTTAGGTGGATAACCCTATTATAATGACATGTATTGTTAACAATTAACAATATAAAATGAATTCATGGCAAATGTTTGTATGGGAACAACTAAAAATGGAAAAATAAAAATTTTTAAACAAAAAATAAAACCGACTTCAAAAATAACACTAAACGGTGTAAAATAACTCTAAATTCGGAAGTCGGTGGCCCATCATGAGTAAGACAAACCCACCAAAGCCACAGACTTCCAAATTTAGAGTTATTTTACACCGTTTAGTGTTATTTTTGAAGTCGGTTTTATTTTTTGTTTATCTTTTTTTGTGCTAGTGTGTTTTAGCTGTGCGTGTACCCAGCTGTTGACAATAAATGTATTTTCTTTCTTTTTTTTTCTTTTATTGTAGACATAAAAGACTGGCCTGTTGGTCTAGTAGTTAGTGACCCTGATTGCTATGCCGGAGGTCGTGGGTTCGATTTCCACCCAGGACAAATGTGTGTGTGATGAGCACGATCATTTGGTCTGTGTCTGGGTGTAATTTATCTAAAATATGTCTGTATTTAGAAATATACAAGTATGTTGATCAGCTGTTTAGTACCCATAACACAAGCTCTCAAGCTTAACTTGGGACTACATGGCGTTGTGCGAAAAGTTGTGGAATATTTTTTTTTTATTATTTACTTTTTCCTAGAAAAAGTCAAAAGCTTCCAAGTAAAATCACAACGTTTATGATTTTACTGACTAATTAATATACAACTTCCAAGTCTCTCGAATAGAACTAAAATCTTCCCAATTAACAATTACTTTAGCCAATTAATTCTAAGAGTTTCTTACTACAAAGAATCCTTGATGTCCTAATTTACTGTTAGACGTAAACAGACTATAATATGGCCCATTATAACATTGTTTATGGCCATATTTTTAACGTGGTGTTGCCATCTAAAAACATTCGCTGCCCTAGTTTTGCGGGCCATCCATTTCGCAGGTTGGCCCACTAACACCCGCCGCTAAATCCTGTAAGCCAGGATACAGTTACACAATTATTGCGTATAAGGTACGAAATTTACGGAATATTTTCACTATTTTGTATAAATATGAGTATCGTTTTCTCTAATACATATTATAGAGCTGGGCAGAGTTTGTTTGTTAAAACGCGCTGATCTATGAAAGACTAGCTTTTTTTTGCGTTTGGTAGTCTACTATTTGAGGTAGGATGTAGATAGATAGATAAATGTAGATATGTAGATAGATAATTTATTCGTTGCACACTAAAGAAAATGCTAACAATAAAGTCTTTATTTTTCGAAACATTGTGACTAAAACTTAAAACGCCAAAGTTATATTAAAAAAAAAAAACAAAAAATAACAAACATATAAAAAAAAACAAAATGAAATAATACGTGTCACACTAACTAAGAAAAAAGACAAATCATTTCAAAATAATATCATAAAAACTTAGCGCAACCTGGCCTTCCAATAAAAATATACTTTTTCACATTTGTATATTCAGACATTTAAAAAGGTCATGCGATGTCTGTCTGTCATTAGAAAACCGGTCAGTCGCAGAATTGTATTATTACGTTACAGAGAAAATTAGTATTTTTAACTATCCATATTAAAAATACACGTGTCCCAGTATGGTTTAAAAAAGTATAAGGAATGCGTAGCAGACGGCTACAGCGTAGGCGGCGTAGCCTTGACATCATCGTGTCAGCTACGGCGTAGCAATTCTACGGTGATTTTTTTTAAGAATAATATTATAATGTTTACTGATTTTGTCACCGTTTAAATAAATAAATGTTAAGTAAACTTCAATATTTTAAATAATAAATGTTATTTTATGAATGGGGGTAAAAGACACTACAGCTTTAATATTACGTCTTTACTATCATGTTATCCCAAAAAGAGATATTTTAGTATGTCCACCGTACGCGGTTAATCTTGTCACATTTACCTCAGCACATTTAAGCTGTTCACATTTACCTCGTGCTCACTTGTCAGAAGAAACCCGTTTCCGTTCACTCATTCATTCAATTCACTCTTTTGATTCCCGTTGATTGCTCTGATCACGACCCGCTGACCATGTTGCCAGCTTTTAATTTTATTTCAAATATTTAAAAGGAAATTTTGTTAAGGTAAATATTCGAGTGGAGCGTTTACAATGGGAATTTCCGTGGAATTTATTTTCTGTGTTGTTGTGTACACAGTTATTTATGCGTGTGGAGTTTTGTAACTAAGTTTCGTTGTGCATAGTTTTGGCGATAGAGCTCATGATAGTGCCTTAGTTAGCCGCAGTGTCCTGTTCCCTGGTTTTCGTAACTTACTTGTGTATGCCGCTTTTGTAGTGGAATTTAATAGCTAGTTCTGAATTAAAATAGCTGTTCCCCACAGCTACAGAGGTTCCTAAGAGTCGGAGCGTTATTTAGAAAAGTCCTAGTACCAGTTTTAGGAAATATTTTTCATAATAATGAATAAAGTCAAAGTCAAATCATTTGACTGGCTGACATGCTGAAGGTAGTGGGTTCGATTGCCACCCAGGACACATGTTTGTGTGATGAGCACGATCATTTGTTCTGTGTCTGGGTGTTATGTATCTATAATATATGTCGTGGAAAACGATATTCTTGAATAATAAGTTGTGAAGTTGATTAACTTAGTACAGAGTCTATGGTGACCAGCGTGACGTTACTTGTCATTTGAAAATGGCGCGAATGTGTTTTCGGTAATGTCACGTGGACAGAGTCGTGCTGGTGCGTGGGAGCTGGGCAGAGCTCAGTTTGATTTGAGACACCGACCAAGACACACATCCAGCACGAAACTGTCAGTTACCTAGATTTGAGTTGTTTTGTGATTAAGATTGTTAAGTGAGGTTATTACTGCAATGAAGATTGCTATTCTACGTTATGAACTCTGTACCACAAAACCCCCATCGGTGTCAGCTCATCGCTCAGCCATCGCTGACGCCGACATCAGAAGTGGCATAAAGAACCTGCTTCCAACTTTACTGGCGAGCTTCACCGAGATGTGATGCGATCTTCGTCGTGATGCACCAGAAGAACAAGATGCAGTGATCGAAGTCTGCTTGCTACATCGGGCTCCATCAAGAGAGTATGCGAGGTGCAAGATGCGAGGCTCCTGCAGCGCGGGTTGGCAGCGCGGCGGCGCGCGGGCGGCAGCGCGGCGGTGCAGCGTGGCGCAACTACAGATGCGCAGTTGTGCACGAAATAACTGGTATTTTCTGGTAGTAACAACAATCCGGTGAGTCGTGTAATTTTTGTTTTGATTTCGGTAGGTACTGGATGTTGTCTTGCTAAGTTGTACTATAGTCGCAATTTTAGAGGTCGATGCGAACGTTTGTGTAAAGGGCATACCTAGGTAGTACCCAGTAGTACCTACAAACATAGACCTAGTACCGAACGAATTATTTACGAAGTTTTAAATAGTGGCAATAGTTTATTTTATATGCGGGTAGCGCGTAAAAAAGATAATTAATCATTTCAAATAGGTGTGTGATGGTAATGATCGTTCGAGAAATGTTTTAAGGAGGGTATCGCAATCAACAAAATGTTTGTTGGTTAATTCGAAACAAAAATGTGTGGTGGATTATGGGTGTTTACCCAATCAGTTCTTTGTTTTAAAAGTGTCGATACCGCGGGTATGTACAGAGATCCTATATGATTACTTTACGTTATGAATATTGCCATAATTTTAATTAGGTAATGGTTTATCGTGCAGGGGTTGAGTACCCCTTGTGAATTGAGAATTAGACTTCAAACTCAAACCTTATCGTCTATAGGCAAGCTTAAAAACTCAGCCTAGACAAAAGGCAATAAATAGTGTCAAAGGTCAAAGGTCCAGGAACTATTGGATGCTTACGGCATGCGTCCGTGTCAGTCCCCTATTAAGAAAGCTATTCTTTTAACAAAGCATCTAATAGATAGGCTACTTGAAGTTAAATTAGCAAAGGGCTATTTTAATGCGTTAAATTGACAATAATGCGATCGAGATATTGTTTAGCGTTTTGCCTGGGGTCTGTTTACGTAGCCATATTTTGTTACGTTGTTATACAACAGCGATCGAAGTTGTGACATTTAAAACTCAGTAAGTAAATAGACCGAACCGAACCGAGAAAAAGGCTTCTCAAAACCTGAACCTTAACCTCTGACGTCAACCTTACAGACTAAGTCGGACGAAAGGAAAGTAGTGTGATAGGTACTCAGTTCAAAAAAACTATTGTGAGGTACTGTTATTTGCCCTAGTTAAGCCCTGTTTCTAAAACCTGCTACTTTAGCAAGGGTTGAAAGGCTGCTGGGTGTATAATAAACGCCGACTAAAGCCGGATTTTCCTTGAACATTTCGAAGTGTTCATTTGTGAAGCGTTATGTAAAGTTTCTAGGCTATGATATCATAGCAAAGGTGAGCTGAAGCTTAGTTAAACTGCCTTTCTTGATAACATTCACTATGTTAGGCGGTTCATAGGTTTTTCGTATTGGTTTTCGTTTTTTTAATTTACCCTCACTGTTTTTATTGATGACTAGTAGGTAAACAATTTGGTCCATATAATTGGAAATTGGGACACTGACAGATAAGATAACAAATCATTTCAATTTTACCGACTATACCTGGTTGATTATTTTCTTATTATGAACTCTTAATTTAAATGAGATTGAAATTCAAACTGATGCAAGTGCGGCGCTATTCCCTTTATTTTGTAAATCGTATGGAAACCTTGTTGAAAACACCACGGTATCAGAAAGCTGGTTGTTGGCCTAAATTTAATTTGAGCAAAGCTTAAAATCGGTTTGACCACAATATTAGGACCAGGTTTTTAAATTAGCTTAATGATTGAGTTTTAATTAAAAATGAGGACAGAAGTCAAACTAAATTAGATTCAAGTATGAATGCCCCGATCACCAAGTTCCTTGAGAATTGAATGACACAGTGGTAGTGAAACCACATTTGGTTAATAGCTTGTATACTCGTACTCGAACCTTCGGACCGCACCTCATGAGTAACATGTGGCGATGGGTCTATAAGGAATCGTTGGTGCGATTTCTGTCTGTGTTGGTGCACAAAGCGCTTCATGTGTTGTAGCACATATTGCGTTAGATTTTTGAGAGTCGTTGGTGCGATTCTCTTCGTGTTGGTGCACAGATTTTAATGAGTTTCATGAGTTGAGTATGCATTGCTTATAAATGATGATAAAGAGTAACAGAACTGTTAGAGTTACTGTGTTGTAACTTATTGGTCGGACCTTTACTAATTACAAGTGCGCAGTGCGCTGTGAACCTAGGATAAACAAGGTAGTGTAGTTACTAGCGGAGTTCAATACTGTGCTTAGACATGTGAAGTACCAATAGGTTATTATCTTGTTTATTAATGACACAAATTCATTTGAATAAACTTAAACTGATGTTTCACCGACTAGACGACTGTCCAAGATAGTCGTGAGCGTCTATTAACTGAATTACAATCGCGATTAATAGGTGGTTTACCATTCACTCTGGTAACTTACAAAAGTTCCAACTCGATCTTCGAAGTAGAGATAGTATCGTACGACTATCCGACAGAGTAGTTCCCGCTTTTCTAACCTGTTTCTTCTTCTCGAAAAGCGTGATGGTTTCGTGTGTCTGTCCGTAGATGATTAACAGTCAAATTTAGATAGTAGGTACTTTGGGTAAATTCCCACTACCGTGTAAAGAGATCAAACTTCTTAGGTCAATGGTAATGAAAAACGTTTCTCTAAGTTCCGTTTTGATAGTACCTACTAAAATGAAACTTAAGTGTTATTAACTTGGTTTACATTAAAAATGAAAAGCCTAGCTTAACTAAGCTTGACCCGAAGTGAAGGTTCTTTTAAACGCTTGCGGGCGACCAGTATGTTGTAAAGTCAAGTCGTAAGATGCCAACCTGTGAAGTTCAAACGAGTTAGAAGAAGAAAACAATGTTTCTGAGGGTAAAAGAACCTCAACAGACCTATGATACGCTTGTTGGCTTTCCGGTAAATCCGCATCCATAAGATGCAATCGCAACTGCGTACGTTGTCGTTCAGGGCGTGATGAGCGGCTTGTGGTCTAGCGGGGACCTGGGCCTTGAAAGAGACTATTTTGTACGGTCATGTAATGACTTGAGGGTCGCGGACTCTGAGGTGATAACGATATGGGTGGCAGTACCGAATTGTCAATAGCTGTGGCAGGGCCATGAGTAGTGTTTATTTTTGAAATTTGATAATTATGAACTTTCCGTGTTTAAGTTCTAAAAATGGCTTAGTTAAAGTTCGTTTAGTTATTGTGAGTACTGAGTAGTCATTACTAGGTAATGATTAACTGTAAAGTTTTGGAATACATTTCATCTTACTTAACGTATACTCTATGGATTAAGTGTGAGGGTTTGGTGACCGATCCAGTTGCGCCGGAGCATGTAAGAGGTGCGCGTGGTCTGCTTTTTATGCGCAGGATATCCTTTCCGAGGGGTAGCACTTACGCGGCTGAGATGGTTAGCTTCTGGGGTTGGATCACAAGCCGATGGCCTGTGTGGCAATGACTAGCCTGTGTGGCAATGACTAGCCTGTGTGGCATTGACTAGCCTGTGTGGCGATGACTAGCCTGTGTGGCGATGACTAGCCTGTGTGGCAATGACGAGCCTGTGTGGCAGTGACGAGCCTGTGTGGCAGTGACGAGCCTGTGTGGCAGTGACGAGCCTGTGTGGCAGTGACGAGCCTGTGTGGCAGTGACAAGCCTGTGTGGCAACGACGAGCCTGTGTGGCAACGACGAGCCTGTGTGGCACCCGTGAGCCTGTGTGGCACTTGTGAGCCTGTGTAGCACCCGTGAGCCTGCGTGGCACCAGTAAGCCTGCGTGGCACCTGTGAGTACCTATGTGTGGCACTCGTGAGCCTGTGTGGTACTTGTTAGCTTTAGCCTGTGTGGTATGTGAAAGTCTATGTAATACCTACTATGTCGTGCATTTGCATAGCACTATCTTAGTACACTTTCAGTTCTAGTAATGTTATCGGTCTTAGTGACGATTCATTCTGCCTGGATTTGTTTCGATTAGAGGTGTCAAGGTTTGACATACACCCTTGGAAATTTAGTTGTGGTCAGAATGACCGAGTTTTGAAGTATGTGAAAAATGCGTGCGTGCGTGTGTTTTGAAGTATGTGACCAATACGAGCGTGCGTGCGTATACGTGTTCTGTGTGTGTGTGTGTTTATTTTTAGTAGACACGAGGACGTGTGATGGTCATGATGGCCGTGTCGTGGAAAACGATATTCTTGAATAATAAGTTGTGAAGTTGATTAACTTAGTACAGAGTCTATGGTGACCAGCGTGACGTTACTTGTCATTTGAAAATGGCGCGAATGTGTTTTCGGTAATGTCACGTGGACAGAGTCGTGCTGGTGCGTGGGAGCTGGGCAGAGCTCAGTTTGATTTGAGACACCGACCAAGACACACATCCAGCACGAAACTGTCAGTTACCTAGATTTGAGTTGTTTTGTGATTAAGATTGTTAAGTGAGGTTATTACTGCAATGAAGATTGCTATTCTACGTTATGAACTCTGTACCACAAAACCCCCATCGGTGTCAGCTCATCGCTCAGCCATCGCTGACGCCGACATATATATGTATTTAGAAATATATAAGTATATTTATCAGTTGTTTAGTACCCATAACAAAATTGCTCTGCTTAGCCTGGGACTAGATGGCGTTGTGTGTATAGTCGTGGAATATTATATATTATTATTATATTTATTTTAATTAGGCCAATTAAAAGGCATTTTTCAATGTCAAACTAAAAGTTAAAAAAATGTAATGATTTTAGTTACCCCTTCTAAAAGGTTGTTTCGTAATAGAGATGAATGGGCAAGATCAGAAAAGTTTTATTCACACACAATAGTAGATAAACAATATTGGTTAGTTGTTGCGATTATCCTGATATAATCTACCTTAGGTTAAGCATGCAAAATAGTAACCGAACACCTAAAACAATTACAAGTTATAATTCAATTAACAAAATCAATTAAGTAAAAAAGTTAATTTAATGTCATAAATTAAGTCACACAAAATTACTGTAAATTATTAACATTGTTTGAATAGTATACAAAAAGTCAATTCAATTTATTAAAAATAGACGCCTGAACGTTAAACTTAATTTAAGTAAGGTTTGCACCATTAAATAATAGTCACAACAATACGAGTATTTTAAACTTACTCAATTTTTCCATTCAATTACCGAACAAAATACAAACTAAAAAAAACAAACCCTAATTGGACACGAAACTTTATTTTCGTCCGGTATTTTAAATAAAAAAAAAAAAACGTTTCCCTGTCCCGCATGCGGCGTGTCGGTGGCGATTGCACGCGTTTTTCACGCCCCAATGGACTTCAGTTTGGACTGGACTGGACTCGAAGCTGCCACATAAAGGGCCTGCATTCGAACCAATTGGTTAAACAAACGCATGTTTGCCACGAGGACCTGTGTACACTTTGTATAGTAAAAATATGGTGGTGTAAATTAAGGGTAGTCGTGTGTTTTAACGAGTACAGTACTGGTAGTGGTAGCTTGGGTGAATAAATTACGATTTGTTTTTGATACATGTGTTTCTGAGATACAAACTTGTTTTAACAATACTAAAGAGAGCCTATCTTTTATGGTTCCGTACTCAAAGTTAGTCAACGTAACCCTATTGCTAAAACTCCACTGACGGTCTAGTAGCTGGCCGGCCTATCCGTCCGTGACTCTGCCTGTCAGCGGGTTAGTATCTTATGATTTTCACACTGCTTTCCAACCCTACAAAAATATTACTACTTAAATAACATTAGTTAAATTAATAAGATAAATAAATAATAACATTAGTTAAACATCAATAATAAAGACCGGGTTAGGAATACAATTATCCGTTCCATCACAAAAATTACTGATGTCACTCAAAAAACTGCCACGCTAAAATGGAACTGGGCTGGACACATCTGCAGCATGTCAGACGATCAGTGGGCCAAACTCACGACCCAATGGGTTCCTTTACATGGCAAACGACATCGCGGTAGGCTCAAGCGAAGATGGCGAGACGAGCTGGACTCCTTCGATAAGGACTGGTCCCAAAAGGCCCTTGACAGAGAGAGGTGGAAGGAAAGTAGGGAGGCCTTTGCCCTGCAGTGGGAAAACACAGGCTAGTAATAAATAATAATAATAAATAAATAAATAAATAACATTAAAAAAATAACGTTAACTATACGACTGTTAGTACCGCATTACGAGTAAGTATCTAAGTTCAATGATACTAAAGAAAGCCGTGTGATGTCTTTTTAGGGTTTCATATCCAAAAGGTGCCGATATAACTTCATCGCAGCCAACTAGCTTAATCATCCGTTCAATTAACTGCCTAGCCTCTTTACTAAATGCGCCGTTCAACTAGCGGCTGTTAAACGGTTAGGCAATTAATTGAACGGCGGATTAAGCTAGTTGGCTGCGACAACTCTATTACGAAGCCTCCGCTGTCCATCTCTCTGTCTGTCAGGAGGCTGTATTTTTTTTCTAATAGGCACGCGTTTGACCACCTGATGGTAAGCGATGATGTGGCCGACGATGAAGCAAGCTTGCCTAGAAGCAACCTGTTCACTCTTGACTTGAAGACCCCTAGGTTGTAGCTATCAGGAAACACCGACACCGGCAGGGAATTCCACTCTTTAGCTGTTCGCACAATGAATGTGTTTCCATAGCGTTAAGTACGTATGGTTGGGATATCTACCATGTACCGATGGCGTATTTTATAAATCGTAATACCTAGTGCTTATCATCACTTATTTTTACAAAGTGTGTTTGCTACCAACTTACAACAAAAAAATATACAAAATTAAACTAAATATAAAAATAAGGCCTACAAAAACGCTGTTACTCGGAAGCTACGAGAAATGTGATTTTCTGGGAGTTTTTGTTCGACCTTAACAAACGTTGTATCTCAAGGCACGGAACCTTTTGTGTGCGAGTCCGACTTACACTTGCCCATTGCAGTTTTTTTAACACTTCAGATGTGTCGAAATATTAAATAACAATCTCACTTTCGAGAAAGGTCTTCAATCAAATTACAGTTGCTACACTAAACACTTACAGTTACAAAGTAATGTTACAGTTGTAGCAAAAAAAAAAATGCCTACATACGCTATTAATTACTCAAATGGTATGCATTCATATAAGATCAAAGAAAGCCATTAATAGAAAGTGGAACATTACCTACCCATTGCAAATATTCCCAAACATTTACATCCACTGCGGGCATTGAAACTTCAAAAACATTCATATCTATCAAAATATTTACAATCGTTAACTGAGACAGGTACTTAGAAGGGGTATTCAGTAACAAGAATAAGAGAACAAACTTTGCTTACACTAGTAAAATAGCTAAACGAACGTTTCAATTAGAAAATGCATCAAAATAAACCGCCCGTCGCGCTTCCTGAGCCCCGTCCAAGGGGGATCCACCCTAAAGAAAAGGTCGTTGACCCTTCACCCGACTCGCACTCATGTTACGTTCATTAGAAATTCTTCCAGCCGTCCCTCTCACACACACCCCTACATAATACACCCATCTCGCTCCAACACTAAATAAATAATGCCGAAAATTCATGTGTTTTGCCCGAGTAAGTGCAACGTGATATTATGTCGAACAAATGAATTGAAAGTATAATATTCATATCTTCAGTAATTGGTTTAGACGTTATCGAAACCGGAGTAATATAGAAATTACCGTAGGCCTTGGTAATGCCGTAATTACCAACGTTAATGTGTTTTATTCCCCCATTTTGTTATAGCTTTAATAAACCCAATTTGCCGAAGAGTATTGGGTTGGACTCTGATGGCCAGTTATTATGGCAGCTTGCCGTTAATCTGAATATTTTCCACATTACCGTGGAAATAACATAATTAGTTATAATACCAGCCCGTTATTGTCCCACTGCAGGGTAAAAGCCACTTTTCGTACAGAGAAGGCTCGAGCATTAACCACCACGCTTGCTCAAGGCAGTTAGTATTTCATCACCGATGTCAGTTATCTTATAAAGTACAAATAGTTAATATTTAAATCCCATACTCGTGCATGAGAGGTAAAGCACTGGACCAATACGACGTTTTATATAATCTATACTAATATTATAAAGTGGTAAAATTTGTTTGTAAGTTTCTATGTAGGGGGTAAGCTTCGGAACCAATGATCCAATTTTAAAAACGATTGCACTGGTGGAAAGCTACACTATTCCCGGATGACATAGGCTACTTTTTATTACTGTAATCCCACGGGAACAGGATACGCGGGTGAAACCGCGTGACGTCTGCTAGTCCGTAATAAAGAATAACCGTAACAACAAAAAAATTTTTTACCTATATATTTTTGTGTCTATAAACTTATTATTATTATTATTAACCAACTTTAGGAGGCGGTTCTCAATTCGGTCGGTATTTTTTTTTTTTTTTTTCTTATGTATGTACACCGATTACTCCGAGATTAATGATCCGAATTACGTGATTCTTTTTGAGTTCGATGTGGAATAGCTGCCATTTGGTCCCATAAAAATATAACATAGTTTTACCTGGTAGTTTTCATTTTATGAACAATTTTATGAAAATTTAATTTATTTTTGAACACTTTTTTGTATGTATGTTCACCGATTACGCTGAGGTTTATGTACCGATTTACGTGATTCTTTTTTAGTTTGATGCGGACTAGTTCCTTTATGGTCTCATAAAAAAAATACATAGTTTGGTCTGGTAGTTTTCATTTTATGAAAACTTTTGTTCATGAATTTTACTTTTTGATTTCATCGCGAACAGTTGCTGTTTATTTGTTTGATTGTAATATGTAAATATGTGTTGTAGAAATGGATAATAATTTATCATCTAGCTAGGTATATAAAAATAAAAACTAAAAATTGTTAAATAAAACTTTTTTACAAAAAATACAACCGACTTCAAAAAACACTAACCGGTATAAAATAACTCTAAATTCGGAAGTCGGTGGCCAATCATGAATGAGACAAAACCACCAAAGCCACAGACTTCCTAATTTAGAGTTATTTTATACCGGTTAGTGTTTTTTGAAGTCGGTTGTATTTTTTGTAAGAAAGTTTTATTTGTTAAAACATGACGTTTTTCTTAACTCTTGGCTAGTTTTGAGCTACATTAATGGGCCATGCCAAGTCAAAGTAGCGTGAGAAGAAATTTCATTTTCCTCGATTTGCATGAGCTTTCTCACTATTCTGCAGATGTTTAAGTTTATTATTATTATTTAGAAGATCACTTTTTTGACTGAGGCACACAGCTAGTACAACCAGAATAAACAAATAAAGTACCTACCTATGTACAAAAAAAAATCCGTATAAATAATAATGAATACGTTGGAAAGACAGGGGCCATAGTCTTTTATAGTATAGGCATCCAAGTCATTTTAGTCATAGCACCCTACCCTATAATCTCTCTTATAATATAATACATTTGTTTCTAATATCTGTAATAGTCCTGCATCAGTCGTTGGTTTTCCTTGGGTGCACTTGCATAGTGTTACAGGAGAAAAATGCGGGTGATGCCTCATTTCATTAGAAGTGACAACGGGCATTTGTAAGTTGGCTTCGGCCCCTCATACGCCTTCCAAAGTTCCCAGGGTTCCCAGAAATTTCGAAACATAATATAATTCTTGTATGCCTTGCGGCTGCACCAACAAGCCATCGGCTACATAAAATATTAAAGTACAGACGCCAGTACATCAAGCTACCCCAAACTATAAAAAAACCCAATTTAACATGAACCTTACTCTATTTGCAATAAAGTTGAAAAACTATCAAATAAATATGACACATTGAGGTAGCTTGATGAGCTGGCCTCTGTACATTATTATTAAAGCATTAATTACCCCTAAGTTATTTCATAAGCGTTTAAAATAAACTAAACTAAAATATGGCTCTAGTTAGTTAGGTAATTATAAGTATTTGTTACCTAATTCCTCGACCGCAATTACCATATAATTATCGTTAGTATACGTGGAGTAATTGTTACCGTAAATAGCCACGTCAAAACTTTACTAGTGATGTGAAATAAAGAAGTTTTAAACTCCAATTCCATTAACTTTCAAACTGGATGGTTTATATTTTCACGGAATAGCCAATGCAGATGCAGAATTGCATTATTAATATTAGAAGTATTCTAAATAGTAAAAGAAGTCGAATTTAATATTCAATTAGACCACAGCAGTAAAACTGTATAAAATCTTTAAAATAATGGCTTTGGCCTGCGGGTTTACGGGAAAAGGGAAGTAATGTTATCCTCTCTTACGAGCTGGGCTTTCAAATACATGATTTTGCAAATTTGACTGGCAGTTCAAGAGTTAAGCGCGTTTAAACAAAGGAACAAAATATTATACTGTACAATAAACAGACACAAAATCACTGTTCTGTCTGTCCAGTAATATAAACAGTACAGAATTTTTAGTACTTAGGTATAGGAGCAAACTGACAGTCTGCAATCCAGTACTCGAACAGCAGTTAACTCGTAAACCGAACTAAACGGCCTAACAAAGCAACATCGAACTATTTTCCTATAGATAAACATATCTAACATTTTACGGGCGATTTTACACCTTTGTTTACGGTTATGGACATCGGTTAATGTATCGATATAATGCTTTGTCGATATTAATACCCAGGCCTATAACGATACTTGTGTGCAACTCGATTTACGTCCTCTACAAAATAGAGTAGCAAATTGTATAGACGCCAGCACACCAAGTTACCCCAAGTGTCATTTTTTTCCAATTGAATATGGACCTTATTGTGTTTGACATAAAGTTGAAAAACTATCAAAAAAATTTGACACCTTGGGGTAACTTGATGTGCTGGCGTCTGTACTTAAAAAGTGTTAATTATTTCTTGGTCATGATTGATATATCGTACACGTACGAGTATATACAAACATAATCTCTGGTAGGTAGATACTGCAGAATGAGATCACAATTATTTGTATTTATAGGACCTATGTTTACATGAGATTATTTATAAGAAGTTATATTCTTTGATATTTTTAACACTTTGACTGCCAGACGTCAAAGAAGTATGTACAGACGCCAGCACATCAAGTTACCCCAATGTGTCAAATTTTCCCAATTGAATATGAACCTTATTCTGTTCGACATAAAGTTGAAAAACGATCAAAGAAATTTATCACATTGGGGTAACTTGACGTGCTGGCGTCTGTACGTCTAATCATACACGCTCGCCGGTTGCGACGCAACTGACCTTTCTGAAGAACATCACCAATAAGGTATGTCTCTCTAGGGCGTCCCCTCCCTGTGTACTTAGGTACTTACGCAATTTACTGTTCCAAAACAGTCAGTTAAATTTTTCATGCTTTGCAACAATGATCAATAATTCTCTGTTTGAGTAAAATTACACTCGCGTGTACTTAATTAAATTCAATATTTACCGAATATACTATGTTTACTTAGAACTAATTTACTGTGCAATATAAATGGGAAATTAGTATTTAACATTTAATTCATTTACATTAGGTGATGAAGAGTAGAATAGTCGATCGTCTAGTTACGATTTTATTTGAATATTAGCGTTCACTTGCAACTCCGTTTGTGCATTTAATAAAATACATTATTGCCTTTAAGTATGTCATTGTAAAGTAGCTATAGTACCGTAAAGCTTCATCAAAATCCGTTCAATAGTTTTTACGTAAAACAGTTACAAACATCCATCCATTCTCATAAACTTTCACATTTATTTATGTAAAAATAAACAATTAAACTTTGAGTACAAAAAAAAAACACATTAATAAAGAAAACTGTCTTTAACAGTATTTCCTAAACTTACTAATTACCAGGCTCACTCTCAATACTATGGAGCGTTCAAACCACGCCAGTAATCATTCATTCCAGTACTCTTCCACTAGACTAGCGCCTCCACCGAATCTAAACGCGCCCCAAGCACGAGATCACAAGTATAACAAGACTGAGTCTGACTTGCGTCCGTGGCCGGAGAGGCGGAAAATTAAAGCCAGGCGGTTGTCACTGACCCGCATGCGGCGACACGATTTTCTTGCATTGTAACCGGATTGATAGCAATTCCTTGCGGAATAATGTGGTTCAGATTTGATTTTCTTGCGGTAATAATGTTCTGAGTTCTGTGGAGATTGTTTTGTTAGTTGTGCGTCGTCGAATACGTACACCTACGTACGGTTTTAGTATCTACATAGATACATACCTACATAAAGTCATGCGTGTTTCCTATGGGGGTTGGCAGAAGCTAATGATTTCCCTACGATCCTTACTGTTTACTCGTTTTGTTTCGTTTACGTTAAATTGCACGTCACTTGCAAGTACTGTGGACCATCAGTACGATTCTGGTCAAATCACCGTGTGAAAATGTAGGCGTAGTGAGGGCGAATTGAGCTGTCATTCCATAATAATGCTAGGCATTGACAGTTCACTTCACTCAAGGTTTCACGGGATTATTTTAACTGAATCGAATATCAATGAAGAACATCAAAAATATGGTCAGTGGTGGTCAGTCACTATTTAAGGGTGTTTCAAGTAATTTCTATATTTCACTCATTGTCTTAACGGGACAGCGTAAAATTATTTAAACATACTTGCTATATTTGCAATTCGGTTTTAGTATTAGCATTGTGTATAAGTTTAAGGTAGTTACAATACACTGAATAGTACGCTGTACATTCTCCTAAGCTCTTTCGATGATTTTTTTTTTCATTTCTACAAAAAAAAAACAAAGAAGTTAGCTGTTTATCATAATGAATGAAATGTAAATATTATTCTATAAGAATTAAAGCTAGATGGCTCCGATTGTAATATCAACCGGGCCCTTACCATAACTCGGGACTGCTAATAAGAAAATCCAGAAAGGAAAACTCAATGCCTAGGCCTCACATAGGTCTGTTCTATTTAATTGTTGACTTTTTTCTTATTTTTTTTTATATTTTCCTTGTTAAAGATAAGCATTGCCATATAACGTGGCAATGCTGCCAGTCTTTTGGGTGTACTTCCAGTGGACAGCGATGCGGATCAGTTTTTTGACGCCATATTTTTTAGATTTAGCTTTTAGATTTTATTTTCATTTCTAGTGTATAAAGTTAAGTATTGTAAATAAAAATATTTTCCTTGTTTGTATTTTTTTCCACGGTTTTATTTCCTGTGTTAAAATGCTAAGGCTTATAATTTTGTTTCAATCGATTCTAGATAAGCTACTACTTGAATATTTTAAATACTTAAAAGCACAAGTTACTATTATCAGGTCTTATGCCAAACGAGGCATAATAATCCTTTGTCCAATGACTTAACTTGGCTCCAATGAACTAGCTGGCACAAATGCATTGATTAATGAAAGTGCAGCTAAATAGATTATTCCAATTACCATATCGCTGGGGTAATAAATAATGTATGGAATTAAGTGCACTACTTTCTATTAGACTTGATTAACCTACTTCTGATTAAAAGTTTGTTTACGCTTATATAATACCAACATTTTGCCGCATCTGGTTAGGAGAACCAATAAAGTTAGGGAGAGGCTTAGTTGGGCGTGTTGAACTAAATCGTCGGGTAGTTTGTAGAATTTATTTTTGTATAGGAGTAAAGTGTAGAGTGTTGGTAGGCGACACAGGGTTTTATGCAGCTAAATTATGGTTTAGCAGCTTCTGCCCGTGACTTCGTCTGCAGGGAAGAAAATTATCACGTCCTATAGCAATCGATTTCTATTAGAAATGTTTTGAAAATTACATACCCATATGTAACACTTACAAACCTCATCAATTTATTTTAAATGTATATAAAGTGTAGATTTGATATAATAAAAAGGAACTTCAGCCTTTGTATAGGTACTGTTAATCACAATCAGTCATTCTTTGAACTCACGTTTTTTTTATTTCTGTTCCTCTTGGACAAGTCCTTCTAGGATTTATTTAAAATACTCGTTTTAAATATATTATTAATTACTACTTGTGCTGGTTTCATTAATATGTAAAAACAAAAACCATAGATGTTGTATTTTTATAGAACCGTATGTATTGACATTAGCCTATTAGTACTAAGGTTACTAGTGCTCGGGATCTCACGCACGTAATTTACGTAATGTACAGACGCCAGCACATCAAGTTACCCCAATGTGTCAAGTTTTCCCAATTGAATATGAACCTAATTCTGTTTGAAATAAAGTTGAAAAACGATCAAAGATATTTGACACATTGGGGTAACTTGACGTGCTGGCGTCTGTATCTACAAAAACCGTTGAAAATAAATAAAACATTTTATTTTTCTTTACAACGATGAACATCTAATTAAATAGAGAATCTTCCCCATCATCCAGCTTAATTATTTTCTTGTCTTTTAGTTCCACGAATTGTTAACGTTATACTACATAATATTTTCACCACTAAAAACGAAGCCAAAATCCGTACCACAATGTCAGGGACATTTAAAGTAGGTCATGCGGTTGCTAATAGGCACACAGCGAAAACCGCTCCCTAGCAACCAACAGGGTCACAAATGTCAAGTAATAAAATAGTATAATACGCGTACAGACCTCGTCAAAGATGGTGGGACGAGCTGGACAAAACAAAACTATCAGTGAATGGAAAGATCTGGAAGTTATGCGGAGATTAAAGGTCATGGCACATTATTCCGGCACGGCACCGGCACCGCTCCAAACCAGCAATAGACTTGTCATTCAATTTAGAGCCTTAAATCGTGGGTAGTATAATATATTTCACAATGTCAAAGTGAAAAAGCCAACGGCGAGCAGTCAGCGCGCTTGCCACTACCATACAACTCGACTCGCAGCCCGCGTGCCGATAGCGAGCCGACCATGTGCTTACAGCGCGTCGACCGCACGCTTACAGCACGCCGACTCCGAGTCGCCAGCAAAACGTCATTACACCGTCGTAAACCGAGACATTATGAAAACGTGCAAGTCATAGGCGTGTTCAATTATAAATGCCATATAATAATTGTATTCGCTGTGACAGCGAGCTTGCACCTCGCGGCCAGCGTGTGGGCTGCGAGCTTGCGCCCCGCAGGCGGCGAGCTTGCACCTCGCGGGCGGCGTGCGAACTGCAAGCTGGCCACCTTACCGAGACGATGCGTAGTTAGCGCTCTGGCAGCTAGCCGTAGCCTGCATTCGAGGCGACGCCGTGCGGCTGCTGTGCAGTTGCGGTGCCGTTATAATGTGCCATGACCTTAATTTGCCCAGCAGATGTCACTATCTATTAAGCTAAGGAATCTATTTATGATGACTAGTTCAGTGCGTTTTAGAGTAAGAAGGTCAAAGCGTTTAGAATAAGGTTGAGTATCTCTTACAGCGAGTTGTAATGTTCGGCTATAGAACAAATTGAAAAATATTACATGGGTATATCAGATTTGAACTTCTCTAAGTGAAGTTATGGGCGCAATTAAATGTAGATAATTCTCCATGCTCAAAATAAGCATAACAAGCAAGGCATATTTTACAAAACTCAATATCAAATAATTCTGAACAACTCCAGTTATTCGTATAAAGTACAAAATTATTTCAATTGCAAATATAGCTTGCTTTTTCTGAAGCAAACACTTAAGTTATATTCAATTATTGAGCCAATGAGATTTATTAAGGAAAAGGTTTTTTGAGGAACTTTAGAGAGCTTCCTCGTGTTTCTACGAAATCGATTTATTAATCAACATTCCTTTATGATGGAAAATGAAAATGTAAATTATTTTTTACGATTTTTTTTTTCTTACTTGTTCCTTCGGGTCATCTTTGAGTGATTACTCAAATAATACTTAGTACTTAATGCTTATTTGCAATTATATGAGGCAATAGCTAACTTGATAAATACCTAAATAATCATCATGGAATTATTAGACTTATAGCGCTCGGCGCTTAGCCGAGCGTTGAAAATCCCACAACACACTTGGAATTTGCCAATAACTTAGGTACTATTAACACCACCCAGTCTAAGCAATAGTGTGATTAACAATGTTAAAATGCGTAAAGCTCACATAGGTAATCAATAATACACAAGAGATTATTTGTAAATTCCACATCATTGAGTTAAGTATTTGGATAAATTTACTAAATTTATTTGACATAACACATAACACATAATAACACAACAGGCGTGTGTGTATGACAACATGTATGAATGTAAACGAAGCAAAAGAAGTATGTAAGAATCGTAGCATATGGCGCTCTGTAGTTTCTGCCTACCCCCATGGGAAAAAGGCGTGAGTTTATGTATGTATGTATGTATTATTTAACATATTACAAAATAAGTTAAATTTAGGTAATAAAACAATAATCCACAATATTCCACAACTTACGCACAATGCCATCAGTCTCAAACTAAGCAGGGTTCCGTATCTACAAGATGTTTTATAATGAGTCTTATTATAAGTCTCCGCTATCTGTCCGTCCTGTCTATCTGCGAGCTGTATCTTATAAATTGTAATGTATACCTAGATAGTTTGATTTAAAAAAATGAAGATTGGCATACCTACAAGAAAACCAGATTTTTTCAGCGTTTATACTTGTCCTTCACAATTGTTGTAGGGATCTCTAATCTTGTACGGTGATACAAGCCTTATAATGTGCGAGCCTTACTTGTAACTTTGAATAATGGTAATAATTTTAACTCGAACTTGGATGTGTTTTGTGTAGTTTCAGGATTATTAATAAAAAAAAACGTAATATATTTCTACACCAATTTTATTGGTAGAACAAAAAACTCGACTGTAGTGTATCCGTAAGAGCTTATTGTAATACCTACCTGTGTTCAGAAATAAAGTTTCATTGTAGTGTATTTTTTTTAATTTACAGATGGCCAATACTTCCAATACATGATGTACCTTGGACCCCGTCTTATCTTATATACATGTGGGATGTTAATTTAGAATGCATGATTATTTGATGGAATGTAGTAAATATGAACGCAGTGATGGATGAATGAGAAAGTATGAATGTGGGAAGGAGAAAGAGGAAAGATTCGAATATGTATTTTGAAAAAGGAAGAAAGAAAAAGGGTTGTCGAGCGAGTGTCAAGAAGTAAAGACGTTTTTTACTTAAGAAGTTACAAAATATTTTAATAAAGAAGCTACCAAGATATTTTCATTTTTATTACGGTGGTCCATACCTCTACATACATAAAAGAAACAATAAGTATGAGAAACAGTACACGTTAACAAGCATATTGGTCACAACACATAATATACTGTGATAGAATAATGATATAATCGCGTATGGATTGTCCAATGCATACTTAATGACTTGTTCGCTTGAGTGGTTGCATTTGAATTTTAAATTTTGTACTGCGGCATGATTTCCTTAGTATATTTTTTTATTTGTTAGATTATTTTTTCAAATCTGTCTATTAACGGTTAAAATAATATTTATCCAAAATTTAAATAAGTAAAATTAAAATACAAAAATGTTAATGACGTAGTTATGTGGTAACTATTCAACATTAAAAGTATATATAGCCTAAGTGAGAACCTCTTCTTTTTTTGCAAGTCGGTTAATAAAAACGATCTTATTCTATCTGCAAATGTTGCATTAGCTTCCTCGATTCTCAGTCTCACACCGGAGTCGTAATCCTTTATTTATAGTTACTGGCATCATAAAGGATTCCCAAGAGCACTTCGCAGACGAACAAAAAGTTTTTACATGCATATTAAAGTTAATGCCGATGATATCCAGTTTCTTTAGTAATGAGTTGAATACTTGTATTTTTAGTTGAGTTTGTTCGCTGAGTGACGTTGCATACCTGGAACAAATGGAAATTGAGTTATTAATGCAATATTAACATGAATTTAAATATATAAAAACAAACAAAATCAGGTAGGTACACTGGGGCGTCACAGTACTCCTCCCTATCGCTGTCATCCGAAAATACGCCCACAAGACCATACAATTTAAATAATAATAATGTAAATCTAATTAAATCATGTATGAAAGAAGAACGAACGAATCAAAGGGCATCGTCGACTCAAAACCAGGCAGCATTGCCACGATGAATGGCAATACTTATTTTTATTCACAACCTACTTTAGTAGTAAAACAAAAATAGGAGACAAAATACAATGAATTAAAGTACACAATATCAAAACATTCAACCCTAAAAAAACACGCAATAGTTGTTTACAACAAAATAGCTAAAGCACTGACAACAACCCACGATGTTGCCGTATCTAAATACTCGTGTGAAGAAAAAAGTCTGTGGCTTTGGTGGTTTTGTCTCTTTCATGGTTGGCTACCAACTTCCGAATTTAGAGTTATTTTGCACCGGTTAGTGTTTTTTTTGAAGGTTGTATTTTTTGTCAAAAGTTTTTATTTTACAATTTATATTTATTTTTTATTTTTATATAGATGATTCATTATTTTCCATTTCTTTTAACATTACAATGAAACAAATAAACAGATTTCGATGAAATCATAGAGAAAAATTCATGAACAAAAATGTTTATAAAATGAAAACTAACAAGTCAAACTATGCTATTTTTTTATGGGACCAAATGGTAGCTATTCTGCTTCGAGCTAAAATCACGTAAATCGGATCATTAATCTCGGAGTAATCGATGTACATACATAAAAAAAAACCGGTCGAATTGAGAACCTCCTCATGAAGTAGGTAAAAAATACTAAAGCACTGACAACAACCCACGATGTTGCCGTATCTAAATACTCGTGTGAAGAAAAAACCCGCAAATACTTTTTTCCTAGACCAAAAACCGAGAGTCGAAACACATAACATCGAAAAGGGAAGCCAGTTGAAGGGGCTCTAACTCTCGTATGAATCCGTTGAAATGAATAAAAAATAGCTCGCACAAAGGGCGTACGGGTCAAAAGCGAGATACCTCGGAGTGTAATAAAGTCTCTCTTTTGCAGAGAGCCAACGGTTCAAATTAAAAAGTAATGTGGCTTTCGTCAATTGCAAAGGAGGATATGTTTCCGTGAAAACTTAGGGTTTGATGTGAATACGCTTCATAAGATTCGTGGCGCACTCGATATGCCATGGTGAAGTTCGAACGGGACGGACAAAAAGCACCTGTCATTTTAGGGTTGAAACAAATGACGGTTTACGTAATTTTTGTGATGTTGTTTTTGTGGCATCATTACAATGCTACTGAATGTTTACGTAAATACCAGCTCATTGCTGTTTACTGCAAGGAAAGTCTTTTTTCATTTTGTTTTAAATAATAATTATAATTATTTGTAGGTGCACAAAAATCAAACAGTACAGGCAGAGACTTACTAGCAGATCTAGATACAGCTCTAACAACATCCTACGCTAGCACATAGTGACGTAGCGACAAGAGAACAACATGTCCTGAGGTGCTAAAGGAGTGGAGCGGCATTCCACGGCTATCAGGCCAATCCCAGAAGTACGGTAAAGATTCCTATCAGCACCTTACTGGAATGCTTCCTTCCTTCGAGCACGTTTGCTCTTGCGAATCTCCACTCTAGCCGGCCGACTAAGGCAAGAAAGAGGTGGAAGCTTCGTTCCTCGGAGGTGGGAGTTCTCTCTGGCCGGCCAATTAAGGCAAGCCAGAGATGACGAATAAGACATCTCCCGGGAGATCAGGTCCGTGGGGTCACTACTGCCCAACAGCTCGCCACAAGCTGCCCTGCGGGGTTATTATTATTAATAAATGGTACAAAAGTAGCACAGTTAAAAGACGAACGTCTGACTTCTAAACTAGGCAGAGCCTGTGTCTTAGAAACCAAAGCTCCTTGAAAATGCAGTGCCATTTATAACAAAAATCAAAAGTATTAGATGAAGGTAAGGTATAAAAATCATTTATGAAATTATCAATTGAAATTAGGTCATTCGATTAGCTTGTTCTAACGATTTGGATTTTTACAAACAACTCATCAGTTTTATTCTATTATATATTTAAAATAATTCGCCGTTTCCTTTCGATGTTTTTCTTTAGTGATGTCTAGGATGAACTAAGAATGGTTACGTTTGTTATGTTAATAGATATTATTTTTTATTACACCAAACAATTACCAAAAAAACCGACCCTTTAACCTTATTCCATTAAACGTAAACGGCCTCAAAAGTTGTAAAGAAAAGGCAAGCCAAGATTAACTTTTAATTAAATTAAATTTCCTTCTAAAACCTCACCAAAATAATTAGCCAAAAAGGTAAATCACAGTTAACTGCAGTTTTTAAAAATGTCTTCGAGTTACCGCGTTAAATAGAAGTGAATTATGGCTGTATGCACGGAGTAACAAATAAGAACAAAGTTAGGCACTGGACATTTTAAAATACAAGCGTCGCCAGGAAATATAGGGGTGGAAAAACTTTCGAGGATGTTCCTTCAGCAGTTTAAAGTGTTCTAAAAGCAAACAAGTGTTTTCAGCTTTCCTTTTAAAATGGAAGAGCATTATATTTTGTGCCACTTTCATATTATCGACAATACCATCTTAGTTATTTTTCGGTAGTTGTCTCGATAAAAAAATCTTTTAGCGGTTCAGTATCGGGTATAGGGCTATCGAGTTATGGGGTGTAATTCCATTAAATGATTATTTCAAAAAATAAAAATATTTCATAAATGATTATTTCATGAAATAATTATTCATGAAATGATTATCTCATGAAATTATTATTTAATGGGATTAAATTATACTAGATGGTTGTATCGGCGATTCGAATTATTATAACTCAGATAAACCATGTTTTTTTACGGACGTGAATCATATTTTTATAAATTAAGGCCTGACACTGAACAGTAAATTGCAAAAAAACACAAGAAAATTTTAATTTCACAGGAGCCCTACTGTGGCATGTCCACCTTAAAGTAAAATATTTTGAAGCAAGTCTTTGTTTTGAGTGTTGACATTTCGATAGAGCAAGAAGACACACACAAAATTTTTGTTTTTATTTTGTGTCAGTATTTTGTGAACTCTTACCACATAAACGTTTTACGCTTAACTATTCAGAGGACTAAAGACACTTTTTGCGTTACATATAGAGTTTTGAATTAACCTCAAAAACACATTTCGTGTTATATTTTTAACAGGTTAATGTTTACCTATTCCAAATAAAAAAATAAAAAAAAAATTAAATAAATATATATTAAAATTTCTATTCCAAATTACATCCAATAAATAAATATTTATTAGATGTAATTTGGAATAGAAATTTTATTGACAGTTTACTTACTCATATTTAATTGATCAATTTATTCTGTTTCATTACCTACTACTTTGACATTAAATTGTATCTGAAAAATATGCTTTATGAACTGCTATGATTCCTATATATATGTTTCAATATATCTTTAATGATTTATAATGAATATTATCACAGTTTATGCAACATCTCTGCTACCAATTTGAACGCCACGGCTGAACATGTCAGAACTATTTTGAATATTATTACTATCTTGCATGGAATGGACAATTGGACACTATGTTTAAACAAATTCATTTTACTTTTCTATACACCACTAAAACCCAAAGACCTTGAAACCTCCTATACAATATTAGCAGGCTAACATCTGGCGAATGTTCCAAAAAGTCATTAACATCAAAACGCGAGTCTCGCCAAACGCCATCGGTTATCAAGCTCAAGTTGTTTGCGAAGTTCCCCTTCCTTTGACAGCAGCTTTTCGTCTTCAGCCGGCAGATCTGATGTAATCCGACCCACACTTCTAAGTCTCTATAGCTGGCCTGAATTACGGTTATAATCGCAAATAGTTGGTGACTAACTTCCTATCGATACGTGGACCTTAGTGCTTAAGTGGGAAGCCAAAGATCTTAGAACTTCATAAGAGAGAAGCGATACTTGAAACACTTGACTTTTGCAACTTGAGTGGAAAAACAAATAAATATTTGCTCTTAACGTTCTCTTGTTTTCGATTTGTTGCTGACTTGGCGCCTTTGATGCTCAAACGGGCGACAATTAAACTAATTATGGACCTTCGCTAAAGGGAGAATCAGAAATGTGGAACTACTCACACAGAGTTTCTCGATCAAATTAAGACCGACCGTCTATCAAAAAATATATATTTTTTAATACTTACTTACAAACAGGTTTAAATAATTGATATGTGTGCTTTCTAATATGAAGCAAACCGCCTTTAAGTTAATATGAACAGTATCAAAATACCTTTAGTAACAAAATTTTTAAAATAGCTGGTGAGTATAAAAGTTTTTCTTTTTAATATATTTTCCCTCTTTTACAAGGTAGCCTGCATGTAACATAAACCTATTGAGCGACCGCAAAAGCAATTTATCCGAGCATTACTCCTCACAACAAGATCAAGTACCGGGGAACTTTATCAAAGATCTTTGTAAAGATTTCACCCTTAGTATTAAGTAGAACACCACAGCCTCCTTCAAACAGAAATAATGGGAAGAGATAACGACAGAGCTGGGCCATTACCCAATTGGGTAAACGGGGATTCCTTTCTTTTGTCCGAGTTTATCTCGTTCGCTGAAATATGATCTGCGGACGAAACTCTGATTGTCGCGGGACCATTCAATTTGAAGAAAAACTCACTCGGCCTTCATTTAATAAAGGATATCGATATACCACGGCCTCCACCATTGTTGATGACGCATAAACGTTACTACTCACAAGTGACTCGAATATATCGGACACATTACCAGCTCCAGAACTTGCTATGTTCGATGACCTAAATAGAAAAACAAACTTATTACTTGGCCAAGACATTTTATTGCCGGCTTGTATTGCTGTGTGTTACAACTTTTACATAAACACCGGGCGTGGGACATGACGCAAACAAGATACGAACTTCTTTATTAAAATTTATGAGTTCTATCAGACACCGAAAGTTTTTCAAGCCTACTTGTATTATGTATAAGAAAGCGGTTACCGTTTTGTTCCTTACTTTTCTGTGCATAAATTATGGCGTGTTTTTTTTTTGTTCAATACAACATGAATGGAACATTTTTGTTCAAACTTTTCGCGGAGCGGCGATTGAAATACAAATTTTACGCGCTCGCCTTTGTCCTTTTTGAAATACATGGAATACTGTACACTGTTGCACCTTTTTAGCCAAATGTGTGCATTCATACGGCAGGAAAATTTTAGGTTTTGGTGCAGCATTAAAACCAACTAGTCTATCTTGCTTAAGTTGCTAATTATTATAATAATAAAAAATAAATTATTTATTGCCCAGAAAAGAAAAGAAAATACATGGCGTGTTAAATTATTACACTGTTACGTTGTCAGAATTCTTTTATATACAAATTGTGAATAATGTCCCCATATGCTAGGAAAGTCTTGTGTTATAGGAGACATCCATTCGTCCATTATAGCGCTACAGTTAACATAATTCGGTGACCTAAACGTGTAACAATAATGTATGTACATGTGAGCACGCATGCGTGAGAGGCATGTGTAAGAGTGTGTGTGTGTATGTGTGAATGTTTGTGAGAGGAAGAGTGTGAAGGTGCATAATATTATGTGTGTGTTAGAGATGGTGTGTGTGTAATGATGTCTGGGTGGGCGTAATGTGTGTATGGTGATTACTTATATACTAATTTACGTGGATGAGGGTTTTGCCAGTGCCTCTGTCTCGTCATAATCAACTCGTCGTCACTCGTCGTTAATCGTTAAATGCACTAATTGTCAGGTCGCTGTGTGCAAACAATAGCAGCATAATTTATAACCTCTCTTCTAACTTTATAGTGGCCGGCTTCAAGTCTAAAACAACTAAATAGAAATATATGTACAAAGAGCAACGGCATATTTGGTCTTCTCAACTCAGTTGGGCAACACGAATATCCTTTGATGAAACGGTTTTTACCGAAACTACTGTTAAAGTACAACCAATTACAGTCAGACCAACGGCTTAGCATGATTTTTGAAGCAAGATCGGGTCTTGGTAAGCCGTCCACGGACAGACTTGGACAAGTGTTGCATAATGTCAAAGAAATGAAATGAAAAAAAATAACAAAAACAAAATTTTAAATACAAGCCGAAATTTTTCTTTCTACCAACAAAATGGCGTAACAATTCATTCAACACGTACAATGAACACTCCAAATACCAAACAGTTCTTCGGAAAACAACACCGACCATATTGCTCAAACAATACCCATTCCAGAGCAATGGTAATACAAATACAAGTGTCGTGCAGATACCTTACCACGGTAAAGGGCATCCCGACATCTTCGTAAGCCCGTAAAGGAAAGTCGAGGAATTCTCGGGGAAGACTGAGGTGGCCCCAGAATGAAATTCCACTCCAAACTATGCGTAAATTGAGGCCTAATTGCAATTCCTATTGGTATCTAGGCCTCCATTGCAGGCCCGATGAATAGATCCCATATGAGAACGGCTGCAAATATCGACGAAGATATTGGTTTTTGGCGAACTTTAATATGTATTCTGGCGCTTTCGTTATTTGCCGTTCGACAATCTTTATTTTTCTGGGAGCACTGTTGTTTTAGTCTGAACATCAGTCTACGATATTATATTGAAGTGTTTCAAAGGTTAAATGTTGCAAAGATTTACGTTATTAAATTGTTCAATGTAAAAACTAGTATCATATAAAACTGCCTCACTGGTCTAGTAATTGAAAGCATACACGTCTGGATGTATCCGAAGGATATGGCAGATGTGCCTCTTCTGGAAAGGTATTATTGGATTTTTCATTTCCTTATTTCTTAATCATATTTGACATTCAAGTTTTTTATGACTATTACAGACATAATACAGAAAATTTGACGTAATTTGATTGAAATTGAATTATTTTCAATGATTTTGAATTTGTTCATATATTTGTTTTGTTTCGTTTTATTCTATTTCATAAGTTTTCTACACAATATTATTATTGTTTCGAAATAAATGACTCATGACTTTCAATTTTGAATTTCTCTGTAAGAACCTTGAACCTAGATTCGTGCCCAGTGCTAGCAATGGGCCTGTCACCAATATACGTGAGACTAAACATGTTAATTTTGTACCTATTGTTAGCTGTAAGCCACCCAAAGAAAATAAAATAAAATAAAAATAAAATAAAATAAAAATAAAAATAAAATAAGATCTGCCATACCCTTTGGCGAAATCCAGCCGTGATGAACGGCTCTGATAATTTTTATCCTAAAAGCAATGATACTCTGATACAAAAATAGATATTCGTAGTGGAAAAAAAACCGTTCGCACTTCATTTGAAAGTGGGATGAGAGTGCGAGGCTCGCCTGCCTATCTTGATCCGCTCCAAATGAATCTTTAATAAGGCCAGCTTCACGCAATATAACCTTATATAACTTTTCATCTTCACTAATAATAAATTTATGTTGGCTATATCCATATTTTTTTAGTTCTCCCCAAAAGGTTTTTCCATTTTCGGTCTTTTATTCAAATCGTTTTTTTTTTTTCTTTTGAATCTGCTTAGATTATTTATTATTTAATAAAATATGTATATTGGACTGAATTTTTTAAGGCAACCCATATGGGACCCATTTGGGTTCATTTCTAAATTATCTACCGACAGCGCTATTTTGAGTGTGAAGCACACCGTGAAGTACTACACGGATCGCCACACTCCAGTTTACGCTTGCTTCCTTGACTTGAGCAGGGCTTTTGACTTGGTTTCCTACGACGTTTTATGGAGTAAGATGGAGGAGGTAAATTTGCCCCCAGAGTTGACAAATACTCTGAAGTACTGGTATGGAAACCAAGTCAATAGTGTGAAGTGGGCGGGTGAGCTGTCTAGGCCATATGGGTTGGAATGCGGGGTGAGGCAGGGGGGGTTGTGCTCGCCAACGCTTTTCAACCTATATGTAAATAGTCTGATTGGCACGCTCAGCAGCATGCGTGTCGGGTGTCATATTGATGGCGTGTGTTGTAATAACATTAGTTACGCTGACGACATGGTGCTGCTGAGTGCGTCAATCTGCGGGCTAAGGTCACTCGTAGCCACTTGCGAACAATATGCCAAGCTACATGGTCTGGCTTATAATGTCAGCAAGAGTGTAGTCATGGTCTTTGGGGCCAGGGGTGAATACCCAGATGCAGTGCCTTCAGTGAAGGTTAACGATGTACCCCTGGTGAGGGTGGACCGGTTTAAGTATCTGGGGCACTTATTGACCTCTGGCCTCAAAGATGATGAGGATATTGGTAGGGAGCGGAGGGCGCTGTGTGTGAGAGCAAATATGATTGCCTGCAGATTCAGGCGTGCCTCTAATGAGGTAAAGCGCACTATATTTAGAGCCTACTGCACGTCTTTTTATACTTGCAGTCTGTGGGTACATTATACTCAAAAGTCATACAGCGCCCTTCGCGTCCAATACAATAACGCATACAGGGTGCTGATGGGGTTGCCCCGGTACTGCAGCGCGTCAGGGATGTTTGCTGAGGCACGCGTGGATTGTTTCTACACGGTGATGCGGAAGCGGTGCGCATCCCTGGTCCGTAGGGTACGGGGCAGCGCCAACAGCATCCTGTCTATGATAGCTGGCAGGCTTGATTGCGTGTTTGTGAACCATTGCTGCAAGGTTTCTGCTGGGCCTGTCACCTTGTGGCAATGAAGTCACATTCCGTTTATGTATAATCTTTGTTTGTTACTAACTTAGTTTGTAAGTGTATTGTTACTAACACTGTGAGTCCTGTTACTTGTTTTAATAAATTATTATTATTATTATTATATGCAATATATTTATTGACATAATTAATTTAATATAAAATAGGTTTCATTCTCTTCACCAGCTCAGTGGAGGTCGTTCTTAACGGGATCTTAGATTATTAGTAAAGTCGAATTCAGCTGTCATTCAAAACAAATGCTAGACATTTCACTCAAGCTTTCACGCTGTGATTTTTAAAGTATCAACAAGTTAAATAGTCCGAACGTATGATTAAAAAACAAAACATGAATATTACATACGATTTATTTAATCAGTCTACCAACAATTGTTTACATAAACAGCTTGCACTTAAAAATAATAACATTAAAACTTAAGTAGTTTATTAAATACTTTTTGCGAAAATGAACTCAAAAACCGATTCCACAGATATAGTTATAAGACTAAAAAGAATTACGAGTAAGCCATTTGAGTTAGTTTAGTGCAGATAATGTTACGTAGTGTACGCTGTAAGTGCTATTCTTAAAGAACACAAAAACTAAGTGTCGTTTTATTTTAAAATAGAGACAATAAGAGTAGTGTCAATGAAAACTTTCTTGACTTTGTAAGTTATTTAGCAAATTAAGTTATTTAAATTAAATATATTAAATATGTACACTTAAACTAACTACAAATAAATTAGTAAAAATCGGAACACTCAGGCGTCAAAGTAGTAGTTGTTTAAATTACTTTTATTGTGTTTTCTGTATTTTACATAAATAAAAAGTTATTTAAATTACTTATTAGCCTATAAGTCTAGATTGTAATTGGTATGAGTAACCGTTGAACATGGTTACATGATAATGAAGAAAAGACCTAAGCCATCCCTATAATATAAATCTCACCATGCGACTGAACACAATGAATAACTATACCAAAGTAAGTCCATATAAAGGCTCCCCTTTAGAAGTAGGTTTATGCAGGACCATCGTCGGAAGGTGAGCGTTATAATTTTCAGCATATCCGGCATTTACGGCGATTAATGTGCTAGGAAATACGGTTGGGATTAATCACATAGAAACGACAATAGTTACAGTTACCTGGTCGTATTTAGTTTTGTACATTTGGTTAGTAATATAATCTTGGAGAGAAGATGATTTAGGTTTCTTTATTCTATTGTTGGAGTGTTATAGTTTAACATAATATTGTTTTGTATCGTTCTACATACAAACATGGAGGCACGTTGAGAGTGCTACTGACTAACCATATAAAAACTCTTTCAAAATACTCAAAAAAACTATTGGAAAGGGAAAAAATAAGAGAACGGCCTCAGGGAAAAGGCCTCTTCTCATACAAAGAAGGCTCGAGCATTTCCACTTGCTTAAGGTGGGTTAGAAATATTTGAGATTTATATTATTAATACCAATCTTCCTCCGACCAGAAGAGCGTTGTCCTATCCGGTGGGCATGATAATTATTACAGGGTTCTTGTATATCTTGCTGATAACTTCAATATTGCAATTCATAATTAAATAAGTATAGATGTCAAAACAAAACCATATCTTAAAGTTAATCCAGTACCTACAATCTAAATGTACACATGACTGGTCTGTTGGTCTAGTAGTTGGCCCTGACTGCTATGCTCCGGCATTTCCATCACCCAGGACAAATGTTGTTGTGATGAGCACGATTATTATTTTGTTCTGTGCCTGGGTATAATCTTATATACACCACAAATTTTTAATTAGTACAAATACTTAAAGGGCTTATTCTAGACGGTCTACTAATTATATTTGTAAAGTATCAATAAATAATATCCATAAACAGCAAAGTTATTAGCGTTTGCTATATCCCAAAAAGTCACCCAATTTATGGAAACATTGTACAGGCGATTCATGACATAGTAGTATTCTTTAATCGTCATCTCTTGCTCATATTCGTGTGATCTTGCTCAAGCATGCCCCGCCTTCAACAGCTGTTTTCGTTATTTAAGTTTAAATAAATAGTGGCATATTTAAAAATTGAATTTCGTTTTTTTTTACTTTTGATTACGCAAATATGATCAGTAACCAGTACGGATACAACCCAATTTGCTTGTGTACTAATTAAAAAATTGTGGAGTATAAAATTTTCGTGTCACAGTGTTAGATGCCATTCTCCTCTGAAACAGGTTGACCGATGTTTATGAAATTTTACATGCATATTCAGTAGTTCTGAGAATCGGCTACTACACACATCAAAAGTGTCTAGGGATCAACATATATTTTTGCAATAACTTTTCTCCTGATTGATATTAATTAAAATTTTCTTTAAGGATTCATCAAATAAAGTGTTTTCGTTTGTCACAGTAACGATAAACCAAGTCACCTTTGCATTAATAAAGAAATTTGCCATTTTCCTAATAAAGGGATTTTTGACATTTGAACCACTGACATTAAAGTTCGAAAAAAAGACTGAAATAACAGTTTTCTTTAAAATTTTATTGGGTAACTTAAACAATTAATAATCCGTGTTTCTACCGCGAACACTAACAACACAAGAACATCGGTTTGGCATACTCAAAATGAGTTCATCCAAATCACGCTGTGGAATGGCCGCCCATGTTCGTTGCAACAACAAAAAAAGGTCTTCTTGCGACTGGATACCCTCCATATTCGGCAGAGCTCTTCTCTGTAGCATATCCCATGCATGCTCAATCGGGTTCAAGTCTGGCGACTGAGCAGGCCAGGGCAGGACATTGATGTTAGCTGCGGCGAGAGTCTGTCTTACAACTCTTGCGGTGTGCGGTCGTGCATTATCATGCATTAACTGAAATAAGGGACCGATTTGCACTTGTAGAGGAACGATGACGTCTGATACAATCGTCTCAGCATAAATTTGAGCGTTGAGGTTGCCTCTGATCCAAATCAACTCAGTTCTTCCGCCGATCCAAATACCCGCCCATACCATGATGGTTCCACCACTATAAGGATGGACTTCCTGGCAGGATTTTAATCGCTGTTGGCGTCCAGGGGTTCTCCAGTGTCGTATACGTCTTGTATCCGGTCTCATACCAAAACGAGACTCATCAGAAAAGCACACGAAACGCCATTGTTCTTCTGCCCAATTTCTGTGTTCAAGAGCCCATTGATATCGAATCCTACGATTGTGCATTGCTATAGGTGGTACCCGTAGCGGTCTTCGGGAATGAAGGTTCACTTCATGCAAGCGGTTTCTGACTGTTTGGTCGCTAATTAAGTTCCCTGAAGAGTGATGAAGCCTCACGGCTAACATCATGGCGGTTATTGTTGGAGCTCTTCGAGTTAAGATTTGAATGTATCGGTCTTGTCTCCGTGTGGTGCAGCGATACCATCCTCCATGGCGCTCAGCCACGGTACCAGTGCTTCGGTAACGTGTCCAAAGTCGACTGATAACACTCTGACTTGTATTCAGAGCTAAAGCCACAGTACGTTGCCGGGAACCAGCTTCTATCATTCCCACGGCTCTGAGCATTTCTTCCCTGCTTAAATGACGTCGCCGCTCCATAATAACGTTGGTTTTAATCAGTAGTAGGGAAACAGTAGCACTAATAATGTCTTCAATGCGTTGTATGTTTTTATAGGGAAAATATTGACAGCTGATTTTCATCTTTTACTCGAATTTGATTCACAGTTCCTGATTCAAATTATGAAATGCACCAAAAAGGATCCATATAAATTTATAAAATCATAAATTTATTACAAAGCCACATCTCAATCTCAAGAAATCCGCATAAAAATGCTTGATCCCTAGACACTTTTGATGTGTGTATTTTCTTTTTTTTTTATAAGCGCAGAACAAATTTTGCTGGGGCAGCTAGTTTATCTATGATAAGTATATTGTATTTAGTATTATCAGCTGTTTAGTGTCCATAAAAGTAAAAAAGTTGTGTAAAAGTTGTGGAATATAGTAACTCGCATTACTTGCACCAAACACAAAGCACAAACAAAAGCTTACCTCTATTTACCTAAGAACGCAAACACTTGTACACTATTCCTAAAATTGAACGAGCTCAAAGTAATTTCTTGAGCCGTCAAACGTCAGCAGTGAATCAATGATGGATAAAGCGAATTAAAGGAAATTGCCTACGGACGTCGCGTGTACTACTAATGAAAACAGTTCACTGTAAGAAAGTAACGTATTCTTGAAACACACGATATTTTAAGTACGTTCACCGGGTAAGTGCTCGATAATTTTAGAATGGACTTAGAAGGAAGCGTGACAACAAAGTTGTTGGTTATTTACGATGTAGTTTTAGCAAGAGGATGTTTGGTTTTCTTGTTTATAACATAACTTTTGTTGTGTTTGTCGAAATATAAGTAAATATTTGCGTTTCAAATCCCCTATCAAAGGTATGTTGGAAAAGAATTCAATTATAGAAAGCATTACCTTTGCACTTTGATTTTTTGTTTTTATTTTTCTATCTAATATGTTTTTCAAATAATAAGATCTACTGCAGCCTCTTCTCACACAGAGAAGGTACAAACCACATTTGTTCGAGGAAGGTTGAAGACAAGACATAGAATATTTGTAAGTCCAATTTACCTCTATGATATCCAAGATACATTTAAAACGTACACGTGAATTAAAAAAGTCATTGGCATTGCCTGGACACTACTATGCTATAAATAATTAAGATTTAATAGAACAATTTTTACGTCAACTTAAACAAAGATCAACGAACATTTTACACTGTTAAAAGTTCTATAAAAGAGATACGGCGTAAGTACACGATAATATACTCACCTCGAAAGAAAAGAAAAAAAAAACGTAAAAAACATATACGCTCTACTTTCTAGTTCTAAGAATAGTTGGTGGTTTCCGTGTGCACTGCACTAAGTGGGTATAATGCGATTAATGAAAAGCCCGAGTTTCAATACTTGATCGAACTAACAAACAGAATACATAAGTAAGCAGCATTCAAGTGGATCGTTTATTAACAACTTCGAAATTTTGTTTGCTTCGGTATTATTTACGATTCACAACATAAGAGGAAAAATCCTTATGTCTATGTGACTGGTTGTTTCAGGAACTACTAAAATGCTAACAGTTTTTCCATTTAATTCCAACAAAGCATGAAATTCTCAGTGCACCAGTTTTACTTGCTCTTTGCCGGTTTTAGAAGCAGATACTCATTAGGTACACATGGCTACACATCAAGCAATACATTTTCACTTTACACTGACCTCGCATTGTACAGAAATTCTATATAATGCGAGATCAGCTTATACTGGAAATGTACAGCTCGATGTGTGGCCGTGTGCGTGCGTGCAAAATGATAAAATGACGTCAGTTTCTTCTTCTTTTTTCAACTGCTTCAAGCACTAGTAATTAGGATAGTGACCTATTTTTTTGCGATTAGTAGGTACACAACATTTCGTTCGTTATGTTTAATTCCTATTTAGAGGACGAGCCCATAGTCATCAGTGAACAATACCCATACTGAGAAAGTTTAAACGGACAAATCCAATAACACCTTGTCCGACACGTGAGGCAGGAGCTCATATTCAGTAAAGCTTGCAACCACTGGCTGAACGGGGCACAATGGTGAAATGTGGGTAAATCTATTATACATACCTGCATAATGCAACCATGACAAAAAGTAATAAAGAGAGGGATGATAGATTCATCAATGAATCGATTGAAATTTTGTAATCAACTGGCCTAAAATATTGTTTATTTATTAAAACGGACTACCAGGCAAACAGAAATTAAATGGAATTAAGTGTAAGAAACTTCAATGACACCTACATTCTCAAGAGGTTGTTTTTACAAAATATCAATGCTGAAATACTATGTGGATGTGGCTCGTTGTCTCTTCCACCCTGTAAAGGTACCTCCCGACTTCACTTGAATATTTCAACAACCATCAAACAAACAGAATCAAAAATTTAATCTAATTCGCTTCCAAGAGTCATTAGGCATGCAGCCATTACGCTCCTTTCAGTCTAAGGGGCCAGGCAGTGGGCACAGATTAATGCTTGAATTTTTAAAGAAAAAAAGTAAAGGAACGAGGTGCGTTTTTATTGTTATGGTTGAATAAAACCTCGTTTTCATTGTTTATTGTTTAAAAATGCTTTTTTTTCGTGAGTTTGTTATATGCATTGTACTCTTGCATGAGTTAAGGAAAAAACGCTTTTTATGCACATATCCCAAACTTCTTTCGATCAAAACGACTCGCACACTAACCACTTCTAACCGACTTTTAAAAAGAAGGAGGTTATTTCATTTACAATAATAAACATTTTAAACAAAAAGGAAGCAAAATATCGTAGTAGGTGGCATTCTGTACTTTCTGCCTATTGGATAAAGCGTGTGTTTATGTATGTTTGTAGGTATGATAAAATTGAATCAAGAAAATGTTAATACTCTTGACGGTGGATACATTAAGCCGCTTAAGCATTTAAATACATAACCGTTTGTCGTATCAGCGGCTTTCTTCATATTTATGTTTGCTGGTACATTTCAGGACTTAATTTGGGTTGAAAAGTACAGTTTACATACTCTCACGCCGTACTGAGTTTACAAGAGAGGCGAAATTTTCTTAAGTGCTCCAAGTAAAACGTACCTACATAAATATCCATTTTAATAGGAACGAGAAACGTGGTTAGCATATTAAAGTATAAGGAAAAAGATTAACAGGAGCATTAAGCAATATGTTACAGAATTGAAGCGGAATCAAAAGGGAAGTGTGAAACAAAAGTTCATTTAAATCATTGTAATCTGACCAATTATGGAGTTGTGGCTAGTTTATCCTGATCTCTGTGTCTGTTAAGTTTGTACAATATGTGGGTCAAGTACGGGTGGTTGTACCTAATTACACTATTTCGCTAACAACGTCTGAGTTGAATTATTAGCTTGGAATGTCACAAGTTGTTGATATATGGGAGGGCGCCTCTGAGATAACTTTGTGTTGTTTGTAAGCCGACCACGCGAATGTCCTGCTACAATGATAATTATATATCTTTACGTAAATGTTAACTTGATTGGACTAGGCTTAAATAGTTTGTGAATTCGTTTTAATTCCATTTTAATGGTTTACATGTGTTTTCAGGTCGAGTAGTTTAATTCTCGAGGTCAGTATAAATCCGGGTCAAACCCATAGATTAAAACTAAATTTAGTAGTGGAGCATGTTTTATCTCGAAGCTCGTCATTTTATGTAGAGCATTTTCAATAGTAATATTAATCTATATTTATAGTATTTTAAAAAGAAAAGATTTGGATTTTTATATAACGAATAAACTTAAAACTACTTGACTGATTAGAAAATCTTTTAACGCTACAATATCCCAGATGACATGGGCTACTTTATTCCTGTATTCCCACAGGAACGGGAACCACGCAGGTGAAACCTCTTGACGTCTGCTATTACGCATTAATAAGCTTGTGTATTTTCAGAACAGGCACCTACAACGATCCGTTCCATCACAAAAATTACTGATGACACACGAAAATTGCCAAACTAAGATTAAATTGGGATGGACACATGTGCCGTTTAACAGACGATTATTGGGCTCAACGCGCTTTCCAATAGGTTCCTTTACATGGCAAACGACATTGTGGCAGTCCAAGACGCAGAGATGACGGGATGAGCTGGAGTTTGTCAACAAAGCCTAGTACCAGAATGCCCTAAGAAAGTAGGGAGACCTTTGATAAATTCAGACATTTCATCACCACTGCTCTCAAAAACGGTGAAGGAAAACATCGTGAGGAAACCGGCATGTCCTAGAACCAAAAATTCGAAGAGATATTGTGACATCTACCAAGTCGAACTGGGCCCGCGTGGTAAATGGAGCCCATACGAAAAATACGCGCTTTGACGTGAAGTTGCGGATTCCAGCCCGGTATCTTTAATCTTTTTTTAGCATGTAATAGGTAATCAATAGGACTATTTACCCGATTTAAGAGATTCTTTTACTGATAAAAAGCTACACTATTACCAATAATAATATATTAGGTTTTTTCAACGCGAAACAAAGTCGCGGGCAGAAGTATAATTTAATGAAAGTTTTAGTTTTCATTTTTACAATAGCCCGTAAACAGATACAGAATCAAAACCTCAAGGAGATTTTATTGTCAGAATCACTACGCTTAGATGTTGTAGGTACTGGCGATTGTTTGTTTTTATTTTATTAAGCAAGCTAAAGGATACCACTCTTGTGTTTCTCAGTATTTCCTTTTAACGCAATCCTTCGTACATTAACGACACTCGCGTTTGTAAATGGTCGGCTTAGCTATTGCCGAGAAATATCTGCGAATTCGGCGCAAAACAGTATCTAGGAATTCATTTTCCTCGAAGCCAGTAAGTTACAAGTGAAATGCACAGATTACCATTGCAACGCGGATGTTTCGAATGTTGAAAGGAGAACCACTTTTACTAACACGCATTCTGCTGCCATATAAGGTAAAGCCAGGCTGCAATTGTGTTAGTTGCATCAAGAATGTTTAGACCCATGTTTGTAGCTGAGAGTTCCAGTAACAACATGTGGCTGGCCACATATTATAGTCTATAGAAGCGTTTAAAAGAAAAAGAAGGATATTAGAAAAAGGTATTAAAGAATTATTTTAAAATTATCATTTTTAAAATGAACGTTTCTTCAATAAAAAGTTTATAAATAAGAACTTCCTAGTGCGTAGTTAACTTTTTAGGTCGATGAAAATCAAAACGCCGCCCGGGAGGGATGCCCTAGAAACATATACATTGACCTTATTGATAATATCCTTCAGAAAGGTCAGGTGCGTAGTACTAGCAATCGGCGTGCGATTAAGACCAGATGTTTGAACACAAACAAAGCAATGGACCATCACAGCATGCGTGTTCAGGGGGCCTATAAAAGTCACTATAACGAAGTTTGATAAATCCGAAATGTATGAGATTGGCATAAGCTTCCAAAAAGCTGAGTTCCACTTATTTCTGATTTATCTTACCTCTCCGGTTGTTTTGTGTCTATCATCACGAGTTGAAAGGGGTAAGCTTAAAAATTTGACGTGATCTCGATACCTAGTCTAGCACAATCCCAAAAGCGGTAAAATAATTTATTCCCTTTATCACTTTAAATTAACACTCCAGAATAAGGCCAAGCTTCATAAGACATCCCTAAATGAAGCCAAACGTGCTCCAATCCATCCTAACTTCACGGAGGCACCCTGGCTTTGGCATTCACAGTTCATCAAACATTGCTGTACCACGCACACATAGATATACATACAAAATGAACCGAACCGTTTATAATCGCGAAGTCTCGCAAGTGACACCCATCTGCTGAGCCGATGGCAATTAATTACACTTGCCAGTTACATACACTTCCACAGCCCATAAATTGATGCTTGAATTAAGACTGTTTAAGCGTTTCTTCAACAGTGACTGATTGTGAGTCATTAACACTTGTGATAAAAACTCTTCTGCGACTAGGTCCTCTGAAAAGTTGTCGATTTATCTAAATAGAGTTAGGGAATATCTGGAAATAGTTACTATTCAACGGCACTAACTTCTTTGCAACAAATTTGTAAGAAAGAACTTTATACCTTCTATTTAGCGTATGATTATTGAGTCGGCCCAAAACTTTTCTTTTGCGCTGCGCTGTTAGTAACATAGTTGAATTAGTGTGGTGTCCTGGGCACAATATCAGGGGTCCCGTCGTTTATAGATCTAGTAGGTACCAGACTAGTACTTCCGACCAGCAAAAACACTAGGTAGTGGCGAAGGGTGGGCCGTTTTTGGGGGACTGTCTTTATGAATTTTTTTTTGACGTTCAAAAAGTGCTGATTCTCAGCCTTGTTTGAATAAAGACTTGATTTTGATTTCTACACCTGTATATCTGCATCTGAGCAAATTTTCTTAGTTTTGACCAAGTTTCGCCCCAGATCAAATCAATAAGTGGGACAGTGGGATACAAATAAATTAAACTGTTTAGGTATTTCTTGCGTATTTCTCAGCAAAACGCCGGAAGATCTAACTGTTGATGTTATTTATTGTTTATTTTCTTTAACTGATCGAATTTGTCGATAGTAAGAAATATCACGAAATTTATTATAACACCTTACAGAATGATGATGCAACTCTGCGTTTAAAAAATGGCGCTCCTAGACGGTAACATCAAAAAAGTTCCTAGGTACTAGCTAACGGTTATCGTTCCTTTATTGTTTTCTTTACTCCCATTTTTGTTAACATCCGTTTGCCTATACGGGTGAGTAAAACTATAACGAGTGTGTCGGTAAATTACAAACCCCTGTTATTAGTATTCAAGCAGCATGAAGCGGTTTGATGTCTACCAAGAGCCAACTTTGCTGGCGAAAATTACGCGTGATGCATACTGGTTGGTTCTAGTAAAGGTGCTAAATTAAAGGTAGGTATGTGCGAGTCTGAACATAAAAAATTCGCTCGTTCGTTCGTAATTCGTCGTTTCATTCGTTCATTCTGTCTCAGTTTGTAGAAGCAGGCAAGACTAGTATTATATTGTCATACTTATAATATTAAACGCTAGAGATCCACATGGGAAGCTGGAACTGTGTGTATGTACCTGAAACAAAGAAAATAAACATCAGATTGTGCTCTGGCGGATTGTAATTATTTTTAAGCGACTTCAAAAAGAAAGAGGTTCTACTTGTGATCACTTTACAGTTATTTTCAATAATAAATATTGCATTCTGTAAAAATCACCTCGTGAAAATGGCGAATTGAGCTCTCATTCCATACTAATGCTAGGAATTGACAGTTTTTTTTTTATATTAAGAGCCTATTCACTCTAGCCTTGAAGGCACCTAAATTATAATCGGACGGGAAGACCGCAGTAGGCAAGTTGTTCCAGTCCTTCGATGTACGCGGTATAAACGACGAAGCAAAACGCTTTGTCCGAATCGTGGGAGTGCCAACGATGTAAGGTGGACACTCGCCGTACGCCGGGGTTGTCCGATGGTAGAAAGGTGATGGCGGAATCAAGTCATGTAATTCCCGTGCACACTCTCCAAAATGTATCCTATAGAAAACCGAAAGGCTAGCTATTCTACGCCTATGAACAAGGCTTTGCAGATTGGTTCTAACCAAATCTGGGTCACCAATAAGCCGCTTCGCACGCCTCTCCACTGAGTCCAAAGCTGCTAGATGACATCTGGCAGCACCAGCCCATATGTGGCTGCAGTACTCCACACACGAACGGACCTGTGCTTTGTATAACATATATAGTTCAATTCAACTATGATTCTGCTGGCATCTGCTTTCAAGTCAGCAGAACTGAAATGGTCGGTTCTAGTAGTACCTACCAGCAGTGTTGTTCTGTGTCTCAATTGTAATATGGGCTTTTAGACAAAATTTTAGTTTTTAGTCCCCCATCTAGATTACAAGAAAATATTCGTCACGTATTTTTTTTCTTTTTTCACGCAATCAAAAAATAACATCGAGTTAAAATGTAGAATGACGTCACTAGCCAGTTTATGCTAGCTAATGACGTTACAAGCCCCTCAACTTTAATGCGCTTAATCTAATCAGTTTTCCATCTATTTGAAAAAGAAAAAAATATGTGTATTGTGTGTGTGTGTATTGTCTTGTCATCTAATTAATAATAAATAACACCTAAAAATTTTGTAAATAGTCCATAACACACTTTTTTTGGTATTGTTTACGTTCATATAAGTACTTATACACGCACACCAGATTAACAACACATATCGTCGCCTTAGAGTGAAAACCTCGGGAATGCATTTTTGCTCAAATTTATTTTATTGCGTTTCTAGGAAAAAAACATCGCAACGCACCTCCTGATGTGACTAATTTGTTAATTTGATACTCATAGCGACATCTCTGGCAGTAAATGAGAACCTCGTAAATACTCGCATCTGTCAGTTAGACGTGAATACCTTGCAACAAACGTGTCGTTTCTTGTTTGAAAATTGATTACTTGAGTTTATCCTACTGTAGCTATATAATTTAGTGTTTTTCGAAAGAAGGTTTCCATATCAATTAATAAAAAAACATAAAAGACGCCGTACAAAAATTTTACAGCGCGCAGTTTTTTCTTCCTCCTGAAAGTTACTTCTTTTACACTTACGAGGTTTTCACTCTAAGGCGACGATATGTAGCTAAAACTTTCCTCCTATGTGGTAAATAAGCCAGCAGCTTTTGACGTAGGCCCGGCCTATGTACATGATTTATGTACCCACACATGAAAAGGTTCATCTACATTTCAGTAATACATAATTTCACAAGTATATAAATTATGTTCACGTCCTTCTCAGTAATCGAATTATAATAAAGCGGAAATAAGAGATCGGTCGAGTAGATTGCGGCCAAACCGAATTGAATACCTGACAATGTCATTGAAAGTCAAAAAGTCGATCCAATGTCACGTTGCTGGGTGAAAAGAGATGAAAAGTAATGAAAATGTGATATTTATAGGCTTAAAAGGTTTAATTTATTTAAGGGTAGTGACCGAACGAACTTTGCACACATGAGTAATAGAGGTTGCGTAAAAGATATCTTTAGCGTGTTAAAATTCTTACGTAATCGTCATTTATTTTATTTACATACACCAACAAGTCAAGTAAACCCAAACTGTAAAAATTTCCCAATAGAACATGAATTTAATTTCTAATAAAGTTAAAAAGCTATCCAAGAAATTTGATAGATTGGGTTAGCTTTATGTGCTGGCCTCTGTGCAACTAGAAGTTACCCGCAACTTCATCTGCACGAATTTTTTAAATTATTTTTCGCGGCATCCTCATTGTTGTTCTAAAATAAAAGTAGGGTAATATTAATATTGGCCATCTGCTAGTGAATCTGCGCCAAATCTCACCGCAACCTTTTCAGCAGTTTTGAAAACTAGTCGAAACAAACAGGCAGACACATAAATCAAATGGTACAGCTATGCCTTTCATATAAATAAAATAATAATAATAATAATCTTAATTCGATAAATTAAAATTTGTAAAATACAGTATTTAGTCTTAGAAATAATATGGGTAGGTACTACAAAATTGTAATGCCTGTTCTAGGATAAAATAGGAGCAAAGGGAATGTAGTGGGTATGTAGGGGGTTTGTACCTACATACCCCTTACATTCCAAAAAAATGGTACAATGACCCTATTCCTATAAATAAAATGATAATAATAATAATCTTTATTCGATCAATTAAATTGGTAGAATACAGGATTTAGTCTTAGAAATAATATGGGTACTTATTACAAAATTATAATGCCTGTACTAGGACAAAATAGGAACAAAGGGAATGTAGGGGGTTTGTAGGTACAAAGGTTAAAAAGCTGTTAATTCCACATTAAAACTAAACTTTTTAATTATAAGATGATTTTAGAGACACAATTGTACAGTTTGTATTTCATTAGAATTCAAAACGAATATGAGACTAGGTAAGTAGGCTACCGTAACCTAAAATAAAAATAAAATTTGAAAAGAAGACCCTTTTAGCAAAAACAAAAAAGCTACATCAAATATTAAAAAGTATAAAAAAAGTAAAATAAATGTGAAATGATCCAAAAAGTTAATTTTATTGTTCATTAATTACGGAGACATTATTTACTTTCGTCTGAAACCTTTTTTTTGGCTGCCTCTACAAACAGACACTGTGTACACTTCATTTACTTTATGTACTCAGTCCGACAGGTATTTCAAGGAATATTTCAGTATATCATGCAATTTGAGTAAAAAGATTTTTTGGGACATAAGGTTTTATGTGGTTTTGGTACATTACTTTTAGTATAGGTAGTACAAAAGCCAAAAAAAAGTACCTTACCACAAATAAGAACCACTTTTACTATACATGTAAGTTATTTAGTTTTTAAAAATTCCACGCTACAAATTTCATCTCTATCGTGGGTGCATATATACATACATACATACATACATAAATACATAAACTCACGCTTTTTTCCCATGGGGGTAGGCAGAAACTACAGAGCGCCATATGCTACGATTTTTACTTACTTCTTTTGCTTCGTTTAAATTCATACATGTTGTCATACACACACGCCGGTTGCGAGTACTACGCACCTGACCTTTCTGAAGAACCTCACCAATAAGGTCTATGTAAGTCCTTCTAGGGCGTCCCCTCCCGGCGTTCCCACTTACATCTGTCTTGTAAATACCTTTCGTTAGAAGATTTTCACAAACACTTTTACACGTAATTTTTTCAACTAGTAGATAAGATCGGTGTTTCACTATCTGACTACTCTGAGAAGAAACACCGAAAGGAACTCAGAGGTCACAGTCTCTTTTAAAGTCCGGACATTATCTTGTTCACATCATCTAATAACCACGTAGATCAGTGTCTGAAATGGTATTTTGAGGAAAGAACCACTCAGATAGGAGGGGACCAGATCAGTCAGTGCAAGCATTTGTCAGTAATCGTGAGCTCAACTCTGAACTTGAGGAGCAGGAGGAGGTTGTCGTGCAGGAGTTTTATGCTATTACAAGTAAGTTAAATAAATTAGCTTTTCTTAGTAGGTAATGAGTTATTTCTACATCAACCATTATTTCGGTTTAAAGACGTTTATTTCTCAAAGAACAAAAATAACAGTTCACTTATCGAGAAACTTAACTAAATTAACTGTAGCACAATAGTTTGTATGACGTTCAAGCCATCGAAGAAACAAAACACCATATTTTAACTAATAATTTATTACTAGGTAACTAAAATACATACATACCAGTTTATGAAAACAAAATAAATAAAGAAGAACCAACAAGCTAAACCTAAATGCCTAATAAATAATTCCTTAGGCCTTTTTTAAATGTTGGTATGCTTGTACACTCTCTGACTTTTTTGGGTAATTCATTATATAGCCGAACCTCCTCATACTGTTTAGTTTATTTAGAATCGAAACTATGACAGAACTAAACGAATGTACTATTATTGTACCTATTTAATTTCTTGAGGCGAACGGCCGGCATTAAACCTGTGACGAGCTAACCTGGAGGTCAGCCACTAACCACTTGATAAGAATAAGAATATGTCGGCGACAGTTATGGCTGAGCGATGAGCTGACACCGATAGGGGTTTCGTGGTACTGAGTTCATAACGTAGAATAACAATCTCCATTCCAGTAATAACCTCACATAACAATCGTAATCACAAAACAAAACTCACATAGGTAACTGACAGTTTCGTACTGGATGTGTGCCTTCGTTGGTGCTTCAAATCAACCTTAGCTTTTCCCAGCTCCCACACACCAGTATGACTCTGTCCACGTGACATTACCAAAAACACATTCGCGCCATTTCAAATGACAAGTAACGTCACGCTGGTCACCATAGACTCCGTACTAAGTTAATCAACTTCACAACTTATTATTCAAGATTGTCGCTTTCCACGACAAATATAATATTGCATAAGAATAAGCACGATGATATAAAATACTTTCTTGCATCATTTAAACTCAAAAAAAAAAATTGTTACTTTCTTTAAAGGAATCCAGATGTCGCTTGACGTTAATATATAATTAATTGCGTCAACGAAGCAGAATCACGGATTCTGAGTCCAAGTGGCATTTTAAATGTGCTTCCTTTGCCTGCTTTTACTTTACAGAATATTAAAAAAATATTGTCATCCCTTATTCGAATTTCACTTGTGCTTTTGTTCATCATGTAGCTTTTTACGTTAAAATAAAATAGATTCCACTTTATTTGGGCTCATAGTGGTATTTTACATAACCGGAGAGTACAAAGAAAACGTTTTCAATTGAATTTTCCATATAACACAGGAAATGAATACGCTTCTGCTGATATGTTTCGCTGTTTGTTTATTTATACAGTCTGCCTGAGTTAGAACTATGTAGTGATACTATCTTTTACTTTATTTTGAGTCAGAAATAAATTAAATTTCACTTGTGTTTATTTGCGGTTATTCCAATTTATTCTGCTGTCATTTTGTCTCTGTTAATGGTGATAATTTCTTTAGTAGCCTAGTAGTAAACTGTTCTTCTAACATACCAGACAGACATGTTGCTGGGGAGTTTGTTCCGCCACTTCTTATTCCCAGCAAAAACACTAGGAAGTGGCGAAGGGCGGGCGTTTTAGGGGACTGTCTTATGTAATTTTTGACGTTCAAAAAGTGCTGATCCTCAGCCTAATTTAAATAAATTACTTTTGATTTTGATTGATTTTAATTGATTTTAATGAGTATGAGTATTAAGATACAAAGAAAATTACAGATTAAAAATGAATGAATTAATGAATGATTTATTTATTTCCAAGAATATAGGTACATATGATGTTATGTTCAACGGGTTTCACTATATTCGGCATTTCGGCCGTACAAATATTAAAATTCTACTTACTAATAGCATGCATAGGTACAGACGCCAGCACATCAAGTTACCCCAATGTGTCAAATTTTCCCAATTGAATATGAACCTTATTTTGTTTGACATAAAGTTTAAAAACGATCAAAGAAATTTGACACATTGGAGTAACTTGACGTGCTGGCGTCTGTACATTCCCAAGCCCATGTAAGCTCATGTATCAATTACTTGTTCAATTAAATTACTCTTGTTTTACTAACGAACTTAACAAAGAACTAGCCAATACCGATGGGAAGCACAGATAAAATTCTCATTCAAAGCAATTATCCTATCTAGAATACTAGAATGAATTCCCGAACCGACGACTCTTTGATTAAGTACAATTTGTTACAGACGACAAGGCAGTGTTCAGAATAAAGACACTGATTTCATTGTTCAATTGAAAATAGTTCTTATAATGAACATCAAATAATAATTGATTAACAGAAAAATTCAATCTAATATATAAAATTCTCTTGTCACAGAGTTTTTACCAAACTCCTCCGAAACGGCTTGAACGGTTCTTATGAAGTTTTTGTGTATATTCAGTAGATCTTCCTTTTTTTTTAATAGTTACGACCTATTAACAGTAAAAGATCGTAAACTATTTAAAAAAAAGAAGGAACGAAATTTGCCGGGTACCTGGTCCAATAATTAAATATTAAATTCTCGTGTCAGTGTTTGTTACAATACTCCTCCGAAACGACGTGACCAATTTTCATTAAATTTTGTGTAAATATTCAGTAAGTCTGAGAATGGAACGTAGACTATTTTGTTTTTTAAAAAAATGGCGGAACAATGTATGGCGGTACAGCTAGTTAATTAATAAAGATAAAATACTATAAAAGTCATATTATCTCTTTCGAGCTAAAAAGCGAATAAACTCCTTGTCATGAATTATAACCTTGATCATCCTCATGTTCTTATCCCAATTTATTTGAGATCGAGGCAGTATATATTATTTTTCAAAACCTCTCTTTTTAACCGACTTCAAAAAAGGAGGAGGTTCTATGTTCGTGTGTATGTACTTTTTTTTTATGTATGTTACCTGATTTCTCCGCCATTTGTGGACCGATTCTCAAAATTTTTTTTTTTTTTTGAAAGAGTAGACTTCTGAGGTGGTCCCATTTTTATTACTGTATTCTTAAGTCAGCTTAAATAAGAAAACAAAGACAACCTTCGTAGTCTTCAAATAAACAAACCTAAATTAATTATACCTCATTCCACATCACGATCAACTGTTTTACAAACTTAAAAGAGAACAATTTCTTTTGGCCCAAACCTAACCGATTCCATAACTTCGAAAAACAAATCAGATAGGACAACATTCTAGTTTTTATAAGCCTAACTCATGTTGACCATGACAACAGGTTTTGTAATGTACAGACGTCAGCACATCAAGTTACTCCTATGGTTCAAATTTCTTTGATCGTTTTTCAACTTTATGTCAAAAAGAATAAGGTTCATATTCAATTGGGAAAATTTGACACATTGGAGTAACGTGATGTTCTGGCGTCTGTACCAATATGATGTCGGGAGTACATGACACGACCTCAGACTGATATTAAACTTGACAATTTATATCCAATTGTCAAGTTTAATATCAGTCTGAGGTCGTTAGCTCGCGTCGTCTGCGAATACTGTAACCCGATTGTTTTAGTGATGCCATTTTGTTTTTTGTCTCTTTCTTTTTTCAAATGATAGATGAAGAAGTAGTGAGATGATGCAATACATTTTGGCATATAAACCACTCTTCACCACTTCATAGTGTTTTCGCTGGGAATAACAGGTGGCGGAACAAACTCCCCTGCAACACATCTAACTGATTCGTTTTAAAAACTGAGGGTTCAATATTGGAGTTGCTGCTTTTTAACGATCCCGTTGAGATCTTCAAGCTGGAAGGTAAGCACGTGCGTCTGTGCAATGATAGTGCTACTTTCAGTCATCTATTCTGTTTATTAATTTTCCCATTAAATTAGTAGCGAGGCAATAGCCAATAGCTTTTATCGGTCCAAAAAGACACTGATTTCATTGTTCAATCGAAAATAGTTCTTATAGTTATTAGGAAGATTTTAAATAAGGATTATTTTGGTGACAACCATAGATAGTTTTTCAAATCTGAAAAAGTTTTTTTTTTTTTTGTTTTAGTTTATATAGGCTAATATTATTATGAACTGTAAACAATCATATAATCGCTGCGATTTGGTCAACGCAAGTAACATATAATTATATAGATTTATACATGTGGAAGCTTGTTATTAGCAATCGTACCTGAATTTATGCATGATATTTAAATTGTTATTAGTCTGTAAGCTTTCTTTAAAATTAAATAAATAAATAAATAATAAATAATAAAAGTTTAATTTCCAATACGCTTCTCTGAGGTTATTAGCACAGTACGATCCTTAAAAGTGGGCCGAACCGCGCAGGGCACATCAACTAATTTAAAAATTTAAGTCAGTTTACCAATCCACCTTACAGTGTAAATTCTTCTCGTATTTTGGTTTCAAAATTGTTTGCCCCTGCATTCCAGTGTTCTGAGCGAGCAATGGGGAAGGGATCTCAAAGAGATTTAAGAGATTAAGCACGTCGAATGCATCTGTACACAGTTATTTCCACTCAAGATCCGCTCACGGCAAAAAGTGGGACGGATTCCTCGAAGCTTTTTCTATTCTTAGTCTGTGTACCTACAACTTGATTTATGCAGGAGCTTAATTATGAAAAAGGATTTAGGATTAACTCACAATATTATTCAAACTACACGTTTGGTTGCACACAGAGTAAATTATGAGCATACATTTTTAATATGAGAAAACTTAAGATACCCTCTTTGATCCAAGATCTGGTTAAGACAGACGAGATCACAAGCAAATCGAAACTAACTCCAACCAAAATGCACAATTACTACTCAAGCGCAAACTGCACAGCAAAACATTATTCATCTCGCCGCAATTCCTGAACAAGGATGGTTAAAATTCAAAGTCAAAACGCCACGAACAATACCGCCAAAAGCGTAAAACCAACCGCGACTTTTCAAAGGAACCAGCGAACCATGCGAATTTACGGGAAACTCCAGGACAAAACCAACTATGTCCTGAAGAGACAAATTCCCGCTTACACGCCGAATAATAACCACCGACGACAATTCATGAAATTGCAGCGAATTTTGCCCCAATTGTACACGCCGAAGAATGTTGGATATTCCATTATAATTTCGTTAGTAATGGGTCGCCATCCGACCACCCTTTATCTGAGAATTTGAAGTTAGTAATGTATACAATTAAGATTAATGTGTCCTAAACACGTATAATGGCGTCAAAAACATTAGCCGTGAACATACATGTTGTAAGCGAGTCCTAATCTACACGAGCCAGCCATGTTTTGTTAGGCGACGCGACGTCGGTCGCAGAGATACTTAGTGGCCAGACCAGTATTAAAATTAAATTTCGCGCAGCTTGCGGGGGTCAGCACATCTTGTTCATTATTGAAGAGAAAATGAAAGGCGAGCTCGACCTCCATCGAGGATCCCGGTTTAGTTCGTATTATTGCTCATAAAATTTTGTATATTAATTTAGTTTGAACTCCCATGTCGCATTACGCGCGGATGAGTAGAAATTCGCTTGTGAAGTGAACCGAAATTATATTGGAACGGTATGAAGAGAGGGAAAAGAGGGAAAGCGGCAAACGTCATTAGTTGTTAATTTCATTGTATAGTTACAGCCGACAGTTCTGACGCTCTTCCAACAAAGGGTGATAAATTGTATATGCTGTAAGTAGATGGCTTTGTTTCGACGTGCCAGTAGGGTCTGTAAAAGGAGCAGGCTCACTCTTATCGCTTTTAATTTGAAACGATGCCAAAAAAATAAGGAGGTCCTGGAAGCGCGCGCGACGGTGTGCGATTACTTAACTTTAGTGCGGCTGCGGACCGAATTACATGGAATGGCGCCCAACGTGGGGCTCGGTATAAGCAAATTGTGAGAGAACGAAACGCCTTGAAATTGCAAATTCAAGCGGCTCCAGCGCGTTTTGTTCGAGTCGGTTCCCGCAATTCGCGCACCTCCACAGTTCCTTACATTATTTAACGAAGTAGCCGCGGAAGGAGATTTCGCTGTGCGAGTTTTTGAACGACTCCAGAAAATTCATTTGTAATTCATACAAAATTCTTTTCACTTCGTTCCCCTACTTTATTACGCTTTTATATTTCACTTTTCCCCTACCATCCGGTTATTATGTACATACGTGCTACGCGAAAACGTCACTCATTGTCTATAATCTGATCCAATTAAATTCAACAAAGAGTAATCTCTACGCTAATTTCCCGTACCGAGAAAAATTGTTGTTTCAATTATTTTTTTGCTTTCGTATCTCGTGGTAAAAAGATTACACAAATAAATGTACGAATTAAGCGCAAACGAGGCGCCATTTGCGCAGTAATTCCACTTTTAGTTCGAGGAAGGCGCATATTTCGATATTTTGACTGAAGAAATAAATGTTCGTCTATAATTTTAACAAATTTCCTGCCCGATCCGGCATTATGTTTCGCGACAGAGCAATCTGGGTCGTGATTACGCAGGGAAAAAACGCTAAGAGGCTCCCTTCAGCGACGTTACATCTTAATGTGGCCACAATATACATAATGGCATGATATTTAGACCACGAGTGTTCTTGACTGCTATACATCAAACGAAGACATTACCACAAAACGCCGGTTAGATACCGACAGCATAAAATATTCCCAACGCAATGATATATTTGAGGGATATGGAAATGGGCGACGGCGGGGAGTCGGAATATGTATGCGGGTGTCCGTGACAAGAACAAAAGATTTCGAGATAACAACCGTCCGGATCTTTAGGGTGTAAAAGATGAGGAATCCGAGATTATGGGATATCAAAAGAAAATGTTAACTGGATCGAATCTGGAGATACTTCAGGAAATAAACTTGCTTTTTTTAAACGATAATACAAAAAGAAGTACCTAAGTCTTCGCTAAGACGATTTTGATATAGTTTTTATTTTATTGACCCGCAAAGTTGATCGTCGTGAGGACACAGTGGTTTATTGGTAAAAAAAAATAGCTGTTTCACATACTTATAGGTCGAGTAGGCAGGTATTTAACTTCTGCATGCAACGCCGGATATTTTTTGCAGAATTTCCGATATGGTTCCATATTGAAAGTTGTATAATATTATATTCATGAGTAGAACAGCCTATATAAATTTGTCTCGTGATACAAAATTGCCATGAATTATGTTTCTTTCTAGGTAGAAACTCTAGACTACTACAACTCTAGACTATACTACTTTTACTTCGTTTATATGTCAACGTTCGTTCGTTCATCGTTCAAGTTTTTGTCAAAGGTAAAAATAACGAGTTCAGTACTTACTTACTATACCTACGGGATTATATAGCTGACACTCCACATTGTGCCCACATTTCCGGCGGAATGCAAACCACTTTTTCCATAATTATTTCCATGTGAAATATTCCCGCTCAATATTAATACATGATTTCGAATTTAAAATCGTTAAGCTTATTAACAATTTATGTAAACCAGTAAATGTAATGTAAATATGTTACATCCCTTTTTAATTACTTACGTTGAACATGTATTGCCATTCAATGTGGCACTTTTTGTGCATTCCTACTTTTTCTATTAACTCATCGTATTATACCAAAGAGATTTAAAATACTATAGAGCGGGCATGTCAAGGAAATGTCATAGAAAAACTTTGATCCCATGTCTCAGTAACGCCATCTAGAATAATATATGAATATTGGAGCGGCAGCGGAGCGTACTACAAAAAACTCATAGACTTGTATCCAGCAGGACACACTTTTTCGGACGAAAATTTTGTTCCAAAATTTTGTTTTGTTGTGTTGTGTTTTTGTTTTGTTTGTGACCTTTTGGCGCAGCCGTGAGACATGCCATTTTTTGTCTCTTTTTTTTTGTGTTATTGCGTTTTTACTGTGCGTGTATCCAGCTGTTGCCAATAAATGTATTTTCTTTCTTTCTTTCTTTCTTTCTTTCATGATGTCCGGTCTATAGGTATTGAATGTCTTTGTATTATACTATCTTATTGTCAATTATTTAGGCATTAAAACTATTGTTAATATTGTTAAATTACATTTTGCTTATACTTAGCTATGTTACGTCCTGACAACTGACTCATACCTACAGCTCTGCGTGTCGCGGGATCAATTCCCGCATGAAACAAATCTTTTTGTGGCCTACAGGTAGTTATCCTGGCCGTTTGTGTGTGAGCGTCGATGTTTATAAACGCACCCACAATACAGGAAAAAACTCGTAGAGTTAGATTAAAAAAAAAAAGAATTTTGATTCGATTGTAGATAGGTGCCTATAGCATTACCAGTCTGTACATAATGTTTTTTGGGTCTCCCCCAGGATCGCTACAACCAATGATCGAGGGGTGATAATGCCGTAATCACCAGGCTTGGCAGCCGAATTGGTTTTCATTACCATATTTCTCAAGTTTGCGTACAAATGACAGGGTTATTAACAACACTTTTAAATTTAAGTGTCCCAGCTGGTAATTCTATCAAAAATGTTGAGATATGCTGTCTATTGGTCGAGAATGTAAAGTCCTGGGTCTGGTTACTTCTTCGACCCAGCAAAAACACTAGGAAGTGGCGAAAGGGTGGGGTTTTTGTGGGACTGTCTTGTGTAATATTGACGTTCAAAACGTGCTAATATTTAGCCTAATTTGAATAAATGATTTTTGATTTTGCCTTTTTTGTTTTTTGTTCTTAGGCAAGTCAGTGTTATAGGATTTTCCATATTATAGATTTTCTCGCTAACTGGTCGTAGATTGGATTTTCGCCCAGTTAATAACAATAGGCTCGCCCTTATGACACGAGACTGAAAAACAAGGTAATTAGCGTGACCGTTAAAAGCCTCCTCAAGCGGCGTAAACCTCTGTTACCACCGGTATACCCAGGGCAATCGACTTCTCGAATCTATTGGCTAATACTTATACCACGATGGCAATTCAAGCTCTATTTCTAGTACCTATGATTGTCATCGACAAGCTTAGAAGAAAAGGATGATCGTATTGTTCAAGCTGATCTTATTCGGAGTAGATTCAGCTGAATCCTGAGGTAAAATCGCTTTTATTGAATTTAGTTTCAACATGAAATCTAGATCGATAAAAATTTGAAGCCGCTGTTGGTGATAACTACCCATTGTAACACCCTATGTAGTTCTTACAGTTTGTGTTCTGTTTTAAATGTGTATTTTATGAGCAAACCAACCACATAACTCACATACATATTTCATCAAACTACTACCACTATTCTACTAGCCAAAATTCAGAGCAACTCCTCAGTCCTCACATAGAGGGCGTGTCAGTAGCAGAGCTCGTAATGAACGCCCGGAGACTCACTTTGTCTCTGTTTTTGCTACACCTACTTGTGTGTGAATAATTTAGCAGAACCTTGAAGTTGGCTAAGACACGTCTCACTATCTTCAGTGGAGCTTTCCTTAACTTTTTGTTGTGTTTTTTGTTGGTATGGTCGTAGCTTTTGTTTTGAATAAGATGTTTGATGTTTTTGTGATTAAGTATCGGATTGTAATACCTTCATTTGAAATACCTTGTTAGCTTGCATGTTATCTTTTCTTTTTCTTTAATTACTTGAGGCCTGCCTGACAAAACAACAGTGGCAGCGGCATACCGGATGGCCGGGACTCTGTCGGTTTAATATAATTTAATAATATAATATTCCTCAACTTTCACACGATGCCATCTAATCCCAAACTAAGCAGAGCTTGTGTTTTGTGTGCTAGACATACTTATACATTTCTAAACACATACATATTATATATGTCGGAGACGGTCAATAGTATGGAGCGAAAACGAAACGCGAGTTTCGAGAGATGACAACACTGCACCGTCGCGATGACGGCTAACTTCGTGCTACGACGGAGCCTATAAAACGGAGGATCGCTACGACGACAGCCCCTTATCATCCTGCCGTCGTGGAGTCAACACCACCTCCACTACAGGAACTGTCATTCGTTTCGTTGTATTTTATTATTTGAAAGTGTAAAAATGTAACGGTTAAGTCATCCTGAAGAAACGCTTCTGCTTGTAACCCATAACGCTGTGATAATCATGTTCAAGGATGAAGATTCAACGCCTACCGGAAGCCATCCCCGATATATATAAATTACACTCAGACATAGAACAAATCATGATCGTGCTCATCATACATGCATTTGTCTTGGGTAGGAATCGAACCCGTCGTGGTTTCGATTGCTCCGGCATAGCAATCAGGGTCACTAACCAGCTTTTGCTATCAACAGTTTGCTACAGATTCCACAAAGAAAACAATAACACTATGGTGGATCTTAGAATTGTCCCCAGAACCTAATGCTTATCGGAAACAACCAAAACGAACCAGGCAGTCAAGTTTTTATTGTTCTTATTCTGAGATAGGGCAGTATTCCATCATAGTTTAAAACGGACGCCTATGTGTAGCCTATTCCAATTCCCAAAATCTGTTGAAGGTATTGAAGACAATGTGAATCAGAACTATTAACAACCAAGCCAGTACTAGCCTACTTCAGCAAACAACACTATAACCATTCTTGACAAACAACAAACAGTCTATAGGTACTCCCCACAGCTTGCCCAAATGGCATACATAAAAATAAACCAAGCTAGAACAAAGCAAGGCCTACATAAACTAGCAGAGCTAAGATAAGCTGTTAGGAAGGCCGTTACTGGCATCTGGCCACGCCAGCTTGCCAACCACTGGCACACAAGTAATTACTGTAATACATTTACGTTTCCACACAACACTAGATTTGATTAAAATGTTGCAAAGGAAACAAGAGAAGGACAAATATTTTTATATTAGCTGGAAGTCCTTAATTAATCCTGTTCATATTGCGATGTGCCTTTCCTCTAATCTAATAATGAAGTAAAGAATTTTCTTTATTTTTACAAGTGGGATACGAATGTAGGTTTTTTTAAATGGATAGTATAGAATCTCAAACAAAAGTACCTATACTAAATGTACTTTCTTCTAGCATTAGGTTTCGAAAAACTGTAGAAAACGGTACATTTCCACATCAAAGGATACAAAATAAAAGCGAAGTATTCCAAACAACACAAAAAACGAATTCCAAGAGAATCTACCCTATTACGGTGTATATAGGTGAGGTGCAAACAAAACACCTACATTCTTATCACCTATGCTAATGTCCCCTGCCCCACTTCCAGCATTGAAACAAACAACGGTACAGAAAACCTTACAAACACACTCGCATCTAATCCATTCAGAATTTCAAACGAAGATGTTTCTAGTCCATACAAGATTACACCCATGCAATCTCATTCAAGCTTATCTGTATTGGATAAACCTAGTGCATTGTGCCCGACTTTATTGAATGGATGTCTGCACGTCCGTTCGGTGCCGTGACTGGTCAGTATCTGCGCTCCGTCAGACGTGTTAGGTCTTAGGACAGCTCGGTACGCGTGGAAACCGAGCACTATGGTGGCAGTCATGCGTGTGTAACGGCTTTCAGTATTGGATTGATTCGCTTTGAGAACAAATCGAGCGTTGAACAAATGGTGTCAGAAACATATTTGCTTTGTTAGAGTGTTCACGTTGCACAAATAGTTGTGAAAATTGCCTAGTTGCTCTAGCAGACCCACCTATGTGAAATAGCTGAGCACAAATTGGGTTCGATTCAAGCTTAGTGTTGTTAGATTTTTACATCTGGAATTGCTCAGCAGCAACTTGGAGTCGGATTATTGCCAGTTCATGGCTATAGCCCCATGTAACATTAGACTTAAACATAACTGGCGAACTGTGAGAGTACTGTAGGCATACTTCTACCTATCCCTTAGGGGAATACAGGCGTGACGTTATGTCGCTTTGTGAACGAATCGAGCGTTGAACAAATGGTGTTAAAAACATATTTGCTTTGTTAGAATGTGAATACACAAATAGAAATGAACGCCAGCAAACGAGACATGAAAATATTTTGTAGGTGAAATCGAGCTCTTAAAATTGAATACGAGACATTTTGGATTGGATTTCTAAGCTTAACAGCGAACTGCCACAACATGTTTGGTACATAAACCACCTCAATATTTGTAGGCACTAAGGCACCGACATGTGTATGGCAATGTGAATATTTCATAGCTTGAGACGGTGACGACGGCGGTTGTACGTTCATATCGATCGCCACAGTTCTATATTCGATGTGGCAAATGCACTTGGCATGTTTGTCAAGGAATATGTTGGTAGTATGTCACCTTACGCATGATCGGGTGTAAATAGTTAAGGTCTGAGAGTTAACATGGAGCCAACGTTGTTGTTCAACGCTTGGGCAGCATATTATTGATTTAGAATACTAACAAATTATTTTAAATAGCACTTTCACTCAGTAATCATTATATAGCCTAGCCTTTTCCCAACTAAGATGAGATCGGTCTAAGTGGATGCATTTGAATTCTAGTGTTTTACACAGACACGATTCCCTATCTGACCTCCAAAACCCAGTGATTAAGTTGTGTACCTCTTACACTGGTACCTACACTGGTTATCGAAAATTTTTTAGAACTTTGGTATCAAACTCAGTACCTCACGTAGATGCTTTTTCGACCACAAAACCTACGTATTAAACTCACATAGCAATACCTGGACTGATTGACATGGAATACATTATTCATAGAAAAACAAGGTCGATTCCGTTCACAGTCTGTATCATATCGGTAAGTAAAATGTAACTCAATTGAATCGTATTAATAAGGTATAATTTACGTTTTATATCCTGCAATTATTATTAATGGTACAAGGTTTACATTTTAACTTTATCAAGCAGTCAATCAAAGGCAGTCATTGGATAATTTAAAATCAAAACCGACCGGTGGCTTATATCGGCGTCTGGCATTTTGTCAAAATTACTTAGAACTAAAACCATACAACCTTATAATAATGACAATGTAATCTTCAAATAAAATTAACTTAAGTATGTTTTACAGTCAAAATAAAACAATAAAAGAAACAAAAAACATAAAATTACACTAAAAAAATTATAAATATATAATAATAATAATTTTATTATAAATAATAATTACAGTGACAGAAAAATTGACACATTGATTGTTTTCAAAAGGCTTAAAAAAAAAGAAAAATGCCACTCCATTGTTTTTTTTTTATTTATTTAGCTAAGAACTCCACAATTTTTAAGCCATTTCTATTTTTTACAGAATGAATGATTATCTATAGAAAACCACCAACTTTCGATCACTACAAAGTGCAAAAAAAGTTTAGTTTCTCAAGTCAGAAGTCAGAAAAAAAACAAAGATTTCCAAACTTTGAGTCAATACAACGACTTCTCAAAAAACATAGACAAGTAACCAAAACTATTGTTCGACCATGTTTACATTCAAATTAAGAAAGCACTCGAGAAACATCTGCCGGCATTCAAAATTCAAATTAACTCAAAATGGAGAACAACGGGAACAACAATCTACGTCCAATACCAACAAGTACATTCAAACTTCACAAAGATAAGAACAGAACTTCAAGACGGTAATTCAATAACAAACAGAAATTCTTATTCCCAGAATATTCCCTTTGAACTCTGACGCGAAACGAAAGGCACCAAAAATCCAGCATCGTTTACTGAGTGCAGCATAATAAATTCATTTAGCACCGTCCGGCATAGTTGTGCGAAATTAAGCGGGTGCAATAAAGATTTGCCTGTAAAACTATTTGGACTAGGCAAACTATTTGAATTAAAGCAGGCCGTATACCCAACTTACGTGGAGTCCAATGTTAGAGTACAAACGGCATTTATTATTCTTTTTGTTTTGTTATGTGCCAGTCTTGCGTCGTGTTTTGTGAAAAGTATGTTTTGAACATTTTTCGGTATTCAAACGGGTACGAATTTGTTTTTGGTTGAAATACGAATTTCGAACGTTATTTGTTTTATTTGATCCAGAACATTCCATGTTTAGAAATCCATATTCCTATTTTAAACTAGAAAGTAACTCCATTTGTCTGTTTGTCGGCTTTTCACGACTCAATGACTTAACGGATCGTAATAGATTTGCCAAGAAAATAAATCATATCCTGGACTGGTTCATTTTTTTGTGTATACAAACAATAGAAATTCACGAAATATACAAATATTTGAAGAAAATTCGTTTTCACTATTTAAATGCAGACCCATATTTGGTAATATTTATGTATTTGTCCAGTTTGACATTTGTTAAGTCTTACGCTAAAACTAAAAAAGGAAACACAACATAAATTGATTCTAAGGCAAAACGAAGTTTGATGGCAGCTTGTAGTCTATGATTAAAAAGTTTGGGAAAATATAGAAATATATCATTGCTCTCTACGCGGCATACTTAATCTTTTCACTTCTTAGCTTGGTATTCGGAAACAACAACTAGAAATCGTAACCCGAAACTGCTAAAGTAAAATTCCTCACATGCTACAATTAATCTTTCTTAATCCAAACTTGGGAGCGGTTTATAGCCCCGAGTATGGTGTTACAGCCACGTGGCAGCCTGCCAGGCAAGCCTAGTGGTGCCAGCCAGGCATCCATAATATCGTCTACGGCCGTGCCATATATTGGCCTCTGGCATTTTGTTAACAAATGGCACTAGTCCTGGTCTTATGAATTTTGTTACGCTCTGTGGACAGATTACAAGATGTTTTCTTGGTTATTCATGTGTCGTGGTTACTGTTTGTCTACAACTTCTTGAACTATTCGTGTGCAAACAAAGAGATTTAAGAGAGGACGTGCGAAGAAATGTCATAGAAAAAAAAACAACCGACTCCGAAAAAAAACACTAACAAGTGAAAAATAACTCCACTTTCGGAAGTCTGATATTTGCTAGGAGTTCTCTCAATTCCTCGAGGATCCCATCATCAGATCGGAGTTTGATATCAATGGGACCAACCTGGGGCTCGAGTCTGCTACTGCAATCTGTCTCAATGACCGGTCATTGATCGAATATTTGACAACTTTGACAGTTTTTGTATGGAAAATGTGTCAAAAGTTTGACGTTATACGTCAAAAATCGATCATTGGCCGATCATTGAAACACGATTGCAATAGCAGACTCGACCCCCTGGTAGTATAGTCTATCAAATAAAAAGAGAATTTAAAAAATCAATAACAAATAAAATCCGCACATGAATCCGAAAAGTCAGGTGCGTGCCGTGGGGTCAAAACATATTTTGATCTGGGTATACGAGAATCAACTTGCGGTGTATCACGTCAACTTTTAATTTCAATACAATTTTCACAGCCTGGAACATTATCAACTAAACATGCAATAAGACTAAGTTTTAAACCTTATAAAATATACTTATACACTCTGATCGATCTACCAAAACTTGAATGCTAACCGAATCGAATCGAAATGTAAAAATAATTGAATATTGTGGTACAAATCCGCAGGATGTCGACACATTGGAGAGAGTAATGGAGCGAGATCATTGTGGAGTCGCTGCTCCACCGTGAAAATTGATCTCTGCGAGGGGCGTTAGATGTATTGAATGTGAATCTTCATGCATATGTTGTTTTGGGTTATATTTTTACGTGAAGAACTAAGTAAAAGATTTTCTTAACCAAACAAATAACAGAGCACGATAAAAAAACAATTATGAGGCTTATCTAAATGCCAATCTCATAAACATTAGCCTTATAATTCTTCTGAACGTGTATCGAAATCCTTGTAGACGGCTAGATCGATTAAAATTGTTTTTCAGCGTATTTTAGTGAGGCTCTGAGGGTAGAGCGGTATGCTAGCTCAGTTTCATGACTGACGTGACCGCTAGTTAGTAAAGATGTAACACACGTTTGTAGTTATTTTAAATCCAAGAAAACAACATGTAATAAAAATACCAACTAACTTGCATTTACAATAGCATTAAACAGAAGTTAAAAAAATATATTTATAATGTACAGTTTGCAACGAAAGTACAATCAAGCATATTACAATTACGGTAGACGCCGAATTTATTATAATATATTATTTCCACAGGCTGCAACTGTCACATTTAATTGAAACCAATGCAACAGTTTATTTTAATTATATTATTAGGATTTTATTTAAGCTATATTATTTTATTTTAGTTGAAAATTACAGTGCCAATGATCAAAACCTCAAAGAAGCAGGGATGAACAATACAGGGACACATTCTTCGTTTCATTTTTATTCTTCTAAAGTTCTTAATTTAAAATTCAATTTGAATAAAAACTGTTTTCACTTAAATTTTCTGCATTCCTGCTTCTACGAGCCTTTTTTTTTAATGCCATTATAAATGGAGTATAGAAACCGCAAATAGTAGGTAAGTACAGTTTTAACAAAACCGTACTATCCACAAATAAGAACGCACATTACAAATTGGTTTCTCCTAGTACCACTTTAAAACAGATCCGAGTAAGTTTTCTCGGATTTTTTTATCCATACACGTCTAGATTCTGACAGTACATTACTCACGCCACAGGGGTACCAAGGGGCTGCAATATTTAATCTTGTAGAGGCAAACTTCTCACTTATCGAAAGGAAATGGATAATCTCGATTCGCGTCCGGGTTCCGCCTGCGCTTTCGATTTCAAGCCAAATAGAATAAGGATTCCTTAAGATGTTGTTTTGCGTATCGGGACTTTGTTTATTTGTGGTTATGTCAAAGATATACAGGGTGTCTCATTCAAATCGGTCAGTATGGGAAAGTCTGAAACTATAAGGCATACGAAGATCTGTTCTGAGGAACCATGTCATCGATTTTAATAACAAGAAAAACTGCATTCACACATTTATAAAAAACATCTGTACTATGTTCGGATATCGAACCCGGTTATTTTGAAAAAAAAAACCTACACTATTTCTATTTAGATATCTATTGTGTAGGTCTTAAGCAGTAAATTTCTGTATGAAACACGATGTCTAAAATGAATAAAATGCATTGTTTCCACATACTTTAATTTATTTTAGTAGGTGATCGAAGTGACCACCGACTTTTTCAATACAATATTCAACACGTTTAGGTTAAAAAAGTCAGACACCCTGTATACATAACATCTCGCCTGTAATTCCCGAAAGATTTGGCAGAGGTGTGGTACGGGTTTTAGTAGTTAAGTCCGTACACCGATTTTTCGTGAAGGTTGTTAAGTTATTTTAGTTGTAGAGAAACACGTTCCACTAAGATGCACTAAGTAGTTAAGTTTATTTAAGTCAAAAGTAAGTTACAGTACTATGCTGGCGATTATTTCTCTTAGTTGTTGATAGGTACTCAGTTGTGAGTGTACTACAATTTAATTCGTTAGTCATGTAATTTTATTATGCTAAATTATGACGCGCATCGTTGGTCTAAAGTAGGTTACGGAGTAAGCATAAAAATGTGCGGCGATGAGACCGTGCAGGTGTCCTGTCTTATACCTACACTTCGCTAGTTATATTTAAATTTCATGTTATGTGGGGCAAGCCATTGCCGAGAAATTCGGGATAGAAAACCCCAACTACACTTTACCCGAATCAGAGATCAAACTTATGGCCAACGAGGCACACTATATAAGTAGGTAAATAAACACTTATGTAGGATAAGAAATAAACTGTTTTGTAGGTACTTAGATTTACACAGTACTCGGTACAAATATTCGTAGCAAAATGACAAATGGACATACTCATGGTATTATAACCCCAGAATAAACGAGAAATTCATGTTTATAGGTATCCGTCATCTATACCACCAACGACATAGCACATTGAATTCATGCCATACAGTACATAGCGCTGCTGCCAAGTCGATGTCAAAACTGGCAGGCCGTGCCAGTCACGAGTAGCCAGTTTAAATAAAAAACTAGAGCACCGAAAAAATAATGTTGTTTCCATAAAAATATGAAAGGGAGACTCAGTAAAGCAAAACGACGAAATGGTCTAAAAATACTGCAAAAAAGGTAGTGAAGTTATTGCCTCCAATTGAGATAGTTTCTTTGACTTTGACTTTGGCTTGTGTAGTACAGACGCCAGCATATCAAGCTACCCCAATGTGTCAATTTTGCTCACTTGAATATGAACCTTATTATGTTTGACATAAAGTTAAAAAACAATCAAAGAAATTTGACACATTGGGGTAACTTGATGTGCTGGCGTATGTACTAAGTATTATACAACCACACCACAACACTAATACTATATTTTATGGGTTGGTTTCAGTGCCAGAAACGGCCAAATGTGGCAGATAAAAAATGTATGAATGTGTAGTATAATAATCCAGATTTTTTATATAACACGATCTTAGCAGACATTTCTGAATACATATGTATTATTATAGAAAAAATACACCTAGACGCACTAAATGATCGTGCTTAACACACAAACCTTTGTCTTAAGAGGGGATTGAACGTGCGATCTCCGACATAGCAGTCAGGGCCACTATCTACTGAATGACTAGACGAACAGGCCATACAAATGTTCAGACGCCAGCACATCTAACTACCCCACACTGTAACATTTTCCCAATAGAACATGAACCGTATTCTGTTTGAAATGAAATTAAATAATAAATAAATATTCCACTCTCACACAACGCCATCTAGTCCCAAGCTAAGCAGAGCTTGTGTTATGGTTACTAAACAGCTGATAAACATACTTATGTATTTCTAAATACATTTATGTATTTATTTATTTATTTATTTACCCTCGCATCAGAACGCCGTACAGCAATTACACTAATGGAGCAAAATGAATAAAAAAATAAAATAATATCAACAGCTTCTTTGCACCATTCTATCCTGGGTCAACGAACTGGTGGTGGCTGCTGTAGATTACACATACGTCGTGTCTGCATTATTTAAAGTAGTGAAATCATAATATCAAACGTAAAAACTCGAGGTTCCAGCTGATGTCGGATCCGCGGTATAACAACGGGGCCGCAGGATCTCCACGGTCAAGAGAAGGCAGGCGGCTGGGCGTTGATCTTCAAGCATCCCGTTAGGAGGCCCACCTTTCCAGCCATTACTCTTGTATATTTTCTTAGTGAGATAGCAAAGCACATTCAGCTACAACAGCACTAAATTAAAGAGTGGGTTTTCACCGTCACAATCTCACTGTACGTAAAACTATCACTGCGTAAACTATGTCTGTAATTAATTTATTAGTTTATTGTTATTTTCAGATATTTATACATACATATTATAGATAAATAACACCCAGAGACAGAACAAATGATCGTGCTCATCACACAAACATTTGTCCTGGGTGGGAATGGAACCAAAAAAAAATGAAAAACTAAGGAGCCCATGGGAGGTAATAGAACAAGCCCTCGGTAATATTTCAAACGAAAAGTCTACCTGAACAAAATTAGAATCGATACTGAACGAGTTCCCGGTAATCGTTTAAGTAATGTATCGGTATCTTTTGTATCCAAATGTCACGCTGCCGTGACAAAGGTCAAACAGGGTGAGTTTCCTTACATTGTCAGTTTGGACAACGGATAGGCTTTTATTTTTCTTCAAAATATATCTACAACAGCTTGCTACACTCTTGGTACACAAAGCCTTTATTTACTATCGAAACTGGTCTAGAATGTCAATGTCAGGCTTAAATGTAACCAGCAAAATAGTAAATTTATTTAATAGCGAACCAAACATTGTTCATACATACATACATACATACATAAACTCACGCCTTTTTCCCATGGGGGAAGGCAGAAACTACAGAGCGCCATATGCTACGATTCTTACATACTTCTTTTGCTTCGTTTACATTCATACATGTTGTCATACACACACGCCGGTTGCGAGTACTACGCACCTGACGTGAGTATGTATGTATGTATCTATTAAAAGTAAATAAAAATTTAGAACGTAATGCGATTTTTTTTTGCCACGCTCGTGTAGTGGCCGCAAGCGCCACTGCTTAGCGTTAGGTGGTCCCGGGTTGGATCGGTAGTCGGGTAAAGTGTAATTAAGTTTTTCCACTTGGATTTTCTCAGTAGCAGCCCGGAGTCTGGATATACGCCCGATTGATGGAAATAGGCTCGCCCCGTATTACATGGCGAAATTACCCCTTACCCTTCTGAAATTACAGGCGTGATATCATGTTATGCTTTATGCGATTTAAACTTCAACTTTTAGTTAAATTGAAGTTGTTGCTAAAGCTAACGATAAAAAAATAGGCAAAAAATGCGTCCTCTTATTGACAAATAAATCAATTTCATTAACCAAGATGTGGGTCCCGAACCTACATTTCTTTGTCAGGGGAGTCGCGATCCAGTCAACTTTGGGAATCACTGTTCTAGACGACAATTAATTAGTAATCTACTTTAATTTAACGCGAGTCACCAATCCAATACAGTTAATTTTGATTATTAAGGTTCATAGTCCATAAAAATAATCTGGGGGAGAATGACTGAAGCTAATACCTGATATAAAATTAAATCAACCTTCGATATATTAGGATAGAGTCCGGACAATGCTCCGGAGTAGGTACTACAAATCGGTATAAGGCATTCCGTCTAAAAAGGTTAAGACTGCCATGTTAGTTTAGTAGATTGCAACTGCAATTTTTAAGCTTGGGGTCTTGTGTTCGATTCTCAGGTCGGGCAAAGTGTTATAAGGATTTCCGTAAAGATTTTTTTTGGTAGCAGCCTAAAGTCTAGTTGATTTTGGTCCGAAACGTTCCAATAGGTTCACCCCTAATAAATAGGAATTAAACTATAACTGCTTAAAAAACCTACACTTCTGCCAAACCCTTTAAGAGATGCAGACGTGATAAATTATGCTATGTTATGTATTTGCAGTTCTAGTATTTAATCCCAACTGGTTACAGTTTATGTAGGTGTGTACTATTATAAAATATTAACCAAGCATCAATTTAAGATTTCCTAATTAAACATGAACCTTATTAAGTTTAAAATATATTTGAAAACCTATCAAAGATTTTGACACATTGAATTTGACAGGTTGATGTGCTGGCGTATGTACCTATACCATATATGTTACATATTGGATTGTTGACTTTTTGACAACTTGAGCCAACTTTAGTCCGTGGTCAATGACCACAGACTGCGTAACTAAAGTTGGCTACACATAAAGCTCCGTCCATACGGCAATGATTTAAAAAATGGGATCACCTCCAGTGGTGTAGGTACCTTGTGTGTTGGGTACCAGCTTAGAGACGAGAAAATAATTTCAACGCTGGAAAATTAAATGAAATTTATTTCTGTAAGAAAATCTATCCAGATATATTTATTACAAGTAACTTTTTTTAATAAACTAAATTGCGCCAGCATTTCCAACATAACTGATCCCTGAGAAGCCTTTCTACCGGAATAAACTAAGGGATCATGGTCTCTTTTAAAGTCCAGATATAAGATTGTATTAATATAATTATGCAGTATGTGTGTCTAATGATACAGGGCAAAGCCTTTTGAATCAATTCTTACTAAAGACATGCTTCAGTCATCGTGTAGCTCAAACCTATTTTACGGACCTCAGGGGGTTCTAGAATCATGCATATAAAACTCATGGTATTAAGTGCTAAGTCGATTTCCCTTCCATCATGTACATAGAACAGTCCCAAGGCCCGAAAACAAAGCAACAGACGAAGTTTATTTATTTAAATTCAATCAAACAACGGACCCTGTCGATTGGTTCCCGGGAACTCGATGACGTGTAGCCCTACCTACGCTATGTTAGTTTCGTGAAACGTACAGTCAAAAGCGTCTGCGTCTATGAATCTTTGATGCCGTATCTTCGGAAAGCGTATTCTAAATAATTCACACTGGCCAGACTATGGCTCGAAATGACTACCAAAGAGAAATACCGACTCGAAGTTAAGTGAAAATGCGCAATAAAACCAAGTAATGTTTCCCAGCTTATTAGAATACGCGTCTGCTTTCATGAAATTAAATGGCCGACTAAAGAACCCCTTATTTGTTTTTATTTTCTTCAAATTTTGTCGGGTTCATAATTTCTTTTTCTTTCTTTATTTATGTCTTAGGTTAAATTTATTTGCCGTGTTATCGCCGTGTAAGGTGGCATTTAGCTGCTTTTTGCGCTATTCTTTTTTTATAACAGTTAATGTTTTTTCGTATGAGGTTTGCTAACTTTTTGTTTTGTCAATCTGATAACACATTCACGGAACAGGGCCCTTTAATTACACTTGATTTTAACGTTACACGTTATGGTAGCGTAAATATACATAGTAAATTAATTCAATAATATGTTTTCCTCAACTGTTTTAATATTATTCGTGTTTTTAACATTTTTGTGTCTATATTTTATAAAATCGATGTTTTATTTAAAGTCTTCAGATATTATTATTTATTAATTCAATATAATTATATAAATTTACTGTTTATGGTTTTCTACCAGCTACCACCGTTTTTATTCACATCACCCAAAGATGCACTAGACTAGATAGCATTAAACCCATCGCTGTAAATTTGTGTGCTTGAAGTATTAAATAAATACTTATATAATAATTGTTATTTTATGAATGAAAATTACCTACACCTTCCTCTATCAGTCTTTGCATGACCATAAAGTAGGCACGTACAAAATGCTTAATTAAGTCCGCCTCTGCACAGTTTTTTTTATTTGTGCATGTTTTTAATTGCTCAATGGGTTAGTTCGATCAACTACAGACATTGTTTTATTATCTTTACTAATTAGGAACTTAATTATCTTTGAATAAGTCAGTTCTTTAGAACCCTTATCTACATTTGTTACATCTCATACACTATTCATAGATCTCTAGGTATAAAACTATTACCCATTTTAGCTGTGTAGGAACCAGTAAGCTGCTAAACACTTCTAAAAAAAAGCTAAAAACATATAAGTGACGATACTTGAAATACAAAAACTATTATTACCCGTCAACTTATACTCAACTTAACAGTGGCTCATCCCAACATTTTGTTTGTTAGTGTTTTCTCCTACGCTCATTTAACTCACTTCAATATATGTACATACTACAAATATGTATCTTATATTGCAGTAACATAAATCAAAATATCACACCTGCAATCCCCGAAGAGTTAGGCAGAGGTGTACACCTGTAGTACACCCACATTTCGCCAGTTACGTTAAAGTCACATGTAATTGGGGGCGAGCCTATTGCAATAATAATAATTATTATTATTACTTACACTGTCAGAGTTACGTTTATCTAAAACTTTGACTCTAAAGCCAAACAACTTAACTCTCCAGCCAGTCACAAAATATTCAAGGATTACATTTTGTTGCCAAATTTTGTAACTAACTTATTAAACATTGAAGCTCGGTTTATTGAGTAAATAATGTTTACAAAGGATACGAGGTTGAACCGGGTTTGTTGGATGGTAACCAAATAAATTTAGGGTATGTAGTAGGAACCTAGTTACCAAGATAGAATCAATACCAAGCGGGTCCCGTACAGACAGTGACCGTGAAGTTACTTCGAAGTTTTCCTATATTGACAGACGAAGGGAAATAAGGTTAGCATTTATGTATGGTATGTCTCTTTGGAATGCTTTTACGACACACAGATGGTTTTTTTGTGCTACTTTCTTTTTGGAATAATGTAGTTAGGTATCTGTTTTTGAATTATTACAACCCAAGAACATAAGCAACTTCTACTATTATTTTTATTTCACTATGGGACCACTCTAAATTAAAAAAAAAACTATTTGGTCATACATGTTGGTCGAGAACGCTTTTAATTTTTAAATAATGTGTACCTATGTCTTCAAGAAGTTTTCAGCACGTGCTATGACCGAAAAAAATGCCGAAAGAAATAAAGTCGTCACGGTCTGAACTACTCAAAATCACATGACTAAATCAATGCTAAACTTATAATTTATCAACAAGTAAGCCGGCTAATTAGTGGCTGTCTTGGACGTGCCCTGCCTACATTCCCCTGCAATTTGGTCTATTCACTGTGCCCAATGCAGTTGCGGGCAACTTGTAAACTCCTTTGAGAACACCTGGTTAGTATACTTGGTGCATACAGAGGTACTAATGGTCTACAGTGTTATAGTTGCAAGATTTAACCAACTTAAGTTGGGGCGGAATTGCAATCTTAATCACGTGCCGAAACTACACAAGCATTAATCACCACGCTTGCACAAGGCGAGTTGGTGATTTTTCACTTATCTATACTCATACCTGTATATACCTGTGCCTCACCGGGCTTGAACCCACAACCAAATATGTGCATAAAAGGCAAGGCCTTGGCCATCAATGATGTAAGTTTGATATTAACACCAACTAGGTATAATAACTCCGAAATCAACACTATTTTTTATCACAGAACTAACATTAGTACAACATAGTAATTTGGTATGTTTGGTTGTTTTTTCATGAATTTAATAAATTTACACTCAAAAGTTTAATGCCATTGATTGTATTAAATAAATCATTTCAATGTCCATCAATTAACATACTAACCCATCTAGACTACCCAAACCCCCAACGCAACAAAAAATTACACATCATAACATACTATTTACTATATACTTCAACACCAACTAATTAAATGTCAAAAAATTTACAAAGACAACAATATAGAGCCTTGTTCCGAACGTCAGACAGAATTTATGGGCCAATTACCGGCACACACCAACCATTAGGCCATTCGCTTTTACATGCTAATCTGTTATTGATAGAGGGCAAGCCGTGTTAATTACGCCCCTTGGTTCGGACCCGCTTTTGTAGATATGCGTGTGTGTGTAAGTGTCACTAAAAGTACTCCTGACCCAATTTCACTAGCTGTTATTTTGCAAAAGGCACTATTTTTTAAGTTTAAAACTGACAAAATTGTTCATGAGACAAATAAAATGTAGTATTCTAACTTTAGTTGTGAAGAAAGAAAAAAAGAAAGAAAAACATTTATTTGACATCAGTCATTCAAACACACATACACACAATAATTTATGAAACAATAGAAAATATACAATAGTAGGTACACATTATGTGCTGTGTGCCTTACGGCTGTGCCAAAAAGTTCCATTTCAGCATTCACACAGACAGACAGGTGATGTTGTCTGACGCTGGTCTTCCAATGAACCTTGAGGGGTACCCAGTGACATAAAGAAATAAATAAATAGAAAACGAGTAAGTAAATCTGTAATGAGAAGAGGTGTACAACAATAGTGATCGGTTAAAATACGAAGAAGTACTAATTTCACTTTTCAATCCATATGTTCTTTTTAGAAGTCGTGATGGCCCAGAAATTAAGGCGCCTATGCACAAGGTTGTGGTTCCAAACCGGTAGCAATGTGACTTTTTCAATTCATATGTACTTTCTAAGTAAATCTTAGACATCATTGACATCGGTGAAAGAAAACATCGTGAGGAATCCTGGACTTATAGTTAATATAAGTTTGAAATCGCCAAGCCACCTTGAGCAAGCGTGGTGATCAATGCTCGTGCCTTTTCTGTATGAGAAGAGGCTTATGCCCTGCAGTGGGTCAGTAATAGGCTGGTATTATTATTAGGTATTTTATGTTCTTTTTAAGTTTTTCCTAGAAATCATTGTCGTCTATGAAGCAAAATATGCGGAGGAATAAATACCATAAACAAACAGGCAAAAACAAAAATAATTTACAAAATGGTAATTCTTATGACGGTGTTGAATTTTGTGATTTCGAATGGAGCCCACTAGTTTAAAATGTACCAAATGAATTGTTGAATGAATTTATTATATTATTACTAACATTAAATTAAAAATAAAAACATGTGATTAAGTGAATACTAACTAATATTATGGACCGACAGATGTCTTTTTAAATAAATAAATTATTGCTCATAAATATTTCGATTAAAATTATGTTAGTAAAGCGGCAATAGCCCAATGGGTAAGGCGTTTGATTAGCGATCGAGAGGTTGTGAGTTCAATCCCCACCATTGGCACTATTGACGTGAATCCACTCCAGACACAACAGGGGTTAACAAAATACCCGCTGTGTGCAAATATAGGTTGCACACAGCGAGTATTTTGTTAACTGCTAGTAAACTTGTTTGAAAAAAAAAAACAAACTAAAGGTAAAGTTGTTGTTATCATGCGGCATGTGGCAAAAGTATACAAGCATGAACTCAGGATGCTCACAGCACAGCGCTGTTACTCAGTGGTCACATTATTTTGACCCTGATTTACACTGTCTTATTACTAGGCAATGGAAATTTAATGACAATATTCACAATCGCACGCAAAGCTCACGCACAAATAATTCAAAGCGTCGACAGCACTACTAACCCTATTTCCGAAATCGTGTTCAAATTTTAATAATCGTTTCGTCCTACAAGCTTAGCTTATCGAACACTTAAAAGGGGTTTATATCAACGTAATGCTGAATATTATGAAGTGTACCTTAACTTCGTAACAGAGATTATATTAATGGCTACCGGAGTCCGAACCGGAACTCTTTGAATTTTCACAATCAACAACTTTTAATCTTCGTCATTATGCAGTCAAGATTCATCTAACTTAGTCCTTTTAAAACTTTTCTAGTTTGCAGTTCCCGCCTCTTCTGTTGCTGTCGTGAATAACAGAGAAGAAAATATATCCTGGATGTTGGTGTGTTGGTGGATGTTGGTAGCAAGTGTTTGTACAGACGCCAGCACATCAAGTTACCCCAGTGTGTGTTCTTAGATCGTTTTTCAACTTTATGTCAAACAGAATAAGGTTCATATTCAATTGGGAAAATTTTACACATTGGGGTAACTTGATGTGCTGGCGCTGTACCTTCCTTTCATACACATCATAAGGTCATAAGGGTATACCAGTAAAAGTATTTTGCTGTTTGGCTAATCGCATACACTCAAATTAATATTGGCAATATGTAATTTACTGTCAGTATTGAGCAATATTATAGGCACTTTTTTAGTTGTAAAACATTATTGCAATATTCAATGCAACGACTTTTTCTCTCTATCCAATATGTTAAACGTGCGCACATAAATCTGCGGCGCGACTGAGTCAGATTGTCGGATACACGAAAATTTGCGAATGATATAGCTCAAATTGTGGGTACTTACATTTATTAGAATAATTGTCAATCCACCTTTATTCAGAAGCCTTCAAAAAATCATATTAATTTCATTATTTTTTAAGTCTGACATTTTGTTTAAAGCGCCAGTTCCAACAGTCGAGTCGTAGGAAAAATCTATGTTGAGATTCAAATCCAATTATGTCCATAAATAATTACAAGGTGTATTTTAAACAACTGGAAACCCATTTAAGAGTCATTGTACTCAAACCACCTTTTCTAATACTTAGAAACAAATTATTATCTAAAACAAATTAAAAAAAAACAAACTGCTACTCCATTTGTACATACCTAGTCGTAACTCGACCAAATGTACTTAACAGCTGTTTTTTTCACGTTTACAAGGATTTTTTTAATAGGTTATTATTTAAATATTTTAAACCAAAGCTAGGTTGCTAAACGAACTATGTAGTATGCTCATAACATCGCTATTTTTCCAGCAAATTACTTGTGACGCAACTTTTTAACAACGTTCATCAATATTGTTTTTTGACCTTGCAAACTTTTTCAATTAGGGCAAGGCAAGCTAACGTTAATACAAAAATTTTAATGACGTTTTCAGAGACTGGGTAATTAATTAAAAAGTATTATAAACTAGGACACTGCACAGACCAGACTTTTTATAATACCCAAGCACATTTTGAAATAAAAATAAAGGCTGCAAAAATATGTTGTTAATTTTCTAGAAAACCACGGTAGGTACAGACGCCAGCACATCAAGTTACCCCAATGTGTCAAATTTCTTTGATCGTTTTTCAACTTTATGTCAAACAGAATAATGTTCTTAATTAATTGGGAAAATTTTACACATTGGGGTAACTTGATGTGCTGCATGGCGACTGTGCATAAAAACCCCATCATGTTTCGAAAAATATAATTTTCACCGGTTATTAGATTCTATTAACATGGCTGACTCTTTGCCACTTCAACGTGCTCTGTGAGTAACTCCAAAATTCTTAGGCACGCATTTTCTGTATTTTAATTAATTGAATAGGATCGACTGATGAAATGAACAATATAAAATAGGTAAAAAGGTACTTATTCCACAACTTTCACACAACGCCATGGAGTCCCAAACTAAGCAGAGCTTGTGCTATGATTACTAGACAACTGATAAACATACATACTGGCATGGATTTTACAAACACTGGCTTGCGGTTCAGTACTGGACATAGATATCTTAATCACAACACCAGGACCTCTGCCTTCCACAGCCCCAGCTTAAGGTCATCAGTCCACCTAGATGTGGGGCCTCCTTCGCTTGCCGATACTCGATCATCGCTTTAGGACTTTCCTTTTTTCACCCATCATCGTTCCTTCAATAAATATGCCTGGACCTCTGCCACCGCTCAGCTTGCCAGAATGTGACTCAGAACTCCTTTTGTTCTCCTCGTATTAAAACGACAAATCCTTTTTCTTTAACGGCATCTATCAGCAATTATCACCCTCCGTTCGCTTACGTACTTATACGTATATTGTCGCACGGCTTTCCCCTCACATTGAAGCCTGAGAGTTATCGACAGCTCTTAAAGGTACTCCTGCCAAAAATAGTGACGTGCAAGCTTCGGAACAAAGGCTATCATGTAACCTATGAGTGCGGGCTACACCTTAATGACTGATACTCATACTAGGTATGATATTTTGTGGTTAAAAGAATATAACATACTAGGACTTCGACTTCGGACTTCGATCGCAAGTTTGCCCGCGTGCATTTCGTCCTTAAATATACCCTACTTTTAGTTTTGAAAATAAAATTTGGCCTATGACACTCACAAATAATGTGGCTTTCTGTTGGGAAAATAATTTTCAAAATCGGTTCAGTACATCGAGAGAAAACTCCTTACGACGTCACGAACTCACTATCATTGTTCTTTTGACAGTCGGGACGTAAGTAATTAAGCGTCTAAGGGCGAGACTCCACCAAAGCGGAGACGAGAAAAGATATGTGTCTTACAACCAATTAGCTTGCGTCATTTTGACAGCTCAGTGCTTAGCCTCAGCACAATACAATATCCTATTGGTTAATTACGAGACATATCCTCTCGTCTCCGCTTTGGTGGAGTCCCGCCCTAAGGCGGAACGGAGTTTGCCAAGCCAGCTAGTACTAATATAAAAAGAGATACGTAAGTGTAATGTAGGGAATAATATTCTGTACTACTTACTCGATTTTACGATCGTAAGAAGTCGCGGGCAAAACTAGTATCAAGGCGTCGTCGTCGCCTGTTTGATGAAGAAAAGACTAGTCACAATATTTGGTTGGCGCAGTATTTATGTTGTTGGGTACTGTAGGTAGTAGGTATATATCTTATTTAAATATTGTTGTATTTGCCATCTGATTTTAGTTTAGAAATAGGAAAAGATCAAGGTGATTTTGGTGATAAACCTTTTTACCGGATCTTAGTGTTCTTATTACTAGAATAAACTGTTTAGATGTTATATAGCCGTGTGTTAGGTCGAATGGCAACTAATCGCAAAATAACATTATAAATTCATAAGCGGAAACTGCAGTCGGTATCCCGAGATGAATCCCTTAGCGAGTTAGACTCCTCCCGTGGGATAGTTGGATATAGTAGTTTACTGGGTCCTTAAAATTGCAACTTAATCAGCAAATAAATTATAACCATTGAAATAGGTATTGAAAAAAATAACACTTCGACGCACAAGCCGATAGTGTGAGCTGAGATTAGTCTTTTTGTCAGTTTTTCGATAATTGTCTTTGTTATTTTCAGACGTTGTTTGTACTTTCGACTGGTTAAAAAAAAATCATAGCTACTGTGTAACCTTATGATATATTTAATTTAAAATATCATTAAGTTATATAGAAGTCACGTTTATTTTACATTTTAAAGGAAAATAGATAACACAAAAAAAAAATAAGAAAAGCCTACGAAAAGTTTCAACGCTAGGAAGTTCAGAATCATGTACTAAACTCATAGTATAAGACTTTGCGTCTATGTCCCTTTCAACCTAACATTACAAAACAAAACACAACTCCCACACAAATCACTAAATTGATTCAGAAACCCCATTGGCCTTTCATCACATTTAAAATTCCTACATTGTCAGTTCTAACCACAACGGCTCACGAAGCGTGTCCCAGACTTTCAAAGACATTTGTTGCTGACCTTTACGACTATATAAATAATTTAAACTCGACTGAAGCCCCCAGATTTAGTTAAACAAAGGTGGTCCAGTTAATAGGGTAATACATTTTGGTCATTTCTACGATCCGTTGGAGGGCGAGGCCGCTCTGCAAGCGGGAATTGGGAAACTAATTGAGCGTGTTTTAATTAATGTTTTGTAACTTTCTGGTGGAACGGATAACGTCGCATATGTTGACAACAGTGAGTTCTATTCATAATTCTGGACCCTTAGCACTGAATTTTTTTCGAAGTTTATGCATTAATGGTAGCTGCGTAGTAGTCGTAACTGGTGTGACAAGATATATGAAAATAACCGAAGCAAAAGGAGTTGCTCAAAATTGTATCGGGCTGCGTTTTGTGTAACCACATCGGAAGGCATGAATATATGTATTGTACAGAGGCCAGCACATTAATCTACCCCAATGTAACAAATTTCTTTGATCGTTTTTCAACCTTATAACAAACATGATAAGGTTCATGTTAGATCGAGAAAATTTGACAGTTTTGGGTAGCTTGATGTGCTGGCGTCTACTGTATGTATGTGGATTGGTAAAAACTTAATAAGCTACTTAGAACTAGGAGTAGTCAAGTCTTTGTCATATTTCACAAAACGAGAGTTAGAATAGAAAATAATATTACTAGAGGCATTATTATAGATTTTCCCGTAATATTAAACCAGACCGCGATTCCAATCGTATTAAAATAAAATCCAGAACAATTCATTGTCAAACACAATTAATGTAGAAAACGCACCAAAATAAAAGCACTTCTAAAACTACTAAAACCCTCTAAGCCCCTTAAAACAAAGTAATTTACAACGCATTTAGAAGTATTTATTACCCGCGTCCAGTGCGACCACACCAGCCAAGGACTGACCACGACACTTAGCGAATTAAGCATGTCACAAGTTAATGTTTAATGGTTAATGCAGACGAGGGTAGACATTAGGCCAAATTAGCCATGCCTGCTCAGATGGACGCGTTTCTATCTGGAGTTATTGCTATATTACCACACAGATAGTTTTGTTTGTACAGCCGGTCGAAAAGTCACCTTGTGAAAGGTGTCAAGTATTAGTTTGGAATGACGGATCAAATCACCGTCACATCATTTTCACGTAGTGATTTTTGCAGAATAGCGCTGCTGTTGCCGGCAAGTTAAAAAAAAAAACGTTAGGTTTTGTAGAGAGTCGTTTCAGTTGTCTTTGTCTAAAACTTGAAGTGTCACAGTACCGCCTTTGTCAGTAGGTACAGGTTGTTGTTTTTACTTAAAAGTATTAACGAAACTCTCAATAATTATTTACGACGTTGCCCAAAAGACTAAAAGAAAATTAATTCAAACTTATTACATAACGTGACATATTTTTATATTGTGTTCAAAAATTAAGAATAAAGTAAAATTTGCTCTTCCACAAGCCCGTAGCATTTTATTAGAGTCTGAATAGTTTATTAAAGAACACAATGTTAATGTGAAATAATTACAGTAAAAAAAAAGAAAATAAAATATATAAGTATGTTTATCAGCTGTTTAGTACCCATAACGCAAGCTCTCAAGCTTAACTTGGGTCTAAATGGCGTTGTGTGAAAAGTTGCGAAATATTTATTTTATTTATTTATTTATAGTATAATACATTATCTTTACATTTATTCAGTAATTTGCACAATGCAATAATTCTAAAAGACGTTGAAAAGCATAGTCAGGAATTAAGAAAATCTATTACCGCATTAATTACAAAAACAAACAGTTCGGCGCGTATGTTCCGAACATCAAGAATTCTCTTCTCAAAATATTATTAACATTCGTCAAACAGCTATGACATGCATACATATACGAGTATGTACATGTGAGCACGATTGCATTACATCAATATTGTTCGAGTTAACTCCGACAACTAACATAAACATGCTTGTACAAGAAGTGTGTTAAGTTAACACGAAGTCCGCGTGTCTTGCGTCTATCGTCAGCAGTCAGAATATAGATTCCAAGGCGTATATGTGCAAGCTTTTGAACCACATACACTCCTTCCACATACATTCTAATATCTGGGTCATGCACGCACTCTGGTTGCGAATACAACACATCGGACCTTTCTGAAGAAAACCACCAGGTCAGTGAATGCCCTTTTAAGGCATCGCTTCGTAGCGTTGCATCTTTGTAACCTAATTGCTCATTTCACATAAAACTGCAAAGTATTTGGGTGTAAAGGCAAAAATTTGACTGCTGAAAAGTTTAGGTCAGCTGTGTTTGCCGTGCACTTGCTCTCATATAAATAATATTTTATTAAAAATACTTACTTACAATTTGTTTCGTTATTAATTTCGTCTCAGAGATAAGACAACAACGAAACACCGGTGACAAAATAATGACCGTATATCGGTGTATAAGTGTAAAGAATCTATCTTTTACAAACAGGTTCCTTTATCCAACTAGGACTGTGCAAAATGGGCAGCCTGTGACTCCCATGACGAAGAACAAAAAATTCTATACGCAGCTTTTGATTACTCAATCAAAGAACTTTTACGAACCACCATTATTCAATATTCAGCAATTGCTGTATCTGACGTAACAGTAGTTAGTTCGGCTATTTCTGTGTCAAAATATAATGCTGTTGTCTCTACTGAAGAAGTAGTGATTCCAACGCCTTTGTACCAACTTTATTTTAGACAAACCACAAATAAATTCTAGGTTCCCACTAAACACAAACGAACCGAAAGGTATTACGGACCCGAGACACCTCGTCGAATAGTAAACCCATGTACACACAAGTATACAACAAAATACAATTTGGTACAGTAATGCGATTCAGGTGTCTCAAACTGCTCAGATCCCTAATTTCTAGGCTGTCAAGTCGAAGAAGCGTTAAGCCAATACGGCAAAATCACACGACAGCTGCATTAGAATGGGATTCAGCTCGTTCGTTCGTACCCTGTCGTCTGTCCCAGCTTTAAATGTATTTGTATTTATAGGTTATAATAATTAGGTAGTTTATTTCAATGTTGCAGTTGGGAAGTGCAGTTAAAATCAAAACGCTCATTAATTACAAATGAAAATTTAGCATCAGAAATACGAGTCATACAATCAAAGAAATAAAATATCATTTGTCCTAGAAAACTTAAACTTAATTTAATAAAGTTCAGTATTATTTATCACTCAAACGTGCTTACAATGCTTATAATAATTTACTTCATCATGAAATCAACTCAAATGTTATGCGCTTAAAATTTATATTACAGATAAATAATTACATATGTAAATTTAAAATTTTCTCGTTCTGTTGGCCGTACTATACTTAGAGAAAGGTAATATGTGGACTCCAAAGATTAAGTAGTACGGATTTGAATATGTTTTACTCAGTCAACATATTTTCTACACTGATAAAAATTACTTAATTCCATAAAGACAAAAAGTTTTAAAGTGGGAGATAATTTCTAAAACTAATCAATTATTTAGAAATAATCTTTAACTTAATGTATTTAGCTTCACTACCAAGCACCGTAGGAAATGTCTTATGTTATAGTCGACATTCATGCGAACAAAGTAGCGGGCAGAAAGTTCAAACATAAGTTTATTAAGCAAACATGTGTTCTCTAACATAAGCCCTCATGAAGTAGTTCATTGACCTCCATAACAATTCCGTCGAAAGGAAGGAACAACAAATAACAAAGGTACACAACAAACCCGTGTAACAATATGACAACACAGTACATGTAAATATGGAGATACAAGATCACGACTGCGGGGAAAACTCGTGTTACAGACGATAACGTACAACTGCCAGCCCCACTTCCCATAAAATACTTGAGAAAATCCAAAATAAATGTTTTCGTCTAGCCACGTTGGCGTCACTCGTTCATAAATCACATAAAAATATATCCTAGAGTGGCAGATTAAGTGATTCCTACGAAAGTTGTTCGGTGAACAGGCGAATCCATTAAAGTAAGCCCATCAGAAGAAACTGCGTAATCTGTTTATACGTTTGCATAAAACAGATAGTCGTGTGTGCTTATGAGTTATTTGTTACTAAAAGCTTGGGGAAATTAAAAGATAAGCTGAGGGTGAGACTGCAGAGATGGATCTCGGTGAATGAGCTTAATAATTATATTTATTTATTTATTAAAGATTTATGCACGAGTAAAAAAAAAACTCTATAAGGACTTAATGCTTATTATATGAACTCGTTACCCGTATAATTATATTATTTATTTATTGAATACTTCAAGCACATCAATGTACAGAGCCGGATTTAACGCCATAAGTAGCCATTTTCTATCAGACAATCTTTGAATGAAGCAGAGACAAACGACTGCTACTTTAAAATAATTAAATAAAACATACATTCATTCAATTTATTCTTACATTTAATGCAAGATAAATTTGTAAAATAAATCTATTCTGTTCCAACTCCACTAGCAAGCAAACCTTTATCTTTATAATAAAAATGAGCATAAAAAAGTTTGAGAGTCAATACATTTTTATCTCCTAAATCCATTTTAACACAGAATACTTCTTTAAAATCAAATCAACATAAAAATACAGTAATATAATAAAAAGTCATGAAAATAAAGCACGATAAGAGCTGTTCGCAAATCGATTCAATCGAATACGGAACCAATTTCGATTTCAAGCGAGAAAACCCACAACTCGTTACAACTCCCTACATTAAGCGTGTTAGAGTTTCATCGGGTATAGCTTGAAAATAAAAATTGTTTTTACATACTTTCAAAGGTATATTCACATTATTTTGCATTCCAAATTGAAATAATATCGCTATATTTATCATCATATAAGGACATCTCACAGTAATGTTTTTTTAGAGTTAATATGTTAAAAAAAAATACTAATTAATTTATTTTATTAAGTCTCATTGGTTTTAATAGAAATGATGATTCTTTGCGGTTTAAATATCAGAACATACATGAAAGTTTGATTAGTAAGAGGTCGTGGAAGAAGTGGAAGAATCGTACGTTCCCGCGACCCCAGGTGCAGGTATGGTATAGGACGGAGGATATCTATGAATAATCTCCACCTAGGGTGGGGTTGCGAAAGAATCGTACCTTCCAGCGACCCCCGGCGTACCTAGTTGTAAAAGGAGTAAGAGTAAGAGTCAGATTTTCTGATTTCCACAGTAAGAGCAATTTTTTTTCATTCATGGTATCAGATAGCTGTGTTCCACCCTGTATGTATTAATAATAATATTTTGTAATTTAGAACACACACATAATTTACAATCCTAGAACTAGAAAAATGAGAGTTAGCTTAACAAAAGTGCATGGTCTGCTGTCTCCCAAACTAGCAAAAAACCTGTATCTTGGGAGGCAGGGTATATTAGCCAGCAAGGTTCATAGCCCGTGTAAAATGTAATATGTATACGAGTCTAAAGTGTAAAGGGAAGGTTTTCCACAAAAACTGGGTGAATACGGTTTTAGTTCGGCAAAGCGTTACCAAAGTTGATATTGTTAAAGTTGCGCGACAACAGACGACAGATATTTATTTGTTTTTCCGAATTGTTGGTACAAAATATGTGCATGATTTGCTCAGTTACGTGAAAACTGTTTATTGAGTAGTAAAGTATGACCTTCGTTGTTAATGTACAGACTGGCACATCAACCTACTGCAAAATATCAAATTTCCCCAATTGAACATGAACTTTATTGTGTTAAGAATAAAGTTGAAAACCAATCAAAGAAATTTGACACATTGGGGTAGGTTGATGTACTGGCGTCTGTACCATAACCTGTATAATTTCTGATTTTTAAAGTAAAAACTTCTTTAGGCGCGTTGGTAATTGTTGAGATGGAAAAATAGCCATTGAACTCGCAAAGCTGTTACCGTTACCGTAACCGACATCTCTATATCTGCGTCTATTTCGATTATGAAGATACTTATTAAATTTTATATAGTGATAGTCAGAATAGAATAGAATAGAATAAATACTCTTTATTGTACACCAGTCACCAGTCTTTCGGGCTTAACGACTTACTAAGAAGAAAGAAGAAGAAAAGAACTGACAGCTTAACGTTCTTTCCAAAACACGGAGGGGTGTCAATATACATATAATGGACTACCCATCAACGGACTGACCTCGACAATTGTCGCTTAGTGTTCGCTTAACCCGTGCAGCTGTTTTTAATGTTATGACACTTTTCTGGTTAATAGCAAATTAAAAATAAATTTCATGGAATATGTAATAATAATACCAGCCTGTTATTGTCCTACTGCAGGGCTAAGGGCTCGTACACAAAACTGCGATGCGACGTCGCATCGCAAAAATGTGCGAGCACCCTCTATTTTTCTAATTTTCTTCGTAATTTTCTGCGTTGCGAATTCGCATCGCATCGCATCGCAGTTTTGTGTACGAGCCCTAAGGCCTTTTCTGATAAAGAGAAGGTACAACAATTCTTAGCAATGTTTAAAAATAACTTGCTTTTCTCGCAATCATTTTATCCAAACAACTAACAATAGAATGTAGATCAAACAAGAAATAACTGAACAACATCAGAGACAAAACACACGTCCTTATTCTCAATATTTACTTATCCAATCCTTTATTATGTAAATATAAAATATGTAAAGTAACAAGGTAAGCTCAACGGATCGGATTCATTCTCAAATCCGCGTTTACAAATAATCGGATAATCCGATTCCCGTAAGGAATCGAGTACTCGATGCTCGCTACATTTAATAAACACAATAGAATGAGGATATTGTGCATTGCTTACGTAGGAAGGGATGTGATTATAGGATCACATGGAACTTTGTAATGTGTTAAACACACATGGTGTTGCAATCAGCGGTTGACGATTTTCATAAAACAAACTCAACTAGTCGTAGACGTCTGTGGTTAATTTCACAATACACACATAATTAACAGAGAAAGGACAAAAGTAATACAAAAAGACATACGAAGGTGTTGCTTACTCCTAAGGAAATCTCATCCAGAATAAGGTACCTGTGAAAGGAGAAGCCATTCCAAAACTAAGTGACAAGTGAATAACAAACACTGACTGGCCTGTTGGTCTAGTAGTTAGTGCCCCTGACTGCTATGCCGGAGGTCGTGGGTTCGATTCCCACCCAGGACAAATGTTTGTGTGATAAGCATGATCATTTGTTCTGTGTTTGGGTGTAATTTATCTTTGGTCTGTATCTATTTAGAAATACCTACATAATTATGTTTATCAGCTGTTTAGTACCCATAACATAAGCTCTGCTTAGCATGGGACTAGATGGCGTTGTGTGGATGTTATGGAATATTTATTTATTTTATATTTAACACAATTCACTAAATAAGACAGTAGAACAATCGTTAATAAAAATAAACGAGGTGCATAACACAATTTACCTACGTAATTAGATAAAAAATACATGAGGACATAATATATAACAATAAAAAACTATTATGATATTGTGTATTAGGTCCCAGAAAGACATTATAATTTCATGATAAAAGCACTTTAATACGATATTGGGTTGATTTGCAATAACACTAACAATGATACTTAGACACTGTTACTAAGAATTAAAAATTAACCATGATCCAATCACAATTCGAACTAAAAAGTTTAATCTCTAATACTTCAACTGCGCTTTCAATCAAAAGCCCAATTAATTTAAGTATTTCAATGGTTTACGAAAGCAGAAACAAAATTGGTTAACTTCATTAACTAGGCTAGGTATATCAATTTGAAATATAGGAAAATTTACCTGAATTGCAATTTATGTATACTAGTTAAAATTCGATGGAATTCTTGTTACTTACGTATTCAAATGATATAATTGCCCGTGTCATTACTTATGCGCTGTTGCGACTATTATAGAAGACATTGCTTCGAATTGACTTTAATTTACCAGGGAACATTATCAGCTGATGGTTTGGGTTTTCCAGTTTAGTCGTATCTTTTCTAGGTATGTGCTATTTCTGTCACTAAGTCACAAGCCAACGTGAATAATTTATTAAAATAAAATACAATAAAAATACTTATAGCTGCCTTTTTCAGAAGATAGTTTTGATAATAACAAATCCTACAATCAATACTCAATATCTTTGTTGTAAGTTAGAATTTGTAATCTTAAAAACACACATCCAATTTGTTACTGATAGAAACCTATATTACTTCTGAATACAATAAGATATATATTACATACTTGTACTTGACTTTCACGCGGAAAAATCAACCTAGAAGGTCGGGACAATAAATCGTGGAAAAAAAGGAATAACGCAACTTTATCATCGTACCTATGGAAAGCTTTAATTAGTGATAAACAGCTGAATCTGGAAGAGTACTTAATGAAGCGCTAAATAGGACTACTGTCAGAAGTATGTGTAGTTTGGCTAATCCTTTGTCAGGCTACCATATTCTCCTATAAATTTCCAATAAAACAAGGAAGTAAGGAAATGGTGCGCGCCCGATTTGTCTTTGGTTGTCAATCGCTCGAGAATAAGCAAAAAAACTATTCTCAATCTACAAAACAACAAATCAATAAGTTACCAATGTTATACTGGAATCCGTTTTAACATTCGTACGGCCAAACTTAGTCCTAGGGGTAATCATGAAGTGTATAGAGCAAAATGGCGAAATGAAACGGTGGTTTGAACGTTATCCTTGTATAATTAATTTCCCAACACTTCTGAGTCGCTTAAGGCTACAATTAAGTTAAGACGACAGCGGGGAAATTACTGGACACAGACAAAAAGCTAAGGAGACGATATCGAGTCAACTAGCAGAACTTAGGTCTACGAGCAAGTCTAGATTTGGTTGTAAGTTCAAGCGTGTACTGTTCGGGAGGTCAAAACGAGTACTGATCTACATGACGATGCTTTATCGCTATTAGGCAAGTCATATGCTCCGATGAAAGCCGAGCTTTGCCGAACGCGCCCGAAGTTGCGTTCGGAAAGGCAGCGACCAGAACATTACAATTTTAAGCCTATATTTTGTATAGTGTAAATAATTATGCGTATTGTTAAATTTGTAAATAAATATTATGTGTGATGTAAATATAGCAACTAAATAAATATGTAAATATACTTCTAATAAAATATGTTAGTTTTCACCCACAGACAATGATCGTGTTTTGTGTTTGAAGTTTTTTGGTCTTTGGTTTGACGTTTGTTCAAATTTGACAGTTCGGTGTAACGGGACAATAAGGAAAAGTTTTGTATTGTGGAGTGTTTACAATTATAAAAAGTTTGAATTAATATTACGAATTCATACGAATTCCGTTGTAGCTGTGACCGCTACACTACTCCCCCCCTGAGACCGTGGCTACTTAGCTACGGGTGATAGTAGTCCGGGAAGCGAACGGTGCGGCCGGAGCGTGTTTTCTTCTCGACGGTGGGCTGCGGTGGCGTTGGTGCTGTGTTTGCGACCGTTGGTGCGCTGGTTACACCGGAGGGACTGTAGTCTGCGTTATTGAGGTAAGCGGGTTTCAACCGATCTATGGTTACTGTGGTTTCCTTTCCGTTTACTTCAATACGGTACGTTTTGTCGCCTCTTTGCAGGACTCTGTAGGGGCCGGTGTACGGCGGGTCTAGCGGTCGGCGAACGGCGTCATGTCGCAAGAATACATGAGACGAAGTTGACAAGCTGTCGGGCACGTAGAACGGCTTGTTGCCGTGTCGACTCGCCGGTTCTGGAGACAGCTTCGCCATGTGATGCCGGAGTCTTGACGCGAAGTCGGTGTAGTCGACTGTGCTGGTGAGTGTGGGGGCGATGAACTCGCCTGGGAGTCTTAGGGGCTCGCCGTAAACGAGCTCTGCCGCTGATGCTTTGACGTCTTCCTTCCAGGCGCTGCGGATGCCGAGCAGCACCAGGGGTAGTGCTTCGGTCCAGTTGGTGTCTGTGTGGCAGCGGATGGCTGCCTTCAGCTGGCGGTGTAGGCGTTCCACCATGCCATTACAGGCTGGGTGGTATGCTGTGGTTGGGCGGTGCTGGCTACCGAGGGTCTCCGTGATGGTGTGGAACAGCTTGCTCTCAAACTGCCTGCCCCTGTCGGTAGTGATGCGCTGGGGGCAGCCAAAGCGGGACACCCAGCCGGTGACGAAAGTGCGGGCGCATGTCTCCGCTGTGATGTCCGCGATGGGGTACGCCTCAGGCCAGCGGGTGAAGCGGTCGACCACAGTTAGTATGTACCTGTAATTTGATGACACGGTCAGTGGCCCTACTATGTCCATGTGGACATGGGAGAAGCGTTGGGAAGGGACAGGGAAAGCGGAGGTGGGACTGGTTGTGTGCCGCGAGATTTTGTTCTTCTGGCACTCTACGCACTCTCTGGTCCAGGCCCTGCAGTCCTTCTTTAGGCCAGGCCAAACGAAACGCTCAGAAATCAGTTTGACTGTGGCCTGTCTGCCGGGATGGCTCAGCTGGTGTAGTTTTTGGAACACCTGCCTCCTGAAGGGTTCTGTAACATAAGGGCGGGTGTTACCAGTGGAGACATCACAATATAGTTCAGTGCCTGAGTCCGTGAAATGCACTTTACACAGCTTGAGTGACGTGCTGTTGTTATTTAAGAGCCCCTGCAGCTCGTGGTCTGTTTCTTGGGACTGTGCAAGAGCTGTGTAATTACACGCCGGTACTGCCACCGACTCCACACGCGACAGCGCGTCTGCCACAATGTTGTCTCTGCCTGCGACAAACCTGATATCCGTGGTGAATTGAGCAATGTAGTCCAGGTACCGGTATTGCCTCGGTGAACAGTTGTCACGGTTGTGTGCGTACACATATGACAGGGGTTTGTGATCCGTGTAAATGGTGAAGTGCCTACCTTCAACCATGTGGCGGAAGTATCTGACTGCGTCGTAGATGGCTAAGAGCTCCCTGTCATAAGGGCTATACTTTTTCTGTGAAGCTGACAGTCGCCTAGAGAAAAATGCTAGTGGGTTCCATGTGACACCTGCCTTCTGCTGTAATACTGCACCCATAGAAGTGTCTGAAGCGTCTGTAAATATCGCGAGTTCGGCGTTGGGCTCTGGGTGAGCAAGCAGAGCTGCCCTAGATAAGCCACTTTTACAAGCGTTAAAAGCGTCTAGCATTTCTTGCGATAGATTAATTGTTTGTGTTCTCTTTGTTTTAGGTCCTGCCAGAACTACGTTGAGTGGCGCTTGTAAGCGAGCGGCATCTGGGACAAAGCGGCGGTAAAAATTGAACATACCCAGGAAGCGACGCATCTCCTTGACAGTCTTGGGAGCTGGGAAGTCCTGGATTGCCTGCACCTTCTCCTGCAGCGGGCGAACACCTTCTTCGGATACTTCGTGTCCTAGGAAAGTTATGGTGGTACGGCCAAACTCACACTTTGCCGAGTTAATAATAATTCCATACTGGGATAACCGCTTCAGAAGCTGATGCAGGTGCTCGGTGTGCTGGGCTGCTGTCTCTGAGAACAAGAGAATATCGTCTAAATAACAGTAGCAGAACGGCAGCCCGCGCAGCACCTCGTCCATGAACCGTTGGAACGTTTGAGCGGCATTCCTGAGGCCAAAGGTCATGAATGGAAATTCGTACAGTCCGAAAGGTGTTGTGATCGCTGTCTTGTGAACGTCGGCTGGCTGGACTGGTATCTGATTGTATGCTTTAATGAGATCGATTTTGCTATATATTCGGCTGCCAGCCAGCTGATGTGAGAAGTCCTGTATATGCGGGATGGGGTATCTGTCCGGAACAGTACGGGCATTGAGTGCCCTGTAGTCACCGCATGGCCGCCAGCTGTTGTCCTTCTTAGGAGCGAGGTGAAGTGGGGACGACCACGGACTCTCTGACGGCCGTGCTGTGCCGTTAGCCAGCATAGCCTCGAACTCCCTCTGTGCTGCCTTCAGTTTGTCTGGTGCCAGACGGCGAGGTCGTCCAGTGATAGGCGGACCTGGTGTAGTGCGGATGTGATGTTCGGTACCGTGACTGACCTGTTTCTGTGTTCCAGCAGGCCGCGTGACTTCCGGGTACTGGCGAAGTATCTCGTGGTACTCCGTGTTGCCTCCTACGGACTTCACTGAGGCGATCATTGCTGCTGATTCGGCCGCTGGCGACGCCGGCGAAGACAGTTGGGTCAGCCCATCGATTAGCCGGTGACTTTTGAGGTCTACCAAGATGTTATAATGCGCCAAGAAGTCGGCGCCTATGATTGCCTTGGTGACGTCTGCAACCACGAACTTCCACGTGTACACGCGGCGAAGCCCTAAATTCAAGTGGAGCTCCACCCAACCGTACGTGTCGATGGCAGTTCCGTTTGCCGCGTATAACTGGTACGCCGTCCTGCTGCGCTGCTGTCGTAGGGCTGCACGTGGGTATACGCACAGATCGGACCCTGTGTCTACTAAAAACGTGGTTTTAGAGTCCCGATCTGTTACGAATAGGCGGCGTGGTTTGTGAGGGCAGCCATTTGCCGCTATTTCCGGCTGCCGACGGCGTTTCCCGCGTACGTACATGGCGACCTGCACCGCGTGGCCCTGTCACCGAAACTGTTGTGGTACCAGCAGTGAGCGTCGTTCCACGCGCTGCTGGAGCGCGAGCGACTGCGGCGTCGGCTTGGGGTCGGTTCTCTGTCACCACGCCGGTACCTATCTGTGGAGCGCGATCGATGGTGTACCTGACCTTGCTTTTGTAGAGCCGCCACCTGTAGACATAACTCCGCCATGCACTGTTTCAGCTCCGCGATGTCACTGCTGGTGCTCGTGCTCGCCACGGCGGGAGGTGTCGTGAGCGCTGGCCGCGTTGGCGCGATCTCGTGCACGCGGTCGGCCAAATCTGCGACAGACTGAAGCGGAAGGTTAGGCTGGGAAGCTATTACCGTCTGTATGTTCGTCGGCAACCTGCTCGCCCACAACGTGGCTAGGAATGTGTCTGGAACATGTGGTCCGGCCAAAGTCTGCAGGTGCCGCAAGAACTGTGATGGCTTCCGGTCGCCGAGCTCCTCTTGAGTGAGGATTTGCTGAACCCTTTTTTCACGCGAGTCGGATAGTCGACGTATGAGCTCAGCCTTCAGCTTGGCGTACTTGTCCTGTGCTGGTGGGTTCTCTATTATGTCCCGAGCTTCTACCATGTAGCGATGGTCTAGCTGACCCACGACCGTGTAGAATTTTGTGGTGTCGGCGGTAATGCCGGCTATTGTAAACTGACCTTCTACTTGTGCAAACCAAAGTGTCGGCTCCTCAGGCCAGAATGGCGGCAACTTCACGCTGACTCTGCACACGTCCTGCTTGACCATTGCTGCGTCCGCCTGCGCTCCCTGCTCTGCTCCGGTAGGCATCTTTGCTCCGCGTGGCTACTGTGCTCTTTGACGGGGTCACCAATGAAGTGTATAGAGCAAAATGGCGAAATGAAACGGTGGTTTGAACGTTATCCTTGTATAATTAATTTCCCAACACTTCTGAGTCGCTTAAGGCTACAATTAAGTTAAGACGACAGCGGGGAAATTACTGGACACAGACAAAAAGCTAAGGAGACGATATCGAGTCAACTAGCAGAACTTAGGTCTACGAGCAAGTCTAGATTTGGTTGTAAGTTCAAGCGTGTACTGTTCGGGAGGTCAAAACGAGTACTGATCTACATGACGATGCTTTATCGCTATTAGGCAAGTCATATGCTCCGATGAAAGCCGAGCTTTGCCGAACGCGCCCGAAGTTGCGTTCGGAAAGGCAGCGACCAGAACATTACAATTTTAAGCCTATATTTTGTATAGTGTAAATAATTATGCGTATTGTTAAATTTGTAAATAAATATTATGTGTGATGTAAATATAGCAACTAAATAAATATGTAAATATACTTCTAATAAAATATGTTAGTTTTCACCCACAGACAATGATCGTGTTTTGTGTTTGAAGTTTTTTGGTCTTTGGTTTGACGTTTGTTCAAATTTGACAGTTCGGTGTAACGGGACAATAAGGAAAAGTTTTGTATTGTGGAGTGTTTACAATTATAAAAAGTTTGAATTAATATTACGAATTCATACGAATTCCGTTGTAGCTGTGACCGCTACAATCACAATATGGTAAACAAGTTGGGTAGTTTGTGTCCAAACCCTTACAGGGCCTTCACATAGTTTACAGGTCAATTTTCTTGTTAAAACAGTCCTATAGTAATTTCTAAGTGGGTATCCTATTGTTCGAATCAGTTTCCAAGTGCTGTATAATTTGGTAGCCATCTTGTAAAGTTTATATGGCATTGTGTAAAGTTAAACTAATTCTGTAATGTAAATTGTGATTCTCGGAATGTATCGGTTTGTTAATGTTGAGGGTATAGAATAGAATAGACTAGAATTGAACAGAATATAGTTTTAACATTTGTATTGGAATATTAATTGATATTAATATCGCATCACTGGGCCTACGGATCTCTAAGTATTTAGTATATTTTTTTAATTTTCGTACTTGATAGAAAGGGCCTACACAAACAGACCCACAAAGAACAGAGTGATCCTATGTAATTCGTTTTTAACTGGGTATTGCACCCTAGCAATGCATCAAAAGAATCCGAAGAATCCTAAAGCTCATCAAAACAAATTCATTAATTTTATTTCCCCCAATCAACTTCAAACAGGCACAAAATGCTGCATTCAAATAAAAACCCATTCATAATCCCAATAACTAAACAAAGCAATTCCATTGTAATGTCAAACAAATACCAGTAGCACCTATTATTACACACTCTGCACCATTTCTAACGTTACAACACGTCTTTCTTTGAACAGAGAAAACAATTTCATACCGTAAATTTCACTTTAAAACTATGTTTGAAACTTCTAATATCGAAATGCACTTTATCTATGAAAGACTTTGAATGCTCGAGGCGAGAGGGTGCACATCAAAGATGTCGTTGCAAAGTCGCTGTAGGGTTAACATCTATTACACAAATTGAAACTTTAGCACTATACAAATACGATAAAAATTTCTTTGACACGTGTAGCGGGACATTTGTCGTTTTGATGAGGGTTGTTTTGTATTTTATGGGGTTGGCTTGGGTTTTTGCGCGAATCCTTAGGCGTAGTAAAGCCAATAGACTTTATAGTCTTATCTTAAGCGGCGTGCTGTACCTAAAGCAACGAGCTTTTTATATGAGATGAGCTGAATATGCCTTTCGGTTATCTACGACTTAGGTAACATTAATAGTATCAAACTAAACTTAATTTGGGCTATTTTTATCTTTTTCTCTCATATACAATAAGAATAGAGCGGACGTTTACAATAATTTTCAACTCAAACTTAAATTTTCATACAATTTCAAATACATGGCGAAGTTCAAGGTTCTAATTTGACTTCTCTAACTTAGTTCTTCGTCAGTCTCTGTCCTTTTCTAAAGCTGTAGGTATATAAGAGATGTCCAATTCTCTAATTTTTATACCGATTTTGAACAAGAGAATCGAAAACCACCTACCACTGCTGTTCTCTGCATCACCTAAAGGCTGACTGGTAGAAAATACCTATGGCATTAAGTCCGCCTCTGTAAATTAGTGTGTTTGGAGTATTAAAGTAATAAAATAAATAAGGTTTGGTTCAGCTACCTACGTGGGTAATAAATAATAAAATATATTTGAGGGTAAATGATATTTATTTCCGTAAATGGGTTCATACAAACACTTTTCCACGTCATTTTTTAGCTAGGTGAGGTCGGCGTTTCACTATCTGAGTAGGTACTCTGAATAAAAAACACCGAAAAAAACTCAGAGGTCAGTCTCTTTTAAAGTCCAGATATCATCTTGGTCAGACCATATAAAACTATACAGATTAGTGTCAGAAATGGTCTTTTGAGAAAAGAACCAAACAGATATGAGGGGACCAGATCAGTCAGTGCAAGCATTTGTCAGTAATTGTGAGCTCGACTCGGAACTTGAGGAGCTCTACGTGCTGTCAAACAACACCAAAGAAAGATCATTTGGGTTGGTCCCATAAAAAAATTTAACTTCCAGACTTAATAATAAAAAGAACTTTTAAATTTAGAAACGAGTCAAAAGAAAATCCACATAGCATATCCTAACATCCACAATAATAAAAAATAATATCATACTCTTAAGGTAAAAAATACATGTCATTTAACATTCAATGTCAAAGTGGTGATATCTTCTTCTTCTTCTTATATATAAAATTCTCGTGTCACAATGTTCGTTCCCATACTCCTCCGAAACGGCTTGACCGATTCTCATGAAATTTTTTATGCTTATTCAGTAAGCCTGAGAATCGGCTACTATCTATTTTTCAAACCTCTAAGTGATAAGGGGTGTTCACCCCAAATTTATTTTTTTTATTTTTTTGTTAATTTTTTATTTTTTTGTTTTTTTATTATGTGGCATCAAAAAATACATACAACTCTAAATTTGCACTTTTTTATCACTAACCCCTGCTTTTTAATAATCATTTCCATAATTTTATCATTTTCTATCCCGCTTGATAACATCAATTGATATATATGATCCGCATCAAGGATGGTTCTTACAATTTTTTTTTTAAGTTATTGCATAGTTTCTATCGCGGGCCTTGAGCGTGGAAACCGAATACAGAAATTCCGTAACGAAAATAACCTAACACAGGCACAGCGGTGATACTTTTTAGTTTTCAGAGAGGGGGAGGGGAGTGGGAGGGTGATGACAGAGGAAGGGAGCGGAGAAGGAGGGGGAGGGATGAGGGGAGGGGGAGTAGGGGAGGGGTGAGGGGAAGGGGAGGTGAGAGGGGTGGGGAAAGAGGCATTGGACGGGAGGGGGAGGGAGAGGAAAGTGAGGGAGGTGTGGGGGAGAGGGGAGTTGATAAAAAATGCTATGCAATAGCTTTACCGCTTATATAGCTTTATAGCTTTACCGGTCTCCGAGTGCCACACGTCATTTGTTTTTTTAACCATTCATTCACAATGTGCCACAGCAAAGCGTGGCAGGGTACAGCTAGTATTATATAAAAATGGCTTATGAAAGCAACGTACACAAGCTAAAATACACATGGTTTTATTTCTAGAAATGGAACAGTTCCTATCATTGGGGTTAACTATAAAATTGGCATTCAATGAAGAAGAATGAAGAGATAAGATCACAATATGATAAATTGCTTATTCATGCTGATGAGCCCATTCAGATAATTAGGTCAATAGTCAAAACATTCTTGTTCTTAAGGGGTCCCGATGTAAATAAAGGTAAAAAAGGTGTCCTTTAATTTAAATCTATGTCAGGCACCAGTTTCTTTTTCATAATAGTTTTTTATAATAGTAGGATTCAAATTGATTACGACATTCTCATCGGTATAAACATTTTTTTTTCTTTACTATTTAATTTGTAGGTAGTTTAAGTGTACATATTTAATTTATTTTAATTAGTTTTATTGAATGTTATTTCTTAGGATCTAAATCCTATTTGTTTTTTTTGTGTGTTTTTGTACGTTTTTTTAAGTAAATAAATAATATTTTAGCTAATTTTAAGGTTTTTGCATCCTTCGGCAAGAGTGACGCGATAATACTGATGCATTTAAGTAGGTAGCACCGGTACAATGGAAGAATGACAGGTGACAGGTAGCGGGGCGAGTTTTTTCATAACGTGAAACGTAAAAGTTAATAGAAATAGAAAATGATTCTAGTTGCATCTTCCAAAATGTAGTTTCGTATGGAGAAGGAAGTTCCACTTTACATGAAAACAAAAATTTCATCAGAATAAACTAGTAACGCAATATAATCATTACTTATTATAAACTAGTGGACCCGACAGACGTCGTTCTGTCGGGTCCACTAGTTACTGTGTCGACTACCGGGTCTGTTGGATCCGGTAGTCGACACAGTAACTAGTGGCTACTTGACAAAATTTTAGTTTTTAGTCCCTCATGTAGATTACTTACGTAATAAAACGTAAAAAAAAAATAACGGCGATACATCGACTCAAACTGTCGCATGACGTCACTAGTCAGTACAGTTTATATTAGATAATGACGTTACAACCCCCCCTCTCATAAACTTTAATGCGCTTAATCTAAGCAATTTTCCATCAATTTGGAAAAGAAAAAAAATACTTGTGGATTATTTTTTTCAATCTAACTGATGGATTTATTATATTTTGACATTATTATTCTGTCAAACACCCTATTGTAAATTTAAACCTTCCAGGGTTCAACACAATTAGGTACAACAACAAAAAAATCTGCAATTGATTGCTGTCGTTCGAAAGTTATGCGAGTGCATACATTTCGGCGATTCATTTTAAAAGTATGACCCCATTTTTAGTCTTGTGCCTGAACATGTTAGGTAAGTACATAATTAAGTACCTTTTCATGCAAATAAAATCAACCCGTAAAAGTTACTCATTTTCGTATTCAATGAGACAGAAATTCTCCACGTCAATAGTTACATTACAAACCTCAAAGGGAAAATACGTAAAAGCAAGATTATAGGGCACGTTGCAACTTTGCCTAAAACTTCCAGACTTATACAATAGTGATGTGAGAGAGCGGGGCGTTGAAGAATTCCACAAAAGCGAGACTCGCTTTTCCTTTGTTTCGCTAGAGATCCACATAGGAAGTTGGAACTGTATGTATGTACCTGAAACAAAGAAAATAAACATCAGATTGTGCTCTGGCGGATTGTAATTATTTTTAACCGACTTCTAAAAGAAAGAGGTTCTACTTGTGAGCAAGTTACGCGTTGAGCGCGTTGTTGCGCTATTTTAATTTAATAAGAATAGATTTAAGCCCACCACATGCAACAACTACATATTAATTTATTAATCTATCAATTATTATTACAACAATACAATTTCTTTATTTATTCATTGGCTATTATATTATTGCCTAGTCTTGTTGTGTTTAAAATTAAATATTTGTACGCCATAGTATGGCAGGACATGCTGAACTACCTCTGTTACTATCTCTATTTTGTACCATATTCTAACAAGAGAGGAGTGGTTCTGAGTTATTCTCGATGATGTAGATTATACTGCATTGCATTCTGTAAAAATCACCCCGTAAAAATGGCGAATTTAGCTGTCATTCCATACTAATTCAAGGGATTGACAGATACACGCGGTGATTTTATCAGAATCGATCTGCTGCTTCATAATTGTTGATAACAGTACCAGTTAATATACGCATTAACTAGGTAGGTATGTGAAAAAATACGTAAGTATTAATCTTTTGTGTCAAATATTTTAATTGAAAATGACAAGTTAAATCATCATCCTACGAATATTATAAACGCGAAAGTTTGTTACTCTTTCACGTAAAAATTACTGAATGGATTTTAATAAAATTTGGTATGGCGTTATCCGAGACCCTGGATTAACACATAGGCTACTTTTTATCCCTGTATTCCCACGGGAACGGGACCTACGCGGGACGTCTGCTAGTTTCTACATAAAATACAACTAAAAAAAAACAAAATAAAAATCAAATTAAATCTTTTTATTCAGACTAATAGAATTATATTTGGTCCATATTTTTTATCACTTACATTTTCATTATTGTGTCACATTTGACTTGATAAAAACACTAAAAGTTCTATAGTTTTGTTAGTCACACATAGTTAAAAGTAATTAATAAAACAATCAAAGCTAAATAAAACAGCCATTTAACACCAATTAGTGGTTTCATGAAGTCGGTTGTTTATTATAATAAAGTTCTTATTGTTTTAAAATGAGGTTAGTGAATCAAAGTCGCTTAGCAACGACAAGCACTGAAACCAGGTTAATCGTGTTTCAATTAAGTTTCTAAGAAGTGTGGACTTCCTTTGCTTAAATAAATAGGTCACCGGGTTGTATTTCTGGAATACTGTTCGAACGACCACTGTTTTAGTACCCACTACTGCTATACGTGACGTTCTGGGTTCCGTTCTAAGGTTAGGCTAAATGTTCTAAGGTTTTACATTGGAAATTTATCAGTAGCATCCTGGAGATCAGATTGATCTGGGGCGTAACTCGAAAAAATCTGGTCAACCTTTGCCTAACTCTTCTGAAACTACATGCGTGATATTATAATTATGTTCATACATTTTTAGGATTATGAAGTCATCGTAACCCACATACTTAGATATCAAAATATCGAGCAAAGATTTGCCTCATAGAACATGGTAGTTAAAGTTTATATAAAACTGCGTTTCTACTCATTACTGTCGTAGCATGATGTTATTTAACCTACAACCCTCTTTAATCACTCGTATGTCGTAATTATTGAATTAAAAGCCATTGTGTCTCGCGTAGAGAACGTTCTGAGACACACAGAGGTAAAGAATTGGGCTATCTAGTATTTAATACAAAAAGATGTTTTTAAACTCGTCTGATATTCCCGAAAGTGAGTGCTTTTAAACGAAAACCGAACAAACTCTTTAACTTTATTACTGAAAATTAGATTTAAAAAGCTTCACTTCCTTCCACAACCACACAAGAATATAAAAAAAGACAACAAAACTAACCCTCCTTATACCGAGATACTACACTTAAGCATTTAGGTGACACAGCTATGCAGGTAACGTATTCTCTACGAGGAAATTCAATAAGGACTCCTTGACGTTGCAGAAAAGCGCTCCAAAGGGTGGAAATTAACCTAAATAACTTGGAAGTGGTCGAGTGTTGCATTATAATTACTTATGTGCACGCGAGCTGGGTAACTTTTATTTTTATTAGATACTACCAGTTCGCTCGCAAATTTCGCGCTTTTTCCCTTAAAGTTTGACATTGCATCGACCCCTTTGTAGCTTTGAAAATAAAATATAGCCTATATTACTCAGTAATAATATAGTTTTATAATGGAGGAACATTTATGAAAATCGGATTAGTAGTTTTTGAGTTAAATTCTTATAAACAAATATTCATTTTTTTTTCTCTTTATAGTTGTTGTAATAGATATTATTGAAGTATGGACTAGCCTCGCCTATATTCGCCTGGAAGTCAATTGTAACCTAATAATGCATAATTCAATCAATCCTTCATAATCTAATAGTACTTGGGTTATCCTATCAGCGACAACTGATGATTAGTTTAAAATATTTTCCTATAAATACAAACCACTGACTGCATCACTGCTTACCATCAGGTGGGATTGCAGTCAAGCACTGGTTTATAATATTTTAAAAAAAAACCGTTAAAATATAATATTCGGAATAAAATAGACCAAAAAATATACATAATATAGATATGGAATAAAGTACCAATATTATGTTGGGACTTTTATGTAAATTAATGCTGAGTTGTATTAACTTCAAGGGCATGAGGCCTATTGACATTAATCAAGCACAAATTCACCGTACATTAGATTGAATAAGTGTCCAAAAAGGGTAACTTTTAAATTAACATTTCATGAGTAAATTAATGAATACGTGTACTGACTGATTACAATCCAAAAACTATCAATAACTTTTCATTTAACAAATGAGAACCACACTGTAGACACGTCAATCAAATAAGCTACCATTAATGTTAATTCTAATTACTTAAATGTACGAACACATTTTCTTTAATTACTTAGCTATACAGGCTGTTTAAACTGTGCAAAGCTATACGGTCTAAGTACATAGTTCGCTTGAGCGAGAAAGAAAGCATCATTCTTTTAAAACAGGTCAAACTGACTCGCTTCTCTTTCGGAGTCAACTTTAATTCTGTGTCATCTTGTTCTTAATTTGAAATGGACATGTCTTAAATCTTTGACAGCCGTTAGTAAGAAGTCTGAAGCTTGAATATCTGATAACCAGCCTTAACAAAAGGCATTGTGATACCCAGTAAGTGGGTTGTGAAGTTCAGTTAAACAGTGTCAATCAGTGTCAGTGTCAGTGTCAACCCATGAAAAATATATTTTTATAAGTTAGACTTAAAGCTGACCCAGACGTAGTTGGGAAGGTTCCCTATCCATTTGCATAAATTTTTAAGACCTAATATAACTTAGCATAATTTTGTTTGGTATAATTATATTATTTTCGCATAATATAATTACGCATAACAGCTTACGCATAATTTTTTTAAGCATAATATCTCTAACCTTAATAATGATTAAGCATAATATTCTAAAGCATACATTTATTAGAAATCTAAAAAGCGTAGTCGACGGAGCCCTATTTCTGTTTTCAGGGTTTAAAGGAACCTAACTAACCTAACGTCGGGGTGCCCCAAGTTCTGATTATGAGAGCAATAGGCCTACTAACGTTATGCGAATCAACTTTTTGCCAAAACAAATTAGTCTTTAATTCGTTAAACCCCAGAAGGACACCGGTGTCCCCGTGTCATTGTCTTTCTATTGTGTCTCTAATTGACTCAATCAAAAGGTTAAGATGATTATGCCAAAATAAATTGTGCCAAAATCGTTATGCCGAAGTATATTAGGATAAAGAACATTATGCGAAAAGAAAGGTCCAGTTGGGAACAGGCTAAACAGATGCTGAATCTATTTAACAGGCTTGGTAATTATGACATATTATTTTTCTGTCATTCGATTTAACTAAACTAGGTCATTATGCAATACCATGCCGCTCACTAGGTACCAGATACATTAGCGGTTTGCATTCTAACTCACACCCTGTACGTGTAACGTGATCGGTAATATTTTCATCATTAATCTATTGCACAGATTGTGATCAATTGCCTAATCTATCATAATTATTAGGTCATTTTGAATATTCACACAAACATAGATACAACAGCCAGCATTCATTAATAATGGAAAATTTAAATTAATGTATTAGAGTGTTGTACAGTCAAGAACAATAATATGTAAGATTGTCACATTTTCTAAAATATCTTAACTTCTACTATTAAAAAATAATATTTGTGTACGATATTTTCTTCTAAATTATGGTAATATAATATCTAAGATAAATTAGAAGAAAATATCGCACACATATTTTTGAATGGTAGAAGTTAAGATATTTTCGAAAATATGACAATGTATGTACATATTATTGCAAGTGAATGTACGTATGTGTCAAAATATTTGATTGAGATAGCTGTACACCTAAAAACACTCTGATTTACCAATTCTGACCGTACTCTTTTCATTTTCTTTTGTAATTTTTTTATCTGTATAAAAACCATAGAATAAACAGTTCAAGAACTCGCTCCGGCCATACATTTCCTAAATTTGCTTATACCGTAGTGGAACCCATTCTTAATCAAAGAGTGTGCCATGTAAAGCCTGCCTTATTCAAATTCAAAAGCATGCGAATTAACGTGTCGCACCGTTACCAACATTTATTACACTCGCCACTCAAACGTTATCACATGTTATCCTAATGACGTAAAACAATTTCAGGACTAATTTAATTTTCAACAATGGCTTCGCAGTGTGAGTGCTAAAACAAAAACGCCAGGATCTTTTAATTGCACTAATTAACTGCCGGCGTCACGTACAAATTAAGATGGCGAAGAAAAATTCAAGTGAATGAACGAGTGAATGAGCCAGTGAACGAACGAGAACGTTAATTGAGGTCATTATGGAACGAGGATGCACTAGACCGCGCTGGTTTGTTATTTGAATATTATATTATGAGCAGAAGGGTTCATGGGATTGTCGAGTAGTCGTTGACTTGATTAGATTATGTGCCTTCCTTAATAACTTGAACTAAGTTTTTTAAGATCTCTCTAGCAATATGTCACGTATTTCATTACGGTGATATGCCTGTACAAAATATAAATGATACTCAATATAACAAATACACACGCACACACACAAATAAACACGCACGCACAAAACACACACCTATTCACATCACTTCTCAAACATCGAGAGCTGCTCAAATTACTATTATTTAATTAATTTAATTACACATCTTTATTTTTATTTTCGGCTTTAACCATAGTATTTTTATTTTGTTCTTTAACTTTACTTTCATTGTTATGATACCACTTACGGGAAGAGCGAGACAGCTCCGACACAAGTACTATTGTAACTTACTGGGGCTGCCTCAGTTTATGTATGACACAATGTTTGAGACGTAATAAATATTTTTTTTTGTATAACAAATCAGACCACAAGGAACAGAAACAGGTCATATAGGCAGTCACTCTATGTAACATGGTGTTCAGCGGCAGTCTGTTAGACTACTTGTAGCAGCCGACGCCATAGTTGGTAAAATTCCGACGATGACTGAATATTGCACATCTCTAAGCCCATTCCATTGAGCCCGCCTATGGCATAAAGTCTGCCACCTATGTGTGCTTGAAGTATTAAATAAATAAAAATTCACACTCACTATAACCCATTAGTCCTGAGTAAATACACAGCTGAAGTCTAACCCAGCCTTATTTCGTTGAACTTGGTAGAAACACACAGAAATACTACCTACAATTCAATTACTAAGAAATACAGATATCTATAGGTTGTCTAGCCTATATGTTCGTATTTGGGTCACAATATGTGGACTTCTGACTGCGCGCACCTACCGTGAAAATCATTGACTCGCTTCGGAGAGCCAAGGTGATTCAGCAAATTGTTAACAAAGTCAAAGGTGGTTACTAACTCAATACCATACATAATATATCGACACTAAAATGATTGAAGCAAGCAATTTGAACTCTTCTCTTTAAACTTTTTATCTATCGTTAATTATTGTTCTCGTTAACCGCGGATGAGAATTTTATAAAATGTTGATACCTATAGTGACAAATACATAATAATTGTACGCACTTAAAGACAGACATAACATTTACAATTAGGTACAAACACTGAACTTCACAGTAGGATACCCTGTGTCGTGAAGTCCAGAATTGGACGCACAAAATAATAAGGGGCTACTTATTTATCCATAGAAAACACCAGTTTTGTACGAGACGCTTTCGCGTTCGTTCAGCTAAACGTACACGTTGCTGAATAAGTGAGAGCAGTCTTTGATACTACCGCTGGTCGAGTCTGTTAAAATCATCGCGTGAAAATCTAGGTAAAGTGAAGGCAAATCGAACACTCTTTGCCTCTTTTTGACTGGCCTGTTGGTGTAGTAGTTAGTGACCCTGACTCTTTGCCGGAGAACGTGGGTTCCATTCCCACCCAGGACAAATGTTTGTGTGATGAGCACGATCATTTGTTCTGTGTTTGGGTGTAATTTATCTTTAATATGTATGTATTTAGAAATATATAAGTATGTTTATCAGCTGTTTAGTACCTACCCATAACACAAGCTCCAAAGGTTAACTTGGGACTAAATGGCGTAGTGTGAAAAGTTGTGGAATATTATTTATTTGTTATTTATTTTATTTTATACTTATAGGCTAGGCATTGACAGTTCCACTACAGTCAAGTTTTACGGTGTATCTTACTAAATCGACCCGCTTTTGGTAAAACTATCATGTGGCAAGCATTGCGTGTGAGCTAAATATTTTTTTGCGTTTGTTACTTCAGTTTAACAAGTGGAACGATATTTCAAAGATAACTGTATGAACTGAAAGAAACATATAGCAAGCAATATTCTTTACTTTAAGAAAAACCGTGCTTTCTTTGACTACATAAGATGCAAACCAAAAACAAAAAAAAACAGTTTCAAAATACTATAGGCTCTCTTATATAGGTGGGTATATTCAGCAGAATATAACTGCAAAGCAACATCAGTATATAGCTACCCAAGAAAAGATTACGAGTGAATTACATTGTGAATAAATAAATAAATAAACAAACCATGTTATAGTTTTGTAACAATTTGTAAAGTCAAAATAAAGCACGATCCCTGACTTTAGTTTTTCAAGCACTATGGTGCAGATACTAAGTAGATTGTGGGTCGCAAATCTGAACAAAGCATCGGTGTATGCACGCGATGCATGGGGCAGCACTATCTAGATAACCTAGATCTTGTTTACAGGTAACCTCTACCGAAATAAACCTTGGCGATATAATTATATATCTTTGCTAAATATGTATACATATATAACAACTTACAGTGCTATTCTTTAAAAATCACCCCGTGTTGGTACACGTGGTGATTTTTAAAGAATTGTTTCATGAAATCAATTCACCTTCACTGTACCTAAATTAGGACCACCTAATTTAGGTACAGTGAAGGTGAATTGATTTCATTCAATACTTATGTTAGGCATTGACAGTTCACTTCACTTTAACTAAATCACAGGCAGCTAGTCGATTCTGTTGAAATCACCGCGTATAAACCTGGGTGTAGTGAGCACTGAAGTCTCTGTCAGTGTCACCTATCAGTTGCTAGGGATTGGCGAAGTATGAATCATAATCGAGAATCGACGTAACTTAATTATTTACATACAAACAAACTTAAACTCACGCCCTATTCCCATGGGGGTGGACAGAAACTGCAGAACGCCACCCACTACCTATAATATTGCTTCACATATACCGGTACCTACTTGTTAATATTTTTTCTGTGCTAAGTATTTTATTTATTTTATGCTAAGTAAATTGAATAGGTGATAATTTAGTTCGAAAGCTCTATTGGATTTGAATAATTAATTAAATTAAATCAATTTAGGTACCTACTTCATACCTACATAAGGTATTACCTGCTGCGCTGCGCCGCCGATCCGAATCTATGAAAACGCCTTCACATCTTAGTTCACTGTAGACAAATAGCGTCCTACTTTATCTAGTCGTTGCCAAAAATATAAAGCATTTCTACCATCTCAGCACTCTCACAGATACCTACTTACAAAATTAATTCTTCTACGTTCGCATAATTACCAAAAGTCACAATGACAGTTGTACGACACTGACTCGGTGCTGTCGCCATGACAACGATACGCCCACGCGATGCCGGTCGTGCTGTTGTCATGGAAACCACCGGGCGGGCGCCCGCCCGGTGGTTTCCATGACAACGCCGAGTGACTTCGATGTATCACGCGTGCGTTTGTCTTCATCTACCATTTTATAGATTATACGGTGTTTATTTCCAAAGATTTGAATGTCTAATTTCAATTTTTATTTTAACCATTCAACAAATATATCGTCATTGTATTATTTTGTCAAATATGTTACTTTTTTAACGTTCACATTCATCGAAAGGTACAATGATGCACACTCACGCCCGCGTTGTTACCATGACAACGCGAAGCGCGCGCTTGTGTTTTTTTTTTTAATATTCATTGTTTGGAGGCCATGTTGTTGACGTATGAACCTGTTTAATTTTAAATAATTATTATATTTTCAGATTAAAAAGTCTAAATTTAGTAGTTGTGCCTAATTTTGATGTCCAAAATTAAAATAAATAATCGATACCTAGGTAAAATTCTTAACCTTAGTCTGTGACAGTCATGGCCTTTTTTTTCGCGTAGGTACCTATTGTAGGTTAATTATAATGTCACCAAAAGAATGATCTTTGTTTTATGCATTTTAGAGGTTGTAATTGATAAAAATGTAGTCCGCCGTAGTTTTTTTTTATTAAATACCTACGTAATTTTCACATTAAGGGGGAAAACTAACTTCCAAGGAGGCCATGGTAACAACGTGCATATAAGAACAAAGACGTATCGATTTGTCATTGCATTCTTTAGTCTTGCACTTTGCAGTGACATTAGATTTTGATATTTTGAATGTTGTTTTGTTAGTAAGTACTTTTACGGATGCAATTGGTATGACAATTAAGCTGCTACCGAAGTTCCGCCCGTGTTAGTTAAGACGAGAGTTAAGTGGCTATTTACATTGACGAGGACGGAAACAACAATCAAGTGATATTCAATTAATCAATATTATAGGAGGCTCCTGTCTTTTCCGTAAGGGGATGGGCGTCGGCGTCTATGTAGCAACGGTACGGTATTATTAACGTCAGTGTGTTACTTAATCCGTGTATTCTTGAGAACTGGCAGATACCGACCTGCGTGCATTCATGCCGTTTCAATTTCGACTGTGCGACAAATAGAGGGGATTGGATTGTTTGAAACTAAGTACCACTGAATGAAAACTCAGAAATGCTAAAATAAATTTACTCACATTCAATGAATGTTTTATTGTCCTTTTTCTGAGTTGAGTACCTACATTAGTACCTACATATTCATATTACCTACCTACATCATCCAACTAGAAAGCAAGATAAATCCCAATAAGAGGTACAAATTAAGGTAATACAGCGTGTTTAGGTCAGTCATTAATTTCATTTAACACTTCTAGCTACCCTATTGTAGGTACAGGGGCAGAATTCTTACTTAGTGTTGATAGTGTTTCCATCTCCAAGTCTCAATCCGGGATCAAGACTTGAATCCAGTTGATAGCAATAGACGCCCCTTCTTACATGGGACTTGAACATAACAGATACATACTTACTCATTTACATGTGGCCCACAAAACATATACAAATATCATATTTTAATATAAATATTTAAGCAATTAGGACAACAAAAATAGTATAGGGAAAACAATAGCTTGTGTAGATAATACAACTACTATCCAGATATTATTATCCCACAAACTCTCTCTCTCTTGCTGTAGCAGTGCTTGGTGAGGTCAGAAATAAATTAATATTGCATAAAAAATAAGTTTTACTCATTTCTATCATGTTACAGAACTTTGCAAATTTATATTATAAATTTTCCGCTGCTGGGGTTCAACTTCTTGATACCGGTGGGGCAGGCAGACTTCTGTTTTGGATGTGTAGATACAAGGTGTGGCCCGCCACCTCCGTCATCATCTGGCAGGAAAACCTGCTTGCTGGAAGCATTACAGTGTACATTATTGTTATTATAGATATATTTATGTATCATTCTATTAATTTATCAGTAGCACAGTATAGAAAGCCTGCATTAACTGCCTAATGCAGGCTAATGCTACCTTTCTAAAAGTATAGCGGCATCAATGACATAGAACACCTTGTAAGGTGTACCAACTACCTATTATGAGTAATTGTAACATAACATCTTAGTTCCACAATCAACCTCCCTGTGTTTTAAATAATTGATCTGCTCTTTAGGAATGTTTAACAAACAAAAACTGTGTGTGTTAATTGACAGATACCTTCTTAGCTCAACAGCCACTTGGATTTGTGTGATTGATGCAAGTAGTGGTGATGAAATTTGTTTCCATGGTCGCTCCTTCAAGCAGCTGCAGGCTTGTAAAGACTCATCTGCTGAACGGTAGAATACATCAGATTAATAATAAATTGAGCTTGTTTTCATGCCAATAATTTACAATGTTGGTTACACTGTTAAGAGTTTAACCAAAGGCTGTCAAATATAATACATAACTTTTATATGTTCTGATGTAACTTTAAAATAATGATTAGGTAGGTACTTTGAGAATTTAAAACAGGATCCATCAGATCCAAACAGGACATAGGTACCTACTGTTTGATTTTGTATTAGGTACATACTACTTTACTTAACTTTTTACTGATAATGAAAAACATGAGAACACTATTACGGGATTGCTTAGCTACCTATATTGTAGTTATAAGTAAGTAGATTCCTACTTACTATCGGTCCGTTTTCGTTCTTGTTACGATCACAATATCCACATTACGTTATCACTTACGTTTCATACAGGGTTGGCATTAAATACTATAATATTACAACTAAAACTTATACAATAACAGTGCTAGACGTCATTAATAATTGTTTGAAAGTTTTCTTTTGTTATTGTTAGGTTATGTGATTTATTATTGATCTGACAGTTTGACAGCCATCCATCACATTTTTTTTTTTTAATTTTATGACCTGGTAACTGGACCTTTAAGTCAAATCTTATTTTATTACAGACATCACAAGACACGACGTAATAGATTATGTTGCGAAAGAAAATTTTGGTACTAATGTCAGATAGGATAGGTACTAATAATAAATTAAACCTTGGTTTTTGGTGGCTAACTCGAAACACAAATCCAAATTTAAAATAAATCATTATCATAGAACGAATGCACCAGCCAGCCCGCTAAATTGCCTTTCATGAAATTTATAATACTTGTAACGTTCAGAAAAAAAGTGATAGTGAGCTAAAACAAGCAAATAGTAAGCTGTAAAAAGCTAAACAATCTTCATCTATTTTACTTGTTTAAATCGACTATTTGAATTCGAGCGTTCTCAAATAGATTCCGCATATGGCCGCGCGGCTGTTCACACGCATGACATAATGACATTTATTTCGCAATAAATTCATCATCTATTACGTCGTGTCTTGTGATGTCTGTAATAAAATAAGATTTGACTTAAAGGTCCAGTTACCAGCTCATAAAATTAAAAAAAAAATGTGATGGATGGCTGTCAAACTGTCAGATCAATAATAAATCACATAACCTAACAATAACAAAAGAAAACTTTCAAACAATTATTAATGACGTCTAGCACTGTTATTGTATAAGTTTTAGTTGTAATATTATAGTATTTAATGCCAAACCTGTATGAAACGTAAGTGATAACGTAATGTGGATATTGTGATCGTAACAAGAACGAAAACGGACCGATAGTAAGTAGGAATCTACTTACTTATAACTACAATATAGGTAGCTAAGCAATCCCGTAATAGTGTTCTCATGTTTTTCATTATCAGTAAAAAGTTAAGTAAAGTAGTATGTACCTAATACAAAATCAAACAGTAGGTACCTATGTCCTGTTTGGATCTGATGGATCCTGTTTTAAATTCTCAAAGTACCTACCTAATCATTATTTTAAAGTTACATCAGAACATATAAAAGTTATGTATTATATTTGACAGCCTTTGGTTAAACTCGGTTTAACAGTGTAACCAACATTGTAAATTATTGGCATGAAAGCAAGCTCAATTTATTATTAATCTGATGCATTCTACCGTTCAGCAGATGAGTCTTTACAAACCTGGAGCTGCTTGAAGGAGCGACCATGGAAACAAATTTCATCACCACTACTTGCATCAATCACACAAATCCAAGTGGCTGTTGAGCTAAGAAGGTATCTGTCAATTAACACACACAGTTTTTGTTTGTTAAACATTCCTAAAGAGCACATCAATTATTTAAAACACAGGGAGGTTGATTGTGGAACTAAGATGTTATGTTACAATTACTCATCATAGGTAGTACGCCTTAAAAGGTGTTCTATGTCATTGATGCCGCTATACTTTTAGAAAGGTAGAATGCAGGCTTTCTATACTGTGCTCCTGATAAATTAATAGAGTGATGCATAAAATATATAGCTATAATAATAATAATGTACACTGTAATGCTTCCAGCAAGCAGGTTTTCCTGCCAGATGATGATGGAGGTGGCGGGCCACACCTTGTATCTACACATCCAATACAGAAGTCTGCCTGCCCCACCGGTATCAAGAAGTTGAACCCCAGCAGCGAAGAATTTATAATATAAATTTGCAAAATTCTGTAACATGATAGCAATGAGTAAAACTTATTTTTTTTTGCAATATTAAACTATTTCTGACCTCACCAAACACTGCTAGAGCAAGAGAGATGGAGAGAGAGAGATAGTTTGTGGGATAATAATGTCTGGATAGTAGTTGTATTATCTATACAACCTATTGTTTTCCCTATACTATTTTTGTTGTCTTAGTTGCTTAAATATTTATATTAAAATATGACATTTGATAGGTTTTGTGGGCCACATTGTATGTAAATGAGTAAGTATGTATCCGTTATGTTCAAGTCCCATGTAAGAAGGGGCGTCTATTGCTATCAACTGGATTCAAGTCTTGATCCCGGATGGAGACTTGGCGATGGAAACACTATCAACACTAAGTAAGAATTCTGCCCCTGTACCTACAATATGGTAGCTAGAAGTGTTAAATGAAATTAATGATTGACCTAAACATGCTGTATTACCTTAATTTGTACCTCTTATTGGGATTTATCTTGCTTTCTAGTTGGATGATGTAGGTAGGTAATATGAATATGTACTAATGTAGGTACTCAACTCAGAAAAAGGACAATAAAACATTCATCGAATGTGAGTAAATTTATTTTAGCATTTCTAAGTTTTCATTCAGTGGTAGTTTCAAACAATCCAATCCAATCCCCTCTATTTGTCGCACAGTCGAAATTGAAACAGCATGAATGCACTCTGGTTGGAACGATGCGAGGCAGAGGTTTTATACCTATTTAGTTGCACTGCTTGTAAGTAGGTAGGTATCTGCCAGTTCACAAGAATACACTGACGTTAATAATACCGTACCGTTGCTACATAGACGCCGACGCCCATCCCCTTACGGAAAAGACAGGAGCCTCCTATAATATTGATTAATTGAATATCACTTGATTGTTGTTTCCGTCCTTGTCAATGTAAATAGCCACTTAACTCTCGTCTTAACTAACGGCGGAACTTCGGTAGCAGCTTAATTGTCATACCAATTGCATCCGTAAAAGTACTTACTAACAAAACAACATTCAAAATATCAAAATCTAATGTCACTGCAAAGTGCAAGACTAAATTTGAATGCAATGACAAATCGATGCGTCTTTGTTCTTAGAGGCACGTTGTTACCAATTTATATTGGCCTCCTTAGAAGTTAGTTTTCCCCCTTAATAAGTGGTTTGTTTTATATTTTGTTAATGTGAAAATTACGTAGGTATTTAATAAAAAACAACTACGGCGGACTGCATTTTTATCAATTACAACCTCTAAAATGCTTACAAAACAAAGATCATTCTTTTGGTGACATTACATTTAACCTACAATACAATAGGTACCTACGCGAAAAAAAAGGCCATGACAGTCACAGACTAAGGTTAAGAATTTTACCTAGGTATCGATTATTTATTTTCATTTTGGACATCAAAATTAGGCACGACTAGGTAGGTAGGTAGGTACTGACTTTTTAAATGGTTAATTTAAATTTAGACTTTTTAATCTTAAAATATAATAATTATTTAAAATCAAACAGGTTCATACGTCAACAACATGGCCTCTAAACAATGAATATTAAAAAAAAAAACACAATCGCGCGCTTCGCGTTGTCATGGTAACAACGCGGGCGTGAGTGTGCATCATTGTACCTTTCGATGAATGTGAACGTTGAAAAAGTAACATATTTGACAAAATAATGTAATGACGATATATTTGTTGAATGGTTAAAATAAAAATTGAAATTAGGCATTCAAATCTTTGGAAATAAACACCGTATAGTCTATAAAATGGTAGATGACGACAAACGCACGCGCGTGATCGAAGTCACTCGGCGCGGACGCTAGGTGGTTACTATGGCAACAGCACGACCGGCATCGCGTGGGCGTATCGTTGTCATGGCGACAGCACCGAGTCAGTGTCGTACAACTGTCATTGTGACTTTTGGTAATTATGCGAACGTAGAAGAATTAATTTGTAAGTAGGTATCTGTGAGAGTGCTGAGATGGTAGAAATGCTTTATATTTTTGGCAACGACTAGTTAAAGTAGGACGCTATTTGTCCACAGTGAACTAAGATGTGAAGGCGTTTTCATTAGGGAATGCAGAACCGGTGATGTTTTAAGGAACCGGGATTTTCGGGACTTTATGGCTTAAGAACCGGGATTCCCGGTACTATCGATACTTTTGATACTTTAATAAGTCTTTGTAAGAGAGTTAAAAGTGTTGAAACGGAGAAAGTAAAAAAAAGACGAAACGACAGGGCAAAGTAAAAACATTTAAGTCAAATCAAATAAAACGTTTTATTTCTTGTTTTATAGACACTAAATCAGTCTTATTTAGTATAATTTTACTGTTAATTACGCATATTATGCCAGCTACATTTATTAAACATCTTCACTTTACCAAACGAATTAACATGACTGTTATTGCAATTCTGCCCAAATTATAATTTAAAACTTACGTAACATCTACAAAAAAAAGGAACTATATAGAGTTTTAGCGCAATATTTATTGATTAGATAATCTTAACAAACATTTTTTAAATTTTAATCTTACATAATAATTCAATAGTTTGGAACAACTTCAATCGACAAATTCCTTAAATCACCTTGACTCTAATTTTTCCATACTCTGTTAATTGCAACCTTATTTCTTCGATGCATCTTTTTGCTGATAATGAGCCGTGCACTCTTATTAGTTCTAGATTTTTGAAATTTTCGGGAAAAAACGGTGAGTGTAGATTCAGGCTTAAAAGACGAAAATTTATGTCTTGATAATAGTTTCTGGATTTCGCCGATCAGTTGTTGTTTTCTTTTGTCTGCTTGTTTTATTACAATATTTTGAAATGAATTTGCAGCCTTCGGCAATTTATGTCCGAATTTTCGAAACTGCATTCGCAGATGTTCAGACTCTACAAATGTTCGGAAAGGATATCCATCCATAGCTGACATTCGGGAAACTATAAGTTCCTTGGAAGGATTTGCGTCAGATTCGTAGTAATCAGTTAATTTCGCTTTTTTCTTTGGTATCATTTCAGTATTTGTCGATGTTGAAGAAGATTCGACACTTTGAGAAACTTGACTATCTGCTGTGTTCATGCTAATCTGATGCACATTTTTTAAATGCTTTTGGAGACCACTCGTACTACTTCCAGTACACTTCAAAATTCGTTTACACGCGGCAATAATGCCATACTGACGTTTTATCGTTGGCTTTAATAAGGACTGCCTCAAAATCCATCGTCTGTAACAAAATATAGAGTAATTATTGAAATACAAAGTTAAACGAAAAACGTTGGTACCGACTAAATTACTTGATGTTTAATCAATACAGTGCACTGTAGTTTTAAGGTAAAGTATGTAACATTAAAAAAAGCTAATTAAAAATATCATTAGAACAGCTAATAGGTATTATTCGTCTACGAATAAAATAAGCTTCCCAATCCCATGTAGGTTGGTAAACAAACAGCTAGTCGTACCTAAACTACTTCTTGCTTAATTAATACAGTGCATTGTAGTTTTATTGTGCCGTAAGTAACATTAAAAATAAACTGAATTTGTAAAACTTTAGAACAGCAAATTTTATTAGTGTACGTATTAAAATGAACTTCCGACTCCCATGTCGGTTGGTGAACAATCAGCTGCTCGTATTTTGTGTTCAAAATGAGGATGTAGAATGAGAATGGTGGCTACAAGAACTAAATAATTATTTAAAGCCGCTCATGTTTCATTAATTTTGTTTATTAAAAATAAATACTCACTTTCCAAAAGTAGTAGTCTTGTTTAAGTAGTTTTTGCAAAGCACTTTACACCGAAATCCCACTAGCACAACATTTCGAAGACGCGATCACAATCTAACTGAGCGGGACGCGCGTATACAAGATGGCCACCACCTGCCCCTCCCGCACCTTCGCACCCTCGCGCATCATGCTCTTGTATTACTAGGTAGCAACGGTGGTAGCTAGGTAGTATAATAGTAATAGTGCAGCTGTAGGATTTTTTAGGCAACAAAATTAGAAAAATTCTAAACGCGAAGTATCTTTTCCCGAAAGTACCGAAAGTACCGGGATTTGGTTTTGAAAATTCCGGTTCCTAAAACGCCGCAAATTTCCGGGATATCCCGGTACTTTCGGTTCCGGGATTTCCCGGGACTATTCACTAGTTTTCATGGATTCGGATCTTAGGTATGAAGTACCTAAATTGATTTAATTTAATTAATTATTCAAATCCAATAGAGCTTTCGAACTAAATTATCACCTATTCAATTTACTTAGCATAAAATAAATAAAATACTTAGCACAGAAAAAATATTAACAAGTAGGTACCGGTATATGTGAAGCAATATTATAGGTAGTGGGTGGCGTTCTGCAGTTTCTGTCCACCCCCATGGGAATAGGGCGTGAGTTTAAGTTTGTTTGTATGTAAATAAATAAGTTATGTATTCTCGATTATGATTCATACTTTGCCAATCCCTAGCAACTGATAGGTGACACTGACAGAGACTTCAGTGTTCACTACACCCAGGTTTACACGCGGTGATTTCAACAGAATCGACCAGCTGGTATCTTAGTGTCTTATTTTCCTCAATTTCTTAGATTAACGCATGGATAACTTATAATCTTTTAGGACATCAGAAAACTCGCATTACTGTTAATGCATGGTGCCTAAGCTGCTTTCACCATTGCATTGCTACATTTAATGGCATCTATTTCCATTTATAGATAAATAAATACCTTTTGATTATAACGCAACTATATTGTATAGTAGTTTCCAGTCAAATACATAATACACACATCAAAAGTGTCTAGGGATCAACATATATTTTTGCAATAACTTTTCTCCTGATTGATATTAATTAAAATTTTCTTTAAGGATTCATCAAATAAAGTGTTTTCGTTTGTCACAGTAACGATAAACCAAGTCACCTTTGCATTAATAAAGAAATTTGCCATTTTCCTAATAAAGGGATTTTTGACATTTGAACCACTAACATTAAAGTTCGAAAAAAAGACTGAAATAACAGTTTTCTTTAAAATTTTATTGGGTAACTTAAACAATTAATAATCCGTGTTTCTACCGCGAACACTAACAACACAAGAACATCGGTTTGGCATACTCAAAATGAGTTCATCCAAATCACGCTGTGGAATGGCCGCCCATGTTCGTTGCAACAACAAAAAAAGGTCTTCTTGCGACTGGATACCCTCCATATTCGGCAGAGCTCTTCTTTGTAGCATATCCCATGCATGCTCAATCGGGTTCAAGTCTGGCGACTGAGCAGGCCAGGGCAGGACATTGATGTTAGCTGCGGCGAGAGTCTGTCTTACAACTCTTGCGGTGTGCGGTCGTGCATTATCATGCATTAACTGAAATAAGGGACCGATTTGCACTTGTAGAGGAACGATGACGTCTGATACAATCGTCTCAGCATAAATTTGAGCGTTGAGGTTGCCTCTGATCCAAATCAACTCAGTTCTTCCGCCGATCCAAATACCCGCCCATACCATGATGGTTCCACCACTATAAGGATGGACTTCCTGGCAGGATTTTAATCGCTGTTGGCGTCCAGGGGTTCTCCAGTGTCGTATACGTCTTGTATCCGGTCTCATACCAAAACGAGACTCATCAGAAAAGCACACGAAACGCCATTGTTCTTCTGCCCAATTTCTGTGTTCAAGAGCCCATTGATATCGAATCCTACGATTTTGCATTGCTATAGGTGGTACCCGTAGCGGTCTTCGGGAATGAAGGTTCACTTCATGCAAGCGGTTTCTGACTGTTTGGTCGCTAATTAAGTTCCCTGAAGAGTGATGAAGCCTCACGGCTAACATCATGGCGGTTATTGTTGGAGCTCTTCGAGTTAAGATTTGAATGTATCGGTCTTGTCTCCGTGTGGTGCAGCGATACCGTCCTCCATGGCGCTCAGCCACGGTACCAGTGCTTCGGTAACGTGTCCAAAGTCGACTGATAACACTCTGACTTGTATTCAGAGCTAAAGCCACAGTACGTTGCCGGGAACCAGCTTCTATCATTCCCACGGCTCTGAGCATTTCTTCCCTGCTTAAATGACGTCGCCGCTCCATAATAACGTTGGTTTTAATCAGTAGTAGGGAAACAGTAGCACTAATAATGTCTTCAATGCGTTGTATGTTTTTATAGGGAAAATATTGACAGCTGATTTTCATCTTTTACTCGAATTTGATTTACAGTTCCTGATTCAAATTATGAAATGCACCAAAAAGGATCCATATAAATTTATAAAATCATAAATTTATTACAAAGCCACATCTCAATCTCAAGAAATCCGCATAAAAATGCTTGATCCCTAGACACTTTTGATGTGTGTATATTGACTTTGACAAGGGCATTAGTGTTACGACATAGAAAACATTAATACGTAGTAGACTACATAATGATTGATTGGTGGGTTGAAAACCTGTAATTTTAAGACTATAGGTAATTATTAGTACACATTTTTTTTCTACACAAGGTGAAAGGGTAATTGACGAAGAATCTAAAAATACGAGTGATATCGAAATTATAACAGCTTATAACCACAGTATAAATATTAATACAGTAGGACGACGCCTTTGATCTCTGGAAAAATGCCGACAACATTAGAAAATCATTAAAAACATTAGACAACATCTACACGCGTTAGACTTGAATAATACCTCCCGCACTACGAACATCGGTTTGTTCGCAGTGCAGGAGCGGCTTTCCCGCGTCTCGCCCCTCACACCCCGTACGATTGCCCTGTCTAGACAGCTTCGTCGGACGACTGTATGTTTTTAGACTGTGTTATAACTATCGAAAAAGTGCAGTGTGTTGTCCGGAATCATGTTCTAAACTCACGATAGTACGTCAAAATGCCTGACACTCCGTTTATTATGTTTTTGGATCTTGTCAAAGAAATACAGTGAATTTTCACCTAATGCATAAAACACGACTATGTTATCACCAATCCGGTTTAGTGTAAGTGTATACAGTTACTCGCGTGGTTTTCATTTAGGGCTGTCACTGTCTAGAAAACTTAACGAGACTTTAATTGAGTATTCTGCTTGGTTTCACAACTAGACAGGCCACTTCGAATATTGGTAAAACAGGGTGAATAGAAAGTATCTAAGGAAGTGGTTCACCACCGGGCAGGCGTTTTGGGAGACTATCTAAAGTATTTTTTTGACGTTCAAAAAGTGCTGATTCTCAGCTTAATTTGTATTTAGTTTTTTAATCCTGATTTTTTAACTCAAGGGTGAATAGAAACGAAACATAGAAGAAGATATTATTATTATTATATTATATTATTAATGATTGATTTCAATAGTATCGATACCATATTAGTATCAAATAGCAACTCTAGCTATATAACTCATTTGTTCTGGGTCTGGGTGTAATTTATCTATTATAACATAGTTATAATTTATGTAATGTAACATAGTTGGGTAAAGGCTAGGTAGGTAATGATGAATAAGTATATAATAATAATATATTTACTGGCCTGTAGTTCGTCAAGTAGTTAGTGGCCTTGACTGCTATGTCGTGGGTTCGATTCCCACCCAGGACAAATGTTTGTGTGACGAGCACGATCATTTGTTCTGCGTCTGGGTGTAATTTATCTATTATATGTATGTATTTAAAAATATATAAGTATGTTTATCAGTCGTTTAGTACCCTTAACACAAGCTCTGCTTAGCTTGAGACTAAATGGAAGTTGTGTAATTTATTTATTTTATTTTATTTATTTAACTAGCGTGAAAATCTTCCTCAAAGTTTTGTTTCTATTCACCTCGTTTTACGGTACATAAACAAGGTGTACTTAATATTTGATTAAAAAAATATCCTCTCAGGTCTTAAAAAGTTTTAAATACCGCAGCAAAGGAAATATTCTGTGCAATAACCACAAATCCACAGCCCGGTGTATTCGCGAAACTCATTCTGTATTTCTATTTATAACAGCATTAAAATTATTTATAGCAAAAAAGTTATTTGAATGTAAAACGTAAACCTACGCAAAAGTGGAAGAAAAAAATCTATAAAGTCGATTACTTCCATTTTTATTTTGATGTCGGTATTAAAAATAGGAATTGTTTCGGTTACTTGGCATTCAGAACAGGTTTTAAGGGTCCCCTTAGGGAAATAAGTTTTTGAGATGATCTCATACAGCCCATCTACAAGCCTGTCAATATTAACTGTTGTATTTGTGTATTTACATTAACGTTTTTATGTCTCCCTCTTTCAATACATCTCTTTCTCTGTCTCTCTTTAATCACGCAGAATACTGTCCACTTTAATACTTTAGAAAAGCAGTTTATCAAGAAATATTGAACAATGTAAATAGTCATTACTGAAAAAAAGAAAGAAAAATATCGTTTTTTTTAAATGAACATGGCAATACACCAGTACCCACCTAAGTATTAGATGTCCTACTAAAATTATTATTGTGTAAATTTATAAGGATGTATGGATATTTGTTCCACTGTCACGCATGGATTCCTGAACTGGTTCTGATTAAGCTAACAGAATTAAAGCAATACAGCACATAGTTCACATATTTTAAAAGAGTACCTGTCTACGTAAATATGGCGTATCTTTCCCATTCTCCTTCTTAGAAAACTACCTTTTGGAAGGGACAACTAGAATAATTCTCTTAATTTTTTTGACATATTAGTTTGACGTTTATAAGGTGCATTTTATAGGTCTTATTGAAATAATTATGATTTGTCTTAGGCATTGTCTATAAGAAACAACCAAATAAGGTTCTTTTCACAATCATAACCTAATTTATCCATCTCTATCTAAAATATCGAAACCGATTCCGCCACAAAGCCGCGCCATTCCTGACGTGAAACCATTATCATTAGGAACATCAGTTCTATTCTTTGTTCACACAAGACAATGGCATCCCTAAGGCTCGATCCACACTAGTCGCGTGACAAAGCCTCCAGTCACGTCACTGTCAACCGCGTGTTTAATATCGAATTACCCGACGCCTGCCTCTGTCTAAAGCCTAAATAATGTACTAGATAATTCAGCTAAATTACGGCCCGTCGTTTATATTTTATTTCTTGGTAAACTTTTGGTGGGGTTTAGTTTTCGGTACGTAAATTCGTTTATTAGAATTATCTAAAAGGGTTTCTTTTTATGTAAAAAAGGTCGAATAAAGAATTTTAATGCCTAGACACAATAACTTGATTACCACTAGAATTATTTGAATAGGTTAGGTTAGGTTAGTTGTATTAAAATTAGTATATACTTACTTTTTGTTTGTTAAATATACGTAATAATATTTTCCGAGTTTACTTTAGTGTGTGTGTGTGTGAGTTTTTGAGTTTACTTTTGGCAGTGGGCAGGGCACATAGCACGGAGGACTGATGACCGATGGGGTCGAAAGGTTCTCGAGTGGAGGCCACGTATCGGCAAGCGAAGCGTAGGACGTCTACTCACAAGGTAGACAGACGACATCATTAAGGCCGCGGGAATACGCTGGATGCGAGCCGCTTCCAACCGGTCTTATTGGAGATCTATAGGGGAGGCCTATGTCCAGCAGTGGACTTCCTACGGCTGAAATGATGATGATGATGATGATGATGATTACTTTAGAACATTAAAGGAAAAGCATTTTTTTTTACTCACGTGTTTCCGAAACGCTCCAACATCGCATCTTTCCATTTTCAAATGACGTGACAAAGGAACAACGCTTCAATGTGTTTGATAGCCTGTTTAGTATCTACCTTGTGACGTAACAAGATTCACACAATCCACGGGGACTTACAGAGCTCTTGGCTATCTATTAATTGCCAGTGCCTAACGCTGGATATTAATAATCTATCTCGGTTGCTATCTTGATCCCGATCTTTGTCTGTAACCAATCAACGACCGAATTCGCCTATCCGAGTCTTAAAGATGTCCAATCAGAAGCAGCCGTCAAAAACAAAGGAACGGGATTTGGATTGAGATAGAATATTAATATCGGGCGTAAATGATCCAGTTGCACTCCGAAATTTGATGACACAAAAAATATGGTATTAAATAAAAATAAAATAAATATTCCACAACTTTTCACACAACGCCATTTAGTCACAAGTTAAGCTTGACAGCCTGGGTTATGGGTACTGAACAGCTGATAAACATACTTATACAGGGTGTAACGGAAAGGGTATATACATACAAACAGGGTGAATAGAGTATTTAATAACGAGTCTTTCCTCAAAATTTCAGCTCCAACTAATAACTTTGAAACGATATTATTTAATATCGACAGTTTATTAAATGCAAAATCATAACAAACGTGTCACCGCACTATGAGGGTCATAATCCTGTCCGGCAAGGTTCCAGTATATCTATCTCGGGTTCTGCGCGCCTAGTACAGACCTATCGGGCTCTGCCTAACCGACGAAGGCGCGACGGCGCGGGCGGGCTCAACTTTACAATTATGTATGTATATGTATAAAAACGTTGCCATGTCGTTTCTTATCACCAAGAGAATCCGTGCCCTTCGGATGTATATACCCTTTCCGTTACACCCTGTATATTTCTAAATACATACATATTATAGAAATAAAAAAAAGTTTCTTTGGGAAAGTTATTTGTACTCATGAGTATTATTTATTTATTTAATACTTCAAGCACACTAATGAATAGAGGTGGACTTAATGCCATAGGCATTTTCTACCAGTCAACCGTGAGTACAGTCACGTGTTTAAGTATCGGTCACTAATTACCAGTCACCCTATACAGGATATTTTTTTTTGCAGTGCGCAAATTTTCACAGGATTAATAACTCACAAATATGAACAACTTTCACTATTGGACGAACTCTTAAAATCACGATAAAAAATCAGCTGTTTCATACATTTTTGTCGAGTACCTAGGTGAACTTTTCTTTGAAACCTATGTTTTTTTTGTTGATTCCAGAGTTCCTCCGATGGTGAAAGTTGTTCATATTCATAAATCATTCATCCTGTAAAAATTTGCGCACTGCAAAAAAAAATATCCTGTATAAATACTGTTCTGCTAACGAAATAAAGCCGTTTCATGAAAAAATACACTAATAAATACAATCAGGAAGAACTCGATCCGATCGGCAGCGGACATGACATATTCAGGCCATTCCTCCGCGCGAAAAAATACTGTCACCTAAGAAAAACTCATTAAAACAGGATAAACCATTATTACGATGTTTGATCCTAAAAGTTTTATTATCTTAGAACAAAAGTTGACGATCCAATGCATTTCATTAACAAAGAAACCAGGGAGAATACGTAATTAGAAAAAAACCGTGCGAATCGTGTTTTTTTACTTTTCTTTCTTTGTTTAAATCTTTGTTAAGAATAAATGCAGTACTGAAAAACTCGAGATAAAGCCATAGAATACGTACAGGAATTTTTAATTTATTCCCTTATATTTTTTGTGGACTACTTTATTACATGTAATTAGAATGTTAATCTTGTTTAGTAAGGAAAATAAGACTAGGTATGTTTGTTGTATGTTTTATCTATAGATCACAAAAAAATCGAATTTCTTAACACGCTCATGTCAAATGACTTGATTTATGAAGTGAGTGACATCAGTTAGTTGTTCAACCTTAATAACCGTAATGAACGTGCAGTGCAGTCACGTCGCGTCAGGAGCGTGTTTAATATGATATTACCCGCGCCTGCTAGCTCCCACCAAATTATAATATGATAATGGCGAGATACCGAGATCGGTACTTCGGTATAATGCATGCCGTAACTGGCTTAACTTTTGGATAAAGCTCTGGTTAATGGGTTAGGTTGGTGGAATTGCTGAGATGGGAGTTGGGCACAAAGTAGTTTAGAGCAAGAAATGGTTCGAAGAAAAAAGATTCCTGGGTATAGGACCTTATTTTAGTACGACCATTAATAAATAATAAAAAATAAATATTACACAACTTATCACACAACGCCATTTAGTCTCAAGCTAAGTTTGAGAGCTTGTGTTATGGGTACTAAACAGCTGATAAACATTTAGAAATATATAAGTATGTTTATCAGGTGTAATTTATCTATAATACATACATATTATATATAAATTACACCCAGACACAGAACAAATAATTGTGCTCATCACACAAACGTTTGTCCTGGTTGGGAATCGAACCCACGACCTCCGGCATAGCAGTTAGGGTCACTAACTACTAGACCAACAGACCCATCAAAATTAATGATGATGATTAATTACGTGGTACCTACTAAGTAATACTCAGCGTGTACGAACAGCAGTGCGATTTTGTGAAAATCACCGCGTAGTGAAGGCGAATTTTACTGAAAACTCAATACCTTTATTGCTTTAGTTCTAGGTAAAACCTTTCCAGAAGGAACTCTTTCACAAATCACTTAAATTTAAACAAAAAACAACAAAGGTAGATATACAAATGCTACATCACATGTCTGTCTATTGCATAGCAACTTGTTGGGGTCAGCTTCAAGTCCAACTGAATGGAGCTGAATACCAGTATTTTACACTGAGCCACTGCTTAACTGAATAAAATAAAACAATAATTATTAATAATACGCCTGTCTCTAAGTCAATTGGTTGTATTTAATAGATGGTCACCTACCAACAGACCGACTATGGCAAGCACAGATATAGATAGACTATATCTGTGATGGCAAGCATTGCTTAACATTAAAGATTAACCCGTATAACTGTTAATACTTAGCCACGAGCCCCTTCTATAGAAACGCTACACGGAGCTGTAACATGGTAATAACGCAGTTGGTACGACAATTGTTATCCTACACTTACACTAAGAAGCGAATTTGGATAAAAGCCAAATGCACAAAATGGAACCGAATTTTTGTCACAATAACTGTTCATTACGGCTTGTTAATTTAACTTGGCACAAAGGCGCTAGAATACTTTTAATTATAGGGTAATATTTGTCACAAAGTAGTTGTTGTTGTAGGATTTATGGAGTTGATGGTTAAAAGCTAAGCAGATGATGATTGTAAATTGCGTGGAAGTAAAATAATCGCTGAGCAATCGGTGTAGTGGGCTTTTACACTATGTAAACTCATCACAAGCCACTGACGGAAGCAGCAAGTCAAAAAAAAATATTTTCTTCAAAATGGTAGGTGTAAAGGTATACCTACAAGTCTGAGATGGGCCGCAGACCGCAAACTGCAGGGATTTTTAGGATAGTACCTACTGCCGAAGCGATCCAAATTGAAGCAATTCAAATTACAGATATCGCAAACTGCACGGGTTTCTATGAATCCCTATGAAATTAAGGGCTTATTCCCAACGGCCCCCACTAAAACTGCCACCACTGGTGGTCGTTGGGATAAAATTTTACTTTTGTTCCCAACCGCCACCACTGGGGGCGGTTGGGAACAAATAAATAAATAAAACTTGAATTATTTTTTTGAATTTATTATTGTAGTATTTATTTGGTATGCAACTCATATAATTTAAGACATGATAAAATACGTACTTCATTATCCTTTTCTGTTCAAGTGGCGACTCGTATCAATGGTTTTAGGGGACAATACGAATAATGGGAACGTCATAGTAACAATTACGCTAAGTGCGGTTCTAATAACATTATGCTGTGATTTACAACTGCAAACTCAAACCGTAACCCCGAGTACTTTGCTTTTGTTATACCAATCGGTTATCCATTTTTGTGGTCTTATTTTGTAGAAGTAGAACAAAAGAAATTTGAAATGTTGGACCCAGGTGTTTTATTACCTCTTCTAATGCTTGCCGACTAATTGTTTATTCCTAAATATATTCATAATACATAAATATTTACAACTAAGAATTTAAGTAAATAATAGAACTAATGCAGTTATACATATCGGGCTGTTTACCGGGCATCCTGTCAGATTTCGGTGGAGCAAGTACTTCCTCAGGGAATATACATTTGAATTTTATTCAAAGAAATGGTGGTGTTGTTTTACTTCATGCTTGGCATATATTACTAAGCGCAAGCATAAAAGTGGGCTTATTATGTGGGAGTGTGTGGCAAGAAAGAAAAATAATTGCAAAGGAGTCATCAAAATCAAAGTAAGAACCCTGCCACCCCTGTATAGCTTGGTACCAGAAAATTTAATAGGTGGAACAGCTACTTCCAAGCCGCCATGAAGACCACCAGACTAGTATTACCATCAGCTAAACTCAAAGGTTGCTACACACATTATGAAAAAAGCATATGGGACAAAGCCCGCGAATTCAACTTGATCGCTGGGGATATACAAAAGCGCCGAGAAGTAGCTTTAACAGCAGCTTTGTTCTAACTCCCACCAATGATGGCAGTTTGGTGGTGGTCGATGAAAATAAAATTAAAAGTTTTATTATGTCTCATCGACCGCCACTGGGGGCGGTTGGTAACAAATATAAAATTTTGTTCCGACGACCACCAGTGGTGGCAGTTTTAGTGGTGGCCGTTGGGAATAAGCCATTATTTATTTATTTGTTCCCAACCGCCCCCAGTGGTGGCGGTTGGGAACAAAAGTAAAATTTTATCCCAACGACCACCAGTGGTGGCAGTTTTAGTGGTGGCCGTTGGGAATAAGCCAAATTAAGGCCTGCAGCCGCGGCCTGCAGCCTCAACCGCGGTGCGCAGCCTGCAGCCGCGGTATTGCCGCGCACAGAATCAACTTTATAGAGATTCATAGAAACCCGTGCAGTTTGCGATACCTTTAATTTGACTTGCTGCCATTTTGATTGCTTCGGAAATATTTACATACTGCTTCAATAGTTTACAGCTCATTGATCAAAAGTTGAGGGCTATATATACAAGTATATTATACTTACTTGTATGTATAGCTACAGATATATAGATATGTTATAAACAGTAAAACTTCCCTTGATCAAAGGAGTCTCGGAGATCTATTTACACTTTCCAATGCAAATTTCCACGCAGATGTAAGTTAACTATTGCTCATTGAACAGGCTTTGGGTCTTCTTGGAAACCCTCTTTGAGATAGCGAGGCTATTTTATATTGGATTGGCATTTAGATTAATTGGCGTGGTTCAGAGCCAGGATATCGATCTATAAGACTAACACAATGTCGACATGTATATTGAATAATGCTCAAAAAAGTCATAAACCGCCTTCTATTTTTGTTTGTTTTTCTTTTCCGATTTTTAACCGACTTCAAAAAAAGGAGGAGGTTCTCAATTCGACGGTATGTTTTTTTTTTTTTTTTTTTTGTGTGTTTGTTACGCGATTTCTCCCCCATTTGTAGACCGATTCTCAAAACTCTTTTTTTATTTGAAAGAGTATACTTCCGAGGTGGTCCCATTTTAATTTGGTGAAGATCTGGTGCTGATCTTCGGAGATATACAATGGAACTCTTCAAAAATGGACGGCAAATCTGTCGTGATTGCTGGAATCGCTTGGATATTTATTGTTTATACAACATCATGATGTATCATCACGCCTGTACGCTCTGAGGGGTACGCAGATGTGTACAATATACCTAGATTTCGACAGTTAGGTATGTTAAGTTTAATTTATTAGGGATAAGTGGATAACCCTATTACCATTATGTATTGTTAACAAATAACAATATAAAAATAAAAACATGGCAAATATTTGTATGGAAACAACTAAAAATGGAAAAATAAAAATCTTTTTTGCAAAAAATAAAACCGACTTAAGAAAAACCACTAACCGATGTAAAATAACTCTAAATTCGGAAGTCGGTGGCCCATCATGAATAAGACAAAACCACCAAAGCCACAGACTTCCTAATTTAGAGTTATTTTACATCGGTTAGTGGTTTTTCTTAAGTCGGTTTTATTTTTTGCAAAAAAGATTTTTTTAATGTATAGACTCAAATGAAGTAGGGTTAAAAACTAATCATACTATTATTTTGTACGCCATAAATGGTAGAACACGCAGATCTACCTGTTAATTTTAGACCTTAACCATAATTGTTTGATGTGTAGGTACTCGTGTTTTACAATAAAAAATATATTCTACTCTATTCTTAGTCTATTCTATTTTAATTTAACACTCAGACAGTAATTTGATAGAGAGACGTAAAATGCGCTCCTTTTTTAACATTTCCCTGGAAAAGCTGTCATATAAATATGGATTCTTGATATAATTCAAAGAATTAAATCGATTTTAAATTCACAATGCCACTAGGTTAGTGTTCTTAACTCACCTATAATATTACTAGAGTTCTTTTGTATCGAAAGATTCATTATAATTTTTACTAATAATTTTTAAACCTTTATATACCTATATATCCTATGAATTTTAGTGGGGTAGATTTTTAAGCTTATACGAAAAATATTCGTAAGACCTATTATATCTTTAAAAAACACACTTATAAATACTTTGATTTTATAAACCTACTTGAATATTTAAGCATTAGTATTACCGCTTGTGGCCACTAGATTAACGGGGCAGTAAATTACCTACGCAATCTACAAATAGCTATTAAAAGTGAAAACAGGAAAATTAGCGATTCAATTAGTTGGCATAGCTCCACACTAGGGTGGAACACTTTTGTATGAAAAAAATTTTTTTTTCGAATTTCGAGTCGGAATACCAGGTAAAACTTGCTTTATATAATTGTTAATAACATACCTTAATTTGGAAGTTCTAGCTCAACAGCTTGAGCTCCCGCCATAGACTTGAAATTTGTTTTTTTAAGTTTTTATAGACTTTTGTATAGTACATCCTAGGATTAAAATATTAAGTAAATATAATATGTTATGCATGTGAATGTTAAAATAAAAGTATATTTTAATTAACAGAATCATTTATTTTAAAAGGTAACACAGGTTTAGAAAGAAATGGCGGTATGAATAACGTCAGTTTTTATAGCAAAAATCCTTTTTCGTCTCAAACTTTGGCATGAGCTTTCGAGACGTTAATTTAGATTTTATGAATCCCTCTCTTCTTGCCTTGTCGCATACACTTAGAGCTGCTTCTGTCACAACTTTTACTGATCTTTCCACAGCCTGGGTGTGGCAAGGCAGTCTCATAAACTCCAAAACTGCATCTTCTCCATTTTCAATCAGATCTTGTAACTGCTCATCGGAAATATTTATCAGTATTGGGGGTTCGTATATATTTTGTTGCCAGTCAATCAAGTCTATGTAAGAAAGTGCATTTAAGTTTACTTTTGGTACCTCAAACATGCGCGAAACTGAATTTTTGTTCACTTGACGAGCCTTTAAAATGCGTCTTGCAGCGAGTTCTCTAATGTGCTTACGTGAATCTGTTATCATACTCAACAACAAGTTTTCTGGATGAGCAAAGTAACTGTTTCGAATTAAAACAGGGTCCACTATCGCTAACAACTCGTCGGATAAATATCTAGTGCTGTTAGCGAGCTTCCATAAATGTTTTGAACCATCTTTGCAGGATGAATGTGTTTTGATGGCAAACCAGACAGGAGCGTATGATTTTATGACAAACGTTGCTAAAGTCACAAGATTTGGTTGTGGATTTTCCGTAGAAATATACAAACGCAGTATGCGATTAGCTCTTGTCAACCAGCGGGCATGGGATAGCTTACCTGGGCTTCTGTGTAACAAATCAGGAGGACACGATCCATTTATGACAGCAGTAGTAATTTCTCGTAAATATTTCTGGTCTGCACTCAGATCTGTTGATATTTGTGGAGGTAGTTCACCTTCTATCTTCTCAAAGTGAGCCAACGGCAGTGTCTCGCATGTCTCTAATGCTTTACCAACTAGACCTGCAAATGATTTAGGTCCTGCAGTTGGGCCATCCAGATAAGCAAACAAATGCCTCAATGGCAACTCATTGGCGTGTAAGAGGCAAATTATCCATTGCAATGGTCGAGATAGCCTATTTTCCAAAAGACGAATCACGCCTCCCACTTTTCCTGTATTTGTGTTTGTTCCATCACAGCCAACAGCCATTAAACTCGCTGGTGATATCTTTTCAGTCGTCAAAAAGCTGTGGATGGCTCTTTCGATATTTCTTGCACTGCCCGATGTTGGAACCACATACCCAACATAAACAGAACCTGGTTCTTTTATAATCGAAATATGTTCCTCTTGTACAATCACTCTAAACCTCTTCGATCCTTTTAAAACAGTTTTAGCCGTCTTGTCTTTCCTTCCATCGAAATATAATGCTGGAATTTCTGTTACTCTTTCTTCTGTTAAAATTTGTTTGCGTACTTTCTGTCTCATTCTTCTCAGTTTCATCCTGTCCACGACGTTAGCCGACTGCGCCTCAGAGTCGGGATTAGAAACAGAACACAAAACAGATGATACGATAGCCGCCGCAGCTCGGTCAGATACTCCATATCTATCGCATACAGTCGTCAAGCTATGAAGACTGGCATCCGTGAGCTTTATAGGCTTTTGATCCACTGTGTCAGCAGTGTCAAGACTTTCTGCGGCCGACGAACAAGTAGGACGGTTAGAACTAACTTCAGATCTACGAGTATTTAGCTGATACGAAGTAGAGGGAATTTCTTCAATTCGTGTATTTGAATTATGCCTAATTTCTTGTTTTAGAGCACGTAACCTTCTGTTCTGCAATTTTTTACTCTGGATAAGATCCGTTCTTCCTAAAGCCATTAGTCTGTTAGTGCGTTGGTCTTCTAAAAATTTTTGTTCTTCTTTTGGCACTTTTTTTTCCTCTCAAACAAGTACAGCTTACAAATTCTTTACATTTACATGCAGCTATGTCAAAAAGCTTTCTACTTTGCACTCTGAACTCTTCTAATTTTTCTACCTTCAGTTTCTTCAAAGACTTTTTCAAGTTATAACATTTTGAGTGATAACATTTTAGTAATTGTAAGACTCGTTTGTGAGTGACAATTGGAATTGAAGATTTTATCCACAATTCTTCAATTTTCGTTCCTACTATTTGGGCAATTTCCAAAAACGTAGGTTCTTTTGTTGTGTTATTCTTTACTTTTAAGTCTTGTCGAACCCATTCATAGAATTTCATCACATTTTCATACGTAGGTAGGATATTCTCTTTCAACTCTGCACTTTCACCAAATATCGGACATTTTAACTTTTGTCTCGTAGAAGTCATGTTAATACACTTAAAAAACGTAAATCGACAAGTACTTGTGAAAATAATTAGCGCGCGACCTTTCACCTTAAGACAATTATCGATACTAGTTGAAACAAAACACTGCAATTAGAAGATCGGCGCGTGCCGCCCCCCGCTTCGTCCCGTACTTTGCTCCTCTGTCACAGCGCCATAGTATATTATAATAATAAAATATTTGATTTAAACAGTTTGTTAACTATATTTGAATATGCTTTTGAATGATAAAAACCTATTTTAATAAATTCTGTACTATTTTGTAGGTCGCGCAAATAGCGCCTAAATTGTCGATTTTGTAAATGTTCGAAGTCATGGCGGGGGCTTTTACCGTTGTCTGATAATATTTATATTTTTAATGGAGGTAATTGATGGCAATTGGCAACTTAATACAACTATTCCAAAATAAAATTCGAAAAAAAAAAATTTCGTTCCTTCCTACTCCACACCCTTGTTGCTGTTACATTAATTACTTAACTATGCCGTAACAGTTGTATTAACTACTAAAAACAGTGTTGATGCGTATCTTTTTAAGGCACCAGTCGCTTACACAATCCTAGAAAACAGTATACCAACCTTATTCATTGCACCTTCGATCACCAATATCAATAGCAAACGTATCTCAAAGAAATAAAGTCCAAAGTTAAATGTAGATGAAAGACAGATGGCTGGTTACTGGCATGTATTAACAAATAAAGGAATTGTCGCATTTCACTCGAGTAACAAACAAGGTGATGAAAGTAATCGGATACAAACACTCGGACCCAGTTACAAGGAAAATTCCATTTACCTGCCGTCACTCGATACTTTAAGAACCATACAGAATGCGATGGTAACCCTATCGAGTGAAGAACGTCACTATTATGTAGGGTGATCAAGTGAAGAGGTTGCTCTCCTATTTCGCCGAGTTATACTGTTGCAGAGATAAGAATTGTATAGAAAACGAAGTGCCGGTTTTCCTTTAAAATTGTGCTTTTACAAATCCGTTAGACTGGCCTTTTTAATGTTCATGAAGTTTGTGTTCTTTTTACTAATTCAGTATATTGACGAAGCAAGATGATTTTCGTTCAGATGATAAATAGTGAATATTTATCTGCCTCGTTACTCTAGTAGTTGTAACTGATAAGCATGAAGGTTCGATTCCCTGGGGCTCGAGTCTGCTATTGCAATCGTGTCTCAATGACCGGTCATTGATCGAATATTTGACAACTTTGACAGTTTTTGTATGGGAAATGTGTCATAAGTTTGACGCTATACGTCAAAAATCGATCATTGACCGGTCATTGAGACACGATTGCAATAGCAGACTCGACCCCCTGGTCAAGTATGTGTTATAGGGTTTTTCCAGAGTCTGAATATGAAAACAAGTAGCGACATTTTAACTGCAACATCCTTAGTGTAGATTATTTTGGTATCATTAAAGTGATCAGCTAATGTGCTAATATGCCAAGGAACAACACTTCAAGGAATAGAGGCGTGATATTGTTATGTTATGTTATAATATTTTATTTTTGAAATTGGATTTTTATAAAAACATTTATTCACGTGACTGTAAATATATGTTCGCTATGATTTCATTTACCTATTTATATGGTCGATAGTACCTACAAACCAAAGCCGTAAAGCCTTGTTTGTACTATCTACTGCGTGACATTTGGCATCGACAAACGGGCGTTCCCATATATCACTATCCGTAATCCAACTTAACTATTGGCCGTATATCTGGTGTTTGCGATAGCGCAACGTATATCAATTTTAAAACAGTCCTACTTTTTCAAAACAAACACCAAGTCGTTTTGGACTTTTGGATATGGCAACTAGAATCATTTTTATATTTTATTCAACTTGTGGTTGACGTTTAAAAGGGGCTTATTGAAATACATAATAATTATTTGACTTTTACTTTTGCTAAGCCTGGTTATTATAAATAATTAAATATTCCACAACTTCTTCACACAACGCCATTTAGTCCCAAGTTAAGCTTGAGAGCATGTGTTATGGGTACTAAACAGCTGATAAACATACTTATATTTATTTCTAAATACATACATATTATAGATAAATTACACCCAGACACAGAACAAATGATCATGCTCATCACACAAACATTTGTCCTGGGTGGGGATCGAACCCTTGATCTCCGGCATAGCAGTCAGGGTCACTAACTACTAGACCAACAGGCCAGTCAAGGCCAGTATTTTCATCTAATTGGAGTGGTCTCAAAAACATCAGATATTTGTATTTTGTGTATCCATTATTTTTGACATGTATTAATGAACAAATCCGCAGAAAGTACAACAGAATCTGATAAACGTAATACCAGTCTGTTAATGTCCCACTGCAAGCCTCTTCTTATTCAGAGAAGGCACAAGTCTTATTTAATTTCAGATTTCTTGTCATTGTTTTCCGCAACCAACGTCAATACGAGTATTATCTAAGAAAAACTTAGAAAGTATGTGTCTATGTATATTCAAATGGATGCAATCAATTATGGTACTATAACATTGATATTAACTCGGATTTGAACGCACAACCACGTGCATTCAAGGCGAGGCCCTAACCATCGGGTCACCATCATATTTAACTAACCTTAATGACCAAATTGCCATTAAACTCTCGACCGTATCATTCGTTCATTGATCCAAGAATGTCGCAACGCAATTGAATGATTTGCAAACATAACTCAATGCAAACTAAACTTTAAAACACAACGATAAAGTACAATTTTCAATTAATGCTTAGAAGTAATAACTCTATATTGAGTTCGTGGATGTCACGTTTAGCAATACATAGGCTGAAACTATGTCGATACTGTGAATTAATTGCAGTAGTTAGTAAGATTGTGTACTATTTGCAACTACACGTTGATACATAGTTGTTGTTGAATCAAAGGTAAGTACTTAAGTACTTACTTACTTAGTTAACCATCGTGTATCGTTAAGAATGTTAGCAATATGAACAGTAATTGTTTTTGCAAATTTTTGGTCAACTCCTTTGTTTCTAGATACTGGGGGTCTACTCTTATACTCCGAAACGAAACTTCGCAAACGAACGAAATCCAAACGAAGTTTCGTTAGTGGACCTACTCTATTTTGTTTTCGGACAGGCCCACGAAATTCGGATCCATAGACAATATTCGTGACCGACTGAAATGAACAATATAGTGTGGGTCTTTCTTGATGTCATCTAAACTAAGTTACGGTTTTCACTTTAACTTCGAATTAATAAACTATTTGACTTTATTTATTCTATTTACTAATAACAAGTAGTTTATTAAATATTTCTTGTAATATTCATGTAAGAATTCAAATATAAAGTGGGAAATACTATTTTTGACAAATGGTCACCCAGACATTAAAATAACAATCTTTGACGGTCATGATAACCGACTAAATAGAAGAGAATTTTTTAACGTTAACAATGGTGATAAAGTGTGACAACCAAAACTATTTGTGTAATCATTCGTAATATAAACATTCTAATCTTAGCACGTCAAGTTACGATTGTTGATTTGTTAACATTCTTAGTTCTTAGAAAATGTTTCTGAAGTTTATTGGATGCCAAGTGCAAGCTTTGCAATCGTGATACATATTCTATAATTAAGTTTCAAGTGAAACTGTCGCAGTCTATATTTTGGGTCTCCACAAGTTTTGTTTTGGATTTAAAAACTATAAAGACAAGTAAGTAGGTACTTAATATCATATATTTGTTTCTTTATCACTAAATATTATATTACTTCTTCTTAATAATAACCAATAATACATCTTTTCAGTTTTAAATAATGTTTGGCTACTCTGGATCAAATCAGCCGTTCTCAAATTTCGGATGAACAAAAGGATTCAGCCAGGGGATTATTGAGGAGTGATGAAGAAGCTGTAAAAAGAATTGTGAAATATTCTCATTTTTCATAGGCGGTGACACTAAAACCAATAAGCAGTGGCAAAAAGGTACCTAGTGTTTTATTAATTAATTATTAACATTATTATAATAGTGACAATAAATCTTAATGTTCCTGTGGTATTTACAGTAACAGATAATACAGATTAAACAAGAGTTTAATTGTTTTCTACAGCAAAGTTAAGGGGTTTATTATAGTGATTACTGATAGGTACTTACTTGTATTTACTTTAACACTGTGAAATGTGTCCATTAATTCATTAGCGTTTCCATCATGTCAATTAGACACACAAAAGAAAGACAATAACAGCACGGACACCGGTGTCCTCTTTGGGTTTAATTGAACTGGGCACCGGTGTCCGCACTGTTATTGGTTTTCTATTGTGTGTCTTGAATGGTTAAAAACAAAAATAATTATTATGATAACAATATTTACCCTTTCAAGTGTATTAGGTCGGTACCCACACAAATTTAAATTGGAATTTTGTTTTGCAGGGTCACAACCTACTTTTCTCGAAAGAACCCATTCAGCTTCAGCATCTATGTCAGAAGCAGGAGGTATCAATATGAAGAGAGAACAAGTTAGGAATACTAAACTCCCCGCAGGGCATAATAAAATGTTTGACCATGGAAATCAAGCTCTTGTTACATTTAATTGATATTTATGTTTTGTTACCTAATATAAAGGATTATAAAATAAAAATATGTTAAGTTTATGTACATTTCATTGTTTTATTATTGACTGGCCTGTTGGTCTAGTAGTTAGTGACCCTGACTGCTATGCCGGAGGTCGTGGGTTCAATTCCCACCCAGGACAAATGTTTGTGTGATGAGCACGATCATTTGTTCTGGGTCTGGGTGTAATTTATCTATAATATGTATGTATTTAGATATATATAAGTATGTTTATCAGCTGTTTAGTACCCATAACACAAGCTCTCAAGCTTAACTTGGGACTAAATGGTGTTGTGTGAAAAGTTGTGGAATATTTATTATTGTGAGTTGGGGAAAAGTCATGTTTGATTAAGTACTAAAACTATTTAAGTACATAATCAAACATGTCTTATGTGAATATGGATGTTAATGATATATTACATCCATGTAATGATTTTTTACATCCTCACTAAAGACTGTCCACCAGACCGCTCATCCTTCAATACTCCACTGTTTGGAGGTAATACTCTTCTAATAATAATTTCTGTGTCTGTAACTTCCTACAAGCTAAGACGGGAATTTGCGTAATAATAGAAGTTGATTGCGCAGGTGATGCCGGTTCCTTTTACGTTCTAAACGTTCTTCACGTAGATCAGCATTAATTAAAAGTATTCTTGTTGCCGTTTTCAGCAAATTAATCGCAAAATACATACAAACGAAAATCAAAAGGTAACACTTTTGGTTTCGTCAAATTTGAGGTTAAAATTCCGAATATTCGCCTGTCAAAATCAAATTTTCGTTCGTGTCATTAAGAATTAGAGTAGGTTTAGAGAATCTAAATGTCAAATGATTTTCGTTCTGACGAAATTTTCGGAACGGATGGAACTGTGGTAGGAAACATGCGAAATTTCGAACGAAACTTCGGTTTTCGTTGAATAAGAGTAGACCCCCTGGTATTTAGGTGCGACTCGGAGCCGACCCCAACTCAAGAAAATGTGTTTCACATACTACCATCCTCCTTTGTCTGTTTCTAGTTTTTTTCCCAACTAAGTTGAGGTCGACTCCCAGTCTATCTAAAGGCATCTAAATACCCGTTTATGACAGGACAATCCTGTCCTAAACGGGTAGAGCGGTGAAAGGAAACATCTTGAGGAAACCGGTATTCCTGAGAGGCATTGGTTGACGGCCGAGTCAAAGGCCCATGGGCGGTATAAAAACTCTGACACTGGTCTAGTCACTAACCTCACGAAGAAAAGAGGTCGATCGGTCGGTCGGACGGTTGGTCGGTCGGTCGGATGGTCGGTCGGTTGGTCAGTTGGTCGGTCGGTCGATCGAGTCAATCATCTTCGTATCGTTGTAGGTCCTGCCTCACGGTCCCCCCACGGTCACGTATATCGAAATAAATTTAGCCTGGCTTAGTAAAAGACATTCAAGAGAAGCAATGATCAGTTAAATGTATTTTCAATCGTTCTCAAAAACCCGATTTATATCGTGACGATTTATAGTCAACAATTTAAACAAGCCGTGTCTTCTGAAAATTACCGCAGAATATTAACATCATTACCGGTAAACACATAAAATGAAATTATTGCATTTTACAGCTATCAACGGTATTAAAAAAAAATTCGATAATGTAATACGGTATCTTTACCGAGAATTGTGACCACTACCTAATTAAAATATAATACACCGAAACACCAATAATACCAAGGTAGGTTATTGATGATAGGTAATTATGATTTGCACACCACAGTTGAATACTGTGACAATAACAGTACTTAGTACAATGTAAGCATCATAAACCTGTGAAAAAGAAACACCTTATTTCAGAGTGTGATAGCACTACGTTTACATCAGTCGGTTCCGTCGAATGCACACTTGGGCGTTGGTTGCCGGTGGCAGATCATCAGCAACCGACTGCATAAAAGTAACCACAGTTCGACACTAATAGGGTGTTTGCTGAATACGAAAATCAAAATATAATTAGGCCATCAGTTAGATTATAAAAATAATACACATATTTTTTTTGGAGTATTCCCGTGTGAGCACCTATTTATTGAGCACCTATGCTTTAACCTACGGGAAATGGGAATACCTTTGGTGCTAAATGCATAGGTGCTCAAAAAATAGGTGCTCAAACGGGAATACTCGTTTTTTTTGCTTTTTTAATTGATGGCAAACTGCTTAGATTAAGCGCATTAAAGTTGAGGAGAGAAGGCTTGTAACGTCATTATCTAGTATAAACTGTACTGCGGGACTAAAAAATAAAAATTTGTCAAGTAGCCCATTATGGCAAATAGTGTCAAATTTCTTTGGATAGTTTTTCCACTTTATGAGGTTCATGTTCAATTAAGTAAATTTGACAGTTTCGAGTGGCTTGATGTGCTGGCGTTTGTACGTGTGAGTCGTGTGATCAACGGACACCATTACCAGCACATCAAGAAGGATGCTCGTCGGTGGTAACACCGTGACGTCAAACTGGCTATGGTTCTGAGTTTCAATATAATGCGAGATTAATTATACTGGTTTTATTACCGCTGACGTTCGGTCTACTAAACCTCTCGTTTAAAAATGTAGCTATTCAGATAGGAATAGATTAGAATTACGGTATATTGTCTCCGTAATTAAAGCTTCAATCATGGAATAATACAATATTATTTTATTTATAAGGTAATGTTTTTTTAATGAGTAAATAATAATAATAATAATACTTTATTGACACAAGTCCTTACAACTCATACATATATCAGTTAACTTACAAATTAAGGCGAACAAAAGTTGACCCCCTGACTCCTAAACTAGGAATTCCTGTGACTTAAGAGTCAGTGTTCTACTGCTACTTGGACACTATAAGCCATGTAAGCATTTTTAGAGCTGGTAAGCTGATATTGCACTAAAATATATTATTAGGTAAACAGTAAAAAGAAAAATTAAACAAAATAAAATAAGTTTGAATTAGGAGTTAGATTAAACGTAAAATGACTGCGTGGTTGATTACGTGTGTGTGACTGAGTATCGTGTTTGTGATGTGTGTGTGTGGGAGAGTGGGAGTGTGTGTGGGTGAGAGTGTGTGCAGGTGTGAGTATGTGTGGGTGCGAATGTAGTAATGGTGAATGCATTTTGTACGGAGTGTTATGAATTATGTGAGAGCGATTAGTAGTTTCTCAGTTTGGGCGTAGTTTAGGAGGTACAACATGTTTTTCACCTTAGCTTTTACTTCATGTTTGCTTAACCTTGCAATTTGTGTGGTCTTATAAATATTTCTGTAAACAAGAGAACTTAACACATACAGCTGTCTTCTGGCAATGGTGGTTCTATGAGTAGGGATTGGGCAAACTATTCATTGACCACGTTTATTTGGGTCTGGAGGTGGTACTAGGTTATGTTTCCAGAGAACAGAATACTAGATATCAACCTAAATGACATTTGATTTGGTGATCAATCAATTAAAGGTACAAAAAATAAAAATGCGCTGCATTTAGAAAACCCACCCTTTATTGTGAAAAGATTAAGTATTTCAAATCATTTAACACGACATTCCGATTTCCCTTTATAAACCAAACTAGATTTAAGCACTGTAGGCAGTCAGTCTAAGTAATAACTGTATTTAAAACTTTACCTAGGCTGAAGTATGTTATTATCTATGAATTGCCACTTGTAGACTGTGAGAATCCGTCATATGTTGGTTTACAAGCAAATATCAATCAAGTATCCCCATTTTATAAAGTTTTTATCAACAATATGAGAGGGGCAGTTTAATAGACAACAATTAGAAAAAGCTTTTTTGTTGAAAGGCGTGTCTGTTATTGGTATTTTTGAACCAGATAATTGATTGTAGGTAATTAACAGACCGATAACTATCAAAGCTATGTTTAGCACCGCCCATTCTAACCTCCAATCATTCCTGGGCTCGAACAACGCAAGAAAAAGCTGATACTTTCGCGAAACATTTGGCAACCATATTCACACCCAATCCAAGTGATCCAGAATGTGACGAGATGGACATAAACCAGGTTCTTGAACAAGACCTCCAACTCGATACTCCAATAGGCGCAACATCTCCACGAGAAGTGATGAAAACCATCAGCTTGCTAGAAAATAAAAAAGCCCCGGGATACGACTTAATTGACAAAATGGTCCTGCAAGAACTCTCTCGCAAAGCCATAGTCTATCTCGCTTGCTTGTTTAATGGTGTCATCAGAACTGGCCACTATCCTTCTCTGTGGAAAGTATCCCAAGTGATAATGGTAGCCAAACCTGGTAAGCCGACAAAAGCAGTTACCTCATATAGGCCGATAAGCCTGCTGCCAATTATCTCGAAAGTGTTTGAGAAGATCCTACTGAAAAGGCTACTGAGTGCGATTAGTGGGACGTCTATTATCCCGGACCACCAATTTGGCTTCCGACGAGAACACGCAACGATAGAGCAGATCCATAGAGTGTGCCAGGTCATCAGGGCTTCCTTGGAGAAGAAAGAATACTGCTCGGCAGCGTTTTTAGACGTTCAGCAAGCCTTTGATAGGGTTTGGCACAAAGGGTTGCTCTACAAAATAAAAACACTACTTCCTCACAAGTTCTTTCGGATACTGGAATCCTATTTGTCAGGACGATTGTTCCAAGTACGAGAGGGTGAAAGCACATCAAGGTTCTACGACATCGCTGCTGGTGTACCTCAGGGCTCTGTCTTGGGCCCGTTATTATATACCATTTTTACAGCAGACTTACCACAGAGCCCGGGGGTAATGGTGGCTACTTTTGCAGATGACACTGCAATACTTAGCTCAAGCCAGGATCCTATCGCCGCTTCTAGTACCCTGCAAAAAGGCCTAGCAGAAATCCAAATTTGGATGCAAAAATGGAGGATTAGAGCCAGTGCATCCAAGTCGGTCCATATAACATTTACCCTGAGGCGAGAAAACTGTCCACCAATCTACCTCTGCGGTCAACAGCTCCCGCACCACAACTGTGTTAAGTATCTAGGAATGCACCTCGACCGAAGATTAACTTGGAGAGACCACATTAGAGCCAAGAGAGACTCGCTTAACCTACGATATAGAGGGCTTTACTGGCTACTCGGTAGAAACAGCAAGCTGTCACTGGACAACAAACTCCTGATCTATGGATCTGTCCTAAAGCCAATATGGCTATATGGCATTCAGCTGTGGGGTTCTGCCTGTGACTCCAATATAAATATAATCCAAAGAGCAGAAGACTCAATCCTTAAACATATAGCAAATGCTCCCTGGTTCATAAAGAACTCAGAGGTTCATCACCACCTGAAATTAAGTACAGTGAAGGAAGTAATAAGAACATGTGCAAGGGTATACAAAAAGCGTCTTCAACACCATACAAACCCACTAGCATTGCAGCTCACTATTCCTGACACCCTAAATCGCCTGAAGCGACGCAAAATCATTGACCTGGATAGCCCGCAATGAGCTATTTATTACAAAGAGCTGATCCCAGTGGGGAACTGACTCTACATGACATAAACTCTGACAACAAATCTGCTCATAGTCAATGGACTGATTGCATGATAAAACTAATATAAAAAAAAAAAAAAAAAAAAAAAAAATGTTTAGCACATTATTATGAACTTTTTCAACAAATAGAAACATTATTATAAGCCAGACGTTGTTTAAGTTAGACGACAGAACGGAAATTATATATATATTTTTACTGTCTGAATTGTAAAACGCAACATTTCCCCCGGAACCTGTATTTCGAGGTTCGAGGATAAATATAATAAAAATATGTATTCAGAATGTCAGGCGTTCATCAAGTTGATTGACACTGGTATAATACACGGAACTAACTTGAGTAAACATTATGCTGTCACAAATATTTTCCTTAAAAGCTTTGGTAACGTATAGTATTATGTACAGACGCCAGCACATCAACCTACCCCAAACTGTAAAATTTTCCCATTTGAACATGAACCCTAAGCCTAATAAGGTTCATATTCAATTGGGAAAATTTTACAGTTTAGAACAAAGTTGAAAACCTATCAAAGAAATTTGAAACATTGGGGTGTCCTGGCGTCTGTACAACCAAATGCCTTTGAGCAAGAAATCCATGAAGAAACAAAAGACAAGTGTTTAGTGTTGATCTCCGAGGTTCTTAGACCCTAAACCCTAAACTACTTTAAAATCGATAAATTCTAAAATAATCAATATTAGATTGATTATTATGCTTGCTTCATAAATGGCAATCGAATTGTTACCGTTGTATTTTTAATATTCTAGTTCGTACTGACATTACCCACATAGAAATCAAATGTAGGTAATTAACACACTTGTAAAAATTTGTACAGCTACAATTTAAATCCCGTGAGAAATAAAAGCAATTTCAATTTTTATATTGCAACACAAAATTTTGAAATTCGCTCCCCTGTCACAACAATATGGCAGCTGCAGTGAACTGTCAAAAAGCGCGCGAGATGAATGCCAGCCGATACATGGCATGTGCCGGGAATGATTTGCGGCGTACTTCGCCAAATATGAACGCGGCCGTGCTAAAAATATTGATTTATTTTCAGCCTATTCAGCATTTTCATATGTAAAATGAAATCCACTGCTGAACGTCACTCATGTTGTAGCTGATGTGGAAAGTAGAGAAAAGTACCTTGTGATTTTGTACACGGTACCGTACCGTAAGTAATATTAGTATGTAAATATAAAAAAATATTTAAACTAAATAAAGTTGCTACCTACCTACCTCTAATTACAGAATAAGCACTTCACTGGGAATTTCGTCCTCTATTTATATTTTAAAAGCGGTTGATATTTTAAAATTTTATTATTTTATACATATAACTACTCCACCGTCCATACGTCATTATTAAACAAAAACAATAAAATCTTTTCCTCTTTTTTTTACTTCAATGGATATAGATTATAAACAGTCGTTTGTTTTACCTTATACTTTAGCACATTCAAGCTGTCTATTCTAATTATGCCTGGATGATTAAAATGTTTGTTCAATGTGACTGAACTTAGTAACATCATAAAAAAAAAACAAACAGAATATTTGATTGCCAGCATTAAAAACAAGGAAGCGATACAGTTTAACCCCGATCCACAAAAGCTGACAGCAAAAAGATCAGACATTTTCCTCTTCCCTTTATCCATAAAATTGTTTTCCCCTGGCCGTACAAACACACCATATGACATTGTATAAAAAAAAGTAAATCCGTGAGGTGACGTCGTGAGTGACCTGTGAGGGGATTACACCTGTAAGCCTCTCAAGTATCGTGGCTTCAAAGCGGGGACTTACGGACCTCTGTGGAGGTTTTATGAGCTCTACTACAGATAGTCCATATAATTAGTATAGCATTATTTTAAGGGGAAACTGACTAATGTGGATTAGAGTGTGTGTTGTTCAAAGTTACGGTTTGTATTTACAACATGTGTAGGTACCTAATTGTGTAATGGAAATACCATAATATATGTGGCAAAAAATATAGTTAAATCATCACTTCCAAGACAAAATGTTAATTATTTTTGACATTATCATTAGAAATTCCTAGTATCTGGGGTTGCCGAAGAAAAAAGGACTTATGTTTTTTTTTCCGTTCTGAAGTACAGACGCCAGCACATCAACCCCAAACTGTCCAATTTTCCTAATTGCAAATGAACCTTATTGTGTTTGGAATAAAGTTGAAAACTTATCAAAGAAATTTGACACATTGGGGTAGGTTGATGTGCTAGCATCTGTACCTCTTTGGCAAATAAATAATACACAGCTTTTATTAGGTGTTATTCCAATACTTATATACCATTTCATTTCGATAGGCACTGGATTATTTACAAAACCAATTATTCTGCAACACACAAAATAGATTAAAAACATGTGTAGGTGGTTGTCAGCCCTGAAAAAATATCACGTTCCAAATGAAACTTTGATCATTTACTGACATTTTAAACCTATCGTGGCACAAAGCGAGACCTTTTGAAAAACAACAGAGTCAAAACCGTGGAGCGTAGTTTCCTCTGTCTGGGTGAGGTGCCAGGGGAAATACACTTGATTGCACCCGTTCGCGTTCCACACACGATGCATTTTGATTTCAACCCACTTCTTATTTGTAGGAACTCACTAAAGCAGAATATGTTTTGTTTTTCAGTAAGTGTTTATGTGTATTGTAAAATAAGACTTGCTTTTACGAAAGCAACCAATGATTATATTTTCATAGCGTTCACCTAGTGACCTAGGTGTACGAAATGTTAGTAAGTATTCGTGCCAAAATAAAAAAACTTTATACTAAATTATAAACATATGGTAGTAAATAGAGGTAGTTTTATTAAATAATCATTTTAAATATCTTTATCTATATCTGTATGTTTTGGATTATCTCAAAAAAATATTTGAAGAGTGTGGTTGAATAATTTATGTGAACACGCTAATCTCCGGAACTGCTATTGAATTTATTTTTGCATTTGTGGACACATTTTTTGTGGTTTTTGGTTTGTGGTGGATTTACATCACGCAACAACCCTTAGACTATATACCTACCTCTATTATCTAAGCAACAACCTTTAGGAACGGGCGAAAATTTGAGAATAAAAAACCCAAACCAAAAAGTTTTAAACATTAATAAGTTTTACTTGCATACTCACTTGAGCAATTAATTAAATAACAGACGTGACACATTTAAACAAATAATTATTTACACAACACAGCACAATTATAATCGTCCTGAGTACATATATAGGTACGTAATTTAATATTAACAATGATAAAAAATAAATTAAAATACCAACATAATTTACCACACAATAATATACATATACATCTATTAGATCTACCTATAATAATAATTGATTCCATGAATTGTTACTTAGCCTTCATCCTCTCTCCTAACTTTGCTGTGCCCGACAGGGTCCATATTGATCTTGACAATAATTTATACCTATGTACATAATATGGAATGCAATAAAGTATTGAGTATTGAGTTTGACCAAACACTTTTCAACACTCGCGCTCGTCGATCAACCAAGACGTTGCATTTGGAGCAATCGTTACAGATATTGAAAAACTTTGTTGCTAATTACATACGAATCCTTGACATCCAAACATTTACACACTAGTGAAACTCATCAACAATAACTAAGGATTACTAATGTATCGCTGGCCGAGCATGAATACCAGGGTACGTACATCAATACGCCAGGGGATTTCATAACAGCTTAACAATATTAATGAATTGATTGCATTCGATATTCAAATTGATATAACTAATTTTCACTGCAGTTATGTACACTTACGACAAATAAGGCATTACCTTGTTGGCCTACATGTTGAAGTAGAATGATAAATGTTTCGTAAAAACTTTGAATGAATGTCGTGCGTGTGAGTTTACGCGCGGTGCATAATTTTTCAAGGGTTCTTGTATAACGTTAGTGTTAGGTAACTCGGACCTAATGCGACTTCTTTATCATGTTGTTATTCAATTATTTGTATATCTTTGACGAATAGCACTAGCCTTCTTTTTCAAAGCATTATCAAAATTTAACAAAAGCAACTTTATTTTATAAATGAAATAAAATCGAAAGGGAGAGATAGAGAGGATTAAGACCGGGAGTTGTAACTTCTAAGACATAAATCTATGTTTCTCTGTCTGTCTCTCTCTCTCATAGAAAGCAAGCCAGTTATTTTCGTTTCGTCTTTCTATTTCGCATTGAACAGTGTGGTGTCGACGATTATTTTTGTTGAGTGTATACAGGTTTTTTGTACATATTAAATAATATAACTAACTATATAACTTCGTTCCATCCGGGTGTCCCTTGACACCTCTCAAGTTTTTTTAATTTCCATATTTTATCGTAATAGAAAGTAATAAAACCTCTTTCTAAAATCTGGAAAATATTTCCGTCTCGTAATTTCTGGAGTGGATATTGTCAATTCATACATATTACATACACCAGCGAATCAGGAACCGTAACGGTGGCAAGAGCTTGCACAACCGCCGTGCATATTAACGGCTGCGCGCGCGCATCCAACACAGTGACACGCCACACGCTACGCAAACATGATTCGCAACATTGCTGTGAGTATTAGCTGCTTTTATTGTTCTATTATTGTAGAAAAATAATAGTGAGTAGAAAAATATAAAATCGTTATTAAAAAATAAAATTGTAGACTAACACATTTTTAACTGTTGTCTGTGCGTCTTTATCGTCGTTATTAAGCATTACAATTTTATTTTTCATTCAATATATTTTTAAGTAAAAATGGTAGATCAATGATATTTGATTGTGTAAATTGGTTTTACAAACAAACACTTTTACGCGCCATTCAATAATTAACATGTTCTTAATATTTTTTTAATTAATCTACACGTGCTTGAAAAAATAGAGGAATTTCTATTATTTATTTTATTTTAAAGTTAAAAATTTAAAAGAGAAATTTAAAACGTGTAACAGGAGTAAGCGCTATAAATATTGTACTTCAAGTTTTAATTTTTATTGTTCTGTGTCCTATGATAACAGGCTAACCCCTATTACATAAGACTTTTTTTTTATTACTGATAGGCACGCGTTTGACCACTATCTCACCTGATGGTAAGCGATGATGTGGTCGACGATGAAGCACTTTTGCCTAGAAGCAACCTGTTCACTCTTGACTTGAAGATCCCTAGGTTGACTTACATCACTCTACTTGCAAAAAGTAGTCGCACAACCTCTTTCTAACCCTTCGGATAATATAGACTTGGCATTATATACCTACATACATGTTATGTTTTGATTATTTTACTTACGAGCCCATTTAAAACTTTCCTGATTTTTTATTTACGTAAATAATCTTTCTGTTTACAGTTGACCCTGGCCGTAGTGGTTGCAAGCCATATGTGCTTAGCGAACCCTGTTCCAGAACCGAACCCTGTCCACAGAACACAGTAAGTACTAAAACATTAAAGTATGTTTACTTAACCTTTCAATCGTGTCAATTAGAGACACAAAAGAAAGACAACGACAGCGCGGTCACCGGTGTCCTCTCGGGTTTAATGAATTAAAAATGAAAACTTAAACACAGTCGGCCTCATTGGACTTGTGGTTGCAAGTGCCACTGATGACCACGAGGTGGCTGCTTAGATCCCCGGGTCAGGCAAAGCGTTATTGCGTTTTTCTATCTAGAATAACGCCGCCACCGCGCGCCGCCTTTTTGGTCTCGCACAGGTCATTTTTTTTATTTTTGTCTTAGTTTTTGGGACGAGGTTCCGTTATCGCGCGTTGCGAAAGGGGGCTAGACGGGAAAAATTAACACCAAAAGTTGTAACGACACTTTTTGCTGTAGTTGTAAGCCGTGCGGCGTGCGCGTGTTTCTCTGTCTGTCTCTCTCTCTCTCTGTCTTTCTCTTTTTTCTCTCTCTCATAGAAAGCAAGCCAGTTATTTTCGTTTCGTCTTTCTATTTAGCATTGAACAGTGTGGTATCGCGACGATTATTTTTGTTGAGTGTATACAGGTTTTTTGTACATAATAAATAATAAAACTAACTATATAACTTCGTTCCATCTGGGTGTCCCTTGACACCTCTCAAGTTTTTTTTTTAATATTTTCTGTTTTTTTTATCTGTATTGTTGCTCTTTTGTTTTATTATCTGTGCGTTCAAATAAAGTATTTTCTTTCTTATTTTTAACACCAGCAGGCCTAGCCATAAAACAAATTATATTTCTATTCTATTTTTTTTAAAGAAAGAAAATGGCGTATATGGAATCAGCTGTTTGTCAACTGTCAAGTGTATTTCATTTTCAGCGATATTATTACAAATTCTACTCGTCAACACTTGACAGTTGACAAACAGCTGATTCCATATACGCCATTTTCTTTCTATTGTCGCCTTATCGATTACGATGATAGAAATTTATAAGTTATAAAATATATGTAATATATAAATATATATATAATATATATATAGGTATATTTTTAAGTTTAGATAAAGTAGTTTTTTTATTAGATATTAAGTATATGCATATTTTGTAACTTTGTTTGTGTGGAAACCACTGTCGAATTGGGGACACCTGTAAAGACTGTAGGTTTACGTTTCATAAATAAATAAATAATAATAATAAATAAATAGAATTTGTAATATGGCTAGGCCTGCAGGTTAGTCACTTAAAGATAAAAGAAGTAGGATACTAAAAGAAGTAGGATAGTAAAAGAAATAGGATAGTAAAAGCAAACGAAACCCTAACTATCCCCGCAATTTACCTCATTTCCTAAACATATCTCACTTCCCAGTCATTATTCTCTGCGCGAAGATTTGCCATCCTCTTGATAACACAGATGATATCTAACGCTGTCTATCTATCAGATTTATTGCTAACATAACTGTTAATGGCAGCTGTGACATGAGTTATGTACTGTCGGTGTTGCTTATGTATAGCTAATATGTATAGCGTTAATAGTGACGTCATGATAAACTGTATCATTTGGGTAGCAGACTCTTACAAATTAGGAAAATATGTACTTACATACAACTGAAGAAAATTCAGACTATTTTTCCTTACTTAGAATGATTGTTTTGACATAATTTGAAATGATGACTTAAATAACTTTTTTGTTAAAACCTCTGGTTTCCATATTAATATGTTAATAAAAGCAAAGTATAGTTACAACCAGTATAACATTTATTATTTCAGGTTCAAGATTCGCACTTAATTACTTCAATCCGCGCAAATAATCATGAGTTATTTGAATAATCAAGAAAATTATTTAAATTCATATTTATAACTATAAATGGGTCCGATATAAAAATAAATAAATTAGAACTACATGAGATTCATATTGTCTCGTTAACTATTCTAAGGAACACCGAAATAAACTCAGAAGTCACAGTCTCTTTTAAAGTCCAGACATTATTTTGATTCGACTGATTAAATGAAAACCTTACTGTTTTGAGGCAACAGGTTATAAAATATTGTTTTGCTATAAGTAGGAATAACATTATATTTTATTTATTTAGTTAAGAACTTACATGCGTCGGTACAGCTTAAAAGCTTGAATAAATTACACGTCTTCATAAAAAGTAAATTAACACAATTATGTCCAGCCAGTAGGTACGATTAGAATTACTAAATCCTTTTTTGAACAACAATCACAAATTTAAGATTCAAGATTCATTTATTAATTGTAGAACATAGGAACATTATAAGTTCTTAAACGGTAATACATTGAAGGCCTTATGTTTTGCCTCTAGGGCGTACAAAGTACTAATAGCTATTATGCAATATAATTAAACAACATCACACTCAACCATCACATTAAATTTACAATCACACAGAACAGTCGATTGGATAATTAATTATTATTAGGTAAACTATACAGGGTTATTTGTAAAATTACTAACATCATAAACAACAACATTTGTTCTACGAATTTTTCGAAAACAGACAAAAAAAAATCAACTCTCCATACATATATCCGAACAGTTGATCGAGTTTTGTATGGAGAGTTGATTTTTTTTTGTCTGTTTTCGAAAAAGACGTAGAACAAATGTTGTTGTTCATGATGTTAGTAATCTACTCCTGCGAGGTTGTTAGTATTTTACAAATAACCCTGTATATATAAGTAGAGCTGTCTAGTCTGCTCGACTCAGAATTTAGGGAGCCCAGTAAAACAAAAAAAAGAACATTTGGCAGTACTTCTACAATACAATTACTAGACATAATGTTATTGGCAAATGGTGACTCACAATTGGCACAGTTGCTAAGCAATAAGTTGCTACGCTACGTGTCCCGACTTCATGCGTGTTATAGATATTTGTAAGACCTAAACGTCTAAGTGGAAGTTTTAATACCTGATTCGATCGCCTTAACGTAAACTTCAATACGTTTTGAAACTAAATTAACGCCGTCAGGTGATAATAATGGGAAACTATTCCATAAAAGTTGACGTAAGTAAACGTTACCGCGATAAAGTATGTTCAAAAGGCCATTCTAGAACCTCAGCTAATCATCTCAGGTCTGACCGTTTTTGTATGTAAATTTGTAATTTTTTTGTTAATAAACGCAGCCATTCATAGCTATAGCTCTTGAATATAAAAGAGTAATATTTAACGTACACCATAATAACTTGCACATACAATCTGAAAGAACTACATAGGGTGTATAATGGGCGGCCTTTTTGCTGAAAGTAATATTTTACAGATAACCTTTGGAGTTGATAATTTTATTTGAAACTGTGTAGTATGTTAAAACATTCTTTATTTACGTTTTGTTGTTACAATCTGTATTACACCTTAACAACATAGTATTATTATATTATACACATCCATCATTGCGTAGCAGAAAATATGTGTATGTACAATAAGTTATACAAATCTGCTATACAATGAATTTTTAAGTGTTTTCCATTAGTATTTTTAACACGTTACAATAAACTAAGATGTTTCGTTTTCTTAAAATAACTTCGTTCAGCGTTTGGCAATCTCTCAATAATATATTTTTTGCTTTCGTTCCAGCGTGAGAATTCACGTGCCGCATGAAGTACACACCATAAACCACCATCATGTGCAAACGGTTCCTGTGATTCATACGGTCCCGATCGTGAAGACTGTACCCATCATCAAAGAGGTTCCTATCATCAAAAGCTACCCGGTGGTACAAACTGTGCACGTACCTGTGCATCACACTGTACATGTCGAAAAGCCTGTATTTGTGCCTATTAAGGAGCATATTTCTTTCTCGTCTTGGCATTAATGGATGTTTTCGGAACACCCATTCTTTGATTGTAGAAATAATGGTGTCAAATTTACAAAACTGTACCCTTAGTGCTCAAACATCAGCGCTGTTTCTTGTCTAATAAACGAAGATTGTAAATAGAGAGATTAAAACTTATTAGTCATAAAACATTTCTTGTTATACCTTCCAGAGTTGACTAACACTCAAAATGAATGTTAAATAATGATTGTACGTTTTATTTATTTTTATTTTGAATGTCAGTGAAGTCTAGAATATATTTGCATAGTCATGTTCTAGTTACAATAATCTAGATAGCTTTAAATGTGTAAAAAAGCTTTAAGTGGTTGTTGAAACATTCGCCTTGAACCATGTAAGCATTAATGAGTCGATTAGTTGCTTCTAATCAAATGTAACTACAGCCTCTTGTTACTTTTAATTATTCAATTAAGGTACCGATTACCTAGTTCACAAGCTAAACTCAGTTTAAGGTATTGCCATCTTTTTCAATCTTATAAAATATAAGAGGGACAGACCAATATAAGATCTGTCAATTTTATTTGAACTCATAGTTCCTTAGTGGTCAAAATGTATCAAAGGCAAAAGCACATCGTCAGTCGCTGAACATTTCCTGTTTTGTATGTAGTAAGTAAAATATGGCAATTCCACATCTCTGTTTAGTTTCTGAACGTGGAAATCGGCGCCATTTATAGATCGTTATTCCTAAAATATTCCCGCCAAAATGTAAGTCATGATATGTTTAATTCATTTAAATAAGAGCTGTTAATGAAGAGCACTAGTGTGTAACAACATTAAAAATGTCGGATAACAAATGAGTTTAATTATCTGGCCGCGTAACTTGCAACTGGGAACCACCATTTTAATTGAACGAATGAACGAGTGAACCATCGAAATTATTACGAACGTAAATAATGTAAACATTAGCAATTACTCGATTGTTGATTCGATTTATTTGATCTGAATTATATTATTGATTGTGAACACATTAATTTGTTTAAGCTCTGCACATCCTTATTTTAATAACTTGTTGCATGTCGATCTTGAATCAAAAGTGTAAGCATGACAGAGTGAAGTAGTGAAATGAAACGGTTTATTGATTTTATCGGTATTAATATAAAAAACTTCTGCAACATGGTATGTTAGTCTTTATGTCATAGTAACAGTCTGCCTCATAGTTCAATTGTTTGCATGCTAAGCTGGAGAGCTTGAGGATCGATTCCTCAGTTGGACCCGAACCCTGGATTTCATGTCCCTTAAGCAGCAATAGGGGCATACCCTATCACATGGGACTTAAATATATCAGGCGAAATGTGGGTGAATTAAACAACTTTGAGGAATGCAGGCGTGGTGGTGTTTAAGTCGTTGTTATTCTGTATATAAAGCACTCTGCCGTTTACACGACTACTTTAAAAATACTCACGTACAAAGCACTGCAAATATATTTAAACCTAAATGATGTGTGCACTGTTATTGCAAATTGTTTTGTTAAACACATATTGTCGCCATTATTCCTACAGCTACCATTGTAACCAATTACTTGTAAGTTCGTTGTTAATACTCGTAAACACTCTTGTTAATCACACAATAAGATGATACACGTGCTTCTGTGATATGCTAATACAGTGTTAAACTTTGTGTTATGTTTTTTTTTTTATATTCTTTATATCAGCCAACCTCTTTTCATTATATATATTAAATACTCCATGCACACTAATGTACAGAGGCAAACTCCATAGATATTTCTTTAATCTAATGAAGAAAAACAATAGGTACTAGATATCTTTACATGTAGGAATTAAATTAGTTAATAAACATTGAAGTATGCATGGGCGAAAAGTCACGATTAAGCACAAATTTATTATCAGCCTTACCTATGTTTAATTATGTCACTTAAACTTATAGGTTTCTTTTACTTTTAATTAATTAACCAACAATCTATCAGTACAACTTGTCAACAGATGTAATGCCAAATGCTGCCTGTGTTTTCTTCTGTCTACCTCTAAGTTCACTTCTGAACAGCAGCACTACACTAGAAACACATACTCTTGTTCCCTGTAAAACACACTTAAATTACACCAGACCAGCACATACCAAAATACAACACAACTTCAGTTACCATTATAATAATAATAATAATATAAAAATTTTATTTGCAGATAACAAAGATCCATAGTTTTAGTTAGTATTTTGGTATTAGTAACAATGGTGCTTAAATAAGTAAGTTAGTATTGTTAGTTTTGACAGAGTATAAATTAAGAGGAAGTTAACCTGTGACTGCCCACCCAGTGTTTTTGGAAGGGACAGTCCGGTCTGGCAGCTATCATTTTTAGGATGCCATTGTTACTACCATGCAGGCGCTGTAGTAAGGAGGCCGCTTTCTTTCGCATGATGGCATGGAAACCATCTGTGCGAGCCTCCGCAAACATTCCTGAAGCACTACAGCGCCATGGCAGTCCCAAAAGCATCCTAAAAGCATTATTGAGTTGAACACGCAGGACGTTGTATGCTCGGCGCGTGTATGAAACCCACAGGCCGCTCGTGTAAAAAGATTGACAGAACGCCTTAAAAAGTGTTACTTTGACGTCTGTGGTACAACGAGCAAACCTGCGGGCAATCATATTGCTCCTCACAGACAACGCCCTGCGCTCTCTCTCTATATCCATGTCATCCCTTAGGTCGCTCGTGATAACGTGGCCAAGATACTTAAAACTATCTACAACCTTCAGCGCTACGCCATTGAGACTTATGGGAGGAACACTGCGCGACTGCTGCTTAGGTGCCTTAAATACAAGGATCTCACTCTTCTTCGAGTTGTATCTTAACCCGTGTTCCTCCGCATAGGCCTCGCAGGTCGATAGCAACTTCTTCAAACCGCCCATCGAGGGACTGAGAAGCACCATATCGTCTGCATAGCTTAAATTGTTGACACTCGTACCGTCAATGTGGCAGCCGACATGTGTACTGCTCAGTCGCTCGATGAGCTGGTTGATATAGAGGTTAAATAGTAGTGGTGAGCTTAACCCGCCCTGCCTCACTCCGCATTCCAGCCTGTACTCGTCCGACAGAGCGCCCACCCATCTCACCCGGTTCCTTTGGTTGGAATACCAATATTTGAGAAGGGAGGTGTACTCCCCCGACACACCCGCGTCCCTCAACTTGTCCCACAGTACATCATAAGCGACCAGATCAAATGCTTTCGACAAGTCGAGGAAACACGCAATTACCGGCGTCCTTCTCTCTGTGTAGTACATGACAGTTCGCTTTAGACTCAGAATAGCGCTCTCTGTTGAGACTCCTGCTTTAAACCCAAACTGGGCATCATGCAACTCAACTTGTTTTGTGAGGCGACTATACTACACACTATTATTACACGTTAAAACAAATTTGAACCACAAAACAACAGCACAACAAACGCAAAAAGTCATTCCAATCCCACAGGATGAGTTCAAGCTTAACTGCGAGCTGCACATAAATATAAACGAGTGTTTGTTTACGTTACGGAGTCATAAGTAGATGGAGTAATCATTACGGGGCCAGGCCTCACCGCGAATTATATTCGTACAACTCTGACACGGCTGTCACGTGTGATATTATTTTCGGGAATGACAATGACAGAGGCTTCAGACCCTTGAGTTATTAATCAGTATTTTCAAAATTGTTAGTCTATAATTAAATTCCTAAAACTCGTTGAAAATGTAAAGGAGTTAGACGTATTTTTGACAGACTGAGACTAAGATTAGAATTTGTAAGTTCTTGGAAATACGGGAATTGCCTCTATGATAACTGGAAAGTCTCAGAAACAAATGACAGTCTAGGAATGTGAAGCCTGCTTTTGACGCAATCTTTTAAACACATGAGATGTCACAACGTTGTGACACCACTCTGTTCAAAAAAAATTTTCTTCACAAGATCTTTATTCTGATAAACTTTTACTTTATGCCGAGGAAACCGTTCATGTTGATCGAGATTACACACAAGGCTAGTTTCATCAATGGACAGTTTGACCCCGAGAAGAGTTGATTAGATCTATGTTACATTAAATTTGCCATAGTTGTGAAAGAATTGGTCAATCAATATTAAGTTTATTAATTACTGGGAACCAGACGTCAAAGAAGGTTGAAAAGCTTGCTCGCTCAGAAAAACTTGTTTCTAGCAGTCACTTGGACATATCAACAAAAATCTATTTTTTGTTCTTTTGTTGATCACAATTTCACTAAGTATCCGTAATCATTCGTAGAAATTACTCCATTTACTGACTACTCTATGGTACGTAAGGTTTATTGTTTAAACGCGTTATCGCGGCTCGCAGACTATCGGCATGTCGGCCTATTGTGGTCTTGTCAGTCACTGTCAGACTAGAGGCCTACTGCTACACTATCTGATAAGACATGTGTCAGCTTTTGTCTAATTTTGAATATTGAGATATTAGGGCAAGTAGGCGTAGGTGTAGTGTTCTCCTTCAGAACGACATGCAAAGGTCATCAACCATTCTGTTCTCGGTGTTGGTTAAAGAAATTATTTAAAGTTGATACAGAGCTTTTTATACACACACAATCTAGACACTGGACAGTCTCGACTAGCTCCAACAGCTGCGCAGGTGTGAATTAAACTTAAATTGGCACTAGGGTAGACCATTTCTTGGATTAAGACATAGGATACCTACACACAAATCAGGTTGTACGTTTTCGTCGAATAGTTTTGGATTGTCTTGCGGGCAAAGCTAGTTGATTTACATAAACTCATGCCCTTTTCCAATGGTGGTAAGTAGTCAAAAACTACAAAATGCCACCTGCTACGAATCTTGCAAACGTCTTCTACTACGTTGAGGCGCTGTCCTATTGCCATCGCTCGCGCGATGGTGCGTCCTTCCGACGAAAATGAACATGCGCTCGTGCGTTCAAACATACTGATATCCTACTGAATGTCCTGTTGAAAGTCGCAGCGCATCATCGCACGAATTTCGTCGGGCGGACGCACCACGTTCCGACAATACGCTGGTTACGCTACGCACTTTCATCATCAACATTATCATCAGCAACAGTAGTCTAGTTTTGGACATAGGCCTCCTCTAACGAGCGCCACAGCGCCCTGTCTTCTGCTTGCCGCATCCAGCATCAGCCAACAGTCTTTCGTCGGTCGTCATCCCACCTAGCCGGAGGACGTCCTACACTACGTTCCCCAAGTCACAGTCTACTCAAGAACACGTTTACCCCAGTAGAGGTAGGTTCTTCGCGAGTTATGGCCGGCCCACTACCAGTTCAGCTTGCTAATCCACTGAGCTATGTCAATGACATTGGTATTCAGTCGGATATATTCATGACCTGACCTTTCTTTGCAATTAATTTGTAACTGTACATTAATAAGTTTAATCAGAGATAAGAATATAAAATGATGGATGGTGTGTCAAAGGCAAATTTGCCTATAGTGACGAATGGCTCAGATTACCAGTGGATATTTTATGACCCATTAATAAGACAAAATAATAATGTAAAATTCAAGGTAAGGTACAATATCCGTGTCAGTTGTCACGAATTTTGTTTTACTAAAAGCCATTCTCTTAATGAACAGAGTTTACGAATTTGTAAGAGCCATAATGAGCTCTTGTTAACAGCAATGACAATAAATGCTTCGCAAATACTCGCAAATGGTCAGAACAGTTAAGTTTACTGGTTTAGTTAGGGTTTACGGACTTAGTTAACAGTTGATTATATAGCGATTAGTGTATTAGAGTAAGTGCTATGTTTGCGGTTTAGTTGCGGGAATGATATCAAATTTTATAGCTATATTTTAACTCAATTTATTGGCGGCGGTTTGAAAATTATGCGTGGAAGGCTTGGTAAAATACAGCATACTGCTAATATTATTTTGGACCAGATATCATTATTGTTGTTATGCAGAAGACCAGTGTCGACGACAATGTCAAATTTATTTCCAAAGGTCATCACATCAAGCTGTCCGCTAGTTTATCAACTTAATCACAAAATAATTAGGCTCATATTCAATTTAAAAAAGTGACAGTTGATGTGTAAGAAATTCCTTCAGCTTGCATTAGCTCGGTTAGTTAGCGACTCAAAGTAATAAATTTATAAAAACATCCTTGGAACCATGATCGCAAAACATAAAAAATAATTATCATTACGTACAAATGTGAAATCAATTAGTGACACAATTTTACAGTTAACAAAAAGGAATCAAAAGTTTAAAGCCCGCAACACACTGCATTAACACCCCCCACTTATTGTTTCACGCCAAATTAATTCTTTTCGCAATGTATCTACACTTGTTACTGATAATTGTTTCGCTCGTGAACACGCCCCTTGACTACAGTGATAACCTGACAGTACAAATTGAGATGTCAATTTTATTTAAATGACAACTCGCTGAACAATGGCGTTAATGTTGCCAGATAATGGGAATTTAAAAATATGACGCTTTGTTTTTTTTAGTGATGGGAAAATGATTGGTATTGTGTGCTTATTTTTTGATGAAGTAATTTCGTTTGGGATATGCTGGAATCAACTTTAACAGAAATTTGAGTTGTGAAGGCTTTTTAAAGACGCTTTTTAAATCTAAATCTAAAGGCATAACGTTTTAAAAATGGGTCCAAAAACTGCCTACATAAGAAGAAATAAAAATTTGATGTAATGAAACCTCTAGACTAATCAGTCAATACGACATAATAGACAATTAAATACTGACAACGCATAATGAAGATTACTTTGAACGGCAACATTACGAGCTTAAATCGACGAAGGACGTAATTAATAAGGTTAATTAAAACATTGTAAAATTATTATGATTCGATCATATTATCGACGAATCAACCGACCGCGGTATTCGAGTGGTTAGATTTAGTTAGATTAAATGGTGTTAGAGTTAATGGACTACGGGTTTGTGTGCGGATTTTGTTCGCTTAAATTCAAAGATATATAGTAATTGAAGTTGCTTAGTTTGGCATACGAATGTGGTTGTAACATTCATTACACATGACGAAATTTCGCTTACAAATAATGTTGTTTTGTTATATTGCTCAGTCATGACTGACATAAACTTACTACTACTACTAACTTTTCTGTACTACTTTATGACATGTCATAAAGTAGTACAGAAAAATGCATTTGTAGAGTATTTTTTCAACTTTAACTTTTCATGAAAAGCTCAGCACACTTTTCATCACGGAAAACCTTTGTGAATCACGTAAACCACGCAAACAAAGTCAAGGCACAAGCTAGTTTATTCATAAGTTGAGCGTACAGACGTTGCACGAAAAAGCAAAAAGCCACCCATTATAAATGAAGAGAAATCATGCGATATGAAACACCGCTCGACTTCCTCCAAATTATTACTCCAGCGAAAATTTTTAAATTACACAACACGATAACCAATTATGCGGGTCAGTTATTTCTCTATCCGAAATGGTGAAATTTGTTGGAAAACTATACAATCGAATAAACTGATGCTTTATAAACTGTACCGGCTTTCCTATTGCCACGTTTGTGCTCGATTTCTTTTGTAAGCAGTCAACTGATTCGTAACTTTTTGTTTTTCGCTCGTACCAAGTACTTTGTTCTGTGCACAAAGCATTTTGTCGGGCAAACTCATGGATCGTGTGTAGATCGTTAAACACGACTGCTCAAACAAATTGGGACTGATTTAAAAACAAGGAACTTATTATAAGTATAGACAGCAGGCACATCACGCTACCCCAAACTGTGTTTTTTTTTTTCAATTGAATATGAACTTATTTTATTTGTAATGCAGGTCAAAGCTTAATGTGCTGTCTTCTGTACAAGCTCATCTAGTATTTTGATAATCAAAACCTCTTATCTCAAAGACAACGGTAAAAAATGTTATTTAACGCCCACTTTATGGCCGACTCAGCTGAAAAAAAGTATAGTAATAAAAGAGGGAACAATAAAATCTGACATTCCTCCGGTAACTGCGCCGTTCCCTCACATAATATTCAGAACGGAGCCACTACATTTGATCAAAAATATGTTTATTTCATGCATAGTCTCCTGGTAGCACGTCGCTGGCTATAAAATCTAGAATGAATCTATTCAGTGAGCCCAGCTACACAAAATTTACGTACCTAGTGAAAGTTTATAGTTACTTCCCATTCCAGAGTTGGTTGGTTGTTTCGTAGAAGGCGAAGTTGTAAGTCCGAAGTTCCATAGCTTTTGAAGGCATCTCAGGGCGTTCCCGAGGTCTGTATTTGGCCGTTCTTGCCTATAATCCAATGGTAGTTTGGATATGTTTGTTTAACAATAGCCAGCTTGAATATTGACGTAGCTGCAGCTTTGAACTCGGTAGTTCTGATGAACTGTTATGGCTGGCGATTAGGATAATGTTGCTCGAATTTGCGAATTGGTCAATTTTAGTTGTTCGCGGTTCAATAATACAGAAACTTGGATCTTCGTGTCGAGAGATCAATTTAAAGGCAGTGTTTCATTATTATCTGCCAAGCTTTTTTCCTAAAAAAGTTGGAGTTGCTGTTATAACTAACAAAACATCAGTACGCACGTAATCCCCGAAAGGTTAGGCGGAAGTTTACCTGTAGTATACCCACATTTCACCAGTTACTTTAACTTTAAAATTCCATGTAAAAGGCGGCGAGTATATTCGCATCAATCGGGCTCGAATCATAGACTTCGGGCTGCTACAGAGAAATTCCAGATGGAAAAACTCAATAACACTTTACCCGACCCGGGGATCGAACCCGGGTCCTCATGCTTAGTAGTAGCGCTACACCAACGAGGCATTCTAACTGTATGCAGCTACCTGACCTGACATCAATAATCTGACCGGCTCAGCTGACCTCCACATATAAGGAACATAACCACAGTCGGTTTGTCAGACTTCTTTGTCGACTTTGAGAGTCGTTTACTCTAAATTACAATGATCTCAACTTAATAAAACCCAATGAAATACTCCACAGATATTAATACCCAAAAATCAACTACGAACACGGAAATTCATACCTATTATCGCGTACTCTCTCATTTGTTTAACTCATCAAGGAAAAGATCAATTAAGAAGATTAGTTATCGCCTTTAAAGATTACGTCATTGCGAGCAAACGACGGTGGTAAGGGGTGGGGGGTGTGGGGGGTAAGGTGACGAAAACGCACAATATCTTCATTCGCGATCCGCCTGCGGCCGATAGGGGCGGGCTTGTTAACTCTGGGGACGATTTTACGGGACTACATTACTTCGCTGATAGGATGATTTTGTATAACCTGGTCCATTTATAAATAAGGCTACACTGCCACTTATTAAACTATTTAACCTGTAAGAAACAGTGCAAAAAATATGGAAGTTTCTGAACAACTCAGCAGTTGCTTAACCTGAAGAGTTTTTGTGTTTTCTCTAGTCATATTCTAAATAATCTTTTAACATTTAACAGCTTTATTTTTGAAGAAGGTTCTAGTTACGCCCTACGACCCTTAGGAGCGAGAAAAACCTCGGGGCATAGTTGTAGATATTCTTAGTACAGCAGCCTACGGAGCATTGCAACTCACAGTATTCCCCATTACTTAGTAATGGAACCACAGTCGCATTCGATTTAAAATAGACCAACGAAGCAATGAAATCAGATTTAACAATAAGTATGAAAAGCACAATATCTGCCCAAGGGTAAAGAAACAAATTACATTTAAAAAACTAATGAAATAAAATTATTACAACTCAACACATAATTGGGTAAACATTTCGTCTCGCCTCGTCTCGGCCCTTGCGGAGTACGGGGCCGAATTTCGTTTGAAAGCGACTCAATTGTGGCCTGCGTTGTACATAGCAAGGAATGTTTAGCCTCAAAGATACATAACTACATGTACAACCTGCGATGTATACTGCCGACCGCGGCACTATCGCGCTACCGCAATTGTAGGACCTACTCTGTGGTAGCTGGTAGGTGAATATGTAAACAGCGACTATCCAGAATACATTAGTATATAATATATCTATGGAATAAGACGGCACGTGTATTCAGAGCCTATATCATATTAGATTACGTTGAATTGTAAATGTAGGTACCTACAACCGCATAGCAGTGGTAACAATTTGACAATGACAGCGCCTTCATAACTTAGCAGTAAGAATAGTGTTCGTAGTGCAAGGTGTTGCCTTTGATCACAGTATAAATATTAATACAGTAGGACGACGCCTTTGATCTCTGGAAAAATGTCGACGTCTACCTACACGCGTTAGCCCTGAATAATACCTCCCGAACTACGAACATCGTTTTGCTCGCAGGTCGGGAGCGGCTTTCCCGTGTCTCGCCCCTCACACCCCGCACGATTGTCCTGTCTAGACGGCTTCGTCGGACGACTGTAGGTTTTAAGACTGTACTTTGATGCCCAGTTGAATGTACATCGTACATCGAAGGACTGAAAAAAGAACGCCTTTTAAATAGGAATAATTGCACCCACATTAACACACTCAAGAATTACGCACCCAGTTTCTGGGACGAAAATTGTCGCCACATAATTTAATGTGATTAACTGTCAGGCGTGTGTTAACTGCTATGATTGGTTGAATGAATTATTATTGACGGTATCGGTCGGGGAAGTACTAATGTGATATGTTCATAATTTACTTTCCAAGTTTATTTTAGACTTCACTGATAAGAGAAGAAAATGTATCTTATTAAAACAAATTAATATATAATCTTAAAATCTCTAACTTGAGCAAGGCAGCGTAGTGATTATTGCTCGTGCTGTTTCTCTATGAGAACAGTTCAACGATACAGCTGGTGCAGTGGCTGAGGGATTGGCTGCTATGCTGTGTGTCACAGATTTGATTCCCGCAAGGAACCAATATTTTTATAGCCTACAGTTAGTTGTTCGTGGTCTGGCTGTTTATGTACGTAAGTTTAAATGTTTGTTAGCGTGCCTAAGATACAGAATTAACATAGAATCATTTTTTGTTGTCTTACCCTATTAGAATTCAACACTTTCACACACACGCATACACACTCCTACACAAACCCTCTTACTCCCCTCTTACATATACTGACAACACATACACACACATTGTTTTCGGCCTACAGAGTAAATTTATTGTCCATTAATTAAGTATTATTGTTATTTTTCTTTTATATTCCTATAGTCTAAATAATAACTTTAATTTCAGTTGTTTAAGTTTCATTCTCTAAAAGTAAAACCAATGAAATTGTTAGTGATTAAATAAATCGCTTATGTTACATACTATGATGTTTAAGTAACTGATTCCGTGGGCTGAGGTCCTGGTGATCTGTAATACAGGTGCTTTGCGCCTACCTCAGACACCAGCTCTTCACTTATTTAGAATTAAGATGTGAAATGTATCTAAAGTCTAACTGTTTATTTAATTATTTCAAATATTGTGAGGAGAAATAAACAAAATTATTATTATTATTATTATTAATTAGCTCATGACTTGTCAAATGTGAAATTGTCACCTGATAATGGACTAAAAAGATATTTATCATGTCAATAAAGTTGGCACTGCATTTGAAAAATGATTTAGAAAAGAATTTACCTCATTTTTTTCTGTTTTTTTTTTTAATTAACTGAAGATAGCCTAAGTCCGCCTCCAGGATATGATCTATATCCTTGACCATTTTTTTTTTAATATTATAAACCAGTGCTTGACTGCAATCCCACCTGATGGTAAGCAGTGGTGCAATCAGTGATGGTGAAGCGCACTAGTTTAAGAATTAGTTCCGTTCAGCCATTTAGTCGTGATAGCTGCCAAACCCGTTTATCCTCTCATCCGAGTTACCCTCTCATTTATAATATTAGTATGGATTTAGGCATATCTCTATGAGCTTAAAGTCTGTAAACTATGTAAATATACAGCCACCAATCGTCACAATTCACCGCCCACTCATACATATATGAAATGGAACACAATGCAATCAGTACAGGGCCTTATAAGGCACAGAACCGTGATTGAGAACTAAGTACGTACTTTATTTGGATGAAGGAGACTTTCTTATGACAATGCAAAACTGGTATCAAGAAACTGGTTTATATTTTAACGGAATTAGAATACAGAGGCCAGCACACCAAGCTACCCCTGTGTATCAAACTTCTTTGATAGTTTTTGAACTTTATTACAAACAGTATAAGATTTATGTTCAATTGGGAAAAGAAAGTTCGGAGTAAGTTGATGTGCTGACGTACTATACATAATGTTTTTTTAACTGTCACAGAAATATTCAGTTCGACATAAACGTAACGTCGTCTTAGTACGATTTTTAATTCAAAATACAGCTACTCTGTAGCATTCTGGTTTAAATTGATGAGTCAAGAACAATTTAGTATTACTAGTAGACATAAATAAAGTCTTAAAACTCTTACTAATATTAGTATTTAAGTTTGTGAAGATGGTTGACTATTTGTTTTAGATCACACATAAACCGTTAAACAGTTTTTGATTAATATTGGCACAAAGTTAGATCATTGCATGGATTCCCACATAGGATACATTTCGTCACCGCAATGTGTTGTTCTTAAGTGGGCGAAGCCGCGGGCTCGAAATCTTTCGAATTTGTGTTACGCGGTTTAAGGCCAGGCATAACGGCAATAGAATGTTGTACCACAAGAGTTCCAAAATGTGATTCAGACATCATCGTCTAGCCTAACTAAGTAAGTATGTTGAGTTCGACTTCCAGCCTCAACGGATGCAGACGAACACCAGTATCTAACATGTACAGATGCCAGCACATCAACCTATCCCAATTTGTCAAATTTCTTTGATTTTCAACTTTATTCTAAACACAATAGGTTCATGTTCAATTGGGAAAATTTTACAGTTTGTGGTAGGTTGATGATTGTGCATCTGTACCATCAGATCTCTACAACTCAATGACTTATGCAAGAAAACACCTCACGGTAAGATCGATTGTCTTGTCAGAGTTTACGGATCTAGGTACCCGTATTAATAATTGTCAAAGATCTTTAAATAACAACCGGGACTTAACATGCTTTCCGAAGCACTGCGGGGCCTGAGTGTGTAAAAGATGGCCTACCGAATCGACCTCGGTAAACGTGACTTAAACTTCGATCGATCGTTTGTGCGGATGTAATTCTTCAGCCACAGGAACCTAATATGGCCTTCGTTTACAGATAAATAGTGTTTGAATTTTTAACAATATTAATCAAGTTCATGGACTTTAAATTATTGTAGGGACACAATGTACCTATACGCACGAATGCCAGGTAAGCGAAAAATCACCGCAGGCTTTGAACGCAAAAGGCGTTAGGAGGAACACGGATGGGTTTTAGTTAGTAAGAGTCTGACACTCCCTTCGGCTTCAAATCCTTAAAAAAAAGGTAAGCGAAAAATGTACGCAAGAGAGATGAATTAATGGACATAATGTAGGGTCTCTTATGAAATAAATATGGACATTCCTTTATATTTAAGATCTATCTGGACTTTGTTTTTTACATGTTGATATTGCACAACCCTTGAATTCACTTGGGCCATTTCTTCAGATAGAAAACTGTACCCAGACAAAATAAAAACCAAAACAATTCACTACCAAAACTGCATAATCAAGAATCGATGTTATCAGTGCCCAAGTACAACGCCTTAAAGATATAAGACGCCATAAAAACGAGCGTTCGTTGAAGGGATGGTCCAATTTGGCTTATTTTACTGCCATCTAGCACAAGATACCGTCTCCCAAGAGTTATTAGGCTTACGAAATTGCACGCGATTTTTCTTAACTGATAATTTGTTGTTCAAAAAAAGAAAATTTACCAAATTAGCATTCTGGATGAGATAGGACGATAATCAATTATGACGAAGCTTTATTTAGATTGAAGAACAAAATCTGGTTGGGGCTGGTTTTTTTCTCATTGTAGGAAGATTTTGAAGGAGCTGGATGCTAGAAGAACATGACCTGTCGATGTGAAGACCGACGTCACATCATCACATTATCATTCCTGTTATTCTCAAAGGGTTTGGCGGAGGTGTATCTATGAACATATATAAAGCTCACCCCAAACTATCAAATGTTCCCGAGTGAACATGAACCTTATTTTGTTAACAATAAAGTTGAAAAACTATCAAAGATATTTAACGCAAATTAAGGAATTTTGATGTGGTGTGGCACTGTTTAAGACAGTAATTAACTTAAGAGTCGAGATACCACCTATCCACTCAATTCCTTAATACAGACAAATATTTTATTCAATGCAATTTTTCATAATTATTTCTGAAGTTTTATTAATTCTGCAATACAGTCGCGTGCACTAAAATAAGTTACGGGAAAGTTATTTGATCATGACTTTCTATAAAGAAGAGACAAAGGTAACTTCGGCTAAGTGCTTAATTACCATCTAATTATATACTCCCAGGGCATGCTAAGTGGAGTTTATGCGGTTTTCGAGGGAACAACTTTATCTACTTCTAAAAGACGTAGATTACTGTTTCAACTACTTGTATAGTACATTTATAGACATCTAAGAAGTGTACTAAGATTGTGGTAGGCAAATAATAATACAAAGTGATCAAATAATCAAGAAATCAACTGAGGTGTTCCCGAAATTTGTGGAGCCCAGCTACGTCATACTCATTCTGATTTGTTTTGCACAAATCAATATAAAAAGTTATTTATTCAAAATTAAACTTAGGATCAACACTATTTGAACGTCAAGAGTCACCTTTTGTGATTCTTAGTTGATTTTAGAGATATTTAAAAGTCACCTAGTTTAAACAATCACCGCTTGTTGGACTCGTAAAAAGTTTATTTGAATAAAAACTTTAATTTACTATCATTTATCATGATTACTTGAACGTAATCTGTTTGGATCCTAACACAATTTAACCGTAAATAATAAAATAATTAAGAAAACTACTTTCGACTGACCTGTAGTTGGTCTAGTAGTTAGTGACCCTGACTGCTATGCCGGAGGTCGTGGGTTCGATTCCCACCCGGGACAAATGTTTGTGTGATGAGCACGATCATTTGTTCTGTGTCTGGGTGTAATTGAAGCACTGGGAGCAACAAGGGCGTTCGGCACCCAAAGCCCATTTTAATATTATTGCACCAAATTAAGCATTGCGCCATCTAGTATCATATGGCAAAAACTCATTTTGATTCATTGATTCTAGATGGCATGATAGATAATAATTGAAAGGATTTCGCTACGCCGTTGTTGCATGGATTATTGAGACGCGTTTGAACTTGAAACACTTTACGACCTGCAGTCTGCGAAAGTTTATTTTAATGTAAAAACATGGCCGAAACTAGTGAAATCAGTGATTTTAGTGCAGATGATGACCAAACTGATTATGTTCCCCCAAAAAATAAAGGAAAAAAGAAGTTGAAGAATATAAAAATATGGAAGAAAAAGTTTGCAGACGTTTTTGTCTAAGACTCCTACAGCGAAAAAAAATCGTTTTGGTATCCAACAATATGTAAAACTGGAGTTCAGTCCTGGAGGAATAATAACAACTTCAAGATTTTATTCAACTCCAGATCAATAATCAATCTTCAAAAAAAAATATTTGCCTGTGAGAAGATTTAAACTTGCAGCCGGTAGAAAAGCCAGGAGTAAAGGATGTCAAAATTAAAGACTTTTTGTCGTTGACGCCTTACATGAAGCCAGAAAATGCTGAATGGCTCAAACAAATTTTGACCTTCCAAGAGCAAAACCAAGAGGAACCTTTACCTGGACCATCTAGGAGGCCAGTGAGACCTGCAGATGATGAGTCTGACGATTCTGTTGGGACGAGCGAATTTGGAGGATATTAAACAAACACTACACATAAATATTTTTAAAACCAAACGAGTGTTGTGATTTACTTTTAAATATTAAAACGTTTAAATGAAAATTATTCTTAAAAGCCAATAGATATATTTAAACTTTTATATAATGATAGCAAACGAGTGTTGTAATTTACTTTTAAATAAAGATGATTGTTTAAAGCACCTGAAGCCTGAATTATTTATCCTTTCAAAACTTTTTAAAATATGAACGCCCAATTAATTTACAGGTTGGATGCAACAAGTGCGGATAACATCTCTGAAAATAATAATAATACTAGATTCTTAAAACTTACTCATTGTCTGCCTTAATTTTGAAAGTTCTAGGGATTTATCTTAATTTATTTAGAATTTATAACACATCTAAAACTTTAACTTCAATTATCTCAAAACTCACTTTTTGGCGTAACGCCTTTTTTGCACCCAATGCTTCAATTTATCTATAATATGTATGTATTTAGAAATATATAAGTATGTTTATCAGCTGTTTAGTACCCATAACACAAGCTCTTAGCTTAGTTTGGGACTAGATGGCGTTTTGTGAAACTTTGTGGAATATTAATTACAAATAAGTTTGTAAATACAATACTTTTAAAGTTTATTTATATTTACCAATTAAAAGTCAAAGTCAAATCATTTATTCGCAACAGAACATGCACATTCAAACGTGAGACTTAGCACATAAATCTAAATAAACATTATTCTAGTCACCCGTTCTATACCTACCTAAGGTAGTTTTGAGGGGAGAAGAATGGGCAACATTCCCCATACATATTCTTGAAATAGTTTTTAACATGTTATATCAATCTCGTTAAAAACATGTTGTATCAATCTTTCATTATTCACACGCATTTTTTGCTGTGGGTACATTACCATATTTTAATTTCACACATGGTCAACAGTTAAGTCGTCAACCATGACGCATGATGGTTAATTTTATAACTTGCCCTTAATAACACGCACTCCAACACGATTATGTTTTAATTACATTAAAAGGATTTTAAGAATTAAATTTAATTAGAGCAGTATTTCATAATTATTTTTGACTGCCTCGTTGTTCTAGTGGTCGCAAGCGCTACTGCTGAGCATTAGGTCCGGGGGTTCGATTCCCGGGTCGGGCAAAGTGTTATTGGGTTTTTCCATCTGGGATTTTTTAGTTGCAGCCCGGAGTATGTATGTGCCCGATTGATGGCAATAGGCTCGCCCCCTATTACATGGGACTTAAACATAACTGGCGAAATGTGGGTGTACTACCAGGTACACCTCTGCCAAGCCCTTCGGGGATTACAGGCGTGACGTTATGTTATGTATGTATGTAGAGCAGTATTTCAAAATGAAAAAAGTTTTTGTGAAACACTACACAAAAAAAAGTAGGTACACAACGACTTGGACACAGGCCAAAATCTTCATTTAAACGTTCTTTCTGAAATCTAATAGACACCTTTTAGATTTCTGAAAGAACATTCGACTTTAGTCCATCAACTGCGTAGCCTTTACCCAAAGACATTCAATACCTATAGACCGGACATCACGAACAAAATTTTCGTCCGAAAAAGTGTGTCCTGCTGGATACAAGTCTATGAGTTTTTTGTAGTACGCTACGCTGCCGCTCCAATATTCATTCTAGTTGGCGTTACTGAGACATGGGATCAAAGTTTTTCTATGACATTTCCTTGACATGCCCGCTCTATAGTATTTCAAAATCTCTTTGCCTTTACCCAACTACATCAACTTTTGGGAGGGCTTCCAGTCTGACCGGATGCATCAGCCCCCCTAGCCAAGTTACAAACGATTCATCGTATCTATTCTCTTTCTACAATCGAGAACGCCTCAAATCCCTTTGTTTTGACCACGTGACTTATCACCTTTCGCTAAGTCACGTGGTCAAAACAAAGGGATTTGAGGCGTTCTCGATCGTAGAAAGAGAATAGATACGAATCGTTTGTAACTTGGCTAGGGGGGCTGAGCTCTATTGCTATACATGAAGTCATTGCTTGTCTGATTTACACAGTCCAGTAACTGGGTAACACAATACCTCTTGGTTTAAATGATAGTCAGGCTTGAAATTCTAACTTACACTTTTCAAAGATCCACAAATGACAACCGGGTCCAATAGCTTTCTGTACTTTTCGAGACACCATATTATAGGCCTTGCGGTTGCGGTTAGTATATTTTAGCCAGGAGCCTTTGAGTGTGAGTATTATGATTTAATTATTTTATCAAATCAAATCATTTATTGCATAACACAGGTTCAGAGGATATATTGAGAGGAGCTTGTGGCTAAATTATAACAGCCGCATGGGTCGATCGAAGGTTAAGCTACGCTTGACGAGGTCGGTCCGTGGATGGGTGACCATTTATTACATACCAAGACTCCTCCGTGCCTCGGAAAGCACGTTAAGCCGTTGGTCCCGGCTGTCATTTGTAGATCTTTGACAGTCGTTACTTGTAGTCAGAAGCCCGAAAGTCTGACAACCAGTTTAACCAAGGGGTATCATGTTACCCAGTTACTGGGTTGTGGAGGTCAGACAGGCAGTCGCTCCATGTAAAACACTGGTATTCAGCTGCATCCGGTTAAACTGGAAGCCGACCCCAACATAGTTGGGAAAAGGCTAGGCAGATGATGATGAGGTTCAGAAAATGTTACAAAATGTTCGTTAAGTTCACTGTATTATTACCATATGAGGTGTGCAAATATATTAGGAACATTAGAAAAATGATTCATAAACAAACATAACACAATTATTTATCTTCAGATGTCAAGTAAGACACAAAGTATACAATGTCAATTTTTACACTTAATTAAACTGTAATTAGTAAAATCGAATTAATAATCAATGTCATGCAGAATAGTAGGTAATGTTAAAGTGAGTAAATAATTTATCATAACAAATTATTATACAAATATTTATTTATTTATTTATTACTTATATTAGAAGTCGGGATGGAAAATATTTTAAATCTAATATCAAGTTACACGTTAAAATAAACAAACACACAGCTATATATCCGTCATAACGGCTATTATCGGCCATTACGGTCGTCCAAACACCGTCCTTCGTCCAAATACACGTAGTAACAAACAAAGGTGCGTTCTGAAGTGCACAAAGCATGCAACTTTAATATTATTGTACGAGTATAGTGCGAGATAGGGGCGGCCGCGGCTCGCGCCATGGGCACGCCGCTGCCCGGTCAACGAACTCCATCAACATAATAATAATATGCTAAACAATCAAAACTGTTAATTTTAGAAAGGGTGCTAACGGGACCCTATAACTAAACCTCCGCTGTTTGTCTGTCTATCTGTCAGTAGGACATACCTATAATAATAATATAAATAAATATTTTAGAACTTTCACACAACGCCATCTAGTCCCAAGCTAAGCAGAGCTTGTTTTATGGGTGCTAAACAGCTGATAAACATACTTAAATATTTCTAAATACATACATATTATAGATACACACCCAGACACAGAACAAATGATCGTGCTCATCATTTAAACATTTGACCTGGGTTGAAATCGAACCTATATTGTATAACCTATCTCATAAAACGTAATATACCTAACCAATTGAAATTTTCACACAGTGTATTCCTCTAGCCGCTACGACAACAAGACAAGCAATTAAACTAAAATGATTAGACCCTACAAAAAACGCGTTTTTTTTCGTTTTATAAATTGCTGTAATGTCCGATGGTACGCAACTCTTCGTGGCTGAAGCTGACTGACACTTTTTAATTCACTTTCATGATGTGATGTATGTACTAACGCCCGATATTTATATTCTATCTCAATCCAAATCCCGATCCTTTGTTTCTGACGGCTGCTTCTGATTGGACATCTTTAAGACTCGGATAGGCGAATTCGGTCGTTGATTGGTTACAGACAAAGATCGGGATCAAGATAGCAACCGAGATAGATTATTAATATCCAGCGTAAGAGAACATGATTGTCATATTTTAAGAATTCTGCAAGCGTACACAACGTTCTACGATTCTGCTTAGTAAGATAGATTGTTAGACGAACGACGGGTGCGTGGTGTTATGGCAACTAGTTACCTACCAATTTATCAATAATAATCTTACAATCATCACGTTATTATGTTGCTTAGTGTATTTAAACAAAACAGTCGTATTATCAAAAACAAGCTTCAAAGCAATTACAAGACAAACATTCGTAAAACTATCACGCTCCAATAACTTATTTATGATTTGGTCTAAAAGCAAGAATTGTCGTAACTTACCTACCTAGTTCATTAATTAGTCTCGAATTTACCGACTAAAGTCAAGAGCTTGGATCTAAAATGTAGCCTTGTATTTTAAGTCTAGACAAAACCCAGCACATTTTATTGGATAGACTAATAAATTTGCCTAAACTTAGCTCTTGATTTTATTTAAATTTCTGCTTCTAAACAAACTGCCATGTTGGTGTATTTAGTGTTCGTCATTTTTACTGAGTGTTTTTTTTTTAACATAACATAAACATCACGCCTGAAATCCTCGAAGGGGGAGATAGTGGTGTTTGTAGTATATTCTTCACCAATTACGTTTTTGGAAGTATGAGAAACAGGGTGTAAAGTTCCGCATCCCCCATAAAAAGGGAGGATCCTCCGACCAGACGGGTGTAGTTGTGTTTGGTGGGTTACTACTGCCCGACAAGTCGAGTCGGGATCTTGTCTACGGCAGTTGTTAATACGTATGTTGTTGGATAGATGTCGCTACATATTCAATATCCCATTTGACAGGAGGCAGGCGACCCGATTGCCATCAATTATTTTTTATTCTTAAAACTCTCTATTTACACAATATTACAAAACATAAAAATATGTATTCTAATAGTGTAAAACTATAAAGATAACCAGTTCTAAGGCTCACTTACCTTTAAAAACATTTTGCGCTGATTTTGCTAGTCCATTGTAACACAGAAACAATTGATAGCACAAACGTCTTATCACTGGCTTTAATCGCATACACAACTGTTCTACTACTAAAGATAATGCGCTTAATGAATACAAAAAACGAATTGAAGCACAGTATGAAATATAACAAACGATAAAACATAACTTTTTATTTAAATAACTAATTTAGTTACAACAGCGAAATTTTGTCTATCAACTGTGGGTAGGTGGGTAGATTTTACCTACTACGAGTAAGGTTGGAGTCACACATTGTGAATTTGTCTCTAAACAGAATCGGAACAAATCTTAATATTCTCAATAATAAACCGTAAAAATTAGAATTAGTGTGGAGCATAAATTAATTCTATCCAATTCCAGGCTTTTCATTGACATACAGCTTGGCAAAAAAGAGTCTGACGCGGTGACAGTTGAAACTAAAAGTGGATGATTGTGGCAACATTGATTTATTTGTCTAGTGCTAGTACATCATGTGTCAAAAGTGCGTAAATCCTCGTCGTTTTTCATAGATTTAACAAAATTATTAAGTTTCGTTGCAAAATTAACGATTAAAAGTTATTAAAACCATTCGTAGTTGTATCAGAGCAGTGATTTACCTCGTCTTTTTGTGGTGTTTGGCCAAATCTGAAGCAGGACAAGTTTTGTCCGATATCGGGAATGTTTATCGAAGAACTGCCGCTAGGACAGGTATTTATCTACCCTAATTAAATTATTGTACATTAAATAAGTTTTTCTAAATGTATTCAATGCGTAGTTTTGTTGATATACAGATTTAAGTAGCTATTTGTCTTGTTTACAGAAATTGAAATTTAAGGTTATGTTTTGTAGTTTAACGAGCCTCGTATACCCATATTTGATACTTGAAGATAAAGAATAGGGAATTAATAATAAAGTAGGTACCGTATCTTTTTGTTTTAGGCAAATCTGTCAACACAGTAAGAAAAATGTTTAAGGAAGGTAAAAAATAAGATATTTTTAAACACCGGGAAAACTTCAAAGGTCGCTTGAAGAAAGTTACCACCTTTTCATTGTGACGTGAATCTAATTGAATTAATATGGGGCATTGCAAAACATTAAATTGCTTCAATCGATGTTGGATCCATTCATATAAAGGTATGTGCCTAGTTTATACATATTTAAGTTTGCTATGTTAGAACCATTGTTTATGATTATTTTTTGTTTTTAAAGGTGGCTGCTGAACAAGCATTTGCAAACATTACTAAGATTGGAAAAAATCATGCAAGGATATTGTAATGAAAATAGAAAAATAATATCATGACAGTAATAAATCTCACAGATGACAGTTGCAGTGATTTATCAGAATTAGAAAATACTAGTGATTCAGAAGTTGCAGGAAGCTCTAGACAACATTTGAGCTTTTCCGGGATCCGAATACTTGATGGTAGTGTGTTCAATTCGTCTGATTAAATTTTTGGTATTAAAATAAAACTAAAAAAAACGTGCTCTTTCATTGTCTTATCCCTGTAAACAAACTATTGTCGTTAATTCCTAACAATCTTACGGTCAGACTGCTCTCGAGGGCATGATTATTATCTGTCTGTGTATACCTAATGCATCACTTTCGTGCAAGTCTTCAGTGCCCACTATAACATACATAGGTATATTAACTCACGCCTCTTTCCCACGCTGGTAGGCAGAAACTAGAGATCGCATACGAAGCAAAAGAAGTATGTAAGAATCGTAGCATATGCATATGCATTCTTACATACTTCTTATGCTTCGTATACATTTTTACATGTTGTTATAACAACATGTAAAAATGTGTACATTTGCCCACTATTAATAGTGTTAATACTGGACATTGAAGCCTTCCATGGTGTTTGCGTAGCATCCGACAGACAGAACCACCCACTTAGCTTTGGGAAAAATAACAAGTATCAAACCTGTTAAGTCGTACTATTCAGGGTGGCCACATGCGCGATACTAGCGACCTCATTTATTCCACACTCTTTTTTGCCAAGCTGTACTCGTACGACGACATTGACGACTCTAAATTTAGAGACGAATTCAAAATGTGTGTGACCAGCTTTACTCCTATAATGACTGAGTGGAGGCGGCAAGACCGGTTCTGTGGTAAATTGACATTATCTAGAAAAATAGTTTATTGTTTGCAAGGCTCAGGATAAAAGAAGTCAGTCAGAATGTGAACCATGTTTCTTTTGCATTATGATGGTGTAACTATATATATGTTCTGTGGTACCTAAAGATTCACCATGGTTCATTCAAGAAATAGTGATGTGGTAAACGATATCGACTATGAGATGTAACAATACATTATTTGATATAACTTTACCTATGATTGAAACTAATAGGGTTATTATATTTGGAAATAGAATTTACCTAAGTGCTGATTTGAAAGAAAGTTTTTAATGAATGGGAATTTCGTCAAGTACTTTACTACGCAACTTTGATTGGCTTATTTTGAACAACTTGCTACTTGTTGTAGTTGTTATCTGTCTCACTAGTCCAGGCTGGTGCGATTTATGCCAGACATGGTCGAACGAGGTCGACGTAGATATGTAATTAAGTAGCAGAACTGATGCTTGGATATTCTTATAAGTATAAGTTTTAGTGCATTCTTATCTTTTACGTGAAATGCATCAGTGTTTTCACTGTAGTCAATTTTGCTATCTAGCACAACTCAAATATATTTGACCTGCCTAATCTCGAACGAAACATATTGTAAAGTAAAGTAAAAGGTACATTCACATTGCACCAGGTATCAAAAGCTTCATGTAAAAGAGGACGAACTGTTTACCTACCATCAACTGAGCACTAGTATATTATTATGAAAACGAGACACAATGACACATTATACACATCATATTTATTTCCAAACGGCTGTTTCTTCAATTTCATATGTATTTATAAAATATCTAAGTATGTTTATCAGTTATCTTGTGATCATAGCACAAACTCTTGGTTAGTTTAGGACTAAATGGAGTTGTGCGAAAGTTGTGGAATATTTATTTATTTCTTGTAAATAAAACCAGAGGTATAACATATGCCTCTGGTTTTCATTTACTATATTACTAAGGCCAACCACTCATCAATGTATTTTTTTTGTAATCAAAACGTAACGTACACCGGTCATTAGAAGGGCCTTAATTACCAATAACTCAGCGTTTGATTAATACTAACTCGGTACGGGTCTAGACTGTTTTTTTCATCAGCACATTAAAGTATTAGTAACTGATGCCATTTGGGAATGTCTGTCTGACTTTTGACATCGATTTTTCATTAGTAAACTAAATTTATTTACTGTGAAATACTTTCTAACTTGTACTGGTACTTTTGTACGGTTTATTTGTTTTAACTTACAAAGGTAATAATTTTATTATTGTATACTAACACGATGTATTATTGTTATCCGGAAATAAAGAATATTATTATTGTTACGGAGGTTTAGATTTTAGACGAAATTGAAGCAAAAGAAGTGTTTACGAGTCGTAGCAGGTTTCTTCATGAGAAAAAGACATCAGTTTATGTGTGTATACAACCTGCTTATAATATATCGCATACCTACGGTGGTATGCTTGTCGAGAAATCTGAGAATGCAAAAGTAATGACAATGCTTCCTTTACTTGAAATATTTACCTACTTAAAAATTTCAAAATGTTTAACATGTAAGTTTTTATGGTGTATTCTATTATATTATATTCTATTCTAAGGAGGTTTATAAACTAATAACAAATAAAATGTACTTAATGTGCTTTTTGCCTTAGGTGCACGGCAATCTTTTCGGTTTTCCTATACGTATTCTGCATAATAACAGTCCGCATACGAGTACCTAAGCCAGACATAATTAGTGTGCATTTGAGCCCTTATTAATGTGCTAAGTACAAACTATGTTTATCGATATCCGGGCCGATATCTGTCAATGATCATGTTAATTGATACCGGGAAACGGCGCGGCAAGTGAATATTGTAATGGGTTTACTGAGCCAAACGTGTAATTTACACACAATACCGTTACACCTTATTTGCGTGCCTGTTTTAGGGACCGACAGTGGAAATTATTGAGGTTTATGAGACAAGATTGGGACGTGATAAGGGTATTTAAATGAGCTGATTTTAAATTTAATTAAATGTAGGAATAATAAGGAAATCAAATTATTTTAGGGAGTTACGAGTGTACAATCGCACATACGTAGCTGGTTGTTCATTTAGCAATTGTTTGTTAGTGATTTTTTGTTTTCAAATCGCAATTAGTTTTCCAATCGTTATGTTTTGAGTATGGTCCGGAAAAACTATCTAAACTTAACTTTCTTCTCAGAAATGAAATCGAAACAAAATCAAGATTCATTTTAACATACATAAAGACATTACGTCATTCATAGTTTATTGAGCTGAGAATCAGCTTTTTCTGAACTTCAATAAATACATATGACGGGCCCCCAAAACGGCCCTTGAACACTTTCTAGAAAGCAAAAAAAAGTCTCATGCAAGGTCGTTATGTTCCACCATTTTGTCTTATTTTCTATATGTACCAAGAATTAACAATGATCTCATTAATTGCAATAAACAAAAGGCCATAAACACACGATAATGTGTAAAGTACCATTTCATATAATTATTGCCTTTATCTTAATTGAACAGTTGACGTAAGAAATGATTGACATATTATTTGATTAATTCACTATCGCTCTATGTATATTTGCCATTGTTGATTTAATAAACGCGTCTGGGTGTTGAAGATGACACTTTAAGATAAATTAATTAATACATATTTTCCAACATTGATCTACTTTCGCGCAATATTTTGAAAATTATGTTGATATTGTTAAGAAAGATCGGGCGTGTATTTATTGCAACCGGCCTGTCAAAAAAAAGTTAAAATATTGCTGGTGACCCAGCTGTAATGCTGTCACATAGTTATTCACTGGCTTAGGTCACATTATTTCTGGTTCTAAAGCTACTTGTAGCACTCAGTTTTTGTATAAAAATGATCTGCTAAAGAGTTGATGGTAGGACATCAAGCTAACCCAAACTGCAGTCAAGTCGAAAAACTATCGATTTAATTTGACACTTGATATACTAATGTAGTAGCCTCTGTGCTTTCAGCCTACCCCATTGGAAATAGGTGTAAGGTTGTGTAAGTACTGTTAATACCTACAAAACATTTGTCAATTTTTTATCTTTATGCAAGGTAAATAAAATAAACAGCACAATTTCTAAAATCAAAGACGTTTTTACAATAAACAACTTAAAATGAATTCCATTTAAAACAGACTTCACCTTATTTTAACTTTTTAATTTCATAACCTTTCTGCAGTTGACTTTTCAAGGCAAATACGATGCTACACGAGTTTTTTAATTCCTTTACATTCCTCTTTACATAACATTATTTTCCCAGAAATGAGGGTAACAATATACACGAAAAAAAAACAATATTTTTCTGTGAAAAGAGGGAATCTAATGAACCCGGCCAAGTTTTCTGTGCAAAATAGTAATATGTGTCAATGGAAATAGAGGGCGTTGTTGCATGCAAGTGGTTCCGTTCGTTACTGCGCTATATCCGTCACGAGAGCGAGTGACGTCACACTGTAGTAGGTGTATTAACAATACTAAATGTGTATTCTAGATCTCCGAAAAATTACAGATTTCTGTCGAACAGTTTGGTCAACCGTATTTTCTGTACCATTCCTGTACTACTGTGTTATTTGAGGAGAACGTCATTTTTTAATTTTAGTGATGTAAAACGTCAATCAATCTGTTAGATTGTTTGATTATCTTGATATTAAGATTTAGTGAGAACCTTGGATCCCTTTTAAGGGAGAATGCGGGCACGAAGTCGTGTGGGACTTGGTATAGTTAATACTTATAAGCAGAAGATGAGTCGAAAGCTAAAACAGTCGAATTACACTGCCATGCCGGTCGATTCAATAAAAGTCATACCGTGAAAACTGAGTGAAGTAAACTGTCAATGTATCACTACGCCTACATTTTCCGCACTACTTTTGACCAGAATCGCACAGCTGGGCGAACACTTATATTTATGTTATCCACACAAGGAGTAGGTACATTTGTGTACCTATGTGATGCACTGAGTTTTAAGAATTTACCAATCGTCTTGCAATATTTAACACGTAACTGCACTCGAAACTTACCAACTAATTTCCCTGTCCTGTTTTACTAATTCAGGTTAACGAATGAACTGTAAAAAAAAACTTTTTCTAACTTAAATTTACACGCGTTCCATGTTCGCGATTATTTTCGCTAAAAATACGGTGAAGTTTTAGGTCGACACGCTATAGCGTGACTCGGAATACAACACTATACTCAAGTGTTGCCACACTAATAATATTAATTAGTTTGGATGTGTAGAACAGGATTTTAGTAATGTACGTACAGATGTGATCGCGGGCGCCAAGTGTGGCGTTAAGCCAATTATAAATTGGGGTTGAAACATATATACCTTCAGTTTACTAGGCATTATGGTAAATGTAATTCGACAGGTACAAATTGGCGAGTAAAGTTGGAAGTGATACTAAAAGAAACCTCCTTTTATAGTAGCTAAGACCTAGATTTTATTCATCTATTTTGCGTGAATAACATCATGTAGAAAATATTGCCCGGGTATTTTAAAATGGCGTCATTCACTTCTTTTTTTATCGCCGCGTCTTGAAATAGATATCTAGACGATAGTGCAAGCAACTCTTAATCTTACATTTTTCGTCTAGTAAAGAAGCTTCGCCTCCTCACTTAAATTTAAAACGACTATTTTATTCATAAAACTGAATAATTTACGACTTTTTCATTACAAGTAGAGGGTACTTTAATCATGATTGCAGAATATTTCTAACTGCGAGATGAAACTACGTTCTTAATTTAAATAATTGTTTAAGACAAAAGAATTTATGTTCTTAGTTTTTGGATTAAAATATATTACTTAGAAACTAAATTATGTGCTTTGATAAAAATGCATCGTTTGGGCGTTTAATTAGGCCCAGTCGGGCGCCAATAAACACGATTTACTAACGTTTCATAGGAAAGTAAAGATGAACCTAAAGTAACTATTTTCATAACTTGATTAAATGGTGGTCCACTCTGGAAAACCCGAGATTATCTTCCAACAACGTCTATATACTTTCAGTGACTGTATTTAATTAAACAATGAAAAAACTTGAAGAGCCTATATAACTTTTATATAACTTAGTTTCCTTTTCATGGAATTGCTCGAGAGCCTTTGTTTGAAGCTTGTATTTTTTTAGTAGAACAATTATGTTTTTTTTTACAAGATGGAGATTAACATTGTATTGATATTAAAGTGAAGTTGAACCCGTTTGTACAACAAATTGATCAATAAAAACAGCTCTAAGAGAGATAAAAGTCCTCGATGAATTTTATTAAACCTAAAACAATTTCACTTAAACTTTTCCAATGAACACTGTAAAAATTACTTCACACGGTCCTAATTTCGCCATCTTCACACGACGAAGAGATCTAAATCCCGTTCACTCACAAACACCTAAATAATTAACTAAGCGAACATTAGGCGTCAAATTAGACGCTACCAGAGAAAGACGTCCCGCCTCAGAGGGCTTCAACCTCGAGCCGCCATGTTGGATACTGTTAAAGCAGGATAAAGGAGAGAATAAATCGTAAATTTACACGTAACTGTAAGGCTTTTGTTGTTATCTATACTTAATATTAAAAAGAGCAAACATTTGATTGGTTGTTTGTTTGTTTGTTTATTTGAATTGAATAGGCTCTGAAACTACTGGACCGATTTGAAAATTTTTTCACTGTTGGGAAGCTACACTATCCCCGAGTGACAGAGGCTACTTTTTATCCCCGTATTCCCACCGGAACAGGAACTGCGCGAGTGAAACCGCGTGACATCTACTAGTATAAGTTTAATTATAAGAATAATCTCGTGTGGTGTTTACCACATTAAATTAATATATGCAATACCTGTATACTTTCTCATGTGACGTATGAAAACAGATTAGAAAAAATAAATGTTTAAAAAAAATCGTGGCTATTAACTATATTTTATGGGTACATACAAAAAATGTCCTGCTCCTAAATTTTAAAAAAAACTTTTGCGTCAGTATAATATAAACTAAGGCCTATGCCTTAGTTTATATACTGACGCAAAAGTTTTTTTAAAAATTGATTTTTAATAGTGAGATACCTTTTACCTGAGGAATAAAAATAGCGGATTAAACGTGGATTCGTGAGATAAAAGTTAGGTATCTGACTTTCGAAAATTCAGGCCTTTAGTCGTGATAAAACAGAACCCACCCAAAAATGTCGAATTGCGTTCTTAAGTTGACTTCTAACAAAATCCGGTTTACGTCCCACGCACCATTAACCCATGACTACCCTTGACCCTACATACCTCATCCTAAAATTACATGTCCTACAAAAGCCGAACTCGTGGCTTTCCTACGCTGAAGGCTTCGTCCTTAGGGCCCAGACTATTGACATTATGCAAGGAGTCGGTAAGCTTTCGGTCTAAGCCGCGAGAGGCCTTTGACTGTCAGACATTCGCTGCGGTTTAGTGGCCTGTGCTAGAAATAATACCTATACATTTACATAAGTGGGTATATATATCTCTTTGTTTCGATTTTTAAAACTGTAGAAAACAAAACCCTCTTAAAGGTTTTGTTTCTGATAGCGTTTTAGAATTTTCACATTTAGCTTTATATATTATATTAAAGGTCAATGTTGCATTATTACGTTAAACGGCTTAAAAGAGTGTTGTATAGGCACTGTACTCATAAAAAATAACTACTATAATTGGTATATTGGGACCAGCTCTGAAACGTTAAAAAAATAGGTTATTTATGACTAACAATTTTAATTGATACTTAAGTCCTTTAAAAGCCTCTCTTGTATTAATAGAAATAATCGACACTTTTAATGTAGTAGGTACTTGTACTTACTACTAAATACTAAACAAGGGATAGAAGAAATATTCCAATAAGTTTACTAAAATGTATGTATATCAATTGAATTCATCTTATTACTAGCTGTACGGCAAATCTTAAAATGCTCATCGTCAAAAGTTATGAGCCTCTCAGTTAAGAATGATAAAATTCACTAAATAAAATAACTTCCACAAATCCACAGTCTTAACTTTCAACAATTTAAACCCTTAAATCTTACAATCAAAAATCCATCCTAAATCCTTAATGGTTCATAATTATTTAAGATACTTACAGACGCACAAAACTCCAGGTTCAACTGTTAATTTTATTTTCACCCCATCAACTTATCCAATTAAAGTCGTTGAATAATAAAATCAACAAACGCTTACTTCTTAATGAAGGCCGGTACTGGGGTTAATTATTTGCATGTTACCTGAAACAATGGTTCTTTCATTAATAACAGACCACAAGACTTTCAATACAATGCTTTTAATGTTAAAATCTTCGATACCTATTGTGAGAATTTTCGATGCGTATACATTACATGTTAAAGAGAGCATTTAACTTAATTAGTAGTGTTGGTAGAAAATGAATTTACTACATGAAAACTGTAGACATTATTATAGCAGGAAATTTCTTTGAGTTGCTCTAACTCCGGGATTTCATCAAAGTCCTTTGTCATACTCAATATTAATTTTATTTCAAACGTACATATTAAAAGCACTAACCCATCATCAAAACTTAAGAAACGGGTGTTAAATTTGTGTATGCTATTAAGGAACTCCGTCCAGAACGGTCCTACTGTAATCAGAATTTGTATATCTAGACGCCAAAGAAACAGAAAAAGTTACAAAATTTACTTTAGATGCTCAGACAACTTTAAAGATTGGGAAACTTACTATGTTCTATTTATAAGTTCATATAAAAGTACATTGAAAAAAAAACAACACGTAACATACTCTACCCTCTACAACATGACTTGAAGCAAACACTGTTATGACGCAATAACTTAAGCTTACACTCACTAACAATTAAGTAAAGCCCGAAGTACCAACATGAGAACCAAACATAAACTTGTAGCGATTGCTGCGCAACGCTAAGTACTTGCCTGCGTCAATAAGCGATGTTTCTAACGATATGATAGTTTCCTAGTTAGAGGTTTGAGAAAGTTTCGACTAGATCAAATCTGGGTGTGTTACGAAGTTACTAGCGTTTGACTGTGTAAAGGGTTAATAAAATGAGAGTGAGATAACCTTGATGTGGTTAAGCAGAAACACTAATAGGAAAATCCCGTTGGTTCGTCATATCATCTGGTAACGCCAGGTCAATACTCAATACGTAATATCTCTATTGCTTTTCAAATGTTTTGTTATGTGGTCTAATAAACAATAGAAAATCTAAAGTAATGATAGCTCAAAATCTTATAATCATTATTACGTCGGCGTCGGCACCTTTTCGGATTCATACGTGTTATACAAATACCACATTACTTGCTTCAAAAACGGTAAAGGCAAAAAAAACGTGAGGATGCCTTCCAGATATTTCCCGACTGCATCTGAAGCCAGGTCTTCTGACCTGGCTTCAGATTCTGGCTTCTAGTGGACGGCATAAAAACTTTGACACCATTTTAGTCACAAAGCACACATAACGAAGATCTACCCAAACTAAGCTGAGATATAACTGTCTGTGAAATCAGTCTTTCGAGTTCAGCTGTCTGGGTCCTCAACTGCTTTAATCCTTTTAATCGACTACGAGAAACCCAAAGCCGGAAAGATGCGAGGAGCAAAAAATGAGAAATAGCATCTAAAGGGGTTGACTGTTTTCTAGAATTATTTATTACGAGTTGATGACACGTGAGCAAATATTATTAAACTGTAGTGCTATTTTGTTAGAAAAAACCCGTGAAAGTGTAGGTGAAGAGAAGGTGAATTGAGCTGTCATTCCATACTAATGCGAGGCGCTTCACTTAAGTTTTCCACGAGGTGATTGTCGCTGAAGCGACCAGCTGAAGAGGAAAGTGTTCGAAAAACAACACTACGAAATATAAATATATATCTACGTATATAGAACACACAAAGTCGAAAAGTCCCAATCAAAAAGTCACTCCGTTTCGCAGAAAAAGATCTTGGAACACCAATTACGATATATTCGAAAATATCTACGTAGGTAATGTTACGTGTTATAGTTCCAGGTAAAAAGGCAAATTCATACCTAGATTAAGTGTAAAGCTAGCAAGAACGTTTAGAGACGTCAAAATATTAAAGGTAGAATATAAAATATTCCCAAAGAATACGTATGTTCTTTTAACAAAGTGAATATCGAAGTGACGGTGGATCAAGAGTGTGGGGGAATGGGGTGGGGGAGTGGGTGTGGGGGGGATGTCGAGGCCAGCCGGCGATCAGTCACTGTCAAGTTGCCGATAGCGAAAGACGTCTTCGTATCGCGCAGAATTTTATCGTTAACGATATCAATTCGTATTTTTAATCGAAACTCTCCTATTTTTGATAGCCTCTCGGTCCCGATCCGGGAAATGGAACAACATGCTTTTACATTATTTACTCAAGTATATTCTTTGTTTTTAAAGATTCGTACCTTAAAAGACGTTAAGAAATCTTCCAATATTACGTAGCGACGTTATATTAGATGTTTCATTTAAGTCTTGACAGACAAATGGAAAGCGGTCCGTTTGGCTGTCAAGACTTGTTCCCAGAAATCAGTATCGAAATCTTTATCACTCATTACTAGGCAAAAATCGACATGACAAGATTTCCTGGATTGGTTACCTGTGCGGTTAAAAATAGTGAAATTTGTACGAGCCACAGTTACTGGGCGCGAGTCATACTCACTTATTAAATTTTTCCAAGATTACTCAGAAGGTATGCGTAAATAATACTTGTAAATGTCTGTATAGGAAGCTCATTTCCTTTCCCATTATTCACGATTTCACGAACTTGCTTCCGAAGCCAAGTTCCCTATTTCCTCCACTAATTATTTCCGAGAACCGCACAAACTTCATCAAGAAATATGCAGGTCTGCAAGTCAATAACCTGTGGAGTAAGATCTTCGAGCACTAAACTCTGAAAGAACAACTAAAACTGTAAATACATTTAGTTGGAAACGTGAACTTAAAGCACTCTTATAGAACTAATTCGCTCACAGTTCTATTGAGAGTCATAGACGTCACTGCATCCTTATCAATTGGATCGTTTCCTATGTTACACAGAAAGGACCGTCGTGGATTTATTACTTCACTGATTTTTTCAATTGCTTCGAATGCTGCGAAGCGAGATTTATAAGACATTCCCTTACAAAGAGTCACGTAATTCTCGTCCCAGTTGCTATCGAGCCGGTCTCCGGATACCTTGGACGATGCGAAAAAATTAAATCGATGACGACGACAAGCTATGAAGTCGGACAATCGGATTCGTTCTTTTACAAGAAATGTGTCTTTCTAAATTTTTTTATACCTTCATTTACTACCGATGAACTTTGCAGCGCTTTTATTAGGTTTAGTAGTAAAAGTAAAAAGATAAAGGTTTAGTAAAAAAAGAGAAACTCTTCCCTCAATGATCAGGCATTAGTTGTACGAGTATCAGTCAATTTCAAAATAAATCATTTATTTAAAAGTTATTTATCTCGTCGACACTATCTTCAGTATAGAGGCCCGGACGAAAGCTTTTCAACTTTATTGCACATTGAATAAGGTTCATGTTCAATTGAAAAAAAATACAGTTTGGGGTAGTTTGATGTGTGACATTACAATTAAGTCCACTTCATTCAATTTGCATATGGTATTTATTATCTACAAGTAATTAAACAAATAGAAGAACTCATGGGCGACAACATTTTTTCGGCATTGATGTTGATGCGAAAATGTCCAAAAGACTAGCAACATTCAATATTTACATTGTAAATCATTTCCAAAATATTTATACTACTCATTTACAAAAACAAAACAAATATTTATCTACAAACATTCTCAAAGTACCAGGCAAACAGTAAATAAAGCTGGTCACACAAAAAGGCGTTCAGATGCAATGCAACTCACAACTGGTGACATCCCCGTCCCTCATAGTTTTTACTACCGAGCCGTGACTTTTTTGCTTAGCAGCTGCGAACCCAACGGATTTACATCCAACACCGAATGGACTTTGAATAAATATTCCGGGTTCCGTATCTTCTCACTTTATTTGAAAATTGATAGAGGGATTTCATACTTTTTTGACGTATGGGTTTATAAATTATGTATTACTTTTCAGCACCTAAATTGACACGGTTCATCTGCCTACAACAAACGCAATACGAAACGTGTTTAATATTTTATTTTAGATGAAAGAGTAACGTTATTATTGCTATATTTTACTGTTGTAAAGAATTGCGTGTTGCCATTCGTCTTGTCAGAAAAGTTAGGCATAAATATTCAAATACACGAGATGAGTTAAGAATTGTTGATACAAAAACTTTAACGTAGGTACAAAACCAAACTGTTTTTATTAAAATGTAATTGAATATTCTCATCATGCACAGTAATAACAATACTATTAGTAGCATGCGATTTGTGGAATAATTTTTCAAATCACGCACGTTTGGACGCGACACAAAAACTAAAGGTAACTCTAACTATGGCTTAATCAGTATTCATACAACAACACCCAGAGATATTCCGGATATATGACTAGCGGTTTCCGGCCCTTATAACAAATAGATATTATTTAAATTTTATCTTTCGTCTTCAAGAAACCGCGGCGTGTTATTTCAAAGTTAAAACACTATACAAAAATAATGTGTCACGTATGGGTTTCGATTAAAGCCGCTCTTTGAAAAAAAGCTCTTTAAAAAAAGAAACCGTCCAGTTCTTTTTTCAAAAAGCTTTTAGGTAGCTTGATGTGCTGGCGTCTGTACTACAGTGACCTTCATTTCTTTTAAATTACTGAAAAACCATTGTATAAAGTTTATAAATCAATAAATAAATAAATATTTCACAACTTTTCACACAACGCCATTTTGTCCCAAGTTAAGCTAGAGAGCTTGTGTTATGGGTACTAAACAGCTGATAAACATACTTATATATTTCTAAATACATGCGTATTATAGATAAATTACACCCAGACACAGAACAAATTATAGTGCTCATCACACAAACATTTGTCCTGGGTGGGAATCGAACCCACGACCTCATAGCAGTCAGGGTACTACTAGACCAACAGGCCAATAAAAAAAACCAAATGCAAATGTTATTTTGTTTGTTATAGTTTCACGCTTAAATTGCTTACTAAGATTTAGATGAAAAGCACACGGGTAGACAATGAACTGGCTGGATCATACTTTTGATTGATTCTTGTGGGCTCATTTTTTGTAAGCCTCCATTCCACGCAAGAGGAGCATGGAAACAAGGTACTGCAATATTATAAAGAGATTATATGTGTAAGCTCGTATTTAGCAAGTAATCTCCAAACTTCTTATCTTTCATAGTCACGTTCCCACTCACGCACACAAAGATAATAAAGTGGACGCACGATGTTGCCCGTGTTTTGTACTAAACGTGGCTTCTGTATGTTGTTAACATTGGGAATATTGGCATTTGGACTGAGCGGTCAGAACAAATTTTTGTGTGACGAGATCGATCATATTTTGATCTGTGTCAAGGTGTTATTTAACTACGTGTATTTAGAAATATGAGTATTTGTAGTAGTAATAGTAGTAGCTGTTTTGTACCCATAACACAAGCTCCACTTAGGTTGGGACTAGATAGCATTGTGTTAATAGTTGTGGAATATTAACATTATTATTCTAAGAGTTCTTTCTTATTACACCGACTTTTAAATGACACAAAATAAATTAACGTCAGTCCAAAATAATTTCATCATTCTTAATGTATACAGTTAGTCTCAGACATGCAGAATCGAAGTAAATGTAGTCCTAGTACAGTTCACAAGTCTGAGTACTCAACCACTTCAGAATAAAGGATTTGTTTTTGATTAATTTTAGATCAAAGTCGATCTTGAACGTTCAAAGGGTATCGTGTCATTCCGACCTTTGCTTGCCGAGAAGAAAACATCTTTACATGATTAGTAAAGACTAGTTGTGGCCCGGGATTTGGTTCGTACGGAATTCAACTTTTTGCACTATAACTTAACTACTTCTTCTTTTTTCCCTGGTCTTGTTATTTGGGTTCGAATTCATTGTTTGATTTTCAAAAATATAAGCAACTAAAGTTACTTCTCCCTGCTCTTAAGCATAGCAGCTATCTGCAGTGAAAGTCCTGCTACTCGTATAATCGGTCCAGCCGTTTTAGAGCTTTGCTCAAACAAACAGACAACACACAAAAAAATATTTATTTTATTTTATTCTAACTAGTTTTATAAAGATAGTAAGTTTGTTACCTTTTTTGCCTAAACCACTTATCCGATCAACCTAATTTTGCATATACGCTGTCAGGTACCAATCATACCATAACTTTCATCCCCAAAAAATACTGTTCCCAAGGAAAGCAATAATAAAGCTCTAATTATAATAGATGTCACTGTATGATTACAAACCGGGTACGACACGAATTTATCGAACTTCACACGAGAGGAGCCACGGGTAAGAGCTAGTTCTTTCATATTTTTATTCTTATTTTGTAAAAGGTTGTTACATCAAATAGACTTTATTTGTATCTAGTTGTGTAAATGGTAACAGGAAAGAAATCGTATTGACTCTATGAGCGAATATGTACCAGACATGACTTTTAGTATGTGTAAGTAACATATTCAAAGTTGGTACGTCTAAGAATAAGTAAACAGGATTAGCGCGTCTGAATATTCTTCAGTGGTGAAGGCTGCCAACGTCAGCGGTGAAGGCATTGAGGCATGAAGTCAGTCCTCTGTCTCCGGACGTGAGCTCCCGACACCCCACACCACACTCCCCGACATATTTACGCTTCTTTGTCTGAACCTCACCTTACCCCAAATTCATTCAATACTTTTTGTAGACGGGACAACACACACGGGTCAACACAAAATTTTCATCCGATAAATTATGCCCTAGTGTATGTCCAAGTCAATGAGTAAAATAAAAAAAGAAAAAAAGAGTTTAAGTTAGTACACTCCGCTCTGCCTTGTTAAGCTCAAAAGCGGTAACTCAAAAAATAACGTAAAGTTGATTTTTATGACATCGGATAGTCATTACTGTCACTGTATCACTGTTTCTATATTTAAAACACATGAGAAAACTCTCGTAAAAGTTCAATTAATCTTTTAAGTTAAAGGAAATCTATGTTATAAAACTTAAATTATCTCAAAACTAACTTTCCCTGAGGTACTGCTTTTGCGCTTAGAACTGGAGCGCTGCCGATCCAAGATTGCTGTATTATGTTAGATCCCATGTCTGAGACACACACACACACACACACACAGTCACAGTTTTTCTATGTCATTTCTTCGCATGTCCTCTCTTCAGTATTTTAAACCTCTCTGCCTCACCCTCACCACGACGTAAACACAAAGACACCGAATCAAAGCGAGATATCCCAAAAGTGTAACAGTCTTTTCAATAACGGGTCTGTAAGTCTTCATTTCTTGAGACTCAATTAAAAAGTTCCGTCTTTCTACGAAAAAGAAAGAAAATTTCCCAATTTTTGTTTTCTCCTTCGTACAGCTTCGGCAACGTAACGGAAATTAAACTTTGCCTAAACTCTTTTTATTTCTTTACTTTTTTAGGGAGCGTATCGGTGATCGCTCCACCATTTGTTACTTCTTCGGCTTCCAATACGTCGGTGGAGTAACAATTGAAAGGGCTCGGGCGTGGGCATTGTGTAGCAGGACTTGACAGGTCAACCGGCAGAAAAAGGTTTCGTAAAGGAACTCCTTTGTATCTGCGATCAATTTGCCAAAGATATCGTGTACCACAAACGCCATTTTGCCAAACACTGTTCACAATCTTGGCTCTTGAAATAATCGTTCCTATTTAGATCAGTTTATCTGCTATGAATTAAGCTGGAAGCAGATAAGAGGTATTTACGTAAGCAGATCAAGCCTTCATTTCCCTACATACAATCTCATGATCCGATTATGTCTATTCTGCAAATATGGCACATTTTTTTAAAAGGCAAAACCGCCAGTCTGTTGTGGATATTTGCCAAAGCGGCGTTTGTGCCAAACAAGGGTTTAAAGATACACAACATAATATTGCTACATGTGCCGCCGGCGCAAATCGACTGATGGGAAACACGAAAGTATTTTTTTGACTTCTTCCTTAACTTTTTAAGAGAATATGGAGATAGAAGTTTGAAACAAACGTTAATAAGATAAAAGAAAAACAATCTGGAAATTGGCTTGACATATTTTTGCAATTTTCCTCAATATATTACGTGAAACAAATGATATCTACTGAGTTTTCTAGACCGCGTTGATTTTACGGATATTATCTCCCTCTAAGCTAGTTTTTACTTAATTTTCATTATTACAATAATAAATGAAATACAACTTCGCCTTTTTGGCGCAGCCGTGAGGCACACAGCACATAATGTGTATAACCTACTCTTGTATATTTTGTATGCTTCATAAATTATTGTGTGTTTTAATGACTGATGTCAAATAAGTATTATTTTTTCTTTCTTTTTTCTTAACTAGCAGACGTCTCTTGGTTTCATCCGCGTAGTTCCCGTTCCCGTGGGAATACAGGGATAAAAAGTTGCCTGTCTCCCGGAGATAGTGTAGTTTCCCAGAACGGTGAAAGAATTTTTCAAATCGGTCCAGCAAGCTTAGCATGATCACAGTAGAAACGCATTTTGTCTACAGTAAAATCGACAAAGTAATAAATTGTAGAAACATGTATTTTGTTTTGAGCGTGATAAAGTCAAGAATTAAGAAATGTGTACATTCTTCAATCGACAAAAGTCTACAATAACGAGTATTATTATTTATTTAATACTAGAAGCACACTAATGTACAGGGGCGGACTTAATTCCATAGGCATTTTCTACCAGACAATCTTGACCTAGACCTAGTATTATCTTCTTTAATCGGCAGAAATGTTTCTATGATCTGTCATTTTGTCGATTCTTCCGTCAAGAATCTGCAGTAGTTTCGGAGCCTAATCAATGCACACAAGCAAACAGTCAAATCTTTCCTCTTTATAATATTAGTAAGTATAAAAAATACACACACACAGACATAGACACTTCAAACATACAATAGATGTTGATCAAAAAGAATTAAAACCATAATATTATACTACACTGTTCATTTTGAAACCACACTGATCAAATCTCAACCCAACCAATCAAAACGAAACCCCAGACAATTCCAGAAAAAAAAACGAACAAAAATAATAATAGGTAGGAAGAAAATCAACAAAAAGATCCGCGGTCGCGTGCCATACCCTGGGCCGTGTGTCGCCGTTCAAGGTGGGGGGAACCATTCAAGCCGGGGAGGGGAGCCGGCCAACCGTACAGCACCCGTCTGCCAACGGCCCGACGGCCCTGTGTTTACCAGATCCACAATAACTCCATTGTATGACTAACTTTTCACATTGTAAGGGGTTATTGCTAGGAAACTGAGATATAACGTCGAGTATTTGAGCTTTATTGTTTACTAGCAGCCACCCGCGACTTCTTCTGCGTTTGATTTTTTTTTTATAAATAGGAAGCCATTATACCGCAAAATATTATCAAAATCTGTTGTGTAGTTTATGCGTGAAAGAGTAACAAACATCCTTGTCTTTCACATTTATATCAGTAGAGTAATACTTTGAAGATAAAAGAAAATTTCACAATTTTCAAACAACGCCATCTAGTCCTAAACTAAGCAAAGCTTGTGCTTTGAGTACCTACTAGACAACTGATAATATTCATACTTATATATTTATTACTGAAAACATAAATATTGTACAGACGTTAATTTCTTTGATCGTTTTTCAACTTTGTGTCAAACTGAATAAGGTTCTTATTCAATTGGGAAAATTTGACATGTTGGGAAAATTTGACATGTTGTAGCTTGTAGCTTGATGTGCCTGTATATAAATTACTCCCAGACACATAGATCGTTCTCATTACACAAACATTTGTCTTGGGAGGAAATCGAACCCACAACCTTGGCATAGCAGTCAAGGGTATTACAGGCCACGCTACGCATAGACATATTACATATACACGTACATAAATATTGTGTGCAACAAGGAGTACGAGTATATATCATTGTTAAAGCCGTTCGAATTGACATTACCTACGTTTAGGTTAAACGTTCGCGCTAGATAAAAATAAATAAATAAAATAAAATTAAATTTATTTGGAACAACTTAAGAGTACAGGATACAAAGGGAAACGAAGATAACTGCAAAAGTAAAATACTGTGGCGCAGCTATCAACGCCCAATTCAAAGTACAAAAATACACATAGACAGTGTTCCAGATTAAAATACCTACAAAGAATGTATTGATCGAATTGTAATTCACTACATAATCAAGAATCCGTACAATTCATTAGTAAAGCCACACAAGGCATACACAAGCTTACTACTCCAACACATCGCATGACAGTTCACCTTAGGTCTACCCCTTAATCTGTTTCGAATCGAACCTTGTAACGGATTCAATCCTTTAATCTCTGTCGATTTATTGGTTCTAAGCCCAGCTTTAGCAACATTAAACTTTATAAAACTGTGAATTGATCTTGATAGATATTTGTGTTATGGAATAGAACACTCTTTAATAATTGTACACTATAAAAACTTACAAATAATAACTTGAAGAGCTACTGGTGTCACAAACTCCCAAACTTTACCCCTAAAGATAGTATAGATAATGGCCTCGGATAGCAGCCTCGTAGGTCTAGTGTTTGAAAGCGCTACAAACGATTGTAAGGACCTAGGTACCATTCCCAGGTCTGATGTAATGTTATTGAGCTATTCCATCTGTAATTTACCAGGCTTGAGTCTATATGTATATACAGTCTTGCCCAGTAAGTAGATGGCAATGGGCTTGCTCCCTAAATGAGACTTGAACAAAACTGGCGTAATTTAGGTGTGCCACACCTCTGTCTACTACTTTGCGAAATACAGGCGTCGTTAAGTTATGAATAGCTAAAAGCGATTTAGAACTTTTAACATAAAAAAGACTCAGAATAAAATTCTTGTTCCCAAATGTAAACTTCTTCATACAGTCAAAGTGACGAAAGATATTGATCATATTAATACACTACAGAGAGATACTATGAAACTACCCTCAGTTTGGGATTGACCTAATTGAAATTCGAAACGAGGTTTCAAACCTGTCTTGCGGTTGACCAGCATTCCATCCGAAATTGACGTCCATGTCACCTCTGTAATCGAATTTACTACGGCTCTAACAAATCTCAAAGGACTCGTTTTCCAACTACAAACACAGCGCAAAGATTTATATTGAGGGTAAATAATTCGTGTCACTGTGAGGGTACTGTGTGCTCCTGCGTCTGCTGGTCGAAAGGTCTGCCAGTCTTTATTAACCCGCCAGAATAATCGATTAGTTAGATTAACGAAGACATTCTTACTTCACACATTTGAGTGGTCGGAACGATTTGTGTAAATTGGAGTGCTGATTAGATTCCTCCCTCCGAGCTCGGAGTCTTAATCTTTTCGATTCATTACTCGCTAAAAGTAAGATGTATTCGTGATTAATTGTCTTGTTTTGTTTCTACGATCAAGGATTTATTTAGAGTTGAATCGAATTACTATTAGGAAGACTTCTAAATCGTTAGCAGGTTTATTTATAAATGCAGAATCACTCACTTACGGAACTTCGCAATCATTGTAACACTTTGCCCGCGACTTCATGCACGTGCATTTTGTACATCAAGCTACCGCCAACTGTCAAATTTTCCCAATTGAATATAAACCTTATTCTGTTTGCAATAAAGTTGAAAAACTGTGAAAGAAATTTGACACATTGGGGTAACTTGATGTTGTCTGGCCTCTGTACTTCAACACCCCCTCCACACAATCTGTGTTTTGAAATTAATCTAAGACACTTACCAATAACGTGGCTTTTTATTATTAAAATAATTTCAAAATCGGTTCAGTAGTTCTAGAGATCCCTACAACCTCTTAAACTTTATCTATTTACAATATTAGTATAGCATGTGATAGAAGTAAAGATAGTTAACCAGTATTAAAACTAGTCGTGGTGACCCTTCCAGAGGTTAGGCCCGCGTCTCGCGTCTCGACTTGTGGGTAAATCCGAGCAAATAAATACTTATATGGTTTTTGTAATTTATTGTTACTTTAGACAGTAGGTCTGAATTGGCAACCAGCATTGAGTATGTGTGGTGAGTAATGCTTGTGCCTTTTCTGTATGAGAAGAGGCCTTTACCCTGAATGTTGTTATAAATAAATGCTATGTGTTTTGGTTACTCTCCTTTCGTAGACAAATCTATCATCCTTCCAACTAGTATTAACATCTTGGGAGCATTTCGGTTCCCAAATAAACTCGCAAATAATTTTCGAACATCGCCGTGGTTCAACACAGATATTATTAAAACGGAAAATCTGATTTGCTGAATCGCGAATTCAATTTGAAAACTCATTTTCCAAGATCACAAAACGATAATTTTCTTTAACTTACCAACCGGTTGAAACATCATATAATAATGTAGTAAGTGAATAAGAAATCTACTTACTAATAATAACATTGTCAGGGTCTATTGTCCGTTGGGTTGACCCAATTACAAACCGTGAACACCACATTGAAGCGAAATTGTTCGATCTGTCCACGGAAATTAAATTTTCTGAATACCCCTTCGTGAGGCGATTGAGAAAGCAAAAGTGCGGCCAGTCGTATTGGACCTCGCACGCCCAGCTGAACAATCTCGGTTGATGTTTCGTTAAAAGAAAATAGTTCTGCAATAATCTTTGAATTTGATTTTGTGTGCGAAAATATTTTTCGATCCGCTATAAATTAAGTCTTTGACTCGTATCGTATTCTTGCATTGATGATTAATTGGGACCAATTTAAAACTTGTAGCATTCCGCCTCTAACCTCTGAAGGATTAGGCTAAGCTACCTCTAGTAGTACACTCACATTTCGTCAGTTATATTTAAATCCTCCTTTGTGTGCAAGCTTGTTGCCACCAGACATAAATCCGAAAACTCGAGGATATAATGCAATTTTAGATGGAAAACTCAGCAACATCTAGTTTGACCTGGGAATTACCTCAGGGCATGAGGCCTTGAGTAGCCCAGGTCAAACTCAGATGTAACGCTTCTGACCACTAGATCAGCTTTAAGTATATCGTTTATAAAATTTGAGCTTTTAGCAACATAAGTAGAGTGCCTAGCATTAATATTTGGCGTAAACGTTGTAGTACCAAGTCTCTTGTACCACTTTGTTTTAAATTTAAGAGGCAAACACAATAGGTACCCCTCACATCATGAATAAAGTACTAAAAATCCTACCTATACAATGTTTATGTCAAGGATTCATGCTAGGCACACAAATGCAAAAAATATATTACAATTCCAAGGCTAACGGCACAAAATAAAAGCAGCCTTATAGAATGGTATACCTACAAGCAAGATCCAATGACTGCACACGACAATTTCGATCATAATGCATCACATTCACGACATTGACAGGACACCGCCGGCCAGTTACAAGAGAGATCATGTTACTCTGGTATAACAGTCTACCTATGGCGGGATTTTCTCAATTCATTTGTTATTTCGGGACCGCAATGATCAGTTTCCTACTGGCGGGATGTATTGTGGGCCCGCGGCCATTGTGATTTTTTTTCATGGTGACTCAGCACTTTTCCACGAAAAGCGTTTCTAAGGCCTTTGTACTCTGGCATCCTGAGGGATATTGGGATCGAATGAAATGTATACGCGTGTATATTAAATATGTACGATGTTCGTATTGTTGCTTTTTAATTTGTTGGCTGTCGTGAACATACATTTTGTTGTTTGTGGATGTTCTACAGTGGGTACAGGAACTCAGTGGGGTTTGAGGATAATTACGATTTTTTGTTGTACAGGGCACTGCATATCGTGTTTTGTTTTCTCTTAGGAATTTAATTTTCTGGCCATTAGGTATAATTTTCATAAATATATAAGTAGGTATCTAAATATCAACGGTTGTAAGGCTGAACTGCCCAAGCGCCATTTTTTAATATATTAAGTTAAATACAACACATTTGGAATCAGCAAATTTATCTGCAGCGTTTGAACAAGATTTTAAATACCACAAAAAAAATGTGTCGCTTAGACCAATTGGCCTGACAACCATTGATATGAAACCTTTGAAGTCCTATCTACCTAGTATACTACTATGGAAGAGACGAAACAAAAGTGTTGATCATATCATACACAGGAACAGAAAAGCCTACGTAGATAAAAATATTTAGTGTGCTACATAGCTGACGTATTGAGCGAACGTGAGGCGACGGAAACGTATGTATCAGATAGTATCGGTAATCATGCAATTTATATGTGACTAGCAGACGTCCCGCGGTTTCACCCGCTTAGGTTCCGTTCCCGTGGTAATACAGGGATAAAAAGCAGCCTATGTGTTAATTCAGGGTGTCAGCTAACTCCATACCAAATTTTATTCAAATCCATTCAGTAGTTTTTACGTGAAACAGTAACAAATACTCATCCATCCATCTATCCATACTCACAAACTTTCGCGTTTATAATATTAGTAGGATAGTGAGGCACACTCCATGTGTATCTTTATACTATACATATACAGATAAAAATAGGCTGTGGAGACAGAAAAATCTCAGGATTTTTAACAGGCCAAGGCCTTGTGGGATTTTAGTCATAGTCATAGTCATAGTATTTTATTGATAAGGGATTCTTACATGTCATATACATATTAAACAATTATTAAAAAATACATTACATAAAATTTCAAATCCAAGATGTCAAACCAATTAAAGGAAACAACTAAGCAAACAGTCAAATAAAAAAGTAAAAAATAAAAAAAAATAAAAAAAATAAATAAAAAAAAAACATTAAAATACATTACATCATTCTCCAAGTTATGTCAAATAGTAAAAATGCTTTTATGGTCAAGACTTTTCACATACCTACGATTTCGATCTGGGAACTCGTGTTACTTAGAATGTAATAATATTTTATTCACAATATTTATACTTAATGATTTTTTTTGTTTATAAAAATCACTTTCATATTTGTTAGTAACAATGTAAGCTTCTAGTGTAGTAACAACTAGTGTTAGTAACATTTATTTGAAACTGCGTGAGACACGCCGATCCTGGGAATGGCTACTTGACTGCGTGCAGTCGTATTCACATGCCCACGATCGGAGAGTCCCACCTATCAGCCAACGTACCCACTAAGAAAAAAAAGCCAACCAATAAGAAAACCCACGATTTATAAAGCAAACAATTCCCATTTCTTTGCTATTCTATTCTTACCTGATCGTAAGGAAACCTGCAGAGCTAGCCATATTACAAATTCTATTTCTATTATAGAAAGAGAATGGCGTATGTGGAATCAGCTGTTTGTCAACTGTCAAGTGTATTTCATTTTCAAATTCTACTCGTTAACACTTGACAGTTGACAAACAGCTGATTCCATATTACGCCATTTTCTTTCTATTGTCGCCTTTTATCGATTACGCTAATAGAAATAGAATTTGTCATATGGCCAGGCCTGCTGGACTTATATTTAATATAAGTTTTAAATCGCTAATTAAACAAGCGTGGTGATCAATGCTCGCGCCTTTATATACCTATGTGATGAGCCCTTTACCCTGCAAATGAAAACTAACAGACCGGTGAGACTGTTTTTATTTAGGCTAGGTACAATCATCTTTACGTTATGTGAAAATATAGTCAAATATCCCAATTTAACAGCTTCGTTTCAAGGTTGACATTTGACAAAATTTTCATATGATTCAAAGAATCGATAAACAATCGCTTAAGTAAAAGAAAAAAAAATATAATAAAGTAATATATTGAGAAAAATAAAGTAAATACGTTCGTCTAAAGCTTTCGTTTTCCAATTCAAATATCTGTTCTATTTTCTAAGAAGTGATATCTGTGCAGAACGTTTGAAAGTTGTACAGCTATTGACCTGTGACCTAGACTTCAGAAACAGTCGTTTATCTGCAGTCTGGATCTTGTTTTGATATTGAGAATTTCTAGAAAATAATAGTAAAGGATAAAATGGTCTGGTATTCAAGGTTAAGCTGTGATTATAAACTTCTGACAATATCTTCTGCATCTTTTATAACTAACTAACTAGCTAACTAACTAGCACGTCTGCGTGAGTTTTGTATTCTAAATTCCCCTCCACCCCCTCATAGTTTTGATTATTAAATATAGCCTAAGAAACTCACAAATAAAGTGGCTTTCTATTGGTAAAAGAATTTTCAAAATCGGGTCAGTCGATCCAGCGATAGGAGGTATCCTACAACCACACACGCTTACAAACTTTACCTCTTTATAAATTAGAATAGATATTCAGATAATACTTACATATCACTATGCAAGTTTTATTAAGAAAAATGTATTTAAGCAAGGACAAAAATATAGCTCGATTACAAATGAAAATAAACTGTCCTCCTCTATTTTCATTTAGAAAACAAAGCGAAAGAATCAACTACTCAGGTCGGTACTCGAACAAACATCACTGAGTTTTAAAATAGAAACAAACTCATTAATTTATTATTCCAAAACAAAAACGACAACAACTTCTCTATTCAATCGATACGAAATGCATTTAACTTCTCGATATTCTTAAATCGATTTAACTGAAGCAATCGATTTGTAATTCAGAACTCGGTTTACGATCGTATTGTGCGACTATGAATTACTCAATGATAGGTTGGTTAGTCGTAATGGTAGTGTAATAAGGGGGTATTAGGCACAACAGCGGTCGACTCATGAGTGCATTTAGTCGATTGTGGTCGATAGCGTATAACGAGGAAAATTAGAAACCAACCCGTACTTTCTCTATGGAACCGTTTTAAACAGTGCCATAACCTCTTTTGTACCTGCTTGTGTGCAATATGCCTCTCTGTATGCGACATGTAGTTGTAACTATAAATTCTACTTTGATTTCATTGTGGAATGCTGTTAAAATTGAATTAGTTGTCCTTACGTTACAGATTATTAGGGTCGAACAATGCTTGTGAAGGAAAAAATAACCTAGTTATTGGCTACAAACGTTTTAAGTTGCAGTTTAAATTTTTAACGGTACCAAAAATGTACGAACAAAAGGCAGGCTAAATCACTTGTTTATGTCAAACAAAAAAGGCAATAAAACAAAAAAATGAGGTAAATTAATTAAGAAATCTTGAGTGAAACGGAAACGTGACCTCCTTATTGGTACTTAAACTCTTAAACTCGACATAACACAAAAAAATCAATAAACAAAACCAAATCATTTTTTTCTAACCCTCACGAAACAACACCACGCCAAGTTCAGGAGCACGTGTTTAAGTTCAACGGCCTAACCGTCCCGCTGCCGGGGTAGGTATTATTAACCCCGCGACTTCGGCCACTAAGTGCAGTTGCAATTGTCCTGTTAGCCGAGAACACAAACAATGCGGGGCCCCAATCAAACGGCCCGGATGGCCGTAATTAAGATCTGCTCTCAAGTAATTAGAGTGAGACAAATAGTGCAAGCAAACGTGCAAACCTCTATTATATCGTCCCAGAGCCTGGTGACGAGTCAACGAGATTCAATTCTGTTTGTGGATCCTGCTCAATTGTGAACCAATTTGTGTGGCCCGGTCGGTTCAGAGGACCACGTTATTCGGTAATCAGGTTAAAGGGTATGATCAAAATTCATAGCCGTTTAAAGCAAATTCTTGACTTAACAACATTACTTATCCAAAATTTTGTACTTACCTAGGTATCTACTACACTAATAAATACAACGAAAACTTCGAACAGAATATTCTGAAAATGTTTGTAAAACTAAATAAGAGCCGGAGTAATTGGTAAACTACTCGATAAAAGTTGTAAAATTTTCCCCGTGAGAGCAAACAAAAGTTTAACTGAACTAGTGTACCTAATTACCGATTTCGTTCGGAAACCTTTCCGCGAGTAACAAAACTTGTTTATTTACTTACACAAAACTTTTTCGTGAACTCCTAAAATTATCTAGGCCATATTTTTAGAATTAAGGCAAAACCGTTAAAGCGGCGAAACACGATATCCAAATTATAAAAGGGGACTTTTCAAACAATTCCCGAAGTTTTTCAACGGTTCCCACCTCAAGGCAATGACCTTAATTTGTCAAGCTTACGATTTTGTTGCGAATAAATTAATGAATCTGTACTTAAACATAACACCCGAGGGATCAACAGTATCCAAATAAATATTGCTTCTCTTAGTTCCCTTAACCTGTAGGTACAGATAATGTTATTGTATAGAACTTCTTGTTTAAATTAAAACAAAACTTTAATACTAACGTAAAAAAATGAAATGACAGTAACGTGTTCACATCTGCCGCCATTTTTGTGAACACGAAACATTAGTGCTTTAGGTTACAAAATAAAAGAAAAGATGTCGCCGAATTGTCTTGATAATAACCTCTGAAATGAGGACCTATCAGAGATAACAATACAACGGTTCATATTATAAATCTTTTTCTTTAAAATCTCCTGTTTTCTGGCAGCCATTTTGTTTATTATAGCAGTTAGGTTATAAACATTTCTTTGGGTTTCTGGTAATTACCCAAAAAGTAGTTTAGATACCTATTCAATGGTATAACTTTATTGAATGTCTTTGCTTAAGATTCATAGACACGCAAGGAAAACGTTAAAGATATTTATAGTCAAAACTTATTTACGTTTTAGTAAATACCGCTCTTTTACTAAGTCGTTTAGCGCTCCAATCCATCGTAGTTGACAAATGCAACAAATAAAACATAACATAAGTACTTTACGACTAAAGTCATAAGCCAAGTTAAAGAACTCAACTCAAAACTTTATTTTCAGAATGTAAAATTTAATTTCGTTAATAATTCAAAGCAATTAATACTGTAACAAGAATAACACCCACTTGAAACACGTGTACACGCAAAAATAAACCATAAGCGTGAGCTATTGAGTTAGAAATTGCTTCGTGAGAAATTCTATTCCCACATGAATGATCGTAGCGAAGTGGGGTCAAAAAGTTGAAGTTGGTAAAAAATCGGCTGGCGCAGATGTTTGGCACATGGCGACTGCCACTGCTATGGAATAACGTTTAATAAAAAGGAAAAAGTCGACAGTCTCTTTTCTTTCTGTCCAATATTTTCCTGATGCTCTCAGTAGGTCAGTGCGAACACTTTGATGGTGATCATTACTTGATAAATAAGAGTTTTCTTTGGTAATACATACATAAACTCACGCCTTTTTCCCATGGGGGTAGGCAGAAACTACAGAGCGCCATATGCTACGATTCTTACATACTTCTTTTGCTTCGTTTACATTCATACATGTTGTCATACACACACGCCGGTTGCGAGTACTACGCACCTGACCTTTCTGAAGAACCTCAACCTTCTTTGGTAATCTAGCCTCTTTTTTTCCTAACTATGTTGGGGTCGGCTCCCAGTCTCACTATTCACCTGTATTTTTCATGGACCGCCTATCTCCTCGATAATCTAATTACCTGAGTAATACGATAGGTACCCCTTGGAAGAACTGGCTGGTAAAATTGTGGCGACAGGCAAAGATCTATGATTGACAGGTTAACGTTCTACCCAAAGCATGAAGTAGTCTCAGTATGTAAAGGACGATCTTCCATTCACGGATCGACTTCAGTAAACGTTGTTCATATGAGCTAAAGTGAGAAAATTTTATAACGTTCAATGGACTAATTTATCTATGAGTTAAACCAGTCATTCCGTTCAGCTACACCTTGCAACAATATTCTGGTCAATAGGGTTGCAATCTAGCCGGAGGTGATTTTTAATTGAAATCATGAATTGAATGTAGGTATATTGACATGTGTTTTTACTTTGAAAGTATTTTATATTTTTTTTTTCATTGTGAATGTAAGGACTATGTGGATTCTGTTTTTATTTTTTTTTAGATATTCGTTTCTAAATCTTTTTAAGTTCTTTAATTTATTTATTTTAAATTTTGTCTGGCAGTTTGAGTTCTTTATGGGACCAACCCAAATGTTCTCTCTTTGGTATTGTTCGTCGGCACGTGGAGCTCCTCAAGTTCCGAGTTGAGCTCACGATTACTGACAAATGCTTGCACTGACTGATCTGGTCCCCTCATTCTGTGTGGTTCTTTCCTCAAAAGACCATCTCAGACACTAATCTGCATGGATCTTACATGATTTGACCAAGATAATGTCTGGACTTTAAAAGAGACCATGACCTCTGAGTTTCTTTCGGTGTTTCTTCTCAGAGTAGGTAGTCAAATAGTGAAATACCGATCTCATTTACTAAAAAAGGCGACGTGTAAAAGTATTTGTAAAAACCTATTTACAAAAATAAATATCATTTATCATCATTTATCATTTATCAATCCCTCCGTTTCTTGGAAAGCACGTTGAACTGTTGGTCCTAGATGTCATTTGTACATATTTGACAATCGTGAAACCCCCATAACCAAGAAGTTACGTATTACTAGCCACTGGGTTATGGATTTCAAAAGGCAGTCGATCTATGTTAAAACACTGGTCTTAGTAAGCAAATATACTAGAAGACAACCCCAACACAGTTGGGAAAAGCTAGACAGATGATAAGCTACACATCCCTAAATTGCAACACTCCCTTTAATTACGAATCTCTCTCGAACCCCTATACCAATGACAAGAAAACATCTCTCAGCATGAAGGTATGAATCATCACCCTGTAGATTTAGTATGGCTATGACGTCACAGGGCAGGGTATAAGCAAACAAGTGTCGCGCCAAATGACATACATCAATCGTAGGATAAACTGATATAAGGTCAGCCACTGAAAGCAACTTGCGAGGGATTATAGGTATGATGCGTTCATGACTTTCTTTCGGAAGCTCCAATTTGTACTATTTTTCTTATTTCTATGCTTTTGGGGAATGTGTAGCTTGAAAATCCTATAAAGTTTTGACACTGTCCAAGCACGTAGGTACTTAATTTTCGATAGAGTTTTTTTTTGTGATATTATTTTTATATTATAAATTACTAGGTGCCAATTCAAACTTCGTTCCGCCTTTTTTTTAAACAGTTTACGACCTTTTCTCAGACTTACTGGATATACACACAAAACTTTATACGAATTGGTCAGGCCGTTTCGTAGGAGTTTGGTAACAAACATACGACACGAGAATTTTAGTTATTACACTTTTAATCCAAATTTCCTCACTATGGCTTCGTTCACCATCAGCAGTGATGCTTAAGATAAAAGTTCTTCTTTCTTGGAAAGTTTAGTTAATGTATAACTTGGTAAGTAAATAAGTGAGGGATATTGGCACAAATAACGCCTAAGACTTTCGCACACAAGCAAATATAAACATAACTTTATCTGTCCCAAGTCTGGATTATTAATTAGTTCTTAATTGAAGTCAATTGAAGCGAGTGTCCATGTTTAAACTGACATGTTTGAAAACATTTGACAGATAATGTTTCAATCAAGTCGTCTTAATGTCACCAAGCCTATTTGTCTCTTGACGATAATTATTATTACTAAAATCTAAGTTGAACTCTAATTCTATACTCTCTTAATTCTAGTAGGCCTTGATTCTCTCTGCCTAGCTTTTTCCTAATTATGTTGAGGTCGGCTTCCTGTTTAACCGGATGCTGAATACTTATGTTTTACATACAGCGATTCGCCTGTTGGTTTAGTGGTTAGTGCCCCTGACTGCTATCCCGGAGGTCGTGGGTTCGATTCCCATACAGGACAGTAGTTTGTGTAATGAGCTCGATCATTTGTTCTGTGTCTGGGTGTAACTTATCTTATGTATGTTATGTGTTTAGAAATATTTAAGTATGTTTATCAGCTGTTTAGTACCTAACACAAGCTATGTTTAGCTTGGGACTAGATAGCATTGTGTAAAAAGTTTTGGAATATTTATTTATTTATATTTATTTATTTATTTTATAACACAAGCCATGTTTAGCTTGGGACTAGATGGCGTTGTGTGAAAGTTGTAGAGTATTTATTTATTTTGGAACGAAGTTCCTCATTGCTCGTTGCGAAAGGGGGCTAGACGAAAAAAATTAAGACCAAAAGTTGTAACGACACTTTTTGCTATAGTTGTAAGCCGTGCGGCGTGCGCGTATTCTCTGTCTGTCTCTGTCTCTCTCTCATTGTTGTTTATTGAGAAAGAGAGAGAGAGAGAGAAAATATTAAGACCAAAAGTTGTCATTAATCGAAAGGAACTTCGTTCTATCCGGGTGTCCCTTGACACCTCTCCAGTTTAATTATTCATTATTTAACCACCACAACCCAGTAACTGTGTAACACGATACCCCTTGGTTAAACTGGTTGTCAGATTTTTAGGCTTCTGAGTATCTGTAACGACTGTCATAGAACTACAAATGACAACCGGACCAACGGCTTTGCGTAGGTACAACTTTCCGAGGCACGGAGGATTCTTGACTTCTTGATATGTAATCAATGGTCACCGGTATACGCACTAACCTCGTCAAGCGTAGCTTAACCTTCGAAATATAAATATGAATATAAAATTATAAATACATAAATAATAATATAATTTAATAAAAACATAGTTCTAATAATTGCATAAATAATAATTATCTAGATTATTCTAATACAATACACAATTAAAATTATTAAGATAATTTATTATACCTAATACACAGACCTAATAATTTTAAAATATATTTGCATAATTATTCATAATTTTTACACATTTATGAACTTAAAATAATATTATTGAATTGCTACTTAGCCCTCTTCCTCTCTCCTAATGTTGTTGTGCCCGACAGGGTCCATATTGATGTCTATTATTTTGATAACACCATCTATGTAATACATATGGAATGCAATAAAGATTTGAGTATTGAGTATTGAGTATTGAAAAAAAAAGCCAAAAGCTCCTCTTAGTAGTCATTGTTTGTGTAGCATTATTTATGTCTCTCTGCTCGAGTCTAGCCTGCAGGCCTAGCCATATTACAAATTCTATTTCTATTTTCGTAATCGATAAGGCGACATTAGAAAGAAAATGTCGTATATGGAATCAGCTGTTTGTCAACTGTCAAGTGTCAACGAGTAGAATTTGAAATATGGCTGAAAATTAAATACACTTGACAGTTGACAAATAGCTGATTGCATTTATGCCATTTTCTTCCTATAATAGAAAAAGAATAGAAATAGAATTTGTAATATGGCTAGGCCTGTTGTTATTTTGCCTCTAGTTCATTTCGCCTATCTATCTGCCTGATATGAGCCCTTCATTCACTTAATAAAATTGATTGTAAGAGTTATATCAAGTCACCCCTCCCCACAATAAACGGACTTACATAAATCTCCTAAACCATTACCACAAAAGAAAGAAAATCCAAAGAATAGCAGACACATTTTGCGTGATATGAATGACAAAATAAGCCCAGTTCAGTTCTCGCACAAATATTAATAACAGCCTTTGTTTTTCGCACTACACTACAATAGCTTGACAACTAAAAACATGATCTTCAAATTATCTTTGTATGGATATAAACAAAAGAAAAATGACTCTGAATCTCAATATTTTTAATTCAGAACCGGTTTGGTCCTAAGACCAAACAGGACCTTACGAGAGACGGTTCCACAGTTGGGTTGCTTAAGTACTTATAAACAATATTAAATTATACCTACAGGGATGTTTGTACCACCCACAGAGGTTATAATCGCTTGGCGGAGTTTTTCGTAAGGAGCCCGGGGGGATTCAGCAGTGCCTGAGCAATTACGTATGACATGTGTCGTAAAAGTCATATAAGTAGCGATATGACAGTGGGGGCACACAATAACTTTAATAAAGGCGACATAGGCGGTTTTTGCTGTGGTATTTGGTACTTAAAAATAATGCTCGGAATCATAACAGTGATTTGGTGTCAAGCAATCTGGATTTTCTAAGATAATGTTTTTGACGTAATTTCTACACCAGACTAATCTAATACCATCATGTTACTTGACTAGAGAATTACTCCAGGTCGACTGTTACAATGAATCAAAGCTGTAGCTTGAGGTAGACTGGTATTTTTATAATATTAATTATTGATATTTATTTATTTACTATTTGTCACAGTATCTAATCTCTCTCTATCTAATATCACTTTAACATACCCATGGAGTGTACAATATTTATATCAAGCATGTCAATACTAAAAATTAACAATAATCATAATACATTCTTAATGTTTTTTTTTATAATCTAAAACTGTACACCACAACTAAAACTTTCAAGGAATACCCGACTACCATCCAGTATAAGCCGGCAATGCTTTGTATTGAAAATCCCACACACACACACTCACTATACCACACTACACACACCCACCACACTTTCTTTCTATGCTTAACCCTACCAGCTCAAGGTCTAAGTGTTAGCACCGATATTCAGCTTACTGTTAATACAGCAAGATCTCATATTGATTAGTAAATCATCTCCCTAGCGTTTACCCGACAATGTCAAAACAGGACTTTTAACAATTTACAAGTGCATATTATATAACGTAATTGTTCTTCAGCCATCCAAGGACCAAGCGCGTCCAGCGTAGCCATCAAATAAATATGTCAAATAATTTATTACTTGGTAGCTGAAGAATATACTTTGTACACAATGTACACGTGTCCCACAGACTACAATTTATGTGTGAAGATACAGATTAGAAAAGCATCTTTGACGTAATACACTAAAAATACCAAGAAAATGTGTGTTTATCTTGAAGGATTAAAAAGAGGTGTACATAGGTTACACCCACATTTTGCCAGGGCGAGCCAAATTTAGACTTTTGGTAGCTACTGAATGATAACGGATAAAAAAACCCAATATAATTACACTTTAAACTGTAGTTTAGTATTCCCTTACCAAGTACTCCGAGAAGAAACACTGAACTAAGCCAGAGATCAAAGTTTTTTTTCCAATTCCTTAATAGTAAATTGTGAGCTATATGACATTGATATTTACTTTATTATGACATTGTATTATCTTTATTTCTATTCATTATTTATGTATATGGGTTATCAATTGTTAATGTTTTGCTTATTAATTTTTTTATGTGAAAGAGTGTAAGTACACCTATAAGGTATATTTTTTGAAGAACTAATTATTTATTATTAAGATCACATGTGAAATGTAACAATAATCACACCAATAAATTAATTTAAATTTAAATGTACTCTAGGAAATCTGAGGTAGTCTCTTGATGAATTAAAACTAATTCAATGCTTCTGATAAAGGAGGCTTACAACAACTTTACAAGTAAGTATGAAGGGAAGTTGAAGCAAGTTATGAGCATAAGTTCATTAATTATTATTACGCATAAATATCACACGCGGGGGCGCCACGGGCGATTCAAATTTATTAGTCATTCAGACACCGCGCGATATGCAATTTGATATCCCTTTGAATGTAAGATAGAAATATGAAGTAAAAGGCGCATAATGTATTTTATTGAATGGCAGTTCAATTACTGTCTGTATAGTGGAGAACAATGTGTTACCACAACTTGTAAAAGGTTGGATGTATTTAATAATAAATATCATTTAAATGAAAATGTGAAAGAATAGTTATGTTAGATTACAGAAAGAGAAAACAGTATGTTTCAATGAAAAAAAAAGTTAAAAGATATTTTTTAAAGTAATAGATTTCTTGGCGTTATCCTTGTTAACATTATCCAACCAAAAAATGTATTACTGACTCAAAACTTCTGATCGTATGAAATGTTTTGATATTTTCGTAAGAGAGTGGCAATACTAATTCATTATACTGTATACTCCGTGGTTTCATTTAAACATCAGAATTCCTATGACATAAGTAAATATGTACCTACTTATCTTGTAATATAAGTAATACCAGCCTGTTACCGTCCCACTGCAGGGCAAAGAACTCTTCTCATGCAGCAAAGGCACGAGCATTGAAATGGAAATCCGGGCGAGTACTAATGTGACTTTTTCAATTCATATGGACTTTCTAAGTTTATCTTAGACATCATTGACATCGGTGAAGCAAACATCGTGAGGAAACCTGGAGTTACAGTTAATATAAGTTTGAAATCGCCAATCCGCCTTGAGCAAGCGTGGTGATTAATGATCGAGCCTTTTCTGTATGAGAAGAGGCCTTTGCCTTGCAGTGGGACAGTAACAGGCTGGTATTTTTTTATTTTGAATATCTAGGTATACTAAAGTGGAACACCACATAGCACACGCTTAGCCTAACCATATTATATTATACATATACCCACATATGCACCAGTGGAAGGGAAACAACTGTCATTGTGCGTAATCCCTAGTTCCCGACAGATCCCTTACATCCTTCACACGGCCCTCTTTCATTCACGCTTCATGCCACCTTACTAGCCCCCACTAGTTCTTTCCACTTCAATAAATAAAGGAATGAATTATACTGGAACGGTAGTTGAGTCCATGTGGTTCTTATATTATTGTATATTTTAAATAGTCGGTACATGAATTGACTTACAGAAAAACTATAGTATGTATACGATACGATAGCCGCTCGGGCAGATAGCCCGCTAGTGTGGGCGCTAACGAATCGCACCCGATCTGGTTTAGTTATTAAGTACTAACATAGGCTAAGTTATATTGTTACTAACAAAATGGACTCTATTGTTGTCTGATTAATAAATATAATAATAATAATACATATAAGTCTGAAGTTTGGTGCTCATTACTCGTGCCTTTTCTGCATAAAAAGTTCCCTTGCTCTGCAGTGGAGACAGTAACAGGCTGGTATTAGTATTATTTATTTTTATAAGCTTACAATAAGTAAGGATGAAAAAGGAACTGCCCATTTGCTGGGAAAACTTAGGCCAAGTGATGCACATGGAAGACACAAATGGTAGGCATTAGGATAAACATCACAGATAAAAGAACAAAAGCAGTTTTTCACATAAAGTTGGTGGGACTTTTTTTATTAAAAATTGTTATTCTTATTTTGATAGTACTGACTACTGAACCGAAATATTACAATGTAATAAACAATTGAGTGTCTTATGGCGATCTCCTTTTGTACTCATCCCAAATTGGAAATAGTAATATTCAAGTTATTAAATTTGTATATTTTTAGTATTTATTACGTCGATGGGAAAAACATGGCCAGAAATGGGCATTGCCCTTTGTACCAAAAAGCACAAAAAATCAACAACGCAAACGCAACCTAGTATTTAAACCCTTTAACAAATGAATTCGCAGTTTATTTAACTTTTAACAGTTCCAGACGTCTCGAGCACTTTTCAGTGTTCACGGTAAGAGTTTAACCGCCGTAATAGTCTGCAAAAATGGATTTATTTCCATGAAGCACGCTTGCCTACTTTTATGCCTATTGACTTTTTCATTCAAAGCTAGGCTGTAGCATTTTGCATTTCCTCTTCGTTTAGTAATAAATCTAAAGGTAAGCTTCGGACTTTTACACACACTTTATATGTATAAGCTAGACAGTGGCTAGGGTAAAACCGTTCTGATATTAGGAATTGTATATATCTTTTAGTTAAATATAAATAATGCAAGTTTGCAAATTGTTTTCTCAGTAGCAACCGTAATATAGGCACAACTCTGCCTTACGCTTCGGGGAATACTATGCGTAATTTTTATTTTAAGTAAGTTCGATAACAAATCTCAGTACGGAGTTAAATAGTTTAAAGACGATCATTAACAATCGGCTTATCTAAATTGTACCAGCAACATTACAATCCTTTCAAAGTCTCTAAAAAATGTAATTCCTGCAACACAGCGCGAGTTTCGTAAGACCTGTATTAACAAACGTCTATTTACATTTAAACTTTTAACGAAAGAATCAATCGCTTTCCGAATTCTGGCAACGAGAGTTCTCAAGTTTCTATGAAAATAAACGGCTGATGCACTTACATCACGGCATTTCGAAACAGATCGAATTGCTTCAATTATTCGGCTGTGTATTAAACGAGTTAACTGTAAAATAGAACGATTTCGAAATCTTATTTGAATGTTGTATTAACACATTTGGTAGCACAAGCTAATAAAAACCTGCCTTAGGATAAGCTTTGTATAGCGAGGATAAGTTTGTGTTGAGAAAAAAGTAATATAAAAAGAAAAAGTAAAATAACAAAGCTAAAGGCGCGTAAAGTAACAAAACGTAAACTGTGCATAATAAGAACACAAAAGACAGACAGCTTTTACATGACAATAGAACACAAAAGATTAAAAATAACACAACAAGGAATAACAACACAACTTTACTACACACAATAAACGAGGAACAATTTAATCCAAACATTATAACACCAACTAACAATTTAGCTTCATAAAAGGAGAATATCAAAGGAATGGAATAAAACAGAAATGAATGCTACGGAAGACATTATTCCGGTCGGCAACGAGCCATCGCAGACATGTTTCCGAATATAGAGTAATCGATAGTCAACACGATACTCTGCGAGACTGTATTATGCACAACACTACCACAAAATGAGAAGGTTTGTTTATAATTTTCTTCGTAGAATTGAGGTCTGTTGTAGAGGAAAGCAAGATTTTCTAGAGTAAAGATGGCGGCTGTAACTGTAACTCATTGACGTGCTCTTGGAGTTGGAGGAAGGAGGAGGTACAGAACAATCTTAAAGTGTTTAGCCACAACGTCAGCAAGGAAAAATTGTGGTAAACAAAATTATACCTCTAAAGTGTGATGACTGTTTCCTATCATTTCTATTTCTTATTAATATAATATTCTTGGTGTTGCAGTATAATATGATGAAACTCGACAATCACTAGACTGCGCCTTCCGGTTCGATCTTCGATAATTTGAATAGACAGCACCGCGATTTAGACTCTCGATACCAATTGTAATAAACTGTTTATTGCATTCTGAACTCTATTTTGTACTGTGTAGAATTTATTGTGTAACTTCTTCAGGAGCGAGAAGATTGTCCCTTGCAGGAAACTGTCATCACTTAAGCACAATACAAAATCGAATATTAATATCTAAAACTTTCCCCTTTGTAGCTTCGCACTGTATAGCACCATTGTTAGCTAAAGCTTTTACAAAAAATAAGTAAGTGTAAATAAATCAAACTGTTTCATATAACATGATGAATGATCTCTCAAATGCTTTAAGAAGTTGAACAGTAGACAGTAGTGCACAGTTATCACTCTGTACGGTCAATGAACTCTACTCAAGTTCAAGTGTAGAAGGGCCGCACGAGCAGTTTATTTTTAGGGCTCTAAATATACTGAACCCGTTCACTGTTTCAAGTTATGTTTCCTGCGCACGTTGATTGGCTAGCGTCTACTAAACACTTGCGAAAATGTTCGTTAAGATCAAAGATAAAGTGACGCTGTCGTAAGTTTGAATTATGAACTTTAAGTAGCTTATGGGTTTAAGTTAGGCCATTAGTGCTATGTTTAAAGGAACAGCAACATTAATTTCTCATAAAATATTGCTTTGAAAGTGATCGATGGAACTTGTGAAACTGTTCTTTCTACGAATAAGAAGAAGATTATCTTACACAACTATGAAATGATGTAATTCAGTCGTTCATTACATGTACCGAATAGAAACTTTAAATTCTAATTTAAACTTATTTGTGTCATATCAAGCAACTGAAATGGATCTCGAAATGAGAGAAGCACTTAGTCTCATGTGAGGTCGTGCAGTTAGAATTGATGTCATCCACTTTAAGATCCAATAAATAATCAAATATACACCCACTTCCAATCTAGCGTAAGGGACTATATAGATAGAAAGACAAAGGACAGCATTGAGTAATTTTATCGGGTTTATGAGTTCCACTCTAGAACGTGATATAGTATATATTACAATTTCATGATCAAGATAATTAGGTCACGTAACCGACATTTTAAAGCAAGCACATGCATGAATTGGCATCAGTAAACAATATTAATATACCATAAGACAGTGGAAGATTCTTGGATTATACAAAAGATAATAATAATATGGCGAGAAGTTGGCTATTTGGATGACGGATGTTGTTGTATTGAAGAAAAAGACATGCTCCGACCACCCAAAATACATTCAGATGCAGAAAGATGAACACGATAATGATGATATTGCAAGACACAAAAGATATCATCAATGAACGTAAACAAAACATGTAGTCTAATCTCCTTTATTTCTATACTGAAAAACGAATCAGGTTTAAAAACAATTTTTACCATTTTTTCCTAGTTGCAAAACTTTAAAAGATAACTTTATTTTTATCATTCATAGAAAATTAGATTCAGTGCCATTTTCTTTCACAAAAGTAGCATCATTTTAAACCTTAGCACGTGCTAAAAGAATCTGTAGAAAACTCTTAGAAAGTAACAGCTGTTCAGGACCCAGTTTGAAAAGAATCTTAAACCTTACTTTCATGTCAAGTGAATTTTTTAATAACATTTTTGCTTTGACTCTAAAAGTTACCCCGTTAAAGTTACCAGCCATTTGAGCCGTATTATTATTGCCATCAATAGTAAATAAATCGTTATCCATCCACAAAAGCTTATCCATTTTGGTTTACAAAACTAAAATCGTAAAAATATCGCCATTTTAAATTCATACAGTGTACATAGGGAGTGCGAGCCACCCTTAGCGGCTACATTCCTATTGTTACGGTCCACATTGTGCAGGAACCACCTGGCTCATTAACGGGGCTGGAATCACCACCAGCTTTAACAGACCCCTCAGTTCTACGCAGACGCGATAACACCTGAGATATTTTGCGTACCTAAGTATGTTATTATTTATGGAGTAGAAAATGGTAACCCTTAACAAGACGTTCCTAAAGATATTTGAATTTGTTTTTGCGTTTTCAGTACTAGAAGATAACCTAACAGAATCAAAGACACTTTCTCAATTTAATGACATATGGATATAAACCCATTGAGCCCATGAATTTAATCTCAGTCTTTAAATTGATTTATCCACAAAAATTACAGCAGAACCCCTTACCATAACCCAATAATGAGCATATTATTCATATCTCGTAACAACACAACTACTAAATCTTATAATCAGGAACAAAAATCGCACATTGCCACGACTTATCGCACGCGTACAGACTAAGAAGAATCCACTAAGCTCTGAGGGATCCTTATAAAATGGCCGCGGAACACGTTTCACTTGCCTTACTCCACGTCACTGGCCCATTTCTTACGATCCATTGACTCCGAGCCATTCATCGGTGCCTTTTCAAATGAGAAGGGTTTTAAATGCGACTCACTGCAAATGAGAACGTATATGAAGATTTATCGCACACACATATTGTTATGGGGTGATGGATAGTTTACGTAAGTAATGACAACATTGATATACACTAACCTTAATATATATCCGAATAATGACTTTCAAGAAATGAGAAAGCCAAAGAAATTTATGAAATATATACTTCGGATTAGGACTTATCAACAGGTTGAAAACGAAGAACAAAATAAACGTTGAAATATACCAGAACATTTAATTAACATTCGTATAGAATACTAATTGGTACAAATAAGTTAATTTACATAGAAACCTGATTTATCAAATTGAATAGTACCTAGTTAAATAGATATCGGAATTACAGATGATAGTGAAGTGTATAGAGCAAAATGGCGAAATGAAACGGCGGTTTGAACGTTATCCTTGTATAATTAATTTCTCAACACTTCTGAGTCGCTTAAGGCTACAATTAAGTTAAGACGACAGAGGGGAAATTACTGGACACAGACAAAAAGCTAAGAAGACGATATCGCGTCAACTAGCAGAACTTAGGTCTACGAGCAAGTCTAGATTTGGTTGTTAGTTCAAGCGTGTACTGTTCGGGAGGTCAAAACGAGTACTGATCTACATGACGATGCTTTAACGCTATTAGGCAAGTCATATGCTCCGATGAAAGCCGAGCTTTGCCGAACGCGCCCGAAGTTGCGTTCGGAAAGGCAGCGACCAGAACATTACAATTTAAGCCTATATTTTGTATAGTGTAAATAATTATGCGTATTGTTAAATTTGTAAATAAATAAATAGGAAAATAAAATTAATAGGAAGCTGTCGAACGTTTAAGCAAACTAAACGGTACAATATTAAATGCATGACACAAGAAAACACTTAGTTAATTGTCCCCTTTAACCTGGGATATAAAATGAGGGTCTCTTGAATAAATGTTTTGAATTACGTTTGAAACCAAAGAAGAGCAAAAACGTTTATAGTACATAAAAAACCGAAGCTGATTGTTGTCCCCTTCCGTGCGCATGATTAGCTCGTTTTAATCCCGGTTTAAAAATTGCATGACAATTAAATAGGCGCACTCTCTTTATATTTTGCAAAGAATCGTCTACCGTTCATACAGTTTCCTTTCCCCGTTGAGGATTTCGACAAATATTTTTATTACTAAACCAATGTTTGCGCAGCCCTCGTCAGCAAGGGTTGGGATAAAAACACCATTCAATCCGCCATCTTTCTTTGATTCCGTTTCTAACCCATTTTTCATGCGAATATGAATAGAACAGCTGGTACGATCGATTGCTGGCACTTTTCTTACCCTACTTGGTTTGAATTTCTAATAATAAAATCTTTGATGGTGTCGGTAAAATTGGGGTTGTAGGTATGTAACATAGAGATACTCAGATAATCACAAATTTTCTCAAATGGAAATCTCGAAAACTTAGAAAAGAAAGTGTTGAAATAAAATTTCATCATTTGATTACTGAATTGAATTTAGATTTTGAAACTTTATTCTTATCACTTCACTCGATCTTTGAAAGCGAACACTGAATAATTTATTCTCGTTTGATAGCAAACGTGCGAGTGTATTCTAATCGCCAATACAACTTGTAGACGATCTTCAAAACGCATTCACTAAGTTAGGAAAGCACTTTCGAACTCCCGCAAAGGAAACGCACACTGAAACAAATGCCATGCACATGCGGTTAAACTTATTTATAGTACAATGTACGTATAGCAAAGTATTCGCAGTTGTACACTGAAAAGCAAAGTGAGGAGTCGCAAATGCGAAAGCACTTAAGTAAAGCCTCAAAAACAAAAGAGGAAAATTTGATTGTACAAGCAGAACCGGCGACCCCAAACAGCCCACTAAAAGAAATTAATCGGCGTGTCCGAAAAAATAAAAACAAAAGGAACGGTAAATCCAACACTGGGAAGACAATACATCGCGTCGTCATAAAGTTGTGTCTCTCCCGCCAGGCGGCGCCATGGCGGCTCCACTCCCCTTCCCCGCCGCGACGCCGTACGCACGTGCGTGCTACTTGTCTCCACCATTCACAACCCAACACAACGAAAACCAGACCCTAATGCCTTACCCTAAATCACATTTTCCTCCACCCATAGTATTGAACCGCAGAAGACGCTGCACAGTCTATTAGTCACCGTATCACGTTACCATTAAACACATTTTTGTTTTCCTCCACAGCCGCATTCCTCTGTTCTAAAACCAATTGTGCTGGAGCATGTTTGAACTTTTGTCCTTTTTTGATTGACTTTTATCGGTGGCGGTACGATTTTTATTAATATTGACATTTTAAATTATTTGAACGCACGTAACGGGAGCAACGGAAATTGATTGGTTCTCTGGCCGGAACTCTTATCAAAAGACGATTTATTTCGAGTGACATCTTAACTCATACTTATCAGAAACGTGGTCATATTTAAGTGGTAAATGATAGTCAGGATTTTACACTACATTGATTGGTCAGGGGCAATTCGGATTTCGGCAAATTTTAACCAATACAGCATTTTAGTCAGAAACTCTGAAAATTGTGTTTTTTCATTGTTATATTAACTGTTGTCATAAAACTGACCATGATTTTAAGTATGAGGGTAGGCAGAAAGAACAGAACGCCACCAGCGACGATCCATACTTATTTTGCTTCGATTACTGACGTCATACATCCTTAAATATGCAATAACATTAACGCGTACACGACAAAAGGCATCGATGTGAAGTTCATCGACACAATAAGACCCCAAAAACTCGAAAACAAAAACCCATTGAAAAAAAAATTAATAGCTCCACTCCCGAATCCCGAGACCTCACAGCGACTTAATAAATTGTAAGCCATAGACTGGAATCATAAACAACGCTCAGTCATAGCAGTATTATGCACCCCAACCACATAACAGCTCCCCAAAGTATTGGTTCCTGACGAATAACCCAATAAATACCCATAAGGCACAACGCGACACGTACAAAATATTCCTTGAACATAAAAGCATTATCCTGTTAAGTAATTTATTTCTTCTTCAGGTTGTAACTGAACGGTTATTTTATGGGGCCACTTAAACGTTCTATAATCCTAGCAGTTAAAGCATAAAGGAGGGTGTCGGAACCCATAACGCAACACCATAAACGCTAAAGAATTGAACTAAAGACTTACGTCACCTGTTCCAACCTTGGACCATAAATCTTCTCTTTTTTAAAGGGACCTACGCAAAGAACCTACGAACTCTATGGATTTTACGGACTTATATTGTAAGTACACTGATTTAATATCGTAAGTAAATAAACTTGTTTTATTTACTTTTCCTCTCTTTTTGGAGTCTTTGATGTAGAGTATCGCGTTTTAATATTTAATTAAGAATTTATTATCTCCATTATTCTATTTCTTTTTGGTATTTTTTTTCGTGTAATTTATAAAGGAAGCCATCGTATTACGAAATTTAATTTCCTTCGCTTTTATGATCGGTTTAATAAAAGGAGGAAAGCTTTCATACCTGACCTGTGTTAATCTTAGTACTTACTGACTCACCGTCTTGTGAGTCATGAGAGATTTTATCCCAACCAGCTCTCCGCATGTTTCACCCACTCTCAAGGAACCGGTCTAGATGAACTTAAACTGGAAACCTTCTTTTATATAATACAGATTTCTATACCTGATTTTATTGGTCACCGCAGGCATTCCTGTTTGTAACGGCACTTTATCTTCCTGCTTCAAATATTTCATGACAACGCCTGCCTTATTTATGGAATTTCTCTTACGGCAGGTTTGACTACTTTCTGGGCCCTAACAACAACATTGGTATATCCAATTTTATCTTCGGACAATAAATACAGAGTCATAAGAGATGCTTAATTCATCGTTCTGGTCACAATGCGTTCAGTGAACGTATTATTCAGTATTGCTGGCCATTCAGAAAGGTATACCATAAATGTATTGACATTGTATCATGACTCCAACATCCTCCAATGATTGCTCATACATAATTTTAAGATTAACGGAAGATAATATATTCACTAAGTTGGCCTTTTATTGAGTTTGCAAACTTGAATATGTTGAAATCCCACTAATAACATTAAATTTCATTATTTGTGAAAGTTCTTTGTTTGTTACTCTTTCACTCAAAAACTTCAGAACAGCTTATAATATGTAGGTACCTACTAAAGATATCACATAGATTATAATTTACTAGTTGTTCCGAAGATTAACGTTAAAGAAAAAAATCAATGAACAAACTCTTCACAATTACCACATTTGATGCATAAAGAGACAAAGTCGCGGGGAATTGTTATTTAGAAATAAATGTACTGTAACTTAAAGTGCACCTACCCAGTATTCTACTGGCATACTTTAGAAATAATAACGATATCGGTTTCTAGCGGACGTGAGTGCAGTAACATTACCCACAAATTAGGTTAGTTAGATTGCCACTACTTATCTTCCAAGGCATGGTTTACTGTGCTCCAATGCACCTACTCGGTGATTGCGTTGCTTACTCGTCTATTATTTGTTACTTACTTATTAATGCTGTAGCCATATTATCTACCTATATAGTTTGTTGTTCATCACAGCGGTTTCATCAGATTAATATGTTTCGTTTGATGCCTTCCGAGAATTTAGATTGTGAATTTAGGTTGTTTCTTAGAAGTGGATTCCATCTTATCATTAACTCGCATAATAACTTTTCGTATCATATTCTTATGATGACATATGTCAGGTTTCTTTGTATTATCTAAACCTCAAATTATTGTGAAAGTCAAAATACGCAACCCAGTAAGTAGGTACCAACTTATGAAAGAAGTAATATCTATATAATGGAATTCAATATCCATAAAATATGATATTTCTGGGATCATCTTAAATGTGACACTATTAACGACCGAAATATAACTCGAGGGAATCTCATAAAAACCTCATAACAGAGAGCATCATCCTGTGCACCCAAAGCATATTGACCGAAGATCGTATATTAAACCGCACACTGCGGTCAGTTTCACCCTTCTTATTTCGATTGGTGGATCATATTACCAGATAGGTGTTGACACGCTCACTATGAGTGTCCGCACATCAAACACGGTAACTATAGCCTTCTAATTAACCCGTCTCCTCAACAATCTGAGAGTTGTTTACTCTATTACATCCTATCGATATCTCATGTTGCAGTGCTCACACTTGACCTGATTCACTTCAGAATGATCTCACTTCCCTTTGCATTACCGTTTAGTCAAGTTCATTAACATTTCGATGCATTAAGCCTGATGCAACTAAAACAATAGCCGGATATGCGATCGTGGCAGGATACGTTCCCGACACATTCGCGTCTCGACGTTTGACGTCGGCTATTCTAATTCAAGGTTCATCGTTTATCGATCAGACTATTCATAAAGTCGCAGTCGGCTTTAAAAAGAGAAATACATTACGAAAAGCATACAATAGCGCAGACAAAGTTCCGTCCGCTACGTTAAACATCGCGTGGATCGCTAATCCGAGCGTAACATTGCAAAACGCAGAACAAACTGCTTCGCTTTGTGTTGCACTAATGAGAGCCACGTGGCCGTCCCCCGCAATGCAGACTGCACAATAAAACAATGCCGCTACAGTTGTGCATTCTGGCTTTATTCCTGCAGGACTAACTGTCGCGTGACTGCGACTCGTTATGGGTGTACCGCAAGGCGCGCTCCTACAGGCATTTCTGTTTATTCTATTTAGAATGTGAGTGCCGGCGAATGTTAGTAACATTGTTGGTGATATCACTTTTTGTTGCAGTTTTGTTGCACAATTGTGCCTTTGTAACTTTTGTACATTTGAATGTGAACAGAAACCGCCTAGAATGAAGTTTATATTTAAACCTACTTCAAAAGCTCCTCTCTCGTAATTAATTTTGTGTTCACTCTAATACCCTGTTATCTGCAAGAGCTAAACAAGTAGCTGATTCATTCAAAGATTCATTCATTGACATGACGTTTACTACAGTGCACTTTGCAGGATTAGTTATGTTCGGAGTATCATCGTCTGTATTCGATTTATATATTTTGGTTACTTCATCGTCTACAGATTTACAGAAGTTATGGTCCGGTACTTGTTTTAGTTTTATGTTTCCGTTAACTCCAATTAGATTCAAACTTTCAAGTTCACTTCTGTAGATTTGAACGTTTCTTGTTATTTCAACAGTTGCTGCACGTTTTTAGTAATCTTCATCTAACAGATATTACGATACTCGCACCAGTCACTCGTGACACTTTTGACACAAACACGAGAACTTTTGAATGGAGTGTTTGTTCGCGCGTTGTCGTCAAACAAAACAACATAAACATTGGATGCTCGACGCGTCGCGGTACCGAACTTTGTGGGGTCCCTGTCGTGATCGGCTTCGAGGGCTATTAAGTCTATTGTTGTACGAGTTCACTAACACCGACATGTTTCTATGCCGATTGTCGGTGGACTCACCTAATTGCGCGAAGACCTTGGGCCTGACGTTCTCCTGCCAGGCGGCGGCGGCGGCGGCGACGATTGCCGCCAGCAGGACACAGCGCAGCACGAGCATGGCACTAGTCACAAGTCGACATCACTTGGGAACACTCGCGGCGCGCGGCTCTTCGCGATACAGGCAGGCGGGGCGCGTGGCGGCCGGCGGACGACTGGCGACCGGGGGCGAACGGGGGGCGCGCCTGCGCGGCCGGCGCCCCGCGGTCTCGCATGCGTGGGGCTGCGGAGTGCGGACCTCGCACGTGACGCAGCCCTCCTCGCCCCCAGCGCACCCTCGACGGCTATCGCCGACCCTGCGACGTCATAATCGCGTTAAAAAAGCGCCTGCATATCCTAATGAACGCCGGCACTAAACCTGCAATTAAACCCGACAGGGCGCCGCCAGAGGCACTGAGCTTTTGTTTATAAGCGTTTTTAGCTGTATTAAAAATTCGTTAGGGGTATGTCGAGGGCGTGACAGTTCAGCGAATCGTAAGGTCGCAATTACAACTTTGATGGTTAACAACGGAGATTTGGGGTCGAATGCGTAGCGAAAGCTCCTATTACTTTCCCCTTCTTAGAAAAAAACCTCAACTCGTGCTTTTTCCACTAATTGAGGTACGTAGGAACATTCCTAATGATAGAGTCTACAACCTGTACTTAAATTCATTATTTGTCTTGTTAAACTCTTTAGGGCCTTATCCTCAACAAACGAAAGGTCCAACAAAAATAACATTGAATCCCTACAGAAAAGTAAATAAAACTTTATTAGAACTATCAAATCATAAATTTTAATTACACGCATCGTAAAATTAATGAATTGTTACTAAATCGACTCAAATAACAAGTAAAACCGACGCTACAAAAACAACTTAGTTACACAAGGTCCTAATATCCGTATCACATGAGAGCGGTGCAACTTTATCGAAATAAAAACTTTTTGTACAACAGTAGGGCTCCCGGCGCATTCATTATTATTAATTGGACAAAGTTGTTCCCCAGTAATTTTATTCGAACAGTTTAGAACTCTGTCGAAGTAATACAAGTACGGCGTTAGTACCAGCGGGATGCATTGTAGTGGGCCCGTGTGAAAATCAATAAAATAAACATTTATTGTGCGGGACTCCTGCGCCGGTCGGTGTGCATTCATACGAATATGGTGGGAGTCGTTGTTTACTCTACCGTGCTTAGCTTCAAGTCTGGTTATTTTAGTAGACACTTGTCCCGAAATGATCAATGAAGAAATATTCAAATTAGTCAACTAATCTTTATTCATATGCATGATTTTCATTAAATACTCGCGTGCGTCTTTAAGTTTATTCTAGTACACAGTCAACATTACCTTTCTCACAATGAACACAACGGTATCAGTATTATCTGCAGTGTAGAACAACCTCGTAAGAATTAAACTGAGAATTCTCATTACCCCGGCGCAGTACCGCAGCACAGCTATAGAAATTTAATAAAATTGTTAAGACACTAACTTCCTAACTCCAACCTTAAACTGCATTAAAGTAAGACTTTTAAAATAAGGAAAGTTAGCAATTCTCAAGTTCTGGGAGACTATTCGATACAGCTTGCACCGGATAGACACACGGCGGCCATCGTTTCCGTATAATAATCCAATTAGTATGGAATTTAAAGCTTCTTCGAAGGCGTCGGGAGATAATGTGATAACTAAAGGTTTGTAATCCTGTTATGGTTATGGCAAACCTCGCGATATCTTACTAATTCTTCGCTAGTTGTGCAGCTTAATCGATCCCAAAAACATTCTTACTAATATTCTTACTTATAATAAAAACGCGAAAGTTTGTATGGATGTTTGTTTGTGTTTAGGTTGTGTGTTTTTCTCTTTGACGCAAAAACCACTGAACAGATCTTGACGAAACTTTACAATATATTAATAATAAATAAATAAATAAATATTCCACAACTTTTCACACAACGCCATTTAGCCCCAAGTTAAGCTTGAGAGCTTGTGTTATGGGTACTAAACAGCTGATAAACATACTTATATATTTCTAAATACATACATATTATAGACTAGCTTCTGCCCGCGACTTCGTACGCGGATCCTGTTGCTTATGCCAGCGACAACGGGGTCGTCAAAATCGAAGATCTGAAACGTCTGACGTCGAATTGTAAAAGCCCGGGGACGGCAAAACAATGGAATGCGCGAGACGATCCAAGACGTTCCAGATTTTTTATTTTTGTTGGTCAACAGGAAATGCCATCAGACTTAACAACTTTTGCTAAGACGCCATTTTTATTATGTATATGCTATATTGTCGCTGGGCTTTAGAGTTCCACTACAGGTGCTCCAGATCTTCAAATTTAGTTTCACAGCAGAAAACACTCTTCACTGAAATAGTTTTAGCAATGGCACCATTTTTATATCTCTTTTACTTTAGGTGTTCCATTTTCCAAAATAAATTATAGCCTATATGTTGCGTGAAATTCACGATCAGCGGTCAGTCGCGCATCTCCTTCCCCCACTTATCTCTAGAGTCGATGCGTATATACGCTGAAAACTCAAGCGTCATGCTTTTTCCGTGAACGTCTCCGACTCGCGAGACAGTGCATGATGTTTACGATCAGCGGTCAGTCGCGCACATATTCTTCACTGGTGTCTAGAGACCTGGATACCTGGTAGATGCGTAAATACACTGAGAATGCAGGCGTGCTTCGCGATCCCAAGAAGTATCCGCGGCGCGAGTTGCAGCCTCATGTTCTCGAACAGCATCAAGTCCCTCCTAACGCTCTTCGGTAGATTGTTGGGATCTTATGATCTTTAATCATTTAGCACTTTTGGAACATTGAGAAAGATTTGACCTTTTTCTAGGTATGGTTATAGTTTTATTGTGATGATACCTGATCAATTAAAATCTAAGTGGCTGCTCCCCAGCGTTACCGGGTAGGCAACCATGTAACAAAGATAAATAGAAAAGGAAATTAAACACTCAAATAACGTAAGCCCGAAGGCATATTTATACGATAAAAAAAAATGGAAGTTTTGGCCAGTAGAGTCTAATTTTTAATGATATACCATCGTCATCGAAAATCAGCCCTGAACTGTTCCCGCCTTCATCGCGTGGAGGTACTTATGTTATTTTATAAATATGCAATGAAATTAGTGATAGCTTTAATTTTTATACCAAATGTTTCTGATCATCGATTTTTATAAGTCAACAGGAAATGCCTATCAGACCGAACAACTTTTGCTAAGACGTCATTCCTGTGTGAGTTATGGTGTAGCTGGTCTCTTGGAGTTCCACAACAGGTGTTCCAGTTCTTCGATTTTTATACGTCAATAGCAAATGCTCATAAGGCTGAACAACTCTTGCTAAGACGTCATTCCTATATATGTTATAGTGTAGCTGGGCTCTTGAAGTTCCTCATCAGGTGTTCCGGATCTTCAAAGTTATTCTCTCAGCAGGAAATGCTCATCACGTGAAACAATTTTTGCTATGGTACCATTTTTTTATCTCCTATAGTTTAGCTGGTCTGTTGCGGTTTTGCATCATGTGTTCCGGATCTTCAAATTTATTCTCTCAGCAGAAAATGCTCATCACGTGGAACATTTTTTGCTATGGTACCATTTTTGTATCTCCTATAGTTTAGCTGGTCTGTTGCGGTTCTGCATCAGGTGTTCCGGATCTTCAAATTTATTCTCTCAGCAAAAAATGCTCATCACGTGGAACCATTTTTGCTATGGTACCATTTTTGTATCTCCTATAGTTTAGCTGGTCTGTTGCGGTTCTGCATCAGGTGTTCCGGATCTCCAAATTTATTCTCTCAGCAAAAAATGCTCATCACGTGGAACAATTTTTGCTATGGTACCATTTTTGTATCTCCTATAGTTTAGCTGGTCTGTTGCGGTTCTGCATCAGGTGTTCCGGATCTTCAAATTTATTCTCTCAGCAGAAAATGCTCATCACGTGGAACAATTTTTGCTATGTTACCATTTTTGTATCTCCTATAGTTTAGCTGGTCTGTTGCGGTTCTGCATCAGGTGTTCCAGTTTCCAGGATAAATTATAGCCTATGTGTTGCCCAGACTTAATATCTATACAACAAAAAAAAATCATTCAAATCCGTCCAGTAGTTCCGAAGATTAGCGCGTGCAAACAAACAGACAAACAGACAAACAGACAAACAGACAGACTTTTTTTTTTGGATTCGTGCTCTATTACTGTTTCTAAACCCCCCTCAATTATTATTTTTTAAATATATTCAATGTACAGACACAGTTTTTTTACAGTCTTATTATATGTATAGAAGATAAATTACACCCAGACACAGAACAAATGATCGTGCTCATCACACAAACATTTGTCCTGGGTGGGAATCGAACCCACGACCTCCGGTATAGCAGTCAGGTTCACTAACTACTAGACCAACAGGCCAGTCATATTATTGTAAAGTTTCGTCAAGATCTGTTCAGTTCATTTCAGTTCAGACACATACATCAGAATAACATAAAGGCTATAATTTATAAAGATATTGAATAGATATTTAAGATGTTTTGTGAATTGTCCAGTGTCAAGTAAGTAATCGAAGTGCTAGTGCAAGCTAGTGTTAAATAAATTGGAAAAATAGTTTTGAACTTGAGTACTGATGGTAAGCAGTGATGCAATCAATGATGGTGAAGCGCACTGGTGTATTAAGTGCCTAAATCTTCCGATTCCTTAAATTTTACGTTAGTTATATTATGTAATTCCTTACCAAACTTTAGCCTTCTAAGATTTCAGAAAGTACCCAAGATATTTTAAAATGATGATGATTAGCTTATTTCAGTAACCTTATGAGCTATATAGATAATTGATACTGGTGTGTTTAGGGTAACTACGTATGCCATAGTATATTGATGATATTTTTATACTTACTACATATTTCCACCACCTAATTTGAAAAAACATGCACTACCATTTTTTAAAGTAATAAGAAGTGCTGATTACAGTACAATGATAGTGCGTGTATTTTCAAAGACTACTATTTATTTATTTTATTTTATTATTATATAATACTAGCTGGTGCCTGCAACTTCGCCTTCGCAGGATTATCGCGACAGAATGGCAGAAATCAGATTTTTTTTCCTACTTACTTGACACTTACCGTTATATTTTAGACATTTCATTCGATATCTCTATATATTGCCTTCATTTTCATATACTATACACGTGGTTTTAGCCGCGTATGTCCCGTTTCCGTGGGAATACAGGAATAAAAAGTAGCCTATGTATTAATCCATGTGTCAGCTAACTCCATACCAAGTTTTATTAAAATCGCTCCATCTGTTTAGACGTGAAGAAGTAACAAACATACACACTCACACACTTTCGCCTTTATAATATTAGTGTCATTAGTATGATATTAGTAGGAAGTAGGATAAGTTATCAGTTTGTTCTACACTTGTGTGATGCATTTTCAACTAACTAATAACTGATTAATCTTTCTAACAAAAACTTAAAATAAATAAATAACTAAAACTAACAATAAATAACTCCAAAGCCTCAAAAAATTCTTCTGCATCGCTGCCAGCTGGTAAAGTGCCCAAAAGACTGGCGGCATTGCCACGTTGAATGGCAATGCTTAGCCTCTGGCCAAAGTAGAGGCCAGCCCTTGGGTCACGGGAAGCGTCAACTAAACGTTTGCAGATGTCTTTGTAAAGAAGACGAGCACTCTTTCTAACTATTTATCAACACAAACACAAACTCTCATCTTACGATAAACGTTCCTGAAGCTGTAGAAACTAATTCAATAGAGTTTTTACTAAAGCAGGTGCTACAAAAGCTTTGAAACAACGGAATCATTGGAATTCAACATTCGCACGGATGGTCCGGAAATCAAAAAGGAATCAGCGAACTAACGAATCTTACCATCTGTTCCTTTAAGGTGGATGTAGCAGGATTACCCGCGAAGTTCTAATTTTACAGTGTTTTTTGCAATTTACCGTTCAGGTGTCGGGTTGTATTTTGCGACCGTAACCAATATATATTTTTTTTTCAGTTTTAATAATAAAAATCACCAATAATAATAGTAATATTTCACAACTATTCACACAACGCCATCTAGTCCCAAGCTAAGCAGAGTTTGTGTTATGGGTGCTCGAAATTGATAAATATACATATATATTTCTAAATACATTCATATTATAGATAAATTACACCCAGACACAGAACGAATGATCGTGCTCTTGACATAAACATTTGTTCTGGGTGGGAATCGTACCCACGACCTCCGGCATAGAGGGCTACTAACTACTAGACCAACAGGCCAGTCAAAGTCACATTGTTTAAGGTATAAGTATACCTATAATACGGTGGACTTACTTAATAGCAGTTCCGTTTTCGCAGACACTAAACAAAACCTTTCGCTTTTATAATACTAGTACACGTCACGTGGTTTTACCCGCGTAGGTCCCGTTTCCGTGGGAATACAGGTATCAAAAGTAACCTATGTATCAGTCCAAGGTGTCAGCTAACTCCATACCAAATTTTATTAAAATCACTCTAGCCGTTTAGACGTGAAGAAGTAAGAAACATACACACAGAACTGACAACCCTCTAAGTTAATGCAATCCCATTAAATGACTTTTTCATGAAATAAATCATTTAATGGGATTATTATGAACTTAGAGGGTTGTCTTAATGATTTGAATGATTATAAATATGTAAACACATACGTGTTACGATCGCAAATCATATTTAATTCACCATACAGCCTGACACACAACGGTACAGACGCCAGCACATCAAGTTACCCCAATGTGTCAAATTTTCCCAATTGAATATGAACCTTGTGCAGTTTGACATAAAGTTAAAAAACGATTAAAGAATTTTGAAACATTGGGGTAACTTGATGTGCTGCAAATTGCAACATTGGAAAAAACACAGGTTAATTTTAATTTCGCGGGTTACCCAGACCCTTCCACCTTAAACTTCTACCATAGTGTAGACAAAGAGTATGGAGGAACGAGATCTTTATATTAATTAAGGAAATAAATTATAAATAACGAGTCTTCCCCTCATTGAGATGTGCCCGTTTCCAACGCACTCTGACGGTATGACGTGGCGTTTTATTAGCGTGTTAACTGTTTCTTCGAAGTCATCGTAATCTGGTTTTGTTTATAGTGTCTGCGAAAACGGAACTGCTATTAGGGAAGTTCACTGTATTATAGGTATACTTATCTATACTAATATTATAAAGAGGTAAAATTAGTTTGTTTGTTTGTAAGTTTGTATGTAGAGGGTAGTCTTCGGAACTAATGATCAAATTTTAAAAATGATTGCACTGGTGGAAAGCTACACTATTCCCGGATGACATAGGCTACTATTTATCCCTGTAATCCCACGGGAACAGGAACAACGCGAGTGAAACCGCGTGAAGTCTGCTAGTACTTTATACAATGGACTGGTTATGTGACTTTGACTGGCCTGTTGGTCTAGTAGTTAGTGTCTCTGACTGCTATGCCGGAGGTTCTGGATTCGATTTTACCCTAGCCAAATAGTTTGTTTGATGAGCACGATCATTAGATCAGTGTCTAGGTGTAATCTATCTATAATATGGGGTGGTTGTAATAAGAAATATATGTATAAGTATCAGTTGTCCAGTACTGTACTCATCTGCACAACACAATCTGCTTACTTTGGGACTAGATTACGTTGTGTGAAAGTTTTGGAATATTTAATATTTATTCATGTGTTTGGATGAGAGCAATTGTGTTTTTAGAAGTATTAAAAATCATACAAAAAATAGGTAACTGAAAATGAAAACATATTTAACAGACGCATAATTTATTCTCAATTTCCAAGTTAACGACTATTTGAAAACCGCGACATTAATCCTCATCGTTTTGCGATTAACAACGTCACGTCTCGTCTGAACAACATAGTGCGAGCGTGGCGACTGTCGCAGTCGCCCTCGACAATCGCACGCGACTCGGACCCAAATCTTGAAGGGTCCGTCCCCTCCTCCAGCTAAAAATTCCTGGACTTGCACATAATTCATTTTTTTATTGATGCCAGCAATTAACTTGTGCCGTCTTTTTTCGTCCTTCAGAGTCAAAAGCGATGGTACGACATCACTTTAATTAAGAATTTAATAGGTCGGTCGACGTATTATTTTCTTAATTACGTTTTAGAAAGCATTGAATGGGCGTTTAAATATATCTGCTTCATTTGGACCGGAATGAGGAAATTGAAGAAAGACAGGATTTTAAGTTTTTGGACTGACCTGTTGGTCTAGTATTTGGTGGCCCTAACTGCTATGCCGTAGGTCGTGGGTTGGATTCCCACCCAGGACAAATGTTTGAGTAATGAGCACGATTATTTGTTCTGTGTCTGGGTGTAATTTATATGTAATATGTATGTATTTAGGAATATATAAGTATGTTTATCAGTTGTACAGTACCCATAACACAAGCTCTGGAGTCTCTTAGCTTTGGACTAAATGGCGTTGTGAGAAAGTTGTGGAATTTATTTATTTATTAAGTTCTACGTTGAGAACATTTTTTTTAACAATAACAGTTATGTTTTTTTTGTGTCTATTATTGTTCATACCAATATCCAATAACAAAGACGCAATGTCCTTACCTTATTTATTGATCGACAGCATTTTTAACCGACTTCAAAAAAAGGAGGAGGTTCTCAATTCGATTGTATTTTTTTTTTTTAGGGTTTGTCAGTACTCCGTCATTAATGGACCGATTTTCAAAATTCTTTTTTTGTTTGATAGGGTATACTAACAGATTGGTCCCAGTCCCAGTCGGGGCAAATAATGAACAAAACAAAACCACCAAAGCCACAGACTTCCAAAACTGGAGTTATTTTTCACCTGTTAGTTTTTTTTTAAGAAGTCGGTTGTGTTTTTAGTGGTTATTTTTTTACAAAGAAGTAACCAGCAATATGCATTGTATCTTGCAAATCGTTCCCTACAAACAATACATACTACATCCTAGTTTGCCCTCATTTATTCTCTCTATTTCCAACTTTAAAACTAAGTACCCAGTTACTCACATTATCCACAATAAAACCATCTATCTCGTATCCGCAGCTCATGCTATCCATCACAAAACAAAAGCAAAGCTCTTAAAAGCTGCAAAACGAATGCTCGTCCCTCACCCACATCGACCACTGACCACCACTGTGCCACTGTGGACTGGGCCATGCTGACCCAATTCCCCCAATTGACTCCACAACTCGCTCGAAACGATAACCAGCTGATACATTCTCGTGTTTTTTTCTGTGACTGTCATATCTGAATACGTATTTATGTATAGGTCTTTATTTAACTGTTTTATTGGGGTATTGTGCCGTTGGTTAGTAAACACGTATGTGTTGTTAATGGGCGTGTATACTCAAATGCTAACTAAGTATAATGTGGTAGTAATGTGAATGGGGCGTCGATTTTCTTTGCGTTTTTCAAATATAAAATATTGAACTACCTACAGAACAAGGACAATATGTAGATAGTTGTGAATTGACTGGCCTATTGGTCGATATGGTTACTGTGGTCAGAGGCCTTTACTGCTATGCCGGAGATGTGGCGATTCCCACCCAAGAAATTTGTCTTGGTGTAATTGATGTAATATTTATATATTTGGAAATATATAAGTATGTCCATCAACTCTACTTAGTTTGGGAATACCTAGATGGCGCTGTGTGATGGTTGTGAAATATTATTATTTATATTACAAATAATAATAACCAAAAATATTATTATATACTTTTTTGTTTTATCAATTTTAGTCCCTGTAATGTTTTAAATTTAATTCTGATTATTTGTTGTTAGCTTAGATATTAATTTTATTATGCATGCTGTGGTCCCCTGTAAGTGAAGGAGTACACCTAGGAGTATACTTTTGTCGTCAATATTTTCTTTTTTTTCATGTGTCTGTGTATATCCTTTGTTGGAGAACCCAAATTAATAAATAAATAATTTGAATAGAATTTCCTGCCATAAATACATACGTGGCAGCGTGGTTGTTTTTAATACGTAGCATATTAGCCGATATTGTTTCAGCTGCTGAGACACAAGTCTAAGAGAGTCTATGACGCCTTGCCATAATTGCCATTGGCCTAGTGTTTTCCCAACTATGCTGGAGTCGTGTTTTAGTTCAAGTGGATACCGTCGAATACCAGTATTTAAAATCTTAAACTTAACTATTTGACCTTAGCAACCTAGTTACTTTAGCACACGCTATCTCTCGATAATCTGGTTGTTTGAAATTCGGGATTCTGGCTATACGTAACAAGCGCGAAGACCTATGAATGACAGAACCAACGATTTAACATACTTTTCGAGGCACCAAGGAGTTATGGCAAACTTTACTTTACTTTAAAGATGGACCGATGAAGCGGTCATAACTTTACCACAAGCCGTTGCCATAGCCATCCGCCTGGTCATTATAACGTAAAACAAGGATGAAGGAAATATTAATAATCATTTATCTGCTTTATATAATATGGTGGTACGGTTCTTTGAACACAATAAATAGTTCTTCATATTCCGCCTCACAGTCAGCCTGCAATTTTTTGTGTAAATATGTGTCTATAAGTATATTTCATGTTAATAATATGTCAATTTCGAAATTTAAATAAAAAAAATTAATTAAAATATCAATAAAAAAAATTAAAACTTATAATAATAGAAATGTCTAAAAACTCAAAATTACATAATGTCAAAATTAATTCAATTGTTTAAGCTCGAGAAAGTTTACAAAAAACTAGCCACAATAACAAAATTATTCAAATTCTGAGCCAACTTATAAGGACTGCCGTTACAAACTCCGTAATTATAAACAAGGAAATAGGTCACAATACTTAGTACGGCCGACTAAGCACAAAACGTGCTTAACTAAATATGCCTATCAGATGGCGACACAAAAGCTCCAGATATAATTTAACAATTCATGTCTACGGCTCGACACAGTTAAGGCGAATGCATCAACCTTGGAAATTAATTTATAAATAAATAAATAAATATATGTATATTCCACAACTTCCACACAACGCCATCTAGCCCCAAGCTAAGCAGAGCTTGCGTTATGGGTACTAGACAACTGATAAACATACTTATATATTTCAAAATATATACATGTTATAGATAAATTAGGTACACCCAGACACTTCGAAATGATCGTGCTCACCACACAAACATTTGTCCTGGGTGGGAATTGAACCCATGACCTTCGGCATAGCAGTCAGGGCCACTAACTATTAGACCAACAGGCGGTTTTTGTATTTTTTTTAGTTTGCCGTTCAACGTCACAATGATTGTTGAACAAAATATGTATGATTTGCGACCATATTACGTATGCTTTTACAGAATTATAATCATTCGAATCATTAAGACAATCCTCTTAGTTCATATAATCCCATTGAATGATTATTTCATGAAAAAGTCATTTATTGGGATTAAATTAACTTAGAGGGTGATTTTCACTATTAAAACTCAGATATACCATGTTTGTTGCGGTCGCGTATCATATTTTAATCATTTAACAATCTGACACTAAACGTCAAATTGCAAAAAAAAACAAGGAAATCTATTTTTTGCGGGCTACCCTAGCACATCCACCTTAAGTATAATGATCTCCAAGGCCTTCAAACACACAAGATATTAAATAGTAGGCGCTAAGCCAAACAAAGGGCTTTTCGAGTCGCTGCGGCTATTCTCAAAAATGTTTGTTTTAAGATCCAGAATAAATCCCGGTGTACCAACTGACACAAAAATTCTATTCAACAGGAATAATACAAAGAGTTAGTATGACAGGACAAAGACTCGGCCGTTTACCACCGTGTTACGTCAGTCCTCTTGATTTGTGGCAAAGCAAACATCTAGAGCTCATTCTTCGCGCAAAAATACGAGGCCTCTTGACATATTTTTGCTGGCTCCGGATGAATTGTTGATGAATATCTATACCGCCTCCAGTCCCGAGCGACAAGATTCTTTTTTAACAGAACCACCGATTCTGATTGCAGATTGGAGTCCCTTTGTTCATTTTGGGTCAAAGAAAACATTTTCGGATTTTCTCACTCACAGGTTGCGGTCAAATGTTTGTTGTGACGAATGACTGATCGATAAAAACGTTCAAGTTGTTCTGATAAGCTTAAGAGGGTCATTTCGAAGCGTCAGAGTATTTTGAATCCTAAGACTCATCCGTCATTTTTACGAAAATACGATGTAGGTCTTACTGTGAGACATAGATACTTTGAAACATTATTAGGCTGATAGTCCTGTCGTAATCTAGTTAGGCTTTGGTTTTCAAGATCTTTTGTTGCCCAATCTTTCTGGAGAGATTTACAGTTTGTTAGAACTCCCGCATTTTATTACTTTTCATCTATTTACATCCATAATTGCTTTGAACAGGAACTTCACGATTCGATTAGAAAGAAAGAAATAATATTTATTGGCAACAGGTAAAAACATGCACACACTGTTGAAACATGAAAATAACAAAAAGAATAGTAAAAAATAAATGGCATGTCTTACGGCTGCACCAAAAGGCTAATTTCAGCGGTAATGCCAGACAGATGCAGTTGTATGTCGCTGGTTTTCAAATGCATTTTTTGGGACGAATGACGGTTGAGTAACACAACATATCATAGTACTTATGTTAACATTACTAATCCTTTCATCACGATGGCAAAGTCAAGCTCTATTTTAAGTGCTATCAACAAGAAGAAGAAGAGGTTTTTATTCATTTTAAGGCATCCACAGGATAGTCCAGCTAAGCCAAATAAAATGGTACTGTTAACTTTTGCGACGGTAATGTTAAATTCTGTGTCTACTAACATAGTGTATAAGCTCCCATTGTTACTAACCATAATGGATCCTGTTATCTATATCTATATCTATATCTATATCTATACTTATAATAAATCTGTAGAGAAGTCAATTCTGTACATTGAAAATATATTCAAAATTAATATTGGAGGATGACTGGTGATCGATACTGATGCCAAAAATGCAATCAGTAAATTTTTTGTCTGTCTGTCTGTCTGTCTGTCTGTATGTGCACGCATGGATAAAAAACTACTGAAGGGATTTTAACCAAACTTGGTACAATTGTAATCCGTACTCCTGGGCAGGTTATAGGCTATATAACATAACACTAAGACACATAGGAGCCGAGCAGTGACGATAAATTCAAAGCAAGTCGGATGAAAATGCGCTTTCGAGCTCCTATCCTCGCATACGTTGATCATACACAAAAAGTATGTATTACAAAGATGTTGATCTTCAAAATATCAACAAAAAAGTTCTCAGTAACAAATATCTATATCTTATAAATTAGCCACAATAACACGTTTAATCGTTAAGCATTTCTTCGAAGTATCTATTTTACATATAATATAAAAAACCGACGTGAAGTAAAATTTCATGGCTAAAGTGTTATTTTTAACTTTTTAAATGTTTACTTTTTTGCGGTGGGGGTTTTTTAAATTTTCAATTTAATTTTTATTTTAATATTTTTAAACGCATTAATTTTGTTTTATAGAGTAAACTGTATGAGGATTTTCAGTGCATTGTATGTAGAATCAAATGCTGGTTAAAACGAATCCAAACACGACATATCTGCTATTATTTCAAGAGTCTACCTACTGATGTGCTGAATAGCCTGGCCGCAGCATCAGCTCATCCTGTTGCCATCAGTGCATTGTGTTTAGAGTCAAATGCTGGTTGAAATTAATCCAAACACGACATAACTGCTATTATTCTGTCAAGAGTCTACCGACTGGTGTGCTGGATAGCCTAGCTGCAGCATCAGCTCATCCTGTTGCTATCAGGTCATTGTGTGCAGAATCAAATGCTGGTTGAAATGAATCCAAACACGACATATCTGCTATTATTTAGTCAAGATCTACCTACTGGTGTGCTGGATAGCCTGGCTGCAGCATCAGCTCATCCTGTTGCCCTCAGGGCATTGTGTGCAGAATCAAATGCCGGCTAAAATGAATCCAAACCCGACATATCTGCTGTTATTTTCCCAAGAGTGTATTAGTCTGCTAAATATCCTGGCTGCATCAGACCAAATACACCATAATGTTGCTTATTAATATTACACACACGGGTGTTTGAAATTTTAAGACACACATATGTTTGTAAGTAAAGTTAATACCCATTAGACGTCTAAAATAGCAACGGTAGCTAACTCAAAAGAGCTGATAACCTTGAAACGGCTGAACCGATTTTGATGAATTATGTGTAAGAACCATCGCAAGAAACCCTGCTTTCAAATAAAAAAAACCGCATCTAAATCGGTTCACCCGTTTGGGCGCTACGGTGCCACAGACAGACAGACAGACAGACAGACAGACAGACAGACAGACAGACAGACAGACAGACAGACACACACACATAGCGGTGAAACTTATAACACCCCTCTTTTTGCGTCGGGGGTTAAAAACAGTAACGAAAGAAAAACTGTACATTGAGAATTTTCAAACTTTAAAATAAGTGGCTTTTGTTAGAAAAACGTAACTGGTGACAAAAAGTGACTTTTTAGAATTTTTGTCTGTATGTATGTCCGGGGTAAACTCAAAAAGTACTGCATGGATTTACTTCAAATTTTGCATGAATATAATACTAAGAGGTCGGGTCAACACATAGGCTACATATTATCACGCTATCACCTATACACTATAAAAACTACGCCATTTAAGTAACTTTGGCAGAGAAACATAGTTAAATGAATGTTAGTAGTATAAAGACAATTTGGAATCAGCGCCATCTATGAGAATGTATGAAAATCAAATCAAGTAACACATGAACAGTTTTTGAAAATTAATTTAAATTTTGATTGTGTTGATGAGGTTAGTAGTAAGTTATTCTTAAAATTCATAGATGGCATTGTGCATTTTTTTCATAAAAGTTGTATCGTATAGTTCGTTTTGACAAATTAAAGTTCCAACAAAACCCTCAAAATCTTGAGCTGAGTTCGGATCGTTTCATATAGGATGAGTGTACGATGGCCAAAAGGAAGGCAATTGAGGCCGTGGACAGAACCCTGCAGGACATCTGCAGGATTGGATTTGATGGGTAGTGTCGCAGTTCTGTTTGGTGGAGATTTCAGGCAAACGCTTCCCGAGGTGACGCGGGGATCGAGGGCTGACGAGGTGAATGCTTCGTTGAAACGATCTTCGTTGTGGTCACGAGTTCGTACGCTGCGCTTGACCATTAATATGAGAGCTCGGCTCGACGGCATTGCACGCGCTCAAGAATTCTCCGATGTTCTTTTAAGTCTTTGGCAAAGGCACTCTACCAGAAGAGAGAAGTGGACAGGCGGTGCTTTCAGATTCTCTCGGTAGAGTGGAATCCAGCTTAGAAGAACTCATTCGCTGTGTGTACGGGGACATCAGTCGTATACCGCACCAGCAGAATTCGTGCGAGAGGGCCATTTTGGCGCCCAAAAATGATAATGCTGCAGCAATTAACGAATGCATTCTCTCAGTCATTGAGGTGAATGAAGTGGTCTACACGTCGATAAGCACTGTAGTCGAGCAAGATGACGCCACAAATTATCCCGTGGAATATTTGAACTCCCTGTCAGCAAGTGGACTTCCAGCGCATACCATCAAGCTGAAGGTCGGCGTCCTGGTTATGCTTCTTAGGAACAAATCTCCTCCGAAGTTGTGTAACGGGACCCGCCTTAAAGTCATCTCGCACCCCAGACACCATTGAGGTGGAAATTCTTACGGGTTGTGGCGTCGGCGAGGCAGTATTTATACAACGCATTCCCCTTATACTTTATAGCTTCCCGATCCAGTTCGAGCGCGTACAGTTCCCCGTGAGTGTTTGCTTAGTGATGACAATCGCATAAGTCGCAGGAGCGGATACTCAGGGCAGCGGGTGTAGATCTCAGGACGAGTTGCTTCTCACACGGGCACCTGTACGTCGCTTGCTCCCGCGCCACCAGTCCTGAGTCTCTTTACATTTTGGCTCCATTTTTGGTTGGTATAACTACCAACGTAGTTTATAGGGAAGTGTTGTAAGGTATGACACCTTTGTACGTATTTATACTTTTTTTTATTCTGGAATGTATTCCAGCATTATTTTCTCTATTTCCTTCAGTCACATGGTATGACTGAACTAAGCAGGATTCCCATATAACTCTCTTCATCTTCTTCTTATCCTGTGGTTAGTGCCTAACCTGGTGTCAGAGTTTTAATGATGCCCATGGGCCTCTGACTTGGCATTACATGCCCTTAAGAAATATCTCTCAGGCATGTCGGTTTCCTCACGATGTTTTCCTTCACCGTTTTTGAAGCAAGTGATAATTATGCGCACATAAATCCGAAAAGTCAGAGGTGCGTGCCTTGGGTTCGAACTCGAGACCTATGATTTGGCTCTCTTCATGTAACTTATACATATTATAATGCTATTTTAAAAGTTGTTTACTTATAATGCTATAGCGACACTGGCATCTTAGGTATTTTTGGTGCTGTAGAACCTTCACGCAGACGACGTCGCGGGCAGCAGCTAGTCTGAAATAAATATATATTATTATTATTATTAAGCAGTCGGCTGCCTCCTATTTCTGGGTTGATTAACAGGATGACATTTTAAAAAATATTCCCGCTGCCAAATACCAAAAATGGAACCCTTATAATTCCGGCCAGTCCGTTCGAAGGACGTTGATTCGATGAGCAGCTAAACAAAGGTGTAGGGGAATAACAATAACAAGAATTAGGGGTGGTTCCTGTTATAACCAAGCCCGTAACCAAGGGACAAAGTTTTAGAACTTACAAACCTGATAAAATTCCAACGAAAATTATTTTAAAGAATTTTGAGGACTGCGTAGTTTTTGTGATGTGATGTGGGATATGTTTGGTTGCAACTGCAGAATAGACTTTGGTTTTCGTCACAGTTTTTCAAGAAATACTATGGAATGCAATCTTATTTTTGCTGTTGACTTAAGTTATTAGGCTCGCCTGTAGAAACCTTTAGTGAGCGAAGTCTGACACTCATTTCAGCGGTTACAGGTCGATAACTCCATGCGTTTCTGAGTAAAATGGTCTTGACGGACAGATACACGGACAAAACTAATTATTAGGGTTCCGTTTTACTTACTGAGGTACGAGACCCGAGATTTTGTATTTGGTAAAAATACATTAAATTTTATTAAATTTACATTCAAAACACATTATATAAAATATGATATAATAATTATTTCGAAGTCTTCTTGGTTTGTCGGCCGGATCCACATTAGTCCTGTCTAGGTAGGGCTGCTACATCATCGAAACCAAATAATTTGGTTAATGGTTTTTTATGTCTTGTGCCGCGAATGCTCATGCTAGTGGCACGGATTTGGTATTATTATATTATTATTTAGTATGTTGTATTTGGTTGCCTAAGTGATAATATAGGTACTTAGTCATAAATCTGCAAACAAAAGCATTAAAAAAACAATTTTTAAATTAATAATAAAATAAAACAAGTCCATTTGACTGGCCTGTTGGTCTAGTAGTTAGTGACCCTGACTGCTATGCCGGCTATGTCGTGGGTTCGATTCCCACCCAAGACAAATGTTTGTGTGATGAGCACGATCATTTATTCTGTGTCTGGGTGTTATTTATCTATAATATGTATGTATTTAGAAATATATAAGTATGTTTATCAGCTGTTTAGTACCCATAACACAAGCTCTCAAGCTTAACTTGGGACTAAATGGCGTTGTGTGAAAAGTTGTGGAATATTTATTATTATTTATTTATTATTTTAACAAGATGCAGCTGAATGCCAGTGTCTTACATGGGGCAACTGCCTGTCTGACCTCTACAACCCAATAACAGAAACCAACTCATTAAAACAAAATAAATTGGCTAGACATAAAACAAGAATGAAAGAAGATTTCCAAAATGAAAAATGATTATGCAGATTTAGATTTACAGTCTGAAAATCAAATTGAATTTACAGTTTGACTGATACAAAAAAGCAAAATAAAACTTCTTGGCAGCTCTAAGTTTTGCAAGTCGAAAATTAAATAAAAACTCGCTTCGTCTACACTTAACGAAAGAGTTGAAACGAATCTACTAAGGTATCATCACGCCTGTTTTCCCCGAAGGACTAGGCTGAGATGTACTTGTAGCAAAATTATGCCAGTTATGTTAAAGTCCCATGTATTAGGAGGCGAACCCATTGCCATTAGCCTGGCACAAATCCAGACTCTGGGCTTCTACTGAGAAAACACATTATCCCTTTGCCTGACCCAGGAATCAAATTTATGACTTCATGCACAGCAGTAGAGTTTTTGACCACGAGATCAATGAGTTAACAAGTCAATCTGATTAATGTTATACAAAGTATTGTACACCTATTTTAAAAGAGTCAGTATGGAATTTCTTGTCCTTTTCCTTTCCATATAAAAAGTCCTCCGTTTTGGAAGGGGCAACTAGAATCCTTTTTATTTCTTTTTTTAACTTTTAAGTATAACGTTTAAAAGTGCCTTTTAACGGTCAAATTATTCTAAACAAAAAAAAATCAAATCAAATCAGTCAATTTTTTCTAATTATTATAATTAATTTAGCAAATAACAATCAAAATATAAAACACAAAGCACACATAAGTAATAAGTTGTTTACGTGTGTGTGTGTTTAATGTTTTGAAATACTTCTAACATGTTTACATTTACAAGCTAAATATTATGAAAAACTTATTAAACAAAAGTATCAATGTTTTGTGGATATACATAAACACGATTCGTTACAAAACAAAAGGTAAGTTAATTATAAACACAGCGTTTACTAAACATTATATAATCAAAACATACATAAATTCACGCCTTTACTACGGAGTAAGGCCTAAGACTACAGCAGTGTTATTTTAATTACCCACTGAAAATGTAGGTGAAGTGAAGGCCTTAACTTTTACCTAAACTTTCACGGTGAGATTTTAACAAAATAGACTGGCAGTACGCCACCTTCTAAGATCCTAACATACATCCAAACAATCTTAAATATGGACACAATGCAAATCCCCAAACAGTATTACATCACTAGTGGAACAATCAAACCGGGTTGGATTGAAAAGCTTCGTTGGCTCCGTTGCTAAATCGCGCAGAATAGTGTCGTAATAGACTGGCCAGGGACTCGACGTGAAAAAGAAACGCGAGATGCAGCCAATCAATCTACATTTACAATCATATGAGTATCGATCCGGAATGTAGGGCGACCGAGAAGTCTTGGTAGGTACTTGATGGTACGTCGTGGGAACAAAATGGTGTGATGGTGATTATGGTGCTTTAAAAACGGTGAAGGGAAACTTCGTGAGGAAACCGGCATGCCTGAGAGATATTTTTCGACGGTATGTAAAACCAAGCCAGAGGCCATGGGTGGCTTAAAAACTTTGACACCAGCATGCGTAGCATGAACACATTGAACACCGAAGAAACGGCCTTTGTCTACAGACGAATCGGCAAAGTGACAGATTATATAGACAGGAACCTCAATCTGTCAAATTTCTTTCAATAAACCTGCCTGCATAGCATGAACACTTAATTTCTTTTCTTCCGAGACACGACAAAGACCGTTTCTTCGGTGATCATGCTACGCGTGCTGGTTAGTTACTAAACACAAGAAAGAATAAGAAGAAGAATGGTAATTCATTGAAGGCATATCTCCAACAGTGAGCTCCGTCTGTGTTTTGGATGTAATCACGATGAGTGTTAAAAGTTACGTGTACATTTACTGATCATTTTCATACGTTTGGATTATAATTGAGTACATTTTAAAATAAACTAGTTACTCAAGTAAATCTTGATTATAAATTAACCCATAGAAGATAATCAGAAAATAAAATTAAAATGTGAAGATATAATGCTCAATACAAAATTTTAATTGAAAAATGTTATTACACGATGGACGAGTTTTTGAATGATCAAGTTTGTAACATTAAGTAATTTCGGTGGTGATATATATATATATATATTTTTTTGTTTTCTCTTTCTATAATATTTATGAATCTTTTGACATCTGTAGTTTTTATTTTTTATTTTTTTTTACTGTTTACTTTAAAACTACCCATATTTGTATGTCGTACTACAGACAAAACATAGCGCACTGTATTTACTTTTAAGATCTGTATCTTCTGTTACCTATGTTTTACAAATAATAAATGATTGATTGATTGATTGATTGATTGATACAAACAGAAGTTATATCATATCAAAATTTAGATTGCAGCAAACTAATCTGACGACCTAGAGGTCAAGCAGGTCAGGCACTTACCTATTATGTACGAGGTTGTTTATTCAAATTCTCGTAAGTAACTTTATCTGAGACATTAAGTCTAAAATTGCCGACCCACCTTGAAGAACTTTTTCTGTATGAGAAAGTAGTTCTTTGCCCTGCAGTGGAACAGTCAAAATCAAAATCAAAAGTCTTTATTCAAACCAGGCTGAGAATCAGCACTTTTTGAACGTCAAAAAAAAAATACATAAAGACAGTCCCCCAAAAACGGCCCACCCCAGTGTTTGTGTTTAAGTAAATTATTAAAATACCACTAAAAATAAAAACAACAACAAACATTTTTTACTTCACAATCATTAGAGCATTTTTTCAATGATCAAGATGACTCACCCAGCGTATACCGTTCGTCAATCGAATCGTAGCTCTGACGAATAGTTTAGAAAAGACTTCATTTGATGTATGCAGAGGGTTACTCCAATATCGGATAGAACGAAAACGAATTCGTCGCGAGCAACCCCTCTATTGATATAAATAAATTTATTGACATTTTTATCTTGTTATTTTCTAAATAATGTAATTCAATAACTCCTCGATGTAAAAGTGATTTGATTCAATTTAAAACGTACCGCAGACGGCACTATAAAATTGATAGTAGCAATAAATAATTTTCAAGTAGATAAGTTCCATATTTTTTATTTGCTTTTTGTGTAGGTAGGTACTCATAAAAAAGATCTAACGTAACAGAACATCACGCCTGTAATCCCCGAAGGGTAAAAGAGCGCTGGTAATATGTGGGTGTACTACCTGTAGTACACCCACATATTACCAGTTAAGTTAAAGTCCCATTTAATAGGGGGCGAGCCTATTGCTCGAATCGGGCACAAATCCAGACTCCGAGTTGTTACTGAGAAATTCCAGACGAAAAAACTCAATAACAATTTGCCCGATGTTTTATTCATGCTCAGCAGTTGCGCTTGCGATCACTAGACCAGCGCGGCAGCGAGAGAGTCTAATAATATGTTCTCATCACATTCTATTTAAATACAGACGCCAGCACATCAACCTACCCCAATGTGTCAAATCTCTTTGATAGGTTTCAACTTCATTCTGAACACAATAAGGTTAATGTTCAATTGGGAAAATTTGACAGTTTGGGGTAGGTTGATGTGCTTGCGTCTGTATCTAAAATATTAGCCTTCACGTATGCGGGACGAAGAATTACGAATTTGATACCTTTTGCTTTGTAAACAATAGAGAACATGCTCGTAATTCAAAGCTTTTCTCTTTTAAAGTAATTCAATTAGTTCAATTTCGTGTTTTACTTATTTTTTAAATATGCATAATTTCTAGCCCTAACCTTACATCTCCACCACCAGACTACATAAAGTTGTCAGTTTTGTGGAAAATGACGACACATCATGGCTGCGATAGTCACGGACGTTTGAATAGGGTAAAACGGGATAAACTAACGGGAATTCACTTTGAATCTCTTTAAGGATTGGATTAAAAAAATGTAAAACTGGGAGATATTTTAGTTTTTCATCTTTAAATTTACGAAGTCAGAAACAATATCTTTACCTACTACAACAATACATAAAAAAAATCACAACTTTAAAACGAACACAATTAAGTCTCAAACCAAGCACAGCTTGTACAGACGCCAGCATATCAAGTTACCCCAATGTGTCAAATTTTCCCAATTGAATATGAACCTTATTTTGTTTAACATAAAGTTGAAAAACGATCAAAGAAATTTGACACATTGGGGTAACTTGATGTGCTGGCGTCTGTACTATGAGAACTAGTTTACTGATAAACATACTTAGATATTTCTAAATATGTACAGACGCCAGCACATCAAGTTACCCCAATGTGCCAAATTTCTATGATCGTTTTTCAACTTTATGACAAACACAATAAGGTTCATATTCAATTGGGATTTGACACATTGGGGTAACTTGATGAGCTGGCGTCTGTACATGCGTATTATAGATAAATTACACCCAGACAGAACAAATGATCGTGCTCATCACACAAACATTAATATTTTCAGAGTATTAAAATTTGCGATGTCGGACCTTTGTATTTTGGGGCAGCTATACCATATAGAGGATAGTTGTCTTGTTTATTTAAATTACGTTTAGTAAAGATGATCGTCTGAGAATCATTTATCCCGCATTTTTAAATCGCAACTTGTCTTCATATATATGCAATCGCACCAAAACACGAAACGCGGTCAACTTAGTGGTAGTTGTAGAGTTTCTCAATAGATAAATAAAATAGCATACGATCGATTCGTGAAACTAGAGTAATTAAAATTGGGGCAACTAAACCCCTGGGGCGTCTGTACTGGTTTTACCCTATCCCTATCACGAATATTTGACGTAAGCGTACCTATTGTCTGTCTGTCAATTCGAATGATTTTCAAATTAAAAATGCAACAATGATATGAATATTTACTTTTTAAAGTATTTTTAACCGACTTTCAAAAAAGGAAGAGGTTCTATGTTCGTGTGTATTTTTTTTTTTTTTTTTTTTTTTTTTTTTTTTTTTTTTTTTTTTTTTTTTTTTTATGTATGTTACCTGATTTCTCCGCCATTTGTGGACCGACTCTCGAAATTCTTTTTTTGTTTGAAAGAGTAGACTCCTGAGGTGGTCCCATTTTAGTTTGGTGAAGATCTGGTGCTGATCTTCGGAGATATACAACGGAACTCTTCAAAAATAGACGGCAAATCTATCGTGATTGCTGGAATCGCTTGGATATTTATTGTTTATACAACATCATGACGTATCATCAAGCCTGTATGCTCAGAGGGGTAGGCAGATGTGTTCAATATACATAGATTTCGACAGTTAGGTATGTTAAGTTTCATTTATTAGGGTTAGGTGGATAACCCTATTATAATGACATGACATGTATTGTTAACAATTAACAATATAAAATCAATTCATGGCAAATGTTTGTATGGGAACAACTAAAAACGGAAAAATAAAAAAACTTTTTTACAAAAAATAAAACCGACTTCAAAAAATAACACTAAACGGTGTAAAATAACTCTAAATTCGGAAGTCGGTGGCCCATCAAGAATAAGACAAAAGTACCAAAGCCACAGACTTCCGAATTTAGAGTTATTTTACACCGTTTAGTGTTATTTTTTGAAGTCGGTTTTATTTTTTGTAAAAAAGTTTTTTTATTAATGTTAGTTAACTTATTGTGAAAGTAAGGAATATAGGGAACTTTTTTCTTAGATTTTATTCTTTAAATTATTGTCTGAACAGTTGCGAAAACTTAATACCTACTTAATCATACACAAATGTTCTTTCTTTGGTATTGTTCTTCAAATCGTCAAGCTCCTTAAATTCTGAGTTCAACTAACGATTATAAACTAACAAATGTGTATGGCACTGAATAGACAGGTCCACCCATAAATGTCTAGTGTTTTTATTTATCAAACACCATTTCAGACACTTATCTTCATCGTGGTTCCCGTTCCCGCATGATCCGACCAAGTACCAAGATAATGCCCAATCATTACGGACCTCTGAGTTTTATAGGTGTTTCTTCTCAGAGGTTTAAAAACAACATTTAGACTTTCAGAAAACCTTGAGAAAATCACGACCAATTAATGCTAAGCAAGAAGTCCAGGATTTGTTTCCCATGTCGCAAAAAGTGTAGTTGGTATTTGCCATTAAGAATTTCTCAGACCGGAGTCTAGATTTGTGTATGGTTGAAAGCCATACGCCTTAAGGCAACCTTAGGTATAAAACGGGACTTATAATACACCTATACAGATACATCTTTGCTTACCTTTCGAGAAATACAAATAAGATGTTATGTCCTCGAAAAACTTCTTCAGCTCATTTTATACAAAGAAAAATAAAAACATTTCTCGAAATCGATCTGTTTCTATGGAACTCAAGAGGCCTTGGGAGGAGGTTCAAAGTGATTTTCCACGTGGCGTCTATTATTAGATTGCGCAGACTCAGATTTATTTATGCATTCCTAGAACATTAATTCAGCAAGTTATACTGGGAATTGAGGTTGTCTGACTTTGGAAAATCACACTTATTAGAAATACGTACCACTTAAAATAATATTGCTACTTGATAAGTAAAATGTTATTTTTTTCAATATTTTTGGTATTCTTCCAATGTTTTTTTGTAAAACAAGTTAATAATTTGTTGCATGTGAATGAACATTTTATTACTGTCATATTCATAGCAATGTTCTTTATACATATATTTGTCGATTTTTGCTTATTTTTCTCATAGCGATACTTGGTGAAGTAAAAATAACGAAATAAAGCCAAGTATTCAGAATAGCAACTTCCTTTGGTTTAAAACCTCCCTTAAAATAGAACCATACCACAACCTTAAAATAGAATTTGGAAATAACGTCATAAGCTAAACCTTTTAGGCTATTTTTAGATTTTCGTGGTAGCATTTTGTGGTTCTTTGTTGCTCCCTTACGTCTCAATTGCGTAACAATTTAATTATAATAAGTTTTTTTGAAGTAATAATAATTCTTTAGCATAACTTGGGAATCGATGTATGAGATTCTTACGATAATCTATTTTGAAAAAAATAATGGAGTACTTTGGGGATTACCCATTGTTATGCCATGAGCATGTGGCGGTGTCTATCGCCAATATATTGGATTGTCTGCTTTTAGCAACACCATTTCGAAAAACTAATTAATGTGGGACTGCAACAAATATTAAACAAACTCCCCAACAGTCCCTATCGTTCAGATAAATAGTGAACTTGCCATTGATCATTGCTGATTTATTTTAAAAAATCACAGTGTCCATAATAATCCGGTGTCTATAATAACTAAGTACTAACTCATCGCAGTAGCAATATAGTAGCCGATAAAATTTATAGGTATGAAATTGAATTGAAGGCAAGGAAGCCTCCGTCGCTGGCGACGTCGGCTGGCGTGAAATTATCAAGTGCAACATCGTAGATTAAGTGCCGACGATCCTTAGTAACCTACCCGAGATCGATCGACCCACTTCATAAAGAAAATATACTTGGTGCTACGGATCGCATGGGTGACTCATGTGAATGTGGTTCATTTGTTTCAACGTTTTGTTTTAAACAAGTAACTTATGATTGAAAATAGTAGGTGTGAGCAAGCTTTGACATTTATTGAATAGATTTTCAAAGTTTTCTTAGCGTGAATATTAACAACAACGTTGTGGTCGACAAAAAGAGAATGCTTCTGGTTTTGTCACTGTGAGAGGATGAATTATTGTATTAAGCAGATGTAAGTGAAGACGCTGGGACGTCTTAGAAGGACCTATCAGATCTCTTTGGTGATGCTTTTCAGAAGGTCAGGTTAGGCGATTAACACATTCGCGCGGTCGAGCGGTGTTCGTGTGTTAGGCATCAATGGATTGAATAAATGCCAATGCGACATTGATATCCACTTCACTCACTGCCTACCGCGTTGGTGCGCGGTTTCGTGTGTCAATCGCCTTTTAGAATCGCAAGTAGATTGCAAGCGCCGCGTGTTTAAGAAACGTTGGAGCGTGGTTTGTACCCCATGGGTAAAAAAGGGGTAAGTTTATGCTACCCCAAACCTCAAATCAGTATAAATATTAATACAGTAGGACGACGCCTTTGATCTCTGGAAAAATGCCGACAACTTCTACACGCGTTACACTTGAAAAATACCTACGAACATCACTTTGTTCGCAGTGCGGGAGCGGCTTTCCCGCGTCTCGTCCCTCACACCCCGCACGATTGCCCTGTCTAGACAGCTTCGGCAGATGTTTTAGACTGTGCCCAAACTGTCATTTTCTTCCGATTTGGACATGAACCTTATATAAGTTTCACCAACAATTGTTTACACTAAATACAGCGACACTATGTAACATTCTTTAAAACTCATTTAGTACCAAGGCTTTTTAGTCAAAGTATATTTTAACTAAAAAGCCTAGGCACCAAACTTCTTACAACTCTCATAAAGCAATAGAAGTTTACACCACTTCATGGAGCCCGGTTTTAAAATTGTTATGCCGTAATGCAGTAGAAAGTGCAACCTCAGGAACAGCAAATTCTGTTAAAACGCCAGTCAGTGCCAGTAAGCTAGTGGTTACGATAAGGCCAACAATGTTCAGCTTAATACCTGCCAGCTGAGTTTGTTACAAAAAAAAATTCTATGTTGTTAAAAAAATAATTTACCTTCGCACCATGCGCAAGTAGGTATTAGTCGTTCCATGAGTAGGTGCGGTGTACGCTTACCAGGTCAGTAAACTAATATTATAAAGGTGATTTAATTTTTTACCAATAATTATTAGGCCTTTGTTTTGTTTGAGAAATGTAATTCATTATTATTTTTTTTTTTGTGTTATTATTTTAACGGACTTATAATACCTTCTGCTCAATTTAAAGTGATAACCTAATCACCACGGTGTATACGAATGAACAGTAAACTTAACCTGTTATAGTGTAATCTACCTGATGCTGCTCAATTTAATGTGTTTTACACACCACGCTGTATACGAATGAACTTCTTATCAAGGTCAACTTAACCTGTTATCTTGACCTTCATTCCAATATTACTGTTTTATTTGTTAAAGTACTTTCGCGATAACAAAAATAAATATTTAATAATAATTATTTATTAAATATTAAATATTTAATAAATAATTAGTCTAAATTTTAAAAAATACAGTGATAATTACTATCACCGTATTTTTAACCGACTTCAAAAAAAGGAGGAGGTTCTCAATTCGGTTGTATGTTTTTTTTTAGGGTTTGTTACCTCAGTACTCCGTCATTTATGGACCGATTTTCATTTTTTTTTTCATTTGATAAGATATACTAACAGATTGGTCCCATTTGTATCAAAACTCATATCTGATGAGGATCCTCGAGGATTTGAGGGAACTCCTCTAAAAATATAGGCACACACGCACCGATTTAACATTTTTAGTACCTAACAAATCAAGCATTTTCATTAAGATAGTATCATTTGGTGAAGAAAAACTGATGAAGAAGACAGGCAACGGAACTCTTCAAAGTATAACAGCAAATTATTTGCGATTGCTATTGTCAGATGTCTCTGCTGAACTTTTGTATTACCATAACATAACATTACGCCCTTCTCTTTTAAAGGGAGAGTTACTTACAGATCAATGCTTAAATAGAACTTCTTTAGCAATTGTTAACAAATTTTAATGATTCTTTCAAGATTTGAAAGACTTTCTTTACATACTAAGAAACTAAAAATTGCAAAATAAAATAAATAAAACAACCGACTTCTTAAAAAAACACTAACAGGTGCAAAATAACTCCAGTTTTGGAAGTCGGTGGCCAATAATGAACGAAACAAAACCTCCAAAGCCACAGACTTCCGAAACTGGAGTTATTTTTCACCTGTTAGTGATTTTTTAAGAAGTCGGTTGTTTTTTTTGTAATTTTTTTTTTTAAGGTATTTACATAAAAGGAGGTGCTTTTGATACACTATACTAAACTTGATAGTCGAAGGCTCTCATCAGCTGGAGTCATATTGAAGAATAATTAATTAGTACCTATTGTAAATCGGTAAACCTGAGAGCTAAGTTTATTATGGTGCAGGCCATAGATATCCGGTGGAGGCAGATATTTATTGTTTTACTCTCGTTATAAAGGTATCAATCCATCCTAATTATCGTAAAGTTTTAAAACTACCCGACATGTCGTTCTTTATAATTATTAGTGCAATGTTCAATTTAATTAAGTACTAAAAGTAGTGCCCGTATTAAAATACCTTATACGTCGGGTTTTTAGTGTTATGGCTTATGCATTATTACCACAGATATAGATAGGACCTAGATAACGCAAGTATCACGATCTGTATGAAAACCAAGCGTGCCATTTTTTTACTGTACGCAATGTAATACAAATGTTTTGTTTTTCTCAAATTTGGTATTACCATGTATTACTGAGGGTATCAGATTAAAAATAATTGTTTTTTTAATTAATTCCGCTTAACGTTAATCACAAAATGGCTTACTGGTGGAAGGAAACGGAGTGAGAAAGTGGCCACTTACGATTTTTGTACGTAATCTAGGCACGCGAAGTAGTTGCTCTAGCGTTATCTAGGTCTATCTACATCTGTGATCATTACTGTCTAAATCAGCAGTTCTGCAAGCAATAGTGGAGGCGGCAAGCTATGACTTACAGTTTATTACACAGCATCTGGCATTTTTTTAAACCACCTACCTATACTAATATTATAAAAGAGGTAAATATTGTGCGTTCGTGAGTTTGTGGCGTTTGTAGGAAATAATCTCAGGATCTACTAAACCGATTTTGAAAATTCTTTTTTCAAGGGAAAACCACATTATTTGTGAGTTGCAAAGGTTTTATTTTATTTTCAAAACTAAGAGGGAGTGGAAGGGATTTTAACGCACAAAGCACGAGCACAGTTTTTCTATACTGTCAGTGTTAATTTTTTTCAAGGCTTGATGTCACTGTTAAAAACGAACACCGAGCTCTGATGAGGCAGCCATCTTGTTACGACAAGCGGTTGACATCGAATGGCGGTAAAGTGCTTATGCAATCACGTGCTCGGTGGACGTTATATTTTGATGGCATCCCTTTTAATGTAAAAATAAAATAAAATAATTATTTATAACAATGTAGTGTTAAGAAACTATACGAACTATATATATATGTATAACCTAACCTAACTAATCATACCTATCCTATAGCGAACCTAACTACCTAACCTAAGTACCATAATGAAATGCGTTGATTTTGAAAGATACATTTTTCATAATTTTGAACTGGCCTACTGTGCTGCGTGTCTATGTCTTACAATACTAGATAAGGAAGTAGTATTTGCAGTAGTAGTGGATAGGAGGTGTTGATAAATGCAAGTTTTTCTTGGAAATTCAGTTATTTAAAAAAAATCTTACTAACTTCTAGTTTCTTCTTCTAGTTTCTTCTTTAAATTTTCTAGTTAAATAACCGGCCAACATAGGTTAATTCCTATTAACGAACTCAGTTACTATTAGTTATAGACTAGCTAGTATTTACTTGGTAAAGTAGGTACAATACATGTAGTATTGACATGTAATATTAAAGTTAACCTGTACTTCAAGTTGGTATTTTATAAACAAAGATTATTCAACACGCTATTGAGGCATGTTGTATATACCTATAGGTACTACACTTTACGCCCGGACAGTTCTAGATCGTTAATCAATTGACTAGCCAAGCTTAAGGGGTTGGACAGCCAAGAAATCATGACGTCTGTCTAAAAGCTTACGGATACACGAAACTGCAGAATTAGGAACTCGTCTCATGTCGTAATATCTGCCTAAAGTAAAACAACATCTGCACGCATAGCATGACCAGAGTAGAAACAAGTATGTCGACCGAAAAATCGTCAGTAACAGATGGTAGAAGAAACATGTCTGCCGATTATAAAAGAAATAATGCTCCATATTGTAGTCTATTGTCGATTGAAGAGTCTACACATATCTTCTCTTCATTCTTGACATTGTCGTGTGGGAGCAAACCAACTTTCATTGGTATTGTTCATCAGCACGTGGAGCTCCTCAAGTTCCGAGTTGTTACTCACGATTACTGACAAGACGATTTTTCATTTTAAATAACTGGGACTAGGTAAAACAAAAAACCAAAAATACGCGAATAAGGTTCTTTGCAGATCGTACTTTTCAAACGACATCTGACATAAAAAAAAAATAACTAAAACTAACAAAAAATAATCACAAAAAATTCTTCTGCATCGCTGCCAGCTGGTAAAGTGCCCAAAAGACTGGCGGCAACGCCACGTTGAATGGCAATGCTTAGCCTCTAGCCTCTGGCCAAAGAAGAGGCCAGCCTTTGAGTCACGGGAAGCGTCGACTAAACGTTTGCAGATGTTTTTGAAAAGAAGACGAGCACTCGGACCCTACGGCCCAAGAGTTGCTATGAAAGTCCTGTATCATAGTAAACGGCTGGTATTATTAATATAGCGAATGTGTTTGTGTACAGTCAGTGAGCTACGTTGACTGACCCATATTCCTCTTATATTTTTTTTTTAAGATGGTTCAGGTAACGCAACTCACTGACTGTATTCAGACATAACTAATTACAACTTAAACACAAATAAAATTCAAGATGAAATACTCGAAATACCATTATTTGCGGCAAACACTCCTAGCGTTACTTAAGGTTTAAGGTTTAAGGTTTAAGACATTTATTTCTCAAAACAGAACATTACATTCACTTACATGAGAAACACAGGTTAACATGGTAGGTAAGTAGATCAATGTTCATAATATGGAACAAGCATCGGAACGGTGATTATTCTAAGATTAGGTACATTTATGTTCTTTATTCTCTTAAAGTAACTTAACTTAGTGGCAAATACACAATACTACTGTAGGTAATAATAACTTAAATTTATATTTGTGCAGTATTTTGATAATTTGGCAATGGAGGTAATCCGAAAATTTTAGTTAATAGTACACTGTCCATATTACGTATCGAATTGCGATTGCTATCATGATTGCAATTGATAGCAATTGCTTATGTATTTTTATTTATTAAGTTTGTGTGTTGTTTAGAATTAGCATTGTTTTATTGTTGTGTTCATGAAAGTATATTCATTTAGGTATATATATATATTTATTTTTATTTTTCCTGTTACACTGATGTGTTTAAGTAGGTTTTTCTTGTGTAAACATTTTTATTACATAACTATTATCTTCTGTTCTTAATCTTATAATTTTTTTTTTTTTTTTTTTTTTTTTTTTTTTTTTTTTTTTTTTTTTTTTTAAACAAGTGGTACGTATTCATAATATGAAATTTTAACTTTTTCTTGAACAGGGGAAAAGATTGTATTTCTTTTATATCTTTAGGCAAATTGTTATACATTTTGGCACCCTCATGTCTAATATTCTTACTACCATAATTAGTCCGTGGTCGGTATAAGCAGATATCTTTAGCATTTCTTAGTAGACGGGTTTGTACTTGTGCTTTTTTAGTAAAAATGATTTGAGAGTGTGTTACTTTTGTCAGAATTTTCCTTATTAATATGCATGTTTGGAATTTGTACATTTGTGCAAGTGTCATTAATTTTGTTTCACGGAAGACAGTTTCAGTTGGCGTTAAGTAATTAAAGTGAAATAGTAATTTTATCATTGCTTACCTAATAGTATCTCTATACCGGCTTAAGATTCCCCCCACGTTTCCCACACAACCATCCGTAATTCTTAGAATCAAATTAACGTGTTATTTCGCTCGTTTTTCTTTACAAACTTGGGTTTTAGCTCCAAGATAACTTTGTTAATTAAATTTTGCATTTTTTTCTTCCTCGTCGACTTGCTCACCTGATTGGGATTTTACTTTCATAAAGCATTGAAAAGTAAAGTAAAATCTGTGATGGTATTTTGGTAAGGGCATAGACATAGAGAATGGACTGAGCAATACCGGCATAAAATTTACCAATCCGTAGAAAAATACAGAGGGACTGTGCTGCCAATACCTGTCTCTTTTCTATAGGTTTGTGGTTAAAGAAAGAATCAGATAACTATTGGCCGCACGTTCGCTTTATCTCTCTCACACTTTCTTACCAATATTAACTTCACAGCTGGATAAGGAACACGCAGTCCATTCTCTGTCTATGGGCAAGGGTAGTTTAGAAGGGGTGTAATATTTGCCATAATAACAGATATCGGATGAAAATTTTGTTCTTGATGTCCGATTTATAGGTATTGAATGTCTTTGATCACCATGCTTATTTAATGCGGATTGACGATTGCAGACTTCTAATTATTTTTCTTCACCGATGTCAACGATATCTAAGATCAATTAAGATTAAGATAAACTGTCTTATTTGACGAAAATAATAATACACAATTTGATAAAATTAACTGCAAATAACCTATAAATATATCAATTTATTCACTAACATAATTAATTAAATCTAATTATAAACAATATGTCAACCTCATAAATTAATAAAGACAACTTTATCGCGAGCGCCACTTTCTAGGGACAATAACTAACAATCAACGCACCTTTGACCGACCTTTATCGAATGAGCCCGAAGATACACGAAGCCACAGAACAGATAGCACAGAAGGTTGGCTTCATCTAACGAGCGTAAACGGGTACGCACCCATTAACACTTTCACACTCTCTCCCTCTCTCTTTCTCTCTCTCTCTTTTCTGCATCACCTAGAAGTTGACTGGTAGTAAAAGCCTATGGCATTAAATCCGCCCCATACATAAATGTCCTTGAAGTATTAAATGCGTACGTGTAAGTGCAAATGCCAGTCGCGGGTACCCTTGCCCTCGCAGTAAGTAGGTAAGTGAAAGGGAATCTAGCCCTGTTTTTCTCATCTTATGTAATAATTACTAAAGATATATCTATTTAGTAATATTGCTATTACCAATTTGCATTGAGTACAAAGGTTTCAAAAGCCAAAATTGTTTATTGCATTTTAATATTTCCATTCGGTGGCCAGTAGGTAGGTACTATAAAAGTAAGGATTAAAAATTCTTAATAAAAAAGTCCCACCGAATTCTATGTGAAAAATAACCGTTGTTTCTTTATCTGTAATGTCAATGTACAGACGCCAGCACATCAAGTTACCCCAATGTGTCAAATTTTCCCAATTGAATATGAACCTTATTCTGATTGGCGTAAAGTTGAAAAATGATCAAAGAAATTTGACACATTGGGGTAACTTGACGTGCTGGCGTCTGTACCTATTTGTTTCTTTTATGTGCATCACTTGACGAAAGTTTTCTCAGAAAAGGGTAATTTCCCCTTGTTTTTGTGTGCTTGCGTTTTTTATCATTGTATAAAGCTAACCTTCTTTACCTATCCGTTTCGTGGTGGAGCCGAGTTTTAAATAAGTAAAATCTTAAAGAAGGTAGTCTCTGGTTGTGTAATCCACTGGTTGATACTAAACTTTACCATTTTAGGAAGCTGAAGATTTTAGAATTATCCACTGGGGTGTGATCATTGAGCCGCGTTTGGTTAGAGTAAAACCAAAACTCACACAACTTAGCACAGAATATAGACGTAACAATGTGATTCTTATTACTTACCGCTAGGTAAAGAATATCCAAGCTTTTGCTTGGGTTTAGTCATGAAAATCCATTAACATTAATAATTATTATGTTTTGTTGTATTGCAGTGTTTTACATAACAGGTGACAAATTAAATTTATTGATTAATAATGTTAATTATGTTACATTCAAATTCTTCCAACTTAAAAGACAGATGTGTTTATGCGGGGCAGTTTATTGCATGAATTTTAATTTTGTTTTTGAATATTGTTTATCCATATTTCTACAGACATAATATTTATATTTGTAGTGATAGATAATAGTGGGAACTCCAACTGTTATTGCTCTAGTTTCTAAAACGCTAAATAAGTATCTACTGTTAATAAAATCACAAAATCATTAAACCTGGGAAACGGTTACGTAAACGTAGTTCAAAGTACGAAAGGGTTAACGGAGGGTGGTAATAAGCGCTTACAGAAGCTTCCCTGCAATACCGCGTCGAATTACAGAACCCTCACGGAATTAACCTGCGTTAAATAATACCACGGAATAGTTAGTAAATGGAGACTGAGAGGAGAAAAGCCATAACACACACCACACATATACATATTATTCGAAAGAGTCGGTATATGCCTTATTCATTTATTTAATACTTCAGGCACACAAATGTACAGAGGCGGACTTAATGACATAGGCATTTTCTACCAGTCAACATTCAGGTCATACATAGATAAAAAGTGTTTGGTTCATCTCTGCAAGAAACATGAAAATAGTAGAAAAACCTACCTTTTGCCAGGGCGAAAACCAACCGGTTCCAAATCTAGACTCCACTACGACTAGATGCAACTGATAAAATCCTGATGGAATAAATCGGAAATCGTGTCCAAGAATCGTCCGGGTAGCATTTGTGACAAACGGACCAACGAGGCAGATTGGCAAACTTAGATTTTCAGTAGAAAAAGTCATAGCTAGTTTTAAAATAAAATGTTTAGGTCTGTTGTCTTTTTAAGCACAACGTATCCAGTGTCTGATTTATCCAGTGTGTGTATATGAAACCTGTTTTTATACACATCATATGGTCACGTCCTACTAGGAATGTGCTATAAGTAGGTACAAGAATATGAGTAAAACACTGAAGAGGGAAGAAGCGTATGCTATTAAACGACAGCCGTAGACAATATAAACGTGTAAAATGCAATGTCAGTGCAAATGTCTCTCACGTGGCCATTTCTCCGCCCATTAACACTCCATTTACTCACTCATCTGTGAACAGAAGCCAACTACTTAACCTAATTAACAGAAAAAACCTAAACAAAGTGAGACCGTATTTTCGATATTTCATTGTATTATCTTGTTGCTTTTTAATTAGCTTTTCCCTAGAATTCCGTTTTATTCTCAGTATGTTTTGGTATGTAGTACAGTAGGTTGTGGTACGCAGGTGCAAATAAAAGAGATATGTTTGGGTCAATGCTCCGTGTAATAATGAATATTAAATACGTGTGCAGTTACATTTATAAGGTTAGACGAGCTGCACACTACACCTCCCCTTTTTAAAGAGAAAAAAAAAAATTACAATAAGTTTTTTTTTTTTATATAAAATTAACTTACATTATAAACAATTTTGTATTATTCTTATGAATAACATATTCCTTTCCGTCTCTTACAATCTTAACATTAGGTTCTACTTCTTCTTTTACTCTATATGGTCCTAAATAAATTTTACTTAACTTATCTCCAACCTGATTCTTAATTAAAACTAAATCTCCACTTTTATATTTAACTGGATTGCTACATACATCATAATTATTTTTACTTAACTGTTTACTATGTAACAAATTATTTTTAGCATCAGCTTGCGCTCTTTGAAGCCTATATTTTAATTCTAAAGGATAAGATTCGGGATTGTACAATGGTTCTATAAACGAATTACGTGCTAAATTATTAGGTAAATTACAATATTTTCCAAATACTAACTCGAATGGAGAATATTTTGTCTCAGTGTGAACCGTCGTATTATAAGAAAAGCACCAAAATGGAAGCCAACTGCTCCAATCACTTCTATTGCTATCGCACTGTATCCTAAGGTATGCTCCTAAGGTCTTATGTGTGTTTTCTAAAGCTCCTAGAGTTTCATGGTGATATGCTGTGGAATGCAGCTTTTTTATGTTTAATAAATTACAAGTTTCAGTAAAAACTGATGACATGAACTCTGTACCCTGATCTGTAATAATCTCCGTCGGGATGCCATACCTTAAAATAAAATTATTTACCAACATCCTAGCTACTGAAACAGTATCTTTCTTTTGCAATGGATAGGCTTCAACATATTTCGTCAAGTCACACTGTAATGTTAAAATATACTTATGATTAAGATTATCTACATCTAAAGGTCCCATTAAATCTAAACTAACTCTTTCGAAAGCTGTGGATGCCGTGGATGTGATGACCATCGGCTCCTTTGTATGCCTATTAGAATGCTTTTGGATCTGGCAGCTTTTGCACTTTTTAACATATTCGTTTACGTCATCAGTAATTCCTGGCCAATAATAATATTTCCTAATATTGTTTAACATTCTGTTAACCCCCGCGTGGCCACTTGTGGGTAACAGATGAAAATCATTCAAAATAATAGTCATTGTGTCTCTGTCAGTTACTCTTGTGACGTCTTTAATTACAACCCAAGTAACACATCAAAGCAGCATAGCGGCCGACTTACAGCATTTCTGTATCGTTTTCGCATTTTGAGTTAGTTCTATAGTAGCATTACAAACGTGTATAGGGCTACTGCAATGCTTATTTGGGCACAAATTATACGGCTTTAGATCCTAAATAGGTTCACAAAAGTTGTTTAATTGCATTACAGGCGCATTATATTAGCATTATTGTGGTCAAATAAGGTATCAATCGCTATAAAGAAGCATTATTACGGTCAATAAAGTTGCTAATTGCATTACATGAGCATTATACTAGCAATATTATTGATAATGAAGATGTTAATTGCATTACAAAAGCATTAGACTAGCATAAGAATGTAGTAAAAGAATGATTAGAGTTATTTAAGTGTCCACAGTTAGAACTTAAATAAATCCTAGATCATTGCAAAAACATCTCTAATACCACGGTACAAATGTTAAAATACAATTAACGTTGTAATTTAACTATTTTATCTCGCCCTTTATGGACGAAGACGGTCCAAACTGAGTGAGTGACATATTTGTTTGCATCAAAACAACATTTATAATACTGGTTTAGTTTTTGACTCTTTTGTTATTTCATACCTTCAAATATTACTGCGCCATTTAGTTTACTGTAAATGTCTATACAAGTTTCATTGAAAATTTTCACGCGCCTTCGATATTTTGTGGTTTTGATATAAAATGTTATTTATAGAAATGTGTGAAATAACCAAAACGATTGTGTATTCCCAGTTTATAACGAATTTTGCTTAATTACATTATAGTATTTGTTGGGCAGTATTAAATTAAGTTAAATCATTATTTTATAGGTCTATTGCTTTTATAAAATAGGTGCGAATGATAATATTTTTTGGTTATAAAATATTTACAAAATGGTGCCGGTGTATAGCAACCTTGTGAGCCCTTAAAAAGGCTTATTAATACCGCCAGCAGTATCAATACTCACGTTTGAACAATTAATAAGCCAGAGGCCAGAGAGAAGACTTTTGATGAACTACTGTAGTGCCATTGTCTATAAAGTAGTTCTATATGGGTTCACCGGTATACCAGTAGACTTGATCTAGACTGAAATAGTGCCATTACTTGAACGCAATTTTGGGGTTCCTTGAGCATAACAATATACCCCATTTCAGAATTTTTGTACAACTTGAAGAGTGGAAGGCTTTCTGCATAGCTATTCACAACTGTACGTCAGGCTATGTATCGAAAATGACACATTTTGATCACCTGATTTGACTTGCCTACAGCAAATAGCTGTCGGAAGAATAGCAGCCTTTTATTTGATTCAAACTGACTAAATGTTCGGGTTTTGGACTTGTGAACAGCGTTTAGTGGCAAATTGAATATGGCGCCCTCTAGCGGACATATAGTTGTCCTAAAAAATTTTTTTTTTTAATCTCAAAATGTCAACCGGTCGCAAAATGTCCACTTCTTACTTAGTCAACTTCTTAGAATGTCCACTTTTCATAATGTCAATTTCTCAAATGACGATTTCGCACTATGACAACTTCGCTTAAGGTCAACTTCGACATTATGAGAAGTTGACAAAGTGAGAAGTGGACATTTTGCGATCGGTTGACATTTTGAGAAGTGGACAAAACGAGACGATACGTTTTAATCATGACGTGTTGGTTATCAAATGAAAGAACTTTATTAACACATTTCAAAAATATATGTATTGTCAGCGGTTGCTCACGGCTTTGCTTGCATAAACCTGATAATTAAGAATAATTTCTATAAAATCGCGCCTCAGATTTGAGCCATTACATATTTATGTATACCTAAGTTTCTTGTATTATCTTGGTAAGAAAGGTAAAACAATGAAACTTAAACAAAAAAATAAATAAGCGGCTCTGCAAATGCTCTATCACAAAATTATAACCCCAAAATAATTTTACAAAAAAAATAAGTTGATTGGCCCTACTTGATTTTGGTGACCTACGGAACCTTCTTTAATATTGCTACAATTCACTTCACACGAATTGTTATTAGCGTATTAGAAAAGTTATACACATACGGATATGCAACACACACAGTTACATTAATAATATATCTAGAAGTACGTCCACCGTAATTGCTGCTGTTGTGTTGATCATATATGTGCTTTTTCCCAATATGGCCGACAAATGGTTTTACGAATACAGCAAAATGAATGTATATACAGCTTTACGCATTACAATAACTCACGTGTATTTGATTAAAGAGCTGTTAGCTGTACAATAGAACTCAGTTGATCTTTAAAAATGCAAGCATTACATTGATTCACGTTTATGCCGTTCAGCAGTACTAGGCTGTAACTAACCACTTAAAAGTGTTATTACACGAGAAAAGGCACTAGAAACAGCTCAAAGCTGTATATCGGATTTACTGTGCATTATAGTGGTACAAGTTTATGCTATTAAGCAGCATTAGACATTATTTTACTACTTAAAAATGCTATTGTAGACCCTAAGGCACTATACACAGCTAAAAGCTGTATAGCGGATTTACGTGACATTATAATGGTTTTTGTTTATGCTATTAAACAGCATTGAGCATTTCATTACTACTTAAAAATGCTAATGTAGATCCAAATGCACTAAAAACAGCTGAAAGCTGTACAGCTGCGTTGTGGTTTGCTGCACTAAAACTAAAGGTATTACAAAAGCATTTTGATATGCCATTATCCAACCGTTTTACAGTGTAAAGCATCATAATGGTTTTGAAATGCTAATATAAAGCGTCAAGATGCTCGGTGAACTTACTTAAGAGTTTATACGGACCTTTAATTCTACATAAGTTTACTATTCGTTTCTTAAAATGCTTCCTGTGTTACTTGGTAAGTAACTTTGGAATGTCATGTAATTGAGTCATTTCCTTTATAAACACATTTATTAAATGTTCATTTTGTTTACTTTTAATTAATACGAGCTCGTGTAATTGTCTTAGTTTGCAAAAACGTTGTAATTCTCTCGCTAACACACTTACGGTCGATAACGATCGAGACATTACAAATATTGCCGATTTTTCAGGCACATAATATAAATTACCATTTTCACTAATGAAATGCTTAAGCTTTTCTATTTGTCTCAAAGTACTTCTGTTACAAGTCAAAATTAATTCAACGCTATCAGTTGGTCGTTTAAGGATTTCCACTACTTTAGGTTGATCAGGCCTAGGAGTAGGGAGCACCTCAGTGGTGTCATTGTTTTGTAAGTCGGTACGTAACCTACGAGCTTGTGCCCTTGTCATTACTGACACTACATGTCTATGCATATCTTTCAAATCGGTGGAAGTCAAGGGAATCCGGCTCAATGCATCTGCAGCTACGTTGTGCCGTCCCGGGACATAACTGATTTCAAAGTCGTACTCCTCAAGATAAAGTCTAAATTTAGTCAGTCGGCTTGAAGGATCGGTCATATTAAATAAATAAATTAGTGGCTTATGATCCGTCTTTATTTTAAACCTTTTCCCGTATAAATAAGGTCTAAAATGTCGAACAGACCAGACAATTGCAAGTAACTCCAGTTCAATTACAGGGTATCGCGTCTCAGCTGGTTTCAAGTTACGGCTGGCGTACGCGACTACTTTGCCATTGTTATTAGACAGTACGGCGCCTAATCCATGTTTTGATGCATCAGTTTGTAGCGTAAATGTGTTATTATTAGAGAAGTCTGGGTAATCAAGTATAGTCGGACTAATTAATATCTGTTTTAACTTATGAAATGCACGGTCACAGTCATCAGTCCATACAAACGTAACATTTTTCTTACATAATGCGTTTAAAGGGTATGCTATTTCAGCAAATTTCGGTATGAAACGCCTGTAGTAGTTGGCAAATGCCACAAACCTTTTGACTTCGTCTACATTCTGTGGAGTGGGATATTTTTGAAGACATTCTACTTTTGATGGATCGGGGTGTATACCATCTGCCGTGATTTTATGACCTAAATAAACTATTTCTTTGCGCAAAAATTCACACTTCAATGGGTTTAATTTTAAATTTACTTTTCGCAGACATTTTAAAACTTTTATTAGGTTACTATTGTGCGTTTCGAGACTATTACCCACCACAACACAATCATCCAAATAAATAAAACATGACTTATAATTTAAACCAGACATTGCGATAGTCATAAGACGTGAAAATGCACTAGGAGAAGTCTTCAACCCCATAGGACACCTTTTCATCTGATACTGCTTGTCTGTCGTGAACGCAGTGTACTTTCTAGCCTCTTTTTGTAAAGATAGCTGAAAATAGCCTTGGCTGAGGTCTAATTTTGAAAAATAGATGCTATTTGACAAGGAATCTAGGATCTCCGTAATATTAGGCAATGGGAACTTATCGTCCTGTATACGGTTATTAAGTTGACGATAGTCCACTACGAGTCGCCATTTCTTTTCTCCTGACCTATCGGTTTTCTTAGGAACCAAGAGAACAGGACTGGACCATTCCGACATGGTTTCTTCAATGATATCGTTCTTAATCATCTCATCTATCTGTTTTTTAATTTCACCTTTTAACGCGTTAGGAAGCCTATAAGGCTTAACGTACACTGGGGATGTATTTTCCTTTAAATTAATCGAATGTTCTATTATATTAGTAGTGGTAAGTTTGTCACCTGGTAAATAAAAAACGTCGGCATACTTGGCACACACGTTTTCAATACCTCTTTGTTCCTCCTTATTTAAATAAGTATGTAATTCTAACGATTTAAGTAAAGTTCTAACCCTATTCGAAGTAATACTATCTCTGTCAAATGTGCAAACATAGAAACTATCTAAACAACTTATATTTAAATCATGAATATTAATACAAACCGAATTATCAGTTGTATTTAGAACTCTGACAGGAATAAGACCCCTATGTGGTTTTGACACTAAACCTGCCGTGTATACACCTTTATAAATTTCCGTAGCTAAAATGACACAATCTCGGTTGTACGACGTAGGAACGTATTTAATTACTTCGCATCTGGGTGGAACCGTAATAATATTACTATTAACTTGAACAATAACAGACTGGTCTCGGGTTTCCAAACTCAGAGTACCACTTTTGTAATTCAATACCGCGTTATACCGCGTGAAAAAATCTTGACCGAGTATACCGTCTGCGGTACAAGATAAGTTCTCAAAAACATAGAACTTTTGCTGAAAAACTATTTTTTTTATAATAATATCTAAATAAACATATCCCAAAGACTCTAAATCACCACTTATACCCTTAATTACTATTTTATCCTCTTGTACCAAATTCAATAAAGTACTATTTTGTAATAAACATTCATACTTCAATACGCATAAACTAGCTCCACTGTCAACTAATAGGTTAAGTTCCTCATTGTTTCTAAGTTTACAATTAACTACACAAAAATTACTAAAGCTAAATATAGAATGAGTGCATTGTTTAGGCTCGAAAAAACTCTAAATCCTCATTATTAGTGTCATTGCCCTGACTGTTGGACTGTTGCACATTTACGTTATGCTGAACTCGCTTAAAACCGGAGCGTCCGCCGCGAAACTGCTGACGCTGTCCCTCCGCGTAATTACCTCGGTTACCATTATTGACAAATGAAGTTCTTTGACCCCTATAATTGTCTTGAATTGTACGAGTATAATCATAATTATTACGAGGATTATCGTACCTATACTGGATGTTATTAGGCTGATTACAATTATTTCCTCGGCCACGAAAACCTGGTTTGTAGGTAAATCCACGCCTAGAATACTGAGTAGACCTATACTGCATGACCTGGTCGTGGTCCTGGGTGGACATGGACTGTTCGTCTACCGCAGCCCTAATAGCTTCAGGCAGAGACGTGAACTGACGTGAGGCAATGATATTGCTGAGCCGTTTGTCGGACAGGCCATCGCTAAACCTCTTTATCGCAGTCTTCTCGTTGAGAGGGCGAAGGACCTCATAAGCAGACTGGTTACCATCCGCTTGAGTCATAGTGAGATTCACAAACAACTCTTCTAACTCTGTACCGAATTTTTCGATACTCCTACGACCTTGAGTAGCTGTAAATAACTGAGACTGTAGGGACACTGCTGACTTTTTAGGCAATAAAAATTTTCTAATATCCTGATTGGTCACCTGTTCTTGCCCGTTTATGACTGGCAATAGGGAAATAGCAGTCTTAATATCAAATGAATTAGCCATGTTTTCGAAACTACTAGGCTCAACAAAAGTTTCAGAACTTGTTTGGCAACTATTATCTATACTAGAAACTAAACTCTTAATTTTCTTAAATGTTAACTGAATATCATTAATTAATGTTTGGTAAACCTCACAGGATTCAGTGCTTAGCTTTTTCTCTGTAACTTCCCGGTTCAACTGAGTCAAAATAGTATCTAATGTTCTATATTCTTTTTCAGCCTCCTCTAATTTCTTACTCGCTAATTCTTGCTTACGTCTTTCAGGACCAAGTTTAACTAAATATTCCTTTAAATAAATTAATTTAGTATGTAAATCTCGCAATTGTTGGGACATAATAGTTAACACAACATTAAAATATTATCTGACCTAGTTTAAAAAAATACACAACAAAATACATCTGGCAAAAAAAATTTGCTTAACAATTAAATTAACTTACAGTAGGCAGTTCAATGGACGCAGGTATGTAGGTCATGATGACCGAAGTAGCGTGATTTCTGCAATACTCCTAATGGACTCGTACTACTCCCGGCTGCTCCTCATCGGACCCGTTCAATGTATCTCCCGGCACCCTGCATTTCCTGACATCAATAGGCTTGAGCATACTCCCGGCACCCGGCACCAACAATCCTTTTCGTTTTTCTATTGACATTTAGCCCTCGACTAGGTTCTCGAAATTCTTCTGTAAACTGCTGTCTTCTGTGAGTTGTTATGCATCCATAGGTATGTTTTGCTTGAGAATATAAAATAGTTGGTAATAAATGTTCATCTTCTCTCTATAAATTTTTCATTTCCAAATTTTTCTTCTTCTTATCTTCACTTTTCTCAGACATCTTGAATAATAGAGGCAGCTTCGGAACTTCACAGAAGAAACTGGCTAAGGGTCGCCATACAGTAGGTTGTGGTACGCAGGTGCAAATAAAAGAGATATGTTTGGGTCAATGCTCCGTGTAATAATGAATATTAAATACGTGTGCAGTTACATTTATAAGGTTAGACGAGCTGCACACTACAGTAGGTTGCGGCGTTGTTATCTATTTGGGACTTTGCTTTGATATAAAATACAACATTTGTGTGGACTGAACTTCTTCTTGATATTTTATATTTGGATTCAGTTACATTTTTAAATTGTGTAGAAGATGATAATGTTTAGTTAGCTTTACCAACTGTTTTAATTGGAATTCTGTGTTTTTGTTGCCAAGACAATTTTAGTCAAGATTTTTAGATTTTCACCACTGTTACCAATGGGTATCGTGTTACCTATTTACTGGGTTGTGGAGGTCAAGTAAGCAGTAAGAAACGGGAATTTAGCAGCAGCTGGTTATACTGGAGTCCAACAGATGACGATGATGTCAGACCCACACTTCAGACAGTAAATAATGCGTAGATAAGTACAGACGCCAGCACATCAAGATACCCCAAACTGCAAAATTTTCCCAATTAAACATAAACCTAATTCTTTTTTAAATAAAGTTGAAAAACTATCAAATACAGTAGGGCCTTGTTAATCCGGAGAGGCAAAAACAAGACTGCGTCCGGATTATAGTAGGTATGCTATATTTAGTTTCTTAGTTTCTGTTTATAATTTTCGCACTTAATTTCAAAGGCCCGGTCTCAAAGTCTACGGAGACACATAACTTCGTGGCTATTAAACTCGTTATCTTCAGCCTATTTTAAAGAAGTGTTTAAAGCTTCTACTTCCTCTGAAATACCAACTTTTTCAGAGGTGAGAACTTCAACGCTATTGTCCTCATCTTGCTCATACGAATTCGAACTCCATTGGCCGGCCGGATTACAGCGATCACCGAACAAGCGGGAGTCCGGATTAACGAGACCCTACTGTAATTTGTATGTACTTATATCACATTGGTAAAATCATTACTCTACCTACGATACCTTCAACATCTTACCAAAACCCGCCCTTGACCAAGATAATCATTCTGTTCAAAACACGGATCACTGAACACGAATTCCGAGTGTGAACGAAGAGGTTGCGTCCTCAAGTGAGACTACAAAGTGACTTAATAAGCGGTAAACAGTATCTAAGGACAGGCAGCCATAATGGTTACTCATTAGCTTGCTTCAATTAAACGAGGCATGGCTGAAAGGAGAGCTGGCTCGGATTACTGAAGCTGTACACTGGTAGTCACGAAAAAGAGTTTTTGTGGAGAGAAAAATGTTACGTCGGTAAGTAGATTCTTTACTACAGGGCGTCTCATTCAAATCGGTCAGTATGGGAAAGTCTGAAACTATAAGACATACGAAGATCTGTTCTGAGGAACCATGTCATCGATTTTAATAACAAGAAAAACTGCATTCAAACTTTTTAAAAAACATCTGTACTCCATTAGGGAATCGAACCCGGTTATTTTGAAAAAAAAAACCTACACTATTTTTATTTAGAAATAGTGTAGGTTGAATAGTGTAGGTTTGAAAAAAAAAACCTAGGTTTTTTTTTCGAACGGAGTACAGATGTTTCTTAAAATGTATGAATGCAGTTTTTGTTGTTATTAAAATCTATGACATGGTTCCTCAGAACAGATCTTCGTATGTCTTATAGTTTCAGACTTTCCGATACTGACCGATTTGAATGAGACACCCTGTATATTAACTTAGGTTATGATCACTAATTACACTGTATAAATAAATTCAAGTTCTTCTAACTTATTAGACAGACGTGTTGCTGAGGAGTTTGTTCCGCAACTTCTTCCCAACAAAACACGGAAGTGGCGAAAGGCGGACTTTTTGGGGGACTGTCTTATGTATTTTTGACGTTCAAAAACTTCTGATCTTCAGCATAATTTAAATAAATGACTTTTAATTCTGGTAACTTTGGATTAAATTAAACACTAGTTTGTTTTTTTGACCAATCCCAAACTTAATGTCACTTATCTTAAGTTGCTTATTGTAACATTGGCTTGCTTATTGTAACATTGGATACAAATACATGCATACATACAATTATATTGTAAGTAAAAAAGTGTATATACTTACGCGGCGTCCGTTGACGGCGCGACGCGACACTGAGGTCAAATGTTGCTTATAAGTAAGTCACATTTCAATGTATCGCTTGCTGAGCGCTTATAACCAATTTACACCTTTTTACTTATAATATTATTGCATACATACATCCATCCACTCACACCTTTTTCCTATGGGGGTAGGCACAAATTATAGAACACCACTTGCTATGGTCCATACATTCTCATTTTACTTCGTCAACGTTCATCACAAGCTCATTGACAATAAAACCCCGATACAGCATCAAAACACAATTCGAAAACAAACGAGTGCTGCAGGCCTACCATCAACTTTTAGTTAGCCATTCAATTCCGACGCAAACCAGTTTAGGTTCCTAAACTGATTCGTTAATATTCACACCATGAAGTGCCTATAACTGAGTGGTGTTTGATTCGCTCATGGAGGAATGAAAGAACGAAATTTGTCGGTGGTCCGCGGTGTGAGAAAGAGATGACGCTAGACAATTGTTGCATAAGTTTGTCTCTTTTACTCCAACCTATGCGTTGCGTTCCAAAACCTAGTAGTTATTATTTTAGCGGCTTTATTTGTGTATAAAATTTCAACAAATATATTTTAAAATTGCGCTTATGAGTCAAATTATATACCATTAAGCCCAATTTTACTACTCATTAATGTAATAGTAATTTAAATAATTCTTTAAAATAAAAATTAAAGGTTTGCTTAGTGTCGTCGTAAAAGTAAAATGATTATGACGAGTTTAGAACGCAACACACGCGTTTTGAAATCTATACAAACTTTTTTGATGAACCCAAGGAGTTCTTATTAGGTAGGTAGTATTCAAAAGAGTTTTTAGTTTTTAACGTTTAACTTGGATAAAGTAATTAGTAATACGAATAATGGCGTACATTTTACATTGTTACGTAAGAAACACATATTTAACTGAAATACCTTGAATTTGGTACGTATATTTCCACATTTTTTCAAAGTTTATAACAAAAACGATTCAGTTTACGCCACGAAACTAGAAACTTTTTTTGGATCGCTATTTTTGACACTATGCGAACCAATTTAGGTGCAAATGTCACCTCATGGTACGAAAAATGAACGAACTAAAACAGCTTGCGATTCAAGTGCCGACTTGATTTGGCGTCAACCTAAACCGGATCGTTTTAATGTCGTCGTGGTATGAAATTGCAAAGCAGTTCATTTTAGGTCGTCAATTGAATCGTAATAATAGTTCATAGTAAGCCTCCTGTTCCAATACTAAATATTTACACGATATAAACTAAAACTAACTTATTCTACATCCATTGTCTAAATTAAATTTTATTTCGAGTGCAAAGCTTCCATTTTAAACTAAATGTTGAACACAACTAGAGAGGATTGGTTAACCATAACTAAATATAGAGGCTATTCGAGTTGATTTGAAAACAATAAATCGAGTTAGACGTGAGTAAATAAAATGTAATAGGCTTTATTGTTCACTTGGACGTTAATCGAATAGAAATTCAGAGCATTTACTAGCACAAAAGGCCTGAACACATTGATTTTGAAATGTGTACTCGTATCTAAGAGGGCTGCGAGCTAAATCAATTGTTTTGTTTGCCACGTTACACATTATATTGTAGTCTATTTGCGCCTGAACGCTCGAATGACATCTGTCAAAATGACATAAATGTGCTAAATGTTACCAATATTTTTGAAAAATATGGAATAGTATAGGATCCCGTTAAATTTTTTAGGCAACCCATATGCTATAATTATATTTATTGACATATTAAATTTAATATAAAATGGGTTATTATAAATTGCATATCAAATAAATAATCGCCTATCAATACATACTCATCATTTATACTCTTTTTTACATAAAAAAACTTACTTCACTACTAATAAACTAAATGTTTAACGAAACTCAAACTGCAGATAATTCGAAATCATACATCAATATGACATTACTTTTTGCCTCATAATGCATTACAGTTCAATTTATTTTTGTACACAAATACTACATACATAGCATAAATACAGCAAATTTTCCATATTTCAAGTAAAAACGATGTGGAAGGAATCCATAGGTTAGGTTAGAACTGTGACCTACAACGCGACGTGCACTCGTGATCTCATTATGTGATAATTAATAAATAATAAGATGACTGTGACTAATAAAATGCTGTTTTATTTAGAAAAACTGCTGTAAATAATATAAAAATAGAAGCTATATTTAAAAGAAAAAGAGTTAACATGTATAATGTGCATTTAGATTATTAGCTGTGCATTGATGAAAAAGCTTTTGCTTTAGGAAAAATCGCTGTACGCTGCGAAAATAAATTGTAGTGTGTTTAGTGAAATTTTGAGTTGAATATTTTGCTGTGCAATCAGTAATTTTGATGGGAATTCGGAATCTTATTGCACAGAAAAAGGATATTTTTTTATTTGCGTTTAAATACTACCCATATAAAATAGGTTTCATTCATAAACCAGCTCGGTGACGGTATTAGGGCTATGGATCTTAGATTAGAACTGTGTAAAAACTCCTGTTTTTGCTACAATTAATAATGAAATATTATTATTTGAAAAATTTAATTAGACTAGATTAAATCATTTTCAAAAAATATAATTATAACGCTAATCATAAAGGTGTGTATTTAATAAAATAAATGTTGAAATAATCACTGAGACCATAAAGAGACTTCCATAAAAACCTAACCATTAGTGTATTCCGAGGGACCATAATAAACCGACTATGGCATTTATTTTACTCCAAACATTATACCCGAACGTTGATATCCGCGCGAACTGTAAATCAAATCGTAGCCATATTTAAAATATGAGCTCTAAAGGTATAAAATATCTGGACATGGCAGCCTTGATAACCATGGGCTGGATTGATGATAAAATTCAACCGTAAATACTAAATGTTGGCAGTTAACGTTTTATCGAAATATTATACGGGTTAATTTATATTCGGCAAACATGAAGGAATGCTCAAAAATACAACGCGCAACGTCACGAAGTAAAAATGGGCGCGGATTGCATTGGAATTGTATCGTTTTAATGCAGTAACTCTCAGGGATAACAAATTAAAATATTATTTACTGCCTTTTGCTCGCTGAGTTCATAGGTACTCGCTAAGTTTGATTACATTCAAAGTCAATTCGCTTATAGTAAAGTTTCATGCCAATTTTTGATATGATACATAACTTATCACCGTTTAGAACGTATTTATGGATATGCTAACAGAAGCGGCAGCAGGCGTGGGAGATCGCCTAAGGCTAAGATAGATTTAGAATGCTCGAGGCCCTACACAGTTCTTTAACTCATGAGAAATATTTCCCTCAAGCCTTGCCACGACAGCTCACAAGGTCACGAGGAGCCACAATTTTCGACCTCGCTTGGCTCACTCTTGTAGTTTCTATCCCATTATACTTTATACTTGTAAAAAACACATTATGACTTATATTTTTGTATGAATGGTCAAAAGAATATGTAACTAGCTTACATCGCTTGCTCTTGCAGTTCATAGACTTGAAGTTTTATGCATACAACTTCTTCTAAGATAGTAATCGTCAAAAGAAAACCTAATCTATCTGAAGTGCTTAAATTTTTGATCTTTCTTTGCTTGGGGTGGCAAAGTATTCTCAAACTTTTTAGTTGTAATCCTACTAATATTATAAACGTGAAAGTTTGTGGGTATGAATATAATATGGATGGATGGATGGATGTTTGTTACTCTTTCACGTAAAAACTCCTGAATGAATTTTGATAAAATTTGGTATGGAGTTAGCTGACACCCTGAATTAACACATAAGCTACTTTTTCAAAATCAAAATCAAAAGTCTTTATTCAAACTAGGCTGAGTATCAGCACTTTTTGAACGTCAAAAAAAATACATAAAGACAGACCCCCAAAAACGGCCCACCCTTCGCCACTTCCGAGTATTTTTGCTGAAAAGAAGAAGTGGCGGAACAAACTCCCCAGCAACACATCTGTCTGATTCGTTTGAAGAACTAGGTACACAAAGAATCTATACAATGAAATGCTCTATAAATAGCACTAAGGTTTATACACTTTGTAAAACATGAATGAAATGTATTTCAGAATGATTGTCACGTGTTATATCCCTGTATTCTTACGGGAACGGGTCCTACGCGGGTGAAACCGCGGGACGTTTGCTAGTTATAACATAAAATGACGCCTCTATTCGTCGAAGGGTAGCGCAAAGGTCGTATATCATGCATTTTGTTAGTTGTATGTAACATGAGTGAGCCTATATCTATACACCAGGCACAAATCCAGAATCTGGGCTGCTCCTGATAAACCCAAAACCCAAATAATACTGCCTGATTCGGGAATTGAGTGTATCATCATACTCAGTCCTTCCGATGAGTAGACTAACGAGGTAAAAATATCACTGTTTTATATTTGACTATCAGACGTCCCCCGGTTTCACCCGCGTAAGTCCCGTTCCCGTGGGAATACAGGGATAAAAAGTAGCCTATGTGTTAATTCAGGGTGACAGCTAACTCCATACCAAATTTTAATAAAATCCATTCAGTAGATTTTACGTGAAAGAGTAACAAACATCCATCCATCCATCCATCTATCCATACTCACGAACTTTCGCGTTTATAATATTAGTAGGATTATAACTAAAGAGTTTGAGAATTCTTTGCCAGCCCAAGCAAAGAGAGATAAACATTTAACTCCATTCCAAATTTTATTAAAATCCATTGAGTAGTGTTTACGTGAAATAGTAACAAACATCTATCTATTCATACTCACAAACTTTCGCGTTTATAATATTAATAGGATTTTAAGTGATCAAAAATTTACCTGTCTAATTTACTTCGATGTTCAAGTCAGAACAATATCAAACATAACGCAATATTTCAAAAACCCTCTACATAAATCCACAACCTAGTGTTCACTAAGCGGGTTATCCTTTCCAAATTAATTTAAGTCAACAAAAATATTTTAACACGCAATAATTTCCCGGGAGGTTTCGAGTGTCAGAACTTTATTACCGAAAGAACCTTCGAGCTAGTGGTTTTCTGAAGAGCTCCTTCAAATATTATCATAAGTTACTGATGAAATTTAAAAAAATATTAATAATCCACAACTTTCACACAACGCCATTTTGTCCCAAGCTAAACAGAGCTCGTGTTATGGGTACTAAACAGCTGATAAACATACTTATATATTTCTAAATACATACATATTATGGACAAATTACACCCAGACACAGAACAGACGATCGTGCTCATCACACAAACATTCGTCCAGGGTGGGAATCGAAACCACGACCTCCGGCATAGCAATCAGGGGCACTAGCTACTAGACCAACATGCCAGTCAATGAATGATACCATAATATCGAGAACTTTCGGATTAGCTTCCGTCTTCTGTCCTCTTAAATAGTTTTAATCTGTTATCTTCGATAAGGCACCGTAATAGTGACACCTTGAAAGCGTAAAATATTTTCTTAAGTCTTCCTTTGTGAAAATGAGAAAAAGTTATCGCTTTAGTCCTATAAAATGTGCTGACCTCTAAGCGATATTCAATAGACCCTTTTTGTGATAACTTTTTAAACCTTGCTGAAAAGAAAGGAATTACTATGGTAACAAATAAGGCTATCTGGCGATGAATTATTATGCGTGAATGACTACTTTTTTGGCCCTCTTGTAGATAACGATAAATGTTAAAGATTGTCGTAAAGTGTGGGAAATTATGTTTCATAGATTTTGGGCTGAATTTTTTTTTCACATAGACGTAAATATGCTGTCAGAGTGGTCTACATCTTTAATTATATTTACTAAGATTTTATTTACAAGAAAAAATGATATATTTATACGTTTGTAACGAGTAAACTCAAAACCTACTGGTCCGATTTAAAAAAATCTTGGACCATTAGAAATATATTTTTTTTGAACTTTGAACGGAGTGAGGAAGATAAAGTTCGAAAAAAAAGTATAAAATTTACGCAAACAAAGTCACGAGTGAAGTACTAGTCTATATTTCTATACCTATACTGGCTCTGAATGTACTGAACCGATTTTGAAAATTCTTTTACCAATATAAAGCCAAAATATTTGTAGATATGTTTTATTTTCAAAACTAATAGTGGGTGGAGACGAAGTCGCGAGCGAAATGTAATATAATAAAGCAGATAAAAAAAATATTTTTGTGTGTGTATGTTGTAATGAATGAACTCAAAAACGACTGTGCCGATTTCAAAAATTCTTTCACCGTTGGGAAGCTACACTATCTCCGGGTGACATAGGCTACTTTTTTTCCCCTGTATTCCCACGGGACCAGGAACTACGCGGGTGAAACCGCGGGACGTCTGCTAGTGTCAGATAAAACTAAATTAGATAAAGTTTAAGCAAAAGGCTTTTATTATCATAGACATGGATACAAATAAATACGGCGCATAACAGAAAAATGTGACAACATGATCCGTAACAGAAAAACGTTACATTGCAATGAAATATCTTACATACACATCGATAAAAAAGTTTAATATTAAAATACTTTTTATTAACTTTAAACACAAACTGAGTGACACCCGGGTCAAAACTAAAGCCCTCCTAAATTTTCCACAGTAAACTCAAAATAAACATAAAAACAAAAGGTGCACCTTTTTAAGCGCAATTTTAACAATATCTGTACTAACAGAGATAAACAGTGTTGCCAGTGATGTGATTATTTAATCCCCAATTCCCGAGACGAGCTGCAGCCAAGGGATCGTCCGTCCGTTAGAGACATAAAAATAAATTACTATGTTAAATTTTGCACGCCCTAAATCGCTGGGGATTCGACGATTTGTCCCGGTATGCTGTTGCTTTTTATTAACGGAAATATGGTGACGTTAATGGTAACTATTCTGAACTTGGTCTTTTAATCATATTCCGTAAGTAGACTGTTCCAAACAACATAATGTTGCCATGCACCAATTGTGTTGAAATTTAAAAAGAATGAAGAAAAAATACTAATAAATTAAAAAAAATGTGTTTGATCTTTTAACAACATCGTACAAATTGTTATCAATTGTTTTGCTCCTTTATTCAACCAATACTTAATTCGCTTCAACTTGATAAAATAACGCTTTTATTTTTAGGTTCAAGTATAGTAACATATTTACAGCTAAACTTTATAACAGTTAATCGAAATGGGACGGTTATATTAACTAGATTAGGTACAGACGCCAGCACATCAAGTTACCCCTATGTGTCAAATTTCTTTGATCGTTTTTCCACTATATGTCAAACGGAATAAGGTTCATATTCAATTGGGAAAATTTGACACATTGGGGTAACTTGATGTGCTGGCGTCTGTACATTGAATAATTAGAATGTTATTTTATTGGTAGGGAAATTGCGGAACAGTAAAATAACATGACGAAATAGTCCTTAAAAAATAAGTACGTGCTTAAAACACTTCTATCCTTCTGGAATAAAAGAAAAAGTATTAGAGTTTGTCAGAAGTTATCCTCCAATAATATTAAATTAAAGAGCACCTCTTTATTTCTGAAACTAAAGTTCGATTGTTACAGAACAACGATGTAACAGAGATGTTATCAAAGGGTTCACTAATATCCATTTGACAGTAATCACGTGAACAGACGTTGAGAACGCAACAAACGTCTCTAGAATTCGAGCTGAGCCACCTTTGGGTGACGTCGTCGAATGCCACGTCCTTAGCCACCAGCGTTAACTGAACAACACGACCAGCCCACCCAGACCCCCCACATCACATATAACCACACCCTTCCTCAGTACTGAGTGTTAGGTAACAAGGGAAGGGCGGGGGACCAGGTAGAAACGGTCATTCCAGGTGTAAATGTAGTGTTGAATTTCACGAATAATTCCACTCGTGACACTCCAACGTTTGCCGGGAGCGACGGAATTTATTTCAAGAATGCAAAACATGAATTTTACACTCAACAAATGTCATGGTTGGTTCTTTTTCAAATTGGTCGCGATGTCTCTTAGTGTAGGTATCACACTGTTGTTTTAAATTCACGCTGTTTATCACAAATTATGATAAATTGTGGCCATTTGTTTCAATAAAGAATGAACGATGACAGTGCAGTCAGTTTCGTACTTTGCTTTCGTTTTAAATCGTCATTATCATACATTAATTATAATGTATTCGCAGTTTCATTCAACCTACTTACGTATTACGTAAGATTTCATCAAACTCTATTCTTTGATATTAAACCCTCCAAACCTAAATCTATAAAAAACAAAACAAAGAAAACGGTACCTATGTTCTTGTTGTTGTCAATGCCGAGCCGAATTGCATTACCCAGTATGTGAGTGTTCTAAAAACCGTCAAATATCTTGGAATGACAGCTGTTACCTACTGCTAAGAGCTCTTACACACGAGTGGCATGTTCCCAACGGCAGAGGTAACTGCAGCCGTCGACTTTTAACAACGCGGCACACTACAACTGCAAGTGTCGCAGTATAGGTCGATTGCTGCCGTCGACGCGTCAACGGTTGCCGCCGACGCGCGTCGTTGGCTGCCGTTACCTCTGCCGTTGCAACATGCCGCTCTTGTGTAAGAGCTATTAATGTACCTTCCGACGCACAGAGCACCTCGTATTGTAATTAATGGTGATCCATTCACAAACTGATCGAACCAAGCGTAGCTTAACTTTTCATCGACACGTGGGTTTAACCAAAAGTCTCTTAACCAATATAAGCTTAAATTATTGAAATTTGGCACTATACAGAACCTATTTCAAGCACATTTATGCCAACAAAAATGTACATTACAGACAAGATGTGTGTGTATAAGGTACTTATTTAGATCTTAATGTAATCCGTAAGTCACTCACACAATCCTCTTCCGACAAATATACTTTAAAAGCTAGAATAAAAATAGAATCCGACGATCCTGACAAGACTTTCACATTACCCTCTAATTGTGTGCAAACAAAAGTATGGAATAATAAATTCGCATACGTAGAAACAGCTTGAATAATTCATTTAATAAAAACGTTAAGATAAATGACCTGACTGACGCAGCGTCGCGACGTATAACGTACATAATATATATATACAGTCATATTGTGCCATATTATTCTATGTACGTAGCTTACTTATGTATAGATATGTAGGTGTATATTTATGTAGAAAAGTTATGCATGACTGTGTGAATTCATAAGCGCTTGAGTGTTTAAAAGTGTCTCGTGAAGACAAAAGACAATCAATTAATATCGTAGTTTGGGAGTTTGATTTGCTGTGCTGCGTAAAATACATAAACACACATTAAGTCACGCCCTTTTTGCCATGATGGTAGGCAGAATTTAAAGAGCGCCATCTGCTACGATAATTACATACTTCTTTTGCTTCGTTAACGTTAATTCAATATAGACACACACGCACGCCGATAGCGAGTACTAACCTTTCTGAATAACCTCACCAAAAAAGTATTTGTATGTCCTTCAAGAGCGTCTTGTCCCGGTGTTAAAATCACGTACGTGAAGTGAAGGTCTATTGAGCTGTCATTTCATGCTGGGCACTGACAGTTCACTTTACTTAAGTTTTCACGTCGTGATCATTTACTGAATCGATCAATGATATTTTAAGTAAAAGGTGTAGGTAGGTTATCTAAACAACATTCGACATTCCAAAACGGCACACCGGCACACTAACGCACGCACGCATCCGTTGACAGCGCGACGCGACACTGAGGTCAAGTGTGGCTAGTTAGCCACATTTTAACGTGTCGCTAGCTGAGCGCTTATAACCTATCTACACCTTTTTACGTATAACATCATTGGTAATACCTATGTGTAAAGAACCAGTCTAGAAGGTCGGTAATTTTACTACCTGGCAGGTAGCTTAGAATCATTAAATACTCTTTATACCTCCTTAAAACTGAGCCACGTGTGAATAAAAGCAAATTAATCCTATAGCAGAATATCAGAAATACGTATGACGACGGTGTATGACAAAGTTCTATTTAGTCCATCAGTTGGATAAAAAAACGGTTATTTAAAAAACTAAAAAACCCGACTGCTTTTTTGAATATTCATGAAAAAGCCAAAATTCACACAAAGCCATCTAGTCTCAAACTAAACAGAACTTGTGCAATTAGTACTAGACAACCAATAAACACATACATTTTTAAATACATACATATTATTATAGACAAATTACTTCCAGACACAGAATAAGAGATAGTGCTAATTAAACAAATATTTGTGTTGGGTGGAAATCGAACCCACAACCTCCGGCATAATGGTCAGGTCCACTTACCACTGTAGTGGTAAGTGGACCTGACCATTATGCCGGAGTCGGCTGGTGCCGGCTAGTGTACCAACAGGCCAGTCATTCATTTATTTTAAAAAAAATATGAAAAGATAATAAAGGCTGAGTAAAAGGTTTTCAATAACAGTATTTGGGTATGCAGAAAAAACCAATCCTTTTTTCGGTGATAAGTTAGTTATTTATAAGTACTACAAGGATAATACAAATACTTCTTAATTATTTATCTATGAGTGATTTTCAACATTTTATGTTTAAGTACTGAATTCTATAAAACGTAGTCGGTTTTCCTTTCACAAACCCTTTCACTCAATATGGATGAGCGAACACTAAGTAAAAATTGGACCCTTTATTAGAATTCTCTATTGTAATTCTATACAAGCCCAACACAATTGCGAACCATCCACCGCTACATTCGATTTCAATTAATTTCAATTTACTACGCCTTATGTACTGAGCATACCCTCAATATGCTAACTCATACGGCCCTGAGTAATGGCTGTAAGGAAGCCTACATCGACAAAGGGCCCATTATGTCAAAAACAAACCCAACCTCGTAACCAATTCCCTCGATGTTTGCTGAGGGCTGCTCTCTTATAAATATGCAAATATTATCCTGCGTTTAGCCTGCTACTGCAATAATATTTATATTGAAATTGGCGCCCGCCACCCGTCCTTGAACTCTCACTATTATTATACTGTTCAAACATCCCTTTTACATTCGATTGGTGGTCCGCACCGGATTGACACTGTTATCTGTGTTTGACAAACCTCACACTAATAGGATCTCTGTTAGTATTTTGCTCGTCTCTGTACATTCTTTGAGGAGCTGTTTGAACAAGCTTTTCTTTTGTGTTTGTCACCTTGGTCAATATATCCCACAAGTTTAAGATTCCGTCGATACACGAGCACATATGGAAGCATGAGAACACAATGTATTGACGTCAACCATTTTTACGACATAGGCCATTAAAATATTGTGTCATACCTTTCTGAAACATGTCTAGACAGCAAGAAAAGCCATTTCCCAACAGAATAACTGTTAAAACTTTTTTGTTTAACCCAAGCTTGGACATAACCCTCGTTTTACAAAAGGACAAGCAATAAACCTGTCCGCAAATGTCCGCGTTCTTATAAAAGATACAGCTCGCATCACAACAAAATGGCGGAGACGTTATTACCCCACCACTTTCCCTAATAAAGTAGAAGTCATAAAAAACCACTACAATCATCATAACTCGACTGGGCGATGGACATCGTGGCACAATGCCGCTTAAAAATTAACGTTCGCTTACACAACACAATCTTACACCGTATTGTAAATAAATTGGTAGATAGGTACTGTCTGGATCTAGAAATTATTTTAAAAACATTCTGAGTTTTATTTTGCCCTGTAAATTGCCAGCTAGTCTTGGTACTGCTCATTCTTGCATTATAAACGAACATGCAACATTTTCTTCTTTAGCAAGCGACCGCTTCAATTGTGTTATATAGAGGCTTATTGTAGAACGAATAAGCTGATTTTTAAACTGGTTTGTGCTCGGTTGATGACAATTGACTCGCCCCCTGATAGATACATGGGAGTGGATTAGTACATAACTGGTGTAATGTTGAAGTACTGTAGGCATTCCTCTACATAACACTTCGGGGACTACAAGCGTGAAATTATGAATAAACTTTTAATCTTTTTTTATTTCTGTAAATTAGATTTGTAACAAATATATTTAAACTCAGAGGTCTCAATCCTTTTTAAAGTCCAGATGTATTATCTGATATTATTATATTATTCTTAGATTTAGACTAATTCATCAGTTAACACGCTTAAAATAGTAAAACATTGTTAATAAAATACGTTGCCACCTAGGATTTTTTTCCGGTATCGTGGTACAACATTTATAGTCACAAATACAAAAAAGCCAGACCTGGAACCACTAACTGTCTGTAGGCCATACGAATATTAATACCGTCTGAAAATCAAACTGCGACACGTAGCACAGCAGCCGCCCACTCAGCCACCGCACCGACCGTACACACACACATTAGGAATAATTACTTGTAAAATTCCTTTAATAAACGCTTCATGTGATACTTTCAATGTATTCGCTAGTGTAAGTAAAATCTGATTGTAAATTCAGTTGCGTTCCCTTCAAAAGTAATTTAATTAAAAGATTGTTTGCCCACGCACCATAAAATGAGTTTTTTACGTAGGTACCTAGTAATAGTGAGGGTCCGAGCTCCCGCGTGTTTAAAAATTAGTTTCGGTACAGCGTCCAAAGTACCGTGTTTTATATTTTTTAAAGCTAGACACTTTTTAATAGTTAATAGGATTTTTTGCTAACGTTAGCTTATTTATGATTTCCACTGTCGCTTTTTTAAACGCGCCTCTTTGTACGAGTATACATAATGAATGAAAACTTTTACAATTATTTTTTTGTAATATTTTGTGCACATACATTATACTTATTTAGTTTAAGGATTTAAGGAAGTTAATTCTAGTTTAAACAGAAAAATCTCAAGAACCTACTTGAGTTGAAACCATTTTTTGGCTGATTTTTCTTGTCTGTTATTGTCGCAATATGAAAAGGACCCTTTACTTTGCAGTAACTTGCCTTAATAGGCAGGTAGACTCTGTGGAAATTTGTCCCTTGATTAAGACCACACACCCAAATTGAATTGAAATTATGGATTTTTTCGGCGTTTACTGCTCAACATTAACGATCACTGTAGGTATCTCTAATCTGATATATGATACTTCAAATCCTTCATGTGTAAAGTTTGACTCTAACTTGGCCGGTTTCTTAGCTATTCAAACTATTTTTCTTTTTTTCCATAACTAACGAGAATCTGTAATACGATTACAATATTAAATAAAATACGTGCAAGGTCAGCAGCTGAGAGCAGCGGTGGCCCAGTGGTGGCGGCTCCGACTTATGAACAGTAAGTCGTGGGTTCGAACCTAGGCAGGCCCATTACTTTGTGTAATTTGTTTCATCACCACTGATCTGGAAGGAAAACATCGTGAGAAAACCGGCATGTCCTAGAACCAAAAATTCGAAGACATGTGACGTCTACCAATGTGCAATGGGCCTGCGTGGTAGATTATGGTCCATACGCAAATTCGTGCTTTGACGTAGAGTTGCGGATACCAGCCCGGTATCTTTATCTTTTTAAGGTCAGCAGCTATAACCGGCCCTTAACACTCAACAAACAATAGAATTAGATATCAGTGTCAATGTATTGTTTTTGAAAGATGCTAACAGAACAAACTCCTTTATTATATTCCTATTTTAAGATAGTATTATATATATTCACCAACTAAGCTGATGTAACCTTTAACAGAGTCAAAGAAAAATACAGCGTATTGGAGTTATACCCGGGCAAGTTTGAGCAGTTAAGTGAAGGAAGTAGGTCAAAATAATACTCGTAAGAACCGGATTAACACCTTGTCACTAACTTAAGTACTGGAGAAACTTTTCAACTTAATACATTATGGCTCTATTTGGCTTTAGTATCGAAAAGTAAAAGAACGGCGTCGTCGTATCTAAACTTTTACGTGTCATTTAGTTTCAAAGTAATATCAGCCTATGGTTTTGTGGCTAAATAATAAAAGCCAATCGCGTTAATCAAAGGTTAAGCTATACTTGCCGAGGTCAGTCCGTGGATGGGTGACCATAAACTACATAACAATATAATTAAACCGGTTAACAGATTTTTGTGCCTTTCGTGACTAACTTGCTTTCCGAGGCACGGAGGGGTACCTTGGAAAGCACATTAAAGATCATGGCACATTATACCGGCACTGCACCGGCATCGCTCTAAACCAGCAATTGACTTGTCATTCAATTTAGAGCCATAAATCGTGGGTAGTATAATATATTTCACAATGTCAAAGTGTAACCATACAACTCGACTCGCAGCCCGCGTGCCGATAGCGAGCGGACCATGTGCTTACAGCGCAGCGCGTCGACCACACGCTTACAGCACGCCGACTCCGAGTCGCCAGCAAAACGTCATTGCGCCGTCGTAAACCGAGACATTATCAAAACTTGCAAGTCATAGGCGTGTTCAATTATAAATGCCTGATAACAATTGTGTTCGTGGTGACAGCTAGCTTGCACCTCGCGGCCAGCGCGCGGGCTGCGAGCTTGCGCCCCACAGCCGGCGAGCTTGCACTTCGCGGGCGGCGTGCGGACTGCAAGCTGGCACCTTACCGACGATGCGTAGTTAGCGCACTGGCAACTAGCCGTAGCCTAAATTCGAGGCGATGCCGTGCGGCTGCTGTGCAATTGCGGTGCCGTTATAATGTGCCGTTGTTACCGGATATAGATATTTGACAGTCATTACTTACAAGTCAGCAGAATCCCGAAAATCTGACAACCAGTTTAAGGGGTATCCTGTTACCCAGTCACTGGTTTATAGAGAACATATGGGCAATCACTCCATGTTTGAACACTGGTATTCAGCTACATTAGGAAAGACTAGAAACAGAACCTATAACATAGTTGGGAAAAGATGATGAGTAATATCGACCTCTCATTTCATCTTAAATAGAGAAGAACCTACATTAGTGCTGTTTCCTCAATGCGTGTATGTACTAATCATAAGACCTGAATCAATTCCGAGTCAAGCAAAGTGATTTTTCATCTGGAAGTTCTCGGTTAAAGGCAGAATTGGCAAAAGATGGGTGTTCTTTTCTTAGGAGAATACATTGAACTAGCGCTTCGGTCGTGACTTCGTCCGCATGCACTTATTGCTTTAACATCCCCTTCACCATCTCTTCAGCTTTGAAAATAAACTACCTACCTAACTAACCTGTAACCTACCTGTAACTACCTATGATACTCACAAATAACGTGGCTTTCTATTGGTGAAAGAATTTTTGAAATCGGTTCAGTAGATCCTTAGATTTCCAACACAACATCACAAACTCACAAAACCACAAACTTAATCTCTTTTTAAATAAAATAATATAAATAAATAATATTCCACAACTTTCACACAACGCCATTTAGTTCCAAGTTAAGCTTGAGAGCTTGTGTTATGGGTACTAAACAGCTGATAAACATACTTAAATATTTCTAAATACATACATATTACAGATAAATTACACCCAGACACAGAACAAATTATCATGCTCGTTCCATCGTCGACCTCATCTCTGACCGCAGGACAAGATTGAGGTCAAGAGTAGACCTAGATACCTAGATATGTAAAAAAAAACAACACACAAACATTTGCCCTGGGTGGGAATCGAACCCACGACCTCCGGCAGCAGTCAGGGTTAACTACTGGACCAACAGGTCAGTCAAAACAGGCTATATATATATGTATAAGCAATTATAATCACAGTTTCACAATTTAGTCTTAAGACACAAATCCTTAGAAAGGCGTAGGAGTAGTTCTCATTAATCAATGAGAAATTATATTTCTTTCTGTAAATTGGTTACAAACTCTTTTACACATCAAACAATTACAATATATTTTTTTAAACTAGGTGAAGTTGGTGTTTCACTGTCTGAATACTCTGAAAAGAAACACCAAAAGAAACCCAGAGATCACAGTCTCTTTTAAAGTCCAAACATTATCTTGGTAGGTATATCATGTGATTTAAAGTTCAGACAATATTCGCGCTGCGATATTTATATTTTTAAATTTCGCAGCTAATGCTGAGATAGGCGCCGTTTTGGTCTCGCACAGGTCTTATTTTTTAATCTATTCTTGTTTGTTTGATTATCTGTATTGCTGTTCTTTTGTTTTATGTTCTGTGCGTCCAAATAAAATATTTTCTTCCTTTCTTTCTTTCTTTATTTAAAGTCCAGACATTATCTTGGTCATATCATGTGAGGACCATGCAGATCGAGTTCGTAAAAGACATATTCGGACCGATTACTAGTTCCATGTCTACTCAAGATCGCACAGGTTAAACATAACGTGAAAATATTAAAAATGCTAAGAGCTATTTAATATTCGCTCACTAATGGCCGCCATACGTCGCGTCGCTAATGTGAAACACAAAATTGTACAGGTGTGTCGCTGAGCGAACTTTAATAGTTAGGTAATTCTTGATTAGCTTTTTATTTTATTCATTGTTTATTTTAAAGTATTACAGTTAATTAGTAGATGTGTCGCTAGATACGGAGTAAGTACAATGTGTTTAGTGTTCCTATTTATTTATTTTGCTTTATGTAACAAAAACAAAATCATTTCATCCAAACTAGGCTGAGAATTTGAACTCTTTGAGCATACTCGTAAAAGATTACATAAGTAATAAATAAATTCCGCAACCTTCACACAACGCCATCTAGTCCCAAGCTAAGCAGAGCTTGTATTATGGGTACTAAACAACTGATAAACATACTTATATATTTCTAAATACATACATATTATAGATAGCTTACACCAAATCGAAAAAAGAATCACGATCAGAATCGTAGCATATAGCTCTCTGTGTTTCTGCCTACCCCCATGGGGAAAAGGCGTGAGTTTATGTATCTAAGTATGTATAACAAATAATCGTGCTCATCACACAGATCTGCCCTGGGTGGGTATCGAACCTACGACCTCCGGCATGGCAGTCAGCGCCACTAACTATTAGCCTAAGAGACCAGTCAAGTTAGTTCTTTCTAGTGTGTTTGCTGGGGAAAAAAGGAGCGAAAAATTCTACATCTTCCAATATTGAAATAGTGTTTTATATATAGTCAACCAAAGGAAGGTAAATGGACAACTACGACCAACGTCGTGGGTTCGTATAACCAACTTGTATACGCCACGTCAAGGACCCAAGGTACCTGTAGCACAGAACAGAGCATTCAAATGTTAATGTCTAATGGCATGAAGTCATTCAAAAATTCGTTCTAGGTACTAGGTATCTAATCACTTTTACCACAAGCCTAATAAAGCAGATCATTTTTGGGGTCGTGGGTTAGTATAAACAACGTGCATACATACGCCACGTTAAGGACCCAAAGTACCTGTAGCATAGAACAGAGCATGACATCACGCCCGTAATCCCCGATGGGTCAGTGAGAGGTGTACCTGTAAAAGTACACCCACATTTCGCCAGTTATCTTTAAGTAAAAGGGGGCACAAATCCAAACTCCGGGCTGCTACTCAGATATTCCAGATGGATAAACTCGACAAGACTTTGCCCAACCCGGGGATCGAACCCGAGACCACATGCTCAGCAGTAGCGTTCGCGACCACTGAACCACAGTATAAATATTAGTACAGTAGGACGACGCCTTTGATCTCTGCAAAAATGCCGATGACGTCTACACGCGTTAGCCCTGAATAATACCTCCCGAACTATGAACATCGTTTTGTTCGCAGTTCGGAAGCGGCTTTCTCGCGTCTCACCCCTCACTTCCCGCACGATTGCCCTATCTAGACGGCTTTGTCGGACGACTGTATGTTTTTAGACTGTGACTAAACCAACGAGGCAGTCCCGCAAGCAGCTACTTGTAGGTCACTTAATATTACTACTAATGCAGTTAGTTTAACAAGTCACTAATCTACAAGAACGATAAACTATCCTAACTCAGACCGAAGCTAAATTTACTTCCACTAGGAGGGGATTCATCACTTCTACTAATTCTAAGTGCCGATCGACTTCAATATCTGAAGTCGGACTATTGTCTTAATAACTGATCGCTTTGTAATCGCGCGTCTGGTCCCTTAGGTTGAAATACGACTGTTGAAGTAAGAGATAGACTATATTTTACTATTTACGTCTTGTTTTCCTAGTTTACTTGTGTGCAGTTGTGTTAACTGTTGTCTATTATTATTTTTTTATTTCGTAAATTGTCTTCTTTGCTGTAGGAGCACACGGCTACACATCAAGAGCAAGATGAAAAAATAATGATAAAAAAATCAAGACCTCGCCATTGCACGAAAATCCTAACAATGCGAGATCAACTTATACTGGAAATCTATAGCTTAGTGTGTAACCGTGTGTACGTCTTTTTCTTTAACTCAGAATACTGATTTGGAGTTTCAATTAACTTTCAAGATCAACCAAACGGCACTACGTGCTACGCCGTAGCACAGTGCGTAGCAAAGGCGTAGCGGTACTTTTGGAGTGCTACGAAAGGTAATCACCCCATAATTCGTAGTACAGGTGCGATTCTGGTCAAATCACCGCGTGAAAATGTAGGTGTAGTGAGGGCGAATTGAGCTGTTATTCCATACTAATTTCAGACATTGACAGTTCACTTTACTCAAGTTTTCACGGCGTGACTTTTTAAGTAGTTCTTTAAAGGAGCCACTTACGTAAAATTACTAAACAAGTAACTGATGACGCCATACATCTTAAAACTAACCACAATTACAAAATATACCGTTTATAAATCAATTCTCAGTTGGATACATAAACGTGTTCGCCGCAAATGTTACCCAACAACATTATTAATGAGCTAATTAATTAAATTACGCGAAACGTTTGATTCTAGAAACGGATCGGTGTAAACAATACTTGATAGCCGATGTTGATGGTATCTACTACATAAATAGTATTATAAACTATTATACGTAATTAATATGTGTAGTTAAACACATGGTGAATAATATTTTGTTGTTTGAAATAATTTCTTAGGCTTTGCGCATTAATTTGTTACACGGATTTGTTTTTTATTATGAATAACATTTTTACTACTTCAGTATGCACATTCGGTCTTGGATTCGATTCCCGGGCCGTATGGATTTTATAAGATTACGTACTAATATATGGTGTATATTTGATTATTTCCTTTCGACGGCATTTATACATATCTTTCTTGACTTTCGGTTTTAACGTACGTATCTAACTATATTTTATTTAAAAGCTTACTAGCAATGTGGATTACACATTACTAGTACAGTGTACAGTTTTGTTTATGTATGCATACAGTTTTACTAAATAAATAATATTACGTCGATAATACACCACCAATTTTTAATGAAGAGAGTTTAATTCATTCATTTTTAATTAGTACAAATACTTAAAAGGTTTACTCTAGACGATATTCTCATTATATTTGTAAAGTATCAATAAACAGCAAAGTTATTAGCGTTTGTTTATATACCAAAAAGGCACCCCAATTTCTGGAAATATTGTACAGGCTATTCATGACATAGTAGTATTCATTAATGGTCATCTCTCGCTCACGTTCGCGTGATCTCGCTAAAGCATGCCCGCCACCAACAGCTGTTTTCGTTATTTAAGTTTAACTAAATAACAAAAAAAATAAGTTGAATTTCATTTTTTTACTTTTGATTACGCAAATATGATCAGTAATAGGTACGGATATATCCCATTTTTTGGTACTAATTAAAAAATAGTGGGGTATAAAAGATTTTTGTCCGATCATTTGAGATTAAAACTACGAAATATCGACTAAAAAACAAACATTTCATAATGTTCGCTTTCATATCCTCTCATAAAAGATATCAAAGCGAAAATTTACACAGTACTTGAGAAAGCGATTTAAATTGATATGAAGAGATCAACACACAAACTTCACGCTACTTAACTTTGTTACGGCGGGGTGGGTAGAACCCCTCTTCAAAGCACTCTCAACGAAACATTGTTGCAATCTTTAATTGCAATAGAAGTAGGGTGGTCTTGATTACAAAATGTTTATGTTGAAAGATAAAACACTGATTGCGGTTTTATATGTAGCACAAAAATAATAAAAAAATGAACTACACACATCAAAAGTGTCTAGGGATCAACATATATTTTTGCAATAACTTTTCTCCTGATTGATATTAATTAAAATTTTCTTTAAGGATTCATCAAACAAAGTGTTTTCGTTTGTCACAGTAACGATAAACCAAGTCACCTTTGCATTAATAAAGAAATTTGCCATTTTCCTAATAAAGGGATTTTTGACATTTGAACCACTAACATTAAAGTTCGAAAAAAAGACTGAAATAACAGTTTTCTTTAAAATTTTATTGGGTAACTTAAACAATTAATAATCCGTTTTTCTACCGCGAACACTAACAACACAAGAACATCGGTTTGGCATACTCAAAATGAGTTCATCCAAATCACGCTGTGGAATGGCCGCCCATGTTCGTTGCAACAACAAAAAAAGGTCTTCTTGCGACTGGATACCCTCCATATTCGGCAGAGCTCTTCTCTGTAGCATATCCCATGCATCCTCAATCGGGTTCAAGTCTGGCGACTGAGCAGGCCAGGGCAGGACATTGATGTTAGCTGCGGCGAGAGTCTGTCTTACAACTCGTGAGGCTTCATCACTCTTCAGGGAACTTAATTAGCGACCAAACAGTCAGAAACCGCTTGCATGAAGTGAACCTTCATTCCCGAAGACCGCTACGGGTACCACCTATAGCAATACACAATCGTAGGATTCGATATCAATGGGCTCTTGAACACAGAAATTGGGCAGAAGAACAATAGCGTTTCGTGTGCTTTTCTGATGAGTCTCGTTTTGGTATGAGACCGGATACAAGACGTATACGACACTGGAGAACCCCTGGACGCCAACAGCGATTAAAATCCTGCCAGGAAGTCCATCCTTATAGTGGTGGAACCATCATGGTATGGGCGGGTATTCAATTCACAATTCAATTCAAATTAGGGTATTTGGATCGGCGGAAGAACTGAGTTGATTTGGATCAGAGGCAACCTCAACGCTCAAATTTATGCTGAGACGATTGTATCAGACGTCATCGTTCCTCTACAAGTGCAAATCGGTCCCTTATTTCAGTTAATGCATGATAATGCACGACCGCACACCGCAAGAGTTGTAAGACAGACTCTCGCCGCAGCTAACATCAATGTCCTGCCCTGGCCTGCTCAGTCGCCAGACTTGAACCCGATTGAGCATGCATGGGATATGCTACAGAGAAGAGCTCTGCCGAATATGGAGGGTATCCAGTCGCAAGAAGACCTTTTTTGTTGTTGCAACGAACATGGGCGGCCATTCCACAGCGTGATTTGGATGAACTCATTTTGAGTATGCCAAACGATGTTCTTGTGTTGTTAGTGTTCGCGGTAGAAACGCGGATTATTAATTGTTTAAGTTACCCAATAAAATTTTAAAGAAAACTGTTATTTCAGTCTTTTTTTCGAACTTTAATGTTAGTGGTTCAAATGTCAAAAATCCCTTTATTAGGAAAATGGCAAATTTCTTTATTAATGCAAAGGTGACTTGGTTTATCGTTACTGTGACAAACGAAAACACTTTATTTGATGAATCCTTAAAGAAAATTTTAATTAATATCAATCAGGAGAAAAGTTATTGCAAAAATATATGTTGATCCCTAGACACTTTTGATGTGTGTATGATTTGAATTATAATAAGAAACATTGCTACACAAAGAAGAATAATCTGTCTAGTCAATAAAGATTATAATTTGAGAACGACTTGACCGATTTTGACTGTTTTTTAGCTTTCCTAATTGTCAAGACAAGGTTTACAAGTGAGACAACATCGAAAATATCGGAAATATAAGTATTTTGGTATAAAAACCCCAATAGTTTATTGTATATAATAATAAAATAACAATAATACCAGCCTGTTACTGTCCCACTGCAGGGCAAAGGCCTCTTCTCATACAGAGAAAGCTTGAGCTTTGATCACCATGCTTGCTCAAGGCGCATTGGCGATTTCAAACTTATATTAACTATATATAAGTCCAGGTTTCCTCATAATGTTTTCCTTGACCGATGTCAATGATGTCTAAGATGATGTTTATTGTTTAATAAACCTTTTTTTAACACTTTCACTAGATAATTTTGACCAAAAGGAAAACAAAGTAAAGACGGGCAACCTATTTGCTATCAATAACCCAATTACTTTATTCTAGTGTACACTGATACAAACACGAACTACAACAGCGAAATTGACAAACAAACACCGTCTATCTAGTAACATAACGTTAACAAACATCCGAACATTAACAGGTAAACCAACGCTTCATACATACAGCCATTACCATTTATATGTCCGACAGAAACTAATTAAAATGGTCACAGACAATTAGCTACGTTGCAATATTGGTGGAAGCTAACCGCTAATATTTATACAGAAATATTACGTTCCAATAACGATTGGTGATAGATTGTATGAGTAAATGTATCTAGTGTTTGTTCGTTCTGGTTGACTGGTCGTCTTGCTGAACTTGTTTTATTATTGTTTAAATGGTAAAAAAAAATAATAATAAAATGTTTATTCACATAAAATGTTACAAAATTAATAGAGTCCCTGATTTCTGTGCTAGGTTTGAGGACCTAATAATAATAATAATACCAGCCTGTTACTGTCCCACTGCAGGGCAAAGGCCTCTTCTCATACAGAGAAGGCACGAGCATTGATCACCACGCTTGCTCAAGGCGGATAGATTCGCGGCGGCGGATTTCTGTGCTAGGTTTGAGGACCTGTGTTACAGAAATCAGTATCCTCTCTCATACTCTCAACCGGCGAGTGTCCACCCTTACATCGTTGGCACTCCCACGAATCGGACAAAGCGTTTCGCTTCGTCGTTTATACCGCGTACATCGAAGGACTGGAACAACTTGCCTGCTGCGGTCTTCCCGTCCGATTATAATTTAGGTGTCTTCAAGGTTAGAGTGAATAGGCTCCACCATTACTGATTGCATCACTGCTTACCATCAGGTGGAATTACAGTCAAGCACTGGTTTATAATATTAAAAAAAAAAAAATACTGAAGTGATAAAACAATAATTATTTGAGAATAAAAGCAGCAAAATTGCTGTTACAATCTTCTTCTTATCGTGTGGTTAGTAACTAACCTGGTGTCAGAGTTTTAATGCCGCCCATGGGCCTCTGACTTGGCATCACATGCCGTCGAGAAAAGTCTCTCAGGCATGCCGGTTTCCTCACGATGTTTTCCTTCACCGTTTTTGAAGCTAGTGATTATTTAACAATACGCACATAAATCCGAAAAGTCAGAGGTGCGTGCCTTGGGTTTGAACACGAGACCTGTGATTTGGCAATCCGCCGCTCACACCACTAGGCTATCACTGCTACAATAATACCTGCTGCTGCTGCTGCTGTTACAATAATACCTCTTATTAAGCTATGTGTTGATCACCACACTTGCTCAAACCAGATTGGTGATATACAATATGCACATGAATCCCAATAGGCAGAGATTCGAGAGGGTTGAGCTCGAGACCTATGACTTCACAGTTCGCCGGTTACACCATTAGGCTAAAACTGCTACTGTTTTGTACTTTGGACCCCCTATGGCACTACGTCACACACAGTCACGACGTAAAACTGTTGATAGTTTATTGTATTATATGTGTCTGGATATTATTGCGACATGTGTTGTGTTATTTTGTAGACTGAATTGTACGTTCAGTGACTTGGTGTCACCAACACTTCACCAAAATAAATTGCCGTCAGAAACTTCACTCGTAAACATATAATAAACTAAATTATGCAGGCCCCAAAAAAAGTTCGTAGCTATCGTAGCACTTGACGTAGCTGCTACGAAACCAACGTAACCGTGCTACGAATGTCTGAATCTCGTAGCGAAGAATATTCCTCGTATTTTTTTAGATACTAAGAAACGTGAGACATTCCATCTTTGATGGTAACATTTAAGATCCCATCATTATTACAATAATTGAAAGAATGAAAGTAAAAGTGTTAATTAAACTCGCACGAGACAGAGCAAAAAAATAAAAATATTAAAAATTAATATAATTTATACAATATTTAATTTAGTTGTTTTTTAAATATAAGTCATATAGTATATACCTAATTGTTAACAATTAAACAATACTACAAAAACTGCTGTAACATACAGCTACCCCAATGTGTCAAATTTCTTCGATAATAATTTTTCAACTTTATTACAATTTGCATAAGGTTCATGTTCAATTGGGAAAATTTGACGGTTTGTCGTAGCTTGATGTGCTGCCGTATGTATTTTCATGAACGGGCTTATACGCTGTACAAGAATGCAATCAAACCATTGATCAACATTTTTTTAACTGATGTTTGTTCCATTGATTTTAAATGTTCGTAAATGCTCCCGGGATATACAGAAATAGTGTTTGGGCAATATTTGAAAAATAATTGGGCAGACTGCTTCAGTTAACGTGAGGCTGCATATTTTTGTCACCTTATTTATTCAAAAACAACATTGCACCACCATGTTTGCTAAAGGAGGATTCACGGATTGGCGATTTCAGAATTATATTAATTAACTATTCCAGATTTCCCACGGTGCTTTCCTTCACCGATGTCAATGATGTCTAATATAAACAAATAAAGTAAATGTGATATACATAGGCTGATGATGCACTTTGACAGAATATGAATATCAAAATATATTGGTCCATCAGTTAGATTATAAAAAAATGACGTGTGGCACTCGGAGACTGCCGCGGTAAAGCTATTGCATAGCATTTTTTATCAACTCTTCTCCTCTCCCCCTCCCCATTCCTCTCCTCCCCGTCTCCCCATTCCTCTCCTCCCCCTCTCCCCTTCCCCATTCCTCTCCTCCCCCTCTCCACGTCCCTCCCATTCCTCCACACCTCACACGCCCCTCTCATCACCCCTCCCTCCCCATCCCTCACCCCTCCCTCTGTTTCCCCTCCCTAACCCCTCCCCTCCCCCTCCCTTCCCCCTCCCCTCAAAGTGTAGGTGTAGTAGTGTTTGGAGTCGTTTTGCCTAAACAGGATAGGGAGATGTTAAAACTTTGGTTATAATTTTACATTAAGATGCGGGTTTAATTTTGGTGATCATTTACTATTTTTGTCTGTTATATGTTACTATATCTGGTGGTAAGTTAAAAATAAGCCTTTTACAAATAACCCTGTATAGCAATTGTAGCAGATGGCGCTTTATAGTTTCTGCATACCCCCTTGGAAATAAGGTGTGAGTTCATGTACGTATTTAATGATATTATAAGTAAATAGGTGTAGGTAGGTAATAAGCGCTCAGCAAGCGACACGTTAAAATGTAGCCACACTTGACGTCAGTGTAGCGTCGCGCCGTCAACGGACGCGTGCGTGCGTTAGTGTGCCGTTTTTGAAGATCGAATGTTGTTTAGGTACCTTATCTACACCTTTTTACATATAATATCATTGTATGTATGTATGACTATTTTGGCCTTCCACAGATCTTTTTATCTTATTTTCTTTAGTTAACTATTTTCATTATTTTTTATATATTTTTACTGTTTGTGGTTTTGCTTTAAATATTGTGTTCCTGTGGGTCCAAATCCAAATAAATTTTCTTTATTTATTTTTATGTTTCTTACTTTTTACGTACGATTGGCCTGTTGATCTTGTAGTTAGTGACCCTGACTGCTATGCCGGAGGTCGTGGGTTCGATTCCCACTCAAGACAAATGTTTGTGTGATGAGCACGATCATTTGTTCTGTGTCTGGTTGTAATTTATCTATAATAAGTATGTATGTATTTAAAAATATATTAGTATGTTTATAAGTGGTTTAGTACTCATAACACAAGCTCTGCTTAGCTTGGGACTAGATGGGGTTGTGTGAATATTAGTGGAATATTATTATTATTATTTATGTAAATAACTCTTGAAATAAACACCCTTTGGTTGACAACAGCGTCGATTACAATCAACGTTTAATTAACTCTGAAGGTGGTTACTGTGCATTAGCGACCGCAGGGCTATTAAGAGCTTACCATTAAAGACTATATAGAGAACTTGAAGTGTATAGAGCAAAATGGCGAAATGAAACGGCGGTTTGAACGTTATCCTTGTATAATTAATTTCTCAACACTTCTGAGTCGCTTAAGGCTACAATTAAGTTAAGACGACAGAGGGGAAATTACTGGACACAGACAAAAAGCTAAGAAGACGATATCGAGTCAACTAGCAGAACTTAGGTCTACGAGCAAGTCTAGATTTGGTTGTAAGTTCAAGCGTGTACTGTTCGGGAGGTCAAAACGAGTACTGATCTACATGACGATGCTTTAACGCTATTAGGCAAGTCATATGCTCCGATGAAAGCCGAGCTTTGCCGAACGCGCCCGAAGTTGCGTTCGGAAAGGCAGCGACCAGAACATTACAATTTAAGCCTATATTTTGTATAGTGTAAATAATTATGCGTATTGTTAAATTTGTAAATAAATATTATGTGTGATGTAAATATAGCAACTAAATAAATATGTAAATATACTTCTAATAAAATATGTTAGTTTTCACCCACAGACAATGATCGTGTTTTGTGTTTGAAGTTTTTTGATCTTTGGTTTGACGTTTGTTCAAATTTGACAGTTCGGTGTAACGGGACAATAAGGAAAAGTTTTGTATTGTGGAGTGTTTACAATTATAAAAAGTTTAAATTAATATTACGAATTCATACGAATTCCGGTGTAGCTATGACCGCTACACTACTCCCCCCCTGAGACCGTGGCTACTTAGCTACGGGTGATAGTAGTCCGGGAAGCGAACGGTGCGGCCGGAGCGTGTTTTCTTCTCGACGGTGGGCTGCGGTGGCGTTGGTGCTGTGTTTGCGACCGTTGGTGCGCTGGTTACACCGGAGGGACTGTAGTCTGCGTTATTGAGGTAAGCGGGTTTCAACCGATCTATGGTTACTGTGGTTTCCTTTCCGTTTACCTCAATACGGTACGTTTTGTCGCCTCTTTTCAGGACTCTGTAGGGGCCGGTGTACGGCGGGTCTAGCGGTCGGCGAACGGCGTCATGTCGCAAGAATACATGAGACGAAGTTGACAAGCTGTCGGGCACGTAGAACGGCTTGTTGCCGTGTCGACTCGCCGGTTCTGGAGACAGCTTCGCCATGTGATGCCGGAGTCTTGACGCGAAGTCGGTGTAGTCGACTGTGCTGGTGAGTGTGGGGGCGATGAACTCGCCTGGGAGTCTCAGGGGCTCGCCGTAAACGAGCTCTGCCGCTGATGCTTTGACGTCTTCCTTCCAGGCGCTGCGGATGCCGAGCAGCACCAGGGGTAGTGCTTCGGTCCAGTTGGTGTCTGTGTGGCAGCGGATGGCTGCCTTCAGCTGGCGGTGTAGGCGTTCCACCATGCCATTACAGGCTGGGTGGTATGCTGTGGTTGGGCGGTGCTGGCTACCGAGGGTCTCCGTGATGGTGTGGAACAGCTTGCTCTCAAACTGCCTGCCCCTGTCGGTAGTGATGCGCTGGGGGCAGCCAAAGCGGGACACCCAGCCGGTGATGAAAGTGCGGGCGCATGTCTCCGCTGTGATGTCCGCGATGGGGTACGCCTCAGGCCAGCGGGTGAAGCGGTCGACCACAGTTAGTATGTACCTGTAATTTGATGACACGGTCAGTGGCCCTACTATGTCCATGTGGACATGGGAGAAGCGTTGGGAAGGGACAGGGAAAGCGGAGGTGGGACTGGTTGTGTGCCGCGAGATTTTGTTCTTCTGGCACTCTACGCACTCTCTGGTCCAGGCCCTGCAGTCCTTCTTTAGGCCAGGCCAAACGAAACGCTCAGAAATCAGTTTGACTGTGGCCTGTCTGCCGGGATGGCTCAGCTGGTGTAGTTTTTGGAACACCTGCCTCCTGAAGGGTTCTGTAACATAAGGGCGGGTGTTACCAGTGGAGACATCACAATATAGTTCAGTGCCTGAGTCCGTGAAATGCACTTTACACAGCTTGAGTGACGTGGTGTTGTTATTTAAGAGCCCCTGCAGCTCGTGGTCTTTTTCTTGGGACTGTGCAAGAGCTGTGTAATTACACGCCGGTACTGCCACTGACTCCACACGCGACAGCGCGTCTGCCACAATGTTGTCCCTGCCTGCGACAAACCTGATATCCGTGGTGAATTGAGCAATGTAGTCCAGGTACCGGTATTGCCTCGGTGAACAGTTGTCACGGTTGTGTGCGTACACATATGACAGGGGTTTGTGATCCGTGTAAATGGTGAAGTGCCTACCTTCAACCATGTGGCGGAAGTATCTGACTGCGTCGTAGATGGCTAAGAGCTCCCTGTCATAAGGGCTATACTTTTTCTGTGAAGCTGACAGTCGCCTAGAGAAAAATGCTAGTGGGTTCCATGTGACACCTGCCTTCTGCTGTAATACTGCACCCATAGAAGTGTCTGAAGCGTCTGTAAATATCGCGAGTTCGGCGTTGGGCTCTGGGTGAGCAAGCAGAGCTGCCCTAGATAAGCTACTTTTACAAGCGTTAAAAGCGTCTAGCATTTCTTGCGATAGATTAATTGTTTGTGTTCTCTTTGTTTTTGGTCCTGCCAGAACTACGTTGAGTGGCGCTTGTAAGCGAGCGGCATCTGGGACAAAGCGGCGGTAAAAATTGAACATACCCAGGAAGCGACGCATCTCCTTGACGGTCTTGGGAGCTGGGAAGTCCTGGATTGCCTGCACCTTCTCCTGCAGCGGGCGAACACCTTCTTCGGATACTTCGTGTCCTAGGAAAGTTATGGTGGTACGGCCAAACTCACACTTTGCCGAGTTAATAATAATTCCATACTGGGATAACCGCTTCAGAAGCTGATGCAGGTGCTCGGTGTGCTGGGCTGCTGTCTCTGAGAACAAGAGAATATCGTCTAAATAACAGTAGCAGAACGGCAGCCCGCGCAGCACCTCGTCCATGAACCGTTGGAACGTTTGAGCGGCATTCCTGAGGCCAAAGGTCATGAATGGAAATTCATACAGTCCGAAAGGTGTTGTGATCGCTGTCTTGTGAACGTCGGCTGGCTGGACTGGTATCTGATTGTATGCTTTAATAAGATCGATTTTGCTGTATATTCGGCTGCCAGCCAGCTGATGTGAGAAGTCCTGTATGTGCGGGATGGGGTATCTGTCCGGAACAGTACGGGCATTGAGTGCCCTGTAGTCACCGCATGGCCGCCAGCTGTTGTCCTTCTTAGGAGCGAGGTGAAGTGGGGACGACCACGGACTCTCTGACGGCCGTGCTGTGCCGTTAGCCAGCATAGCCTCGAACTCCCTCTGTGCTGCCTTCAGTTTGTCCGGTGCAAGGCGGCGAGGTCGTCCAGTGATAGGCGGACCTGGTGTAGTGCGGATGTGATGTTCGGTACCGTGACTGACCTGTTTCTGTGTTCCAGCAGGCCGCGTGACTTCCGGGTACTGGCGAAGTATCTCGTGGTACTCCGTGTTGCCTCCTACGGACTTCACTGAGGCGATCATTGCTGCTGATTCGGCCGCTGGCGACGCCGGCGAAGACAGTTGGGTCAGCCCATCGATTAGCCGGTGACTTTTGAGGTCTACCAAGATGTTGTAATGCGCCAAGAAGTCGGCGCCTATGATTGCCTTGGTGACGTCTGCAACCACGAACTTCCACGTGTACACGCGGCGAAGCCCTAAATTCAAGTGGAGCTCCACCCAACCGTACGTGTCGATGGCAGTTCCGTTTGCCGCGTATAACTGGTACGCCGTCCTGCTGCGCTGCTGTCGTAGGGCTGCACGTGGGTATACGCACAGATCGGACCCTGTGTCCACTAAAAACGTGGTTTTTGAGTCCCGATCTGTTACGAATAGGCGGCGTGGTTTGTGAGGGCAGCCATTTGCCGCTATTTCCGGCTGCCGACGGCGTTTCCCGCGTACGTACATGGCGACCTGCACCGCGTGGCCCTGTCACCGAAACTGTTGTGGTACCAGCAGTGAGCGTCGTTCCACGCGCTGCTGGAGCGCGAGCGACTGCGGCGTCGGCTTGGGGTCGGTTCTCTGTCACCACGCCGGTACCTATCTGTGGAGCGCGATCGATGGTGTACCTGACCTTGCTTTTGTAGAGCCGCCACCTGTAGACATAACTCCGCCATGCACTGTTTCAGCTCCGCGATGTCACTGCTGGTGCTCGTGCTCGCCACGGCGGGAGGTGTCGTGAGCGCTGGCCGCGTTGGCGCGATCTCGTGCACGCGGTCGGCCAAATCTGCGACAGACTGAAGCGGAAGGTTAGGTTGGGAAGCTATTACCGTCTGTATGTTCGTCGGCAACCTGCTCGCCCACAACGTGGCTAGGAATGTGTCTGGAACATGTGGTCCGGCCAAAGTCTGCAGGTGCCGCAAGAACTGTGATGGCTTCCGGTCGCCGAGCTCCTCTTGAGTGAGGATTTGCTGAACCCTTTTTTCACGCGAGTCGGATAGTCGACGTATGAGCTCAGCCTTCAGCTTGGCGTACTTGTCTTGTGCTGGTGGGTTCTCTATTATGTCCCGAGCTTCTACCATGTAGCGATGGTCTAGCTGACCCACGACCGTGTAGAATTTTGTGGTGTCGGCGGTAATGCCGGCTATTGTGAACTGACCTTCTACTTGTGCAAACCAAAGTGTCGGCTCCTCAGGCCAGAATGGCGGCAACTTCACGCTGACTCTGCACACGTCCTGCTTGACCATTGCTGCGTCCGCCTGCGCTCCCTGCTCTGCTCCGGTAGGCATCTTTGCTCCGCGTGGCTACTGTGCTCTTTGACGGGGTCACCAATGAAGTGTATAGAGCAAAATGGCGAAATGAAACGGCGGTTTGAACGTTATCCTTGTATAATTAATTTCTCAACACTTCTGAGTCGCTTAAGGCTACAATTAAGTTAAGACGACAGAGGGGAAATTACTGGACACAGACAAAAAGCTAAGAAGACGATATCGAGTCAACTAGCAGAACTTAGGTCTACGAGCAAGTCTAGATTTGGTTGTAAGTTCAAGCGTGTACTGTTCGGGAGGTCAAAACGAGTACTGATCTACATGACGATGCTTTAACGCTATTAGGCAAGTCATATGCTCCGATGAAAGCCGAGCTTTGCCGAACGCGCCCGAAGTTGCGTTCGGAAAGGCAGCGACCAGAACATTACAATTTAAGCCTATATTTTGTATAGTGTAAATAATTATGCGTATTGTTAAATTTGTAAATAAATATTATGTGTGATGTAAATATAGCAACTAAATAAATATGTAAATATACTTCTAATAAAATATGTTAGTTTTCACCCACAGACAATGATCGTGTTTTGTGTTTGAAGTTTTTTGATCTTTGGTTTGACGTTTGTTCAAATTTGACAGTTCGGTGTAACGGGACAATAAGGAAAAGTTTTGTATTGTGGAGTGTTTACAATTATAAAAAGTTTAAATTAATATTACGAATTCATACGAATTCCGGTGTAGCTATGACCGCTACAAACTTATTACCGTTTATGTTACTATGGTAATTTCCAATGGAGTCATTGGGTATTTTCCCTTTTTTGGAATCGGTTTAGGTAAATCCTTTTTTAGTAAAGAACCTTTTTTTAAGGAATTATGGTTAAATGTTGCAAAATGCATGCCACGTGACAAATTAAGTTAAACAGGAAAACCTATAAGTAGCTTTACTAAACTGTTTTATATTTATTTGTAATACATTATACATATGTATCGCCGTTGGTTTTCTTATTAAAAAAAATTAATAATCCCGGAAAGATTGGCAGAGGTTTGTACCTGTAGTACGGGTGAAAATCGGGGTACGGTTTTGCCAGTTATGTTAAAGTCCCACGTCATAAATAGAAGGCGAGCTTGTTATCATCAATGATTACTTCTCACTGATGTTGTATACAGATGTCACCTATTGACTATTATGAAAACAATGAGACCATTTTTGTGGAATAATATTATAACATCAAACCAGTTCAACTGGCCTGTTGGTCTAGTAGTTAGTGACCCTGACTGCTATGCCGGAGGTCGTGGGTTCGATTCCCACCCAGGACAAATGTTTGTGTGATGAGCACGATCATTTGTTCTGTGTCTGGGTGTAATTTATCTATAATATGTATGTATTTAGAAACATATAAGTATGTTTATCAGCTGTTTAGTACCCATAACACAAGCTCTCAAGCTTAACTTGGGACTAAATAGCGTTGTGTGAAAAGTTGTGGAATATTTATTTATTACATACATACATATCGTCACGCCTGTAATCCCCGAAGGGCTAGGCAGAGGTGTACCTGGTAGTACACCCACATTTCGCCAGTTATGTTTTGTTATTTATTTATTATTATTATTTATTGTCTGGAGTCTGGAGAGGCTGGTTAACTGTCTTACCTACAGGTCTCCTAGTGCGGAATCCATTCTCTCACATAGATCAGAACAATTATCGCTAATGTTTTATTTGTTTTTTTTATATTGTTTGTAAATTTCTACGTGAGAGAAGAACAATAAACTTATTTTTATTATCACATTGTGATTGAATGGTTAGGTTACTTCTAGGCAAGCGTGCTTCATCGTCGACCACACCATCGCTTACCATCAGGTGAGATTGTGGTCAAACGCGTGCCTATCAGTCGTAAGTAGTAAAAAAAAATTGTAAAAACAATCCTTGATGCGGATTATATATCATGATAAAATTTATCTCGATCGGTGCAGAACTTTTTGAGTTTTTGAAGCGTACACTAACCAACATAACATTTTTATATATATATAAAGAACGATATATTTATAAGAACGGGCACAAATCCAGACTCCAGGCTGCTACTGAGAATTTCAGATGGTAAAACTCAATACTTAACACTTTTGCTGACCCGGGGATCAGCATGATCAGCAGTAGCGCTTGCGACCGTCAGTCCAAAGAGGCAGTCACTCATATCTATACTATAATAATATTATGAAGAGGAAAAGTTTGAATGTTTGTTTGTTTGCATTGAATAGGCTCTGAACCTACTGGACCGATTTTAAAAATTCTTTCATATCGTTAGGAAGCTACACTATCTCCGGGTGACATAGGCTTACGTTTTATATATAAAAAAAAAATGCCACAACTTTCACACTACGCCATCTAGTCCCAAGCTAAGCAGAGCTTGTGTTATGGGTACTAAACAGCTGATAAACATACTTATATATTTCTACATCTATATATATAAAAGAAAGTCGTGTTAGTTACTTCACTTATAACTCAAGAACGGGTGAACCGATTTAGCTGAAAATTGGCAGGGAGGTAGTTTAGAGCCAGGAGAAGGACATAGGATACCCGTTTTATCCCGTTCGACATCATAAAAATAAATATCAAGAATATCGGTTGTCTCAAACATTTTTCAAACGCAGCGCCATCTTGGATGACATGACAGGAGTCAAACTTCCCAGTTCATTATCAGGTGACAATTTGAAATTGACAAGTCTTAAGCTAAACCCAAGAAGGTAAGGTTGTCAATTTATAATACGCACCTACGTTCTGAAATTTATTTTGTTACTAAACTTAGAGGTTTTATGTAGCATAAAAAAGTCTTATATTTCAGAAATCAATTTACGTAACTAGCAATGATGACAGAGACGAAATTTAATAATTCTTTGCAAATAGAACTTATTTTACTGTTAGGACTTTAATTAAAGTAGCCGGGAAAACTATAGGCATAAATTATTGTATGTAACATAGAGGCAATAGTTCAGATTAAAATTATGAATTTAGTATTTTTTAGTAAGGTAGTTAGGTTAGATAGTTGGGTTAGCTATAGGATAGGTATGGTCAGTTAGGTTAGGGTATATATACATGTTGTAATTTAAAAGTAGTAGTAGTTATTATTGGTTTGGATTTATTTGTTGTCGTCTTATTCAACGTATGTATATCTAATATAAAAAAAAATAAGAGCAATGAATTGACTCTAAGGCACAACGAAGTTTGCCGGGGCAGCTAGTTATAGATAAATAACACTCAGACACAGAACAAATGATCGTGCTCATCACACAAACATTTGTCCTGGGTGGGAATTGAACCCACGACCTCCGGCATATCAGTCAGGGTCACTAACTAGAAGACCAACAGGCCAGTCGACTGTCAGTCAGTTTTATCCCTGTATTCCCACGGTAATGGGAACGGGTGAAACCGCGTAACATCTGCTAGTATATTATACTTTTATATTTTAAACTTATACAATGTATTCAGCTCTGTTTGCTGTATAATGTTTTTTTTTTATTTTGTCTTAAGTGATCCTTTACAAATTTTAGTAACAAAAGAAATAATGACACAGAATAAGCTAAATTGATGAATTGGTGATTAGGGTGATATAACCTTGTGACCTCATTATGTTTAGAGGTTTATTCCTTACAAAACCCACCCATTTATACTGAATTGAGGTCAAGCACCAAAGACCATTCACTTGAAAATATTCGACAACAAAATAAATTGGACGTCCCGAAACTATCCGCCATAACTTCAACAGAAACGCAATAACTTTAATTTATGAACCGAGTAATCCGGATAAGCCGTCAATTTTGTAATAACGCACATTTTCACGGTAATTGTGACAAAACGTGTCATATAAACCCGGATTTCGTCGGTTATAACCGTCATTATTGTGTTTCTATGATGGTGGAGATGGTTTTGTTTAAACAAATGAATGAATGCTTTCTCGAGGCAGCTCGTGCTTCATGGCGCAAACCTTTCTATTAAAATTCTACAAATAACAAAAGGGACGAGAGGTGTTACTGACCCCTGTCTGTTTACCTGGCCCGTGTTTAAAAAGGAATGTAATACAACCCCAGTTATTTTCATTATTCACATTTACATCACCGTTTCGAGTTTATGTCGCGCGCTGCGAAATCTCAAAATATTTTTTTCACGTAGTCCAAACGTATGGTATTTGGAATTCTGTACACAAACGATGTTGCCTTGGTTATTTCATAATGTCTGGTTAAAATTGGTGGATATTACAAGCTTTCAAGTCAAAAGCATTTTGAACGCTGCATCAACAACGCTACGCCAAGCCATGATTAAATGTAATCATTTTGTTGTAATAGTTGTTAGAAAGTGAGAAATGTAAACGGAACATAACTTGTTAAATAGTCGTCTTGGGTGTGCTGTAAAATGTGTTAAATATTTTATCTCAACTACTATTATAAAATTTGATTATTTGTTTGCATTGAATAGGCTCCGAAACTACTGGTCTGGAACTGGTCCGATTTGAAAATTTCTTTCACCGTTGGGAAGTTAGGTACCTACACTGTCTTTGGGTGACATGGGCTACTTTTTATCCCTGTATTTTAGGGAGCGGGAACTACACGGGTGAAACCGCGTGACGTATTAGTAAATAAATAAGTTTCAATTCAAGCCACGTTAGCCTTTATTATACAAGTTCCATGTTTTCCTCCAAACTATAACTCTACGAAAACCGTAATAACAGTTGAAACCAAACACCAGTTTCAGTGACCGACCCCCAACAGGTGAAAACTCGTAAAACTAACTGGGTGAGCTGCGACGGACGCTTGTGGAGGACCGTTTAGAGAAACAAAGGCACAACCGAGTTCCGGGACGGCCCTGTCTCTCGCCTGCACCCAACACGAATGCAGTTCAACTTAATAACAATGGATTTAATTGTTCATTTTGCGACGTCAGTGCAAACTGACGTAATTAAGATAAATCTAGGATTCAAAATTATAAGTTTACCTACGTTAATATTAATAGACATTAAATACGCTTTGGGAACACATTCATTGTGCATATAGCTAAGGAGTAGAATTCCCTGCCGGATTCGGTGTTTCCTGATAGCTACAACCTTGGGGTCTTTAAGTCAAGAGCGAATTGGTTACTTCTAGGCAAGCGTGCTTCATCGTCTACCACATCATCGCTTACCATCTCGTGACATAGTGGTCAAACGCGTGCCTATCAATAATAAAAAAAAGGATTCTCTTTGAAATAAATAAACTATAAAGTTTGATAAAACACCGTTAGTGCAGACAATTAATGAGTATAATAAAACAGATGCGATCCAATGACGCAAAAAAGCACTTATCTCTGAGAAATTACGAACAAAAGAAGTAAGTCTGAAATAAACAGAATGTTGATACATTTTGTTAGAAGACAAAAGACATTTCCATTTGAATTACTCCACAAATCCATTTACATCGTCCCAGACTTCAAACTTAGCAAAAATTGCACTTTATGAAACAAATAAAAAGCCACAAAGATTTTTCTGATAGCGACAAAGTTCAGCTTGTATATCAAATGCGACCAGGAGAATAACCATTAAGCATTTCCTTGCGCTCTGCGTGCAATAAATGAATGAAAAACTCTCCTCCAACTTGGTAGATACAATTGATAACTTGCCCGAAGCTAAACTTTTTGCTTCCAAGTCTATTATTGACGTCTAAGATCGAAGGGAACGATCGCTCAGTGATATTTTTAACCTTCCATTCTGCGGATGTTTTCGCCTTTTCTGGGATTTTTAATTACCGACCAAGAAAGTTTCGACCGATTCTTATGCTTTTCTTTGATTCACGGCTTCTTTTACATGGGTTTTCACAATCAACATGTTGGTAATTAATTAACTACCTAGTAGGTAGCAGATTTACAGATTTAAGTTAGATTTTTATTTCACAGCTGTCATTACTGTCAACCGCCATATTTATCTTTCAGATAAAAGTTACAAATCTTAGACTGTTTTATCAGTTTTCCAAAACAAAATTCTCAGTTAAAACCATGCATCAAGTCTCCATTAAACTGGAGTGTTTCAATTAAAAACGAGACTTGTTAGTTCCCGGTCTGCTGGTCAACTTTTATTAGTTCGCCGAGTAGAAAAAGTAATCAAGTCTGCGATATATCGTGTCGCGTTCCTAACTCCCGAGATAACTCTTAATTGTTTGATGTGACGCTTCGCGGAGACGTGGGGAAGCCGTCTCCTTACCTTTTATCTTGTTTGCAAACAAATTTCAACTTTTTAAAGAATTTGCTGACATATATTATGATACAATTTGATTATTTCTTTTAGAAATAACTTCTAATTTTGTTACAGGACTTAAGAATTCTTATATAAAGTTTAGTGAACCGCAAAATTATAACTCAGAGCCACTAAAAGTAGCTATTTTCGTCCTCCTCAGGTCAATAAGTAACAATGGTTTATTCAGACAACAATACGCAAGCAAACAGAATACGCAATTAAGGTAACAAAAGACGGGGCACAGGAGAATATCTACTGAAAAAAGCTTTATGAATGAAAACAAACAAAAAACGTGGATGTACGAAAATGGGTCATCGAATGAAATATTTCAACCGACCAGGGTAGCGAGACACTCGAGATTTCACTGTGTGTGGCTTGTAAGAGACGTTTTGAATGGAGTATGAGGTTCCAAGGTGGTTGGTAGTGATGGTGGGGTCGGTGGAACGGAACGCACACGACACGATTCGCTCGACCAACCGTACCAACGCTTCAATCGCGCCAATTGTTTTCTTTGTACAGGACTTTGATAAACCCAGCAGTGTTTCATAGGCCAATTTTTCCAATGTGACGCTCTTATGGTCAACGGGTGCAGGGGGAGGCGGGTATAAACCAATAACAGGAACACGACTACAGAAGGATGCGTTGTCAATGATGAGTCTACAGAAATCGGTATGAAATACTTCGTAATGGGGTACATTACGAAGTATTTCACTCTTCGTAATACCCCCGTAGCCGGCGCATGTACCATGGGAGTGTCACCAACAAAATATTCGGCTTGTGATTAATAAATAAATGATCTATATTTTGTAAATTGGTTGAAAATAACACTTTTACACGTGAATATTTTATTTTTCATGAAAATTAAATGAGGTCGGTGTTTCTAAGCCGACTTATTTTACCGTTCTGATAATAATGTGTGCGTTTGGTTTCTTACTCAAACTACAATTTGAGCAAAGTAAGATTGAGCTTTATAATCATAATCATAATCCTTTATTTTTCTTTTCCATGACAAGTACGATAACTAGTGTTCAAAGTGCCCTTTTAAGCACAAATTACCTGTATTAGAACACGTCGCTCTTCCGAAACTTATTTTAACAAACAGTAGGTACTCCCAGTTTTAATAATAACAAAAATATAATAAAGAATAATTAAATTAATGATTAATCACTTACAATACATTTTTGGTTTAAAATAAAAATTTAAGATTGTGAATTAACATTCAGAAACCAGACTGAAATAATAAAAATAGTGAAATGTAAATTTAAAAAAAAAAATTGAACAAGAAGTTAATAAATGAAACTGAATAAGTTAAATCAAAACAAATTAAATAAGCCTAGGTATTTCTTAGCACATAATCAAAAGAATCAAATAAAAACACTAGAAAAGAACATTACAACTAACAATTAAAGTTTTAGTTTTATTAATATTTTTCTTTCTTCCTTTTTTTTTATTTGTTATTTTACAAAAGAATCTTATAATCTATCCTAGTTAAATAGCAACCAAAAACCATTAAGGTTTAAACTAGTGCAATCACAAATCAATCTCAATATCGCACCAAATCAAAATGAGGTTTTATTTTATACTAGCTGTACCCTGCCACGCTTCGCTGTGGCACATTGTGATTGAATGGTTACGACGTGAGAAAAAAAAAAGAAAAATAGATAAAAACAATCCTTGATGCGTATTATATATCACGCTAAAATTTCAGCTCGATCGGTGCAGGACTTTTTGAAGCGTACACAAACCAACATAATTTTTTTATATATAACTAGCTGTACCCTGCCACGCTTCGCTGTGGCACATTGTGATTGAATGGTTAAAAAAAAAGAGAAAATGACGTGTGGCACTCGGAGACTGCCGCGGTAAAGCTATTGCATAGCATTTTTTATCAACTCTTCTCCCCCTCTCCTCCCTCTCCCCCACACCTCCCACGCCCCTCCCCTCACCCGTCCATCCCCCTCCCCTCAACCCTTCCTCACTTTCCCCTCCCTCCCCCACCCGGCTCCTGCCTCTTCCCCTCCCCCTCTCACCTCACCCTTCCCCTACCCCTCCCCTCTCATTCCCTCCTTCTCCACTCCCTCCCTTTTTCCTGACCACCCTCCTCTCCCACTCCCCATCCCTCCCCTACTGCCCTACACATCTCTCCCCCACTCCCATTCCCATACCTCCCGCTACCCCTGCCCCTCCCCCTCCCCTCCCTCCCCTGACCCTCCCACCCCTCTCACAATCTCCCCCTCCCCCCCCTCCCCCTCTCCAATCTGTTTTTTGTACTCTGACTCCCCTCCCCCCCTCCCCCCCTCCCCCTCTCCCCCTTCCACTCCCCTGCCTCTTCCCTCGCCTCGTGATATTTCAAAAAATCATTAAAAGTTCTGCTATGACTATTAAAAAGCAAGGATTGGTGATAAAAAAGTGCAAATTTAGAGTTGTATGTATTTTTTGATGCCACATAATAAAAAAATAAAAATTATCAAAAAAATAAAAAAATAAATTTTGGGGTGAACACCCCTTATCACTTACAGGTTAGAAAAATAGATAGTGGCCGATTCTCAGGGTCACTGAATATGCATAAAAAATTTCATGGGAATCGGTCAAGCCGTTTCGGAGGAGTATGGGAACGAACATTGTGACACGAGAATTTTATATATAAGAAGATAGAAGATGTGTGTGTGCGTGTTGTTGTGCGTGACTGTGGAGTGTAAGTGATGTAATTATGATGCACGCTACAAAAGGGCTTCAGTGTCCTCATAGGTGAGGGCTCGAACCATTTAGTCAGAAGATTTTTGCATTTATAATAATGTTTTGTGTACAGTTGTAGCTCTTTATTTATTTTGTTGTACTTACTTATAAGTCGGCTGAACGTCTGTCATATTGCACACAATCTGGTTTTTGTTTGTGGTATAGGTGCCACGAGGTCTTTTCTTCTCTTCCTTAGAATACCAATATCATAGGGTAGTGTCTTATGTTTCTTCAAAACAACTTCCACGACGTATAACTTTCTGACCAAGAGTAGTTGACTTATTAGGTAAAGCAAATACGTAGGATACCGTGTTCTCTTAAAGTGCTCAATCTAGGAAAAGTGCAAAATTAAGGCTCGTTGGGCTCGTTTTACCCTCAGAAAAGTCAGCGTGTCTATGTAGTCGAAGCCTAAGCTACTACACAAGAAGGAAAAACTAAATGACATTTCTTTTTTTTAATGACAACACCAATTGACGTATACCACACTGTAACGCGCCATATCGTACTGGCGATGAAAAATAATCTATGAAAAGAGTTGCGTTTGAAACAACGTTCTCGTGTCAACTAAAAATCAACGGTTTTGACAAAAATGACAGCATGCCCAATATAACAAAAATCATCATGTGAAAAATAAAATGAGGCAAAATTCAATATAATGTGACTTTTACTAAACTTCATTTTTTTTAATACGTTCATTACTGTGATATGCCTGGACCAGATGTTAGAGCCAATGAAAATGTTCTCGGCGAAATGTCGACAGAACCCACAGCGACTGTGCATAGTGGAGTGGAAGCTAAAGCTGAACGAAAACTAACAGTCCTCGAATCACATGGCTATGTACTTGGACGTACCATTGGGTCCGGTTCTTATGCCACAGTCAAGGTATCAGATTTTTTGTGCAACATTCAGAAATCAGAGTTCAATTCTTTGAAAAAACCTGTCTATTTCCGAATGCTTGTGCAGTGTTTTATTTCCCCAATAGCTCATAAAAGAGTTGTCGTCATCATTATTGACAAGTTTTGCTATAGGATGAACCCTGATATCGAAAAAACTAAATCAACTGTTCAGTATCTAAATTTATTTCCATTCATAGCCAGTAAAAAAAATTGTACAAACATCCACCTTATTTTAATTGTGTCTGCCTTCAATCAGATGATATCGTTGTGTAGGTACCAGTTATAAAGCCAAAAATTAGGAAGGTCAAGCATTGTTATAAAATGTATTGTAACCCTGTTATTATAATATAAACCTACTTAGGAAAACGTACACGTATACATGTTTTGCAAGTTCTTTTTCGAGAATTTGCTACTTTTTATGGATATCTATTGACCCTCTTCAAGATACAAAAAGGATTATTATAATTTTACAATATTCTCCAATACTGTTGTAGGTAGCAACCAGTGACAGACACAACTGTCAAGTGGCAATAAAAATAATAAGCAAGTTTCAAGCGCCAGGCGATTATTTGAAAAAGTTTCTACCAAGAGAAATAGAAGTCGTGAAAGGTCTTAAACATGAGAACTTGATACGGTTTCTACAAGCAATAGAAACTACCCACAGGTACGCTACCCTTGTACCTAAAACTTCCCAGTCTTCTTTGCATTTGTGTCGTTTTCTTGAATCCTATTGGAGGACGTCCTACAACTCTTCAAATCAAAATCAAATCAAATAATTTATTTGCTAGTACATTTCAGGTCATAAGGGTACATATGTATTATAACCTATTATTATGGTGTGCAAGTTAATATTATCTTTTTTTAAATATTATAAACTAGTGGTTGACTGCATGGTATTGCAGTCATTCATTAGGCGTTACGAGCAGACGGCATTAGTTGATAATTTAAGCAATCAATGATAGTGAAGCGCACTATTTTATTAAGAGCCTATTCACTTTAGCCTTGAAGACACATAAATTATACTCGGACGGGAAGACCGAAGGATCGAGACTGATACATTTACTAGCACATTTATGGATATATTTTAAGTTAATTGAGATAGGTAGATCTAAAATAGAACTAAGTTTCGAACTTTTCCTTCTGCTATGCGCGTGGATAGTAACTAACCTGGTGTGAGAATCTTTTTGCCGCCCATGGGCCTTTAACTTGGCTTCACATGTCGTCGAGAAATATCTCTCAAGCATGGCAACTTCCTCAGGTTGCGTTTCCTTCACCATTTTTGAAGAAAGTGATAATTATAAAATACTTACAGACGCCAGCACATCAAGTTACCCCAATGTGTCAAATTTCTTTGATCGTTTTTCAACTTTATGTCAAACAGAATAAAGTTCATATTCATTTTAGAAAATTTGACACATTGGGGTAACTTGATGTGCTGGCGTCTGCACATGAATCAGAAAAGTCTGAAGTGTGACGTGCCATGTGTTTGACTCGAGACCTGTTACTTATGGCAGTTTACCGGTTGCACCACCACCTTCTTGTACATTTTGGCGCAGCCGTGAGTGAGACACGCCATTTTTTGTGTCTCTTTTTTTTGTTATTATGTTTTTACTGTGCGTGTATCCAGCTGTTGTCATAAATGTTTTTTCTTTCTTTCTTTCGTACTGCAACTGAAGAGAATTGAATGTAGAAGGATGAGGAAGGCGTATGCCTAGCAGTAGAACACAGCAAGATTAATAGGTAGATGGTTTCTTGTGTGGCATGCGCGCGCCAGCAATGTTGTCATAAAGCTGTAGTGCCTTAAGATAACCTTGCGAACCATGGTGCTATTCTGTAAAAATCACCCCGTAAAAATGCAGGCGAAGTGAAAGTGAATTTAGCTGACATTTCCTACTAATGCTCGGTATTGATCGTTCACTTCACGTAAGTTTAGACTAGGTGACTTTTCGACTAATCGACTGGCTGGCATCAAACAATACCTTAACTAGATTTTTATAACCCAAGAAAGTTTAAGTGGTTAAACGATGAAAGATTTTATTACATTACCTTTTAAATCTAATCTAGGTCAGCTCAACCTTTGTGTTAAGTTCTTTTCCAACATTTATAACACGCATTGCAGAGTCTATATTGTAATGGAGTATGCCGAAAACGGCAGTCTCTTAGATATAATACGCAAGGATCAGCATATAGATGAAATTCGAGGTCGTCGCTGGTTCCGCCAACTAGTGGAAGCTGTCGAATACTGCCATGAGCGAGGAGTTGTTCATAGGTAAACCTTGACAAGTCTTCTTTTTTTATTATTATTGATAGGCACGCGTTTGACTACTATCTCACCTGATGGTAAGCGATGATGTGGTCGACGATGAAGCACGCCTGCCTAGAAGCAACCTCAAAAAGTTAAGAGTGTTCACTCTTGACTCAATGTCCCCTTGGTTGTAGCTATCAGGAAACACTGACTCCGGTAGGAAATTCCACTCCTTAACTTTCTCAAAACGTTTAGTACGTATGGGTGGAATGTCCACCTGTTTCTTAATGGGACGATAATACTCCGCAGATAGACAGAACCTTCACGAACGAAAGCATATAACATTGCAGGAATTGCTGACATCGTATTTTAAATCTTCTTAAAGTCAAGTCTGACAAATGCGAGTACTGACTGGACAGGTCCACTCAAATCTGTGTAGTTTTCCCCAGGTCACCATCTGATGCTAATCTGCATGGGTCTCATATGATTTTGATGAAGAGAAGTAATGACTGGCATTCAAAAGAGACTTAAACCGAGTTAACCGAGTTTCTTTCGCTGTTTTTTTAGAGAAGTTTACAAAATACTTTGGTTGTTTGACGAGTGTTTATAAAAAAAGAATTTGTAGAAATAAATCTCATTTATGGTCATGTGACACTGAATTGCCATAGCTGGAACCTTAAAACAATATTTACGTAAAATTTCAGGGACATAAAATGCGAGAACTTATTAATGGACCATGGCTTGAGTATAAAACTGTCCGATTTTGGATTCGCACGAGGTCACATGAAGCCGAAGAATGGTGTGTTTGCGCTTAGTGAGACTTTCTGTGGAAGTTACGCATATGCATCACCTGAAATCTTGAAAGGAGTTCCTTATAGGCCACAGGACTCTGACATATGGAGTATGGGAGTTGTGCTCTACGCTATTGTGTATGGAAGGCTGCCTTTCGACGATACCAATTACACCCAGTTGCTAAAGGTACTGATATAGAACACAACATTACGTCTGTGATTCCCACCTACATTTCACCAGTCCTTTTTAAGTCTCATGTTTATTATTTATTTATGTAATAAGTGAAAAAAGGGGCTAAACGTGCTTTTTATGATAATCGTAGTTCAAGAGACGATCACAATCCGTTTTTTTTAAACGACAATAGCCTAATGTCTAAGGCATTGATTAGCGATCGAGAGGTCGTGAGTTAGTATACCCACTAATTGCACTGTTGACGTGAAATTACTGCTGATATTTAGACTAGTTGGAGAGGTTAATTAGACTATTAGTAATGTGCACACTGCTAGTAAGCTTTTTTTAAAAAGTTGCCTTGTGCCTGTATCCTGTGTCTAAGTGACTTCTTCATTTGGGTCTTCTTCGTCGCCAAACTATTTTGAAGAATATAAGTTGGGCCATTTTTAAGATAAGTTAGATTTACAACCGTAAATATGTTACCACAGTTTCTTCTAGGCAAAAGCTATCGATAAAATCAATGTAGCAATAACGCAACAACGGAATATTTCACTGTACGTGGGCCGACACGCGTTTGGCCGGTTCCAAAAGTTGAATGTGTATTAAAACACATTCAATTTTAATTTTTAAATATTTCCTTACAGCAAGTGCAAAACAAAGTTTCATTTCCTCGTGAACCGAAGGTGTCAACCGACTGTCGCAAGCTGATTACAAGAATCCTTGCACCACTCAAGGTGCGCGTCAAAATACCCCAGATCCTGGCAGATACGTGGATCAACCCAAACCAACCACCTAAAGACGAAGATGTGGAAACAACACAGGTGATCACAACCATCTAACAGGATTAAAGAAACTTCGACGCACTTCTAAACATTAGTTCTCTGCATCATTTTAGACGCCTCGGGCGGCGTTGAAATTTCTCGTCGACTTTCCGTATTTAACAAGTTTTACCTAATGTTCCTTTTACTTTTAACTGTATAAAGAAAGTAATAAGATTTTAAATGAATTTTAGTGACTTATTAACGTCTAGAGCATTAATCTCATAGGGTAAGATAGGAATGATGATTATTTCATGAGTCTTTACAGTTTTAAGCCTAAATAACATCAGAAAACCAGAATCATGTACAAAACTCATGGTATATGGATCAATACTTTCTATAAGATACTGATTATACCGAGATCATCATTTAGGTGTTATGTTATAATCTATTTTTATTCCTACATGGATTTATAGATAATTATAGTAACTCCTTGATTTACATGTTCGTACATGTTGGATCCGTAGATTATAATATCCTCTTGAATCTACAGGTGGAAAGATAATAATATATGACTCTTACGCATGTTCTCCGTAATTTTTTTTAATATAGCCTCACACTAGGAATTTCTCCAGTGACACGGGTGCGTTCACAAACATTAAAACTCACATACCTACACAAAAAATCAGACCTGCAGTGCGATTCTGGTGAAATCACCGCGTGAAAATGTAGGTGTAGTGAGGGCGAATTAAGCTGTTATTCCATATTAATGCTAGGCATTGACAGATCACTTCACTCAAGTTTACACGGCGTGACTTTAACTGAATCGACCGGCTGGTACAGCTACCTGTAGGCCATACAACTATTTGTTCAGTCAAAAATCGAACCAGCAGGCCTAGCCATATTACAAATTCTATTTCTATTATAGTAATCGATAAGGCGACAATATAAAGAAAATGGCGTGTATGAAATCAGCTGTTTGTCAAGTGTCAAGTGTATTTCATTTTCAGCCATATTACAAATTCTACTAACGAGTGGAATTTGTCCATATACGCCATTTTCTTTCTATTGTCGCAATAGAATTTGAAATATGGCTAGACCTGCAGCTCTTGTTATTGCGCATGATAGGGTTTTTTTTTTAGATAGGTTAATGTTTATATATTTTTTGTATTTTTTTAAGAGTGCTGGCCCATATTCAAAACAAGGCAGGATTATCTAGCCGCTTCTTTAGCAGATTGTAGCCACTGAAGAGAACCAGTATCTGCCTTCTGCCTGTTCGCAGTCTGTCCAAAATATTTAGGCGCCATTTAGCTAAAATTAAAGGGGTGCATTTTCTACGAGAACCTAATATGCGTCCATTTGCGTTTGTATCTCAATTGCAAAGTTCCAACTCCTGAATCTTTTATGTTACGCATGCGTATTACAAAACCACAATAAACGACTTTTTCTTTCTTCTTTACGTCTTCGTCTTTTCCTAGAATAATCCATTTTCTTTTCCATGAAATAAAATAGTATCCATCCAGTGGATGAGCGAGGTTATCTCAATCACCATAATATCCCTGTTTGATTGTAACCATAACAATGAACTTTTTCAACAGGACTCGGTACATTGGACCCTTCAAAATTGGCAACCCTAGCATATGACAATTAGAACAATCTAAGTTGGAGCGTCTTAAGTAACGCTATTCGTTCTGGCCACTTTTCCCTTGTGGTACTAACCAGAACGGGTTTCTATCTAAGTTTAGAGCTGCACGAATGGCAATCACGCTCATTACGTTAAAGAGGCATAATTTTTCAGGAAAACGCGCAAGTCAGCAAAGAAGAAATAAAAAGCGTGAACATTGGCACTGTAACTTTCGACAGAAAATTAGAGGAAGTGAAATAATGCAACAAAAAAAAAAAGAAGAATCGGAATCAGTTAAATAAACAAACTATGTTTTACACGTTTTTTTTTTCATTTACCTACTGCATAATATTTGGAGTCAATTACAGATGAAGACAGAAAGCTTCGCATTTTGTGAACACCTATGTTCCGACTGTCAAGACCAGCAAGTCTTTTGTAAACATCATCATTATATTAATATTAACCCCTGCTGCTCCGGCAAACTTAATTAAAGCTTTGTTTTTTTTAAAAAAAAGACTGGTCTTTTCCTATTCTTAGACCTACTCAATAATATACATTTATAAAATTTCATAAGGATCGGTCAAGCTGTTTCGGAAGACTTTTGTTACAAACACTGTGACACGAGAATTTTATAAGCTGTTTCGGAAGATTTGTGTTACAAACACTGTGACTCTTCGATCAATAGTAGCACTAGTACTATTATTGAGCGAAGCTGTGACAGGAGAATTTTATAATTTAAGAGACAAGTTAAAACTTTGGATCCGACCTCAGTAGTTTGGTTATTTAGTCCAGGCTGGCTGAATTAACTTGCGGCACCATCATGATCTTTGTCAATTCGAATAATAAATTCAGCAATGATAGTGACCAGGTATCCAATGCATATCGAAACACATTAGTTTCATGGCTGCAAGTAACAAATGAGAAGGAAAGACAGAAAATGATACTAAAAGAAGTTATAGCTTATAATAGTTTAATGGACATTTATTAAATTGTAAGGAAGAAGTGTTCAAACAGTGACATTTCCAGTAGGTTGTTGACATGAACGTCTCACATTATAGGCATTAACTGTGTGTGGAATGTTAGGTATTGGTACATAACTTAATATATTCCCTGCAAGATGTCATAATATGATGTCATATTTTCAACACCCCATGAATCCTATACAAAAACCGGTAGTTTTCGTGATAATCCAGGTTGTGGTTTTTTTTTTTTCAGAATACGTTACTACAGAGTTCATACCTATAAGTTATAAAGCGGCGCGGCTCGCACTAAATTCAAACGTATAAATACCTAAATAAATAAATAAATATTCCACAAATATTCCACAACTTTTTCACACAACGCCATTTACTCCCAAGCTAAGCTAAGAGCTTCTGTTATGGGTACTAAACAGCTAATAAACATACTTATATATTTCTAAATACATACATATTATAGATACAATTAAACCAAGACACAGAGCAAATGATCGTGCTCATCTCACAAACATTTGTCCTGGGTGGGAATCGAACCCACGACCTCCGGCATAGCAGTCAGGATCACTAACTACTAGACCAACAGGCCCGTATGGTGTTGTATTGGATCGTATATAAAGAAGGGGTTTTACACGCGTTTGTTTGAAATGCAGGCAGAGCCCACGAGATGCCGCCGCTTGCCTCAAAACTAAAATGCTAGGTATAGGATAGTTTTATTTTCGGTAGAAAAAAATGTTTTTTATCAAGCTTTTGTACTTGGGCCTCTGGTCTGGACCTGTCTCAAGACAACCGTAGGAAAGCTTCATGGGGTGCAAAATTATTCTAAAAACGTCACACACACTATCACGTCCTGCCAGAAATACGTACGTCACATAATCAAATACAATATCAGTCAGTATCAGCAGTCTGCCGAGCTGGGACTAAACCATAAATTAATATAAAGCATTCCTTACTACCTGTATATAGTTCACTCTACTTTACTGGGTTTGGTCTTCGGAGGCGCCTTTGGCAAACAGAAGAGATGGTCGTCAGCATTCAGTCTCTCTTTTTCCATCATTTGCTGTTTCCCGTATTTAATGCATACATAGGAAATGGCGATAAAGAGCGCGTATATGATTGCGGCGACCATGCAGTTAAGCGCCGCCTTAAAGAAAAAACATGTCCGTTTTACTAACATTAAGCAAAGCAATGTGAGAATTTACTTCTCTATGAAGTAAAAGTAAGTAGTAGCCAGTAATGAAGGAAACAAAACCACCAAAGCCACAGACTACCGAAACTAGAGTTATTTTACACCTGTTAGTGTTTTTTTTAAGAAGTCTGTTGTTTTTTTTTTTGTTTTTGTAAAAATGGTTTTTTCATCACGAGTGTATCTACACATTTTAAAAATGACTAAAATAAAATGAAATAGACGTTCTGATATACCTACAGACCATCTGATAGTTTGACATTTTGCTACCTACATGGACATTTTGCTAATTAGACTTAGGTAAAGGTACTGCTCATTCAACGTATGGTCGTTGTGCTCATTAGACGTTCGCGCTGTTTGACATTTAGCTACTTAAACATTCTTAGCAGGAAAGATAATGAATGGTTACCATCGACTTACGGATTGGTAATTGTTTTTAGTTTTAGCAATAAAATCTTCATAATCCTCATATTCCTCCTCTTCAACATCTTCTAAAAGAGTGACTGCTTCTCCGTAGTAACATATGCTCATAACGCTCTGAAATAATGCCAAGTCTGAAGTCAGCAGACATACCTAGTATGGCTACATTAAATTTAATTTATAAAAAGCTCATACGTAGGTAGATAGATTTTTTCGAATTATTAGTAGCTAAATCAATCAGAATGAGAATAATTTGTTTGCAAATAAAACACTTAACTACTGACTTAGGTACCTACGTACAAAGGTGCCAATTCCTTTTTTTTTACTAATAATCACACTATTAGAAGTTGGAGAGGTAATTTGGTAATTTTAATGGTTACCTATCCATGTGTGTACATTTTGTGACAGTTGCGAATTCGCAAAAACCGAAAGAATATTCGCTCCATGACCTCTCAGACCGCTACTGAACCCTCAACATTTAAAGCCGGTAAGAGCAACGCTGATGCAGCCACATCTTATTATATAACCTAGGGTTAAAGCTGAAAACCAGAGCTTGGCAACGTTCAACGGGCCCTGAGCATAATGCTGACGCTTAAGCCTTTTGCTTCTAATATTATAGTCTCGTGTAGACTTATGACTTATGCCTGTAGGTGCCTATAAAGGTAAGCGTCCACCTGTCTGCATCGTAGGTACACATCGGACGAATCGCATTAAACGGACCGTAGTATTCCTTGTATAGAAAGTCACACAAGTGCGTCCGCCTGTCCATATCTGAATCTGTTCATTTAATACCTAAGTCCGATGCGTCCGATGCGTCCGATGCGTCCGATGCGTCCGATGCGTCCGATGCGTCCGATGCGTCCGATGCGTACCTATACGATGCGTACAGGTGGACACTTACCTTTAGCTGTAAAATACTGGACACAATAAAGTTGTAGGTATTCTATTGTACTATATTAATACAGGGATCTTATTACGGCCATGTCATACAGCAATTTGTTAATATACTTGCATGATCAGCTTAATAATGTTCCTACTGCTGGGACACAAGCCTTCTATCTGTGAGACGAAGTAATAAATCTTACCAACTGTAAAGTACCCCATATGCTGATAAGGAAACAGCAAGTTCCACAACTCAATAATGCGCTCATTGCGAAAACAAAGTAATTCCGGCCTTATTCGTTAATAATTCAACTATAACTTGAGTCCCTGTATTGCAAATGTCATAAGTTTCCGAATTATTTATCTCGTACACTCGTAGACATTCAGTGACATTTTACGAGATCTTATGGTTGACTGTGGTCAGTCAAAAAACCTGAAACGAGTTTGAATTCAACCGACACTTGCTGACAAACGACACGTCTGCCTGGGTGACCAAAATCAGAACTAACGCCACCATCTTGTTGGGTCTGCTATCCCATTAGCCTAAGTCGGATTTTCCCGACAAATATTTCGGGTCCATTCCGCCTAGGTCGTTATAACAATATCCCGACAATATTATAGTAATCTAATAGCGTACCTAGCAGACATTATCTTACCCGAACGTTGGTATTGAACCCGATCGTAGCGCCACCTACCACGTCCAATTGTAATTGTATACCATTCTCGAATCCACTTGCGCAACAAAAAAAATAAAAATATCCAGCCGTTTAGGACGAGTTTAATTAAAAACACAAACAGAAGATTTATAGGTATAAAGATTATCCAAAATCAAATAATAATCTTGACAGGTTTTCTGTTCCAAGTTTCACAGAAATGTTCGGATAATGCTTTCTTGTTAATAATAAAAACAACATTTAACATCAATACCTTTACTTCCAAGAAAAACTAAGCCGTTTACAATGTAGTACCTACTATAATAGATATATTATGTACAATTTATAGCATTCATTCGTATATATAATTATGTAAGTAATACTTATGCACAATAATTTTCTGTAACTCAATTGAATACATTGATTTTTAAGTCTGAATCACTTGAAACTTAAAAATAAACCATTGACATTTAAAAGAAATGTAGTATTTTATTAAAATAGGTTATATCTTAACAGTTTTTAGGGATAACAGATAAGGTAGGTAAAGAACATTGAAAAATATACAGAGAGTGGTAATAAAACACTTTAAACAGCTTCATTTAAATAATGATATAGTATGAGTCGCATAATTTATGAATATTGGTAAATCACCTTCAAATGTAACTTTTTTTTGGTGGTAAATTAAATGCTAATTTATAACAACCTTCAGGTGCTGTCAACTTATGTCTACTTCAGTAATAACTTCAACCCATAGCTTCTAAAATACTTTATAATTTTAAGTGTTATATTATCTGTGGTCAAACATTACTAGAGATTTTATTGACTGTGGTTGATTCAGTCCACCAATCACTGTACAGCTATAAGCTAACATGAGATTAGGCAAAATTTTTGCTGACTTGATCTGACAATAGAAACCAGAGTTAGAAGTTGAGAATGAACAAAAAATTGCCAGATATTCTAACTTGTGAGGCGGTATACTGAAGGGTGTTAGAACTAGAGGAACAACATCAAAAATATGTTTTAGAACTCTGACTCAAGAGCTAATATAAATAAATTATTAATGGAATGGAGTTATTCAACAGTAACATAACAACTTGTACCCCAGTGTCAGTACACATCATTACAATGATAATACCACTTTACATACTAACTGAAGAGCGGTTGTTCATCCAGAACTGGTGTCCAGATACAACGAGAGTGATGACGTATAGTAAGGCAGCAATCCAGCAATTGTAGGCATTCTGGAAATAGACAAATATCAAATCAAAAACTATGTTTATCATCATCTGACTAGATACATACATACATACATAAACTCACGCCTTTTTCCCATGGGGGTAGGCAGACACTACAGAGCGCCAAATGCTACGATTCTTACATACTTCTTTTGCTTCGTTTACATTCATACATGTTGTCATACACACACGCCGGTTGCGAGTACTACGCACCTGACCTTTCTGAAGAACCTCACCAATAAGGTCTATGTATGTCCTTCTAGCTAGGGTGTCCCCTCCCGGCGTTCCCGGCGTTCCCTTACATCTGCCTTGTAAATACCTTTCGTTAGTCGCGTTTCATCCATCCTTTCAACGTGACCAAATCTGACTAGATGTTTTCCAAAATATAAAGAGATGCAGCTGAAACTGGTGTTTGTCGAAGAAACAGTCTATGTGACCTTCACTACCCATTGACAGGGTAACATGATTGGTTAAACTGGATGTCAGACTTAAGGTGTACCAATCAATTATAACAATTGTTAAAAATCTATAAATGATCGCCAGGACCAACATGGTTTCAAGGCACAGTGGTATTAACATGTATGTATATTATTATAACTTGCCTTTTAACTAGCATCACTGTACATGAAAATTTCTTTGAAATACCAGGTTTGTCATAAAAGACAGTGGAATAAACTTTTATTACTTGTAGATATTTTATTCTTTTTTGTTTTATTTTTTATTTAAATATGCTTAAGGTGACACTTAAGATAAAAAAATCAACTTGTAATCTTTGCTAATCAGTATGATAGGGATGAGAAAAAGATAAAAGATTAATGATTTAAATATGCAAATTATCACATATTTAAATATGAAAATATCTTTCAATGTCAAGGTGTTTTTCTTTAAAATCAATTAAAGACTTGCATATTATTTTACGGTTACCAGATTTTAAATTAAGTTTACTGAAGCATAATAAATATTCAGCAATTATTATAAATGAGGTCAAATCATGACTTTTAAATTTTTTAAGTTCTTTAATTCATTAAACCCCGCTGTCCTTTTACTGTGTCTCTAATTACCTCAATTGAAAGGTTAAGAACAAAAGGATAAAAATATCTTATCTAAAAATTGCATTGAATAAAAATTAATAGGCAATATTGATTGCTCAACTATATAGATGTCCCAAATTGTTTTAAGATACCCTTACAACTGGGTTTTTAACCTATATCACCAATATAGGTTAAATACTCCATTGATGGGTTACGGACGGCATCTTCTTTGAGCGAAGCCTTCTCCGGTCAATCTTTTCAAACACAGCTAAGTCATCATACCACCATTTCTTAGACTCCCTTGGTTACAAATTATTAAGGGATTACTGGAATTTTGACAGTTGCCTGACTTAGGAAATCAGACATTAACCTATGTAAGACAAATTAGTTGCAGTGCAACATGGTCTTCCCATTACACAAGAGTGAAGAAAAACCCATAAAAAAGAATACTCAACAATGAAAATAATCACGTCCTAGAACTTCAGTGTTCTTCGACATGTACTATATCAATTTGTAAGATAGATTGTGACTCACCTGAGTGTAACCAGCTTCCACGGTAGCAATAAAACCATCAATAGTGTGGTGGCCACTTTCTGATTCAAGGGGAAGATCTTCCAACAAAGCTACAGCTCTGATATAGTAGAAGACGCCCATCAAAGTCTGAAAGATTCACGAGTGTTAGCATTGAATTATTATGTCCTAAAATGCAAGTTACAGAGTTTCTGCTTACCAATTGTATGATTCCCCAAACGCTCAGTACGAGCCCGCACAACGACAGTTTAGGACCACAGAGTTTGCAAGCCATTTTGCTGGTTTATTTATCAGAATTACGAACACTAAATCGCAATGTATCGACCACTACTGTCAGCTGGTGTCAAAAAATGGTTTCTCACATGATCTTTGCTTTGTGTTTGTCTATGGATGTTGTGTAACATTATTAAAAAAATAAAAATAATATTGTTTGTATTAACAATTTTTGGATCAAGTGAGAAAGATTAATAATTTAAAATACTTCGAAGTGCGATTTGAAGGTTGTGATTACTAAATAATAATGTTAAAAAATATTGTTTTTGATACATTGACCTCTTGTTCGTAAATCGGAACGTAATTGCAGTATTGCTAGCAACTGAAAAAACTCAACTTTTAGTAGATTTCTAAAAGTTATTTTTTTAAAAGTAATGAAGTTTCACTTGATATTTTTATACTGTTCGAGTTGATACCCAAATATAACGTATTATACCTATTGATAGTTGCTGAAACTTCTTGTTTTAATAATGTTTAGTGTTATAATACAACATTTGCAATAGTACTTTTGTGTAGTAGCAGAAATTTATTATCTGTAGCTGGCAATATTCAATATTCTGTGAATGACAAATTTTTCTCGGTCGTATCTACGAGAAAATAAATTTCGATAATGGTGGACCGTTTAGGTAGGCAAATATTAGTTTAAATCTGTGTAAGAAGGACTAACTAGTAAGGAAACAGTGGTGTTATTTGTGTGCAATCATATAAAATAGTTACGTGGGAGATCACTGTCATTGTTTGCTTGTCTGTCGCACACTTTCCTTTGACGTCAAACTTTTATACCGTACTGCAATTTTAAAGTAGTTAATTTTCTTTTTTCTAGTGAACAGTGAGGCCAATGCTAGAAGGATTGCTATGGTTGAGAGCTGCTTCGGCAGTTCTGGACAGGTGAGTGTCCGTTGTTGCAAAATATAAGTTTTTTTTTCTAAGTTTAGAAGTTGTCGAATGCTGTCGTATTATCAACCGACAAACTCGGCAAGATAAAATCTTCGGTACATCGCTCGGGTGGAATTGTTCTGGCTGAAGATATGAAGCATTTATCGGCGCCGTTTTTATTCATTACTATATTTATGAACGGTATTTTAAACTTTCTTGTGCTAACTTTAATTCAACTTTATAAGCACATCAGAAGGTATAATTGAATTAAATAGATTAGAGAATGATTAGTTGCTTCATTATCAGTTAGATTGCATGTTGCTATTCTATGATTAAAGTATTGATATGCCATGAACACTCTAAGACTACTACCAAACCCAAGGTTCTCCAATTTATATCTTTCGAAATATAGCTGAAAAATTATTTCAAATTTTCAAGTAAATGAGTCATAATATAGGCATATTCTTATCAAAAATGTATGGAGGTTTTATCATTAAAATGTGTACTCTACTCTGGTTGCATTCAAAGAAAAAACCTTGATAACTTTTTAAGTATAAATGCATGATGTTTATTGTCAACTTTAGTAGGATTATTTGTCCAAATACAAACCTACTTAAAATCCTTAATCATTAGCTCATTAGCATTATTGAAAGGTTTCTAATTTGAGTGTGATCTTATCAAGTTCAAGGCTTTTATAACAAATATATTCTCAATTTCTTCTGTATGATAACATACAGCAGTAAAAATTAATACATTTAAGTATAAACTTAAACTGATATCTCAACTGTACTTTATCTGTCAGCCTCTTACAACTGAGTAAACACCAAAATGATATTGACATTGTAATAAAAACTATTTGTTATCAACCAGATAGCCTATCCAAACACATCCAATGCATATTAAAAAGTAAACTTACGTTTTTTTTTAGCCTCTGGCTGAACAAGGCAGAGTCCTTGTGGGGGAAGGTGTCCTGACAAAAATGTGCCGCAAAAAACCGAAAGCAAGACAATTCTTCCTGTTCAACGACATCCTTGTCTATGGAAATATTGTTATAAACAAGAAGAAATATAACAAACAACATGTTATACCACTTGAGGAAGTCAAGCTGGAGTCCCTGAAGGACGAAGGACGTAAGTCTCACTTTATTTGTGTTTTATTAAATAAAAATAAGAAACCTGTATTATCAAGACTCATATGGTACAATTTTCTTAAGAACTACGTTAGTAAGCATACAAAAATTTACTTAGTTTACTAAACGTAGACATACAAAATACTAGATAAAAAACTCAATAAAAGTCTATCTGGTATTTTCTCAGTAGCAGCCCGGAGTATAGATTTGTGCCAGATTGATAGCAATAGACCTCCTTTTTACACATAAGTGATGAAATGTGTGTCTTATTACCTCAGTCTAAGTTTGTCACATCTAAAATCTAATGCCATAATCATCCAGATTGTGATATCATCAACATCATCTTAATCCTCCAACCCGTAACCGTTGTAGATTCGAAGAATTGGTGCAGTTTATCATATTTCGTACATACATCTTTATTTTCCATCATTTCAATAATCATGTGAGGTGCTCTAGCCATATGGTATAGTAATCAAATTAAGTAATAACTTCCTGTACCTATACAAATGACAACCCAGTTCTAAAATTGTAAAAAAAGAGTAACAACTAAATAACTGGACATAGGTAGGTACACTGTTTAACAAAATTTATATTTATTTTTTATTAAATCTAGACATTTTTGCCATAAAAAGGTCAAGATAATTCTACAACTAAATTCTAAAAAGTGTAACAGGCGTAAAACTCTGTGGGTGCCTATAACATTGATTAATACTTCTTTTACATAGTCATAACCTTTGTATATTATGAATGTATGTTGGAGTATCTATCTATCTATTATAAAAAAAAAGGGTAAAATTTATTTTGTTTCGTGTAAGTTTGTATGTAAAGGAGTAATCTCCGAAAAAACTCTTATGAAAACAAAATCCTTTTACTAATGGAAAGCTACACTGTTGGCAAGTGTCTTATCTTATGACATGTTAGGCTTCTTTCACTCTAATAAAATCACGAGCTGAAGCTATTACCTATAACATATTCGAAATATTGGATTTATTTGAGTCTATTAACTGGATTAGTGAGAGAATGTAGGCTGGTATATTTTGTCTGAACCGTGTGCAAATAAATGTATTGGTAAATGAAAGAAAATATTCTGCCCACTTTTCAATAAAATTAAAAAAAAAATATTAACTATTTTATTGGTTGACTGACTCATTCACGTGAATGGCCAGTGATTCATACTTAATATTATGTACTTATTATATCTATGTGTATAACATTGATCTTCGACAGAGTGTGTGACTCAACAGACCTATGCATATTTTATTATTTTGTTTAGTATAATAAATAGATAAATGATATAATGATTACATGTTGCATACCTCATTAGGATAGAAACCAACATAAATAATGGTTATTACTTTCCTTATAAAGACTTGTTGTATTTTTATTTGGCGTCACCTATCAGCAACAGTATACAGGGTGTCTCATTCAAATCGGTCAGTATGGGAAAGTCTGAAACTATAAGACATACGAAGATCTGTTCTGAGGAACCATGTCATCGATTTTAATAACAAGAAAAATAACTTCAAACATTTTAAAAAACTTCTGTATCTTCTTCGGGAATCGAACCCAGTTATTTTGAAAAAAAAACCTACACTATTTCTATTTAGATATCAATTGTGTAGGTCTTAAGCAGTTAATGTCTGTATGAAACATGATGTCTAAAATTAATAAAATGCATTGTTTCCACATACTTTAATTTATTTTAGTAGATGCTCGTAGTGGATGTTTTTTAAAATGTATGAATGCAGTTTTACTTGTTATTAAAATCGATGACATGGTTCCTCAGAACAGATCTTCGTATGTCTTATAGTTTCAGACTTTCCCATACTGACCGATTTGAATGAGACCCCCTGTATAATAGTTGAAGCAAGCTTATCTGGCTACAAATTAATGATTGATGTGTAAAGTTTGATATTATACCAATCTACTAAACAAATAATAAATAATTTCATCAACACTTCCCAAAGGTTAGATTTTTAACATGATTGCTGTACAATACAATACCTAATATTATATTTCTCTATTTGACATGAGTTCTTAACTTCTTAGCTTAGTAAAGTATCAATGGGCTATTTGAAAAAAAAATAGTTTTAGTCCCTAATCTAAATTACAAGGAAATATTCGACACATATTTTTTCTTCATTCATCGAGATACATCGAGTCAGAATGTCGCATGACGTTACTATCCAGTACAGTTTATACTAGATAATGACGTTACAAGCCCCCTCTCCTCAACTTTAATGCGCTTTATCTAAGCAGTTTTTCATCAATTTGAAAAAGAAAAAAATATGTGTCGAATATTTTCTTGTAATCTTGATGAGGGACTAAAAAGTAAATTTTGTCAAATAGCCCATTTATAGAGGACTAGTTTCTACCCCCGACTTTGTTCCCATAAAAGAAAAATAACATATCTCATGGTTTCCAACATTGGAAGAATTTTTGGAATCACTGAGTAGTTCTGGAGACATACAAATTAACACATTTTACGTAGGTATTTTTGGTAGGTATTAGATTGTTTCCGAAAAGGATAAAGCTATTATGTGGTTGCTTATACTAAATGATCCGTTACAAGGAAAACGTTTCGTTTACCAATAACTGCTAGTGAGCTTATTACAAAGTGCATATAATTTGATTTAATTAGCATTATGTGTACAAATTATGATTAATGGGCCTTATTACGTCGTAACACTCACGTCACTAATTTAAATGAAACTGCTTTATTTTATGATACAAGGACTGTGTGTCTGTCTGATATAAATGACTAAGGGTCAATTTTATTTATACTAGCGCAGAGTCGAAGCGCATCGAAGCTTTCTATCCAAAACTGAACATAACAAATTCAACCTTAACTTCACAGCGTAACGCACACATTACTTCTGGGATTTTAAAAAAGACGCCGCATTCTTAGGAATACGCGCATCTACGCGTGAACAACGCTGATTGGTGCGCGCGCATTCTTGCGAAGTATAGTGTGCGTTACACTGTGGAGTTAAGGTTGAATTTATTATGTTCAGTTTTGGATAGACGCTACGATGCGCTTCGACTCTATGCTAGTATAAATTGACCCTAAGACTACACATAAGTGAATTTTCAATTAGTATGATGACAGTGTAGGAATATCAAAATTCTATTTCTTTTCTATTTAGTCCATCAGTTAGATAGGTAATAAATAATAATATACAAGTATTGTTTTGCTTTTTCAAATTGATGGAAAACTAATTAGATTAAGCGTGTTAAAATTAAGGAGGGGGAGCTTGTGACGTCATAATTCAGTATTAACTGCACGAAATCGTGACGTCATATTTGATAACGTGAAAAAAGAAGAAATATGGGTCGAATATTTGTAGTAATCTATAGGTACTCCATTTGCAATAGCATTAGGCAGAAGTTACAAAATGCTTTTTTTAAGCAACATTTTGTTACTACAGTAGATATAAATTAAGCATGTTACAATTACGATAGACACTGAATTAATTAAAATCTGTCGCAGCAGCTGTCACACTTAGTTGTACAACAACAACAACAACAACAATTTATTTTAAGAAATGATGTGCAGTTCATTTAGTTATATGATAAGTGGAAGTGCGGAGACTCCTAAGACAAGCAATCCCTTGCTCAAAAGGTGATCTCCAAACACTTGTATCTCTAAGCCCATTGTAATCGAAATAAACATTTTTATTTATTTTTTATTTCATATTATTTCATTTTAGTTTAAAATTACAGTGTGAATGATAAAAACTTCAGAGAAGCAGGGATGGACAATACATGGACATGTTTTTCGTTTCACTTCTTTTCTTCGAAATCTATACTAATATATAAAGAGGAAATGTTTGATTGTTTGTTTGCATTGAATAGGCTCTGAAACTACTGGACCTATTTGGAAAATTCTTTCACTGTTGGGAAGCTACACTGTCCCCGGGTGACATAGGCATACTTTTTTATCCCTGTATTCCCACAGGAACGGGAACAACGCGGGACGTCTGCTAGTTTATAATAAAACAATTTGAATAAAAACTGTTTTCACTTATCTTTTAAATAAAATGTTCTGCATTTCTCCTTTTACGGGCCTCTTATTACTAATGCGGGACTAAAAACTAAAATTTTGTCATCTAGCTAGCCTATAATTGTACCAATGGGGGTAAATTTAGTTTTTTTTTTTTTGCAGAATATCGCAATGGCTGGTTAATCCGCACAGCATCTAAATCATTCGCTGTTTACGCCGCGACTGCCACCGAAAAAGAAGAATGGATGGCGCACATAGAAAAATGTATAGAAGATTTGCTAAGAAAAAGTAAGTAACAATTTTTTTATTTTTTTGGTGGCAAACAAGCTTACGGCCCGCCTGATGGTAAGCGGTTACCGTAGCCTATGGACACTTGCGACACCAGGGGCGCCACACGCGCGTTGCCGACCCTATACTGTAGCCCTCTGAGAAAACCTCGGCAGGGAGCTCATTGCTCAATTTAATTAAGACCTAGTCTTGTAAAGACGGGACGTGCTCATGATTAAATAATAACAACCCAACGCATCGATGGGAGGTTAAGGCATGCTTGCAGAGGTCGGACCGTGGATGGGTGACCATCATTAGACTCTTCCGTGCCTCGGCAAGCACGTTAAGCCGTTATTAGTAGATCTGTGATCTCTAACATGTATGTTATCGTGTTACATTTCAAGTACACTGCCACAAAATAAAATGACCGATGAGTACTACGTAGTACAGACGCCAGCACACCAACCTACCCCAATGTGTCAAATTTCTTTGATAGGTTTTCAACTTTATTCTAAACACAATAAGGTTCGTGTTTAATTGGGAACATTTGACAGTTTAGGGTAGATTGACGTGCTGGCGTCTGTACCAATCACAAATTAAAAAAAAACAGCTATTGTTAAAAGTTTAAAAAGTTTTGTATCTACTCGACCACAGTGTTTGAAACAGCAGAGATCTGTCCTGTAACTTTCTTGGAAAGTTGACAAATTAACTTATACTTACTAATAAACATGGGGACAATAAATACACCACAAATTATCTTAAGCTGGCAGGGTTTAATTTAAGCCATTGGACCCACACTGGAATCTGTGTTTTTTACTTACACACCTACAATATTCTTGTTATTATTTTTCAGGTGGCAAACAACCACCGTCAGAGCATGCCGCTGTATGGGTCCCAGACAATGAGGCGTCAATCTGCATGCACTGCAAGAAGACACAGTTCACTGTTCTCAATAGGAGGGTACGACAATATTTTTACTATAGTTTGTGAGGATGCATGGAGGGTTGTTACTCTTTTACGCAAAAACTACTGAACGTATTTTTATGCGAATTATTTATTTTGTCAAGCATAGGTTGGTTTACAGATGGAGTGCTTAGAGAAAGTAGTAGTAGTAGCTTATACTTTAGAACATTGAATCAGAAAAGATATGGAAACGTAATTCTCATACAACTAACCCTTCAATTTCGGTTCCATTTACGCAAACAAATTTACTTAAATTGCAACGAGACACTCACACACTCTCATAATAATAGACGAAGCTAGTGCGCGATTGGGTGCATCAAGGTCACGGGGCGGAGTCAAGATGTCGCCCCGCTAGGCCGGTGGCGCGGGCGAGCGCGAGGTTTTATTTGTGGGCACTGGTAAAACAGTAAATAAAAGGATTTATTTTTACTAACTTTTCTACATAAGAAGTAATTTTTTTTATAATTCCACCAATGTTTATAACCAAATAGTGAAACTTTAAATGCTTTGATCAATGCGACCTACCGTCACTGAGCGCGCGGTAGACTAGTTCGCGAAAAAATATACTTTTAAAGCCACGCCGACTCGGGGTTACTTTTCGTGGTGATACTTTTTGAGTGGTCTCTCCTTAAATAAGACACGCAAAGTCGCTGGTGGATTTGAATCTAGGGTGGCTGGTGTTGAATCTATCTTTACTAATATTATGGAAAAGAAAGGTTTAATTGACTACCTCGTTAGTCTAGTGGTCGCAAGCGATATTGCTGAGGATAAGGTCCCGTGTTCTTCCCCCCGGTCGGACAAAGTGTTATTTCTCTGTAGCTGCCCAGAGTCTGGAATTCTGGATTAGTGCCCGAGTGATGACAATACGCTCGCCCCCTATTACATGAGACTCAAACATAACTGGCACAATGTGGGTGTACTACCAGTTACACCTCTGCCTTGCCCTTCGGGGATTACAGACGTGATGTTATGTTATGTTTATGTTGATAGTATTAATCTTATGTTGGCTTGTTTGTAAGGATTTAACTCAAAAAATAATCAACCTATTTAATTCATTAAACCCCAAGAAGACACCGGTGTCCGCGCTGTCATTGTCTTTCTATTGTGTCTCTAATTGACACGATTGAAAGGTAAAGAAACACCGCTAGAAAGCTATATTATGAATGAGTATTTTATTTTTAAAACTATGTTGAGCTGGAGGGGATTATGAAGTTTAAAGGAAAAGCTACTACCTATACTATAAAGTGTAATTACTGGACATCCATTGCATAATCGGGATGGCCATAGATAAAAGAGCCAGATTTAAGGGCGTAGCACTCTGGTAACTCCAGACGCGTATTATGACATCATTTTATCTTCGTCATCATTTATCTTGTATTAGGTTTCCGCTCTTACACGATTACACCTACATGACGTTCCTGGTCTTCAAAGCGGAAACTGGTAAATCCGTTATATTTGACTGTCCCTAAATGATAACATAACGTCACGCCATAATTCCAGAAAGAGTTAAATATTCCACAAATATTCCACAACTTTTCACACAACGCCATTTAGTCCCAAGTTAAGCTTGAGAGCTTGTGTTATGGGTACTAAAAAAAAATGAAAAAACTAAATAATGTTTTTTCCAACCCGATAAACCTACCTGCACCCATCTCAAAGTAGCGCTTAAAAGTAAAAATCATTTATTTTAATCCATCCACAACTACAACTACAATTATATTTTTCTATGAACCTCTAACTTTTCGAATGGGCTATGTGACAAAATTTTATTTTTTATCCCCTCATCTATATTACAAGAAGTCCCTCCTAAAAATTGATCAAGTATTCTATCTGTTTCACGAGTTCTTACTATATTTTGTATGCAGGAAACATAGATTCCCTGATCCTTGATTCTAAATGACAAATAAAATACACACACCTGTGACACCTGTGTGTGTCATTACAGGTGTATTTCAATAAAAATGTCAATTGTATAAACCATGTCCCGCCAATAGGCATACAAAATCAAATTTATAAAGTTACTTATAACAAATGGTCAAGAAATGTTCTCATCAAAATTATAAGATCATGTTAATAAAATAGGAAAAATGTCATGAAAATAAGAGAAAAAAAAAATAAAATAAAAATAACAATGAAAAAAGATCGCAAAAACAAAAAAAATAAAAAATATCTATACAATTACAAAATTTAATTTATAGGAATTGATTAAAATTTTTCATCCAGATACTCCTGGACTGAATAATAAAATACTCACAATAATAAAATAAATATGTCGTGGCGAACGATATTCAGAATTAATAAGAAGTTGTGAAGTTGATTACATTAGTACAGAGTCTATGGTAAACGCCGTGACGTCAGCTGTCATTGCAAATGGCGCGAGCGATGTCACGTGGATGGAGTCGTGTTGGGAAGTGAAAGCAAGGCAGAGCTGAGTTGGATTTGAAACACCAACGAAGACACTAGTCCAGTGCGAAACGGTCTGTTTACCTATCTGAGTTATGTTATGGGATTACTTTTATTAAAGTGAGGCTATTACTGCTATGAAGATAATTATTCAACGTTATGTAGGTACCTGGTACCACGAAACCCCTGATTTTGGCCCATACCGCTCAGCCATCGCTGACGCCGACAAATACATATCCGTATTATTCTTTCGTGGGAATAAGAATGAAGTTTAGGTATATTAGCGGCCGATTATCGGAATACTGATGATAACTCATCTTTCTCCTATGTTTCCAGCACCACTGCCGCAAGTGCGGTTCAGTAGTCTGCGGTCCATGCTCGTCCAAACGGTACATCCTTCGAGGCCAGAGTGACAAGCCGCTGCGTGTGTGCCTGCAGTGCTTCGACGAGCTAAACAGGGAGCGCGCCCGTCCGCCCACTCAGGCGCAAGTCGCTAATATGACGCCCGGTAAGAAATAACATCATCGCCTCATCTGCCTAGAGTCCAAACAAAACACACACACACACAGCACATGCTCATTCGTCTGGCCTGTTGGTCTAGTAGTAAGTGACCCTGACTGCTATGCCGGAGGTCGTGGGTTCGATTCCCACCCAGCGCAAATGTTTGTGTGATAAGCACGATCATTAGTTCTGTGTCCGAGTGTAATTTATCTATTATATGTATGTATTTAGAAATATATAAGTATGTCTATCAGCTGTTTAGTACCCGTAACACAAACTCTGCTTAGCGCAGGACTAGATGGGAAAGTTGTGGAAAATTTATTTATTTTCATGCACATTCAACTTCCGCAGTCACTACTCACACACACTACATACACACAAACAATCCCACGCATCCACAAAACCCACAAATAGCTTAAATATATTAAATACTAGCTGCTCCAGGAAAATTCGTTCTGCTTTAGAATCAAATTATTAGTCTTATTTAGTTTTTATTAGTTTACATTACTATTCTCAGACCTACTGAATATACGCGCAAAATTCCATAAGAATCGGTCAAGCAGTTTCGGAGTAGTTACATACACTGACACTATAATTGTTTATATTAGATATACGTACGATACAGATATTACGTTTAATAAATAATATGACAACAAATAGATCCAAAACAATAATAACTACTACTACTTTTTATTTAGGGAGACTTTAATGTGATCTCATTAAACATTTTGTGTTCGATAGAATTAAAATAACAACATGTATATATAACCTAACCTAACTTACGATACCTATCATATAGCTAACCTAACTACCTAACCTAACTACCTTACTGAAATGCATTGATTTAAAAAATGCTAAATTCATAATTTGAAACTGAATTACTGCACTGAGTGCCTCTATGTTACATACAATAGTTTATCTAGTTTTCCCCGTCTACTTTAAAGTCCAAACAGTATAATAATTACCTTTTTGCAAAGAACTATTTAAGTTCGTCTCTGTCTTCATTATTAATTACGTAAATATTGATTTCTGAAGTTTAAGCCTTTTCTTATGGTAACTGCAATAAAACCTCTTTCTAAGTTTAGTAACAAAATGAATTTCAGAACGTACGCATAAATTGAGAACCAAAAATAATTATGTTGATCCGTTGTTATTTAACTTTTGGTATTTTTTTTAATGTTAATACGCAATAATCCCAATATTTTACATATAATTATGTTGTCGATTAATACGTTCGGGACGAACATCAAATGTTGGACAGGTAGAAATTGTTTTTAAGGGAAAGCAAAATTGTTGTTTTTACTATATTCCAAGCATTTTTTTTTTTCATATTTACTTACTTACTTTTCTTGGACGTCCACAAAAATTTCAAAACTAATACCAGCTAAATCGGCCCAGCCGTTCTTGAGCTTTAGCCAGACTAACGAACAGCAATTTATTTTTATATATATAAAAATAAATTGCACTAACAGCAACTTTGCTGCTTTTAATCACATATGATTATTTTATCACTTAAGTATGAGAAAGAATACTGATTTCTGGAACACAAGTCTTCAAACCTAGCACAGAAATCAGAGACTTTATTATTTTTGTAACATTTTATGGGAATAAACATTTTTTTTATTAAATATTATTATAGTCCATTTGAAATCAGAAAAGAAATTTAACAAACCGTTTTGCAGTCCGATCAACCGATTTTGACTTCTATTTCGTAGCTATAACGATGGTATTATATGCAAAAACGCGGATAAAATACCAATTGTTTACTGTTGGTGTCATTGTCATGCTACCAACGTAATAGAAGTCAAATCGGTTGAAGAGACTGTAAAAAAACAAGTTTATTTCAAATGGAAATAGTCCATTTGAAATAACAAGGAATAATTTTATTACTTAACACAAAATAAATGTTGTTGTGCCCGACAGGGTCCATATTGATGTCTATTATTTTGATAACACCATCTATGTAATACATATGGAATGCAATAAAGATTTGAGTATTGAGTATTAATTCATGCCATCGATCGGGCAGACTTAAAGACTCCGGACTCATAATAAAATATTCCATATGAATTCAGTAACGCTTTGCACGACTCGGGGATTGAATCCGGGACCACGTGCCCAGCAGTGGCGCTTGCGATCAATATACGATTGAGGCAAGCATCGGGTATTTCTTAGTAGCAGCCCGGAATGTGGAATCGTTCACGATTGATGGCAATATGCTCGCACCCTATTTTATGGAACTTCAATATTAACCTTTTAATCGTTTGGCTGAATGTTAGCTGTGCCACAATTGCTACAAATCAATAAAATAATACCTACTATGATTAAGTAGGAGCAGTCGTAGTATCGATTCTTAGTTTTCATAAATAATATCTCTATTTCAAAACAGTTTTAGTTGTACCGAGTTGTTGTTGCAGTCAATATTACGAAAATAAAACGAAAAAGTCATGCATGTTCCCTGTCGCAGAAATACGACACGCGTGGTAGGGACACGGAAATATGTGTCGTATTTATGCGACACCTGTAGTTAAAAAGTTAAATATACATGGCGAAATGTAGGTGGACTGTAGATACAATTCTACCTAACCCCACGGGGATTACAAGCTGTTATATTATATGTTGTTAAATTATACGTATTCAAAGTTTTCTCATCAATTCATGAAATGGCAGTAACGACAAAATCACAAAGATAATACAATTGCGTCGATTTGTTATCAATGATACGTCATTGAACGTAATTATTGTTACTCTATGTGAAAATGTTAATATCATATTCATTTTTATTGTTCGCCTGAAACGTGCGGTTTTAGGTATTAAAATAAAAACAAAAACAATTTATCCAGTTGGTCAAATGATTCATAGTGAATCAGGAGCGGGAGTCATTTAGTTATTAGATTAGCTTACAGGAAAAGTCCAAAGTTTGCTCTGCGCTTCAAATAAAATTTACATTTTGCACAGTGTTGCGAATAAAACTTTTTAACCCAGTCTCGTTTTATTGTATGGACTTTTTGGGCATTGTTTTTTTACGGAAACATGCTTGAAAAGTCCATACAATGAAGCGAATGTCACAACCACAATATTAAACAATCTAACGTTAAGCTTGACAATACTATGATCAATCCCAAAACATCGCTCATCCTTTAAGACGTCGCATCGTCTAGTCTGTGAAAACAGACCAAAACAAGGAAAAAAAACGGTGCGGTAAGAAGGTTATCACAATATTACACAATCGTATGCCCGTTTTTAACGGTAAACATGACAATACTATAATCGAATTCCTAAATAACAGAGCACTGTTGATCATCCTTTAAAACGTCGCATCGTCTAGTGTTAAAAAACAGACAAAACAATGATAAAGTCGATGCTGAAACAATGTCTTCGCAATATTTACGCTTGTTTTAGATAAACTTAAGGAGAATCCTAGTAAAATATATGTGAAAACTTAGTAAGGATATATAAATGTTTGAGACACGCGTAAAAACTGCTGACCAAAATTTTATGAAACTTTATAGTTAAAGCATATACTTATAACGTATGTATGTGTTATTCTTAATTATACACATCACATCATTTTAAATTTTACTTTTGTTTATCTTTATTGTGTTTTTACAATCAATATGCACCTTAACACAATAGTATACACATACTACAACCTATAAAAAGTTAAGACTCAATCATACAATAAATTATTACAAAGCGTCTGCTGTAAGCTGATAAAGTACCCATAAGACTGGCGGCAATGCTAAGCCTCTGGCCAAAGTAGAGGACAGTCCTTGGGTCACGGGAAGCGTCAACTAAAAGTTTGTTTGAGGAAGATGTTTTAGAAAAGAAGATGAGCAATAACCAAATACTTAAACATCAATCTAATCATTATCTTCTATAAATAAGTAATGATTATATGGTGAAGCTTGTAATTAGAAATTGTCATCAACAACACACAGACATGACACACACACACACATGACACACACACACACATGTCACACACACATGATACACAAACACATACATCGACAACGACGACAACATGACATGACGACGACTGTCATATAATTTAATGTATCCTGCATGCCACATGGCATTTATGGCATGGCATTTGTCCAAAACATGAGTATACACACACATATGTGTATACTCTTGTTTTGGACAGATAAATTATCTTTTATCTTCATATTTTTTATCATTTTTGTTACCATTTTGAATATTAGTCTGTAAGCTTTCCTAAGATTGTTAAAATAAATACATTATAATAACAATAAATCCCTTGGTTTTTTCAGTAAAAGACTCTGCTGGTTCAGGAGGGGACTCGTCTGCTGATGAGGACAGTGATGACGATGATGATCGAGTCACTGCTGAGGAGAAACATGATGAGGTAAGCCATTATTACATACTCACTGTTAGACGTAGGGTTTTGGGTAGTGTACGCTGCAAAATCTGCTATATTCGGTATGCGGTGAGCTATCCGTTGCAGCCCGCAGACTGTTCTATGAAGTGTCTATGAAGCTGGATGTTATTCGTTGGCTACAAATAAAGAATCCGTCAATGGCATTGAGACTGGCCTATTGGTCTAGTAGTTTGTGGCCTTGACTGCTATACTGGAGGTTGTGGGTTCGATTCTCACCCAAGACAAATGTTTGTGTCATGAGCACAATCATTTGTTTTTGTCAGGTAGACACCTGACAAAAACAAATATTATATAATTATTATAAATAGGTTATAATTTATCTATAATATGTATTTAAGTATGTTTATCAGTTGTTTAGTACCCATAACACAAGCTCTGCTTAGCTGTTGTGTGAAAGTTGTAGAATATTATTAGTATTATTCTGGATTCCGTAGTTAAAAAACTATATTAAAATTAGAGAATTGACATTTCTTATTAACTTACAGCTTTAGAAAAAGACAAAGATAGACAACAAAAAATAACAATTAAGAACTAAGTTACAGATGTCGAATTATTGTTTTCATTTATTTCGCCATGTTTTTGGTCGATGCGTTCAAAATGTTTACTAAGTCAGAATGATAAGTTGTCAACTGAATTCTAGACATAATTTAATTAAGTATCTATTGTTCGCGGAACAGTTACGGAACAGTACCAGTTTAACCAAGGGGTATCATGTTACCCAGTTACTGGGTTGTGGAGGTCAGACAGGCAGTCGCTCCATGTAAAACACTGGTATTCAGCTGCATCCGGTTAAACTGGAAGCCGACCCCAACATAGTTGGGAAAAGGCTAGGCAGATGATGATGATCTATTGTTCGCGGAAGCCGGCTTCTGCATGAGCCTGATAAATTAAGTTTCACTTCAATCGACAACACAATGTCCCTTTCTTTTTGTATAAGAGTGAAAAAGATAAAAAAAACCTAAATTAAGTAGGTTACAAGAAGGGAATTAGAACCCAATGTTGTATTGACATATAGGACTGAAATAATGTTATACTTAGTATTAAAACTAGGGCTTGTGACTACATAACAACAACCGTATGGGTCGACCGAAGGTTAAGCTACGCTAGCCAAGATCGGTTCGTGGATGGCTGATCAATAGACGATAAGCCATGCATTGACCAGACATAGGGGCCTCGGAATGTTATGATGTACCTAGACCAATCTGTCCTCGGAAAGAATTGAATAGAATATCTCTCTCTTTATTGTACACCATAAAAATATTACAAATTATAACTTTAAGGGCTACATATGGTGTTACAATGGGCGGCCTTATCGCTCAAAGCGATCTCTTGCAGATCACCTTTGGATGGACTTGATAGAGGAGGAGAAAAGATGAGGCAGTTTGTGGTGTTCTATTTACATAAATATATACCATACATGAGTATCTCAATACATGTTTAAAATAAGTATAAAGGAAAGCACATTAAGCAGTTGATCCTGGCCGTTGGAAATCTCTAATAGTCATCGTGGGTAGTCACAAGCCCAACTCAACCAATGATCAGTTTACGTCGAATTAAACACCATTTTCTAATGTTGCAGATAGGTTTAATCAGGCTTTTACTAATAATTATAATTTTAACACATTGTTCTGTCGAGGAATTTAACAAGAAGATATTTTAAATTAAAAGCAAAGAATTAACGTCAGTAAGAATGACAGTAGGAATGCACTTTAAGATGTTATAGCCACACTCTGACCTAAGGGTATCCAGCAGTGCTATTTTGTAAATGGTAAATCACTTCGAAAATCATTTCGCAAATCATCTCGAAAGTCATACTTACTACTAACGCTTCTCATGTCGCCTGTACAAGTTTCGGTATTCACATGTCATCGTCAAAATACTCACCCGTTTTAGTTCGTCTCACTATGATCATCACTTGATGGCGGCAGTTTCACATGATTTCACTGCGGATTCAGAAGTGATTTCGCAAATAAAATATTCAGAATAGCACTGCAGGTCATGGAGATCATATAGTTCCCCCGTTACAAATACTGGTAGGTATTAACCTGCAATCGTCATAACTGGAACACTAGGCAGACGATAGTATTAGATAGCACAAATTCTATAAAATTTCACACAATACATACAGATATTGTTTATTTCTAGGGTTTTACAAGTTATAACGGTGTCAAAAACGGATATGGAAATAAAGTCACCACAGTATAGTACAAAATGAAATTGTGTAAGTCTAGAACAAAGTGTTATAGGCATTCAATCATGCTTTTAAAAATCCGTACTGGTTGATTTTTTATGTATTTGTTCCTTCTCACATTCACTTTTGTACTCGTCATCCATCAGAAACTAGTTGAGAGAGTTGCTAGTAACCTTAACATAATAGTTTATTACTTAAATCCACCAGAGAATAAGTTATGTGATTTGTTTTTTGTGAGATAGGCGTTTGCTTGGTCAATATAAACATTTTTCTAGATGAATTCGCAGTTTGTAAATTGATCAAGGAAATGTATTGACGTTTGTAAAGGAACACACGAGAAATATTGAGAGAAAAAATGTACTTTTTAACAGAACCGACTGCTAAATTAATTGGCTTATTATTTTCCTTATTTTAAATTCGCACAAAAATATTGTTTTATGATATTTACTTCTGTGTTCTGTCTCTGTGTTTCTTCACTGTGTTTGAGTTTGTTTGGTTTTTTTTTTTGTCTTTGTCAATAGATTTCAACTAATTCGTTTGTCGTGTTTGTTTTTTTTTTCTACTCATCCATAGTGTTTGTCATTATCTTTTTTTTATTTTTTGCCAGCTAAAGGAATATTTACTATTCCATAATATTATTTTAAGACAGATATGATTCGAGATGTTTAACAGCACTGGCACACCATACTTCAACTCCGATTTATTATTTCAAAAAAAGAATTTATTAACACAAGCTCATTCCCATATTATTACTTGCCAGCACCAAAATTCTAATCTGTTGCTCAAGGTTATAATATTATGGTATCTCTCACTATTCAAAATATCGTGATTTATAATAGTAAATTAATATCTAATTATAATTTTCAGCCAAAGTTCTACGGTGACAGTGATAAGACTGAAGAGACCAACAATCATTCGTCCAAGGATTCTGCTAAGTGAAAATCTTATTCAAGAGACCACTGTCCATCACAGGTTTAACAATAAACTTTATACAATATTTTTAATATAGAATCGTAAATAATATTAAGGTCTATCCACACAGTAACAGGTCAGGGCCCACAACTGTACCTTATTTGAATATCATCAACCTCAAGTAAGACTTTAATTAGGAAATCTTACTGTAAAGGTAAGTTCTTGTGTAGTTAGCAGTACGGCAGGGCATGTTTTAGAGCCCTGAGGGCGCAGAAGCCAAAAAGCCTGGACAAATTTTAAGTGTACATTACAAAATGTATGAAAATCATTAGGATCCAAGACGTAAGGCCCTGACTATGATATGAGTAGATAGCCTCTTTTACACCGAATTCAAAGACTGGACTGCCTGCATTCAGTTTCTTGTAAATGTCTAGTATCTATTTCTATCCGTCACTTTGTTTATGGGATCAATTTTTTTTAGACTTGTGAATACTGTGATCTTTTTTTAGAATGTCTTCTATACCGATGAAACAGGTATCTTATATCTGTGGCCTATTTACTTTCATACAGTTGGTCGAAAGAGGAGAAAGGCGGGTTTAAGTCTTAGTGAACTCATGGGATAACCTACTCAAGGTCAACGCGATGCCCTGACTTCGAACACGATCGTCTTGTAAATATGTTTAAAACCAGTAAATTTCAAACGCAATAGACCACTGTATGAAATAGGTACACACACTGCTTATATTTGTGTATAGATGTTCAATCACTTCACGTGATACAAAACCAATATTTGTTTAAAATGGACGGTCTCAGAGTTTACCACAATGGCCTTCAAAAATTTTCTTATACAAGGAAGAATTTGCTAGATAAAAATCCTTTATAGCGGATTACTTTAGAAAATTGTAAACTTTTATACAACATTACTGACCTGTGGGTCAATGGAATATGATTTTGATAACGAATAAAAATTTAATGTTTCGCTGGACTTATAACAGCTTTAAACCGCTCAAAAGTGAACTGAGATGGAGTTTCTTTGTTTAGGATAAAATCATATTTATTATTTGATAGTAAGACATCATGGTTATAAAACGTTTTTAAAAATATTTTAGGCTTAGTCATGTTATGTCAACATATTAATATTTCATATTATGTTATTTTAAGCTTATTTTATTGTGAACATTATTACGGTCTATACTTTGCTTTTTTGAATGTCGCCGTCCTAAAGTGGAGGAAGCAAGTCAATTAATTAAATTCAATTAGTTAATTATTAGTATATTTACATAAGAACACTGGTGCTTGCTTTATAAGTTTCTTTAGAGCGGTGTTTTTTGTTTTAACATAGTAACTACGCTATTGACACCCGGTTTCTGAAAAGAATTTATCAACACGTCACACATTAAATTCGAACAAGTTATGCAATGATTGGCTGTTGAATCTTCATTTCGACAATATGTCAGATTAATTTGGATTAACTTTTGTTTCAGAAACTCGGTTAGTCTATGTATGCCTATCATAGACTTAATAGGTAAAAGGCCACTACATTTAATTCTCAACGGAAATAACACATCTAACTTTTCTCAACTAGAAACCTTACTATAATAGGTAGTTTGCGAAACTAGTAAGAGATTATTCTGGCACTATAGAAAACCATGATTTTAATAATTATATTATAACTCTTTGAATTTTCAAAGCCGACTTGCTCCCTAATTTGAAGACAGAAGGGTTGGATGAGTTATATCAAATCAAATGTTGCAATACTTGAAAATGGAATATGGTACAAAAAAATTGTCCTGTTATCTCCAAACACCATTTAGTAACATCTGCATTTCTTTTGGTACACAAACTAGATTTAAATGTGTTCGCATTTGTACTGTGCGGTCCACATTCCATGGTGTTACGGTTTATAAGAGACAACACTAAAGAAGGCCTAAAATAATTTAAATGAAGGGAAATTTGGGAGAAGTTTTCATTTCTTATATAATTGTTGTTTATTGAAGCTATTTTCAGCTTATATCTGTCTGCAACTATTGTACGAGTGCGTACAGATTAAAAAGACATAATTTTATACTCGAAATCAACTGTCCTGTGATGTCTTTGTAAACTCGACAAAGATGTTCATTAGCATATTTGCTGCTATAACATTTCTAAGTAGCATGCATCATCACATTTCATCATAAAATTGTATACAATCCAAACTAATTTTAGATTTGTATGTATATTAGAGTTTTAGATAATAAGAGGTGCATTAAGTTTGTTTCGGTTGGAAACACGGTTTTTTAAGTTTAGTTAATACGAAGCTTACAACACCATCTGTAATGTAGAAAGTTCGTAAAGAAATTATTTATTAATTTAACATAGGCCTAAATGTTAAAGATTTACACAAGTTGTGTTGATTCCCGTAATACTGGTAAGTGAAAAAAAAATATGTTAATAAGATATCGTTTAATTTTCAGTTGACAAATATAATATTTTTTAAAAAGATCGCATTTATTTATGAATTCCCAAATAATGATTAGGAGTCGGAAAATTGTATACTGGGAAACAGAACAGTTTCAAGGTGGATGTTTCAGGCGGTAGCCCGCGAAATTCATTTTTTTTGTTTTTTTTGCAATTGCTGTTCAATTTCAGGTAGTATGTTGATTAAAATATGATTTGCGTTCGTAAGAAATATGGTTTATCTGAGTTATAATTATTAAAATCACCCATACAACCCTCTTAGTTAATATAATCCCATTAAATGAATTTCATGAAATAATCATTCAATGGGATTGTATGAACTTAACTACTTGTGTCGCATATAGCGACACATTTCCGTGTCCCTACCGCTCGTGTCGTATTTCTGCGACAGAGAAAATGCATATTTTTTCGTTTTATTTTCAAAATACTGACTGTGTGGTACAACTGAAACCATTATCGAGTTGAGATATTTATGAAACAAAAACTAAAAAACGATACAACAATTTTATTATTTCTCCTTATTTACTGTAGGTATTATTTTATTGATTTGTAGCAATAAGCGCTTATAATGTGAAAGAGTTGTCGATTTGAATTATAAAGGCTTATCCGCACAGAACAGTGCCGTCACGTGCCGATCAGTAACGTATACATCAGTGTAAGTGAAAAATGATATTGTAGAATACATTTTGTACGACGATATCCGTACTCATCAGTTAGACACCGCTGAACGTCACTGTCACGGACTAGTACGGATAGTGTCTGTACAAAATTATGTTACAATATCATATTTCACTAACACGTATCAATACGTTACTGATCGGCACGTGTCGGCACTGTTGTGTGCGTAATTCTGTAAACACATACGTGTGTGTTTCGCTCCCAAATCATATTTTGTTCAACATACAGCTTGACACTGAACAGCACATTGCAAAAAACACAATAACATATGCACTTCGCGGGTTCACATTCACCATAAAGTAAGGAATGAAATAAAAACCATAACTTTGTCTGACAAACTTGTATTTCTCCAAAAAGTCACAATACCTACGAAAGTATTTTCGCTTACAGCAGTCGATTTCCAGTCATGTCTCAATCACAGCCCAATACCAGTTAGCACACAATTTTTTATTTTTTTCAAGTCTTCTTTGACTTATAATATCAAACTTATCCTAAATTACAATTACTAAATTGAATGACTGATTTCAATTAGAATATACATAAAAAAAAATGTTTCTTATACAATGATACTGTTTTATTGAAAACACTACTTTGGTTATGCATGGACACAACATTGAGAATTATGTATCTTTTACATCGATACTTGAATACTACACTGTTTTGTTTGACACATCAAAAACATGATATGGACAGAATTAACCAATACAAACATTGAGCATTTTCTGCCGTTAGTTAAATAGACATTTAATTCTTATACCGCCCATCCAAAGGGATTAAGGCTTTAATTGTATACATATATTTTTACATCTAAATGACTTGTTCACGTTTTAGAGGGTCGGTACATGTTGTCTGACGGAAGATGCATCGCGTATTATCGGTCGTGTAACGCCAGAACAGACAAATATATAATAAAACATTCAATCTTTCACAGTCAACCGATGATGCGTCGAGGTAGTGTCGCATACGATCGGCGCATCTTCCGTGAGATATGTACCGACAGTAACAAAAACGCAGAAAACGTATTTTAGACCGAATTTGTACGTCGATTGCGGTCTTCGTTAGTTAGCAGTATTAGCAGCCAGTTCAAACCATTGCCGTAGGGCGTCGCCAAGCACAGTTGGTAATGCAGACATATCCCGTAGTACCAGGTAGAAGGGAAATGGGAATGTGTCCAAGTATGATACGAATCCTGTGAGGGAGTTTGTTGTCGGATCCAGTAGAGGGCGCCTGATGTCCATTATGGAGTCCTAGAAATAAATTGACAGGTTAATACTCCTTGTTGTGGTTACATGAATTTATGCAGAGTTTTTCCTTTTGACAGTCACGTCATGAACATGTCCCTAGACGCGGAGCTCCGAATTAATCCTAATCCTTTAAATTCGTCACGTAATCATGACACGTGGCGTTTTGGGCACATATTGGTTAGTTATCTATACATGACTGGTGGTAAAAGGGCTAAATTGTTGAATAGTAAATGCAAAAATAAAGAATAGAGAACATTGTTTTGTATGATCGTGAAATCACGTAGTTTTTTTATGGAATTGACGAATTTTTAAATGAACAGAATGGAGTAATCAATATCTTATCTGAAGTCGATCAGTAAGGAATCATATTGATCTAATAGTAAGTCGGTGATAACTACACTAAACAGATCTATACTATAATATTATAAAGCGAATGATTTGATTGTTTGTTTGCATTGAATAGGCTCCGAAACTACTTGACCGATTTGAAAATTCTAGTGAAAAGATAAAGAAACTAACCTTATTATCAGGATTATCAATGATAACATAGACCAAGAATATTCCTTGTTGCCTCGCTCTCCTCACAGCTTGCAGTACTTTGGTCTCTCCCTCAGAGAATATTCCCCTGCCGTCGCTTACAACAACCAATAGCTTAGCATTGACAGCGTCACTTCTCATAGTCTGTTCTTCAAACAAAACCGTACAGAAATCAAGTAGCTGTGCTATTTTGGTCTTCGTTTGCTCAAAACGTAGTTGTTCTAGAATCTTCGAGCCGGAATGTTCGGAGAATTGCTCCGTGAAGGGGTGCAGCAGGTTTGGTTTCTCGCCGAAGCTAAGGACGGCTAGGTCACCGGATTCCAGGAGATTCAACGCCTGCAATGTAACGAAGAATATGTAATTAATATCAAACAAGAAAATGATAATGATTGAATAAGAGAAACAGTTATTTTGGAGTGTGAACAGATTTATGAACGTAAATGACTCAATATTAGTATGTTAGGATCGTATCAGGTAGCGTTCTGCTGTGTCTATCCCCATGGGGGACAGGCGTGAGCTTGAATGACTGAAAATCTATTAAACATTTTTACATCATGGCATTTTACAAATCATCATTGTAATTTAAATTTTATTTGAATCTGAATAAAGTCACATGATAGCAATAACTACATATTATAAATTAGAAAAATATTCTGGCCGTCATTACTGGCTAGATTCAAATGATAATTGTACACCCGCCTATAAATAAACCTTTACATTTCCAGTATAACCTGACCTCTCAATAGTACGTAAATCCTATAAAATGCGAAATCAGCTTATACTGGGACCAAATATACTTCAAAACAAATTCACACGTACCTGCGACACAAGCGCCAGACTCTCAAATGCAAGCTCCTTGCTCCTATTGTCGGACATAGAGCTAGAATCATCGACAGCTATGGCGATCTTGTACTCGCGTTTAGCTGGCTTCGTGCGTCGCAGCCAGATGCGGTCTTTCCTGAAGTGGGAAGCGATGTAAGGGATGACGCGGCGCATGTTGATCGCACGACCTGTTCTGAAATCACCTGAAGCAGAAAAACGATAATGTAAGAAGGTTATAATTTTGAAAGAGGCTCAAGGATTTAAAAAAAAATAGTGCCTTTCTGATCAACATATATCGTGAAGTGGTAATGTGCCTGGGCCTTATTACAAAAAAAGTTGCGACGCCTGAAATAAACGTTTATAATTTATTATTATTAATTACTGAAGAGAGAGAAAACCTTTTGTTTCGGACCAGTAACGGATTTGTTTTTTTATTTGTAAAATTAAAGTATTTAAATTAGGTTGAAAATCAGCAATTTTCGAACGTATAAAATACATAGCCAGTCCCACAAAACGCAAATCCTACACCACTTCCTAGTGTTGTTGCTGGGAACAAGAGGTGGCGGAGTTTCCCAACACATCTGTCTTATTCGATTGAAGAATTTAAATCTATAGAATGAAATGCTCAGTAAATGATTTATAAACTTTATAAATCATTACATTTTAAAATTATTGTCACATGTTAGTTACACACACTCGAATAATATACCAAGAAAAAAATATATATTAACATTTAACTATGACCCCTTTTCCAATCTTCTTTATGACCTCGCCTTCCCAAGTCTTTGGCTGCGAGCACTCCTAAAAAGTACACAGTAACTCACCAGCTTTCCTGGAGCGGCCAGTGGGCTCCAACACCAGCCTGAGTCTCTCGCACAGCGCCCGCGCACTGGCGGACGAGTCTCGCCACAGAGACCTCCACACGCCGACAGTTATTCCCCCTTGGCTCTGCGCGGGACCGCTGTTCAACCACTGACGGATGCTCATGTACTGGTCAACTGATAAGTCATCAGAGTGGGTTTGGGACTCGTTGAGCCTGTATCAAAATTTAATTAATGAATTAAGGGTGTGATAATTTGGAAAAATATGTTTTGCAAAACGCAGGATCTTAAGGCTGCCTGTACAGACACCAGCACATCAAGCTACCCTAAAGTGTCAAATTTCTTTGACAGGTTTTCAACTTTATCCTAAACATGATAAGGTTTATGTTAAATTGAGAAAATTTGACAGTTTGGGGTAAATTGATGTGCTGGAATCTGTACATTGTAGCGGAGCCAGGCTGCGGAGCAGACAAACAGAGAAATATTAACGAATAGGATTGTCCACTTGAGTGTAGCGAAAATTTTTTGCAGTCCTAATGGTTTATATTTCTTTGTTTCTCCACTCCGCAGTCTCGCCCCGCTTCAGTGGACGGTGGCAGCCTAATAATTAAACGTCATTAAGCAGCCAGTAACCCAGTTATTGTATTTTGAACTTTATTTGCAGTTAAAATTAAAACATAAATAAATATTTAGCAATATTGCACCTGATGGAAAACATCGTCAAGATAGTCTGCCTCAATACAAAATGAGTTTTAAGTTCGGTTCTAGTTATTGTATTTTGAACCTTATTTCTAGTACTGTACAGTTCTTAATACAAAAGAGTTCTGGAGTAAGATTTCCTGCAAGGGGCACGCCCTCCCTGACTACCGGGCCCTGAATACTATTTAATTTTACTTTATTGAGACATTTATCAGTTAACCATTTCAATCAAAGTATAGGTAACCGGATGAACTTAAAAACTAAATGAACGTGAAACCCAGTCACACCAGTGTCCGAGAAATAATGGTTGGGAAATAGTTAAAAGCGTGCGTTAATTTTAAGGAAAGTTATGTAAGTACTCATTTATGTAACTATTGGATAATTAATATTGAATAGTTACTATGTAGTGTAATATGTTTTTAACAACCTCTTTGGTGACCTATTTAAAACCTTGCAAAAGCGTTGATTGTTTTTCTTACCGTGTATGGTACGTATTATCAATCCCTCGAGGCACATGCGCAGTGACTACCGCGTCCCCCTCCACTTCAATCCCTGTCTCTCCTGTCGGCTCCTCCCCACCATCCTTCTTGTTGCCTGACTTCTCATTCTCCTTCTCTTTTCCGTCTTTCATCTTCTCTGGTTTTAATTCTTCTGATTTTTCCACCTGCAAGTGTATATAAATGTCTCACTACACAGAAAGTATTTATTTATTTAGATAAGTTAGTTCTGCTTCAAGACGCATATCCATTTGAGTCGGTTAAACATTCATCTTAATATATAAAAAACAAAGTCGTGTTTGTTCAAACACTTTTAACTCGAGAAAGGTTAGACAGATTTTTATGGTGGTGGTTTTAGATTTGTCTTCGTCCCGTAAACCGTTAACGTAAAGATAAATAAAAGAAAAAGCATTTTTCGTATACAACGACTTTGTTTACTCTAGCACCATACATTAAAACGATAAATGCCGTTAATTCAAGGTCAGCTTCAATGAAGGAAATCGGCCCGAAACATCCCATGCATCAATTAAGATTTTTTTATTTTTTTTTGGGGTTGAAACATTTGGGTCCGACTGCCCATCTACTTTATTGGGACATCGCCAAGAGCTAGCCTTTATTTCGGTCAGAGAATCAGCATTGCCAACGTGGCAATGGGGCCAGTCGTCTGGGCACTTTTCCCGTTGACAGCGATGCGGATGAGTTTTTTAATGCCCTATAATTGTGTTGGGGGATGAGAACCACCAATAATGCACAAGTTCCAGCTCCAAGGATTTATTGAGAATACATTATTATAATGTCAACTAAAATGGCGGACTAGCGGCGCGCCTACAATTTATGGTAAGATGCATTGATGGCGTAGCGTTCTGCTCTCCTCTCCGTCCCGCGAGGTGGCACTAGCGCGCGGGGTTTACATAGTGTGAACAATTGTTTTACTGTTCTTTTCTTTGTTTATTTTTTAGGTGTGTACACAATAGTAATTAAATAGATTAAAACACAATTTGAATTGATTCTAATGCTTTTACCAAGTTTGATAGGGCAGAATGGCAAAAAATATCAGCACTACTAGTTTGACACATTATAATTATATTTTATCTATTGATCAACTAGCTGTTCCCCACGAATTCCTCCGCGCGGATTTATCAATTTATTTATTGTTTTGCGGAACGAAAGCAGTGTAAGTTCCCCAATATAATGATTCCCTTCTTAATTAGTCCAGCCGCTTTAGATATTAGCCCAAATAAACCGACAGAGAGATTAAGATTAAAAAAACATTGTTTTCATTTCTGCCATTACTTTGACATTATAAACACACATTTCAATTTTATTTACTTGTATTAAATATAGACATAATTATGTCTTCCATTCCCAAACACAATTTATTCCAATAATTTCCCACTGACCTGTAACTCATCTTCATCAACATCCATGGGTACTTCTTCATCATCTTTTAGAGTCTCAGCGTCTTCGTCTTCATCTTGCTGCAACGTTGGCTGCTCCTCTGCTTGCTCTTTTGTGGCTGCATCTACTGCCTGAAGACAAGAATATAAGTTTGAGTCCTTTGAAGAATCTTGACCCAGACAGACTTAGACTCACGGGTTGCAGAAGAATCGTCCGTTCCCGTGACCTCTGGGGCAGGTATGTGATGGAAAACCGGGGTGGTTTTTAGTCAGTAAGAGTCCATCGGGACTCCCCAAGACATTCTTAAGAATATTTCACAACAAATACATAAATGTTATTTTGAACTAGAACGTACGAATAGGACTGAGGAGACGGAACATTACACCCACGGGACAGGTGTCAGACGGAACACCGGGGTGGGTACAATCAATACAAGTCTGCCCCCCCCCAAGACGTTCAGGAATCATATTTTAATCAACATAAAACCAAACACTAAACGGCAAATTATAAAAAAAACGTATTTCGCGGGTTGCCCTGGCGCATCCACCTTAAGTGGCAGTGGGCAGGACACATTTCTCGCAGAACAGATGGTCGTCGTGGCCGTAAAGCTCTGGAATGGCGACCACGTACCGGAATAGGCGGCGTTGGAAAGCCTCCCACAAGGTTAAAAAAAAATCTATAGTCAATTTACCTGTAAGTCATCCTTCTTAGCTTGCTTCACATGTTGGTAAGCATCAGCCTCTTTCTCAGCATTTTCATCGTTGTCAGCGCCATCTTCTGTTTCATCTTCACGCTCGACGTTCAGAGTTTTGGACTGCTTATGTTTCTTTTCGTTTACGTCACCTGTAAATAAAATGTTAGTTAGGGTAAATGATTGAATATGAAGAACTAGCTATGCATCTAAATACACCACAAACAACCTGTATATCTTTTCTGCTTCACTATCACGTCCTTCCAATGGTTGTCTATAAGAGATCGCTTATAGCGATAAGGCTGCCCATTGTAACACTAACATAGTATGTAGTTCTTAATGTTATTATTATAAGTTTTTATGGCGTACTATATAGAGTATTCTATTCTAACTCTCACGGTTTTCGGCCACGGGAAAAAGGCGTGAATTTAAAGAGGTAGTAATTTAGGCCAGTACGAATGTATAAATAAATACACAAAATCAGCACCGTACTGGCCATAAGTTTCCCGTAGGTACAGACATCAGCTCATCAACCTACCCCGAATTGTCAAATTTTCCCAATTGAATATGAACCTTATTCTGTTTGTCTTAAAGTTGAAAAATTATCAAATAAATTTGACACATTGGGGTAGCTTGATGTGCTGGCCTATGTACTTTAGTGCAACCGAGCCATAGCGTCTCGTGTAAAACCCGTGAAGTGATTCGCTTGGCTTGCGTCGCAATGACTTATTACCCTTTTTTTTTGCCTCACTTTAACTTTATATATTTACTTACCAAGCGTTCTTTCCTGATCAGTCTTGCCAGGTTTGTTTTCGTGTTTCTTTCGTTGTTCCTGCGACCTATCAGCGCGGCTCGCCGCTTGCTTCTCACCGCGGTGCCCTTTATCACTCTTGTCTAACTCCGAACGACCTGTCGACTGCTTCTCTTCGCCAACTTGTTCCTGGGCTTGTTCCTGGAAATGAAAGAAGTTTAGGAAAGGTTTTAAGCGAGACTACACGGTCCACTTTAGCGTTTTACACACGGTTACAAAACAAGCTATAGATTTCCAACTAAACTGATCTACCGTTGTGTAGGATTCCAGTGCAATCTAAGGCCAGCGTAAACTGTATAGCTTGATGTGTAGCCGTGTGTACCTACGATGAGTTTCTAACCACTTATCTAAACTAATATTCTTCTGTTTGTTCCGAATAAGCTCTGAAAATACTTGACGGTGTGAAAGCAGTAAAAGTTTGAAGAGAAAAGTATGAATTCTATGTGGAAGAAATCGCGGGAGAAGTTTTGTTCAAAGAAAAAGTCCATAAAAAGAATACTTAATATAACCTCTTTCTTTTTAGAAGTCTGTTAAAAATAATTGACATAATATTTATTGGAACATTGCACCATGGTCAACTTGGGCAAAATCTACTGCTTGCAACGTCTTCTTACAATAGCTAAACGATAGACTTTGACGTTGAGTCAATTTTGCTCCAATCACACATAAGATAAAAAAAATACTAAGAGCAAGAATTCTACAATTTTTTTTTAAAGCTAGAATTTGTTCGAAATTTAAACAAATCGCAACACTTACATAAGGAGCAGCCTCCTCATCCTTCTGCTGTTCAGCATTAGTTTCCACATTATCATCCGTCCCTCGATCCATTTCTGCATTCTCAGCCTTGTCCTCTGCCGTGGGATCATTGTTCGACGGATTCGCTTGAGGGTTAGCGTCATGATTCTTCTGTTCCACTTCATCTTCTTCGTTAATATCCTCCGGGTTCTTTGGAAGTTCTTCTTTATCGTCTTTTTCGGGGATTTCAGGGGATTCCTTGTCGTCTGGTTGGTCGGGAGCTGGTTCCTCAGTGTCTATTTCTTGGCCGCCATCTTTTTCTTTTTCTTCTTCTTCTTCTTCTTGTGAAGTATCTTCGGGGACTGTTGGTTCCGAGTTATCTTCTTTTTCCTGCTAAATAAGGATACCCATTGTGAACATAGTTATTTTTTATAAGATTACTTATTTGAAGTGCCAATGTCGTTCAAACCATTAAATGGTTTTTTTTTCATTGGTATGTTTATAAAAATCCCTTTTTTTAATAAGATTTAGCGATTGAAATATGTACAGCACTTAGATACTATTTAAAAATTCATTAAATTCTTGAATTGAATGTCTTCAATTTCTTTTATTTGCTTAGTAAGTTTAGAAACTATTAGAAAGTAGGGCTGTTTTTGAGGAGGGCATATAATTTGCTATTTTATTGGCATGTAGACTGGAGTGTAGGTTACGTAACTTTTCACTATTGGTTTTTACTAATTTAGCTACCTCATAGATGTAGATGGCAGGAAATGTCAAGACCTTAAGCTTTTTACAATACTATACATATAATACTGCCTTATATAATATGTACTTCCAAAGCAAGGCAGTCCACCGGTCACACCAAGTCGTGTGACCTTTTTTACCACCTTTTTGACCTTTCATTAACATCTTCAATACATACCGTTTCCTCGTCATTTCCTTCTTTTTCCTCTCCATCTTTGTCCCCATCTTCTTCATCACTGGACACGTCGAGACCATTATTAGTGTCTTTCCCTTCTTCAGCTTTGTCATCTCCTTCTTTATCAGGCTCGTCTGGTATGTTCTCTTTCATTACGTCGACGTCGAAAGGATTCTCTGTTTCGGTTTCACCGTCCTGTACGTAAAAAATAATTTTTAACCTTGCTTTGCTTATGGACTTTTCGTCGTCTCTAAATATCCAAGTAAATAGTAGTAATCATAATAATAATAATATTTATTTATTTAGCATTGATGAGGCAGGGCCCTAGTCCTTCCGTACAAAATATTATTAAACAATTTCTTTTTAGTTTTAGTTTGTAATTATTTGATTTTAACTTGTCTTTTTTTATTATTCACGACATCTTACACGGGCTATGAACCTTGCTTGCTAATATACTGCCTCCTAAGATACAGGTTTTTGCCTAGTTTGGGAGACAGCAGGCCATGCACTTTTGTTAAGCAAACTGTCATTGTACTAGTTCTAAGATTGTAATTTGTTTTGGAACTAAATAAAAATTATTATTATTATTATTATTATTTATACACATCCTTTACAATAGTAGTAATCTACGAACGAGCGAATGAATAAAACCTACATGCTAGTAAGCTATACCTATTCAAATAGAGAAAAAAAAAAAAAAAAAAAAAATAGTACTAGGTAACCAGTTCACCTTATCCACCCCTAACCCATAACCCAATACATTTGTTGCTTTAGTCTGCAATAGTCCTGCACTAGTCGTAGGTTTTCCGTGGATGCATTTGCATAATGCATACAGGGAAAATCTGCGATTGGTGCCTCATTTCATTAAAGACGTAAATAGGCCTCTGCGAGTTGGCTTAGGCCCCTCATACGCCTTTCAAAGGACCGGAACCCAAGGGTTCCGAGAGCTAAAAGCTAATAATAATAATATTTATTATTTATCATTTATTCTTATCAGAGTGGCCTTTGCCCAGCATGAGAACAGTTCAGGCTGGTAATAAATAAAAATATTTCTTTAAAAAGGGTACATACCCTTTGGTTCATAGTAACTAGTTACAACAAACAGTTCAATCAATAATTCAAACTGTGAGAACAAAGGGTGTATTCCCGTATTTTTAAGATTTTTAAGACTCATTCTAATCTCAGTCTCAATATGTCAAAAATACGTCAAATCTCATTACATTTTTGATGAGATGAGATTGCGACTATATTTTGAACGTTTTTACTACGGGAATTGGCTTTCTGCTGTGTGAACCGGATTCCAGAACTGTAGGACAGATTTCCAGTTCACACCACACTCTCTAAATTAAGATTACAATTGGACTTACGTACTGCATGAGTGAATAGGAGCTTTAAGTATTAACAGCAGAATTATCACAAATACGATAAAAAGGTTACAATTTAGTTTTACACATTATTAGGGGAAAAACAGATATATTCCGACGAAATATGTTCGATAAAAAAGTAGCTAGCACAAGCTCTGCTTAGTTATCATATTGTAATGTAATACATAATATAATGTTCAATGAATATTTCGATATCATTACAATGATAGAATTCTTTACGTACATCACCAGGTTCTTCATCGTCCACGTCCATATTATCGGGCAGCTCGAAGTCTTCTGGCTCGGGAAGCGGTTGCTGATTTCCGTGATAAGGATCCGTCTGAAATAAAGAGCCTTTAGTATACATTTTAACTTTAGACATAACAAAAAAAAGTGATCATCAAGAATGTTTCATGAGAAGGCTAAACTTTTAATGCGAACTAACAATATTTAGCTAATGGCACAAACATGGCCATTAACAGGCATATCATATCTGTACGAATAGAATAATTATAAAGAGGAAAAAATAATATTTATTTGTAGGAATTTAATTCAGCATCTTCGAATCTGAACCGATTTTGAAAATTCTTCCTCCATTAAAAAGCTACATTATCACCGAGTAACATAGGCTATAATTTTATTTTCAAAACTACGAGGTGGTTGACAGAAAATCAAAGTTTAAGGCGAAAAGTAGGAAATTCACGCGGATTAAGTCGCGAGCGAAGTGCTATTCTTCATTGAAAGCACTTACATGATCATCATCAACCTCAGGCTCCTCCATTTCATTGATATCCTTCTTCTTTTTCTTATCTTTTCCTTCGGCGCCATCGTCAGCGCCTTGTTCCTCATCTTTATCTTTGGCAGCCATTTCTTTTTCTCCCGTACTTTCACCTTTACCTTTCTCTTCTTTATCTTTCTTCTGGCCTTGTTCCTCGTCTAATTCTTCTTCGTCTTCTGAACCCCAGATTTGTTGGTCTAGCCTGTGTATGAGACATTGCATGGCATTAACATATTGATATTCCATAACTTTCACACGCCTCCATTTAGTTCCAAACTAAGCAGAACTTGTGCTATGAGCATCAGTCAACTGATAAACATACTTATATATAGGGTAACTGGTAATTAGTGAACGATACTTAAACACGTGATTGTACTCATGGATACAAATAACTTTTCCAAAGAAACAATTTTTTATACTCACTAGCTTTCAATGAATTCATTTACGTCAGTACTGTACAACGGGAGCGGTGGGGGTAGCGGGAGAGCATGTGACGCTACTACTAGTAGATTTTGCCCTTCCCGAGGTCAGACTGTCAGCTGATCAGCCACAACGCGCGCGCGCGGGAATTTCAAACAGCGTTTTTGTTATTTTTTGTGTTATAAGTTATTGTGTATAAAAAAAAGTTTCTATGGGAAAGTTTATTGAAATCATGAATACAATTACGTGTTAAGGTATCGGTCACTAATTACCAGTCACCCTATATATTTCTAAATACATACATATTATATAATAACTATACTCCATTTATCCATTAGAAAAAGAGGCTCGTAGAAGCAGGAATGCAGAACATTTTATTTTAAAGATAAGTAAAAAATTTAAATTTTAGAAGAATAAAAGTCAAACGAAGAACGTGTCCATGTATTGTTCATCCCTGCTTCTTTTAGGTTTTTATCATTGACATTTGTAATTTTCAACTAAAATTAAATAGTATAACTAAATGAAATCCACAATGCTTACAATTACTAAGTGTGACAGCTGCAGGCTGTGAAAATGATTGTAATAAATTCAGCATCTATCGTAATTGTAACATGTTTAATATTCTACTTTCGTTACAAATTATGCATTAAAATTAACCCTTTTTAACTTCTGTCTAATGCTATTGTAAATGGAGTATAACTGGATCGGCAAACTTCATTCCGCCTTAAAGCTCTTACACACGAGCGGCATCTTGCCAACGGCAGAGGGAACTGCAGTCGGCGACACGCCTCGGCGGCAGCCTTTCACGCGTCGACGGCGGCCGTTGACATTCCAACTACAAAGATCAGCGGCAGCCGTCGTCAGCTCTCTCAGTATAGAAGTCAGTTGGGCTGCCGCCGAGGCGTGTCGACGGCAGCAGTTGCTTTTGCCGTTGGCAACATGCCGCTCGTGTGTAAGAACTCTTAGAATCAATTTATTAGTTTACTAGCAGACGTCCCGCGGTTTTACCCGCGTAGGTCCCGTTCCCGGAATACAGGGATAAAAAGTAGCTTATATGTTAATCCAGGGTGTCAGCTAACTCCATACCAAATTTTATTAAAATCCATTGAGTAGTTTTTACGTGAAAGAGTATCAAACATCCATCCTTCCATCCATCTTCACAAACTTTCGCGTTTATAATATTAGTAGGATTCTCAGACCTGCTGTTTATACACACAAAATTTTGTAAGAATCGGTGGAGCCGATTCGAAGGAGTTTTGTAACAAACACTATGACACCAGAATTTTATATTATTTTAGATTATGTTTGAGTACTAACTTTTCAGCAGCATTGTCAATATCACCCATTTGCTTGTCAGCGTCATCTTCATCGTCCTCTTGCTCTGATTGTTCACCTTCTACAACATACATATAAAAGTAAATAATTTATATTATATCAAGAATACTTTGATTAATTAAAACCGACTACACAATAATAGTTCGACCCTTATTTAGCCATGTTCGCAAGTTATGTACAGACGCCAGCACATCAAGTTACCCCAATGTGTTAAATTTTCCCAATTGCATATGAACCTTATTCTGTTTGACATACAGTCGAAAGACGATCAAAGAAATTTGACACATTGGGGTAACTTGATGTGCTGGCGTCTGTACAAATGAAAAAACAAAATATGTTCAGCACGCCACGCGTTTCGACTACATGACAATTAAACGCGTCACGAAGTGCTGGGGAGTATGATGCGCTCCCAACACTAGGCGTTTTGGGTAGTGCTGATACTCAGCCTAATTTGAAAAAAATTGTTTGGTTTTGACTATAATAGGATTTTGGTTTTTTGACGTGGCGGTCATTAGGCTATTTTCATTAAATCAAGTCATACCTTTTTTCTCCAGATCTTGTAGATGCGAATCAAAATCATCAGTCATGTTAACCCCCTTTTCTTCTTCCTTACAATCTCTATCTTCTTCGTTTTTCTCCTCACCGGGACGACGAGCATCGTCCAGTTGATCCTATATAAATAAACAACTATTACAACCAGTTGGCCTTCATGATTTTAACTTCAAATTAAATAACTGATGATATTATATTTTGATGTTCATATTCTGCCAAATACCCTATTCTTTAATCATTTTTAGGCTACTTTGAACAACAGTTATTTAATAACATAACACAACATCACGCCTACAATCCTCGAAGGGTGAGGCGGAGGTGTACCTGCAATAGTACACCCACATTCGCCAGTTATGTCAAAGTCATCAAATGCCATCAATCGGGCACAAATCCAGACTACTGATACTGAGAAGTTCCAGATAGAATAACTCAATAACTCTTTGTCCGACCCGTGGATCGAACCCGGGACCTCATGCACAGAAGTAGCGCTTCCGACTACTGGATCAACTAGGCTGTAACCTAAACCACAAGAAAGAATTAATTCATATACATGTATTTAGTTCCAGATTGAATAAACTAAAAAAATAAGATAATGATTTACATTGATTCCATTGGATGAAAATTTTAATCTAACCGTAATATGGATCTGTCTGAACTAGGTTTATGAAAAACCTGTGTTTCAGGCCATCAATAACATCAAATATTTTATAATATAGAATGCAATGCTTAATTAGAAGCTAAATTATAAACAAGACAATGTTTCCAATAAATTAGAGAGTAATTATTTGACTATACAATTTTAAAATTAGATTAAGTAAGATTATGTTAAAATAAATTTAAAAAAGAAAACAAATATCAACCAACTAAACTAAAACAGACTTAAACTGTAGACCCACTTGGGCTAGAAATACTAAGATGAATAATGAACCTTCCTTACCTGATTCTCAATTCTATCCGAAACATCTTTCTGTCCCTCGCCCTCACCAAGCCCCGTCCCTCCTGTTAACTTGCCGGGACCTCCCTCACCTTCGCCCTCCTCCATATCGAGGTCTGATGGCTTGCAGAAGCTATAGAGAAAACGAGAAGCAAAAACATGAATTTGTAAAGAATTCTCAATTGCTACTTTAGGTAAAAGGTATTCCTATTAGTAGTATTATGCTTCTTTACTAATACTATGAAGATAAACAAAGCAATTTGACCTATATTGGTTTGTTCGTAAGTTGATATGTCCCCTACATATCAACTTACGAACAAACTAATATAGGTTATCTCTTCTCCAATATAGTATCTTCTACCAATAGGAAGCGCTTTATGTAAAGAACTAAGAGCGGGTATGTTAAAGTAAGAAATGCTCGTGGACAACATCGCGAATGAAGTGATAGTCTATACCAAAATTATAAAGAGGAAAGATTCGATTGTTTATTTGTTTGTATTGAATAGGCTCCGAAATTGACAACATTTAAAAATTTTAACCTGCATGTTTTATTACGTTATATTTGGTTTTCGAAATTATGTACTTTTCATTCATAATTTTAACTTTGAAATTCGGTGCATTCTAAAAAGACGTAAGCACCAAATGACGTCATTCATACAGTGGAATGGCAATACACCCTTTGCTTTACTGTGATTCGTCAAAAAAAACTGTTAGTTAGATGTCACTGTCATTTAGCAGTTGTCAATGTCAAACATTGACATTAGATATGTCTTGTTTGACATTATGGTTTTCATCTTAAAAATTAGCTTGCATACGCAAAGGTAACCACCTCATTCCAGTTTTTATTTTTTTTCTCAGAAGTTAAGCAATAAAAAAAATATATTTGAAACCAGCATGCAAAAATGAAGAAATTGTATTTTTTTTAGGGTTACGTAAATTTTGGAATGTTGTCAATTACTGGACCGATTTGAAATATTCTTTCACCGTTGGGAAACTACACTATCGCCAGGTGACATAGGCTAATTGTTATCCCTGCATTCCCAAGGGGACGGGAACTATACAGGTGAAACTGCGTGACGTCTGCTAGTATCTAATAAAGGTAAAAGCTTTAACAGAAATTCAACGAGAGGTAAAAGAAAAACTTGCGAAGAGAGAGAGAGAGAGAGTGACTGGCGATACACGGACGAACATAAGGTTCTGAGAGATTGCACTTACCCCTTAGAAGCCAGTTCGGAGAATATCTTCAGCAACACCGACAGCATCTTACACGACACTCTATGTACTGAGACTTTCTGCGTTACAAAGTATTGTACAAACAACACCGTTTGCTCCAATATTGGCACCAACCTCATTACCACACTCCTAACCTCATCTACAGCATTACCATTTGATATGTATTCGACATAGTTGCCAAATAGTGTCTGCGTTTTATTTATCAGAGTTTCTAGTTGGAGCATTCTAGAATCGTTTGTCAATTTATCTTGCAAATGTTCCTTCAAATGTTTGTCTTCGATTATGTCATTGCTTTCTTCTTTATCGCTCTTAATAATTTCGTCAATAGCGTTTATAACTTCGGCATTTTCTGTAGTATCGTGTTGTATATGTTTTTTATAAACAGATTGAATAATAAGTAGCATTGTGGCTATTAAATCTTCTGTTTCGTTAATAAGTTGATTGCTGGTTACTCCATCCATTGAAACGGTAGTATTTTCATCTAATTTAATAAGTTCTTTAACTGTTTCTTTCAGGTAATTGGACAGGTTTACTATACTCTTTAACATTGGGTGGTTTGGTGCCTGTTCTAAGTTAGGCAATTGTAATTTGAATTGATAATTTTGCAGCACACCGTCAATATCGTTAAGCATATTATGTAAATGTGTCTTACACTCGATTGTAACATCGATTTGAGCTTGAGATACAGCTGGTACTTTCCTATCATCTTGGCCTATTTCTTTAGGCATGTTACTAGAAACTTTATGTAATACACTCTTTTGTTTATTAACTTGTGTTACAAGAGCGTTTATTCTCTTACTGAGATCGAGCCATTCGTCACTTTTTTTGTAACAACGTATAATTTTGGAGTCTGATAGAACGCTATCGAAATCTGGTTCAGTTTCCGAGTTTAAGCTCTTTTCTGGGCAAGATTTTAGTACCACAGTGAATTGTTCTAGAACTATACTGGTGTTTGCATAACATTCTGTGAGTAGGTCTATTTTTGTTTTTACTGTAGCAACGTTTGTGTCTGTATCGTCAACATCTAGTGCGTTCATCAAGTTTGTGGTAAGGGTACGCAGGTCGCAGAGGTATCGTGAATATTTTGATATTGATTTCTTTTGAGTGTTTGTTATTTTCTGTAAATAAGATTGAGATCATGAATATCACCTTAAAAACTTTTGAGATGGTAATTAATTTTGGCTTCTATGGCCATCTTTTTAACTATTTTATTACTAGGTATCTTTTGTTTATGGGGCTTTATAGGAACGGCAACAGACTGTGTTGGTTTTAAAACTTTGGTTGGTATGACTTTTTTTTCTTAAACTACAGATTTTGTTTTAATTAGAAAGATTTATATATTTGCTACTATAGACTAGACCAATAGCAGCTTATATAAATCTGGAAATTTGTTAACTTTAACATAGTTCATAAATTATCTTACCAGTAATTGCGCCGCGAATCCTTTGCATCGTTCAATATTCTGCATGCCCAGATCCTGGTGTGGTGTGTGTAACGCCTGAGTGAGGATTCTATGGCGAGCTATGTTCTTCTGGAAATATTTCTCACAACCAGACCACAGAAGTGACAGCGAGGCGTCGCATCGTCTAAAAATATTTTAGTAATTATAGTATTTTATTGGAGAATCGTCATCATCATCTGCCTAGCCTTTTCCAAACTATGTTAGGTTGGGCTTCCAATTTAACCGGATGCTGAATATGTTTAAGGTAGTGCCAGGGTGCTTTGATGACTCAAGTGAAAATAATGCACTCAACGGCACTTAGCTCATTTTGAAGTTAAGAGCCTTGTAATGGGCTACTTGACAAAATTTTAGTTTTTAGTCCCTCATCTAAATTACAAGGAAATATTCGACACATACTTTTTCTTTTGTCACGTAATCAAAAAATAACGGCAATACATGGAGTTAAAACGTCGCATGACGTCTCTAGCCAGTACAGTTTATGCTAGCTAATGACGTTACAAGCCCCCTCTTCCCAACTTTAATGCGCTTAATCTAAGCAGTTTTCCATCAATACGAAAAATGTGTCGGGGTCCGGAAGTATAGTATACTCAAGACTTAAGAGGAACAGTGTTCCAAGTTTAATAAAAAGATTCTCAGCGGAATGAGTGAGAATTGACAATGGACAATTACTCACTGCTACAAAGACCAAATGCAGAAGAAATTCAAACAAAGGAGCAGCTAAATGTCCATGACAGATTGCTGTGATGAGCAGGATACATAATAAAAAAATAAAAAAAATACGAAAAAGATAAAAATATCTGTCCAATATTTTCTTGTTATCTAGATGAAGGACTAAAAACTTATATTGTCAAATAGCTCATACAAATTTTCTTGTGTTTTTTACAATTTGCCGTTTAGTGTTAGGTTGTATGTTGATTAAAATATGATTCGAGACCGTAACAAATGTGGTTTATCTGAGTTTTAACAATTAAAATCGCTCATACAACCCTGTAAGTTAATAAAATCCTATTAAATATTACTTTTTCATGAAATAATCATTCATTGGGATTGTTTGAACTTATACTCCATCCGATTAGGTAGTTAACAAAAGGTAAACAATTTCGACATGAATTTTTCGTTCATAACACAGTTTAAAAATAAAATGCAGCTGAAAACAAATTTAGATACAACAAAAACGATTACATGATCAATTAAACAATTTGTTTTAACAGTAGTTGTATTTAATTAATAAGCGTTTATGTAAAAAGACTTGTCAAGATTGTTTACCTTTAGTTAACTACCTACTCGGATGGAGTATAGAGTGTTGTCTTAATGATTTGAATGATTATAATTCTGTAAACACATACGTGTTACGATCGTAAATCACATTTTATTCAACATACAGCTGACACTGAACGCTAAATAGCGATAAACATAAAACTTTGAACTTCGTGGGTCACTCTGGCGCATCCGCCTTAACACGTAGCGACTGCCTGTCTGACCCCCACAACCCAATAACCTGTTTAACACGATATGATACCCCTTTTGGGGGGGGGGGGGGTCGTCATGGATGACTCCCCCCCCCCGCCCCGCGGAGGGGTCTGTCAGACTCGTACTGTGATACTAAAACGTATAGTAACGTGTCGTACTAGTGTTATTAGTATGTATTTTTAGGTTAAGGTATTTATCTATGGGTCTTTGTTACCTGAAATAAATGGTTTATTATTATTATTATTAAAACCACCCCGTGTTCATTCTCACACCGGCGCCGGGGGTCACGGGAACAGAAGATACTTCCGCGACTTCCGATTGGTGCCCCGCGGGCCTCGCCAAGTCAGCGAGGGGAGTGAGGTGTTAGACTCCCCTCGCAACGTCTAAGAGGGGCGCGAGCGACCACGACGCGCAGCCACCTCGGGTCCATGTACGTGGGGGGCGGCGGACGGAACACGATACCCCTTGGTTCAACACCAAGTTAGTCACTAACCACACCAAAAGAACAATGAACTAGACGAACCTGCTTTTCAAATAGCTGATAGCCGCTTCTAAATCAACAGGCGGTATAGTAAAGTCATACAGATCCGTGTCTGTTGAGCTCAGTATGACTAAACCGGTGCGGTAGTTCAGACCGAGTTTTGTCAAGTACTTGAACAGGTCAGCTAAGGCTTTTCGCTTTTGCTGCACAAAGTTCTTCGCTTGAGAAGTTTGTTTCTCTTTTGGCAGGGAGCTATCGACCTGTAGGATAATGATCGTAATTAGTTTTGAAATTAGCCTTTAGTTAAACAAGAAATAAAGTCGCAAAATTAAATGATTTGAAACCATATGAACATGATGATGTGAATGTTGCAATACTAGAACAATTTTGAAGTTTTACGAAGCTATTTTTGTTTTAGTTGCCTTTTGCACTCTTTTTTATTTTGTTTATTTGGGAAAAACTAACTTTGTACACTCGTCGCAGGTTTCTATGCGCACATTGACCTTGAACGAACAAATAATTCCCTAAAGGAAGCATTGCTCACGCCCTTCGCAATACTTATGTACACGCATTAGAAGTTAAGTACACTGTCTCCTGAGATACAGGCTAAAAACCTAGTTCGGGAGGCAGGGCGCTTATGTAACTGTGTACTTACTTTGTTTTCAATAAAGCATTACTATTATTATTATTATACTTCTTTGGTGTAATAAGATAAAAATCTTTCTAAAATTTTTATCTTTCGCGTTATCTTGTTTGTAGAAAAAAACGTCTGTAATAATTTTAAAAAAAATCTAAAATGATGACTATAGCTAACTTCAGGGTGGGGTGTTTTTTGTGACGGTGTGCGCTCGCCGTAAAAGATTATTTTCATTATTTATCCCTAACGCGCCAAAAGAAGTATTACTTTAATCATTAAACATTAAACATATATCTATCTATCAGGATTGGTTTCCGCACTTAATTCCAGTTTGGACTAATGGCCGTGAGCCGTTTTTGTTGAGGGTTACTCCAACCAGCCCACCTCCTACCATTAAACATATAATTTGTAAGTCTTACCTCCAAAGATCCCAGATGTGTGCTCGTCTCAATGACAACGGTGACGAAATCATCCAACGCCTGGACTAAAGATGGGTACCCAGTATTAGTGATAGTATCCTTACACAACGTCTTAGCCTTGTTCAGTAAACTAGATACTTTGGACAAAAGACTACCATCCGTTATAATCTTGCACGGCTGATCCAGTTCATCCAAATATTTCTAAAAGAAAATAAAATTGGGAATTAGTTTTTGATGAAGAATATTCGTGTAATGTTAGCTATGTGAAAACAAACAAATCTATGGTTATTTACATAGAGAATCTACCCCGCAACCGCTAATAATTAACTAACTACTGAACAAACACCAATTAATCCAATTACTTCTGTACACAAAAAACAAATACCAATAGGTGTTTTTTTTTATTTGTTTTGTAAATTTGAATTTAAGACATAGCCAGTAATGCCGAAGGAATTTGAAATTATTTATGTTGTTATAATATTACAATGTAGATGTAAACCCAAAAGGGCACAACAAAATTAATGTGAACTGCCCTTTTTCATCCATACGAAACTATCTTTTAGAAGGGGCAACTTGATTAATTTTCATATTGTATTTAACTTAACGTTTCTATTTTTTTATTATTTTTATTTATTTTATTCGGACGCACAGAACATAAAACAAAAGAACAGCAATACCTACAGATAATAAGAAAAAAAACAAGAAAAGATTAAAAAACTAAAGACAAAATAAAAAATAATAATAATAAAAAGACCCGTGCGAGACCAAAAAGGCGCCTATCTCAGCATTAGCTGCGACATTTAATAATATAAGCATCGCAGCGCTGTTATTCTGCTAGGGCCCAGGTAAAATAGTCTTATTGTATAGTATGATTTAACTTTAATTTTGATGGTAAAAATTTTCGTCAACCATCAATCTGGCTTCCCATATTCTCACAAACCAAATTAAATGCAAAGTCGATGCGCCATTTTCGTTTTGTATTTGTGTTCCTGTGCGTAATAAATGATTTTCTTTTTTTCTTTCACTCCATAATTAAGACATAATTGAAGAGAGAGTTTGTTGTATACAGAAGCGTCAAAATTGTGCAACAATAATAATTTTAGTGATCAAATCATACTACCTGAATCGGCTGCGAATTAAAAACAGAAAAGGAAAATTAGTATGTGTAGAATACAGTGTCATTGTGTAACAGAACAATAGAGTAAAGTAAGAAACCAATATTGTGAGTCGTATTTTTTAGTAGGTAGAATAGACAATGTAGTCATTACTGTCTGTCGATATGGCTGCGGCCTGTGAAATAGCGAGACCGAGAGATAGCGGGGTAAAAACGTAACGAACGAAAACCATTAGTACAAGAAATTAATTAAGTGGCACGACTGGATGTTCACAATGGTGTGCTGGTGCCTACACTAACGTATGGACGTGAATGTTGGGCGTGGCAAAAGAGACATGAAAGTAGAATAAATGCTGTAGAAATGCGTTCCTTGCGAAGTATGTGTGGTGTAACATTGAATGACAGGCTGAGGAATGATGTGATAAAGCAACGTTGTGGTTTAAAAGAAGATGTAGTAACAAAAATTGAAAAGAGTATGCTTAGATGGTTTAGTCACATTGAAAGGATGGATGAAAGGCGACTAACGAAAGGTATTTACAAGGCAAATGTAAGTGGGAACGCCGGGAGGGGACGCCCTAGAAGGACATACATAGACCTTATTGGTGAGGTTCTTCAGAAAGGTCAGGTGCGTAGTATTCGCAACCGGCGTGTGTGTATGACAACATGCATGTATGAATGTAAACGAAGCAAAAGAAGTATGTAAGAATCGTAGCATATGGCGCTCTGTAGTTTCTGCCTACCCTCATGGGAAAAAAGCGTCAGTTTATGTATGTATGTATGTATTAATTAAGTGTCTGTGCGAAAAATTGGCCCTCTACTCTGGCTACGTTCAGGGTCCTCTTTGTCCCAGGCACAGATATAGATAGACCTAGATAAAGCAAGTATCACGATCTGTATGAAAATCAAGCGTGCCATTTTTTGGACCGTACGAAATGTTATACGAATATATTTTATTTTCCACAAATTTTGTATCACTAGGTATTACTTTTTTTAAACTAATTACGCATAATATTAATCTTAAAATGCCTTACTGATGGAAGGAAATGGAGCGTGAAAGTGGCCACTTACGATTTTTGTACGTACGCTGGGCACGCTAACTAGTTGCTCTTGCGTTATCTAGGTCTATCTATATCTATGGTCCCAGGACTAAAACTAACACCGACCGGGAAAGGCCGCACGGAGCGTGCGCAGCGAGAGGAAACCATCTACATTCGCATTTCACGGGCATTCGTGCCACGAGTGTATACTGTATAGCCGGGTTTAGACACACTGTTTTGTTCTCGCTTGGTCACAGGACTTCCAGGCCACAGCCTATCTAACATTGGAGAAAAGTGGTACGGTCAACTGCACATCCGTAACAATTTAACTACGATAACCGCCCTTACTACATAAAATAAAAGCGCAGCCACAGTCAAATCGTTTCCATGGATAAGTAGTTAAACTGTTGACTGTAGAAATATTTTGTAGAATTATTTGCTGTCCCAATACACATGTGAAATACAGTTAAAAACCCATAATGTTAGCCTAACCCATAATACTATCATCATATTTATTTTTATAAAAACAAACACGCTATAGTTTACCCATAAATACGTAAAAGACAATTATGTGCTAACTATAAATAAGGGGTGAATCAGTCAGCTTTAAAAGTTAGTAGAATTTAGATGAAACTCACTACGTCAAACACTCGCGAAACGAAAAACTAACAAGTTAATCATTATATTGCAAAAGAAACCCCGATCAATCATCCTTTTGCGAGCTACAATACACGGATAGACACATACATAGAACAAGGAATTCGTCAAACTAACTAACTATTATATACGACATTATTTTTGGGACAGTAAGGGTGCGTTTCGGTTAAAGCGGAGTTGGGTGGAGCAGAGCGGAGTTGGGCGGAGCCGAGCAGAGTTGGGCGGAGCGGAGCGGAGTTGGGAGGAGCGGAGCGGAGTTGGGCGGAGCGGAGCGGAGTTGGGCGGGGCTGAGCGAAGCCGAGGGTGAACGAGGGTGCGTTTTCAATGAAGCGGAGGAGTAGTCAACAGGCTGATAAAAATGTTAAATTACAAGGTTTGTCCAATCCAAACATAATGTTGTATACTTCAGGAGTTAAAAGAAAAACATCACCCTTTCGTTTTGCGAGTGTAAACCAACACAAAATCAAAATGAAATCTAACGTACCTTAATGTTTCTAGCGAGAACAATATGGTTCTGCACATCAATCATATAGGCGCCGCCTGTAGGCGCGTTGGCTGTGGTGGTACGTTTAGGCCGGTCCCAAATACCGACGTGGTCGCCTACCACCTCCGTTGAGTTGTCCACTAAGCAGCTTGTAACGGTCCCTTTTAGGACGTTCTATAATTAAAAAAAATTTAAACACTAAAAACATAAACATCACAATTCGCTAATGCTGAATTATACACCTTATTTAAAGTGCATTAAAGTACAATGTTGTACGAACAACGAAGTAGATATTTAAGGATTCCGTGGATGTTTCCGGGTGAACCTAGAGCGATCGCAGAATTCGTTTATGCACTTTAAGAGGTAATAAAGTAATTAAAAAAAATGATTATCAAAATATATTAATGATTAAATGATTATTATGAATTGATTCGAAATAGAAGAAGAATTTGATGTCAAAATTCATTTGTCTTACACTCCGCTGGATACTATGTATTAAATATATGATTCTTATAACTCAATAAGATTTCCCTTAAGAAGTCGATCAGTCCCTTCTTTTATTTAATATCTCATTAGTACTCACAGAAGTTTCTAGTAAAAAAAATATCCAGTAAAACTTGGAAACTAGGAAAAACTTTCTCACCGAAATCTCATTGGGTTATTTAAAAATCATGATTTTAGTCTTAGCTTCAAGTAAAAAGAACATCAGAAAAACTTAGAAAGTTGAAAAACCGACGAATTATTTCAAGCTGGGGGATTCAGAATCATGTATTGTACTCATGGAAACTGGATACACGTTGACATTTCAAATTTAAATTCAATTCCATCAAGCTTGTCCACTTACTACCCATAAAAAGCTACAAACCTCAAACTCCTTAGTATGTTTATGCAGGGCCTTATGCGCCTTCTCGACAGTGTCTTTCACACTCCAGTAACTAAGATCTCTGTCCCACGTGCAAATCTTGACGAAATCGCGTAATTTCTTCTCTATTGGAGCGCGCTTCTCTTTTATGTGGGAAGCTACTTGAGCGCTAAACTGGGCGTAATAGTTGTATGTGTTCCAAAGTACTGAGAGGAGTTCGTCTGCAAAAGATATTGAAATGTTTTGTTATGTGTTTATAGCAAGAAAACTTTATAGTTAACTTTATAGTGTAGCTTTTATGTATTTATTTAACACTGCAATAACACAAATGTACAGAAGCGGACTTAAATGCATTTTCTACGCACTTAATTCTAACCATTTTAACAATTTAACAAATAAAATAAATAAATAAAATAAAATTTATTTTATGAAACTATGTGGCTTTCATTTAGTCATATTATTTCACTTCCAATTTTCCCTTTTATTCCAATTTTGCCTCTTTTTTGTAAATGGAGTATATTCATGGCGCAGATACCATAAAACTACTGCGAGTTAGTGTTTACCAAATATTCCACTTGACAATTTTAAAAGGGACCTTACCTCTGTTCTCAGAAGGCTCCAAATGCACCAAATGACAATGGAACACGTATATGATATCCAACCTTATTTCATACTCTGCTAAGTTCGATTTTTCCATGAACTCTTTGAGCACGAGTATGACCCTGTTAGCCTGTACCGGGTCTAAACTTGAGTCCAAGTATGAATTGATGACAGTGTACATGTAGAACCAGTACTTGTGAGCTTCGGATTGTTTGCTGTAAATATAATACATAAACCTATTTAGCTTATAATGTTCCTACAGCTGGGACACAGACCTCCTCTCTGTGAGAAGGAGTGGGCCGTAGTCTACCATGCAGGCCCAGTGCGGGTTTATTTTCACAAATGTGAACAAAATTAATTTCAATTGAATTGAGAACTTATGGTATTTGAAATAGCGTTCTAATTTGATTGGGTGTAAATTTCACATAAGTACTTAAAACACAAGTTAGATGAAAAAAAATCTGAAGTAACATTTTCTGTTATATGAAAAACATTACGTTGTAAGTATAATTTGTAAGTTAAATTTTCTTTTGACATTAACTTATTTTTTTATTTATTATTTTTTGCCATTTTAACATAATTGTACTTAAAGAAATGAAATAATGTAATCATTTATGTAATTAATTTATAGTTCAGTGCGAGTAAGCTTTGTTTAATCATTATTATTATTTGCTTTTATTACTTGCCGAGTGTAAAAATATTAATTACTTCTTTTTGTATGCCTATAGTAGGCTGATCATAGCAAACTTTAATTTCAAATATGACCAATCTCTGTACCCATGTATCACAAATAAAATGTTTCTGATTTCTGAAATAAGCAAATGCTTTGCCTGCATACCCCGACCATGAAAGTTATATCATCTTGAACGATCTAGGTCCTGTTAAGCGGTAACCGTATTTATTATTATTAAAGGTATGTATTTTTTCGTTTGTAAGTTTGTATAAAGGGAGTAAACCAAAACAGTTTATATGAAATCAAAAATTGCTTCACTAATAGAAAGCTTTACTATTGCCGATTGTTTTAGAATATGTACGGTTTCTTTCGCGCGAACCTAGTCGTGGGCAACTCATCGAACCTTACTCAACACGTAAGTCTTATATTAACCGGTTGAGCCCCCGCCGACTCGACGACGGTGAGTCGCGACCATTGTTTAATTAGCCTTTACCAGTTAAATACTAGCACTTCACTCGTGACTTCGTCTGCATGCATTTCGTACTTTAACATCCCCTCCACCCATCGACTGGCCTGTTGGTCTAGTAGTTAGTGACCCTGACTGCTATGCCGGAGGTCGTGGGTTCGATTCCCACCCAGGACAAATGTTTGTGTGATGAGCACGATTATTTGTTGTGTGTCTGGGTGTAATTTATCTATAATATGTATGTATTTAGAAGTATTTAAGTATGTTTATCAGCTGTTTAGTACCCATAACACAAGCTCTTAGCTTAGCTTGGGACTAGATGGCGTTGTGTGAAAAAGTTGAGGAATATTTATTTATTTATTTATCCCCTATTTAGTTCTGTGAATAAAATATAGCCTACGACCCTCATACATAATGTAGCTTTCTATTGGTAAAAAATCGGTTCAGTAGATCCAAAGATTACCCCTTACAACGTTACAAACTCGCAAACTTTGGCTCTTTATAAAACTTAGCACTGCCTGCATTTGCCTTAAACTTCGTTTGCGCACAGTTAGAACTCAGAGTATTTTCCTACGTACTTGACACTTATCGTTATATTTTGGACAATTAACACAATATATTTTTAAATACAGTCTAGCCTATGTGTTATTCTGATGTATAAACTATATTATTGTAAAGTTTCATTATAATCCATTCAGTAGTTTTTGCGTGAAAGAGTAACAAACATCCATACAACAAACTTTCGCGTTTATAATATTAGCACAGTATAAATATTAATACTGTAGGACGACTCCTGTGATCTCTGGGAAAATGCCGACAACGTCTACACGTGTTAGCCCTGAATAATACCTCACAAACTACGAACATCGTTTTGTTCGCAGTTCGGGAGCAGCTTTCCCGCGTCTCGCCCCTCACACCCCGGACGATTGCCCTGTCTAGACGGCTTCGTCGGACGACTGTAGGTTTTTAGACTATGATATTAGTAAGGATAGACTTAATTTTCTTCTACTTACCGATGGTACAAATTATTAAGACATTCCTTCCAGTGTGCCATTTCAAGCTTCCTCCAGTTTATGATCTGTTGTCCCACCTCTAACGACACGTCGATCATATTGTTCCCTTTATGGGCGTTCTTGTTCCATTCCTCTATCTTATCTCTGAGTAACTCTAGACCAGTGAGGAACCGACTCACTGGGCTTGTGACTGGGAAGCTTAGTATTCTGTTTACTATAACTATTATCTGTAAAGAAATAATGAGGTATAAAGAAAAAAAAGAGTGATTGTTAAGGGCCAGAGAGATAGTGGTGACCCCACAACACTGTAAAAGAGGCTAGAACTACGATGGATACGTAGAGAATACCCCTGCGTTGAAATTTAAACTTTAAACAGAGTAATAAAGGTTCTTTTTATTTTGAACCAATTACATATGTTATAGATTCACCTGTCAAAGGAAACCTGTACACACATTCTTTCTGACCAAAAATAAAAAATACACTGCTGATAGACTGACGACGGAGAGCGATGGCTTAGTAACGGGTACCTTTTGGATACAGAACTCTAAAAACCTCATAGCTTTAATACAACTTTAATCTTTATCGAACGCAATGTTTAGACTGGTACCTATTATTAAAATAATAAAGATAAAAGATGCGATAAGTGCCTTACCTCTTTCAAAGTTGGAAAATCTGGCCATTGGTCAAGTAATTCATTAGTTTTCTCTTTTACTCTATGCAGTAAAGGTACGCACTGTTTTGTTTCCGAAACCCAAGCGGAACGATAGAAGTCCACTTTACTGGAAGACTCTGAAATATTAATAAGACTTTAGTTAGCCCCAAGAGGTATCTCATTACCAATAGTAACTGCTGAGCATAAGATTTTTTCGATTCTCAGGTCGGAAAATCTGTCATTAAAATAGTTTATCTAGTAATTCGTTACCAGAAATTAACAAAACATCCTAGAGTCTAGACCCTTGCTCTGTTAATGGCAATAGGCTCGCCCTTTATCTAGGACTTAAACAATACACGCACAATAAGCAGCCAAGGGGTTAACAAGACTGCTAGTAAAGTATAACCAACCTTGCTAGCAAACATTTAAAGTGTCCTAAATCTTCGGGGAATAAAAATGAAAAGGTAAGATGACAAAGTGTCATACTAAAACCCGATCGACAACAAAGACTGGGTTGTTTCGTTTCAACATCAACACTGAACATTGTAAAAAGTATCAACAACTTACCATTCCCATCAACTTTAGCCTTAATCTCCGAAATGAGAACCATCAAACTCGGCGAAATAGTCCCTTCAAATTCAGCGTCCAAAGCCTCCCAACCATTGTTTATAACCCGACTAAATGTGGGATACCTCTGCAAGAACGCACTTGTCACGTCATTGCCGACCAACTTCTTTCGGGCGGGTAACCATTCCGCTGACGTCATATTTCGAACTAAGTTAGAATGCCATTTGTATACTAAAGAAACGTCTTCATGAGATATTAGATGTTGTTGCTTAGGTTTATCGGTGTTGTTTGGTGTTTTGACTGGAATTTGCTCCAGTGTTGGGGCTTTGAATTCAGCGAAGTCCTGATCGGAGTAAGACGGAAACATTTCTTGCATTTCTTCGAGCGCTATTGCGTCTTCGTCTTCATCTTCACATTTTGATCTGAAAGTTGGAAAAAAACAACCGTTACCTTTAGACTCAATTCACATAAGTCAACCTTTGTACAACTTTCTGACTGGCCTTATAGACTTACTTGGTTACATATAACGCCTCATCATCCTGCTTCTTCTTGTCGATATCTCTCTGCTGTTGTTCCCAAGCCTTCACGAGAGAGTCCAACGTCGTCAGCACGGAATCCATTGTACTTTTGTCCAGTTTATCTAACGCTGTGCTGCGCATGCGCAGCTCCGATAGATTCATTTTTAGAACCCTGTAAAAAAGACAAAAAATCGTTTAGGGGGCATGTCTGCTACTACAAGATAGTGGTAGATTGGTGGTGGATTTATTTATTTATTTATATATAGATTCAGAAATTGAATGTAAGTTAATGTAGAGAGAGTAACAAAGACATGACAAAGTCAATAGAAGAATGTCAGGATGGATACTAGACTGCAAATAATAAAATATCTGTATTTTATTGGGCTAGATAATCCAATGCAATGATAATTAGAAATGATGATTTTATACAGTTTGTCCCTTCCACAGTCGCACCGTGTAACATTTCTGAACCGAACCGAAATTTCTATTCTTAATCTGAATAGCTAGCTTGTAGAAAATGTAGCTAATAATAAAAAAAACACTTACTGAATACCCTCCAATTCAGCACTAAACATCTCATCGTTCCCAGCAACATTTCTATTCAACAACTGCATAAACTTCTTCGACACAAATCTATTCAAATACTCCTCTTTGCTCTTCGTATTCGGTATACCATTAGGGAACACCATCAAATCGCTTACAACCTCCTTTAAGTCCGGGCCTTGTTCAATCTTGACAATGATCTCTCTGGTCAAGTCATTCAAAGAGGTAACACTATAGACAAGTTGGGATATAGAACTCTGTAGAGGTTTCGCTAAATCCGGCAATGCGTCGGAATATGTTTCGATTTTTTTATAAAAGGCGTTGACTGAATACAGCCAGTACGATGTTTCCTTGACCACAGTAAGTCCGGCTAGGAGAGTTGCTTTGTTCCCGACAGAGTTGGCAAGCAAGTTTTTGTACAAGTTCTTGCAAGCTGTTATTAGGTTGACTGAAATTTCGTGGATCGTTTTTGCTGATAGTACTGATTTAGTGAAGTGTTTACAGTCCTGGAAGGAAAAGGAAGGAATATAGCGACATATAGGTGTACTACAGGTACAAATCTTCCTATATACATTTTAGGCAATACGGGAACAATGTTGTTGTTTTAAAAATACTTTATTGATAAAATAACATGCAAAAATATTATAGCAGTATGAATATATTTATTATTTAGTAGCAGACGTCCCGGGGTTTCGCCCGCGTATGTCCCATTCCCGTGGGAATACAGGATATAAAGTAGCCTATGTGTTAATCCAGGGTATCAGCTAACTCCATACCAAATTTTATTCAAATCCATTCAGTAGTTTTTACGTGAAAGAGTAACAATTATCCATCCATCCATCCTCACAAACTTTCGCGTTTATAATATTAGTAGGATTGATACATATTTATCTACTTGGATATTAATCTGGCAATAAACAATTTAATTTTCAATTATTTTAAACAACCTGCCTTCCTACTTATTTGAAAGTTACACATATTTATGCAATTAAATTACTTATCATTGATTCATTAAAATTCATAACCCTTTCGTGGCGGCTGGGTACTAACATATTTATTAAAAATCATGTCATGTTCTACTTACATTCACAAAATTATTGTAAGTCGGCTCTTCAGGTCTAAAAGTATTACCCAGCTTGTACTTTTTGACCGTTTCAGCAGTACTTTTTCTCAGCTCCATAAGCACCTTACAATGTGGATGCACTTTTAACAGGCCACAATCCTTATCCAATTTACTGAAAACTACTTGAGAAGGCTTTTCAATACTCCCATAATGGGGAATATTGCCATACACTAGACCGTGGAAGTAGTAAGTGCCTAGTAAAGCATCAAAGACTTTGATATCTTCTTCAATATACTGCACTTTCAAACGATATTTCGCCACGTGGTCCATCATATTGATTTCGGACAAGACTTTTGTGATTAAAACACTAGTGTGTAAAGATAGCTGTGCCGTTAAAATCTTTGTTCTGAGATCATCTTCTTTTATTTGTAATGACGTACGGAGTTTGTCGTAGGCGTCGTATGCCTCGGCTAGTATGTCGTCCAAAGAAGTGCCTTTGAAACAGATGCGGAACATTTCAATGGCGTGTGTGCAAACTTCGTCGAATGTATCGTCGTTTTTGAGTTCAAGAGCAGAATGTAAATAGTATAGAAGTTGCTCGAATTTCTTCATTTCAAATTTTGCGTCCAATTTTCTGAAACGTAAGAGAAATCAATTAGATCATTCAAACGAGCACCTTGGACCACTAAACTTTTAATTTGAATGAAATATGAAAATGATTCTGAATGCCCTTTACCAATATAATTTTGTATGGAAAAGAACAGCCAAGAAATAGTTTTTTTTATAATATTTTGCTTACAGACTAGATAATTATATTTTAGGACAATGTATGTACACACCCCAGCACATCAAGCTTCCAAATTGAAAACCCAAACTGTCATTTTTTTCTTATTGGGCATGAACCTTATTCTATTTGTAATAAAGTTGAAAAACTATCATAGAAATTTGACACATTAGGGGTAGCTTGATGTGCTGCCCTTTATACCTAGAATCAAAAGTACTATATTTTATAATATCTAATTTATTCCTTTTTGTTTGTCCTTGCACACATCATTATTTCTAGTAGGTAACACTTTTGTTGTTTTAGAAATTAAACATGTTTACGTTAGTAATGTTTGTAAGAAACTGACATAAAAGCATGAAGTTTGCATCTAAATGTTAAATCAAAAGTTGGAATTAAAAATACATACATTTTCAATCCTGCTGCGTTATCCAGCATAGCAATATTCTTCCACAAAATATTCAAGATTGATCCTAGCTGCACAGAATAATCATCTCTCTCTTCCATTGATACAGCTTCATAGGCTAGTAAATGACGTGACTCTGAAATATAAAGAATTAAATAAAATTCTCGTATGACAGTGTTTGTAACAAAACTCCTCCGAAACGGCTTGACATACTGTTATGAAAATATGTTGTGTGTGTATATTCAGCAGGTCTGAGAATAGGACGTAAACTAATAATAAATTATCAGAAAATTTAAAATGATTGCACAAAAGCATGAGATATGAAAAACAATAACCAATATCTAACAAATATCCCTTGTTTCCTGCATAAAAATAATACTAATATGTTTATGCTTGTGATGTCTTGGGAATCAAGTCCCTTTCAGGCCAAGAATTCATCCAAATTCAATATACTTACGAGTACGCTTTACTATGTAAGCAATGTGATAGGATAGGATAGGCATACTTCAAAACAAATCTATTTCTTGATCTTACGAGTATATGAAAGTAAAATTTCTAAATACCTGGATTTTCAATGGACACAGTGAATTTCTGCAGATAATAAGGCAGTAATGGAACATTCCTGGATAATCTCTTGCTGTTTACTGGTATTTGTTCCACCTCGTCCGAGCTTTCACTGTTGTGCGGATTTAAAAATGGCGACGGATAGAAAGCAGGAGAATAAATCACTGCTTTGTAAAATTCGTCCCAAAATTTGACAGGAATAGATGACATACTGAAAAAATAAATATTGTTCTACTGTTTTGTCTATCTGGGAAAACCTGGGTAAATTAATAAATAAATAATAACAATTCTACAACTTTAACACAACGCCATCTGGTCCCAAGCTAAGCAGTGCAAGCACTGTTATGGGCACTAAACATAAACATATTTATATATTTGTAAATAAATACATTTTATGGATAAATTACACCCAGACAGAGAACATCGTGCTCTACACACGAAAATTTGTCTTGGGTGGGAATCGAACCCACGACCTCCGGCATAGAGGTCAAATCCACTAACTACTAGACCAACAGGCCAGTCTAAATATTTTGTGCCTAAGCTTACCTTTCAAACATAATTTCCTGGCTTTCATTCTGTATTGAGAGCATTACTTCAAAAATATTCAACAAAGCTGGTGGATATCCTTTAGTCACTTTACCCAAGTGCACCAAAGAGGCCAAAACGCCTGAAGATTCGATTTTAAGATTGTTTTCGTTATTAGATAACTTGGACACTAGATTAAAGAAATCTCTCTGTAGGATTGTCAATATTCTCTGTACAACGTATGAGATTATTGGAAGAAGTTTGACATTGGATCCCGCTTTGTCAACAACTTTACTGTCCAGTAGCTTGGTGATATTCTGTCGTACGAGGCCCAATGTATTTTTACATGGCACATCCATTGCTAAATTCATGTCGGTAACAGCATAATTGTCAACGGATAGTCTGTCGAGTTGTTTAGATAAAGGCAGGTTTAGATCCAAAGTCAATTTATTGTAAATGTTAGACTTCTCGCAACACCTCTCATATTCTTCGGTGTCAACAAATAATTTCGGTTGGCCATACAACTTACGAATCTTCTTGCTGAACTTAATAACTGTTGAGTTATTGTTTTTAGCAGTCATCACTATATTTTCTGCCGCTTTATTGAAATTATTTATCATAGTGTCGCTGTCTTTCGTAAGTCTCATTATAGGAATCATCAAATGTTTCTCTAACCATTTATTGTGTGTGTATAGAAGAGGAACAATATCTTCCCTTAAGAGTTTGCGCTTACTGGCTCCATTTTCAACGAATATTGGTTCGTTTGCCAGCTTCAAGAATCTGTCGCGCCAACTCAGAAGTATAAACATATTACAAGATGTTGTATCATCTAAAGAGTTACCGGATCGATCGATACTCTTTTTAATAAATTCGTCAATAACAGCCATGTATCTCAGACAATATTTCAGTATTGGATATTCGGCAAAATCGTCTGTCAATTGTCCCGACAAGACAGCTGTTGAATAATTCGCTACTGTGAATATATTTTCAAGAGAAAGATTCGACAAATAGTACTTCATTAGGTTATTGTACAGTATAAGTCCCTCTTTGTTAGCAAAACGTGTTTGCACCTCGTCCAGTCTGTACCATTCTGGGTAGTACTTCTTGTATGAATGCATATCACCATTATGATGTTTGAAGGTTTCGTAAGCAGTATCATTGAAGATTTCCCCATACTCAAATTTGGCAGTGCCGCCGTGATTCTTCATAAAGGTATTAATGATTGAGTACACAGTCGTCATAACTGTTGGATGGGATCTTTGATAAACTGTGAACAAACTGAAGATGAAGTGAAAGTACGAATCCACGGCGCCTTCTTTTATTTCTTGTACTGCAATGTACGCGAGTTGTTTTGCCATTTCTATAGTGGAATTGGAGCACAACCCTTTTACCGTGAGGGAATGATTGGTACTTGCGGAGACGGGGACTCTATCATCTTGATCCTCTCCCTCCATCAGTTCATCTAGGGCTTTCAACATAGAGTTTTTCATCTCGGCAAGTGAAGAATTTACACTTGAGGCAAAGTCGGCGCCGCATCTGGGTTTAATGTAGACGTCAGAAAAACTGGTGACGAATGCAGTGGTGGTGGAAATGCCACGGAGTAGCTGCTGCCAGGTCAAGTGAGACGCTTGCAGTAAATGTGAAATTGTCGGACGATCCAGTCCTGAAAAAGGAACAATCTTAGATTTAAATCTTCAAATAGTAAGTTTATTTTAGTAGATATAGCTATTATAAATAAAATATTAGATAGTACAATAAAAAAAGGCCTGATTAGGGCGTGGTGACCTTGGCATAAGTTGAAAAAAAAACTTAGTCCAGGCACCATTCTTCCACTAATAATGAAAAGAAATGGTGTCTATAAACCAGTATATTTTCGTCGTAATGTGTACAGTTGAAATGAATAATTATACCATTACAATGAATAGAATGGGATATTTGACAAAAAAAATATTTTTAGTTCGCCATCTAGATTACAAGAAAATATTCGACCGTATTAAAGTTGAGGAGAGGGGGCTTGTAAAGTCATTACCTAGTATAAACTGTACTAGCTAGTGAGGTCATGCGACATTTTGACTCGATGTATCGCCGTAATTTTTTTATTACGTGAAAAAAGAAAAAAACATGTGTCGTATATTTTCATGAAATCTAGATGAGGGACTAAAAACTGAAATGTTCGCAAATAGCCCATTGCCTATATTATTAATATATCTTATGAGTATTAATTATAAAACTAAAAACAATACATACCTTCTACAAAGGACTGCATCAGCTCATGGCACTTGATACACAAGTCGTGATATTTGTCGGGCAGTCCACATGACGAAAGTAAAGCCGTCAAATCGAACAAATTCTCAGTTTCTGACACGTACGATATCTGCCAGTCTTCCGGTCGTAATAAAGATATCTCTATTCCTCTATTCCTCATCGCTCTTGAAATCTCTCCATACTTCGGATCCATAGTGAAGAAAACTCTGAAGTTCGAATGAGGTTTTATCTCACTGACGTCACCCCTTTCGGGTATGCTTAGTACACCGTTCGGTTCCAATAAACCATTGAGTCTGTCAAGAACGGCTGCGGAAGTGAGGTTGACATTGTCTAAGAGTAACCAGGAGCCTTCGATCATAGTTTTCACGAGTAGGGAATCTACAAACTCGAATTTCCCTCCAGCGTTTACTGAAGAAACTTGAGACACTTTGTCCTGCAACTTCTTCAAAAGCTTGACAACATCTTGTAATTTCGACAAGATGACTGGTTGGTACTCGTTGTTCTTAATCAATTTCTCGCAGTGAGTATTTAAAAAGTCAATTTTCTGCTTGAAAATGTCAGTGTTATCGTCTGATATGTCAGTGTTCGAAGCATTCTGCAGAGACTTGTACTCGTACAGCTCACTAATTAACATGTTCGTATCCCATTCGAAGGATCTAGTCAAAAACCACATGTTTCTAACAGTCTGTATCGTCAAGGTCTCAATTTTATCATACAAGCTCTCAAGATTTCTGTTAAAATCCACTTGTTCAAAGCCACCTAGTAAATCGGAGACATCCATTGCTGACGTCACAGGTATGACTTGCAGTTCGCTGCCGATCAAGTCAGCAAGTACCTGCACTATGCTACTCTTGCCAGTGGCCGTGGGACCAACTAGTATCGTCAGCCAATTCATCTTGATGCTTTGCGCCACCGCTTTCAAAGTCGGCAGTTGATTTCTCAGTACATGCAAGTTCGTTTCAACCGATCTGCGGTTTTTGAACTCTTTATGCTCATTACGGTTTAGTTGAACGTCACCTATTACAATATGTTGGTACGTCAAATGGAATTGAGGATTACTATCACTCCTAGGATAATCAGGAAGGAATATTTTGTCATAAGTTTCGATCATCTTCTGCTTATCTTCTTCGGTCCTCATACGATTCACGTACAGCATATCAACGTATTTTCCTGGAGATAGTGGATTGCCTTCGTTATGGTCTAGAATGAGAGCGTCGCACCATCTCTGTATGTCCCTAAGGTTCATTTCCCATGGTCCGCCCCTGTGGCCCCATGATTGTATCTCTGTTACTTCATGCGCTACTTTGCAATTGAATTCTACCATCTTGTGTAAAATCGCTTTCGGTATGATAGCGTACTGTGACTCGACAATGTATTTCAAGTCTTCCTTAGTTAGGGTGTCGATGTAAACTTGGGTGAATCTGTTCAGGAAAGAAACTGGAAGGCCTCTTCGGGCACCGCCTTGTTTCAAAGGATTCTGGCAGGCAAATAGTCTAGTCTGCTCTTTAACCTTGAAACTTTTACCTAACTCAGGAATGAATACTTTCCCCCGGTGATCCAGACATGCGTTAAGTCCTTCTAGAACTGGTTGAGGTGCTAAATTTAATTCATCCAATAAAATCCAGTCACCATTTTGAAGTGCGCTTAAGAACGCTCCTTCCTTGAACTTGAACGAGCCATCTTCAGTTGGTAGGTCTGTCCCGAATAAGTCTGTTATATCCTGTTAAAATAACTTCAAATTAGAATGTGACAACAAAGAAAAAATAGCTTTAGAGGGTGTAAATGACACCAACGCGCATACTGAAACCATGAATTCTATTCGTGATTCTGGACCCAGCAATGATAAAAGTTTTCCTCATCATTTCAGTTTATTTAAATGTTATGCCCCTTTTCCTGACATTATTTTTATTGTTAAAACCACAAAAGAAAATCATCACAAACTTAGACGAGTAATTATGATATTTTTTTCATTAAAAACTTCATTGGTATAGAAAGAAATCATGAGTATATACAGTTTAAAAGTAAACTAGGAAAAACTCGTACTGAATTCGTGGTATCCGGATGTGCACTGATGTCCATTCTACCCCGTATTAAATACTTATAGTAAAACTTACCGTTTGGTCGCTCAAATTGATCCGGACAACTTTGTGACCAGTAGATTTTGCTAGAGCAGTTACTAAGCTCGTCTTTCCAACTCCAGGGTTCCCTTCTAAGAGGATTGCCTTGTTCAGTTGCAGTCCGCGCAACAGTCTCAAAGTATTAGCACCGGTCGTTGGTGCCGTAAAAGCAAACTTATGATCTTCTTCGGCGAGACGCACCTGTTTATGCGCAAACTGTATGTAAAATGGCTTTATGCCAAACCTTTCGAAACTAACTTCAGCAAGGAATTGAGTCTTTTTATCGCTCAACATTTCTTTTAAACTCTTCATGTATTCACTGCCAATAGATTTTATTTGGTTCAACAAAAAATTGATCGCATTTCTTCGTAGTAGAACCAAAGTTTCGGTGTCAATGTGGCCTGTTAGTGCCGTACCGAAACAGTCGAGGAAAGTCATACAAGCACCATGAACATATGCTTCAGGGGTGGTTAGAAGACCTTTACCCACTGTTATATTTATGAAATAGACCCATGACAATAAATCTCGTATACTGAACGGGAATTTGTTTGTCACTTCCGAATTTTTCAACCAATCGATGAAGTTCAGGATGGAGTTACCAATCCCTGAACTACCATCCTCTTGGGTGCCTAGCGACACTCCTACACCAACGCTTTTCTCAAGAACTTTCAGAAGGTCTGCCCTGGATGTGACACTGTCACACCATATTTCAGTGAACCTGTTACGCAGCGCAGGGGAGAGCTCTTTCTTGCCAAAATCTCCACCAGGGTTCATGGTACCGATAAAGTGGAATTTCTTGTTTGCCGTGATGACAACGACATCCGAATTATCGTCGCTTCCTCTTTCAGCCAGCACCAACTGTCTTTCAGGTTCTAGTAAAGAATTCATTCGTTCCAAAACACTATCATCAGCCAAGGATATTTCATCAGCTAAGAACATGTTCCCTGTCTCCATGGCTTTTATCAATGGTCCATCGACCCATTCAAATAGTCTGCCATCATTTTTGTACTGCCTCACGGGGCGAAGACCTCCTAAGAAATCTGAGCTTTCTGTGTGCATGTGACAGTTGACTGAAAGGAGCTGACGTTTCTTTAGAGCAGCCAGCACCTGGCAGATGGTTGTCTTTCCGCATCCGGTTTCTCCAACCAACAAGACTGGTTCTCTAAAAGCGAAAGACTTGGCTATTAACACTGCAAGCCTTCTCATGTTATAAGTCCAAACAACGTGAGTGAACTTCTTGAGTTGGTTGTTCAGGAGTTTCTCCAATATAGCCTTAGTTACAGGAGACGTACTTTCGTGAAGACTAAATAGATTGTCAGGATTGACCTTCCTTTTAATGTGTTTTTCTATGACTTCTTCGATTATAGATCTCTCGTCAGTTTGACGTACTTTTCCAGCCAGGATAAGGTATCCTTCGTCAGCTATATGCTGATCCCAATCGTAAAATTTATCGTTGGTCAATGAATCTTTTGAAGTACACTTGTATCTCTGGCCCCATCTGAAGAGGTCTCGCAGAGTTATAAATCCGTCTTTACCCTGAACGGCTGCGGAACCACGGCGCCGTATTTGTAGGTCAGCCATGACCGCTATCATTTTCTTACTGTAGGCCGGCGGTACATGACATCTTTGGTGCAAAATAGTTTCCAATTCATTCTTTGGTATCTCATCAAAGTGTAACTCGACGAATCTGTTTCTGAATGCTCTAGACAGCATTTTCCTGCCGCCATATAAGCCAGGCGGATTCTGGGTAGCGAATAACATGAAATTGGGATCTGCTTTAACGACTTGTTGAGTTTCTGGTATGTACAATTCTCGATTGTCATCCAAAACACGGTTAAGGGCTTCTAAGACATCACTTGGCGCTAAATTAAGCTCGTCAAGTATAATCCAGTACCCCTTCCTCATGGCTTCAACTAGTACACCTTCTTTGAAGACTAGTTTGCCACTCGAATCAGATGCGTAAGACCCTATGTACTCCTGAAGGTCCGTGTGTTCATGGTTATTTATTCTGACGCAATAATTGCCAGAAGCCTTAGCTATGTAAGTTATAAGGGACGTTTTGCCTACGGACGTGTCTCCCTGTAACAATATCGGTAATCGCCCGAGTGATATGATTCGTGCTATATCACGAAGATTCTTCTTTACTGTCGGAGTTAGGATGTAGCCTTCTGGGATAGCTAATTCTAGTTTGCCTTTGGGTATCCAATGACCTTCGAAAAGCAAATATGTTTGACCTAAAACCAATGGCTCTGGAATGAGTTGGTTTGTCACCGATTTTACATTCTTCTTGCCGATGACTGCCCTAAGAAATATAAGGGAGAAAATTAGCAAAACATTATTTGATAATAATTTTATACCGCTTATTATTTAAATTATTTAAATGTATACGTACTTGGCAATCATGGCCTCCACTTTAGGATGCGATGAACTATCCAACTGAGTAAGGAAGGATAAGCAAAATGCTTCGTAGAGAGATCTTGACACTGTCCCACATTTAGCTTTAGCAGCAGCTGTTAGTGCTCTGCACAATGTTCTGAGAGAATAATGTGGTGTGTTTCCTTAAAAATAGGTAAATAAAGATCAGTTTTAGTTATAACTAAAATACTATACAGGTTGGAAGGGACATCAACGCACAAACTCATAACTACAATAAGCGTTAAACATATAGACACGAACAGACTGTTCAAAGTGCTCTCAACAACTAAGAAAATTAAACTTTATCTGAATTGGATAAAGTTTTTGTTAGAATGACAGGTCGTCAATCCGAAACACTCCTTGAGTCATTGAGATAATATATCATTTTCATAGTTGTTTTATTATTGTCGCTGAGATTACTAAGAGTTCTGAATATGGGGCCCAAAATCGTAAATTTACATTGTTTAATTGCATTAATGAAGTATTGTGTGCCTGTGCCTAGCGCCAATTAAATGTTATTTCTTTTCTTTGTTTTATGTCTACGTTACGTTAAATAAAGTTCACAAAAATAGTAATGGTGTTACCTGATCCATCCACTAGATTCACCTTCGCTTCTTTCTTAATATTGGCATAGAAAATATAAATAGCCTCCAAAGTGGCGCCACTAAGATTCATGTGGTACAAATAGTCCCCAATCAGCAAAATTAAGTCATTACGCTCAGTCAACTCGTCGATGAAGAACTCAGTGAAACGATTCCTAAGGCCAGCTGGCAGATCTTTTTTGCCGACGTCTGTAGCTGGATTCATGCAAGCGAACAGAGTAAAATCTGGATGCCTTTTTATAGGAACTTTATCTCCTTTTTCTAGCAAGTCTATGGTTTCATTTTTGTCTTCTAGCAACCCAGCTAAGCACTCGAGAATTTCAGCGGACGCCAAATTTATTTCGTCTAGCAACACCCAATGGCCTTCCTGCATCGCTTTGACTAGAGACCCCTCAATAAACGCGAAGGTTAACTTAGAAGCTGCCTTTACTTGCTGATCCAACTTGGCAAGTTTGAGTCCAAAGGCTACCCATTTATTAAGTTTAATGGTAGACTCTTCTGCCGTCAGCCTAGTGATAGCTGCTTTATGACTCTGTTTCATCAAAGTGACTAAGGCGGTCCAATTTTCCGTATCGTAACAGGTCTCGATGTGACCCAAAAACTTTTGATTTTTCTCTGTGTTATAGAAGTTTCGGAATAGTTCCTCAAATTGAAGTCTTATAGGTCGGATTACGTATTTTAGGTCTACGGGTTTGTACCCACCGAGTAAATCGGCAGAGTCGGACTGTTGGTTCATGTTAATGACGACGAGTTTGTGACCCGTTTGCTTAGCTATATATTGTACTGATGAAGTTTTTCCAGTACCAGTTTCACCAACAAGTAGTACAGGTTCATTGGACGTGACGCAGCAAGCAATCCTCTCAAGCAAACAGGCAGACTGTCGCGTAAACGAAAACACTGTCTGTCTATTATCAAAATCAATCGTTTCTAAACTTTTCTCCACTCTCGGAACCTTAGATCTACCAACTTCTAGGAAGGTGGTATTTAAAGACACATTCGGCTTATGATGTTTGCAATAGAACTCTGATTTCGTTTCTACTATACCAAGGCAAAGACCAACTTTTTTGGCCAATTCTACTCTATGTTCAGGGGAGGAGACTGAACAAGTGAATATGTCCAGAGCGTCCTGGAGGACTTTCACTGCGGACTCTGGACTGGTGACGTCAAAGCCATCTACTGATCTAGAGCACCATTTCAACAAGTCTCTGGTTGAAATCAGTCTTGATCCTCGTATGAGGATTAGATTCTTTTCGTTATCGCTATCCACTACTTCTGTAGCTTGCAGGGATGTGTCGTGACTGCCTACTGAGAACATCATGAAGACTTCGATGATTCTAGAGCAGATAGTAGAAAGAGCTGGGTACAGAGTGTGTATGATCTCTGCGAGTTCAGACCTCGATAGAGGTTCAACGTTAATTTGTGTTAAATGCTTCTGAAGCAATGTACTGCTGCTGGATATTTTCTTTTGGAATCCATAATTGGTGGTCAATGTTCTAAAAAACAAAATGATATAGGATCAAATGAAAATCAACTATGTTCATACAACCATAAAGTTCAATTTGTAAATCCTTAGCTTACCGTTGGGTGACGAATAGCTGGAAGCCGGGTGTGACGGGCAGGGAATCCCGATAGCCAGGGACGCATAGTGTGTTTCTTTCTAGTAGCGAACTGAGGGTCGATGCCACATCAAGTGCTGCACAGTCTATGTCTTCAAGTAATAGCCAATGTCCATTTTGTACGGCCTAAAATTAGTAAAATAACATGAATGATTAAATATGCCGTCGATCTATCTTTCTAAAGTGTTAGAAGCTCCGAAAAGATATTGTTCTTTTATTTAGAAGACGAGATCGCCCGGTGGTTAAGGTCAAATCCGGGTAAATACCAATGTGATTTCAACAATTCAAATTAAATTTGCACACCAAATTTTTCAACGACTGCGCTGATAACGCGCGTTCTTAACTCGTATTAGCAGATAGCTCACGTAATGTGTTATGTATCATTTTTAGACCTTATCCAGATATGCGCGCGAGTTTGATGCGTTTTGTAATACATTGCTCTTAGACTAGAAGCTCTCTTAATAATGTATGCAACATTCATAGCATTGTACTTCAAATCGCGTATCAATTCGTAGCGAATTCGCTCCATCTGGACAAGGACTTACAGACCGACCGGCTTGCGTTTGATGAGCGTAGGTTAGGTAGTGATTGCGTTCTACGCGCGTCATCAGCGCGTCTATAAAACGTAGTGTGTAAAGGCTCAGAAGTTATTAACATCGGTCAAGGAAACTGTGGGACAGTAACAGGCTCGTTATTATTTATTGTTCTTTTTAAATGTAATCCGTTTAGTAAACTCAATGCAGGAAACTAGTCGCGCTTATTATTTTTTTTCAATGCCACTTTATAGCCTTACGAGCACATTGCAAATATAATTAATGTACCTACCTGTACTCGAGTATTTACACTTGCACAAGATAAGCAAACCACACCTGGTTAAAGAAATTAGTTAATATTTCAAGGATTTTAAATAAGTCAACAAGAAAACATCTGTTTTAGTTACTTAATGTCCAAATCATAAGCTCATACGTTCAGTCACCCAAATTGTCTCGTGCCTAAAGAGGCGAGCTAATTGACAACGTTTCAAAATTTTAACCTACATGTTTTATTGCGTTATATAAAAGTAAATCCAAAACTAGAGGACCCATATTTTTTGGTTTTTCGAAATTATGTACTTTTCATTCATAATTTTAACTTTGAAATTCGATGCATTCTAAAAAGACGTAAGCGTCATTCATACGGTGGAATGGCGATACATCCTTTGCTTTACTGTGATACGTCAAAAAAAACTGTTACTTAGATGTCACTGGTTTAGCAGTTGTCAATGTCACACATTGACATTAGATATGTCTTGTTTGACATTAGGTATGTCATTTTTGACATTCGATATGTCTTGTTTGACATTAGATATCTCATTTTGACATTAGATATGTCTTGTTTGACATTAGGTATGTCATTTTTGACATTCGATATGTCTTGTTTGACATTAGATATGTCATTTTGACATTAGATATGTCTTGTTTGACATTAGATATGTCTTGTTTGACAGATATGGTTTTCATCTTAAAAATTAGCTTGCTTACGCAAAGGTAACCACCTCATTCCCCTGTATAAGTGACGTCATCGCATGTTTTTTGGTTTTTTTTTTTTTCTCAGAAACTAAGCAAATAAAAATATTGAAAAAAAAATGTTTGCACTCAGCATACAAAAATGAAAAGAATTTTGTTTTAGGGTCATGTCAATTTTGAAATATTGTCAATTGCCAGCACGCGTACCATGTTCACCATGGAAAACTGGAAACGGTTATGGCGACAGAAGAATCGACGACTGATTCATCATCTGCCTAGCCTTTTCCCAACTATGTTGCGATCGGCTTCCAGTTTAACCAGATGCAGATGGATACCAGTGTTTTACATGGAGCGTCTGCCTGTCGGACCTCAACAACCCAACTGACTTGGTAACACGATACCCCTTGGTTAAACTGGTTGTCAGACTTTCGGGCTTCTGACCACAAGTAACGACTCTCAGATCTACAAATGATAGCCGGGACCAACGGCATAAAGTGCTTTCCGAGGCACGGAGGAATCTTGGTAAGTTGGTATGTAATAAATGGTCACCCATCCACGGACCGACCTCGTCAAGCGTAGCTTTTTTTTATATTATAATGGGTCTACTCTTGACCTCAAGCTTGTCCTGCGGTCAGAGAAGAGGTAACCTTCGATCGACCCGTGCGGCAGTCATAATATAACAAGCTCCTCTCGACGAAGAATAGACGACTGATTGAAGAAAAAAAATTGTCATTTAGTAGATTTTTCCATCGACAAAATCCGTTTCCATGATGATCATGCTACGCGCACTGATGAAGACTCCGGGCAGTCACAATCTTAAAATCGCGGAAATTATAACAGACTGACCTCTGTTAAAACGCCAGGCCTCCAAACGAATTCTCCAGGTATATCAGTACATTGATGCGATCCCAGCAACATGCGGGAATCCGTCTGGTCTCCAAGTTGCACTTTTTTGAAGGCCACTCCTTTGCGGCCTGTAATAGCAGCCAAATGTTCCACTAGGGAAGTCTTACCCGAACCTACTGGGCCCATAAGACTGAGGGCTTGACCTGAAAATAGTTGTCAGGTGTGTCAGTTACGGGTAAATTCATCAATATACCTGCTAACCCAGACAAGCCTTACTTTGGCTCTGAATTTAACTTACAACCATAAATGGTAGACAGTTATGGAACTTATTATAAGAAAACTAGCTGCCCCGACAAACTTTTAATTTTTGATTAGTTTACGTACACACAAAATTTCATAGGTATCGGTCAAGCCGTTTCTGAGGAGTTTTGTTTACAAATACTCTGACACGAGAATTTTATGTAAGTTGTGGAAGAAAGATATTCAATTTGTAATAAAATAAAAATATTCACAAAGTAAGTCAAATTTCATAGAAATTGGTTGGACATAAATTAGTGTGGTATCAAAAGGGATAGGTAGGGTAGTAACATTATACTCTACATTTCTAACTTACATAATTATCGTAACAATACAATTTATAACTTCAAATCTTCTAAAATAATCATAAAAACGTTTAAAACCATATAGAAACCTATGTTCTTACCTGAAGCAACAGCCAAAGCTAGACTGCGAAGATTATTAATGGTAGACTTTACTGGTACTAAATTACCAATCTGAACATTATCCCTCTCATATTTAGGCAACAGTATACCATCAATATTAACCACATTAGGACTTAAATCATCTTTGATTACTTCACCAACTGTGAAAACGGGTTCAGTTTTACATCGTTCCAGAAATTCGTGACATTCCTGCTCTTTTAACTGCATTCTGATTGAAAGTATGATAGACTGGGTATCTGTCATATTTGTTAACGTGGCCATGCACTCTTTTACCATCCTGTTGATTTCATAAAACACATTAATAAAAAAAGAACACAATAGATAAAAATGAAAAATCGGATAAGTGCGAGCCGGACTCGCCCACCGAGGGTTCCTAACGTACGATCATTATAAATAGTTCAGGAATTGAATGGCGCAGTTTATTCCAAGATTTTCCTGATTTAATTCAATTACAAATTATAGTTTTGAGACTTTTGTTTTGTACTTGTGGTTTATATCGATGTTACTTGGCAAATTTCATAGTTCAAGGTCAACAGGAAGTACCATGAATTTTGATTCCCTTGAGAGTGTCGAAATATGCGTGCTAAATAGAAGGCCGTATCTTTTTTTTGTACACTTAGCAGTTTAATTTTTTCTCGACCTTATGGGACGTTGATTCCCAGTCGCCTCCGCGAAATCAAAATAAAAAACAAATATTTCAATGCACTTTGCCTTCTTTTGTTCTCTACGATGCATGGCGAGCAATGTACAGCGAAACTGAATTGGGGGCAATGAGTTCCCAGTCACCGCCAGTGGCGATTGGGAATTTTTGTTCCCATTTGCCTCCGGTGGCAATCCCCCCGGGGGCGACTGGAAATCAACGTTATGGGACCGTGGACTAAAGTAAATACGTTTGAAAGTTCGGAACTTGATACCTCCACGCGTTACGAAGCAAAGGGTCTGGACTGACAGAAAGACAGACAGACAACAAAGTGATCTTATAAGGGTTCCGTTTTTTTTTTATTTGAGGTCCAGAATCCTAAAAATAAAAAAAGGCAGCATGAAAAGATTCTCTTTAGTGGTAATGCAATGAGCCAAACATACCATCTCACTTCTGCTATCCCATGGTTACCATAAGCTCCAATAAACTTAGTCCAATCCCATTTTGCAGACATCTCATTTGGCAACTTGCTAAGTAATGTATGGCAGCAGGATACCACCTGTTTCTCTGGAATTTTCTGACCGCAATCAAGCAATCTCCGCTTTTTTGGAGCAACATTATAGGAGTCTTCATGACGGGAAAATACTTCAAATGGTGCCACAGGATTTACTTCGAAATATTTAAGAGAATATCTAAAATGATAATAAAACAAATTGAAGAAAAACAACTTTATCTCAAGATTTTTTTTAAGAAAAAACTAACATTATAAAATCCCTGTGCATGTCGCCCTGTATAGCTGTTTACAGATATACACTGTGATTTTTTTCAAGGGAAGAATTTGACTATCTATTGATGCAGTTGGGAAATATTTATCATTTGTTTTTATTCACATTTATCCTGCACAGATGTGAATTGTTAAAAATATTTTTGGTCAGAGTATTAAACTATTTACTAAAAACACTTACTGCAATACATCTGGGGCTCGAGTCTGCTATTGCAATCGTGTCTCAATGACCGGTCATTGATCGAATATTTGACAACTTTGACAGTTTTTGTATGGGAAATGTGTCATAAGTTTGACGTTGTACGTCAAAAATCGATCATTGACCGGTCATTCAGACACGATTGCAATAGCAGACTCGACCCCCGACCCTCGGTCGCTCAATGCAGCGAGTATTATTGAAAACTCCAAGTGACTATTAAACTATTTACTCAAAACACTTACTGCAATACATCTGGATGGTCGCTCAATGCAGCGAGTATTATTGAAAACTCCAAGTGACTATTCTTTTCAGTGTCACTGCATGTGTCATAGTTTGTATTAGAAAATACTGGATTTAAAGGAATTTTCGCCGACACCAAAGCAAGAAGTATATTTGATAAATATTTCTTGAATAGTTTTGCATCTTCAAGTTTGAGTATAAATTCTGATAATTGCATAACAGCATTTTGAATGTCAAAAGTTTTGGTGTTTATTGCACCCTGCAAAATAAAACAAAATTACAGACAGAATGACAAAGGTGCACTAAGTAAGACAAAGGTGCAATAGGTATGGTTCAAGTTTTAGCATTTTTTTTCTACAGGACCCTAATTATGGCAATTTGTAAAACAAACAGTAAAACAGGTCACATGAAAAATATCACAGAACTTGCATTATAGTATGTTAACTCTTTAGACAAACAATAAATTCATGCATTATTATACCAAGGTTAAATTATGATGTCACAATCTTTTGAATAGATTCTTATGCATAAATGTTTTTGTTCTGTAGATATTAAATTATAAAGTGCTTTATTTTTATTGTATACCAACTTGAATTAACATTCAAGTAAAAGTAAAAAGCAAAAAAGAAGAAACAATGTTTTATTAAGCTTACGCAAAACTTTGATAATATTTTTGTACAGTTAGCGGTACAGATCTTGAGCCCTGATATTGAGTTGTGCAATGTTCAATTTTAGTGGTAAATGCATGCATACATACCCCCACCACTACATCAAGCACTCAAGATCCGTGCCGCTAACTTTACCTTAATATTTAGTGTATTGATACTGTGGTGATAATTTGAGTACCAAAGGATAAAATTTATAAAAATATTACAGCACATTAATAGCAATGTGTTAATAAAATATTAGGGAATAAATATTAGACAACGTATGGGAATTTGTTCCAGGTCTGGCTGTTTACATATGTTTAAATGTATGCTAGCTAACGCACACACAACACTAGAAAAAATTCTGTTGTGGGTAAATGTTTTATAAAATTTTGGTTTGAGTATCTTAGACTAAAATCATTGTCATCTGCATCGCTTCTCCCTTGTAAGGTTTGACATCTAGTCTAATTAGATGAGACCCTATGATATTATGATCTCCACAACGTAGTTATGGTAATAGAGACCAACAAGAAAAAAATATTACACAATAAAAAGAAAAATAATAACTTCCCATTGGCAGACACTGCTAAATTATGAGCCCAAAAAATCGTAACTTAATAATATTTAAGGACAGGAAGACTCAAGGCACACCCTTTTTTCCAAGGGTGCATTCTATTGGTTTCATACAATTATTTAACCTTTTAAATATACTCTACATGCAGTACATGCACCTATTATTTATTATCTGAAAACCACTAAGTGTACATTTTAAACATAGTGTAATATACTCACAGTGACTTATATTAAAACAACATAAATGAATCTGGTCGGCTGGAGTAATTTATTTACAGTTACCATTAAATAAAGCATTAAATAAATACTAACCTGAAGTTCTTCACATGTTTTGGTTAATTCAGCGGTTTTAGTTTCATCGCCTACCGCTTTCAGTGCCATCAACATATTACACGAAGACATTTTATCATTCCGTCAAACAAAATATAAAAGGTTTTTACCAAATAATTGCGTAAATAGAAATAAAACCTATAGCCGGCCGCGTGTTGTGCGTTTACAAAGCAAAGCAACACGTGAAATTATTGTCCTCCGACCGAAATTTCCATGTTGCTGTCACAATGACAGACATTGACATTACATTCATTGATTTTGATTTATTGATTATTTTTATGGTTTTAAAAGTAGCTTTGGGCACTTAGTTTTTAAGTACAATACCATAAAAAGTACCTCCGTCGGGCATTCCGAAACGCACATGTTTTTTATTTGTATGGAACATTTTCTTCCGAGGCTTGTAAATGTTGAATGGTTGTTGTTGTGTTGAAAGTCACAGTAAGTAATAAAATAAACAAAATTGTAGGTTTTGATAAAAGATAAAGATTCTACTTGAACGCAATAAGGAACGTTGGTAGTAATTTATGCAGAAAGGTCTTATAAATAATGGATGATGAGTTTACGAATATCATCTTAATAAACTGGCATCTATAATATTTTGATAATTGATGAAAACCGTATTAAAACCCGTCCAGTCTATTGACTGGACGGGTTTTAATAATTAACTCGAACATACATAAATTCAGTACGCGGCACAGCATCGCCGCCATCGCCACCTATACTAAAAATCTACAAGATATTTAATTTTAGCTTCCAGGCCTCATTTGTTTGTAGTCTCAAAGTACATGTATACCGGCACCGGAACGTTAACTTGTCAATCAAATTAGAGCATTGCATTGCATTCCGACATGACAAATTGCTAGTACAATATAATCGGAGACAGCAATCGGTATAAGCTTAGGTACAGACGCCAACACATCAAGTTACTCCAATGTGTCCTATTTTCCCAATTGAATATGAACCTTATCGCGTTTTACATAAAGTTGAAAAACGATCAAAGAAATTTGACACATTGGGGTAACTTGATGTGCTGGCGTCTGTACATCTCGTGGCCGCCGAGTTGACAGCAAGCTTACTCATCGCGACGACACGTAGTTATACCTAGTGCAAACGGCCAGCCGTAGCCTAAATTCGAGGTGACGGACGCTGTGTTGCAGCCGTGCCGTTGCGGTGCCGGCATAATGTGCCATAAACTTAATGGCTGAAGTTGATCGACAACTTCATCCATTTCGGTAGTGTGCCGCATCACTTGTTCAATTTTTTTTTCTAAATATTGCCAATCGATTCTTCATCAAATCACATACAAAGCAAGGATATGCTTGTGTTAGATGATTCTGCTTTTCTGCTTAACATTATAGCGGCTATGTAATTGAAAAATAAAGCTTCAATAAATTAGACCCAACCAATTAAGTATAAATGTACATACAAATATGAAAGAGGAGTAGGTAATTTTATTTTAGGTTTAGCTATAGCTTAGCCCTGCGACAATGCCTTAGGATTGGAAGAAGTCAGAAATAGCTTCCTCCACCAACAATTTCAATTACCGTGGTCCATTTGTCTATTTTGGACAGATTATGGAAGTGCCCATTGAAACCCAAGCCGAGGCTTGGGTATCCATTGCCTTAAGAATAAAACATACGTTAATATCTCGATAATAACGCATGTTTTATTCTTAAGGCAATGGGTCACAGCTCGAATACAGTCACGTTACAGCTTGGCAAAAAAGTGTAGAAACGGAACTAAATTTTTGACTGTTGGCAACATTTCTAAAATAATGACATTTCATAATAAACAAAGTTCACGATTTCGTAAAATTTTAATTTCGACCACCAAACGTTGATTAATAAAGGTAAAAAGTGAAGAATAATGAATAAACCATTCGGAGTGCTGGCAGGGAGGTTATTTATAAGGTGTACAGGCGATGTCTGGCGGAACATGAGGCCCAAACTATTCTTTCTGAACTTCACAATGTTTACCAAAGAACCGCTGTAGGACAAGTATGTAAGAGTTTGTTTTGTTGATTTTAGTTGAACCAAGTGTTAATTGATTGATGAATACAAAGCTATATTAATTTGCTTGCATAAGGAATAACTTTTGAAACAATAAATGTCGAGCACATAGGTTATGTTTACATTTTTTATGCATAACTGTGGTATAGCGCGCTGAGATAAATTGATTCAAATTCAAATTCAAATTAATTTATTGGTGTCATTTTTGGTACATTTAACATGAGATCTTAATAATAAATAATACGTTCCTCAAAAATCTACCTTAAAGGCGTACACTCTTTCACATAAGTACCGTTAATAAAAGAAATAATCAAAATTAAATAAAACGCAAGCAAAACATTAACAATTGAGTATACATATAAATAATAAATGGGAATAAAGATAAAATACAATGTCAATAATAGAATGCAATAGAATCAAATTTACCTACAATGTCAGTTAAATAAATGTCAATGTCGAATAATAATATGTTAGTAAAATTCTTCAAATTCTTTCTCAGTAAGGAATTCATTGAGAGTATAGTAAGCTTTCTGAGTTTAAAAACTTCGGAGCCTACTTTTAAATAAAGGCCGTGGCAATTCTCTCCATTGCTTAGGTAATTTATTATAAATGACTGAAGCCATGCAGTAGCTTGCGCATTAGTGCCGTTTTGGCGGGGTGGGAACACACTAGATTATTGTCGCGTCTATTCCGTGGAACTACGTCAGCCAAGCGTTTAAAACGATTTGAGTTCGACTTCACAAACACAGCTACCTCCATTATGTACAGACAAGGTAGTGTTAATATTTTGTGCTGTTTAAAGTATGGGATGCAACTATCAGTGGATTGAAGCTTAAACATTGCCCGGAGACATCTTTTCTGGGCTTTAAAAACTGTTTCTCTTTCGGTTGAATTTCCCCAAAATATTATACCGTAACGTAAGTGGGATTCTACTACGCCATAATACGCAATAATAAGTGCATCCACGTATATTATTGGGGATAGGGAATGTAGAGCGTATGCGGACTTACTAATTCTCTTACATAAAGTATCGGTATGTGCTTTCCAATTGAGGTTTTTATCTATTACGAGTCCCAGAAATTTTGTATTATCTACTTCTTCTACTACTTCATTGTTGTAGTGTATATTTGGGCTAATTTTAGAAATGCGCTGACTAAAATGTATAACTTTTGTTTTTTCCAAGTTTATTTTTAAATTATTTGCTTTTAACCATTTAACAACATTTTTTAAACAATTATTAATGTCTCTTTCATACGTCTCCTCACTTTCACATGGTATTGTCACAGTGCTGTCGTCCGCAAACAGTGTTAACGGTTGTTCAATGTATTCAGGTAAATCGTTTATGTACAGTATGAATATAAAAGGACCCAATACGCTTCCCTGTGGTACTCCAAACTTGACTTCACGCTCTGAGGATCGAAATATCTCTTCACGCTTGCTAACTGGATTAATTTGACAAATTTCAGTTATTTGTTTTCGATCTTTAAGGTAGGACTCAAGAAGACTAAGTAAATTGCCTCTAATGCCGTATGCTTCAAGTTTTCTTAGGAGAATAGCATAATCCACGTGGTCAAAGGCCTGTGTTGATACTTTGCTGACTTGACTTTTAACCGAATGAAAATTCAATTTCTACGTAAATTATACTATAAGTGCGCCACAGTGGCGCCTCCATTATTTTCTACTCTTTTTTGCCAATCTGTACGGAGTTTCAGATCATAGATTTGTAGCTCTTTTTTTAGAAGATTAAATAGGTATGTGGGAAGGAAGATGCTCTTAGCGAAACAAATGTGACAGAGACATTTAGGGCGACAAACTTCTGCTCCTAGTTCTAGACTTCGTGAGATCACACAGAAGTTGACAGAAGTGAATTCATTGTAGTTCTTTTTCTTTTTACTTTAGGATTGTGTTAGGCTGGCAACATTTTGTATGCTCAGTGTGTAGATTATTCGATTGACAGATTGACATTGACAGATTCAGACAGATTGACTTTGACAACAGTCAGGAAGTAATCAGAACAGAAGATTACAAATTATTTTAAAAATCAGCACTCAGCCGGTAAAGTGTTACTGTTAACTTGTGGTGAGAACATGTCCTCCAAAGTCGCTGTTGTAACCGGATCAAATAAAGGCATTGGTTTCGCGATAGTTCGTGGCCTTTGCAAGCGTTTTGATGGCATAGTCTACTTGACTTCTCGAGATATAGAGCGCGGCAAAAAAGCCGTAGCCGACCTTGAGAAAGAAGGTTTAAATCCTAAGTATCACCAACTGGACGTAACAGATAAGCAAAGTCTTGAAGTATTCAGGGATTACATCAAGAACAAATACGGAGGTATCGATGTTTTAGTGAACAACGCAGCGATAGCCTTTAAACATGACGCTACGGAACCGACCGGTGTTCAAGCAGAGCAGACATTGTTCGTTAACTACTTTTCTTTAGTATCTACATGTGAAGTACTCTTCCCTCTCCTCAAGGATGGTGCTCGAGTCGTAAACATGTCCAGTTCATGTGGTCAATTGGGTCTTATTCCCAGTAAAGACTTGAGGGAGAGCTTGAAAGATGAAAAGTTGACTGTACCCGAGCTTTCGAAGCTCTTGCAGCAGTATGTGGATGCTGCTAAGGAAGGTACAAATGCTGCAGAGTGGGGTAATTCCTCATATGTGGTCTCAAAAGTGGCTGTATCTGCTCTGAGTAACATTCAACAGAGAATGCTGAATGACAGGAGTAAGTTAATAAATATATACACATAGATTATTTTATCATAATGGTAATGTTTCACAAATTAAGCTGAACCATATTGCACAATATTTGTTAATCTAATTGTGGCCCTTTCTTATTGCATAATATTTGATAATAAGTGTATAATATTGTTTTTTAACACTACATTATTTTTTCTAGATATAAAGGTGAACTCTGTGCATCCTGGCTATGTTGATACTGATATGACTTCCCACAAAGGACCACTTACTATTGATGAGGGAGCTGTTGCACCACTGTACTTAGCGCTAGATGCTCCGGACACTCTTAAAGGCAAATATGTATGGTGTAATAAGGATATTGTTGATTGGGAGGCTGAAAAAACCTTGCCATTAGCATAATTTGTAAAATTGATGCTGGTAAATAATATTAATATGTTAAATCCTATGTCCAAAAATACTCTATAGTGATTTAATAATAAGAGAACAACCATTTTTGTTTTTGCATTTAACAATACAAATGATATTAAGAAGAGCAGTGCTATTTTGTTTCTTTAAGTTGTAAAAATAATTAGTTGTATACAACTAATTTATAAATAAGTTATGTTCTGAACATGTACTTATTATTTTTGTAAAAAAAGTGTTGCTTCATCATTTACGTAATAAAGATCCAGTGAGCAATTATTTTGAATTATTTAAATCATCTATCATAATGACCACTAAATTTCAGAAAAGTGTAATTCGGAAATAGGAAAAAAGTAATATTAGCCAGTACCGGTAAGCTACCCTATATTATATTCAAAAATTATAATTGTAGGTAGTCTGTGGCACTGGCTAATAGGAATGAGACCTTAGGCTAATTATTATACCTCATTATCTAAGGAATCAGACTGCCAACCACACCCACAGGTACCTATTGGTTTAGTATGGCAGGCCTATCTTTATGAGATCAGTGATGACACCTATTAGAAACTAGCTGCCCCGGCAAACTTCGTTGTGCCTTAGAGTCAATTTATTGCTCTTATTATTATTTTTTTATATTAGATATACATACGTTGAATAAGACGACAACAAATAAATCCTAACCAATAATAACTACTACTACTTTTAAATTACAACATGTATATATAACCTAACCTAACTGACCATACCTATCCTATAGCTAACCCAACTATCTAACCTAACTACCTTACTAAAAAATACTAAATTCATAATTTTAATCTGAACATAATTTTAATATTGCCTCTATGTTACATACAATAATTTATGCCTATAGTTTTCCCGGTCTACTTTAATTAAAGTCCTAACAGTAAAATAAGTTCTATTTGCAAAGAATTATTAAAGTTCGTCTCTGTCATCATTGCTAGTTACGTAAATTGATTTCTGAAATAAAAGACTTTTTTATGCTACTTAAAACCTCTAAGTGTAGTAACAAAATAAATTTCAGAACGTAGGTGTGTATTATAAATTGACAACCTTACCTTCTTGGGTTTAGCTTAAGACTTGTCAATTTCAAATTGTCACCTGATAATGAACTGGGAAGTTTGACTCCTGTCATGTCATCCAAGATGGCGCTGCGTTTGAAAAATGTTTGAGACAACCGATATTCTTAATATTTATTTTTATGATGTCGAACGGGATAAAAAGTATCCTATGTCCTTCTCCTGGCTCTAAACTACCTCCCTGCCAATTTTCAGCAAAATCGGTTCAGCCGTTCTTGAGTTATAAGTGAAGTAACTAACACGACTTTCTTTTATATATATAGATATGACCAAGACATAAACCACTATAGAGATAGTTTCCTGCTACACATCAATGACCTCGTTGTTCCGGGTATTGTTGGGTATGCAGATGACAGCAGTTATGGAGAGTTATTATAAATGCAGTGCAAGAGCCACACTCGACTCAGTAGAGCGCAGAGCCAAGAGGCTCATTGGTGACGAAAAGCTGGTGGGTACCAAGCTTCATACCCTGGCCCACCGCCGTAAAATGAAAATCCAAGATGTCGCCGACGATTTCTTTTTGTTTTTCCTTCAAGGCTGTTGTTTTTATGGTTTTCGGGGCTCTGAATCTCTGATTACAAAAATTAAGTAAAAATGAAAATTCAAGATGGCGCCGGGGAAAATTTTTGGTTTTTCCCTCATGGGTGTCGTTTTCATGGTTTTTGAGGTGTCTAATTACGAAAATTAGGTTAAAATTAAAATCCAAGATGGCGCCGACGATAATATTATTGGTATGTAGTAATGGCTACTTAAGCCCTTTTATGATAATCATTCATTTCTGGCGCTTGTCATGTTGAGCTTTTTAAAATCGCTGTACACCGTATTAAACCATAATGGTTTAATAAGGTGTACAGCGATTTTAAAAATCTAAATGTGGTCATCAACTTTTGATGCTGACTGTACCATACATTTCAATATTTACTGCTTGGATACGTAGCCGGCGACGTCGCCATGGCGCACAGTGGTCTGAAAATCGAGCTCCATACTCATAGGAACTTAAAGTCAGGGATTTCAAAAAAAAAAAATGTAATGTGTCTGGTAGACATCCCTTTATGTAATATTAACGTATGGAAGGTATTAGTAACTCCACGCGTGAGAAAAAAAATATTTCCGTTTTTTTTGTATGGGAAAAAACACTTAAAGTTACTTTATTTGAAACTGAGTGGAACTGAAGGGCTGGTGCTAACACGAGGTATTGTACCAACCACGGCGATCAAGATGACATCAAATTCATATACCTTTCGGTGCCGCTTTGCACGTAGCAAACTTTTAAATTTTCGAATTTTCGATAGGTGATTTTTCTATTCTTTGACATGGTCTGAGGCAGTTGACCATCGATTTACTTGTGCCATCGTTAGTTAATAGCGTACTAATGCCTTTTTTGATGAGAATACTTAAAAATGTCATTGATCAAGTACTTTTTTTTGAATTGCATAATCAGCCATAATCACGGTGATTATGGCTGAGTTATAATTAGATACTAATATTATGAGCATTGATCAATTTAGACGTAGCAGGGCCAAATGAGCCTTAGTCACAAACAAAATCTATTATCTGTAATATCCTGCCCAATTAGAGAAAAACGATCGTTAATGAGGTAGTTGTATAAAAATAGGACGTTTAATTTTACTTTTATCAGAAGCTCTATGCACTTGTGCGCGCTAAGTTATTACGTTATATTTGTTATTGTGTTGTGATGCAAGGTTTTGGTACCAATTTGGACAATTTCGTTTTTGTGGCAAACAACAGTTGTTTTTCAAAGCCTAAAATGTTATTTGAAGATTTTGTAAATATTGTTGATTGGTCAGAAAAGGAAAAGAAAGGAATTCAGACAATTCTGCCAGACTTAAGTGTGCTCGTTAAGGAACAAATGGATCTCGTGTAATCGCACGAGACGTACATTCATAAAAAAGTATGATACGTGGCTGCAAGAGGACATAAAATGACCTGAGCTCGTGAGGGAAAAAACCCCTTCTGTAGTGTCAGAAGAACAGCAACCATGTTCTAGTTCTGACTACTCTATAAATGAGGATGCATCAACATCCTGTGGATCATAGACGTGCAGTGTTGGAACATCAACATCAGTTGTGAGTCCCAGAAAACCGTTTGTGGATCTAAGCCCGCTACAGAAGTGAAGGAGAGTGGAAGAGCTCCTAACGTACAGTACTGAAAGTCTTGCTCATGCAACTGATTTAAAAGTACAAATCAAAAGTATCGCAGATAATATTATCAAACTAGTCTCGGAGCATCCCGACAAAGATAAAGGAATTGTCAAAGCCAAAGAAAACGATGCCAATGTATTCTTCTAAATATAAAGATTTATGTATTTTGACCTCATTGAAGCTTTCGAAGTGGCAGTATATACCTTTATAATCTTGTGCAAAAGATGAAGGAATATCAGCCATCTTTCGAAGCGAAGAAGAACTGCTTTCCGCCAAAAGATGACTTAGAAGTCACGGAATTAGGGGTTAAAGTAAAACTCCAAGCAATTTTGGACAAAACCTTGGCTAGAATTGGAAAATTCGCAGAATCTCCGCTGGATGGTAAAGAATTGACACTAATATGCGATGGGTTTTGATGGTGCTTCAGGGCAACGTTTGTATAAACAAACAATGGCAGAAGATAATGATTCCAGCATTTTTATGTGTTTTTTCGCTTAGTTTGTGACAAAGAAAACATATGAAATAATCCCAAGCCATCTCCCACAATGTTGTGCAGACCAATATATTTTAAGTTTTTAAACGAAAACAACCTGAACATGGTTAAAGTGTTCTTCAACTACCTCATTAACGATCGTTTTTCTCTAATTAGACAGGATATTACAGATAATAGATTTTGTTTGTGACTAAGGCTCATTTGGCCCTGCTACGTCTAAATTGATCAATGCTCATAATATTAGTATCTAATTATAACTCAGCCATAATCACCGTGATTATGGCTGATTATGCAATTTAAAAAAAAGTACTTGATCAATGACATTTTTAAGTATTCTCATCAAAAAAGGCATTAGTACGCTATTAACTAACGATGACACAAGTAAATCGATGGTCAACTGCCTCAGACCATGTCAAAGAATAGAAAAATCACCTATCGAAAATTCGAAAATTTAAAAGTTTGCTACGTGCAAAGCGGCACCGAAAGGTATATGAAATTGATGTCATCTTGATCGCCGTAGTTGGTACAATACCTCGTGTTAGCACCAGCCCTTCAGTTCCATTCAGTTTCAAATAAAGTAACTTTAAGTGTTTTCTCCCATACAAAAAAAACGGAAATATTTTTTTTCTCACGCGTGGAGTTACTAATACCTTCCATACGTTAATATTACAATAAAGGGATGTCTACCAGACACATTACATTTTTTTTTTTTAAATCCCTGACTTTAAGTTCCTATGAGTATGGAGCTCGATTTTCAGACCACTGTGTGGCGTCTTAATGAGGCAGAGCTCTTAATGCATGAAATTATAATTTTACTTACGTTATAGTATAAAGAGCTGATTTTTATGTACCTATAATACTTGGGTAATAAGTAGGTAAATGTGACCTCGAAACTGGCGTCCCTCAAGGCGGCATTTTATCTCCACTTTTATTCTCCATTAAATGGAGAATAAAAGTGGAAAAAGGCAAAAGGGGTCAAGCGCCACATTTTGCGATCTTAACTTTTTTATTGACCCCAACTCTACTATTTTTTCTCTTTCGAATGGTCATAGTATCGTTTTTCTAGCATTAAAAAAAATCACTTGCACCAAAGAATTATTTGTACTGAATTGCCAAATCGATACTTACCAAAAGTGCTCAAGCGACACCGACTTTACCTTGCTTGGTTGAAGGACCATTTTGTATATTACGGTTTTGTATCGCCTTGTCATTTGGCATAATTTTAAAAACAATATTAGAAAAAAATATGTCGTTTGTATCCATATTCCTTTTATTTGTTTAGTAATAATTTTTCACTTAACACTATTGATAAGAAAATGAAATACTATAACGTCGCTTACACCAATATTGATTGATTTTCAACTAAACATAATTGGCGCTTGGCCCCTTTCTTAAATAATTTTATTTTCATTACGTTGCATTTGATACACTCAGTACGCGCGCCAGCGCCGTTGCAAGTGGGTGTATGTTTTGCGTGCGTGAAAGCAAGTTCAAGCGTGTTTGAAACGCGATCGCAGTTTTTAACACAGATTAACATTTTAATTATAAAACATGTCTGCAACTCCCGAAAACGTGAAATTGAGACGTATTTTAGACCGAAAAAGACTGTTGCTCGTACGAAGAAGGTTATTACTTGATTATAATGATAGCAATAGAGAGGTCGATGAAATTCAAGATGACGTGATTCCCGTACTATCATCGGTAAGTTCAACCTCATTTTATTTATCTTATAAAAATAAATTTAACGTTTCTTAGGATACCCGTGCCCAAGAAGGGCAGTCGAGCTGACCCGGCTAACTACAGACCCATCTCTGTAACGTCCATCCTCTGTAAGAGTATGGAACGGGTGCTTAACACTAAGCTCCTGGCATACCTAGAAGCTAATGACATCCTCAGTGATCGGCAATACGGCTTTCGTCGAAATCGGTCTACAGGGGATCTTCTAGCGTATGCCATTCACATCTGGAGTAAGGCCATCGAGAAGCATGGGGAAGCGCTTGCCGTCTCCCTCGATATCTCGAACGCTTTTGACAGGGTCTGGCACAAAAGTCTCATTGGTAAGCTTCCTTCTTTCGGTCTGCCCACTGGTCTATGTGACTGGATTGCTGACTTCCTGAGTGGTCCATCCGAGTTGTAATTGATGGCTGCTCATCCGGTCAGTAAGACATCAATGCTGGGGTCCCTCAGGGGACGGTACTCTCGGCAACATTATTCTTGCTGCATATTAATGAACTGCTTAAGCCCGGTACCTTTGGGTATGCAGACGACAGCACTGTTGTCGAGAGCTACATGTCTAACGCACGGGCTAGTGGGTCACAGATCCAGTCTCTCCGAGAAGCTATGGTCGAGCGCTTGAACTTGTCCTTGAAGGCAGTCACCGAGTGGGGTGATCCCAATTTGGTCAAGTTCAATGCTGCGAAAACCCAGGCGTGTCTGTTTTCCACCAAGCGGAGCCTATTTTACCCGGCTCCATCTTTCCGGGGTGTAACCGTGCCGATAACCGACCATCTTGATCTTCTTACACCAAGAAGATCAAGATGGTCGGTTATCGGCACGTTGTCATCCACTCTCAATTTTAGCTCTTACATCGAGGCAAAGGCTCAAATAGCTGCAAAAAAGTTAGGTATTTTAGCAAAGGTGAGACGTTACTTCACACCGGAACAGCTGCTCAACCTATATCAAGCGCAAGTTCGTACGTACCATAATCAGTAAAGCTAAATAGGTACATGGACTAGTCCGCATCAAACTAAAAAAACTATGTGACTCTGGAGTGATACCGAGAAGATATCATGATGAATATCTGAAAATGCCTTACGAAACGGGAAAAAGGGACGAATTGGATTGAAACTGATGAAGAGGATGAAGAAGAAAATACTCATTAAGAATAATTGTATGAAAAGAGATTGGTTAATAATTTTTGATTTTCACTTTGTTATTGTAGTAAGAGATAAGTACCTACCAAATTATTGTGGTTTATTTTGGATAATAATTGTTGATTTTTTATTTTATTAAGAATTAAGTACCAAATTATTGTGGTTTATTTACTCAAATAATGTGATATGTTAGTCATCACATTATTTGAGTAAATAAACCACAATAATTTGCTGATGTATGTACTAACAGTTAGGTAACTGCTGTTTTTTGGATCTCAGCTTTGTTCCTTGTATTGTTTTAGTTTAATACATAATTCATAGTTCTATTACCTACCTGCTGTGCCCAATAAAAAATAATACTGTATTAAGATATGGTAGCTTAAGCCAAAATCTGAATTAGTTCTATGATCTGTTGTGCCAAATAAAATAAAATATTACTTTATTAACATGAAGCTTAGGCCAAAATCTAAATATTCTAACATTAAATATTGTTACTTGACCCTTCGCAAATGCGATAAATATAGTAAAAACCTGGAGTCAAACGACATCTATCTTTTAAACTATTGATCTCAGAATTATTTTGATGTAAAATTATTAAAGAACATTGTATTTTAGTAAACTTTTCTAAATATTGTAATGTGATTCAATAAAGCAATAAAGAGATATTTTTTTTTTAAACTTTGTTTTTATTCTCCTGAACAATATGATCTGTGGTGCTTGACCCCTTTTGCCTTTTACCCGTCGAATTTTTTACAAATCTTATAACCACTGAGCTTCAGTGTGCGTATCATCTTTACGCTGATGATCTACAGCTCTACTGTCAGGCAAGTATTGACAACATTTCCTTGGCGATAGATGAGCTGAACCGGGATTTAGATATCATCAAGGACTGGTCTAATCGATTCGGGGTGGCGGTTAACCCTTCCAAGTGCCAAGCTATCATTTTGGGGAGCTGCCATAGCATAAGGAGGCTGAAAGGTAAGTCTGTGCCACCGGTCATCTTTGATAATCTAAGCATTCCGTTCAGCTCTGACGTCAAGGATCTTGGTCTTCATATTGACAATTGCCTGGACTGGCATAAGCAGGTTGCGACTGTCAGTCAAAAGGTCACTGGAACGTTGCGGTCACTATACCGTCTAAAAAATCTTCTCCCGCCTCACATTAAGGCACTGCTTGTACAAGCCCTTATCTTCCCCATAATTGACTATGGTGATGTGTGCTACTATGACCTGAATGCAGATCTTCTCAATAAACTTGACCGGCTTCTAAATAACTGCATTCGATTCGTTTTCAACCTACGTAAGTATGACCACGTTTCCGTGCATAGGGCACTTTTAAAATGGCTACCTATCCGTCAGCGCAGAGCCTTGAGGGCTTTGACAACCCTTTTCTCGTTACTTAACAATCCCACTTCTCCCTCTTATCTGACTAGACAGTTTCAATATTTATGCTCTGCGCACGCTTTGAATCTTCGGTCCACGAATAATCGTCTTCTACGATGTCCTTCTCACCGCGCTGGTTTTATTCACTCTTCGTTCTTCGTCCAGGCGGTTTTCCTTTGGAATGCGCTCCCTCTGAACATCAGGATGGCAACCAGTCGGTTTTCATTTAAAATGAAAGGTCGAGAACATATGCATAAGATTTTGGCAGGTTCGTCGCCGAGTTGATTGGTAATTGGTACTCAGAATAGTTGTTCTTTATAAACGTACTTTTATCTCTCTTGACTGTGTATTTATTTTGTTTAAGTATGTATGTATCTGTGTATTTATTTTGTTTAAGTATGTAGGTATGTATCTGTGTATTTATTTTGTTTGAGTATGTAAGTATGTATCTGTGTATTTTTTTTTTAGTGTCACTTATTTGTCCTTAATTTTTACTCAGTTACACCTACCTTGTTCCATCTCTGCACCACCTTAAGGTAGACTGGTAGAAAATGCCTAAGGCATTAAGTCCGCCTTTGTACAGTTTTTTTTACTTGTGCATAAAGTTTTAATAAATAAATAAATAAATAATAAATGATGTTTCCTCGTTAGCCAGACATTTTTTTGATACTTCCAACCCCTTGCAAGACAAGCATTTACGGTAGCTGTAGGAGCGAGCGCGAGGCAGAATAAACTTGGGTGGGTGCGACTGAGATGCGCTTGTATTGTTAACCGACTTCGAAAAAGGAGAAGGTACCTACTCAAATTCGACTGTTTTTTTTTTGTGTTTTTTACCTCATTTCTCCGTCATCTAAAGACCGATTTTCACAATTCTTTTTTATTTGATAGGGTATACTACCAGTTTGGTCCCAGTTGTATCAAACCTAAGATCTGATGATGGGATCGTCGAGGAATTAAGGGAACTTCTCAAATAATATTACATGAACCGATTTTTACATTTTAAGTAACAAATCAAGCATTTTATTCAGCAAGTAGGTATCATTTGGTGAAGAAAAACTGATGAAAAAGACAGGCGACGGAACTCCTCAGCCGATAACAGTAAATTACTCGCGATTGCTACAGTCACATGTCTGTGCATGGTATGTATATGACTGTATTTCCATACCTAACATAACATTACGCCCTTCGAGATGTACAGATAAATGTTTAGATAGAACTTCTTTAGAAGTTGTTAACTAATTTCAATAATTCCTTTAAGTTTTGAAAGACTTTCTTTACATACGAGGAAACTAAAAATTGCAACGAAACGAAACAAAACCACCAAAGCCACAGACTGCCGACACTGGAGTTATTTTTCATCATTATTTGTCATGGCACATTATAACGGCCACACGGCGTTGCCTTGAATTTAGGCTACGGCCAGCTGCCAGTGCGCTAACTACGCATCGTCGGCAAGGTGCCACCTTGCAGTCCGCACGCCGCCCGCGAGGTGCAAGCTCACAATCAAGCACCGCGAACACAATTGTTATATGGCATTTATAATTGAACACGCCTGGGACTTGCACGTTTTCATAATGTCTAGGTTTACGACGGCGCAATGACATTGTAGGCGACTCGGGAGTCGGCGAGTAATAAGCATGTGATCGGCGTGCTGTGAGCGTGTGGTCGACGCGCTGCAAGCACATGGTCCGCTCGCTATTGGCACGCGGGCTGCGAGTCGAGTTGTACAGGCACAATCAGTGCTGCCACCTCTCTGAAGCCAGTGAGCGCTAAAAGTGCTTGAAAATAGCGCTAGATTCCGCTAGATTGCATAAACAAAAAATAAAAGTGAAAAAACACACAAATAATACCAAAAGTTTTTATCTACCTATTTATTTTAATGCAAATTTTAATCATTTTAAGAGGCCGTACACAAAATCCAAACGGACTGAATTAGGTATTTGACTCGCTCACGCACACACGCGGGAGCGCTCGGTCGCATGTATGCGTGAAGCCGGAGTCGTTGATCGCCAGTACGGCAATTAAACGTTTTTGATCCTTTGATATTTTTTCATGTCTTTTACTCGGTAGGTATCGGGACACTTGCGCGAAAGACATTTGCGCTAAAGACACTTGCGCGAATCCACTTGCGCGAAAAGACAGATGCGCGCATGGACTTTTGCGCGACTGGACAGATGCGGGAATAGACACTTGCGCGCCAAGAAACTTGGGCGTATGGACTTTTACGCGACTCTAAATTCTCTAAATAAGATCTAAATTAATAAAGAGCCTAATCGCTTTCGCTGTCTGAGCAGGTTCTGTAGACTGAATTTTTGTAGGTCTAGGTTGCGGTTCTTGAGGGTTTTGTAATTTCCATTTATATTTTGGGTTTGACGTGATCTGTGTTAGAACATTTTTAGTAGCCGTCCCGACATGTAGCCTTTTTGTAAGATAATCCCAATCGTACATGTAAAATTGCGTTTATCGTGTCTGTGCCAGGTCTGCCAAAAAAGCGCTATATTTTCCGCTAGGAGTTAATTTTGAAATTTCAGCGCTAAGTGTTCCAAAAAAGCGCTAGATCTAACTCCGAAAGCGTTAAGGTGGCAGCCAAAGAGTATAATAATAATATGGGAGGTGGCAGCACTGGGCACAATAGTGGCAAGCGCGCTGCCTGCTCGCCGTTGGCTTTTTAATGTTGCCATTGTGAAATATATCATAACTACACACGATTTAATTAATGCTCTAAATTGAATGACAAGTCGGTTGCTGGCTTAGTTGCTGGATTGGAGCGGTGCCGGTGCCGTGCGTGCATTGTGTTCGGAACCTTTAGTGTTTTTTTAAGAAGTCGGTTGTTTCAAAATCAAGGTTACGTGAGCAAACCGTACTACTGATATGGATATCTGAAACCAGTTTTCAGATATCCATATCAGTAGTACGGTTTTGATATCGATATGAAAGCCAGATATCTGTTACATATTACCACCACCACCACTTACCTGTTATGATAGATGTGTTGTGAAATAAATAAATAAATAAATAAATAAATATTATCGGTTTGCGCCAAAAACAATATACAGCTTGGCAAAAAAGAGTCGTGACGCGGTGACAGTTGAAACTAAAAATGGATGATTGTGGCAACATTGTGTTATTTGTCAACTGCTAGTACATCATGTGTCAAAAGTGCGTAAATACTCGTCGTTTTTCATAGATTTACCAAAATTATTAAGTTTCGTTGCAAAATTAACGATTAAAAATTAATAAAACCATTCGTAGTTGTATCAGAGCAGTGATTTACTACGTCTTTTGGTGGAGTTTGGCCAAAATTGAAGCTGAACAAGTTTTGTCTGATATCGGGAATATTTATCGAAGAACTGCCGCTAGGACAGGTATTTATCTACCCTAATTAAATCATTGTACATTAAATTAGTTTTTCTAAATGTATTCAATGCGTAGTTTTGTTGATATACAGATTTAAGTAACTATTTGTCTTGTTTACAGAAATTGAAATTTAAGGTTATGTTTTGTAAGTTGCAGAGCCTCGTATACCCATATTTGATACTTGAAGATAAAGAATAGGGAATTAATAATAAAGTACCGTATTTATTTGTTTTAGGTAAATCTGTCAACACAGTAAGAAAAATGTTTAAGAAAGGTAAAGAATAAGATATTTTTTCAACACCAGGAAAACATTTCAAAGGTCACCCGAAGAAAATTACGTCATCATTGTGACGTGAATTGAATTAAATGGGGAATTGCAAAACATTAAGTTGCTTCAATATTGGATCCATTGATATAAAGGTATGTAGCCTAGTTTATATGTGCATATTTAAAGTTGCTATGTTAGAACCATTGTTTATGATTTATTTTTTGTTTTTATAGGTGGCTGCTGAACAAACATTTACAAACATTACCTATATGATGGGAAATATTCATGCAAGGATATTGTAATGAAAATATAAAAATAATATCATGACAGTAATAAATCTCACAGATGGCAGTAGCAGTGGTTTAACAGAATTAGAAAATACTAGTGTTTCAGAAGTTGCAGGAAGCTCTAGGCAACATTTGAGCTTTTCCGGGATCGAATATTTGATGGTAGTGTGTTCAATTCGTGTGATTAAATTTTTGGTACTAAAATAAACCTTAAAAAAACGTGTTCTTTTATTATCCCTGTAAAAAAACTATTGTTGTTAATTCCTAACAATCTTACGGTTAGACTGCTCTCGAGGGCATGATTATATCTGTCTGTGGATACCTAATGCACCACTTTCGTGCAAGGCTTCAGTGCCCACTATAACATACATAGGTAACATACATTAACTCACGCCTCTTTCCCACGCTGGTAGGCAGAAACTACAGAGCGCCATATGCTACGAATCTTACATACTTCTTCGGCTTCGCATTCATTTCTACATGTACTGGACATAGAAGCCTTCCGTGGTGTTTGCGTAGCATCCGACAGACAGAACCACCCACCTAGCTTCAGGATTATATAGGTACTAAAAAATAACTAGTATCAAACCTGTTATGTTGTAGTATTCAGGGTGGCCACATGCGCGATACTAGCGACCTCATTTATTCCACACTCTTTTTTGCCAAGCTGTACGCCCATGCCTATGACTCGTCTCTACGATTTAGAATCCAATTTAGTGTAAGTGTGATCGATTGCGTCCTTACTCTACTTCCTGACTTTTGACTGGCCTGTTGGTCTAGTAGTTAGTGGCCCTGACTGCTATTCCGGAGGTCGTGGGTTCGATTCCCACCCAGGACAAATGTTTGTGTGATGAGCACGATCATTTGTTCTGTCTCTGGGTGTTATTTATCTTTAATATGTAAGTATGTATTGTATTTAGAAATATACAAGTATGTTTATCAACTGTTTAGTACCCATAACACAAGCTCTGCTTAGCTTGGGACTAGATGGCTTGTGTGAATTTTTTGGAATATTTATTTATTTTTTATTTACTTATTTATTAGGATGCTACAAATCAGATAGTGTAATAAGCCCTTAACAATTGATTGATGTCGATTGAATTTTTTTCGTGAGTCAAAAGATACTAGCGACACATCTTGGAAATAAATACTTAAGTATATGTATAATAACTAATTCGAAAAATTTCTAACTTGGTGGACTTTTTTTTCGCTACCTTTGTCTCTATAATTTGACATTGGCTAAATGCACAAACCGTGCGAAGCCAGAACGAAAAAAAAAACACTAAATTCATTGAAACTTAAGTTGAAACTAGATTGAAACTGACAGTAGTGACCACAGAGTACATTGTAGTGACAGTGACATTCATTTTGAGCATTTTTGAGCGGGATATTCATCATCATTTCATTCAAGTTAAATCAACTATCAAGTTCTAGGTTCTAGGCGCAGAGTACATTATACTATTGGACTAGGCCTAGCAAAGCGAAATAGCGAAGTTTTTTTAGTGTTTGTGAAGTGATAAGTTAAATAAGTTAATGCTTTGGCAGTCATTCAATTTATAAACGTGATCTCCTAAATGAAGAAATGGATAATTCTCAGAGCTCCGATTTTTTGTCCGAAAGCACCGACATATTTTGTAATAGTCCTGCAGATCCAGTGACTGTATCCTTTTGAATGTACTATTTGAGTAATTTATTGTTTTGTGTTTTGATGAACCGAGTCCGGTAAATTATCCACAAAGGATAATTTACCAAAACACGATGATAAAACTAACTTTTACCTGACCGGGAGTGTTGTGTGAGAAGTGGAAATAAAGTAGGGAGGTTTTCGCCCTGTTGACATAAGACAGGCTAATAATCTTCAAGAGTTTATGCAAAACCCAGAAACTAGGCTAGTAATATTAATAACAGTCCAAGTTTACTTTATTTTATAAAAAAAAATAGAGGGTGCTACTACTACTTCCATGCAAATTATCTTTTGTTATTGAATGCATGTAGTTATTTACTACATGCATTCAATAACAAAAGATAATTTCTTCAAAGCTTTCATTAAAAATAATAATGTTTATTTCAATTACAATTTGGGTTACAGCAAACACGATTTGGAGGTCACCTTTTAAGCGATGAGATGCTTATTTTAGGTGACTCCGCTCTTCCTCTTAACATTAAACAGTGTATGCAATTGAAAATAAAAGATAATTCAAAAATACTAAAAAATAAAATGAAAGAAATATAACAATACAAAAAGTAGCGCACTTGTGTGATGTATGCGTGAGTTTTTGATTGTGGGTGTGTGTGGGTATGTGTGTGTGTGGGTGTGCGTGTTTGTGCGTGTACGTGTGTGTGTTTGTGTGGGTGTGCCTTGTGTGTATGAGTTAATTTAGTTTAGGTTTAGTTTTAGATTTTATGTTAGCCCTGCAACCTTGTCTTGAGATCGGAAGAAGCCAGAAACAGCTTCCTCCACTAACAAATTAGTTATGGTGGTCATGTTAGTAACTGTCACAGTTTATAGAAGCGATGAAACCAAAGTCTCAATATCGTCGTAGGTTTTGTTCATAAGCCAGTCATTTACAGCTACTTTACATTCACGGAGTTTCATGGGATAGATGTTTAATTCTTTATTCAGGAAGTTGTATAAGTGGGAAGATTGTCTTTCATACTGTCTCTTAGCAAAGACAGACCTTACTGGGACATTAGGAGCGACCAGGTACTTTCTTCTGCCACTCGTACTTGGTGTTGCGGGGTCATACGGAAGAAATTTGTGTTTCCTCAAGATTGTTTGGAGCTAATAGAGTTTCCTAACAGACAGAAGGCCAGAGGTCAGGTAAATGCTTTGTATTAGGAATCTATAGGGTTTAAAGAGCATAACCTTAAGAAGAGATCTCTGCGCCCCCTCAAGTTAGAAGAATTTAATTTTTGTCGTACCACCCCAGCATGGCAAACAGTACATGAGAATTGATTGGGCCAATGATATGTAGACTTTCTGTAAAAGATTCTTTGCGGCAGCGTGTCGTAATGTTTCTAAAGTCCATATTAGTCGTCTAACCCTTTTCATGTTAAGTTCAGTACGCATGTGCCAGGACAGGCGCTGGTCTATTATGATGCCCAGATATTTGGTGTACTGCAACTTGTCAAATTCAAGACTTAACTATGTAAACTTAAAACACCTAGACTCTAGGTTTAGGCTGTGTGCAAGTCCATGACTTAATTTAAGATATTTTAGATTTTAGGCATGTGATTACAACAAATAATTTTCTTATACAAGCTGACAGATGGACACCGTAACATATGAATCTTTAGTAGTGAACACAAAGGCAGCATTTTCGAATTTAAGGAATGAAATAAATAAGTCAACATTTTCCGTTTACTTTTCAACTCTTCTAGATGACTGTGGGACGTGTGTTTCTCAGGTAAAAAAAAGTACTCTAGTCTATGTATGTACCTATTTATTTATAACCATAGATTGGAAAAAAAACCTAAGCTGCGAGGAAGTGTTTGCATAACACCAGTTCTGAAATAATAACCGAGTATGTTCTATCTCTATTCTGAGCTCTGTTTATTAATATAACAATAAAGCTTAATTTCTCTACACATTTACAGAGTTAACAAATAACAAATAGATAAATAAATTCGTAGCAATATTAACCTTTCAATCGTGTCAATTAGAGACACAATAGAAAGACAATGACAGCATGGGCGGTTCCCCTCCCCTCTCACCTCCTCATTCCCCTCCCCGTCTCCCACTCCCCTCCCCTCTCCTCGTGATATTTCCGAAAGTCTTCTTCTCCACCCCCTCCCTTTGTCCTACCCTCCCTCCTCTCCCACTCCCCATCCCTCCCCTCCCCTCTTCTGCCCCTGCCCCTCCCCTCCCACCACTGCCCACCCACCCCTCTCACAATCTGTCCCTCGCCCTCTCACAATCTCCTCCCTCCCCTCTCACAATCTCCCCACTCTGACTCCCCTCTCCCTCTCCCACTCCCCTCCCCTCTCCCTCTCCCACTCCCCTCCCCCTCTCACTCCCCTCCCTTCCCTCTCCTCGTGATATTTCAAAAAGTCATTAAAAGTTCTGCTATGACTATTAAAAAGCAAGGGTTGGTGATAAAAAAGTGCAAATTTAGAGTTGTATGTATTTTTTGATACCACATAATAAAAAATAAAAAAATATCAAAAAAAAAATTGGGGTGAACACCCCTTATCACTTACAGGTTAGAAAAATGGATAGTAGCCGATTCTCAGGCTTAATGAATATGCATAAAAAATTTCATGAGAATCGGTCAAGCCGTATCGGAGGAGTATGGGAACTCGCACGAACATTGTGACACGAGAATTTTATATATAAGATGTTTATCAGCTGTTTTGTACCCATAACACAAGCTCTTAGCTTAGCTTGGGACTAGATGGCGTTGTGTGAAAAAGTTGTGGAATATTTATTTATTTATAGGGTGACTGGTAATTAGTGACCAATACTTAAACACGTGATTCATGATTTCAATAAACTTTCCCAAAGAAACTTTTTCAATAACTTTTAGCACAATAAAATAACAAAAACGCTGTTTGAAATTCCCGCGCACGCGCCTGTGATCGATCACTTAGGCTCGAATCGGCACGATCTATCAGCTGATAGTCTGACCCCAGGAAGGGCAAAATCTACTAGTAGTAGTAGCGTCACACGCTCCCCGCCACCCCCACTTCTCCCGTTGTGTGTACTGTCGCAATTGAATTAATTGAAATTAATGAGTGTAAATAAGTTTCTTTGGGAAAGTTATTCCTATCCATGAGTACCTACAATCACGTGTTTAAGTATCGGTCACTAATTACCAGTCACCCTATATATAATAGTTTAGGATTATAATATTGTCCACTATGTTTATGTTATAGTTCTTACACCCCTGTCAACTTTACTAAACTTCTGGTACAAACTACTAACTAACACTATTAACATTAGCACTAGTAAAATGGTATAGTTTCTGTAAAACGTGAAACAGTTTCCCGGGCGCACACTGGCTATCACAGGCTCGCCTGGATAACGTCGTCTGCTCTGCTTCCTTAAGAAACGTTGTCTACCCAACCGAGACTCTGCTGAAGCGAAGGTACTAAACCACAAGTGCTTATCGCTTGCGTTTTACAGCATCCATAATCCATATTGATGACCATGCAACATATTATATTAAAAAAAAAAATCAAGTCATTTATTCATATTAGGTACCTATTCTGAGTATCAGCACTTTTTGAACGTCAAAAATTTTATAAGACAGTCCTCCAAAACGCCCCCCCTTCGCCACTTCTTAGTGTTTTTGCTGCTGCGAAAAAGTGGTGGAACAAACTCCCCAGCAACACGACTGTCTGATATGTTATGTTTAAACAGCATGGGTAATTTGCTACATGTTAGCTAGCACACACCGATATACGAGATAGTAGTAATAAGAATAGTAGGTACCGACGTTGAAAACTAAACTCAAGCAAACATATTCATAACTAACTGAATAAATAGAAACCTCCAAGTACTTTATTTACTATGTTTTTAAATTCATTAATTTTTTTCACATTCCAGAGTTTGGACCTCATCACGGACTTACTGGCTGAAACAAATCATAAACAGGATAAACTAAAAGAGTATATGAATGATGCAGTGTGCCTTCTACAGTTATTATCAGATTTAACCAAGCATGTCATAGAAACTATGTCCATGGCATGCTGTTCCATGAAAAGGTTTCCAACTCTAACTGGACGCATTATTATGTTAGTGTTTATACATTGTAAAGACAGGTAAGTCTGACCTACCCCTAAACCCATATTTAAAAGCAACTTAGTTATCATTAGACAAAATGAAAAAAAAAAAACAATCTGCAAAGTCTTGAGTACTACAGGCGTAGGGTAGCTAGCCTTACGGAATTCTATAGGATACATTTTGGAGATGTGCACGGGAATTACATGAATTGATTCCGCCATCACCCTTCTTCCATCGGACAACCGTACGGCGAGTGTCCACCCTTACATCGTTGGCACCCCAACAATCCGGACAAAGCATTTTGCCTCGTCGTTTATACCGCGTACGTTGAAGGACTGGAACAACCTGTCTGCTGTGGTCTTCCCGTCCGAGTATAATTTAGGTGTCTTCAAGGCTAGAGTGAATAGGCTCTTAATAAACTATGCTGTGTATTTTTTTTTATTATTTTTTTTTTAATATTTTCTTGATTTCTTAAATATTAATCCGTGATTTTAATATTTGTAAATATGAGAGTACCATGTATCTATCCACATAATTATGTACTTATCTATTAAAATGCTTAAATGTTATTTTTTATTTATTTTTTCTATTTTATTTTGTTTATTCTAGGTACAGACGCCAGCACATCAAGTTACCCCAATGTTTCAAATTTCTTTGATCTTTTTTCAACTTTATGTCAAACAGAATAAGGTTCATATTCAATTGGGAAAATTTGACACATTGGGGTAACTTGATGTGCTGGCGTCTGTACATCGTATTCACATATAATGTATTTTTTATTGTATACAAATATTGTAAATACTATTTTAAAAGAGTAAGTATGGAGTTTCTTGCCCATTCTTCTCCATACAAAACTACCTTTTGGAAGGGGCAACTAGAATCATTAAATTTTATTTAACTTGTAAGTTTAATGTTCAAAAGTGCCTTTTAAATGGCCTAATTGAAATAAATGATTTGACTTTGACTTTGACTTTGACTAGTGCGCTTCACCATCATTGATTGCATCACTGCTTACCGCCTGGTGGGATTGCAGTCAAGAACTAGCTTATAATATTAAAAAAAACCAAAATGTTCCAATAAAAGTCAAGTATAAATTGGATCAACAGATTTGTTAGAGGTTAATTTTAAATGTCAAACTCAATTTATTTATTTCAATTAGGCCATTTAAAATGAACTTTTGAACTTTGAACACAAACTTACAAAATAAATAAAATATAACTTAAAAAAAACCTAAAAAGACTTCCACAAGATAGTTTTATATGGAGAAGAATGGGCAAGAAACTCTTTTAAAATAGTTTTATTCACAACATTTTATAAACAAAAAAAAATGTGCCTTTGATTACAATATCTGTGGTCAATCAATCACTGTAAGCCACAGTTTTTGTTGACCATTGTGAGGTTTGCTGACCCAATTCAAGCCTTTCAAGCTAGTCAAATCTTTTATTTTTCTTACCCTTAAACATATAGTTTTTTTTTCTGTTTGCTGTAATTGGATTATCCATACCTAAACTAAAATAAATTTATTAATTCATGTTTTCAGTGAATCTCTGTATGGATCTCATTTGAACTGTGTAGAGAAACAGCTAAAGGACTTATTCAGGACTTGCCATGAACTTCAGTTGACATATCTGATGGTTTTAGAAAAACATTTCATTTTTGATTTAACTGAAAGAGAGGAACAGGATATTCTTATTGAAGGTTAGTTGGAAATTGTTATATTCAAAATAAGAAAATCAAGTATCTTGACTTGTCTCGCGAGGTTGTCGACATGTGGGATGTGGACTCAGCAATCATTGTGCCGATAGTCGTGTCTGCCAATGGCTTAATAGCAAAGAGCCTCGACCAATACCTAAAGAGGCTCTCGTTGGGCAGCTGGATCAAGGGTTTGTTTATTGTTAGGCGATTCCTCTCCCTGGAGCTCAAGATCGATTAGCGCGCCGCACAATGACAAATAATAAATGGAAATAATAATACTAGCCTGTTACTGTCGCACTGCAAGGCAAAGGCCTCTTCTCATACAGAGAAGGCACGAGCATTGATCACCACGCGTGCTCAAGGTGGATTGGCGATTTCAAACTTATATTAACTATAAGATGTCCTTACAATGTTTTCTTTCACTAAAGTCAATGATATCTGAGATATTCTTAGAAACTACATTATGAAATGAAAATGTCACATTGGTACTTGCCTTAATTTGAACCATGACCCTGCAATCAACCTTAACCATAAACGTGCATGAGAATTGGGCGGCTTAACCTCTGGGCCATCACAACGATAATAAAAAAAATACGAAGTATTATTTATGACTTCTCTTAATCTGTCGCGAACCTTTAGAACACTTAGGCGTCTAACACACGGCACCGTGCACCGCCGCAGTAGGCGGTGGAGCGGATCTCATGTCACATTTGCCTCTAATAAATCCGTTGATGCCTTACACACGTACACCGCCCGACCGCGGTCGAGCGAGGCGTCAGACATTCAGAATCGCCTTGTTCCGCGTTGTGGTGTGTTAATCACCTAACAGTAGGTGGTAACAGTAATTAATGTCTTATAGTGATAGTTGAACCAATTGCTAATACCTGTATAGCCAATGAAACTCAATTAAAGTGTGTAATCCTCAAATCTCAATATCAACTTTAAGTGCATGAAATCTAAGTTGATTTTGTATTGACAGAAACTATCATAAACAACATAGACAAAGAAATTTCTCCTGTGTTGTGGGTATGTATACACACATTTAAACCCAGACCAGGAACGACTATCTGTAGGCCATACAAATATTAGTTCCGTGCGGGAATCGAACCAGCGATACGCAGCGCAGTGGCCATTGCCAATTGAAACTGAAAGGTAAATGTAAATGCCCATGTGCTGAGAAAGCTTTGGCCAAGCGATGCACATGGCAGAAACAAATAATAGGAATTTGAATTGAAATCACAGATAAAGAAGCAACGGCTGTTTTTCACATAGAACTCTGTGGGACTTTTTTTATTAAGAATTGCAATCCCTACTTTTACCTACTACTACTGACCATTGAACGTAAATAAAATTGTTAGAGGTTTTGGAAGTATTGGTATATCCACATTTTACACATGGTGTATTGGGTTGAGTCTAACAAGCAAGTAAATATAAAGTACTGGTTTGACACTGAGAAATCTGAATGGACAACCAAATAAGTTCTTGCAAGATAATAAGTCTAGCCTGACGCAACTATGTCGGAGACAGTCTTCAGGTCCAGATGGATGCAGCTGAAAAAGAGCTTGAATGACTCCTCTTAGTTAATATTCTCCCTTTGGAAGGCAAATCCACCTCTCTCAGGCTTGAAATTCTGGAGAGCAGACCAAGCTGGATTTTAGTTTTAGTAATTGTTCAATGACATTTACTACTACTTCCTAAAATAATAATCAAAACTTTACTTTTTCAGCTCTTGAGATCAATTTAAAGATAGGTGAAATAGTTCAGAGCCTAGATGTAAAAACTATGGCGGAACAATGGAAGGCCTACACAGTGATATGTGAGAAATACTCCAATTGTCTCAAGGACAAGAATATTTACAGTGATTGTACTAGAATTCTGTGTTCAATGGTCGACAAAAATATAAGTACAGCATTGGAGGTAAGGTTTTGTTTATAATTGGAATATAATCTTTGATATGCTGCATTCTGTTATTGAGATGTACCAAGGTTTTTGTTACACACATACACATGTTTTTCAACTACAGAATGCTACCTGCTACAATGGGGTATTTGACAAAATTTTAGTTTTAAGTCCCTCATCTAGATTATAGGTCATACACGCACGCTGGTTGAGAGTACTAATGCACCTAAAGTTTTTGAAGAAATGTTATTAGCAATGTTATTGCTATTGGTCTGGTTAACCCCTCTAACGAAGCGCAATATGTTTGTGTCTGGAACTCTGGAGTATTAGGGGCTCATATCAATAGTGCATTGGGTGGAGATCAAATTCACGACATCTCGATTCCGGCCAACGCCTTAGCCAATTGTGCTATTGCTGCTCAAATACACATCAAGAAGTTCACTGAAACCTCCAAAAGAGATTTGTAAAAGCTTAAGCCTTTATAAATAAACAACACAAAGTATAAAAAAAACCTGCCGAAAAATTCTGTAAATACCTCCCTGTTAAAAGTTGGGTGAGGTGAGTGTGAAGTGAACCGTCAATCCCTAGTATGTGATGACAGCTCCTTTATCTTTATTTTCACGGGTTGGTTTAGACAGAATAACGACCCTGTATCTGAGTACAGACAACAGCATATCAAACTGTACAATTTTGCCAATTGAACATGAACCTTATTCAGTTTGCAATAAAGTTGCAAAAAACAATCAAAGATATTGGACACATAGCTTGATATGCTGGCCTCTGTAGAATATTTGATCTTATTCTCAATGCTTATTTTTGGTTTACAGGCAAATCAGGAAGAAAAAATAGTACTGAGGTCTTTAAAAGTAAGCAGTTTCACTTTGAAAATTTTGTTAAGAGTCTGTAACACTTTCAAGCAAGCAGTATCTAAAGATCATACAAATATTGTGGAGTTGTTACTTTATGTTCATTTGTAAGTTCTTATAATTATTTCAATTTGGCTGCTTTTTCGTAGATAGTGGAAGAAGCAAAAAAAAAACACCTAACACCTTGTGTCGTTTGGTTGTCTTCACAGTTGCGGAACTGATTTTAAATATATACTTCTTTGTATAAAGTTGCGTTTCTTGAGTCAAACAGTTCATCAATTACAAGGCTCTTAACTTCAAAATAAGTGCCGTTGAGTGCATTATTTTCACTCGAGATGCCTTGAGTCATCAAAGCACCCGGGCGGATTTTCGAGCGTTTCAACCACCGTCATTACCTTCCCCTGAATATTAAGGGAAGAGAATGTATTCAATGAAATATTTCAGCCATTTCCAGATACTGGGAATTGCTGAAATATTACATTAAATATAATTATGTCTCTTTCATTAACATTTAGGGGAAGGTAATGATGGCGGTTAAACGCTCGAAAATTTACCCACCCCTTCAACCTAAGGCCACCATCAAGAAGTTATGTAACCAAGAGATTTACACAACTTGTTGACAGTGGCGGATTAAATGTCCAGACCGCCCTAGGCAATCACTACATCGGCGCCCCTGTACATGCCGTGGCTATTTAGCCATCATAATACTATAAACATTGTATCATCAAAACGTTAGTAGGCCAGGACATTTGTACTTACTCTCCTAAGAGTGAGAGTTAGTTTATTCTTAAAAATTCTGAGCTCGCGCGCCCTTTGTAACTACGGGCCCCTAGGCACGTGCCTAGTTTGCCTTTAAGGATAATCCGCCTCTGCTTGTTGATCGATCCCGAAACATGCGCAATAGTAACGTAAACACTTTTAAACAGGTTATTTATTCATTCATATTCGTATAATTGGTTCCAGAAATAATGAAGCCTATCTACACACAATGCGTGGGAAATCACCACAATTTATAAATCTATTCAATAACAATGTCACTGGACCGGTCAACCTACTCCTTTACGAACTTATGATGGATGACAGTTTATTGAATGTAAGTATTTATAGGTACTCTATTCATTAGACGAAAGTATATTTTTGCTTGATTGCTATTATACACCACTAATTTTTAACTAGTACAAATACTTAAAGGGCTTATTCTCGACGGTCTGCAAATATTAATAATATTCATAAACAGTAACAGTAGTTTTATCCCAAAAAGTACCCAATTTATGGAAATTTTGTACAGGCTATTCATGACACAGTAGTATTCATTAATCATCATCTCTCGCTCATGTTCGCGTGATCTCACTCAAGCATGCCCCGCCCCCAACAGCTGTTTTCGTTATTTAAGTTTAACGAAATTCAATTTTTAATTATATTTAAAAATTGAATTTGGTTTTTTTTACGCAAATATGATCAATAACAGGTTCGGATACAGCCCATTTTTTTTGTACTAATTAAAAAATAGTGGTGTGTAAAAATTGCACGCATTGGCTACAATATAGTCATACTAGCTGATACCCGCGGCTTCGCTCGCGTGGATGTCGGTTATCGCGCCCATCTCCCAGACGGCTTATTTTTTCTGACACCTCCAAATAATTCTGCTTCCTACTTATAATATAAATGCGAAAGTTTGTTTAATATAATAAAAATAAGAAATATTTCACTACTTTTTACACAACGCCATCTAGTCCCAAGCTAAGCAGAGCTTGTGTTATGGGTACTAAACAACTGATAAACATACTTATATATTTCTAAATACATATAATGTTATATATGGATGTATGGACGTTTGTTGCTATCAAAACATTCAATATGTTTCATTACAGCATTTAAAGATTCATTAGAAGTGCCAAAGTCTGCCAGAACAATTTCGTTGAATGTGTAAAGATTTTGCATTTTCGTTACACTTGCATATACGACTATTATCTTAAATAGATTTATTGTTTTAGAGGTAACAAAATAACTGTCAGTAAATGTTTTTAATCACGGGGGCGTAACTAAAAGGCGAGACGAATTCAGTTTTCTCCAATGAAAAATGAATGAACATAATAATTGTAATAATCCCACTTATTATTGTTGTTGATATTCTCACGTGTCAACTCGTCATGTTCTTGCAGACGCCCATTTAACGCTTTTGCATTTCAAATTGCTTGTTTTTCTTTGTAGTAATTGTTTTTCTAATTGCAAATAATGTATGTGTCTGCAAAAACTAGTAAATATAAGTTACCTATTATCTTTTAGTTTATCTAATGTGCATACAAAAGAGTAAAATTTGTAAAGAAAAAATGCAAACATCCGAATTGAGAACCTCCTCCTTTTTTAGAAGTCGGTTAATAACTTAAAAATACATAAATACCAAAAGACAAACTTGAGACTTGAGTGAGTTGCAAGTTACAAGGACTATTTTAACGATAAAACACCGTATCAACATCGGTCGATCTGTTTGCGAGCTACGAGGCCACAGGTGCACGCACGCGCGTACGCAAACACGCACGCATGCGCGCACGGACGCACGTACGTTCGCACGCTCATGCACACTCATACACACTCATACACACTCACACACACTCACACACACACACAAATGTACACAACTACACACATACAGACACTTAAAATTATCACTCCCCTTTTTAGCATTAAAGGTTAAAAATGTGTTTTCTTTTTTCAGTTAATCTACAGTTTCGACGTAAATAAAATAAGAAAAGACGATAAATTGCTTGGCATGATTCTTCTAGTAATATCTGTAATCAATATAATAGTACAGAAAAGTGGTGACCAGTCTCTAAAAGTATCTAAGGATAAGTTGGTCAATTTTGTTTACGACTTATTGCCACATTGTAAGTAAATACATATAACTTTTTAATTTTACTAAGTTCTAATATTCTGTCCCTGGACATACAATTTGCTTTTAATCAAATTAAGTATTATTAAATTGTATGGGGTATTTCTAAACTCCGTATAATATATGCAAACTTCATAGGGCTCTGAACACGAGGCGAGTCACTGCGCAGTAACAAAGTCATGTAACATTGACTGTGGGTGACTGCGCAGTGTGTAACACACTTTACAGCCGCCATAGTTATATTTTAACACTTAAATTGCGACCAACATAATTATACATATATGCAGGCGGGAAAACTCGGAACTGATATTTATGCATATTTATTTTCAATTTGTTGAATTTTTCTTTGAAATGCAGGACCCTCTTAACTGCAAACGTAAACTGGTCATACTCTACCGTCCAATAGTCCACAGTCTAGTCTAGTCAAACTGATGCAACTCCGGCGCAGAATGCCGGACGAAATTAACACACGCCATTGTATCACCTTACATTTGTGTAAGCTTAACTAGCTTGGATATTCGACATGTGCTGACGCTACTCGCTCCCTGTTACCGAACTCGGATATCAAACTCAAGTCAGCAGTCAAGATAGTTAAAGCCGTTGACTATTAATATAAAATTTTGAATCAATCCATGAAGGACGTATCTACGAAATGACGCGCTTCAATTCTAGGTATTGGGTCTTACAGCGCACAAAACACGTAAAGTATCAAATTTGGTATGTCAAATATTTTGTATTCGTATACCGATCTTATTCAACAGGAGTTGCTGCTTGCAAGCGACACACGACGGTGGCCGAGTGCAAACTAATATTTTTGGTTTTAAACTTTTGTGCAATAACTCACGACAGTGATCAGTAAAATAACCCTTAACTTTAAGCCATTAAGGTTCACGCAATTTAGCAAAATTTGTTGAAAATTTAAAATGGTTTTTTTTTTTTTTGGGATTAATTGGAATATTTTGGTAGTTCTTTCTGCCACCTTTTTGAGTTGATCATGTCTCCTTACATACAATATTTTTAAATAAACACATTACTGTTATTAAAGAGAAGAAAACTGTTCCTAAACTCAAAACGAAATCGACTATTTTGTGTGAAGAGGTACGAAATTCATCTTCATAACGTCGCAATTTTTTATTGTTAAGTCGACGGAAATGATTTTTTACAATATTATTTACCTAGGTAAATAATATTGTAAAAAATAATTGCGACGTTTTGAAGATGAAGGAGTAATCTGTCTGTGGTGATTATTATTTAGATTCAGTTTAGTTTAGTTCTGCCGAAAAATCTCATTTTGGTCAGATTTGTAAACGCGTCCTTAATTTTGACATTGGACCGGTCCGTATCGACACTGTCGCCATAGATGTCCACAAACATACAAATGCAAACTTAATACCATAGACATTTTCAATCAGCCAATGTTTGTGAATTAGTGCTGAATATCTGTGCATCACGCACAGATATTCAGCACTTCTTTTAACTATGATTATTTTTTTAGGCCATGTCTGGTTTAATATGGGACTGAAATTCAACTTTGTGATGTCAAGCCGTCTATACAAAACATACGGATTGTATGAACACTTACTTGCCCAAACGTTCACATTGGCAGCTACAATGAATACTGAAGAAGTTCATGTATTGGAGAAAATAATGGTTGAAGCAGTACTCAGTACAGATTGTTGGAGTGCTATGTTTTCTGCTAATCTGTGGGTGCTATTAGCCAGGTATGGAAATAATTGTAGAGACATTGACATTGTCACATACGAATTAAGTTGATATCTATAAATTATTACAAGAACGTCAGGTGCGGTACCTGATTGAAGCTCACCAGACTGTTCGGAGGATCCCATTCTCCGTTTTCATCTGAGGAGGAGGAATTTTACATTCTGTTCCTCTTACTCCCAAATAATAATTATAATTATTACGATTCTTATTCTAATCCTACTAATAATATTATAAGTGCGAAAGTTTGTATGGATGTTTCTTAGTCTTTGAAGCAAAAACTATTGAATGGATTTTAATGAAACTTAGCAATAATACGAGTATGGCTTACACATCAGAATCACACATAGCATTAGCTATAATATATAAAGATATTGAATAAATTGTCCAAAATATAGTGATAAGTGTAAAGTAAGTAGGAAAAATTTCTGCCACCTGCGGGCGGTTCTGCCGTGCTTATCCTGCGCAGCCGAAGTTGCGGGCACTAGCTAGTTTAAAATAAAATGCTAAAGGTACGTATTATGCGTTCATGTGCGCATCTCTGTAATAGGTCCACCAGAGAAAATATTGCACAAGGAACATGTTATTTATAATACTCTCTCTCTTCTTGTTTTCCATGAAATTAAACACTGTGTCACATTGGGTGACACAGTTTGGGAAAATCAAAAATTATTAAAGAAATAAAAGATACCTGTTTTTCAAACCTACACATCAGTGTGTGTATCACCTGTGATTTAAGATATCTAGATAACACGTCGTTTTGACTAACTTAAACAAAATTGCTTATTAAACCTATTATTTCAGAACATCGAGCCGACAGTTCCTTCTAGCACAAGTAATATCATTGTGTAAAATGTACCAAAAACTGGATAATAATCATTTGTTCACTGATTCACCGCAAAGAGTTCACTTGAAACATACTATCACTGGATTATTTGAAGTAATGCATGATGAGGACAAAACGAAATTCTACAATATGTTCCCTGTTAATGACGAAAATAATATTAGTCTATGGAGTTGTCTAAAACTTTACAACTTACCTAATGAGATACAACTTGACGGTGAGTTAGTTGTAATGGATAAGTTTAAGTCTGAAATGAGGGGCATAATGGCAAATGAAAATGCTGTGGATATCGACGAACTGGTAAGTTACAAGCATAATGTATAATAAATTAGGTCTGGTGCAGCTTGCTTGTAGTCAGTAATAATTAATACAAAAGAATAAAAGTAATGTTCAAAGATTTTTGCTATGTGGTGTGCTCCTAATCTGCGTCTGATTTGACATCCGCTTCCAACCCTTTGTTAGACTTAGTCGTGCATTTTAAACCGTTGAACGTCAGGTAACCGGCTTTGACTCACACAACTCACGCACCGAATGGTAAGAGATTACAAAAAGCTATAAGTAGAGAATATATCAGTTATGGTAGTTCCTGAAAAAAAAACTTCTAAATTGTTACAATTTAAACCTTATGCCCTTGTAATAGAAGACTTCAAACGCGACGGCAACATTTGATTAAAAAAGTTAAATACCAATTTATCACCCGCGTTTTGTCTTAAAATACTGGCAAATTATATAATTTATTCAGAATGCTTTAAAATTATAATTATTTTGCATTTTATAAACAAACAACATTTCATTTGATCAGTAACTTTCATTCATTTTGTATGGAACATCACACTCGGGCCTCACGTTTTGTATGCGATTTGTTGTAGACCGAAGCGACTGTAACAAGCACTTGACCAATGTCAGGTATTCAAGTTCAAAGCCACATTCAATTATAGTTTTAGTTCGATGACTCGCAATGCTATTCTGTAATGGTCAATGTGGTGACAAGTATTCAACTGCGGAAGTATCTGCTGAAATTACGATAATCACTATTATGGCACAGTTGGTCCAGTAGCTGATTAATCAGCTGCCGCGCTGCGGGTCGCGGCTCCAATCTCCTCACGGAACTAATATTTTTATGGCCTGCAAGTGTTTTATTCAGGGTCTGGCTGTTTGTGAATTTGATAAGCGCAGCCACGACACAGGAAAAATTCCTAGTGTGTTGCAACGTTTTATATACTTAAAAAAAAAATAGTAGTTTGATGTTTTTTTTTTGTTTTCAGACAAAAATAATTAACTTAGCAAGTACTTGTTCAATAATAAATAGAGAGGATGAAATGGAAAGTTTATTAATACAAGCTTGGATGAAGGCTTGTCCACTAAACATCCAACATATAGTCAAGGAAGTAAATAAGGGCACTGTATGGTATTATAGATACGTAGAAGCACTAGTGGCCCTTACTGTTGCAACAGAGCATATCTTCCATGGGATCAGCGTTAATTTAGTAAAGGTAATTCATCAATTTATTGCATTTTGAAAATGAATAATATTATCTACATTGCTATTCTACTTAGCTAAGGCAAACAGTCTAGCCATTAATCCAGCCAAAATGAATATATTATTTTTTTATACTTATTTACGAGTTTATCTACAATAAAAATTAATTTTAAAAAATGGTTTATAAAAGCGTATGCAATGCAAATATTGGTCTAATGTTATTTTGGCACTAAAGATTTACATTTAGCAGGGTTTTGCAATATTTATCACCAATTTTTGGCATCCATAGAGCAATTAATTTTAATTATTAAATCATTAGGTACTATTTAATTGAAAATATAATTATGTCGTTAATACAACCATAAGTATATTATTATTAAGAATTAATTACCTAGTTAACTTGATATGATTGAGCATTATTAGTGTTATATTATAAATTTTTGTTACTTACTATGAAACTATTAAATAAATGTTTCATTCAATGTCAAATGACAAAATACGAAAATAGATTTTAAATACGACAGACCGTCACTTATCGTATTACTATTAATAATAGACAGGTTATACAGGCTGGTCTTTTTTAAACAAGTGTGTGTAGACAGTGTCTTAAATTTGGTGCCTAAAGAAAAATGCGGACAGGAACCATGTGCTAAATATCAAAGAAAATTGGCAATACATTTATAGAATTGGTACAGTTTAAACAACCATAGTGGGGCAAATGTTACTTAACTTTTTTTTATTTTAAATATCTTAAATTAAATCTATTAAAATGTTGCTTTTATGGTCCCATGGTTTCTAAAGATTAGAACTTACCCATAGTGGCTTTTTAAAACAAACACGTCTAATATAATGCTACATTTATCATTAGTTACAAAATTCGCAATCAAGTCATTATAAAAATTAAATTCATACTATTAAAATTTAGTATCTATAACTAATTATACGTGCGTACCAAATAATAATATAAGTAAATATCAATTTAAATAGATAACTATTCAATTACAAATAGTCGTGAGTCTTACAAAAATTTACTTGTAAGACTCACGACTATTTGTAATTTATGTAAGAAAAATTATAATATAATACTATAACGCGTTCTTAGTTAGTCGTAAATATCGAGAACGTTGACGTGAAGAACGTTATTTTTACGCATTATGGGTAATAATAATTAATTATTTCTAAATAATTAATCACTCAAAAGCCCTTTGTTTAAACACTACATCTTGCCTAGGATTCGCCCCTTTTTCATTTCCAGTGTGGGTCAAAACTCGTTAATCTATTAATATTTAAATATGACTCAAACCACCTTCTTAGTGCCGATTCTGTGGTGTATATTTTCACTTACTTCTCTCTGGTATTGTTTAAACGGAGTTAAACGGCTGGATATTATTAATCTTCACTTCAATCTCCCAGAGCATCTGAAAAAGTAAAAATATAGGCTCCCATGTCTTTGTTCTACTTTAACCTTGTACTGAATTAGTCTCGTATTAGTAATGGCCCTTTGAAATATTTCACACTATCATGTTTTTATGATACAAGTCCACCAACTAATTCATTTTACGATTTTAGGTTCTACACATTATTTCTCAAATTGTCCAGTCAGGGTGTAAAGAATTGAAATTACTATTGATTAATATTCTATGTAAATTAGCAAACTTTGAAACATATGATATGAATAAACATCTCGTGAATAAGAGTCTCACGCGAGCATTTAGTGAATTATTTCAAGACACGGATTCGATTGTTAAGAATAAATTATTTAATATGCTGAGGAAGCATAGATCTAATTACTTAGACAGAATCATTTATGAGATAGTCAATGAAGATGATTCTTTACGAGAAACGTGGAGTTGTTTCATAAGAAATGGACGATTGAAGAAAGAGTTCGACTTGATGGAACATTTACAATACACCACAGATTACAAATACTGTCACAAATGTCTACAAGATGTCGATGACTTCAGGGGTTCGAGCTCTGTGAAGATGCAGAAGTCATTGAGTAATAATTTCGATTTTGTTGATATCGATTCGCTGTTTGACGCCGAGAGCGATGCAGAACCTGCATGCAAAAAAGCAAAACTCAACACCAATGAAGTGGAACAAATTATTAGCAGACTGGAAACTGACACATCTTCACTTTGTAGAATAAAAGAGAATACTTTTCCTACTGAATACATGAATAGGATTAAAAATGTATGCATTAAGTTGAAAAATATACTTGATTGAGCTCATTCTTTGTTTTGTTGTGCAGAAATAAAACAAAATGTATTTCACATTTATATTTATTGTTGTGTTAAAAAAAAATCTTTACAAATAAGTGAAATATAGTAATCATTATAATAACCGTACTTATAAACCAGTATTATGATTACACTGTCATATAAGATCTTCACTATAAAGGTTTCAAACATCTAAAGGAGATAACATTTCAACAGTAGCCGAGAGTATAACGACCATGGAATTTATAGTTATGGCAGTGTAACAATACTGGTACACGAGAATAAACTAAAATAGATTTAATTGATACTCGGAGGTAATAAGACCTTAGTTCACATGTCAAATAGTATCAACTATCATCAGTCCCACTTGAAATTTCTGACTTCACCCTAAATCGCCGATACATTTACACCTGGTACAGTTGTACAATACCGTAGACCGTAGTATAAATGTCATGTAACACAGCAACAGTTACTAAATAAATTCTAGTTAAATATTTATATCTAACATACATCATTCACATAGCTTAACCCTATTCGTTCTATTGATCTCTTCATAATTGTGATGGCGAAACTTTTAAGAAATATACTTAAAATTGGCTAACTAATCATTAAAATTATTGAATACATTGATATTATTGCCGTACATGTACACGTTATGGGATAGACGTAGCGGACGTAGCCATTCAATGAAGCATAAAGCCTAAAGCATATCATACAGCTAAAACTTAACGTATTACGAAGAAATAAATAATTATAGAAATAATACATGAGAGTAAACAAAAATAATGTTGGAATTAATTCATTATGTAAAATAAGATCGTACGACTTGTTAACATTAATACTTGGCGGACATATTTCCGTAGCCTTGATCGTGAACACTGATTGAATTTTTACATTTAAGTCCAAAATTGAATATAATTTAGATCCTAGATAATCGTGCGCTATCCACAGTGCAGTGAGAAAATAGGGATTGGACTGGCAAATAATGACTCCGGATCTGCTGGCTTATTCACAACCATTCGACTAGATTCCGTACCGAATCGAACGTCTAAGATGTCGAAGATGTCATCCAAACGCAATTCACAAATCCGAAAACGGTTTTTTTTGACAGTTCAAATTCGATAAGAAGACTCAAATCTTTCCGACAGCTGTTTGCTATCGGGAGCCTTACCGAACAACATTTAAACGATTTATTTCAGGGAAATATAAACACTGTAAACCTTTAAAACACTGCACTTTTAAGTAAATGAAGTTTTATTATTGTATTGACCGTTTTCATTGATACTTTCGCATTTACATAAATTCAAAGTGTAATTATGTAGTTATTCGTATAGTTGTACGTGTTATTGTTTGACAATGAGCAAATAGCAAGATTTGTGTATTGATATCAAATACTTACAGTCATTTAGCCTTTTGTAAGCAAAGTTATAATAAAGAGAAATCCTAAATTTTTTTTTCAAATAAAAACTTTTTTCGCATTGCCAGACTGGCAATGTTTAAAAAGTAAAAAAAAATTAAAAAGTAAAAAGGTCTGTCAAACTGGCAATGCCAGTTTGACAAACGGCTGTTTACAAAGCAAGTTTATTCGAAGTAAAGTTTGTTTGAATAATAATAAAATCATTTTGTACCGTTTGCTGTCTATTAAATTACTAGCTGTATATTCTATAATTAAACGGATCGAAACATTCAAATAAACCAATTTTATTTACTACTTTAAATTTTCTACCACGCTGATCATTTACTACCATTTTATAGCGTTCCCCATAAATACAATGATCAATCGTATAGAAAAAAAAACGTATCCGTTCGGATCTGTGAATAGCGTTTTGGCAGTTCTTCGGCTCGGAAATGAGATTGTCGAAAACGGTTCCTTACCGACACGGAAACCAATCGAACGGTTTAGAATAAGGCAGCTGATGAGCTTTGGAACTGACCGCTAGACAGTGATTATAAGCAATAAATGCCAACAATTAATGCAGCCAGTCCCAAACGATCTAGTTACGGTCACTTGTCACAGACCATTTAATATTTTGTGACGTACAAATGCAATTATTTCAGGCATCTTACTACTAGGTTACGAATGTTTATTTGTGCGATATAGTTGCATTTAAAATTTTTATCGTGACATAAAAGAATATCGTCTTTGTAATGCCTAACTTTGTTTATTTATCGATTTTAGTATATTGCCCTGATCCAATTGGAATGATCCGAGTCAGTGGACCTGAGTACACACTGTTACACCGTAATACCAACATTCTAATATCACTTATTACCATTATAACCAAAACTAATCTTGGTACTATTTACAAGTTAAAATTGTGGAAAGTTCAATGTACACGACAACAAAATAATTGTTGTGCTGATAATGATATTAGTAATTTATTATCAAATTATATAATTAACGTTTCAAGCTTACATTAACAGCTTGAAATGTTCTGAGGATGTAAGTGTAAAGTATATAATCTTTTTTAGCATACAAATACACTAAGCACCGGGTTTGAAAACAATAAATATTGCACATAACTGTGACATTTTTTAATAAAAATGTGCAGTTTTAACGAATGATAATATTCACGCCTGACATTCAGTAATATAATTGAAAATATCTAATATATACTAAGTTAGTCTAATAAGTTAGGATACAAAACTTACACATTCAAAAATACTTATTTACTTAGGCCAATTATATCTTAGCTTTAAAGTAAATGGTTAAACACGTAATTAGTTTGTGTCGATACAATTTAGATTACAATGTGGCCAATTTCAACTTAAACTAAAAGTCTTGGCACAAATAAAATATCAGTTTAGGATGAATAATTTGATACAATCAAATAAAATTACAAAGTTATTGAGCATGATAAATATTAAAATGATTACCGAGAAAACTAAACTGTGCGAGATAAGAAGTGTAAAAATGTCATCGTTACTATTATATAAATAGTTAAGAATAGCGTTTCATTAATTATGTTTTAGAACAGCTTAAATTAAATAAAATCCTAACGTCTAAATACCCTCAGAACAATTAATTATGTATATAAAATTCAGTTCTTTATTAGGATTATTTGGCATCTATCACCAACATCGTTATTCTACTAAACATGGTATACGAAGGTGAAAATACCTAATCTGTTAATGCGTCTCTTCATAACATAAATCCTTATAAAACGCGTACTAGACGCTCGATAATTTAATTCCCTGCCGAGCCTAGAGTTTCTCCTGTTGACACACTCGCACTGCGTCGCCTCTCGCGACCGCTGCCGACACTTCGCTACACCATAGCGCCACAAGCATTCCAATGTGATTATGAAGACGAAACCAATGTTCGTAGCTAATTTTATATGATATAGCCTCTTACCTCGAACTTGAATATATTCACTACGTTGGATTTTTTTCTAGAGCCTGAAATGTATCCTTAACATTTATAAATTGATTTAATAATGCGGCGAAGCAGAGAACACATTTTATTTTATTGCAAGAGAAATGACGTTAAAAGCGATCCACGCTGCGCCAGTAAATAGTTTATTGTAATACCGATTCATGCGTCGTAAAAACGAATAAAGCGCTGATATGTCACTCGTATTATTGCCGTATTTGAGAAAATTATTAAGACGTTGTACTGTGTACACTCTCCCTTACTTCATCATATTCGAATAACATCGTAAGTGATAAAGAGGTTTATTAATTAATACTTGAAGAATCGTAAATGTTAACCTATGGCTAAATACATTTAGAAATCGTAGGCAGTCTAACTAAACTTATTACCGATCGAGGAGTAATAAAATTACGTCTACGTCGACATTTCATATTCGCACATATCTCGTACTAGCTTCGTCTTGCAATAATAAAATCATGACCTCTCGTGAGGCGTTCAAAGTAATCATTTGTCACCAGTAGAACTGATTTTCCTGGAAAGATTTATGAACGGGAGTTTTATGCTCCTGCAATCATAAAAGGGAATGTAACGGTAAGCGCGTGTCCTGCACATCGCTGCACGTATCATCAAACGTCAAATCATAATCGTCGTCACTCGATCACGACTCCAAATCTATGTGGATGGACATGGACGAGTCCCTGCTGCTCATTTCAGACGGGTGTCCTACCGACTGAGAAGTTGGTCATCCTGCGGTGGTGTGGAGGAGGTGGTGGTGGTGGCGGTGGTGTGGTGCTGGTGGTAGTGGCGCGTGGCGGCGGCGCCTAGGGCGCGCGGTGTGCGGCGGGCGGCGCGTGGCGCGCGTGGTGCTGGCACAGCGGCCGCGCGCCCAGCTGCAGACCGGCCTTGTGCGTCTGCAGGCCGGACCCGTGCCCTTGCAAGCTGGCCTGGTGCGCAGCCTGAAGGGTCGCCTGGTGCGCAGCCTGCAAACTCGCCTGATGCGCAGCTTGTAGGCTAGCCTGGTGCGCCTGCATGCTCGCTTGGTGTGCGGCTTGCAAGCTAGCCTGATGCGCTTGCAGACTGGCCTGGTGTGCGGCCTGCAGCTGTATACTCGCTTGGTGCGCTGCCTGCATCTGTCCGATGCTCGTTTGCGCCTTGGGATGCATCTGTAGATACTGCATCGACGTACTGTTGTGCAGCATCTGCAGTTCCGGCGGCATGTGATACAGGCCTGGAGTCTGTGGACAATCGATGTCGAAATGTTGTATAAAATCCACAGATAGAGAAGCCCATTTGTCATTGCGATCAGACATCTTATTGTGTCACGATGTTTGAAGAATCCATGTAACTTACATGATGCGAGTGTGCGTGTCGGTGGGGCGGCAGGGAGGGCCGGGCTCAGTAGGCGGATGCCTCCTTGTACTCGGAGTTGTCCATGGTGAAGAAGTCCTCGAGCTTCCACTGCAGGGTCTCGAAGGTAGGTCGCTTGAGTGGGTCCTTGTGCCAGCACTCGAGCATGATCTCGTACAGTGCCGCGGGACAGTTTTGTGGGCACGGCATGCGGTAGCCGTGCTCTACTTGATGTAGGACTTCTGCGTTTGTCATTCCTGTTGGTCAAAGTATGTTTTAATATGACTGCATTAAATCTGAAACTCACACGAAAAAAATAAGAATGCATCTCTAAAATTTAGTTAAACTCTGTCAAAATAATTCGACGATGAAAACTAATGAAAGTTTTAACAAACAAATCCTTCATTTCAATTTCACCAAAGGTAAGGGTTCCAAAAACTTCAACTCAAAAGTACCAATCGAAACAGAATCAACAAAAAAAAAAACAAAACAGATGAGAAATGCAACATCATAACACCTTGCAAATTGCTGTTATTCGAAAGTCGAAACACTCACCTGGATAAGGTATTCGGCCGTAAGTGACGAGCTCAGTCAAGAGGATGCCGAACGACCAGACATCGGACTTTATGGAGAATTTACTGTAGTTGGCCGCCTCGGGCGCCGTCCATTTAATGGGGAAGCGCGCGCCCACGCGAGCCTCGTACTCGTCTTCCTGTTAACGGAACACACGGCATTTAGTTATAGCAGAATAAAATTTGTATTTGTAACACTTAGCGAGGAAGAAATTGCGTCATGTATTGTCTGTGTTATCTAATATTTTTCATCTGTGGATACCTATCTAAAAATGACAATGGAATTTAAGACCGTTCTTTAAAAGAAAGCAAACAAAAAGTCGTCAAAACCAACACAAGTAAAAATGGTCACGAGACTTGAATAATGTGAAATTGTTTCGTAAACCGCAAGCACTTCATCGTTATTTATTACTCATTGTTCTAATCAAATACATTTAATTTAACTGATTGTTCTAGAGAGGGAAAAGACATCAGAATGTGACTCATGGAAAACCACAACTGCATAACCTGTGGTAAGATAAAACTTTGAATATGCTAAGTAAATTAAAATAGTACTCGTTGCCTTAATTTGGAGGATAAAGAGGCTTAAGCCTAAGTATAAACCGCACGAGATCATCAAGGTAAATTACACATTTTTTTTATATTATAAACTAGTGCTTGACTGCAATCCCACCTGATGGTAAACAGTGATGAAATCAATGATGGTGAAGCGCACTAGTTTATTTCTTAGAGCATATTCACTCTAGCCTTGAAGACACCTAAATTATACTCGGACGGGAAGACCGCAGCAGGCAGGTTGTTCCAGTCCTTCGACGTACGCGGTAAAACGTCGAGGCGAAATGCTTTGTCCGGATCGTTGGGGTGCCAACGATGTAAGGGTGGACACTCGCCGTACGGTTGTCCGATGGAAGAAGGGTGATGGCGGAATCAATTCATGTAATTCCTGTGCACGCTCTCCAAAATGTATCCTATAGATAGAATACCGAAAGGCTAGCTACCCTACGCCTGTACTCAAGACTTTGCAGATTGTTTTAGATGACATACCGAGACTTCTTCGTGTCTCGGAAAGTACGTTAGAGCCGCCTCTATGCCTCAGAAGCACGTAAAGCCCAGCTGTCATTCAGTCGTAACTGATAATCAGAAGCCCGTAAGTCTGACGAACTAGCGGGTTTTGCTAACGTGTAGTCACAACCCCGAATGTATGACAACCAGTTTAACCAAAGGGTATCCGTGTTACTCAGTTACTATGTCGTGGAGGTCTGATGGGCTTCATGTAAAATACTGGAATGAATTGAGCTGCATCTAATTATACTGACTGGAAGCCGACCCCGTCATCGTAATAACAATAATATCTTTATTTCTTACAAACTTAGTACATATTACAAAAATAACTTTCGAACTAGGCAGTGCCTGTATTTCGACTATCAGTGCCCAACCTCCTAATTATACAGGTAAAGTTAGCGTTCTTAGCGTTATTATTAGGATGTAGGTAACATTTTAAATTAAAAAGTTTCGGCTATTTGAGTGTGTTTCATGCCCATAATGTGTGTCATAATTGGGAAAAGGTTAGGCAGATGACGATAAAGATATTCAGGAAAATCTACCCGGTAAACGAACTTCAGAATTTAGTCACACAAAAAGTTTAACTTACTTTAATAAGCCTAGCGAGGCCAAAGTCAGCGATTTTGACGATGTTAGCATCTGCAACAAGAACATTTCTCGCGGCCAAATCGCGATGTATGTAATTCTGTGATTCGAGATACGCCATGCCGGCGGCAATCTGCGCAGCCATGTCGATAAGCTGCTGCAGTTTAAGACAACGACCTTTGCCTGTACAAAAAAAAAACATATTAATAAATCATTGCACATAATTCAATTTTAGTGCTATCTGATATCATGCACGTTTCCATAATTAAATAATAGTTAAAAAAATTATTGTTAGTTATTTTTTATGCAATACAATATGTTTATATTTATGTAGATGATTAAATTCAATGTAATTTTAGTTTTACCTTGTAGGTAATCCAATAGAGATCCGTTTTTCATTAGTTCAGTGATGATGTAGATTGGTTCTTCTAGTGTGCACACCGCGTACAGCTGAATTAGTTTGTTATGTCTCAGTTTCTTCATGATTTGAGCTTCAGCAAGGAAGTCCTTGGGATCCATAGTGCCGGACTTGAGTGTCTTTACGGCAACTGGAGTTGTGTTGTTCCATAGACCTTCCCATACTTCGCCGAACTGGCCGTGCCCTAGTTTTCTAACGAACTTGAGCGATGAACGGTCGATTTCCCATTGATCGCGCGTTCTGTGCGATAGACCTTCTGTAACTGGCTTCTCGATCTGTGAACAAATCAAAAAATATAAAATCTGTTTCTAGTTAATTTGTAGGTATGATTCTGACATGAGACGTCTTTGTGGGATAAAATATCAGTAAAATGTTTACTGATAAAGAGAACCAAATTCATTATGAAATGGTGCCTCTGAGATCTTATACCAAAGCATTGATTTAATGGGCATTTTCATTAAAAATGGCGGTTTCTCAATATTAAATTGTATGTAGTACCTACCGTCGTTATACATATTTTAATCTTGCAAATTATATAGAAAATTGCGGTTGTTGAGTTTTCAGGACTTGAATTTTTACTTGATTTATAATAATGGAATCTTACAACGAAGGAGAATGATGTGATTATATCGCCTATTAATAAGTTTTTTTGTCTCAAACAATGGATCGTAAATGTAACAATGTCGATTGTCATCCAATTAAAGTAGTTTCATGTAATTATTATGATCGGACGGTTTAGTTGTTAGTTCGTTTCTCACTAGTGTTTAGATCCTATTACGTTTTACGTAATCTCTTCAGATAATAAGGCAAAACCCGTGTTATTTGTGTACTTTAAGAGCTTGGTTTATTAACAGGCAATAACATTATTCAAAGGCGTTTGTAGAAAGGAAACAATAAAGAGAAGCCTATATTCAAATAAAACAAACAAGAATCCAAACTGGCAGGATACCCGAAGCAAATTAGACAGAAGTCACACATAGATTATTCGCGTTCGATCAAGATCTGAATACGATATTGACATGAATGAGTAATCCGTACCGACAGCAAATAACGTTTGTTACATAATCTTAAAAGTTCTTTCAATCAGATTGTAATGTGAGCACTGAAGTATCAAAAGCAGTCTCATGAATGTTTTTCGAGGATTCCTGTCTAGACAGGACACAGAATTGTCCCTTGGGGAAGCCCAAGAGTCATTGCCCTGTGTTTTCGGTCGATATCTCAACAAAGCTAGTTAACAAATGTCGGTGATTTACAGTCTGGATTTATTATTTTTTTAGATTAGATTTACAGTCAGGTTTAAATACATTATAGTTTATGAATTGAGATCTATATAGCATCAAGAATTTTCTTATTCCTCTTTCAATAGCTGATCATGGGACAAGCAGCTAAAAATGTCATGTTATATCATGCTAACGTTGTAATCTGCAATTTTTATTAGCTTGACCTTGACAGGAACACTTTTAAATCTTAAACGTGACATTGACATTGTATTTGTATTGTAAAAAAAATAATTATTCACAAAACAATGAAATTTCTAGTGTTAGTTATTGTCAGGTAAAAATGGTAAACAAATAGAATTTGCAGGAAACGAGGTTGGGTGTAATTAATTAGTAACCGTTTTCTTCTATGTATAACACAATAGATAATATTTTTTATGGGTATACAAAGTTCATTGGTAAAACGGTGCTGTAAGGTTATGCAAGTGATTCTATCTAAAACATAGTTTTGTCTACAGTGCAGCGTGACAAGAGTGTCAGACTCTGTGGCGGCACGAGGCGTCAAGGTTTAATGCACACACCCACTGCGGGGTAATCGTCACAATAGGTACATAAATAATGGTATACTGTCGTATAGAGTTACAGAAATTACAAGGCTTTTCAGGGTTATAAGTATGCAATTATTGGCAGTGACGAGGAGAACTAATCGGAAAACTACCTTCAGGTTGTCGTAACTGGAAACTACGTGTAATTTACTGAAGACGGACGTATCAAGATAAACACAACTTTGCTTACGAGCTATTTAGATGTTCCTAGGTAGAAACGACGAATATCTTAAACGCTATCTATATAATGAATTCGACTTTGTATAAAGGAAAACGAAAGAAATCTTTTCGGAGGTGTTACTTGATCGACTCAATTTTACTTTTATCTTGCACTGTTTTGTCGACTCTACGACGAAGACAATGTGCCGCTCAGTTCTGAAAGGCGTTAAATCCATGCGTTATTATGTAGTGTTGTGATTTTTAATTCACACCGCGTTGTGCGTTTGTAACATGAGACTGGTGCTGTCCACCGACCGCGACCGTCAGTCTGGTGTGCCTGTCACGCTCCACTCCATCGCTTATACAATGCATGCTCGGTAAATACTTACGACCCTTATACAATATGTACTTCAGATGTTCTCTAAACTCACTCTTTTGTATTAAAGGGTGAGTGCGCTAAAAGTGGTGTTGCGTTAACACCACTTCAAGGCTACGAGGTATTACCGCATGCTACAATGAGTGGCAACCTGATTGACAATGACGAAAAGAATAGCTGATGTGGTAAGTCATTGTTAACCCATGTTGCGACGCTAAATACCCAAACATGTAGGTGTGTATACATGTTGCTACAAAGGTCCTGCAGTTGCTATTAGTATTAAAGAAACTAAAACGTTGGTGCACGTGGTAAATCGAAATCTCTACGTATTTTTACTCGTTGATGACGTTAATATGCGTAAGTTTATGACATCTGGAAATTAAAACCGTTACGTTCATTAAAATAGTTAATTAATTGCTATTATAATGACGATATTTCAACGTCCACCAACAGTGAGTGATGGCGTCAATGTACAAATGTGTGTTTACCAATAACTGCATAAGTAATGAATTTTAAAAAGATTGTACTTATAAATGATTCCGCATTTTCATATATTAATACACTAAGAACCAACATACATACATAAACGTCACGCCTGTAATCCCCGAAGGGCTGGGCAGAGGTGTACCTGGTAGTACACCCACATTTCGCCAGTTATGTTTAAGACCCATGTAATAGGAACACTAAGAACCCTTTTCCAGAATATCGCACTCATGGAGTGTATTGGCATAGTTAAAGTTAATATGAAGCAGCAGTGTAGAAAGCTTTGTATAACTTCGATCGCTAGAGCTAGACGACCACAGTACGAATTATTAGAGAAATATTGGAAGAAAAGATTTGAGGTCAGAGGATCAGCTTTGTTTATTGATAGCGGTCTGAACAACATCCCTGCTCCTAAGAAAGCTCTTTTTAGGATGGTTTGGTTTAACAGAACAAATTTTAATATTATCACTCAAATATAAAGCGTTTTGATTGTGGTATTTACCCTAAAATATGCACATAATGTTAGTACATGACGGAATTCGAGATAAAAATAGATGCCACCAGCAGATCTACTGACTAGTTGTTGACAATCTGAAGAAGGGCGTGAAATACTTAATGAACGCACCAACGTCATTACAACCTCATTAACATACGTTGAAACACGTCACTTATCTACAACAATGTTACCTCAACAAAACCCGAGTACAATTAAACGCACGTTACTAAGGCTTGCTACCATATTTGAAATAATCCGTCCTGTAATATAAATGCAAATACTAACAGGTAAATTAGTAATACTTCCGCTTTGACATCACAGGGATAATATTGCAAAAGACCCTAAAACAGGCGTTTTTGTGTCTTTTTTAGGTATTTAACCGTTTGCAAGACTGTGGTTAAATGACAAATCGAAATGTGCCCAGCACGCCAGGCGTCACGGCTACATGAAGAATTTAAAGGATTCATTCATAGCTTCTTCTCTCCTTTTTTATTTTTACTTTTTCGACGTGGTGGCGATCAAGAGTCTGAGGAAAAACAAGATAAAATCACCCGCATATTACTAAAGGGGGTCGGTAGACTCTTTATCTATACAGGGCGGATCGGAATCGTTCGTCAGTTTTTTTTTTATTTGTAAGTTTTTCTTCACTCCGCCCTACGTTCTTTACTTCGTTTTAAACAACGTTTGTATAAAAAAATACATAATATTTTAATGAACCCAATGATATTTTAAATTAAAAGTAAAAAAATCGCAGTTTAATCTCATTATGTTAGACAGAAATCATGTTTGCTTACAGTTAGGTCCAGCCAGATTGTAGGATCTCACTCTGCTAAATCGCAATCCCTATCTACACATAAAATAGCAGATATAAAAAACAAGTTGATATTATGTATTTTCAGTTGATGTAATAGGTCCGAAGATAAACTGAATGCAGAAAGTGCTATATGTTTATTACACAATCAATCACATTGAACAGCGTTAGAAGTGAAATCATCGCTGAATGATGGCTGCTCTCGTAACAAGGAGCAAACATAAAAAAGTTATAATTAATGAATACATTAGGATTTATGGAAAAAAATATTATTCAAAATCTTAGGTATGAAGGTGATTGGTTTTCTGAGAATGCGTAAATGTACTTAATACCTATAGGTTCTCAGAAGTCAATGTGGTTATTTTCTCACATGTAGGAGGATAATCGTGAGCTGCAGCAAAAACTAATTTTTGACTACATCATGCGTATGCGCGTCATGATTATTTTAGCATAAAATCAACTCTTAAACCAGAATTGTAATTGAGAGATTAAAGTATTGAGGTCTTGTATGTACTTGGGGTCTGAAACGACGTACTTCGCACAGAAATGGTGCATATAAACGTATGGAAACAATGAAATTCCGCAAATGCTAACAGTACACCGATAAGGTGGAGAGTGAAGGGGGCACTGCTACATACAAGCGATTTTCATTACGTCACTTACGTAGGTCAAACATTACATATTACACAAATAGCTAGTTAACGTACTTGAGTTCAATATTAAGGCTTATTTAATCGCTGAAGGTGTTTTAGCGAACTTGTGACAGGTATCAGCTTGACAAAGGCTAATTTACGATACAATAAATTATTGTACATGTTATTATCTAGTAATTTGGTTTGTCTTTGTAGTATTAAAGTTCAGGAGTATGGCCTTGAACTTTATCTTACGGCAGCGACTGTGTCGATGCACAAGGTAGCTTTATTTTTCACTAGCAGACACCCGTGACTTCGTCTGCTTATGAGGCCTAACTTATGTCCTATATTTAATTTTGAAGTATAAGCTATAAAACATACTGTAAAATTTCATTAAAACCCATATAAGTAGTCTCTGCGTGAAATAGTAAAAACACATACATACCTACATCCTCACAAACTTTCATGTTTACGATATTAGTAGGATAAGATACTACGTCGCTACAATACAACTGCTGGTACGAAAGCAATAAAATTACAAAATAATTTGAAACTGTGTACGCTACTGCACTTTACATAACTTTCAATTTTAATGGCATTTTGTAACAGTTAACAATACGAGTAAGTTAATTGATTTTACTATTTTATGAAAAGTGCATGTGTAATGGAGTGTCGACGCTGGTACGGTAAATGTTGTGTCGATACTTCAATCGGCACAAAGTTAACTCAATGTGTCGATAAGGAACAAATCGCTCATTAGAAAAGTCAACACAATTGTTGAAACGAGACACAAAATGAACAATGGACCTCGTCATAATTGGTTGACGTCACTTGCCTTTATTTCATATTTTTTTTGATAATATACTTAATTGCATTACCATTCATAAAGCGTGAAGCATGCATTTTCAGCGCGTTTTTTTTGTGGTATGAATGGTATAAATAAATGGCCTCCATTAAATTTATGTGTGTGAAAAACAATTCATCATTGAAGGTTCCAGTAATCGGGTTTAGGCTTTACCGACCTCGCAAGGTCGAAATCACCATCTTTTTTTACTGAACGAGCATCAAAGAGGGTTTCCTCTTTTTGATGTGTAGCGATTTTTAAATTCGATTCTGAGTTAGAAATAATAAGGAGTCAAACAGTTCCTTCATAAATAATATTCGTTTGACTGGCATAATGATAAAAAGACCATTTGAAATTTTATGTAGGTTGCTTCACGTTTTCGGTCTGAAAACTTTTATAATAATATTTATTAATAGTTAATTACTCAACAACATAGTTTCATACTCATAATAAAGCTTAATCCCCATTGAAAATGTATCTTCACTACTTTGGATGACCTACTAAAGATTACAGTTCGATTAAATTTTCTTAGTCAAGTTACCATTTTGTAATAAAATATTTGTATTATGCGTTTCAAATGAGAATAGGAATGACTTTGCGCCATGTTGTGACGTCATAGCTGCCAATTCGAATAAATTTGGTAAGATCAGCAAAGCAAGGTTTTTTCTAAATACAATTTATTTACAAACGCATAATTTTCTAAATTGTACTGTGAAAGTATTTGTTCACATTGGAGATAATCTCTCGAGCGCTCCCATGCACAACACTCGTTCACACATTTTCGAGCAGTCAGGGAGATGAAAACAAAAACAAATATCAACAACAACAACAACAAACAACCGTGTAACAAACAGAATTAATAAATAAAACGTAAGCACCCCACAAGACTAATTAATTTAAGACGTTTTTTTAATTTTGAATAACTTCGACTCGGTAAAACAAAAAAAAGGAAATAATTGAAACGAGATTAAGGTTTCGTTGCAGGCCGTACTTTTCAAGCGACATTTGACTGATAGAGGTCATTGACGTTCCTATTCTTTTTTTTGCATTTGCATAGCAAATTATAGTGATGTTCCCACACAGTTGCCGATGAGACAAGTCGTGATCGCAAAAACCGTCTAAATGATTTGCGACAACAGTTTTAAGGACAAATCTAGTGATTTTTTTATTGATATTTTAAGAGATTAAGAGATATCGTAGCAAGGTACGCGAAAACAGGAAAATGAAAAATGGATGGATGTTTACGTAATTCCATTGTAACGGAGGAAAACATTGACAACAAAGAATTGTCGTCAAGTGGATGGGATATCTTGTGTTATGTCCATTATTGGCATCGTCCGTAACGAAAGTGCCTTCGTGGCCTTGGCGGTAGGTCGATCGCGAAACTGGAACAGCAAATTATGAATTTTTGACGCTTTATATGGTAATTAGGTATCGTAACCATTCTCCACCATCATAAGAAACGCATAAATTGCAAGTTTTTTGTAACATACCAGTGATTATGCGGATAAACAAACAACAAAACAGCGACAAATGATCACGTCTGGCAAACAGTCATTTATAAAGAATCTATGAAGCTCGCATTTAATTACGTGATGGTGCGTTTATATTTACTCAATTATAATCAAAATGGAATTTACACGTGTTGCAATAAGCGGAGCATTGTTGATTTTAAATAGGCGACTGACGTAAATATTACAGTTCGCAACCATAAGAAAATAGCACTTGAAGTATTAAAATCCTTTTCTTATTTCATTGTGAAATGCTCGAGTGCATGCCGGAAAATGTAATAAATAAAAGTTTGAAAATGTTAATGGCCCTTACTGGGCCGTACATAACATACCTACTCGCTTTAAATAATTTAAATATGACGATGCTCTTTGTCCGAGAAAAGCAGAGTCCTTCGCTGAATTTAAAGTATCCTCGAGCTCGTTCAATGCCATGTAATATTTCTCACGAGGCGCACAAAGGTTGACCCGGCGAAAACCATAAATTTTATAGTCGTCCCGATATTGAATTTTGCAATTTATGCGGCTCCGTTATAACAAATAAATATTCTTCATATGATTTGTTATTTATTTCGGTCACGTGACCTTGGCTTTACAACACTGATTCCATGATTGTGCGTTACTGTCAAATGTTGAGTTCAATCATTTATGTATCGCAGCGTAGTGGAAGGTCAGGTCAAGCTCAAGTGTTATGTATATGTGGCATTATGCATTCGGAAAGAATTTCAGATCACAGTTGGTAGAATAACTATTTTACAATTTTAATAAGGCTTCTAGTAATAACTGTTGACTATGGATAAGAAACGGGAATTGAATTAGATTTGAATTTACGACGTGCATTCAATCTACGATTACCAGGGAATGGAAACGGACGAAATGGGAATGACATTACCGGATACCTGAACATCCTATGCTTATGTAAATCGCAGTTGCTAAAGGATGAAGAAGACGAAGATAGTACCTACCGCAGAACGGGGTTAAATTGAATAACAAACCCATGTCCTTTTTACAATCGTAAAATAAATACTTGCTAACGATGCTATAGTAAAGAGTATTACTAGTTAGTGATAAAAAATGTCGTTAAATAAAATATTATTGAAAATGAGGCTGTTTTGATAATACCCACTTATTTAAATGATCTCCACTTCGTGTAACAATCAAAGTCACCTCGTACCGGCACCCAATGCTAAAAATGTATGAATCTTGGCGTACCTGTACGCAGGGCTTGTTGAGTGATACGCAGAGGCCATCAGCGTCCTTGCTGTAGTGCTCCACAAGTTCCTGCAGCGTACGGAAGGTCGTGCGCCTGGCGATGAAAAAACCGCCCTCGTCCAACTGTCTGATGCGGTAATGCTTCACCGTATCTCCGTCTCGCACTGTGAACAAGAATTATTCATTAATTTGCATTTTATTGCAATACAAATTGCGTAAAAGTGGAGTACGAATGATAATAGCGAATTTAATGTTTTGTAATTTTGATGCAAACATGTCATAATGCAAAGAATTAATTAAGATGAGCATTATTTTGGTAATTAATCAGCCGTATAAAATACGACTATTCATTCATGACCACAATATTGATCTACTTTTGAATAGTTCAAAAAACTGCTTTTCAATTTAAACAATAACAGCAAATGCAGCCTTACTCCATAGTTAAATATAGATAGCAAGATAAACGTTTCAAAACATTGCAAAAGTTGTGTTAGGTCACAAATGAAATATAGATCCAGTCATCAAAGTAGCGCCACAGAGGCGAGCCAACGAGTTCAACAGAAATAAGAACAGTATATCCATCAAAATGTCTCAAAAAGAAAGTTTTAATTCTAGGAAGTCACAAAGAGAGACTAACTTATTCTTTATCGGGGCACAGATCTGAGGTTTTTGTCTCTGTCATATATATACTTGTCTTAGGTCGTACAACTTGCATCTCGACCTTGCGAGACAGTCGGAGACCACAAGAATACAGACGCCGATATAATAATATTAATGGGTGAAGTTCTCAGAATCTTCGCGTCAGATTTTGGCGATTCGATTCAGTTGATGAAGGTAATTCAAAAGTGACGTTTAATCAGGTTTTCATTTAAGTCAGCAAGCTTAGAATTTGTTGCGTTCTTTTCTATTTGATTTTGTTGTTGCTTTGCTTATGTGTCTTATGCAAGCATTCATTGATAATTTAGTTCTGTTCCCATCTGCTGACACTGGTCGTCTCTTAGCCACTAAATGAATAGTTCCCATTCCCAAGTCCATGGAGTATCTTCCATTTGCATCCATAAGAATATTCCTATTTGAATGGGCAACTAGTTTCATATCGCTGACTTATTAACTCCTTGACAATATAGTGATAATAAAGTGCCTGTAGTTTTATTGTAACAATCGTTTAAGTTTGGTGTAAAATTTACATAACGATGCAGAAAATATGCAAAGAAATAAATGCAAATCGAGATATTACAACGTGTTATCGCAGTTCGACTTTGCTGAAGTAATTCTAATGTGACGATAAAAAGTACGTGATGAATCAGAAAATAGATGTAGAAAGCCTTGTAACATTTGAATCTTAACGTGATGTGATTGAGTTTAAATCATATAATTTTTATAAGCTTTTTTACATGGTGCTGTGTGTGCAAGATCATTTTACAGATCAAATGCGCTTGCACTGCTGTTGTGTGTTTTTACTATACCACGTAGAAAAATAAGAACAACATTAAGTACATAATATGTTTTACCAGACCCTAAAAATAGTAAGCCTTATATTGTGTGAGACTATATTGAGGCCCTATACTAGACTCTGATAAGTGTAATTGTTAGCGTCATCAAAGCGATTTAGTTTACTTTGTTTTTTTTTTTTATTTTATTAACTATCTAGCCAAAGTTTATGCAGGTAACTCATTAAACTCTTGGTAGTACGGCGTATATTTAATCTTTTTTGCGCGTTATTTATTTTTTAATACAAATTCAGGCTGTCAGAAAAGATACAAATAACTGCAAGCTCGCCTTAATGAACATATATGTCTCATTCGGTTAGCTAATACATTTCTTTGCCTCCATTTTCGCAAAATTTAGTGAATTAGTAAGATCAAGAAACGAATTTACTATGTCAATGTTTAAATGTTGACTCTGGTTGAGACCGGCCATTTTATTTTTCACCAGGATGTAAGTTTTTTAAAGTAGAACCGTTTATAAATATTTTTTAGAGCAGCTATACCCAATAATGGCCAAATTCTTTACGACTGGCAAAAGATACTCAAATGAGACTGATACAGATTTTTACAAAAACGTGATCGGAGACGGTTATCTATGCACTCTTGGGAAATTTACTCTGTATACTAACTATTTAAGTAAGATACAAATTGAAGTAACATTTCTTAGTTCTCTTGAATGCATCCCGTAGGCTTCCTATTTATATTTAAAGGCGTCAAAGATATTAGATAATAAGAAAATAGCTTGCCATAACTATTAACCATGAATGCTGCTGGGTACTAGGAGAAAAGTTGGTAGTAGGTACCTACATGAAAATGAGAGCAGATTATCATAACCCGTTCTATTAGAACATTCTTTAATAATTATTAATGAATACATGGCGTTATATCGATAAAAACTCGAATAAGAATTGGAGGTTTTATGTTATGCACGCCAAATACCGTATTTGTTTAAAAAAATACACCAAAGCTAAGCGCACATAATATCTGCAACGGGGCGCATCATATCTCATCGCCTTTTAATAAAAAAGTATGGTGTCTCGATGCAGATGTGTGTGCGAAGTGCGATGGTTTATTCAGAACATACGAATATGATGTAGGAGGCTATGCAATGTGGTACGGCCCGCCCCAGCCTGCGTCAGCTTTATTTAGTTCATTTATAATATTAGTTAAGTATCGTCTTTGTTAAATGATGAAACTTAAGGCTTATTTGCTTTAGTCAGTAACTCGTATTATACTTTAGATCGTGAGAATCTCATTAATCCGGAGTACAAAGTAAATGACGAATAGCAAATATAGTTTTAAACGTCATGTGCAAGGGCTCCGAATGCGGGTTGTGTCAACATTTCAGAGAACTGGCACAAAAGAAGTAGGTAGGCTGCGTAATCTTCTGAAGGTATTCTCAGGACTGGTGCAGTTCGCCCGCGAGCCTATCAGGAGATTTGCGCTACGATTCATATCGGCTGATCTAAACGGGCCATTAAATAGTTCTATTTTAGTTTTGCCAATAGCGTCGGTAAAGTGCTAACAGTGAATCTGAGTCATGTTCAAATAAACTAGTCCCAGCACTTAAAGTGCGAAATATAGAAAACTAAACCTCACAGTTCTGCGAAGATTAGTAGACAAACTATGCACTGTCAACAATATCTGAATTCGCACGTTAGCAAGTACATATAAGTTTGGTCTGCGGGAAATTTAGATTTGCTGAAGTGAAAGAATCAAAACTTCACTTACTTACATCGATCGAGAAAGCAGTTGGAAAATGTGTTAGCTACTGACAACGGGTTTTTATGAGGGATCAATATTGGCTCTCGTAAAGGTAATTCAGTGTGAAGATATAAATGATCAGTGATATACCCTAATGATGGCGATAGTTCTTTCTATAACTTAATAATTATATAAAATGCATCTCCCGAGCGACGTTCGGTTGTGAAAGTTTATGCGAACAACACACTCGCAGGGAAGTGATATACAAACCAAGCGTAGAATTCTTTGCTGGAAATATAAAATTAAAAATGTTTTTATTTTATTTTCATATTTCATGTTTTTCTATTTTTCCTCGATAAATCATTTACATTTGGACGGCTATGGCCATCCATTGTGAATATTTGTGTTATTATTAGAATATTTTCCCCGTGGTAGCCAGGTGGAGTATCGATTGACGTTAAAAATAGAACAGATTCTCGGAATGTCGGCCATACCCGTTTTGTGTCCCAAATATGAACAGGAATCCAAGCGGAATGGTTCTGCTTGGGAAAACAATGGACGAAAAGACACTATGGAAACATAGCCCATTTGTGACGCAGCAGTTTCGTTCAAAAGTATTTTGTTAAGAAAATAATAATCATTTAAATTCAACAAATATGCAAATCTAAAACAGCTTTCACCTTCAAATTGTAATGGACGGCGCATTAAGTAAAGATAAAAACTTTTTCCGGGAAAAATCGTCAACATAAAGTTAACAATTATTGTAAACGGATTAGACATGTTTATAATATTTTTATCGTACCTACTTTATCGTAGAGTTCTCGATCGTATTTAGCAAACTATATAGCATCAGGTAAATTGCTTGAATTACGTCTTATTCAACTAATGACACGGGCTTAACAAGCATAAACCGGACCTAATGAAGATTGACTGCAGAAATAAGAGAACTCTTATTTATGTCGTTCGCGTTAACGATACTGCGGTTAAAATGTGCGTTCTAAAAAAAGGACACAATGTTTCTTTTGAAATAGGTATTGTTCTTAAGAGCTATTAGTTGGCAATGTTGGCATCCAATAAAGGTATTTGATAGTTATTATGTTCTGAGAAACCACTAGAATAAAAAGCAGATAAACGTCCTTGATGTTACAATAACGTGATGTAAGATTGTCGCGCGACTACTGATCTAGATTATATCAACGCGCAATAATACCTATTACAAAATACAATTAATAAATTAAAAGATTCCTTTACAACACACGCAGACGCCTTAGGAATATTTTGATTTATTCTCCCAGTATCAATTAAGAAATATTTCTTTCATTCGATCTTGATGAAACAAACTACAAGAGGAAAAAGACAAGACCTTTATTTTTCCCTACATGTTCTTTTTAATGTTTACTGAATTTACTAACGGAGTCTAGGTGCTTTTTGTTTTATTGTGTAACCCTAAATATTCTAACGTAAGTAGAATACTCATGAAAAAAAATATAATTTAGTTATTTTTCTAGCGTCTTAATATGTAAGAAAATTGTTTTTAGGTACAACAAATGGTTTTCACTGGACAATGTCTGTTGCAACTTACCATGCAGTTCTCATGGAAAATACAATAATATCATTAACAATACTTACCTACACTGTGTGGAAAAACCGAAGTGCATTAAGTTTCGGTACGTTTGCTGCTCGTGACCTTCACGGCTAATCTTTAAATTTTGTAACAATTGCAACAATCCTTCAAGAAATTATCTTACTGAAAACTCCGACTTATTTTGTTCGAGGTCTATGTAGGACATAAATGTGAATCTGCAATTTTCTATGACTGCAATGTTTTTTGTGCTCACTACCTAATCTAACAGGAAAGATGTAAGAGAATAGCAATATAATATATTATGTCCCCGCATTCAATTAACGTTAATAGGTACAATATCGCTATTTGCATATTGACGTGCTTATATAGTTTTATAAAAAAATAAACATTATTTTATGCGCAGCGGTAATATTTAGAACGAATTGAACTAGTCAAACAGTAAACCGTATTTTATGCAAATGTTAAATAAATATAATTTAATATGTGGGTTGCAGAGTCTGCCTTAATGCGCTCGTAAAGATGACCGCTGTCACGTCTCTGCATTTTGTTTGGAATGCAATAAGATGGCTCGGAGCAATCCAAAATAGTTAAAAATGTAGCTGAGGCCTTGCATTTATAAACAATACTAATTAGCAGATATCGAGGCAGTCATTGAGTTGTTCGGTCTTTGTTCCCACGGCGCCTGCGCTAGGGGCCTTAGAAAAACTTTCAACCGGTTTGGCGTCGTGATCGAATCGCGCAGAACCACTGGATGCGTTTGTAACAGGATAGCACTTAGCACTATGCTGCGTGCCACAGGACGTACGATGAATCATCGCCAACCAGTAGGTACCACATAACATAAATATTCTTCTATTTTCCGAGCTAACAAGATGATTATAATTACTGTATACTGCTGTGTTTATTAAGTAAACGATTTCCTATTAGGAAATTATCAATAAATATGAATTATTTTATGACGTGAATATTACCTGATAGCGAGAAGTCATTATGGCGGCTCTCGGAGTCTCGGATGAGGAAAGCGCCATGTTCGTTCTCGGGAAGGAGCAATTTCTTCTCCGCTTCGATTCGTTTTATTTTGCGGAAGTACCATCTGTAACAACAATATAAGAACTTAGAAATATGCGAGTTATTAAAGTTACGATTAATTTAACTGAAGGTTGATAATCAGAATCGCATACGTGCAGTGTTAAATTACGTGTTTACTTACGGTTTAAATCAAATTGAAGGTAAAAAGTATGATTCATCATATAGACAACAATATAAAACTTGAACGCATTTAAAAAGTCTATTATGATGCCATTAAAATTAACACAAGTAGCAACAAAAGAGTTAATATAAACAACGTAATTAATACTGCACATCCACTAGCTGACAAGCTAATGAATTGTCCATGTGAGAAGTGTTTCATTATGTTGTACTTAGTGAGATTATCATTGTAATGACAGTATGAGTATATAAAGGACCGGTATCGCTCCCGTAGGGTGACAGAAAGCGGCTTGTCGGTGACTCAACGAGCACGAATGAATAGTATTCTGCATTCAATTGACGTACGCTCACTGCGTCCGCGCCGGAGACAAACTTATTGTAGTAACCGCTTTTAACATGAGCCCCGCTGCTAACAATGAATCATAATTTGTCACCTTAGATATAGAAATACCACAAATTGTACAGTAACACCGGGACGAATTCTAAACAAACGACGATGTCTACAGACAAATTGCAATTGTGATGGTCATACTAATAAGAGCATAAATCAGGTTCAATTAATGATTGCAACACGAAGCTTAGTAGGGGTTTGACAATAGCATTGCAACAAATCCTGCGACAGACGGCCGAGGTCGTCGGGCTCTTATGATATAAAAATAGTGAACATCTAAGTACAGCCGTAAAACGGTAAACTGTAAACAGTAAAAAGAACCACGATTACTCTCAACGATCATATTTTTAGAAATGCTGCAACTTAGTACAGCAACCTTGTGTGTTGTTAAGCGAAAAGTTTAGAAACAATTACCTACGTCAATTACTAATCTATTTACGTGAAATCGACACACGAAATTGGATTTGGGTTAAGTATTTTAATTTCGTTATATTTTTGTCTCAATGACTAACCGGAAGTAATTGACAGCTGATTGGTAAAGTAACATTCAATTAACTGAAACAAGACGAATGAACCTTGGGTAGGTGTTCATTGATGGCAAAATTATTTGCTATCCAGAAGCTGGATACTGATAACATCGTCTACGTCTACACAATAATTTCATCTCGTTCGTGACTGGAAAAGCTGATTGATCTATGATAACTACTATTGTTCAAAAGATTGTTCCGCTTGAGAATCACGGATGGACCATTGCGCTGTAATTAAATGGACGACTCAGAGCACGATAGTTATCAGAAGCCTGATACCTATCTCTGAAGGTACAGTCAACCGCACGTCAGAACAATTTGACATTGACAGCGCCTTTATCGGTATTTCCGAAGACATAGTAGTTTCAATTTATGTGCAGTCGGCTGCACATTTACATAAACATAAACATAACGTCACGCCTGTCATCCCCGAAGGGCTAGGCTGAAATGTACCTGGTAGTACATCCACATTTCGCCAGTTATGTTCAAGTCCCATGTAATAGGGGGCGAGCCTATTGCCATCAATCGGGCACAAATCCAGACTCCGGGCTGCTACTGAGAAATTCCAGATAGAAAACCTCAATAACACTTTGCCCGACCTGGGGATCGAACCCGAGACCTCAAGCACACACTGCGCACTGCAGCTGCACATTTAACGTATTATTTAAGAAAATATGATGGAACGGATTTAAAAAAGCTAGTTTCGTAACAAAATTCACAATAGATAGCTATTACTAGGTTCTTTTTAGTCATTTGAAATACCCCAACGGTATTATATCACACTTACTAAACTTTTGTTGGTTTTATCTTGATGTTGTGTATAGAAACTAAACATAAATAGACTTGATACTTTCAAGTGGGTATATCTTTTACACAACAACTCGCTAATAGTTTAAGAAGAATAAACTTACGTAGCGATATCTAAGAGCAATCGCAGAATAATGTGAATTTTTGCAATTCCGAAATGGGCATCACAAAGGTCGACCTGCGACCTACTTTTCACAAAAAACACATTATAACCACGTAGCGTTACAAAACGATCAAAATTGTATGTTAACCAACGTCTATTTATTTTTATCCTGCAAGCCAGGAGCTATCTCAAGCCTTGCACCGGCAAATAGCTTGCAGCCTCGTAGCTATTTCAATAGCCCAGCTGCATCTAGTTAAAATTCTATAATCGTCAAACAGGCTATCAGGCCAATAACAATTTCAGATGATATTATGGAGGAAAATTATTATGAACAATGTCGCATACGCTATAAAAATGAGACATGAAAAGGGCGCCACGGGCTGTAACTACGAATGCCTTCGGTGAGACCTCGGCACGCACTAAGGGCATACTTAGGGTCATAGATCGGTAACTAGCAGATAGCGTCGAAGGTCTTAACGTGGAAAACGCACACAGAATTGATTAATAATGCACATGTTTATTAAGCTAATTAATTTCCTCAATAATAAGAAATAGAAAGTATTCAAAACGATGTAATCATGACTAGACAGAAAGTAAGCTTCATTGAGAGTAGGTGTAACAACTGAACTCCGCTCATACTAGAAGAAATTATCTAAGCGTAAAAGATCTAGAAAGTCAATTCATAAAAGTCTATGCAAGTTGTAATTAAGGATCAAGCTTGCATTAAAAAGATATTTTGAAAGAGGTCTTTGCCCCATTATTATTTCGCTGATTTTTTCCACCCACTGTCGCCAAAAATCCTCATGAGTGCCATTCGTGAGCCCCCTAATTAAAACTTGAACTAGTAGACCTGACAACAACACAAGTATATCAATGTGCCAGACAGAAAGAGCGACCTTGACCCCCTATATGCGAAGAGAAATCGTCATCTGTATCATGAATCATACCCACATATTATTAGACCTTCTCTATACACAGAATTTTGTGTGTATGATATCATTTAACGATTTAAGGTAAGGGAACTTACGTAACGATTACTGAGAATACTAATAAAGCAATATGCAAGGTTTTTTTGAGGAGGAAGTTTAAATTAGAAGATTAGCAGTGTTTGCGATCACTTATAAAATTGTAAAAAGTTTAGCAAACAAGTTATATTTGTACAAAATGTCGGGCGACACTACACAAGCATGTTCCCGATTCGAATAAAGCTTATTTAAACAAGCTACTTTGCCGCTATATTTATTCTAGTAGATACGTTTCAATTGCAGATTTTCGAAAGTGCAAATAGCATTGTGCAAATTTAACTTGCTTCTTTGTCTAGACTTGGGAAAAAGTTTAGTAAAAGTGTTAGTTTGTCAATATAAAGTGTAATTTTGCATTCGTTTATTATGTGTTTCGAATAATATCCATATTTTAGGTTATCATAATTGTTTGTCACGGAGATAACTAATAAGAATCGCTTACCTTACGTAATGATCTGTCAAAGCAGTGAATACTACGAAATAGAATGTCATAGGCAGGTTGCTAGCAATAAAGGTGGGGGACGGAAATTCCTAATAAATATCATTATTGGGTTTGTTATATAAGCGAGTTTCCGGTTTGCAAACATCTCAATTAGAATAATCCTATAGTATTGATAACTCGAAGATAAATTATTAAAACTTGAAATGCAAATTTTTATTTACGATAATTGCCGTCATGTTGAATGACCGACTATTATACGAACCACGTGCCAAAATTGGTGTATTATTCGATAACATAAACATAGCATCTTACTACTTTTGTTGTGATAAGAAAAAAAATAATTCCCCTCGCTATTATCTATAAAACTGCCAGTAGATCTAATATTATCATATTATGTAAGTGTTTTTGGGCTCAATGTCAAGAAAATTTGACCTATACCCTTTGACATCGAGACCTAAAGGCGCGCAATCAAGGGGAATTAATTACGTGACTTTCGCTCAGAGTTTTATAATAAAGCGAGTTAAGCAGAGGCGTCGGTCATCGACCTTCGCGTGCCGATGTAGCCACAACTTTTTTGCTAAGCCAGTCTCGCCTGGCTCCGGGTTGCTCGCTAGATGGGTTATCTAATTATAGGGTCTCCCTCTCGGGATGGACAAGTAAGTTTGCCTTAAACTTCTATACCAGTTGCTTTTTTTCAGGGGATAGAGCGATACCGTTTCAACAAGATCTTTTTATAGGATGTCTAGAAGTGACCGGATCAGCTCAGTGCTGTTTGAAATAGAAACATGACTACAATTCTGGGTTATTAAATATAGACAAGTTAATGTAATGTTGACACAACTTGATTAGAAAATTGGCAAGATAGGTTGGATAAAGAAAAATGAGGACACGTGTGACAAAACGTTTAGTTGAAGTGGCCTATAATTGTTCGTGCGTGTCAATTCAACTTTTAAAAACCGAGTTAATTGGATCTTAACGCAGTGAATTGAAAAGAAAGGTTTTAATACCGTGGAAAAATCTTTTGTGGAACAGGGATGTGTCACTCCCTTAATATTGTCAAGAATTTTGCCAGCGACTTCTTCCGCGTAGAATTTGGAATTTCCCCATTCCAACTTGCTTCTTTTTGATAACCTCTTTTGGGTGAATTAACCGGTCATAGTTTGTGGTGGTTGGTTGCCTACGTCATAAAAATAACGTACTGTCCAAATTACACGTTTTCAGCTTAAGCGGATAATGCTCTGTATGGTCTGTATGGATGAATCAGTCAAGCAGGACATTTGTCTTTATTTCCAACCTCTTATCACAGTGACATTGAATGAATGACAATGCAAACGTCAAACGTGTGAAAAACAAAACCCAACGCGGAAAGTTGAGATGCATGGACTACAAACCCCATTTGAGATAATTGTATTTTGAACGGTATATTTTGCGAGCAATATGGGTTTCGTCCGTTACTTGTTCGGGCAAGTGACAGATAAGGATATCAGTCATAGAAATGGCGACATCGATTGAATTCACAATAAGACTTCTCAGATACCTTGCTTGTTTGCTAGGTGCTAAGAATTGTGACACAGATAATACCCGAAACCTGGTCACGATAACCTGACAAGTTTCCATGCACGATAGAAATCGTCATGTCGGGTATGACGGCCAGTAGTAAATAAGTCATTCGAACGACGTCAAAACAATCAAAATGGCACTGTTATTTAAGATATAAGACATTTAGAAATCTGTTAGCGTAGCGAGAACTATTAGCGAACTTCACAAAGAGTCGTTAAAAATAACTGCCGTCTGTTAATCAGGTAAGGGCATGATGCGAAACGTAGAACAACCAATGATAAGTACTGCGAATCACTGGTAGAAATAGTCTTTGTCGACAGTCATCATTCATTAGATTCAGTAGGTGATGACTCGACTCTGTTTAAGGTAGACAGTTCTACAAACGATTGTATTTAAATGTTTAGTTATGTCTTCTTAGGAAACCAGCCAAACACACAGCTAAGTCACTCCTGGCACAGTTCGATAAGGTTTACTGCAACTGCGATTAATGTTTGAATTTAATAACAAGCTTACAAGAGTAACCGTACAGTAATATGGTGTAGATTGTGTTACTGTTATAGTAACTCGTATTCGAAAATGGTATGCTCGAAAACATCCGCAGGAGCAACAATTATCGACGGAGGTCGGTGTGCGCTGGCGCAGGCGGTGCGCCCAGCGGCAGTAAAAAGTAAAAACAAATCATAAAAACCAGTTGTATTGTTCTTTCGCAAGAGACGAACAGGCTTTTTGATAAGAAACGAGTCATTTTCATCGATTTTCTAACACGTGTCTAGTTTGTATAACAAAGAAACATTTGCAATGCAAAGTTATTGTTCGATAAACAGAGCGTTTGTCCAAGGTACGCAGACAGACTTAAACGATTACTGTGGGGCATTCAATATGAGAGTGTCATTGACAAAATATAATAAACGCCATGATTCACGATTTGAATAGAAAGCGAGATGTAAGATATTGAAAAAAGAAGCAAGTTAATTTTTGACGCTACGGAGACTACTGAGACGTCACGAAACGGAACCTAAATGTTCGACATAGTGAAAGTGAGTAAGAAGCAATTCATGTTACAAAACAAATTTTAGTCTGTTTTAATTTTTTATCAATATAAAGTTACGCGATGTCGAAAATACGCAATACATTGTTGTAGCAGAACGATGGAGTCCAAGGGGCGACATGTTGTTTAATTCTTATAGTGTAAGAGGAAAAATCAATTACTTTTGATTCCAAATGAGTTCTTCTTCATTTTCGAAGGCCAAATCAGCTTGCATGATTTGTTGCACAAATGATAGCTGGCGAGGCGGCATCACAATTCACAACCACACCCGACAGATGTTTAAAGAAGATATTATATATACACGTTTTAATAAAATTTGTTCCATTTGGAACTGCAGCAATGTAACTAGCACTCTATGAGTCTTACAAGCACATGTTTCCACTTTCAGCACATAATTAGATTTAAATATGCCAAAGACAATCGTCGACGTCATGTGCGTCTGCAAAACAAACACTAATGACGATAAGAAATCATTTACAATTCTATATCAATTTTCAATCAGAGTATTACTACATAATAAGATAAATGCGATTTCCTGGAGATTGATAAGAGATATAAAATAAACCTACAAGGTATACTACTTAAAAGTGACCGATTTGCCGTCAATAATATTATTAAGCATTTAGGAGTTAAAATTTAAATGAAAATTTGAGTGTGATTGTCAAATTAATCATGGTTTTCCTGAAAAGTAACAAGAAACTGTGAGAAAATGCAAAACAAACAAATAATTCGGTGTGAATGCTTTTGTTTCCGTCAAAGAACGCGTATGTTCATTTGGTACAATAGCTATGTTGATACATAACGAACACAACATTGATGTTTTCAGAATGGTAGCCACACAAAACAAAGTTAACTGATGTTGAAGCGGGGTGTAAAACAAAAATCCTAACGCATTACGGTGAATTGAGATCTTCTGTTTTTAACCGACTTCAAAAAAAGAGGAGGTTCTCAATTCAGTTGTATGTTCTTTTTTTCTTTAGTGTTTGTTACCTCAGTACTCCGTCATTTATTTATATACAAACTCTTCTTTTATTTGATAGGGTATACGAACAGATTGGTCCCATTTGTATCAAAACTCATATCTGATGAGGGATCTTCGAGGAATTCAGGGAACTCCTAAAAAAATATAGGTACACACGCACCGATTTTAACATTTTCAGTAACAAATCAAGCATTTTCATTTGGAAAATATGATTTGGTGAAGAAAAACTGATGAAGAAGACAGGCAACGGAACTCTTCAACGCATAACAGCAAATTATTCGCAATTGCTATACTCAGATGTCTATGCTGAGTTTTTGTATTTCCATAACATAACATTACACCTGTCTATTTTAAAAGGGGCCCGGCAGAGATGTACAGATTAATGTTTAGAAAGAACTACTTTTGCAATTGTTAACCGATTTCAATGATTCTTTCAAGTTTTGAAAGACTCTTTACATACAAAGAAACTAAAAATTACAAAATAAAAACTTTTTTACAAAAAAAAAACAACCGACTTCTTAAAAAAACACTAACAGGTGAAAAATAACTCCAGTTTCGGAAGTCGGTGGCCAAGGAACGAAACAAAACCACCAAAGCCACAGACTTCCGAAACTGGAGTTATTTTTCACCCGTTAGTGTTTTTTTAAGAAGTCGGTTGGTTTTTTGTAAAAATGTTTTCTTGCATATAAATTCTTGCAGCAACAATATTTACTATGGACATTATTTTGTTTCAGCTTTAAACACACACATCACATCACGCCTGTAGTCTCCGAAGGCGAGGTGTAGTACCTGTAGTATACCCACATTTCGCAAGTTACGTGAAAGTGCCTGTAATATGAGGTGATCTTGTTGCCATCACCGGGCAAAGCTTAGCAGCTATGACAAGTGCATTGTATTTGTAGTAGTTTTTTTGGCGGCCTAAGTGTTTAAAGAATAATTTTTTTTCAAACCTGAGAGACACGCGGCGCATCAGCCAATCACTTAGCTGCTGCACCAATCGTGCCGTCCAAACTCAATTCTCATAATAACAAACTAAATTTTGTATAGCAACACCGCTGTACAAAAATTAACAAACTAAACTTTGTATAGCAAATCCGTTATACAAAATTTAGTTTGTTGGCTTGAACATCAGTCTTGAGGCTGGGTTTTACCTGTTTGAGTAGGTTTTTTGTTAGACTTCAGGGTAAAAAAACCAAAACAATCAGATTGCGATTTGAGGGAAAATAAAAGTATTTTCCTATTTTGAAAAGGTTTAGGCCTGTATAGATTTGATTCCAGACGATTATATTTTTCACATGGCACCTTTGACTACTTCGCTATACTATGCATATCTTCCAATTGTGCTATCACTGAAACTGATATGACACAATTCAGAGAGTTTTAAAGTTTCATTAATGGCAGGCACCACTGTTTCATTCATTTGTTCATTGGAGTTGCCTATTATGATAAGCGGTGTTGTGCAAGTGGAGTGATTCTCAAGGCTCTCGGTGAAACTGACGTCGGTGCATCCGCTTACCTCGCTTCAGCACAAGTGTTGCTGTTTCCCTAATAGCACAATTGTGTTTTATAATTTAAAATATTAGTCTGTACCTTATTCCATCTTAATTTATTGCAAAATTGAAACATACGTAACAGATGACTCATTCAGGAAAAACAAGTATTCGTTCGGAGTTCAAACGAATTGAATAAATTATTCGTGTCCTAATTATTCAAGAAGATTGAGGAAGCGCATAAATTTCCGAGCAACAAAAGGTACTTACGTCAAAAATTCAAAGCACAGTCGCTTCCGATCGACAGGCAGTTAAGTTTTGTGAGCGTTACCTTCACGGCTCACTTCCTGAGCCTGCTTCCAATTGCCGAACTACGGGGAGGAAGACAGCGGCCACCGGTGCACCGACCGGCCGCGCAACCGTAGCCTTGGACGCGAGCTCCCTGCATTCTAATCGAGCGGCCTTGCGGAAGCGCGTGCCTCGAACCCGCTCTCGTAACACGGCCCCTTATCAACAGACTCGACAAATCACTACATTGACAGATATCGCCTTATCTTTATCACAACGTGTTGGAATCAAAAGGAAAACCGCGAGTTAATTTTTAACAAGAACTGTCAATTTATTGCCGCGGTTCTTGGTAGCGGACCGCACGTTAACCCCAGCGTACGTACTCTCTTATTGCCAAAAGAAAGATCGTAAGTCTGCATAAGTCATTGGAAACGATTACTACAAAGCTGTGGACGACTGGGGCCGTTCGTGAGGTGGTAACCAGTTCCACCCGCTGAACAGGTCGACATTGGTAAGTAGATCAACGTGGCTGGTACGGATGGCCGCGTCCAAAAATATGATCAAATGGAATGTATCTATGATGATAAGCTGGCAAATAGAAGACACATCAAATCTAACAAATAGTGCATGTTTCAGGAGACACGATAGATAATAACCATAATTTGCGTGCGACTTCGAATTTTCACCCCACCTACGTTTCTAGCCCTCCGCCCTGCCCCCCTAGCCAAATTACAAACGATTCGTATCTATTCTCTTTCTACAATCGAGAACGGCTCAAATCCCTTTGTTTTGACCACGTGACTTAGCGACACACGTTTGTAACTTGGCTAGGGGGGCTGGTCCTGGTGAATTCTACCAAAACTTATTTTCTTAGTGCGAGTGTGCCAATGTTCTACAAACGATGGCATTTGTACATGCACTATTACCGTTACTAATGTCGCCAAACTAGTACCTAGATTCTGGGCCTGCTCCATCAACATACTAAGAACACTTTATTTTTAGTTAATTAATGGATCAGATAAAATGCATTCTTGTCTTTATTTGTATACAAACTATACTCCATTTATAAATAGCATTAGAAAAAAAGAGGCTCGTATAAGTAGGAATGCAGAACATTTTATTTTAAAGATGGGTAAGTGAAAACAATTTATTTCAAATTGTTTTATTTTAAACTAGCTGCCCCGGCAAACTTCGTTGTGCCCTAGAGTCAATTTATTGCTCTTATCAATTTTTTTACATATTAGATATACATACGTTTAATAAGATGACAACTAATAGATCCAAACCAACAATAACTACTACTACTTTTAATGTAGCGAGTCTCTACTGTGATCTTATTTAAACATTTTTGTGTTCGATAGAATTAAAATTACAACATGTATATGTATATAATCTAACCTAACTGACCATACCTATCCTATAGCTAACCTAACTACCTAACCTAACTACCTTACTAAAATGCATTGATTTAAAAAATACTAAATTCATAATTTTAATCTGAACCTTACCTTCTTAGGTTTAGCTTAAGACTTGTCAATGTCAAATTGTCACCTGATAATGAACTGGCAAGTTTGACTCCTGTCATGTCATCCAAGATGGCGCTGCGTTTGAAAAATGTTTGAGACAACGAATATTCTTGATATTTATTTTTTCGAGGACTTTTCATGTTTTTTATTAATTATTATGCTATTCCGGACAAAGACAAGACATATATATAGATTTAAAAGAATAAAAGTGAAACGAAGAATGTGTCTGTGTTCATCCCTGTTTTTTTTTCGGTTTTTATGATTGACACAGTAATTTTCAACTTAAATGAAATAATATAACTAAATTAAATACATATCATTTCTTAAAATAAATTGCTGCAATGGTTACAACTAAGTGGGACAGCTGCTGTGAAAATAGATTATAATAAATTCGGCGTCTATCGTAATTGTAACATGCTTAATTGTACTTTCGTTATAAAGTGTGCATTAAAAATAGCCTTTTTAACTTCTGTCTAATGCTATTGTAAATGGAGTATATTGCTGTATTAAAATAATACAACTTTCCTAATATTATCGTCTGTGTTGTCTGTAAGAGATCGCTTTTAGCGATAAGGCCGCCCATTGTAACACCCTATGTAGCCTTTTAATTTATAATTTGTAAGTTTTTTTAGTTGTATTATCGATCACTTGAGCAATCTAGAAATGAGCTTTATAGATGGGTTTAGTAATGGGATGCTGATAGAACGAACTTCAAACAACGTGGGATCTCTGACAGTGTTGAAAATATTGAATGCAAAATGTCGGATGTGCTGATTTCGTGAATAAATATATATGTTTATGAATGGCAATATGTAGCCATCACTCACTGAAACGTGGAGAGTGAATTAGGCTGTAACAACCAAAAGACCCGGCAAATTAAAAGAAATAATGACAATCAACACTTACGGCATAGTCTGAAGTTTCATATACGCATCCAATGGGAAAGACTCCAAGTCTTTGTGGTTTACATTAGTTCCAGATAGACGTCTCTTTGTGCGAACCCAGCTACCTTTTTGTCGCCTAAACCCTTTCTCGCTTTTTAATAACTGGAGGTGGCGTTTCACTATATCATGCCACTTCCATTTCACTGTCGCTGGAGAATCACTGGCGGCATCTTCCTTGCATATTTGTAAACTGTCACTAAATCTTCTCATGTTTTGAAGATATATTTCATTCGATTTTGGCGGAAGGCTCTTTCGCCTCTCGTCAGCAATAATTACAGAGTCTTGCGAATTTTGTTCTGCTATCCATTTTGTTATGAAATCATTTTTATCACAGACTTGCATAATCACTGGCTCTTCTTTGGGAGGCGGTGGTATCCAATCCAAGCTGACCCATTGACTAGATTTAGGCTTGGATTTGAAAATTACATCTACCTCATCGTCGCAGTCCGAAGAGCCAATCGAACATACCGACGTCTTTTTCCTCGGAAATCGAGAACGGATAGATCTCCCTGCGGGGGATATTTCAGGATTTACACCGCTCTCAGTATTTTCCTCTTTTCTAACATCCTGCAAACTCTTTATACACTCAATATTAACATAAGAGTTTTCGGAGCACGAAGAGTCAAGACTAAACCTAGGGGTACTTCGATGCACAAACTTAGACCTAACAGCCATTTCCTCATTGCAAATATCAATATTTCCGCCACCAGTTTCGCGCTCATTCGTCAAAGAAATTCTTCGTTCATTTGATATGTCGTTTTCCATTTCAATTATTTTAGTCATGCTCGGAAAGTTGTTCTCTTTTTCAACTTCCATTATTCTAGTTAATCTTTGAGGACATTCTTTGTCCAACGATTCTGTACTATTTGTAATGGTAGAAAATGAATTGTCCTCATTCAATTCTATTATCCTGGTAATTCTTTGTAATGTCTCATTTTCTCCATCAGTACATATCGGTGAAGGCGCCTTGTCATTTTGAAATTCTATAATTCGAGTTATCCTTTGAGGGTGTTCTCTTTCCGATTCTATATTAACTGAGGTTGGGTTCAAGTCATCTAATTCTATAATTCTCGTTATTCTTTGAGGGTAAATATTTTCAGTCAACGATACTGATGAATCAGAAGTATTCGATTTAAAATTATCTTTAATAATTTCTTTGTGGCTATCTTCGAACTCTTTCATTTCTAAAATATCAGAAGAACTGAGAAAAGATGATTGACTGTCTAACATTTGAGTTGTCGTAATATTACACCTTTCGATTGTTACCTTTTCTTCTCTAGAATTATTGCGGCTCTTAGCTTTTTGTAAGGCGCTTTCAGTGAGGAAAACACAAGGCACTTCCACTTGCATGGACATTTTTCGTCTTCTGGTTGAATTTTCTTTTTCTTGATTAATGTCATTGTCGACATCTTCAGGAACCGCCGTATGCGGAAGGACAATAGGGGTCCCTGCTACCATACGCAAAAAATCAGTAACAGCGGCTATATGCGCTCCTGTTACAGCTCCTTGTAACTTAACACCAGATACTTGATGAGGCACAAGTTGATTATCGCGTATACACCATACTACGGGCAAAGCCCCTTCAGACACCATTGTCGTTATAGTCCAGTGTTCGTTTCGATATTGTCTCTACAACCTACTATTGTTTTTAATAAATACAACAAAAATCCAACAGTTTGTCACTAAGTAAAAGTATTATTTCGTTTCACTGGCGCATTTCCGGGCTGCGTCCTACACTTCGAATTTGAAAAAAGTACAAATAAGTATGCACATAGATTTGTTGTCGAAGAGACGGCATAGCGTGAACGCGCGCGGTAACGGGTGGTGGAGCGCGGCGTGCGTGCGCGTCCGGCGGAGGTCGCGAGAGATAAGGCGGTGAGAGTCGCACGCGCACCACTGCCGCCCGCCGCACGCCCCGCCATGCCGTCGCACCATCACCTTCGATCATACATCAATTTTCATCCGATGCACTCCTCGGGGGAATTATGTAACGGTATGGATAACCCATTTAAACCGTTAACCAACCTAGTCAAACCATGATTAGGCGGTCAAAAATATTTGACGATTTCAGATTGGTCTTACGCTCGATGTCATAGTTCATGTTCGTGCACTGAGTTCTACTAGATCAGACTACTTTTTTGAACCACTTACTGAGTAAATTCAATTTTTGAAGTCTAGACCAAGACCGATGCCAATTGTTTCTTGTCTTGCAATCTTCATTCTATTTACATAAAATATGCAAGGACTGGAATTCAAGTAGGTTTGCTACAGTGACGTAACGGATACGTACCAAAATTAGTAAAACATTCGTCGACCACGGACGTCGTTTATAGTCATTATCAACAATTTAGATTCTTGGTGATTAATAACTTATACTGTTTTCAATATTGTAAATGGAATCGGTTTTCATTGTTGCAAGTTAAGTAGGCAATCGAGAGCAGAGAGTTGTAAGTCACCCCATCTGATGTGGGGTCATCCTGTCGCATACAGTTAGGCCGCTTTGTGTTGGCCCTATTCGTGTCAGGACGGTCCATCACTCAGTCGTCGCGCCGGCCGATGCAATACCGCAAGCTTTATGCAAGCCCATCTTCTTGTTTGTAATATTCTCAGAGTGCCAGCACCTTCTTCGGTAATTACATTCAGAATTGTTTTCCTAGATTTTATTCACGATATACAACCATTAACATTCTGGTGCATTATTGAAAACATCTGAGGAATTTACTTTAAAACGCGCAAATAGCGTTTATGGTTTCTTTAAAACTTTTATCTAAGTGCATAAAGAAAGCAATAAGGTAATTAATAGTACCTAGATAAATTAAGTAAATGCGCATAGATAGTGGGTACGAGTATACACATGTAACACCGTCATGCGCAAATGCCAGTGGACAGTTAGGCTCGGCGCCAACGCAGCTTGCGATGCGCCACCCGTATCTGGGACGGGCAAATCAAGTATTAATTACCCATACGACGACTAATGAAACCCCTATAGTTAAACTTGAAAGACAATTAAACATTCCTTTAAAATGAATGTACTACGAGGAAGTTCAATAATGGTTAGGTCTTTAGAAGAATTTTCACGCCAAAAAATAGTATTTACTTTTTATTTAGGTACCTTATGTCAGTGTATATCACTGAACTTTTAGTTAAAATTTAAACGATTCGATTAATCAAACAGAACAGACACTGCGACATATAATGATTAATTTGGGGCTTACATGAGGTGCAGTTAGGCAGAATAGTAGGATTAACCTATCCTAACCACATTTTAAGTTTGAAACGTTGTTGTGCGTAGGAAATATGCACGATTGGTTGAGAACGCTCTCTCAGATGCTGGTAGCAAACAAACTCTCGCATCAGTTTCGAAGAATCGCTTTCCGTTCAATGGAACGGTCGATTTGGGGAAGTCCAACGTTCGGCTACAGGAAAAAAGTATTATTTATTCAGATAAAGAACATCGATCGGATGCACCGTACAATAGACAAACAACAGACCTTGGTGGCGTCAACGACGTTGCAGTAACTGCCCGCTTCTATGAATTAGAATTGACTAAAAGGGAAGAAGTTTATTTATTACTACCGTGGAACATTTTAAATTAAGCTGTTTTACAAGTAGGCGTTATATAAACGGAAGTGTCGATTTGTCTTCTTGTTTACGATGAACGAATTAATTTCAATGGGGTTTTTTTTTTTATTTCGATATATCAATGAGATATTCCGGCCAAAGGTTATTGCCGGTAGGCTTATTGACTCCGATATCTTTTCAGATTGTCTTCTCGTAGCTTAAAAGCTCAAGCTTGTCAAAATAATGCCATCACGAACCGAAAAAGTAAGTGGTGGAAGTCGATTCGGATACACCAATACTTCCTAGTTCGACAATGTTTACTTACTAATTGATCCATAACATATTTATAAAGGTAAATGACATTGACAGTGTGCACATTTAAATGGAAATATTGTTCCAATTGTCCCAGGAAAATAAATAAAATTCGTTTTTAACTTGAGTCTTTATCGAGGGCAAGGACGAAAGCGTGTGTGTCACATTTAATGTACTGTCTCAGTTGGGTTTTTTTTGCAAGAGTATTAAATTCATTTGCATATTTTCGTTGGATTTCAAAACAGAGGCGTGAAGTGTAATTTGAATGTACGGGTGTTCGTACCTACAGAGAGATTTGTAAAAGGGCTATGAGAAGGAGCCAAGAAAAAAAAGGCCGCAGAGGAAAGTTTGCAATCTATTTCAACTAGAGCATGCAGCCTCATTGGGTCATTCATTTATGTAGAAGATACAGATGCGTATTTATTACATCTGAAATCTAGGTCTCACGTACCACGACGTGCAGAATCCGAAACACTATTTGTATTTTAATGCAAAATGAAAATTCATTCACCCCAGCTTGTTAAGTAACTTGGTTGCTACGCCAAATTACAAGTTAATGCGCATTCCTTGAAAGTGAATATTTGAATAATCCTAACTAATGACACGTTCATTAAGTTAATAAACAAGCTGTTGGCTAAATCCAAATACAAACTTCCTATTTAATTAGAAACACTTCATTATCCCTCATTATAAAGCTTAAATATGTAGTAATATACAAAATTAATGATGTGTAAGATAAATCATCTTATAAACTCTTCACGATGACAATAAACAAGGATGACATACAAATGAAGATTTCTCTGCTGGTGTGCGTATTAATGAGGTGCTTTAATGACGCGAAGGTTGTCGAATTTGTTACTTATTGTATAATGTCGGCCAGTGATAGCACGGTTCGAGGAAGCAAGCGGTCAGCGGCGTCGCCGGCGCGGCGTTGGCGCCATGACATGGCGCCCGCCCGAGCAATTCGCGACGCGCGATTTTTTCTCGACATCATAAAATTATTAACCGTACCCCCCTGTAAATATAACGCTACCGTTTGATTAGGTCCTCATAGTATTGATAAATGGGAGCACAATTTATGAAATGGCGTTAGCACGAAGCTAATCAGACAAGCGAGTGAGTAATTCAAATCGAATCTAGGTATTGTTTTATTATCCAATCAAACCCAACTAATTACACATGAGGAGCGATACACCCGTGTTCGGACACATGTTTGTGATGATTAAAGCTATAAGGAGATTTAATAGGTAATATATTTTCAACAGTAGCTAAGTCAACATGTGTCTGAACACGTGCATTTAATAGCTAGACTATGATTAAGAAAATCTATTGTAAGTATATCTAGTCTCCTATTTACTAGGCAAAGAAGGTACTTATATTTAATTGTATTATCTGATGTCTATCTTACAATAACGGGTTATCCATTTCGTTCTTTGTTTTGTAATGTCAACTGTAATGATACTAAACCCGTTGTCTTAAAATGTTTAAGTTAAATTGGTGTAACTGAACAATTCAGGGTTTAATGAAACGTAACGACGCCTTAGGTAGTTGAGTACATGCAAACAACAAAAACCGACAATGACTTGACCGTAACTAATTGTGAAGATTTCACAAACGTTCTGCTCGTATTTACGAATGTTATTGTTGTTCTACCTTTATTGGTATACATTTATGAGTGAGTTGTTTTTCCAACCTTGTCACAGAATAATATTCCAATCAGTGCGCAGACATCGTTATTTTAAAGTCAAAGATGATAAGATTAACAAAGTAGCAGGCATACATAATGAATATTAAACAAGGAAAATAATGAATTTTCGCACATACATATATTTCCGGAAAACCAGCAGTACCTTGTCAGAATTAATTAAGTAGGTAGGTACCTTTATATTTTTCCGATCTCTTATACGTCAGTTGAATGTACACTGATGAAGATTTTTCTTGTGTCTCTATTAAACTTGAAATTAAAATATTTTAATTTTAGTTAATAGATTTTTTTTCAGACACTATTTAATGTAATATTTTTAAATTAAATGGCGCCAGAATTTTCAATTTGACTGACCCATAAGAAGAAATGCAGGAAAGTATTGCCGGATGTAAATATTATTATTTCGTGATCATAGGTAGGTACCTACTAGGCAATAAATAACAGCAGATTTACAGATCTGTTACGACTCGTTTAAATCTTCTCTTATTACAGAGAGAAATTCACGGTCAACTCGACCAATGGGGACGGAGATTTTCAAAGTTAATTGCACATTTTTAGCACTAATGTGGAATTTAATTTGCCTGTCGTAACCATCTCGAAGGTACGTCAATCTGCAGATTACGGTTTAAAGCGTTCTAGACGCGGCTGTAGAAAGTTGCTCGCGGCGCGACTCTGCGGCGCCCGCGCATGTCCTGCGATCCGCATTCTCCCTACCAAGCTTTAAAAATAAAACTAAAAAATAAATGCAACATCGTAAAATACAGTGTATCGCGGAGTAATGACTTTAGACGATTAAGTAGGGAATAGAAGGCCGTGCCTAGAATGAAATAAAACAAGCCTCAGAAGACGACTTCGCAACGCCAAAGGACATTACGAGTAAAATCTTACAGCGTTTACTAAGATATCAACATATTTTTACAAAGAAGACATTGTATTAATAAACAAAATCTTCTCTGAAGTTGTGCTGTACCGGTACCCATTCGAAACCTTTGTCTTGACGTCGTAAGTAGGCTAAGACATTAGTCTGATAACATCAAGCCACCACAATCCTTAAGGTTTTCACTGAATAAATATTCGATTTCTATAATGAACTTCGATACCGTATCGGAACATATTTTATTTAAAGCCTAACTGCACACTCATCTCGTGTCATTAATCTTGCGATCCTCCTGTCGAGGATCCAATCTTTCTTTGTAAAGGGAATTACGTATCATTTTTTCCTTATGAACGCATAACTGTGAAGTCGTTCTGGCCAAACATCCGAAAATTATGTAATGGAATTTATCAGCTGTCGAATTGGCGATTTACCGGAAAATGTGACATAGGCTAAGGTATCTTTTGTGTAACTGTAACTTAGGCCAATAAATAGTAGGTATAGTGAAAAGTAAGTCTCTCGATTTCTTGTAAGAGAAGCCTTAACCTACATTTCAGAATGATTACTAAGGAATGTCACGAAGTGAGCAGCAAAACAGTGTTTAGATAATGGTGGTGTATAAACAATCGCATCTGCGGTCGGTGCGCGCGGCGCGGCGACGCGGCGGGTCGATGAACGACCTAGCTCAGTGTGAGGCTGTTTCCTCGGCTGCGGAGCGCGGACCCACCCTCGTTTCGTCTGCCACAGCACAATAAAATACTAAACAACATTAAACTAACGCCAACTTTTTTCTCGTACACTGAAACGTGCCCGTTTTTTATACGGTCTAGGTATGAGTTTGGTCATCGTTTTCACGCCTAACAGTTTATTCGCTATCAGTGCTATTTTTATAATTCATACCTTTGAGAACAGAACTAAGCTAAACTAAAACTGTTTTCTACTTGTTATGACTAAAAATAATTTTACAGTGGTCATATTATTACGTCAGATTCGTTGATGTGAATATTGAGCATTGTTTCAACTTTTCATCGGGTATAAAAATATATTTCGTAGAAGTGTTATGCATATTATGAGCATAAAAAAAAATAACAAAAAAGTTACCGATGTCTACGTAATAAGCTATAGTTTATGGCGTAAGCAGTTTAATGTTTATATCTGAGGGTTTAATGAACGACCTCACTTACACTTTTGCTGACATGTCGTACCGGACATATCAATACTCTCTAGGCAATAATAATTACATTCGCGTTAGAGTGGTCCACGGTACACATACCAGTTTCGGTGACAAGTCGCAAAACTCTCACTTGCGGATGTCGCATCGCATCTCGTGTGCATGACGCTCCATTACCGATAAATTGGCACTAGCAAAAAATATCATTTTCGCTGTACGTTGACGTACATACGTTTCTAATCACATCATATCTGGGTCAATGGAAATTTACGACGAGAACGATTCACTGAAAGCCTTTTACATCACATCTCGACGACAGACACCTGGTACTACCAGGATCCGATCTGCATGAGGCGTAGCAGGCACGCTAATTGGTGGGATGTTTTTTTTATTTGGACATGGTTCGCTTTGACTAAAATCAAATTACCAATTCAAGATCATTTAAATATTAATTTGTAATGCAACGTCACATTCTATTTGGTTTAAATTAGTAATTAAAGATTAACAACGACGACATCGAGACGTATTTGGATACAGTGAAAATGTAATGAATGACAGGCGCATTCGAGATCATTAGATAGGTATGCAAGAGAAAAAATCTGGGAACCAGAGAAAGTATTCGTAAAATAACAGAGTGAAACACTGCAACAGAAATGATCAATAATCAAGTGTGGGCGTGTACATCAGTGCAGTGATAATTGAGTGTGCCATCACTTGCAGGCACTCCGTACCAGATAGAATCTGTGTCAAGTCGTTTTCACGGTCTTGTCGGTGTTCTATACAAAATTGACCATGACTTGGGATGGGCGCGTGTCGAGCTTGCGTAGGTGTCTTCGAACAACATCCGTTCAAAATACTTTATTATTACGTACATTTTATGATTGATGTTGCTATTTGATTTTGAACACTGTAGGGTGAATTATAATTTCAACTCCTTAAATAAAAATATAGGATATTCAAGTAAAAGTTACCTTACACGCAGGGCACTTTGCAAGAATACCTACTAGGAACTTACAGTTAACACGGTAAATGTATTACAAACGGCGTTTCGCCCTAATTTGTGGTAATTTACGTTGTGGAGTGCTGGAGCACTATGGGGAGGTACCTAAGGCACGCACGCAGCATTACGCAGAACTCGAAAGCAAGGGAAACTACTTTGCGACCATTCTGTAATCTGCCCAACATGGTCATTTCAATTTCGTCATATCTGGACACTTTCTAAAGAAACTGCAACATGTAAGTAATAACTGTGGCAGACAAGACGCAGCCTAGCTTCCAGTGGAAACATGCGATAATAAGGTGTAATTGCACACCACCTCTGTGACTATATTTAGCAGCAAACGCTCTGGAACTAGCTGCGCATGCGACTAGTGCAATTACGTAAAGCGGTTGAGCCATTTCTAATCTAAAAATAATCGTAGGCTTTGCAGACATCGGCGCCACTGGGATCGTACGAGAAAGTAAAGACAATTAATTCTCATATCATACGGACAACAAAGTTGAATATGATAAGCAATTGTAGTTCTTGAATAGTTTTGTTTACTCTTGACAATCCACAAATAACTGCAGAATACCCACTCTAAACAACTACCTATTTATATAATAACTAATAAGATACAACCAAGAGTTGCCTACAAAGAAACTATAAAAGTTTGCGGTCACAGCATAATTATATGCAGAAAATTGAAAATAAAAACAGCCAAGTGTGCGTTAGACCACGCTCAGTTAAGGGTTCTGTAGACAGAATCGTCTTGTCTACGAAATCCTCAGCAGTGCGCAGTGTGCGTTACGAATTCTCGTTATTACTAATGTATGGATCTTATCTACTACAAAAGTTTGTAGTTGTAGCACGTATTTGTTCAAAAAATTAGATCGTGTCCGTTTGATGGCAATAGGCTCGCTCCCTCCTATCAATCGTGTCAATTAGAGCCACAATAGAAAGACTGACTGCGCGGACGCCGGCGTCCGCTTGGGGTTTAATGAATTAAACCATCGATATTCAGTGCATCCGGTTAGACGGGAAGCCTCAATATCTTTCTATTATATAGGATGATTATTATCTTCCTATTACAGGCGACCTAAAATATTTGGGGAATTTTGGGTGTTATTACCTTTAATTGCCACATCTAACAATTGTTCAGCGGTGCATAGAATTCACCTTTCTCGTAAATTAATCGATACATAAAATACCAATAGGTCCGGATAAAAAGGCTGTGTAACATGCAGTCAGACGTGTCTTTCTGCCTGTCTCGCCGAAATTATAAGGGTTCCGTCTTTGCCATTTCGTTACGGAACCATAAAAAACTTGCTAATACTGAAACGTCTACCCAGAAATGTGCAACACTAATGATAATTGCTGGGTTTTTTCTAAGAGCAGACTGTACATATACTATTTTGTAGGGAGGTGACACTAATACTTTACAGTAGTTAAGTATATCCGTGACGTGGACTAATACATCAGTGGCGCCGGTTAATCGTTCGTCTGCGCGTGCGACGGTGCGATGTGAATTTTCCCCAGCACTCGTACCATTAGGGAAGCTATCATTACCGCGGCGACAGGGCTGCTGATCACCCGTTACAACCGGCTTACGACTTGACATTTTAATACTCACGTGCAAATTGCATTTTAATTTCATTACGTTATTAATCTTTATCACATACTTATTATTTGCTTTAAAATTAATTTCGGAGCTTTCTTATTCGAAGTACAGTGCACAAGTCGATAATTTAAGGTGCAGTGTGTCTAGTTCAACGTGTGAATGAGGGGCAAGGTACACGCGACACATGGTCTGCACCGACCTTAATTGCATGTATGATCTGGGCCACTGCTCTCTCTTAAATCAAACTTGAGAGCCCTAGAACCCCACTTATTAACATTGGATGATCCGCCCTGCACGTGAATGTTACTCGCGTACCTTATGCAACCAGTCACTGACCTCAACGTGTGTATGCTGTATTTCATTCAATGATAGCTTTTTGTTGATGAGGAACACGCTAATTTCTTGTACTGTTACTAGCGATCGTTTGCTTTCTGAAAGGTAACGATGTTTTGACTACGCGTATCGGTATGATGTAAGATTTCAACGTCACAAAATTATTTAATGAAAGAGGATGTGCGAAGGTAATATTTATTAACTTTAATGAGAAAAACGTGCATTAAACTCAAGTATTTAGGCGTGCCTGAGAGAAAGACGAGCCCCAAGTATCCATTTAAAACCACATTAATGTTCACCTAGTGTAGGTTTACAACGTTGTAAGCGTCGCTTGAGGGACGGGAGCAGGGCGGTGAACTCAAATGCATCCTGTATCCGAAGTCGGTGATGTCGGCCAACTAACTATCTTTACTAGGAAATGTGGGCTTTTAGAATCCAATGTTAGTGGCACACCCCGGCTCACACATCTTCTTGGTAGGTTAATTGGTCGCTTTGTGTCTTTCCACAGTTCCATTTCTTCACTTTATTACCTACATGTCAACTAAAGTGAGCCTTGTTCTAAAAATAATTACATACCTCCTCATTCTGTATGAACGGATAATATTTAACATAGCTATTTCAAAATTTTGCAGCAATGTTTACATTAAGTATAGGCGATAAGCATTCATTAAATTAACATAATATACGGGTAATAACTAATAAACCTTACTTATATACCCACATGACATTTGTACTGTATTACGAGGACACTGAATCCACAATCATCTTCCATCTCAAAAGGACCTAAATACGCAATAATATGCAAAACAAGAAATTGCAGGATCAATAAATAGAATAATTTACACTGAAATATGTGTCGATAGTGGTTATTGTCCGCGTAAATGTAAAATGTTTATTGATAATGGTCGATCAGAATGCGCTGGCGCAGTGTCGTATGTCGGTTGCCGTCGCACAGGCGCTCGATTCACCGAACCGGCTAACTTCCTGCAGCACAGGCATGTGCCATGAATAAACACATCTTCCAATACACCCGTCACCAATATTCACATGTGTTTGACTCTTTGATTGCGAGAATGATTGCTTTGATAAGTGATATTTTCAAAGTTCACTCTCATAAAACAATAATCGCGTGTATCGTAAACGTGCACTGCACGTCGGAAGTCTCCGTATTCTCAAATACTTAGGAGCGATAAAATGTTTGTTTTGTTGGCTCCAATGGTTTTATTCAAGTCATCAAGCATACCGTTAAGTAAGCTGCAGCTAGGGAATAGCTATTAGTTGGTCGACGGTGTGTTAGCGGTACGACAGCCACATACAAAGCGTAGGAACCTCGCCATTTTAATATTTGCCATACAATTTGCATGTTTGACTAGGAAACGTTTTCCGGTAAGCCCCCCGCGTTTACTCGGGTCCCATTAACTATTGTTTATTTTTCGTGTGGGTATGTAACAAAGATTCACTGGACTTCAGTGTAAACAAGCAAGTCAAGTAACGCATCTCGTATTGTCTGAAGGGTGCTCAAGGACCGTTTAAAATTCAGCAGTAATTAACAATCCTGGTGCTGCTCGTTGCCGCTGACCTCGTTTGTGAAGTCAGTGTTCAGCTCGTGCGAAACGCGATGCAGTTTTAATTACCGAGGCCGTCTGTCTTTCTTGCAACTTTGATTGTCGTACTGTCTGAAGGTGACTTTTCGTCCCCATAAAATTTAAGTGTCTAACAATTTGAGTTCCGTTTCTTATGACTTTAGTAATTTCGAGTCATGAGGAACCAACAATATTTCCAAGATGTATATTGACGTTGGTTTCGCTGAATGACCGGTTATTTTTTTATGAAATAGGTATGTCCAAAATACTTTTTGACTGGTGACGTCAGGAATTTATCTGAGAATTTATGATACAGCAATAGTTATGTTGCACTGCATCTTGAACAATTATCAAGACAAAGACCCGATAATTTTATGAAAGCTATCTGTCTAGCATTATTATTAAAGTGTGCTCCACGGTGATTGATGTTTGTCCTTCACGAGTCACTGCCTCAGCTGAAGGGGTATCGAATGGAGCAAGCAAACAAATAAAGACAACGCGACACTATGGTTCGTGACGTCGATATCCATTCTGCGGTTTTCCAATATCGTGATAAACGTGAGATCAACTGTCTAGGGCGTTATATCAAAAAAATCACTGAATGAAAATAAACTTTTCTTGAATGAAATGAAAAAAGACAGACTAAAAACTGTGTCGATAAAATTTATCCAACGAATGTTGTGAAACGAGTTGTACAGATGGCCAGGTTAAAATATTTTGCATATAATTAAAATTCCTCTAGTCTTGTCGATAATTAATTGTGTGATGTCTTGTTAGCATTCATAGATATTGATTCTTAAATTCATTCGTAGTTAGTACTTCTTTCAAATACGTTACTTGTTATGTAAGTGAAGTATGATAAATAGGAGATAGTCAAATTAATAACGAGACAGCACAGTCAAACGTTAGCTGTGAGTTATTAACAAGTTAACTAAGAAGTGCATTATATGACAAATGTGGCTAATAAATATTGACGGACGTAACATAATTATGTTCGTGAGTAGTGACGTAAAAAAAAAAACAAATATTTATGTGAGCTACAATTAATCATAACGGGCATGTGAAATAAGTATGATCTGTCACAGTGTGGTACGTCAGTGAGGTGCCCACTTTCGCTTGCAAAATTTTCTAGTACGACGTCGGGTCCTCTGGCTAGTTGCGCAACAGTCAGAAGCGTGGTAAACACTTGTAATTATTATTGTAATAGCGTTCTAATCTAAACTAAACGAGGTGCAAGTGGCCTGGGCGTGGCAACAATGCGCCTAACAACCCATCTCTGAGGTAAAACTGGGTGTTGTGTATAGACAAGAGAATGGATACTTAAAAACAATTGTTATGGGGCATGGATAACCCCGGATATCTACCATGCGGTAGGGCAGCACTTGCTAGTAACCAAATTAAGTAGTCTAGGTTAAAGTATGAGATCCTGGAGTCACTTCCCGGATCGGGCTGTGTTATTGGGTCTTTTTAACCGACTTTCAAAAAAGGAGGAGGTTCTATGTTCGTGTGTATGTATTTTTTTTTTTTTTTTTTTTTTTTTATGTATGTTACCTGATTTCTCCGCCATTTGTGGACCGATTCTCAAAATTCTTTTTTCATTTGAAAGAGTATACTCCTGAGGTGGTCCCATTTTAATTTGGTGAAGATCTGGTGCTGATCTTCGGAGATATACAACGGAACTCTTCAAAAATAAACAGCAAATCTGTCGTGATTGCTGGAATCGCTTGGATGTTTATTGTTTATACAACATAATGACGTATCATCACGCCTGTATGCTCTGAGGGGTACGCAGGAGGGTACAATATACCTAGATTTCGTCAGTTAGGTATGTTAATTTTAATTTATTAGGGATTAGTGGAAAACCCTATTATGATGACATGTATTGTTAACAATTAACAATATAAAATAAATTCATGGCAAATATTTTTATGGTTACAACTAAAAATGGAAAAATAAAAAACTTTTTTGCAAAAAATAAAACCGACTTCAAAAAAAACACTAAACGGTGTAAAATAACTCTAAATTCGGAAGTCGGTGGCCCATCATGAGTAAGACAAACCCACCAAAGCCACAGACTTCCGAATTTAGAGTTATTTTACACCGTTTAGTGTTTTTTTTGAAGTCGGTTTTATTTTTTGCAAAAAAGTTTTTTGATTTGGATTTTTCCGTAACATCTCCGTGACCGAACTGGGGATGTTTTGTGTTTCTTCACTACACGGGCTACAGTATTTTTGCAAAAAAGTTTTTTGATTTGGATTTTTCCGTAACATCTCCGTGACCGAACTGGGGATGTTTTGTGTTTCTTCACTACACGGGCTACAGTATTTTTGCAAAAAAGTTTTTTGATTTGGATTTTTCCGTAACATCTCCGTGACCGAACTGGGGATGTTTTGTGTTTCTTCACTACACGGGCTACAGTATTTTTGCAAAAAAGTTTTTTGATTTGGATTTTTCCGTAACATCTCCGTGACCGAACTGGGGATGTTTTGTGTTTCTTCACTACACGGGCTACAGTATTTTTGCAAAAAAGTTTTTTGATTTGGATTTTTCCGTAACATCTCCGTGACCGAACTGGGGATGTTTTGTGTTTCTTCACTACACGGGCTACAGTATTTTTGCAAAAAAGTTTTTTGATTTGGATTTTTCCGTAACATCTCCGTGACCGAACTGGGGATGTTTTGTGTTTCTTCACTACACGGGCTACAGTATTTTTGCAAAAAAGTTTTTTGATTTGGATTTTTCCGTAACATCTCCGTGACCGAACTGGGGATGTTTTGTGTTTCTTCACTACACGGGCTACAGTATTTTTGGTGACTTTAAAAGAAGAGTTATGATAATGATATTTATTTCTGTAAATAGGTTCATACATAGTTTTATTCCTCATTTTTCGGGTTCCGTAGTCAACTAGGAACCATTATAGTTTCGCCATGTCTGTCTGTCTGTCCGTCCGTCTGTCCGTCCTCGCTTAATCTCTGTGACCGTTAGCACTAGAAAGCTGATATTTGGTAACAATATGTGTATCTATCACGCCGACAAAGTGGTAATATAAAATTGGAAAAAAATGTTTTATTAGTGTAGCAGCCCCCCTATATGTAAAGTGGGAAGTGATTTTTTTTTAATTTCAACCCTAACGTGTGATATATTGATGGAAAGGTATTCAAAAATGAATAGGGGTTTGGTCGGTATATTCACTATCTGACTATTAAAGTCCAGCCATTATCTTGGTCAGATCATGTAAGAAACATGCTGATTAGTAGTTTATTCAGATATTAGTAAACCACTGCAGTCAGTGCACCTAACATTAGATGCTAAATCTAAAGTTATGCCCAAGAACACTGTTATAGCATCGGGATTCAACCCTTGATCAGTACACTAGTTTTCACAAACTTAATGCATTTTTTTCTCATTAAGAAGCAGGTAATTAACATTAAACCAATGTGCTTCTTAAAGTGAGCTATTGACATCGACAATAGCAGGTTATTGTCGATGACGTTTAAGTTTAAATACAAAGCGACATGTCATCTGCAAACCACATTATATCATGATTATCATCTACAAGATAGGGTAAATAAATAATATAGGTACTCGTAAATAAGAAATAAAAAAGGACCAAGAATCGAGCCTTGGGGGACTTCCATCGTTACTAAAAATCCAGAAGATCTTATTCCGTTAACGTCAACTCTCGGAATCCTATATCTCAAGTATGACGTAAGAAGATCCAGTAAGGTGTTCCGGATTCCATAGTGGTGGAGTTTCGGTCAATGTTTCATGAAACACACAGTCGAAAGCCTTGGATAAATCGCAAAAAATACCCGAAACCTCCCATTTGTCTTCCCATGCGTCATGAATATGTCCTAAATGTTCAACTATGAAAACTTTTAATTATGTCTGCACAAGTGAAATGAAAAATAAAATCAAAATCGCAAACCTTAACATTTTCTTTAAGCAAAGACTGCAGCAGTCGGTGATGAGTTCAAAGATTTAGTAGTTGTTATGGGAATCTCTGAAATAAGTTTAAGATAGACTTTCCAGGGCAGAAGGAAAACATACAATAAGTCATGAATCTCATGCAAATTGCATGCCTTGACTGTGCGATGCCTTAGTAAACAGTCCCATAATACTTAACACGCGAATAATAACTAACCGCTAAGGCCGTGGAATTAATTATTCGTTCCCATTTCTCAATACCTAGAAACGAATGGTAAAAGAAACATAAATCTTGTAATAATTGTCTATTGTGGAGAACACTTACGAAAACAATAAATACGAGTACTACTTAGCCTAAATAAAACGTAGGAATAGAAGAAGCATATCGAATAATAGGTCATCCATCTGGGCTGTGGGGCTCCTCGATCTTTGTGAATTGCGGGGAAACGGTGATGCAAGATGTAAAAATAACGAGATTGTGTTGTATTATGGTATGGTAACGCTCTCGGAAAAGCAAAGCATTCTATGTATTTTCTTTCATTTGATCACGTGAAAACTGAGAAAAGCATATAAGCCCTTCATTTTTGTTTTTGAACCAAAGTCAAATGTAAATAATGCGCTAAGTCAAACCTGATTTATGAAATATGCCTTGATAGAAAAAATCTTTTAACTGACATTAAACCACAAATTCAAACGTGTGACACAGTTTTTGCAGATGCCATCATGAAATAATGTAAGTGTTAGGGCTTCATTAAAGTCTGGTGAAACAATTTTTGTGATGTCGTTATTATTTTTCTGTGATAAAAAATACACCAAATTAGTAGCTCAAGCGTTCCCACTGGCCAAACTTCCGTACCTTAGTGCAACCCTCCCTTGGTCGCGCTCCCTGAGTTGAATTGTAAAGGGATCTGCATTATAGCAAAAGGACAGGTTGGGTAGACTACCCAACTACTCTAAAACAAATCAAAACGAAATAATGCGATATTTCCTCTGAATCTAAATTGCAGTCGTCTTTAGAAGACCATGCCTGAGTTACTGTCTACTAGCTAATGTGGTGTTAAAATGAGTTGGGTCCCACAGTTAAGTTTGTGAATAAAAGTGCTGTAAAGACTCGTACAACGTACAATTCATTGCGTTGCGTTTTTTGTTGTAATAGCGATAAAACAAATGAGCGGTTTTGTAAAAAGATCATGTCTACCTATTACTGTTCAAGAGAAACCGCTCGGTGACAGACAGACGGACGGAGGAACACTTTAATAAAATAGGGTTCTGTTCGGTCAGTTGCACCCTTTGGTTACGCAACCCTAAAAAGTACAAGGTTTACTGCACAGGAAGAGTTTATCCGGTCATTGTTGCATTTATAAAATTCAAATTTGCAATAAACTAACAACTTTAAGATCAATTTGCAGTTTATAATTTTGAATATGTATATCTCGTTATACTAGTGGTCCCAAGTCTCACTGCGAATCATGAGATGATGAGAGTTCCGTGTTTTATTCACGGGCCGGGTAAAATTTTATGGGTTTTTCCATCTGGAATGTTTAGCAGCTCTTAGATTGGATTCGCCCCCTACATAGGACTCAAACATTACGAAATGTAGGTGTTCTATTATTCGTTCACTTCTGTCTAACTCTTCGGGGAATAAAGGCTGTGTAATGTAGTTGTAATTTTTAATCAACTATATTGGTGATCGTAATGCATGCTATTAGTTTTAGTTCACGATTCATGTCTCATCGTGCGGTTTCGAACGAGGATAACCACAACCGGAGGAAGTGAGTTCCTGTGGTATCCAGAGGTAACATGATATTTTGTATCAGCTTCTGCTTCGTTGCTCTTGTGGTTGCAAGTGCGACTGCTGAGCGTGAGGTCTTGGGCTCGATTCTAGGTCGGGAATAATTCTTTTTTTTTTGTTTTTTTTTTCCAATGGCAGTCTGGAGTTAAAAGTAAAAGTAGAAATTGTTTACTGGAACAGACAATTTACAATATTAAGCAAAGGAAACGATGATATCTACAAAAGAATAATACTGCGGCATAGCTATCAACGCCCATCTCAATATAAACAAAACTAAATGTTATTTAGTTTCAGACTATTTTGTTAGACGACATATTATTATGAAAATTAAAAAAATAACTATAATAAGTTGTTGACTGATCTATAATTTGGGTTCTCGAAGGGTTTCGCACTTAGCAACTTAGCAATGTTTAAATTCCGTAGGTACTTTATCTTTCAGTCCCCTATTTTATTAAGGGATGGTAACTTTATTGATATTGATTATACCAATAATTGATTTCTGTGTTCAATTGGAAACGAGACAACATTTACGGTTTATTCCGAAAATAAGACACGTCACGATGTTCTAGCTGCTTCCCACAGTTAAATATTCAATATGAAAGGACTGAAAATTTAAAAAAGACAAAGCATAATTATAATTAATTTACTTACATGAAAAATACTTTGCTTTTACGGGATAAAAAGTAAGTACGCTGGTTAATCTACCAGGGAATGACCTGCCGTCATAACAAATATCATTCAAATCAGTTCAGTTGTTTCAGTATGAAGGAATACAACACAAACATACGTTGTACACACACGCACACATACAAACCTTCGCATTTATAATATTTGTGTGATTTGCATTTAATTTGCCTTTGATTAGTCATCCAGTGGGTTGGGTTTGCGGGAACAGGTAGAGGTGCGACATGCGATACCGTTAAGTTGGGGGATGTATATTTGGTTACTAATGAAACCTCACCCAAAAGTAAACTGACGGAAATATTACTTTCTTGCGCGCTGGACGGCATTTAAATTCGCCGAGGCGGGGTTCAATTTTTTTTAATAAGCAGGTAGTACAAAGGGCGTCTTAATTCCTTTCAGGATTTACTACTTAATCAGAAAATATTTTATACCAAGCTTCAACTAAAAAATGCACATCTAAGAAAAGAAGAAGAAAGGGCTGATACGTATGTCTGTCCACCTAAAGAGAGCATCTAAGCGCTTATCACTTTTCTGTTCGATTTCTGTGTACCTAGAAGGTTCTGTAAGCCAGAACATCAGTGATCGAGCAAGTTTGCCATTTCAGAATTTCTTAGCCAAACAAATCGTGAAGTTCGGTATTATACCCAGTTATGCTTCATGATTGCAAGGACTTACCAAGCCTAGGTTGCCTGCTGATTGCGTGCTGCAGCTGATACGACTGTTACCCAGTAACTGGGTAGCACGCAAATAGTCGATTCAGCTGCATCATGTAAAACACTCATATTCAGCTGCATGAAGTTACAACTGGAAATCGATCGGGAAAAGGCTAGGTAGATGATATTGATGAATGAGAAACAAAGATTTGAGACATAATTAGCGGAATACACACTACAAGCAACTCTGCTTACTCTATAGAGAAAAAAATCGAGACATTATGTGAAAACTAGTAAAACAAACAAACAAAAAATAGGCAGTGTAGGTTGTCCTCCATACCTACTAGAATATTATAAAGAGGTAAAGTTGTGACGTTATAGGGGGATTACCCCCTACAACGTCACAACTTTACCTCTGGTTCTCTTGGACCGATTTTGAGAATTCTTTTACGAATAGAAAGGGACCTAACCATTAATTGTTAGTGTAAGTATAATAATACTATTATTTTCTATATTTTATTTTTAAAAATAAGAGGGGGTGGAGGGGATGTTAAAGTATAAAATGCACGCGGCCAAAATCGCGGGCGAAGTGCTAGTGGAAAATAAATTGCCCTTTAGAGGTACATTATGCTTATGAATTATCATGATCTTCCTGCCCTTATCCCGTGTTATTAGGGGTCGGCGCAAAACGTTTTTTACTTCCATTCTATCCTGTAACCCCGTCATGCTATCACTAATTTCCTTTTCTTTCATACACTCTTCACACAATCCATCCATCTTCTTTGGCCTCCCTCTCCCCCTCCACCCATCCACATGTATACTCATAACTCTTTAGGATTTTATGAATGATTATGTAAATTGTTTAACCAAACCCAATTTATCACGCCTAACAAGCTGATCTACACACGCAATTAAGGTCAGTAAAAAGCTCCTACTTATCAATATACGGGGCGCTGGCAACGCGCCATATTAGTAGAAAGTGTAAACAGACAAATGTTTAATTAATTCAGTCATTATTCTAATTAAATTTTAAGTCAATTTAAACTACTTAGTTCAAAATTGGTATTTTGCAGAAAATAATATATCCGAATGGTTTTAATATTTCCGGTTGATTCTAGATTTTGGAGAATAATGAGTGAAACTTAAACATCAGATATTTTTTATGCTATCTTTTCTTTCCACAACTGGTCAATGGTCTTACTTTACTCCTTCCTACTTCTAGTTTTGCTACAATTAGAGATGGGCACTTACCCGGTAAAAACCCAAGCTTTGGGTAAATACCCATTTATACCCATTTTTACCTACCCAATTTTAATTTATACCGGGTAAAAATTAAAGTCATTATTATTTGCCAATAGTTGTGATTTATAACGTATATTGTGAAATTCCACACTACATATTTTATTGTTTAAAATATACCATATTTTTTGTATTAAAAAAAAAATATTATAATGTATTTTATTTGAAATCTTCGTCAACACAACATACTCGGACATTGTTTTCGCAATAGACCAAGACATTAGTATAGCGGTGTAAATGTCTGATGAGGGAGTAGGTGGAGGGGATGGGGAGCATTTCGTCAACTGAATAGAGCACCGCCATTTCGTTAAGCACTCGCCACGCTTAGTTTCTGTTCTCTTGTTTATTGTCTAAATCAATTTTTTTCGACGGAGCTGTGTGAAGTTTTGTTAATACAATAGAAGGTAAGTCAATTTTAATTCATGTTATAAAATATTGTATGAATAAATCATATAAATTTCTACATTTTATAAGCACACTTTACCTATTAGAGGACTAATATAATGTTAAATGTGTTCTGTTATTACTCAGTAAGCTTTAAATAAATTAAATTTATTTATGTTTTGCATAATGGGAAAAGGTAGAAAAATACGATAAAAAACTGGAAACACTATCGTGCAGGTCCTGATAAATCAGGCAAGCATTGTGATCATAAATATCAAATAGCAATAGTCAACAAAGAGGGAGGTCGTTCAATCAAAGTATCCAGCTTTTGATAAAAGTAAGCTGAGGAATCAAACCGTCAGCGTCTCTAGTATTATTGACGCTCCTGTAACTTCAACATCCTCGCACCCATCGCGCCCTATACAAAGGCAATCAACGGAAGAGAAAGACATCGAAAGGCTGACAGAAAATTTTGCAAAGGCAGTATTTGTATCTGGATCACCTATGAGCCTGGTAGAACTTCCATTGCGGAAACACATTTTTTTCCATTCTATCCGGTCATTTGTCATGCTATCACGAACTTCCTTATCTTTCATATCACTCTTCACACAATCCATCCATCCTTTCTTTGGTCTCACTCTGCCTCTCCACCCATCCGCATGTATTGATAATAATTCTTTGAGTCAGATGCGTTTCATCCCTCCTCTTTTCATGACTATACCAAGACAAACGCTTCTCCTTCATTTTTTTAGTCACTGGCGCCACTTAAAAACTTCCTCTGATATACTCATTTCTTACTTTATCTTTTCTCGTCACACCACACATCCATCTCAATATTCTGATCCCCGCTACATGCAATCATTTGTCTTTTTCACAGCCCAACATTCCAAACCATACAGTACGACAGGTCTTATCACGGACTTGTAAATTTTGGCCATTCAACTTGAGGGGCATCCGTGGGTCACAAGTTGTTCCTGTGACCTGTCACCATTTCATCCATTCTGGATTGATCCGAAGTGTTACGTTTCGTCTACCTCGTCTTCTCCTTGGATAAGCGACCCGAGGTGCCGGTTGCATTGCATGGTAAACTAGCAGTAGCACCCGCTCATCAAAATTGGAGACTCGAACTACACTCAAAGTTGTAGATGATTACGTTTACTTGGGACAAACGGTCCAGTTAGGTAGGTTTAACTACGAGAAAGAGGTCAATCGTCGAATCCGTGGTACGCGGTATCTTCTCGTCCGGCATACCACAGTGTCTCAAGACAAAAGTCTATGACCAGTGCGTGTTGCCAGTGATAACTTATGGACTGGAAACTTGACCGATTACAAAAGGCCTAATCAGGAGGCTAAAAGTCACTCAAAGGCCAATGGAGAGGGCTATGCTCGGAGTTACCTTGCGTGACTGAATCAGAAACGACGATATCCGCAAGAGAAGATTACCGACATAGCCCGAAGAATTGCTAAAGTTAAGTGACAGTGGGCAGGACACATCGCTCGCAGAACAGATGGTCGTTGGGGCCGAAAAGTATTGGAGTGGCGACCACGTACCGGAAGACGCAACGTTGAAAGGCGTTCCATAAGGTGGACCGATGACTTGGTGAGAGTCGCGGGAATCCAATGGATGAGACGTACAGGACCGGTCGTTGGGGTGACATTTGGGGGAGGCCTATGTCCAGCAGTGGACGTCTTTCGGCTGAAATGGTGATGACTTGCTTTGATTTACGATATATGATACATGATATTCTAACAGGCAGCATTTAGTTAAAACATGTACAATCAGTACAAGACACAATATTCGTTTGTATTTAACTTTAAACAGAGTTTATTTTATTTGAAAATGTATGTTGAGTAAAGATTCAAAAGATATTTATCTTCGTTTTATTTGCAATCTATAATTTATTATTAATAATTAAGGTTGAAATTAATATCGAAGATCGTAGTAATGATGGCGAAGTGAAATAAATGCAGTATTGATTTTTTACCCGGCATTTTGAATAAATACCCGTTATAAATGGGTATTTATTCATTTTTACCTATTTTACCCTTTCCTACCAATTTTTACCCACCCGGTATTTAATCACCTGCCCATCTCTAGCTACAATCGATCATGCTTATTTTATTGCGACGTGCGACCTCGTCTCGTTGCCTCTCTAGGTCTATCCCTGAATAAATTCAGATGTAAACTTGGTATTTTCCTAGTGAGTAGGTACAGGTTTCATCACTTAATTCTTATTTTTGCCTCAGATTTTTTTTATAAAGGTAATTCTCTTTTGCAAAACACCAAATGATTCAGCGTTCAGCCTTATCTTACAATGTAGGCATTTCATTTAAATCTCAAGTGGCACAAATAAATTTTGTTTTTTCCTGATGTTTAGTAAGGTCTCACTGAAGCAGAATCCTGGGTTTGTGACTGGTTCAGGGCAGCAGCCCTGTGCTACTTTAGTTCACAATTTGTCAGGCTTGGTCTAGTGTTATAAATTCTATATAAGTTGAGGAATAGTTATAGAAATTCTTGAAACAAATTTTAAAATAAAATACCTAGTTGTGCACCTACTGTTTTTTAAGGACTCTTACCCAAATTGCAAAAACGAAATTTACAACTTTAGTCCGCCATTTTACTAGACATTATAAAGAAGTAGGTACATAAATTCTAAGTATGTAAACAATGAGGTAGCCAATCATTTAAAAGAAATTTGGTATGGTAAGGTACTTGCTATACTCATAACTAAAACCTCAATGCAAATAAGTGTTGTGAGTAATGTGGGTTTCATTGGAACCAATCATTTGAAAAATATTATAATGTTTACAAGCAACTTTTTTCTTTACGGATGTATGCTGTATTGGAACTGCAAAAATAACTTGGGTTTTCACAATTTATTTGTGACTTATTACGAAAAAACCAATTTAATTTTGCAGTCGTTAAAATTAATTTTATGCATGTGTAATCAATTAATGGTCCTATTATCCCGCTTATGGAATCCTTCAATACGCATGAAATACTATCTTATATCGCGACTAAATAGATCAGATTACAGGTTAGATTTTAGCTTGTATTAATAATAATATCTAACAGTTATAGGGCATTGACTTCTCCACCTCTCTCCCCCTTATCCACACTCTTCTCTTTGGTCTGTGTTGTCATCTAATAAGAACTGGGATCCACTTTGTGGTTATTATAGCTTACTAAACATCCTATATTCAACAGCCATATCCATTTTCAGGTAACCATACTCTACCCATGCATCAAAAAATAAGTGGGACGTTAGTAATTCATCAACTTATTATTTATGCAACTGGACTGTGAACTAAATTAGAGGAAGGTCTTAAAACATTTACCTTCAGCAACTGAATCAAGGGGTAAAATAATTATCATAGTGCAGTTGTATTCAAGAGGTCATTGCCCTCACATAGTCAACTATGAAAGTGTTGTGCATGAGTGAAACACTAAAATGTGACCTACTTTTACAGTGACAAATTGTGTTAATAGAATGCTCACACAATGTTTTTATTTTTGCCTAGAACTGATAAAGGTAGAGTGGTTTATCTATGGTACAACATATTTACCTACTGTGTAAATAGTCTATTGTTTATTTACTATTGTGGTTTTCTATTTTACTTTATTTTTGCTTTCTGGTATGGTAATAAAAGAATTATTGCTAATGTTCATTAGAATAAGATAGCAACTGACAAAGAATGAAAACAAAAACTTTATCTGCATGATACAAAAAAATACAACTCAAAGCTAAGAGACATGACATGAATGAGTCATTATATTGACTGTGATCTTTGACATTATAGGGGTTTGCATTCGTAAAAAAATTAAAGGCTAAAATATTTTGTATGTAAATGTATGCAAACTAACTGTGTAACCAAACAAACAATTAATACAAATTAGTGACAGGCACTAGATGTGTAATAGCATTAAATGAGGGCAGTTACCGGTGTCACTGTACTGCTATCTACTATTCCAGCCTACATGTCACAACAAGGATAGGTTGAGTGCCAAGAGTTCGCCACCGTAACTGACTTTAAATCACTTCTGGTTGCACCATTTAGTACCATTACATTATACTTTTACTTCATAACATCTGATGGCCAGCCAACTGATCTGAATACATGTAAAAAGGTTTTAAACAAGGAGGTTATATACACATACACATATTCACATACTACCTAGGTACACACAGTACACATATTAAATAACTTCTTACTATAGCTTATAGGAATTGTAAATTTTAATATATAGGTAGTCATTGTAAAAAAGACTGCTAATTATGATTGTACTTAATTCATTAAACCCCAAGAGGACACCGGTGTCCACACTGTCAGCGTCTTTCTATTGTGTCTCATCATTTTATTGTGGTTAAAAAGGTGTGAGCCTTGAGATCGGCTGTCATACAAGATCCGAAACTAGTTCAGACTTTAACTATTACAAAGTTATAGATTGAAGCAAAATTGTATCCATTAATTCATTAAACCCCAAGAGGACACCGGCATCCGCGCTGTCATTGTCTTTCTATAGTGTCTCTAATTGACACGATTGAAAGGTTACTGGAATGTAAGATTGTACTTAAATGAGAGGAATCAATGAAATTTTATTTCTCATTTATTTATACTCTGTTGCACTAGGCAGAATAGGTGTACAGAAAAAATGGCAGAAAACATGATTTCTAATATCACCTAATCATTAAATTAGTCTGGTTTTAGTATTAGTCATAAACTAAGCATGTGGAAGTGTTGTCATTTGCTCCAGTACTTTATGAATTCCTAGTACATTTGCATGTATGAAGACCGTAAAATTAAATAGGCAGTGTGTAGGAAATGAGAATAGGTGTGATTTTAGCTTAAACAATAACCTTTCTATGTCATGTTCACAGCCTATTAGCAGTGTAAGTGTCTGTGATAATGTGAGCATACCAGTAATGCTTTCACTTTGGATTCTGATGAAACATGCTTCATGCCAATACAAGTTTGGTACAATAATCTATCACATATTATTTTATAATAATGCTCCTACCTAAAGGTCCATTTTTGTCATGTGTAAATAAAATAGGTCAATTTTATAATACTGGTATTGTTGTTCACAGAATAAATAGAAAAACTTTGCTACTATTAATGCATTACTTAACAGGACAGATAGGATCATAATTAATTTTCATTTATAACTGAACAATAATTTACAAACTACCTACCTATTTATATTTAGATTCTAAAAAGTAAGGAAAATGAAATAGGTTTATGAGATTTATAACTGAAATAGGCACGCAATTTTATTAATATTGTTCAATAATGGTTGCTGATAAGTACTATTTAAGTATTAGGTAATTGTTGTGGTATTTTATTAATATTTAGGCACCCTAAATACCAAGATTACTTTTGAACTCATAAAAACACTTTTGTAAGTTAAAAGTTGCTGTCCCAGTAATTACAGCCTTAGTTCATGTACAACAGTAAACATGTATGACTGGTTAATGCACGTAAAGGAAAAGAAATCGCGCAGGAACCGCTCACTATTGAAATGATTGCATAAAAAACAGATTTGATTACTCACGGTTCGGCCTCTATAGACTGCAGGCGAGCGACATAATTCGATGGAATGTAGCCTTCTTGTTTGGTCTTCTTGCTTCTAGCTAACCACCAGTCACCTTGCGTATCATTTAAGATTTCTAAATGTTCCCCTTTTCTAAAGCTAAGGTCCTCATCGGTACGGGCATCGTAATCGTACAGTGCTACAAATATTCGGGTGGGAGGGACCTCACTCGTATCTGTACCTTGATTTACCGTAGATCTAATTGGATCAGGTGGAGGAGTCGGCACTGGAGTCTGAAACTGTCTAGGGTCCTCTTCGTGCGGGTTAGCCCTTTCATTTTTGCTTTTAGAATCCTTTTCTCCTGCACTACTAAAACAGTTCCCCATTTTCTCTTTACAAGGTGAGTCTGGTACCACTCGTTTTTATGTCAAATCACACACTTGTATGAACCCAAACTATTGTCCAAAGTTTCTATATCTATAAACATTTTATTTTGTCACATTCAAGTCAGAAATTTGAAACGAATATTATGTTTTTAACGTAAACAAAGAACATAAAACTCCGATCGGACATCACTACAGCAGACGGCCATTTTGATGCGCCATAGACAATTTATAAAAATAAACACAGATAATGTACGGTAACAATAGAGGTTTTCATATTATATTACTAATACTTGTTATGTGTATGCACGCTGTTAGTTATAATAAAAACCACGTTTATTTTAAATAACTGTGCTACTCGGACAATTAAGAATAAGCGAAATGTGAAAAAAAAATAAGTCAGTCACAGTGACATCTGCCGTGTAAACAGGAAACTATAAAACGTGCAAAACATACGCTGCCGCGCTGTCCAACGAAATAAACATGAACGGGATTCAGTGAGCCATTCCGCCACTAGATGTCGCTACAATGCACAGTTAAGATTTTAACTTCGGCTTCTAGTCTAACCAGATGCAATTGAATACCAGTGTTTAACATAAAGCGACTGACTATCTGACCTCCACAATCTAGAGACTGAGACACAGATATCAGACTTTCGGGAGACGTTCTGACTAGGTAGGTACCCGAGATAGTCAAAGATTTAGAAATGACAGCCTTGACGTGCTTTCCGAGGAACGGAGAGGTGTTACAAATACAAATAATTTATTGCAGATTGCTTATCACAGGTTCAGAGGATATTACAAAAGGTTCTTAGGGTACCTACACTGTATTATTACCTTAAGAGGTTCGCAAATATTAGGTCTTTACCTAAGAAATTGCCGTTCTGCAGTACCTACTGGCCATTTCAAAACAAAATAATTTTTGTTTGGCTAAGAATTCTAATTTCAAATTAATTTTATTTAAAAAAAATGTTTTTTTTTCCAAAAGTAGTCATTTTGAAAACTGGAAAAGGCGGGAACCCTCGGTTGCGCGCGGTTGTTTCAAATTTTATAAATTTAATTTTTATTGTAAAACGGATCAGTTGAGTCTTATCTTTGTATATAATCTTGTATAATAATTGTATATATTTGTAGTAGTGCTCGTAGCTGTATATTTGGTAAGTTTTTTATATTGTATGATTAGTCCATAGGTCCGGGTCGTATGAACGACCCCCCTAATAACTTGCAGGGGGATTTAGGCGGCGGCCTAAATCCCCCCGAGGATGTCGCAAACTTTGTGACTATCAGGTCACAGAATGATAATGTTTTGTATAAAAGTGGCATGGAGACTGATGGTTCAGTGGCCACTGACAGTAGTGAAAAATCTTCTCGTAAGCGTAGGAGAATCTGTAAAACGTGTAAAATACGCAAACGCAGCAGAAAAGGTCATGGCCAGAATGATCAAGGTATCTCGGATTGTAATTGTAATCCCCAAGAGACTGTTCTTGAGAATACCCAAGGTAACCAAGCTTTGTCCCAACTTGAGTCACAGTCAAAGCCTAGTCAAGCAAGTTTTGAGCCGGTTGGTAGGAAGGAGTACATACATACCGATGTATCTCCTTATTTGATACATGTACAGCGCATAACTGACTTACCAAATAGTGGAACTGTATTACATCCCATTGCATTTGGAAACTTTTTAAAACGGGGAGGATTTAAAAATGTAATTAATGGAAGCATTAAAAGGATAGGCCGCAATAAGTGTGCAGTTGCATTTTCAACTTTCCATGATGCAAATGATTTTTTAAAATCTAACTTATTATGTACTAATGGATTCAAAGCCTTTATTCCGACATTCAATGTAACTAGAATAGGTATTGTGCGTGGTGTTCCTTCAGAATGGTCATTAGATGAAATCGAAGCAAATATTTCTACACCCGTTGGGTGTGGAAAGGTCATTAAAATTCGGAGGTTAAATTATAAAGTGCAGATTAATGGTAGTCCAGTTTGGAAACCTTCAGAATCCATTGTTATAACTTTTGATGGACAGATTCTACCAAAGAGAATATTCATGTGCTATAATGCATTAAATGTTGATACATATGTGTACCCCACCATTCAGTGTTTCAGATGCTGTAGGTATGGACATACAAAATTACAATGTAGGGCTGCAGAGCCGAGATGTTTTAAATGTGGACAAAATCATTCAGCTGAATCCTGTAACATTGAGGAGGATTGTGCATCTTGTATAAATTGTTCTGGTTTTCACTTTGCTATAAATAAAACATGCCCTGAGTTTAAGAGACAAAGAGATATCAAAAACACTATGGCTCATTCATGTATTTCTTATTTGGAGGCTAGTAAGTTGCATCCATCTTCCTCTATGTCTTATGCAGATAAAGTTGTTTCTGGTAGTAAAATTTCCCAATCAGATTCCAAATCCGCATACTTTCACACTAATGATAATGTGAATAATGGTACTAGGACAACTTCATACAAAAAAACAGTATTTAAAAAACCACGTTCGCCTCCTAAATCTGCGTCTGGATATGACAGAGCAGCACACAATGCATTAATAAATGAGTTCAGTTTACCAACTCCCAGTAATGGGTGTGCACTACAGAATAAACCCGAACAAAAAGAAGATTATGAACAGATTATGGATCTAATTAACAGTCTTATTAAGATGTTACAAAATAAAAAATACATAAAACCGAACAACGCTGACCTGATTTGTAAATTACTGACAGACAAAAATGATAATGGATTTGATTATTCAATGGAACGTCAGGTCAGTGACTAATAAAAAAACTGATCTTTTCTATTTAGTTAACAAGTATAAACCACTTCTTATTGCATTGAGTGAAACATGGCTTAAACACGGTCGAATATTTAGTATTCCAGGATATGTTTGCATTCGTAATGACAGAACTGATGGTTACGGTGGTGTTGCCATCTTAATCAAAAATAATGTTACATTTTCTGAAATTACATTACCCAATCAGTATTCTTTAGTTGATTTTGTTGCTGTACGTGTAAATAATGTATCTTATGCCTCTGTATATATTCCAAAGCCTTCCTCTGCTGCTCTACAAGAGATGAGTGAAATTTTTTGTTCATTGAAAAGCCCGGTCTTGATTTGATAATGGGAGATTTTAATTGTCATCATCAGACGTGGGGATGCGGTGATAATAAGTGTGATGGTGTACGTTTGCTACAAATATTAGATGACAATAATTTATGTGTATTAAATACTGGGACACCGACTAGACGTACCAAGCCCAATGAATTGCCGAGTGCTGTGGACTTTTCGATTTGTTCCCCTAGTTTGGCCTTATCACTCACTTGGTCGGTCTTCTCTTCTTCTACACTAGGCAGTGACCATTTTCCCCTAGTAATAGCATCCCCCGACAAATATCCCATCAGTGAAAAGCGTCCCCCTCGATTAAAGTACAGATTAGGTAGAGCTGATTGGGAAAAATTTAAACAGGTCCTTGAAGTTAAAGTGTCTCAATTACCTGAAGTACTTCATGGAAGAGAAAATGATTGCTCTCGAGCCTTAGCTCTTTGCATGCTTGAAGTAGCGGATGAGATTTTCCCTGTAAAAAGTTCCCGCAAAAACAATTTACCTATGCCTCCTTGGTGGAATACTGAATGTTCAAATGCAGTACGAAGAAGAAAGGAAGCGGAAAGAGAGTATGGTGAGGATATGTCGGAAGAAAATTTAAATAAACTGACTGGTATAATTAATGAGACTAGAGATTTTTTGAAGGAAAGGAAATTTGAGGGATGGAGATCATTTTGTGCCTCCCTTTCTCCTAGAACCTGTCCTTCGGAGGTCTGGAGTAACATTAAGCGTTCTAAGAATGCTTTTAATCAAAACCGTCGTGGTTTTCAGTTGTCTCCTGCTTTATCTGACAATTTTCTTGATAGATTGGCTCCTGCAACCGCTCCTGAAAAAAATTCTTTAATGCCTTGTTGCGCATTATATCCTGGAATAAAAGAATCGAATAGTTTAAACTTACCTTTTTCTTTATACGAGCTTAAAGGGGTGTTGTCGAGCGTTAAAGATTCTTGTCCTGGAGAAGATGGAATACCTTATGCTTTCTTTTCAAATGTGGGAGATTCCTCACTTTTTTATTATTTAGAAATAATTAATTCCATCATGATTTCTGGGAACATTCCTAACTCTTGGCGAACTCAAGAAATAGTCCAGTTACGCGCGAGACGCGACCGTGAGCGTACGCGCAGTTAGCGAGTCCCGCGTTTGTAGCTACATACTTTTTTTACATCTACCTACGATTATATTTTATTATATGTTTTCGTACGATGAATAACGAAGGGGAGAATCTAGAGTTTTGCGACTCTAGTGGGAGTGATGTTATGGAAGAGGAGATTTTTTTAAGAAGCGAGCAACAAGTTACTGCAGAAATTCACAAAGAAAATGAAGACAATTCAAATCTGAGTCAAAAAACCCCGGAAAAAAGGACAAGAGAAGATAGTGAAGAGATAATAGAAGAAGATGAGGGCTTCATCACAGTCAGAAAAGGCAAAAAACGGTTGACAAAGAGTTTGTCTATGTCTAAAAATACAGATAGAAGAAATTTAGATTTGGAAACGCAAAAAGAAATAAACAAGGTTATGGTTATTTCAAAAGAAGTTTTACCCAAACAATTTGGAATGGCAAAGCTATTGAGGGCGGAAAATATCCAAAACATTTTAAGAATTCAATACAAAAGCCCATATAAGGTACTGATTCAGTTTGAAAATAAAGAAAGTGCAAGGAAATTAGTTAGCTGTGAAAAAATGATTACCTTGGGATACAGGTGCCAACTGATTGATGAAATAAATTTATCATATGGTGTTTTGCGAGACATAGATTTAGAAATTGAAGATAAGGAGACTGGGGACAATTTGAAGTGTGATCATGAGATAATTTCGGTAAAAAGATTAAAACGACTAGATGATTCAAATAAATGGACAGATAGCAGTACTATACGGTTATGTTTTAAAAGTTCTACTTTACCCTCATACGTATATGGGTATGAGTGCCGGTTTAAAGTGGAACCATATACATTCCCTGTGACGCAATGCTCAGGATGCTGGAGGTTCGGTCACCTAATAAGATACTGTCCTAACAAAAAAAAAGTATGTCCAAAATGTAATGGCCCACATGATAACTGTGCAGTTACTGACTTTAAATGCGCTAATTGTAAAGGCGCCCATATGGCTCTTGATAAATCTTGCCCTATATTCGCCAAAGAAAAGGCAATTAGGAAAATAATGTCCGCTGAAAGCTGTACTTATCGAAAAGCCTTATCAACATGGTTGGAGAATAGAAAATTGCAGATGGAGGAAGCTGAAATGACTGAGACGATAGATTTTAGGACAACTACAAGGGAGAACAAAACGTTAGGCCAATCAAAATCATACAGGGATGCGGTTGTAAACAATTCATTTGAGGCATTAGTAGTGGATGATGGGGCACATGAAACTGAAACGTCAGGAGATGAAGAAAAGCGCACTGATTACCCACAATCACATTTAAAAAAAAAAAAGAAAAAGAAGGAAAAGTGTCACAAAAATCAAAGAGAAAAAGAAAATGCTTCTAGAGCAGAACCTGATTTTGAAATGAGCACCAGCAAACCTTATGAGCGAAGACAGGAAAACACTTACTTTAAGAGTTTCATGAGTAAGCTTAAAGACATTTATCTTTTAAATATCGATTTCGAAGATAAAATTAAAATGTTTTGTAGTTATGTAGTAAAGGAATGCATAGAATTTATTATTGAATTAGTACAAAAACAAGAGGTATTTACGAAATTTATTTCAATAATTACCAATGGCTAATAATGTACAAAAAGTTTTCGGCTTAAATATAATGCAGTGGAATGCGCAAAGCTTACGACCAAAACTTACAGACTTAAAACTTTTGTTGTCTTACAATAAAATTCACATAGCTTTGATCTGCGAGACTTGGTTGGAACCTGATTCAAGTTTACACGTAAGTGGTTACCATCTACATCGCAAAGACCGAGATGATGGATATGGAGGTGTCGTTATCATGGTACATAAGTCAATTAAAGTCCAAGAGTGTACTTTAAATTATGTTAACCGTGGCATAGAAGTGGTATGTATTAAATTATTGAACTGTAGTCAAATTAAGTTTTTAATGCTAGTTTATTGTCCCCCGTCAGTACGCACTATCCAGTCCGACTGGGATAATCTTTTTTCAACTTTTAAACACAACTGTCTAATAGCAGGTGACTTTAACGCTCATCATACCAATTGGTCGAATAGAAATGACTGTAGAGGAGGACAAATATATGATGCAACTTTGGAACATTTTGTCTCGTTAAATAATGGGCAATCAACAAGAGTGAAATTGGTTAACAATGTTGTCCAACAAACTTCGCCAGATGTTTCATTTATGTCGAGTGACATAGCTATGTGTTGTGATTGGCAAGTTACGAATGATAGTCTTGGAAGTGATCATCTGATCATTAAAATGAAATTTAATTTCAAAGATATCCAACGAGTACGTAAAAAACGTAATTTTAAATTTGCAAACTGGTTTGATTATAATAAACACTTAGAAAATTATTACTCTACAGTTAATGGCGAAGTTTGTAACGTTCAAAAAGAGTATAATAATTTTATTGAAAAACTTAATAGTGCAGCGGATCTTTACATTCCGATGACCAAAGAATTTAATAATCCTAGTAGGAATTTTCGGCCCCAACCATATTGGAATCAATCGCTCTCTAAACTCATTGCTCAACGTAGGTTAGCTCTTAGCCAGTTTAGAAGAAACCCTACTCCATCAAATCTAAGTACACTAGAACACATTAGTTTAAACACCAAATTAGCTATTCAACGAGCTAGGAGTCAAAATTGGCAGAAATACTGTGACGATATTAATGAAACAACGTCTATATCGGAAATGTGGAAAAAACTAGGATGGTTAAAGGGACGTCGGTCATCTGTAACGTATACTTCTGACGATAAAAAAGAAGTTCTCTTAAATAGTCTGGCTCCTGATTATGTGAATCCTTGCCCACCAGAGATACGATCAGATAACGACATGTTAGAAAGCTCCTTTTCAATTCAAGAAATGTATAATTGTTTAAAAAAAAAAGATACTGCTACAGGTGACGATGGGATCACATATTCGATGATTTTCCACTTACCACATTGCGCTAAATTACATTTATTGAAATTATATAACACCATTTTTGTAACTGGAGAGATCCCTGTCCAATGGCGTGACATCCGAGTTGTGCCAATACCAAAGAGAGAAAACCCTTCAAACAATGATCTTAAACTACGACCAATCTCTTTGATGTCATGTGTTTGCAAAATTTTACATAGTATGATAACGAAGCGTTTGGAGTGGTATGTAGAAAATAATAAACTACTTTCACTTTTTACGACTGGATTTAGGAAGGGACAGTCATGTTATGATAATTTAGCTCGTCTTGTCACACAAATACAAATAGGATTTTCGAATAATTCCCCAACACTGGCATGTTTTTTGGATATTGAGAATGCTTATAATAATATATTGATTAATGAACTAATACTAAATCTTGATGAAATAGGGGTGGGTAAAAGGGTTTGTTTATATTGATGGAATTTTTTGACTGAGAGACATTTAAAAATTAAGGATGAACTTGATGAAAATAAATTTATTATGCGATATGCCAGCAGGGGCCTAGCACAAGGTGACCCTATGTCTCCCATCCTATTTAACATAGCTACAATTAAAGTCAGTAAAGAAATTAACAACATTTTTATTTGCCAGTATGCTGACGATTTTGTGTTGTATACTTGTAACAAAAACATGACAGAAAGTGTAAATAATATTCAAAATGCACTCAACGCTATAGTCATTATACTAAATCAGTTGGGGTTGACATTGTCGACTACTAAAACCAAGTTGTGTTTATTTAGCAGAGGACGGAAAAGTCTCCAGTTACCGATCTTAATTATTAACAATCCTATAGAATTAGTCACATCGTATAAGTATTTAGGTGTATGGCTTGATAGTTGTTTAAGGTGGGGTAAACAAATAAATGAATGTTACCAAAACACACAACGACATCTTAATTTGCTTAAAGTATTGGCGGGGTCGACATGGGGGGTACATCCAAAACATTTACGTAAACTTTACGTATCTATAATCAGAAGCAGAGTAGATTACAGTTCCTTTTTGTTTGATAATAGTAGCAAAAACAACATTTATAAGCTGGACAAAGTTCAGAACCAAGCATTACGGATTATAGGTGGTTTTATAAGAAGCACACCCATACATGTAATGGAGTCGGAGCTTTGCGTTCCTCCCCTGCATTTACGTAGAAAATATTTAGCATGCAAATTTTGTTTGAAAGCTTTCTCTCAGTCTGACAATATTACTATTAATTTACTATCCAAACTAAGTTCCCTTTGTAATAATAGCTATTGGGTCAGGAAAAAAACACCTCAACTTGTAGACATTTATAATTTGATTAAAAACGAGATTATGTCATCGTCATCAACGCTAAGAATGTTTTCTCTTAAAACATGGGTGACTAACATCAATGTCAATAATGTAATAAAATTTCACTTAGACAGTTTAGTTCATGCAAAAAAGAAACACGATTACAACATTTTAAAAAACAACGTTATGTCCGAGTTGAGAGACAAATATGACGGTTGGTATGTTATATTTACTGATGGCTCAATAAGCGCAAGTGGTCGCGGTGCTGCATTTTATGATCCTCATGCAGCAAATCATTCTTCTTACAATAATTGTTTTAAATCTAGCTACGAATTTTCAGTTATGTCGATGGAACTTATAGCAATTTTAGAAGCGCTTTTGTATTCACGAACGATTCAACAGAATAAAGTGCTAATTTGTTCCGATAGTAGAAGCGCTTTATATCATATAGCTCGATGCGCCTCTGGTGGCAGAGGTGCATCGATAGCTTATGACATCCTTTCTGAAATTTATGAGAACAATTTAAAGGGCATTCAGTTGAGATTGCAATGGATTCCATCACATATTGGTATCAGAGGTAACGAGGAGGCTGACATTTTGGCGAGAAAAGCCGCAGTAGATGGAAAAGAGGTTCTAAGTTTGCCAAATTACACTGAGTTGTTGCCTAAATACAAAAAGTACTGCCACAATAACTGGGCGGAATATTTTAATGAGAGATCTCTGATAAAAGGAATTTGGTACAAAACATTACTAAGTGAGCCTCCTCGAATACCATGGTTCATTAATGTGAGTTTGAGTAGGTCTTTCATTGTAACAGCGCTTAGGTTAAGATCTGGTCACGTTCCACTAAACAAGTTTGCACACATGATGAGAAAATCAGATTCTCCAAATTGTGATGTGTGCGGTGTTATTGAAGACGTACATCACCTGTTGGTGGAATGTGTCCGTTACGATACCGATCGAGAGCTCTTAATAAGAACTTATTACTTGAACAGAACTAATGTGGGTATGTTCCACGAGACGTTGTCGTCTCCATTGTCTGAAGCCGCTAAAGCGCTGTTTATGTTATTTAGTCGTAAGCCATAACTAGTAAGTAGATGTAGTTTAGTTTAGTTAGGTTACGATGGAATTGGCATGTACTTTATGTATAAAAATTCCTTAAATAAACAGAAAAAAAAAAAAAAAAAAAAAAAAAAAGAAATAGTCCCCATACTAAAGCCTAAAAAATCTCCAGATGAACCGGCTGCTTATCGACCGATAGCCTTATCTTTAGTTATTGCTAAAATCGCAGAACACCTGGTTAAGAACCGTCTTGAATGGCATATCGAAAGAAATAATTTGCTTTCGATTTCTCAATACGGCTTCCGTAAATCTAAAAGTACCATAGACAGTTTAAGTATCTTTACCACAGACATCAATTTGGCCTTTTCTAATAATTTATCGGTGGTTGCTGCATTTCTAGACGTTTCGGCAGCTTATGACAATGTAATCATAGCAGTGCTCAAAAATAAACTAATGAAATTGCAAGTGCCGTCAATTTTAGTTAATTTTATTATTAATATCTTATCTGTTCGCTTTATATTTGTAATAACAAACCAAGGTTCAAGACTTTCACGAACTGTTTATAAAGGATTACCTCAAGGGTCTGTACTCAGCCCGTTACTTTACAACATTTATACACATGATCTTGAGGCGTCTATAAATGGTATTGTTAATGTTTTACAATACGCTGACGACCTTCTTATTTATTCAGTAAACATGTCTATCCCAACCGCATGTAATTCATTAACAGAATCCCTGACGTCATTAAAGGTTTGGCTTGATAATAATGGACTGGATTTATCAGCTAACAAAAGTTCTGTAGTAGTTTTCTCTAGAAGACGGGATTTTCCGCCACCTGAAGTTTCCTATTGCAATCATACTCTAAATGTTGGTGAGGAAGCTAAATTCTTGGGTTTAATTTTGGATAAGAAAATGACAGGTAAATCTCATTTAAGTTATATAGTGGATAGATGTGAAAAGCAGTTGAATATTAGTGGGGTGCTCATCCTTTTAACCAGAAATTGTTATACAATGCTATAATTCGTAGTATTTTGGATTATGGTACCTTTTTATTAGAAGGTGGTAGTAAAAAATGGTTCAAAAAGTTAGATAATATTCAATCTAAAGCTCTCAGAATCATTTCGGGTGCAATGCGTTCGAGTCCTTTAAATGCGTTGCAAGTAGAGTGTGGTGAACCTCCTTTATATTTAAGAAGACAACTGTTAGCTGATAGGTTTGTATTTAAAATAATGCAATTTTCCAACCATCCATTGATCATTAAGCTAGATAATCTAAATTCTTTGATTGAAAACTCCAACTATTGGAGATGCAAATCTGTTCCTTGTTTAATTACTAGTTACAGGAAGTTTAGGTTACTTGCATCGCCTGTGCATATTGCACCAAAGCTAGCAATATTTAATGATAACGTTTTTGACTCCCTGCTTTTAGAACCTGAAATAACATACGATATGGGTATCGCCAAAATTGATTCTGGAGCGAATTCTAAATTTATCAGTAATATTGATGATAAGTGGAAAGACTGGCACCTAATATTTACAGATTCTTCTAAAACGCTGGATAGTTGTGTAGGTGTAGGAGTTTTTCATGCACAGTATAAGCTTATTCAAAAAATAAAACTTCCTCCGGAGTCTTCCGTTTTTACAGGAGAGTGCTTTGGCCTATTTAAGGCACTAGAATATGTTTTGTTAGCTAAGTTACAAAATACTGTTATATTTTCTGACTCTAAGAGTGCGTTACAGGCAATTGAGAAGTTCCCATTTAAAATGAAGGCTTTCTATCCTGTTGTATTTGACATCAAAAATGTATTATATAAATTAAGGTTGAAGGGGCAATCTGTACATTTTGTTTGGATTCCTAGCCACTGTGGCATAAAAGGAAATGACAAAGCGGATAATTTGGCGAAGGAGGCTGTCAATGATGGAGACACTTTTCCTTATATAAACTTTTCCCATGATATCATGAATTTACCCAAGTCATACCTTCGCGATGCCTGGAGTATCTCATGGAGAGAGAGTACACAAACAAAAGGAAAATATTATTACTTTATTCAACCTCATGTTCCTATTAAGCCGTGGTTTTTCAAGGTTAAGTGCTCGAAATTGATTGTTAGTCAAATCATTCGTATGCGTTTGGGTCATGTATGTACTCCTTACCATCTTGCCAAGCTCCGTATTGTAGAAGATAACAGGTGTGAATGTGGGGAAGATGTTGGTACCTTGGACCATATATTCTTTTCATGTTCTCGTCATGACCGTTCTGATTTCCTTAATTCCCTTATTAGTTTAAAAACCCCTTTTCCCACTCGTATGATTTGTTTATTACATAACCCAATAATTTATTATGATATAATTGCCTCTTTTCTGTATTTAAATGATATTAAACTTTAGTTTATTTATTAAATTGTACATAATACATATATTATATTAATGACTTACCTGATCCATATTTCCTATCATTGTAATCCTTTCCGTTCCGTTTTTTATTTCCCTGTTTCCCAAATTTTTACCTGAAAATGGCACAAAGTATAACTAGTGCCACACTAATAAAAAAAAATAAAAAAAAGTAGTCATTTGTTTATTGATTATTAGAAGAAGTAATAAGAATTATTAGAAGAAAAAGATTGAAATGCGATTAAATTGTAACACTAGTTACAATTTCATCGCATTTCAATCTTTTTCATCTATCATCATGGATAGGTACGTTAAAAATTCGAGTAATTAAGAAATATGAGTACCTACCTACCGTCGTGGCAGCAACGCGGCACAAGCGGCACGCAACATTAACGACGTTTACGGAGCTAACAATACAAACCAACGCACCACCTGTTATTGGTTTGCTCGGTTCCGTTCTGGAAATTTCGACCTGAAAAATGAACCACGCGGTCGTCTGAAAACTTTGGTCGACAATGACGAATTAAAGGCGATTGTGGAACCTGATGATACACAATCTACGGCTGAATTAGCAGCAGCTTTCGACGTTAGCGTCAAAACAATATTGGTCCATTTGCGTCAAATTGGCAAGGTAAAAAAGCTTGACAAATGGGTGCTCCGCGAACTCAATGATCGCCAGCGCGAAGTACGCGTCGAGACGTGCCTTACACTGCTCAACAGACACACAATTGAAGGAATTTTGAACCGCATTGTTACCTGCGATGAAAAATGGATTCTGTTTGATAACCGCAAGCGCTCAGCAAGTTGGTTGGATCCTGGTTCAGCACCTAAACAATGCCCTAAACGAAAACTTACCCCTAGAAAAGTGATATTATGGTCACTGTTTGGTGGTCTAGCGCGGGTGTGATTTATCACAGCTTCTTACCAAACGGGGTGAGCATTACTGCAGATGTGTACTGTGAAGAACTGAACACAATGATGGAGAAGCTGGCACATCTCCAACCAGCATTGGTCAATCGCTCGTCTCCGCTGCTCCTGCACGACAACGCGCGACCTCATACTGCACAGCAGACGGTCTCCAAGTTGCAAGAACTGGGGTTGGAAGCTCTCCGTCATCCGCCCTACTCACCAGACCTTGCGCCTACAGACGACTACTTTTTCCAGAATTTGGATAACTTCTTGGCGGGAAAAAAATTCAATACCCGAGAGGCAGTACAAAATGCCTTTGAAGAATTTGTTGCCTCCCGTCCAGCTGATTTCTTTAAGAAGGGCATCAATAAACTGCCACTGCGTTGGCAAAGATGCATTGATTGCATGGGTGATTACTTCGATTAATAGGAAATAAAAAATACATGAAAAAAAAAAATTCATAGGTGAAGACCTATTATATTAGGTAGGTACATGAGGCGAATTACTCATACACAAGCACAACACATTATTCATCTTTAGTAGCCACAAAAAGATTTTTGAATGTCTTTGAGTAGCCATTAGTGTACAATGTCAATTTTTACACTAAATTTAATTGTAATTAGTGAAATAAAAGTTCTAACAATGTCATGAAATGTCAAACTAGGTATTATTGATCGAAGATGTCAAAGTAATCAATTTTAAGTGTTGTTGTAATTAATGGTCACACATCCACAGACCAACCTCAGCAAGCGTAGCTTAACATTTGATCGACCTGTGCGGCTATTATTATTTAGCCACAAGCCCCCTTCGTACAAATTATTCATAATATTATCACAGTCTAAAAACCTTTCCAGAGATCCAAGCGTCCGCGTCGTCCTACTGTATTAATATTTATACTGTGATATTATTTTAGGTTGTTTGTCGTTTGTTTTTTGGAAAGAATGATACGGTAATGAGATTTCATTCAAAAGGAAATGAGGTCATGAGGTACCTAATATGGTAAAAACGTGAAGTATTTTAGAATTCATATAAACTAAACTAGGATTTTGTTGTATGTAGGTACATACTATTTTTGGATAATTCAAAATAATAATTGACCAACCTGATTATATATTGTTTACCAAGTAAGATTACATAGTAGGTATACCATTAAATCTATGTGGGAGTGGAAATCGAACCCATGATCTCCGACGTAACAGTCAGAGCCACTAACCTCTAGATCAACAGGCCAGTCAAAGTAACTTTATGGATGGATGATATAGGTACCAATTGAGTTATACTATTACCTCCTACTATTGCTTCAAATACTATTTATCTACGTACTCTAGTACTGTATGAAACATAGAGACACGCAGCGCAGTAGTTCAGTTTAAAATTATGTATTTTGTATTTTTCAAAAATAATGCATTTCAGTGAGGTTGTCGCCACATCCCATTTAATGACGATTATCTGAACATAAAATACCTATGTCTGGCCTAGGTACAATATGATTAGTATCTAACTACCGCTGTAATTATTTAAACTGATTTCCATTGAATCACTGACTCACTGTTACTGAATTATCGTCGCAATGATATTGGGGGTGTGTCCCCGAGTGGCCTCCAACCTCCCCTTATAGCCACCCCGTGCCTCGCAACTGAATTCTGGTCTGATTTGGTATCATTTCTGAATCTGATCGCTGTTAAGAGAATACACACACATCGACAACATTGAAATGCAATATAGAATGAATATCTGGTAAATTTGAAGACATGCATTGAGAAAGAACAGGTTCACTCACCAATGTCCTGCTAGCTCCAACCCTCAGGTCCAAGTGAGCTCGGCGGCAAGCGACCGAGCGCGCGCGCCGTCAATCCCCGCGCGCTACACCTCACTAGTTATTATCTGTACCTATAGCTATATTACTTCGCATTCGCGACAGAGGTAGTTAGGTTAGCTATAGTACGAGTATAAGTATGGTAAGTTAGGTTAGAATATATATAAAATATGATATTAAGTATGTTGTCATTCTATCTAGAGCACATTAGAGTTTAGCTAAATAATAAGTAGTAGTAGTTATTATTGTTTTGGGATCTAATTGTTGGCCGCGTTGGTCTAGTGGTCGCAAGCGCTACTACTGAGCATATGAGGTCCCGGGTTCGATCCCCAGGTCGAGCAGTGTTATTGAGTTTTTCTATCTGGAATTTCTCAGTAGCATTATAAATATAAATAAATAAATATTCCACAACTTTTCACACACCGCCATTTAGTCCCAAGTTAAGCTTGAGAGCTTGTGTTATGGGTACTAAACAGCTGATAAACATACTTATATATTTCTAAATACATACATATAATAGATAAATTACACCCAGATACAGAACAAATGATCGTGCTCATCACACAAACAATTGTTCTGGGTGGGAATCGAACCCACGACCTCCGGCATAGCAGTTAGGGTCACTAACTACTAGACCAACAGGCCAGTTATACACTTGTGTATTAGATTAAATACAATTTATTGGCGCCTTCTCCAAACCTGTCTGAGGTGGTATTCTACAAGTTTCCGAGCGAAGTTAATGGCAAGAAGTGCTATCTACGAACTAAGTTGTAGTATGTCTACTGACTAAGTTTTCTATCAATATTCTTTTTGGCGAAGCGTGCTGCCACAGTATAAATATTAATACAGTAGGACGACGCCTTTGATCTCTGGAAAAATGCCGCCAACTTCTACACGCGTTAGTCTTGAATAATACCTCCCGCACTACGAACATCGGTTTGTTCGCAGTGCGGGAGCGGCTTTCCCGCGTCTCGCCCCTCATACCCCGCACGATTGCCCTGTCTAGACAGCTTCGGCAGATGTTTTAGACTGTGCCCAAACTGTCATTTTTTTCCGATTTGGACATGAACCTTATATAAGTTTCACCAACAATTGTTTACACTAAATACAGCGACACTATGTAACATTCTTTAAAATTCATTTAGTACCAGCTTCGTCGGACGACTGTATGTTTTTAGACTGTGGCCGGTGCTGTCTAGGAATAGAGGTTTGTATTAGTTATGCTTTCTGTAAGTATTATGTATGTTATTAGGTTCCAGACTCGTCCGGTGTCAGTTCTTAACTTTGTTTATTTCCTACTATTGAATTCCCTTTCCATACTTTACATAGATTTGTGTCGTAAGTCAGGGCAGTAATCCTTTGTAAGGATTGCTTCAGTAAGTAAGCCATGCTTATCAGGGCGACTTTAATTAAACAAGGATCTAACTGGGATTGCTGCTACGGCCCTTTATGTAACGGCGATGGATTTATTTGAATTGTTTACACATGGCTGTTTCTTTCCAAGTGTGTCCAATATCAGGGTTGTGGATATAAAGACTCTTTAGTCAAGTCTCTTCAAGTATCAAGGTACCTTTTCTACAACGAAACTGGGTTCAAAATAGTTGCGAAAAGCTTTGGCAGATGACCAGTTTTTGCTGGTGTTCTTTTAACTTTCTTGACTGCCTCGTTGGCTAGTGGTCGCCAGCGCTACTGCTGAACATGAGGTCCCGGGTTTGAACCCCGAGTCGGGTAAAGGGTTATTGAGTTTTCCATCTGGAATTTCTCAGTGCAGCCCGGAGTCTGGATTCAGCTATATGCTCGCCCACTATTACATGGGATTTTTACATAACTTGTGAAATGTGGGTGTACTACAACTGCAGGGTATGCAGGTACATCTTTGCCCAACCCTTCGAGGATTACAGGCGTGATGTTATGTTATGTTAAGTGTCCTTTAACTTTGAAACTGTATAAAATCGAGATTCCTGTCTAAATCGATGAGGTTCTAAGCGAAAGAAGTAACTATACCTACTTAGTTTTTTTAATGCCTATGGCATGAAGCTCTCTGTTCGTAAGTATTAGTGCTTGAAGTATTAAAAAAATAAATAAAATAAGATCTCGTTAGGTTAGTATATAATTGTAAATACAATGCATATCATTTAAAAGTACCTAAACAATGAAATTTGAAATTGCAATTGATTAATTTTCAGATTTAGAACCATTAAAAAATCGTCATTGATATTATAATGGAATGTACATGACGATTTTTTAATGGTTCTGTACTGTTTAAAAATCGTCAAAATTAGTAAATAACCGACGAAAAATTAAAAAAATCTGAAAATTAATCAATTGCAATTTCAAATTTCATTGTTTAGATACTTTTAAATTATATGCATTGTATAAACAATTATAGGTTAACCTATTAAATTAATATACACCACTATTTTTCAATTAGTACCTACAAAAAAAAATGGGCTGTATCCGTACCTGTTACTGATCATATTTGCGTAATCAAAAGTAAAAAAAAACTAAATTCAATTTTTAAATATTTCACTTTAGGTACTTAAACTTAAATAATGAAAACAGCTGTTGGAGGCGGGGCATGCTTGAGCGAGATCACGCGAACGTGAGCGAGAGATGACGATTAACGAATACTACTAGGTATGTCATGAATAGCCTGTACAATATTTCCATAAGTTGGGTGAGTTTTTGGGATAAAAACAAACGCTAATAACTTTGCTGTTTATGAATATTATTTATTGAAACTTTAAAAATATAATGAGAAGACCGTCTAGAATAAGCCCTTTAAGTATTTGTACTAATTAAAAATTAGAGGTGTATAATGCAGAAGAATCCAGGAACATGTAGGTATAGAACTCACATGATGTCGAATGTGCCTCGACGTCCCTTATTAAGTAATACCCTGTATTAATGACCGGCCTGTTGGTTTACTAGTTAGGGGCCCTAACTGCTATGCCAGACGTCGTGGGTTCGTTTCCCACCCAGGATCAATATTTGTGTGATGAGCACGATCATTCGATCTCATTGGGTGTCATTTAACTATAACATGTACGTATCACGACACAAGTCTATGAGTTTTTTTTTAGTACGCTCCGCTGCCGCTCCTATATTCATAAATTATTTTAGATGGCGTTACTGAGACACAGGATCAAAGTTTTTCTATGACATTTCCTTGACATGCCCGCTCTATATAGTCTTTAAATCTCTTTGTTTAGTACCTATCCATAACACAAGCTCTGCTTAGCTTGGGGCTAGATGGCGTTGTGTGACTAAACCAATAATTAAATTAAATTGCCACGTGTAAGCTAACAAGAGTGAGGAATCAAAAACGTAAGTACTTGAATATTAATTACGAAGACTTTGGAATGACATGACAGACAAAGGGCCACTCAATCACAGTTCATGAGGATCTTATGGTTGCGTCGGTGGATGGTGTTGCGGTGGCCAAATTCTGGGCTAAACATTCAATTTAGAATTTAGTGACTTTGTTTGCCATCGACACGCTAAGAAGAAGAATCACAGTTTAACATTCTTAGTAGGAAGGTATTCTTCATTTATTTGTTATTTATAATGGAGATTTTCTACTTTGTAAGACAACTTCGAACACCCTTGCCTTCTCAGCATAAGAAGAGCCTTGACTTCTGTGAATAACTAGAAAAGTAACGTAGTACGTAGTACGTAACTAAAGTAGTTCGACTAATCAACAACTATTTGATTTTGGTTTGATGGTCGCCCATGAAGAATTCTACTGAACTGTGTTCCTAAATAAACACGACTTGTCTTGATAAAGTTCACTTTAACAAAAAAAAAACTAATGAAATATATCGCCATAAATTTTAGAAAATGAGTGGCATAAAAATAATAGTATTATGAGAGAGAGGTTAGAAAGTCTCAGGGAAACCAAGTCAGTTTATGGTTGTAAAAGTTTATTCGGTAGGTACAATATAAGCCTAACACTAATTTAAAGTATTTCGCGTAACAATGGAAGCACAGATAGAATAGCGGTTGCGCGGCACACGGAATGGGGAACACGTTCGTACGTGACGCGCGTGGGCAACGGACTGGCGAGCGAGCCGGCGGGCGGACTGACGCGCCACACTCAAACGGGTAACGGCCAGAGGCGCGAAAAAGATAGTCCGCGTATATTTGAAACCTGGCGGGAAACGACCGCGGGACGCTCGTATTGGTCGAGACGGATAGGTCATAGAGGTGTGGTGGTTTACTATATACTCCCCCTCCAGTTCTGGAGAACGTCCTCGCTCCTGGACTGGTACATTATAAGCAGCATTAGCTGGACGTCCGCGATTCCGTATTGGGATTACTGGATTAGGTAAGGAGTCGTCACTACCTCGGTAACGTGTCAGGTCTTCGGAGTGATATTTACCTATGTCTACATTTGGTTCTGTGCTCGCGAGGGTATACGTCGTTGGACTTACCTTTTTACTGATCAGGTAAGGGCTATCTCGGCGAGGGTAGAAATTTGAGGTAAGGTCTTTTGACCCTTTGCTCAGCAAATGTGACTTTAACGTGACTAAATCACCTACCTCAAATGTGTCACATGGTCGGCGTACTGCGTCGGTGTACTGTTTAGACTTATCCTGCTGGATCTCAACGCGTTCTCGAACAGCCGACAGTGAATGTAGAAAATTTTCGAGGTAAGGCTGGCAGTGGATGCAGGCTTAGGCATAATCGGTGATTATTCTCCGCATCCCTGTGAAATAATATAGATGTGTTACCTTTTGGCAATCACGACTGGTTGACCGTCTAGGTAAGGCCGAAAATGCTCCACCGCCCATGCTACAGCGAGAGCTTCACGCTCCGTGGTGGAGTAGTTTCGTTCTGCTGCATTGAGGAGTCGGCTGGCATATTCGATGGGCCTTTCCTGATTGTCGTCACCCTGTAATAAAACTGCGCCTAAGGCGTAGTTACTTGCGTCAGTGCGCAGAATGAAGGGCTGACTGAAATCGGCTCGAACCAGTATCGGAGCTGTGGTCAAAAGACGCTTCAGCTCTTGAAATGCTTGGGTCTGTTCTGAACACCAAGACCATACTTGACTTTTCCTAGTCAAGCGTGTCAATGGTTCGGCAACTTTTGAAAAGTTGGGTATGAATTTTCTGAACCATGAACATGTTTGTAAAAAGGTTCTCAGGTGCTTAAGGTTACCTGGTTCCTTCATCTCGAGTACAGTACTCACCTTCCCTGGGTCGGTGGAAACACCTTTTTGTGTTATGACGTGGCCGAGATATTTAACGCCTTCACGAGCAAAAGCGCACTTCTCCCTTTTTACATGGAGGTTAAACTCGGCCAGACGTTCAAAAACTGCCTCGAGGTCTTGCAGATGCTGTTGATATCCTTGGGATATTACTAAAATATCATCTAAATAAGCTAATAAAGTTACATCTTGTAAAGCAGAGCAGGACCGGAGTTGATCAATGAGTCGCTGAAAAGTAGCGGGTGCGTTGCGGAGACCAAACGGCATTCTTTTGAAGCGGTAGGTACCTAAAGGACAAACAAAAGCAGTCTTGTCTTTATCAGCTTCCCTTACTTTTACCTGCCAATATGAAGATCGGAGGTCTAGCGTACTCATGTAGCAGTCGCGTTTTGTACTCTGAAGTAACTCGTCGATGCGTGGCATCGGATATGTGTCGGCTTTGGTGACTGCATTCAGACGCCTGTAGTCGACGCAGAAGCGGATACCACCGTTGGACTTCGGCACCAGTAGTGCCGGTGAACACCAAGCCGATTCACACTCTTCTATAATGTCATCTTGTAACATCTTACCTATTTCAGCTTTCATCAGCTCTTTCTTGGAAGGGTTTAAGCGGTAAGGAGGAACTGCGATTGGAGAATGCTCACCTGTACCTATACAGTGTTCCGCATACGGCGTTGGACCTCCCCCTGCTTTAAAGACGCGCGCGTGCCTGGTGAGGACGGCAGCGAGCGCTTGGCGCCCAGCTGGTTTAAGGTAAGTACCTTCGTCGTCCCTAAGTACATCTGTAGAAGCGCAGGACACGTCACGCGAGATAGGTTCGAAGCACAAGGTATATTTTACTTTTTCAAAATTACTAAAATACCAGATTTCTTTAAAAAAGTCAATAACTACTCCAGCGGCAGTTATAAAATCGATACCTAACAATGTCTCGTTGTTTGTGGAATCGGGAAAAATTAAGAATGGAATCGTGATAACTTTCGTTTCTAAGCACACCTCTAACGTGGTGGTAAGTACATCCATCGTTCGGATTACACCGTCGGCAAGCTTAACTTCGCGTATGGAAGAGCTGAGAGGATGACCTTGACTTAGAAGGAGAGTATATAGTGTGTGACCCGCAATGCAATGCTTGGCGGCCGTATCTATCAACGCGGTACCGGAAAAACCTAAAACTTTGATATTAAAAATCGGTCGTAACTCACGACCAATAGAGGGCCCCGTATAATCGTTACCGCGTGACAAATCATCGCCACTATATACACAGTTATCATTATTTACATATAAACACACATTCTTATTATTTACAATTATTGAGTTAGCATCGTTTTCATTACGAGAATTTATACACAAAAAATCTGAAACATTTGGGTTATTACCCTTCTGCTTATTGTGAATAGAAGTACACCCATTTTTTAACATTTTCGGGTTACATACATTTTCATTATCCCCGTGTTTACATAAACAATTATCACTATTACCCGTCTGTGTACTAAAAATGCTACATCCATTTACTAGCGGGTTATAGGTATTTACATTATTACAGTGTTTACAAAAATTATCGTTAGTATTACCCGTCTGTGTTTTAAAAATGGTACATTCATTTACTAGCGGGTGTGAGGCACAAATGTTATTAGAATATTTACATCTATTTGTAACAAATTGTGGAATAATAAACATATTACGGTTGGAAGAAACATTGTTGTCGCAACAGTTAATAACATTATTATCATTAGAGTCTTTTACTAACGCGTTATTTTTGGGAGGAAAACACTTAGATTTGTTTTGTTTACACCGAGATTGAACACAATAAAATGATTGACTTTGGGCACTTTGTTTTTTAACACCGTTATCACTTATCACTTTCGCACAGTTATTATTTGGTTTGGACTCACCTTGATTATGCAACTTACGACACTGGTCCCTAGTGTGGCCATACCGCTTGCAGTAGGCGCAGGAAGGTCGCTGCTTCGTCGCAGTGGAGTCTCGTCTCGGCGTAGCAGGCGCGGGGGGGTCGAGCGGAGCGGGCGGGCTCAGCGTCGGGGCCTCGGCGGCGGCGGCGTGCGCGCCGTAGGCCTGCGCGCGACCGGAGGCGTTATCACGGAGGGCGGATGGTGTAGACGGCGTCGATGTGGACGGGGAGCGCGTTTGTTGTGTATGTGTACGCCGCTCACCCGTCGTCGGTGTCGAACTGCTTCTCTCGTCGAACGAGTCTTCGATATTCCGTGCGAGACGAAGTAATTCACGGAAACTAGTGCATTCTTCTCTTCGCAGTCTTTTCTTGATTCTGCTGTGGAGGAGTCCGTACGTCATATCGAGTTGCGCAGACACCGTGACATCGTTTGAAGGCAAGCGTGCCATTAGAGCGCGGATGCGCGCCACAAATATGTCTGTGTTTTCTTTGACCTGCGGCGACGCAAATATCTCCAAGTAGATACGATGAGGTGGGCGTCGGTCGCCGTAGGCACTTATGAGATTTTCTTTCGCTTCGCGCCATGACGACACGGAGTATTTTATACCTTGCCACCATGTTGCTGCGTCGGCTTGAAATAAATAGGCTAAGCCGCGCAGTATGTTTGAGTCCGCTACTTGTGCACAATCGCTATATGCTTCTATAGCGTCTATAAAAGCTTCAACCGACTCATTCGGTCGGCCGGAAAAGGTGGCTTTGCAGCGAGCTAGGGTGTTGTACCCTAGTAATGCGTGTGAATCCGGGGTAGAAGAAGTCGCCCGCGACACCGAGTTAAGCAACTCCCTGAATGCTTCTGTTTGCGAGCGTTGGAGAGAGGCAATAATCATCGCTACGTTGTCGTTGGAAAACGTAGCGTTCGCGTCGGTGTGCGGTGAAAACGAGGACGCGTCGTTGCCGCCATTTTCGTTGGCGGGTGACGCGGTCGGCGTGTTTGGTCGTGAGGGGACGGGGAATGCGCTTGCATCATCCCTCCGAGTTAAACTCGCCGCTCGACTCCTGGTCACTGGCATTTTAATCTGCACTAGCACTGCACTTTACACTATAGGTTATTGTCTCACGAAATAAAACGTTGAGCGCCACATATGAGAGAGAGGTTAGAAAGTCTCAGGGAAACCAAGTCAGTTTATGGTTGTAAAAGTTTATTCGGTAGGTACAATATAAGCCTAACACTAATTTAAAGTATTTCGCGTAACAATGGAAGCACAGATAGAATAGCGGTTGCGCGGCACACGGAATGGGGAACACGTTCGTACGTGACGCGCGTGGGCAACGGACTGGCGAGCGAGCCGGCGGGCGGACTGACGCGCCACACTCAAACGGGTAACGGCCAGAGGCGCGAAAAAGATAGTCCGCGTATATTTGAAACCTGGCGGGAAACGACCGCGGGACGCTCGTATTGGTCGAGACGGATAGGTCATAGAGGTGTGGTGGTTTACTATAGTATTAAATTGAATGTCTTTGGTTTTAATGAAGAAAATATACGCAGGCACTTAGTTTAAGATAATGAAATGTGAATTAAGTTACTTATAACGAAAAGAGGCCTTGGCTCTACAGTTGGACAGTAAAAAGCTAGACAGGACAAATAAATAATTTTTCTACTTTCGTTTTAACTCCATATATGCACTAGCAGACATCCCGCGGTTTCAACCGCGTAGGTCTCATTCCCGTGGGAATACAGGGATAGCCTATGTGTTAATCCAAGGTGTCAGCTAATTCCATACCAAATTTAATAAAATCCTTTCAGTAGTTTACGTGACGGAGTAACAAACATCCATCCATTCATCCTCACAAACTTTCGCGTTTATAATGTTAGTAGGATTAGAAAAAAGAGGCTAGTAGAAGCAGGAATGCAGAACATTTTGTTTTAAAGTTAAGAGAAAACAATTTTTATTCGAATTGTTTTCTTTCAAATTTAGAACAATAAAATTGAAACGAAGAACGTATCCATCTATTGATCATCCCTGCTTCTTTTAGGTTTTTACACTGTAATTTACAACTAAAATGAAGTTATATAACTAAATGAAATCCACATCATTTCTTAAAATGAATTGTTGCAATGGGTACAACTAAATGTGAAACAGCTGCTGTGAAAAAAGATAAATAAGATAAATTCGGCGTCTATCGTAACTGTAACATGCATAATTTTATTGTGTACTTTCGTTACAAAGTGTGCTTTAAAAGTAACCTTTTTAATTTCTGTCTAATGCTATTGTAAATGGAGTTTAGTCACTTAGTTTATAACCATAAGCGGATTATTTTCGACCTTAATATTTAGAACGCCCTAAAGAGCACGGTCCTCTTCCAACTTTTCAAAATAAACTGGGTCATTTAACTACTGTGAAGGTATTAAACCTAGAAATAAGAGGGCCAAAAAGTAACCTTGAACTGAAAGCCACCGTAGTCGTTATAATAATTTGTAGGGTCCCGTACCAAAATGGTAAAAAATTCCCCTAAGTACGGCACGACTTTACCTGCCTGTCTGTCACAGACAGCTACTGATGACTAAATTTTTCAATAGTCAGATTACTTTTATCTCAATAATAAGGATGGCATGGCGGTTTGAAATAGCTAGTTCTACACTTATATTATAAACAGTATATTTTTTTACTATTGTGTGTACTATTGTGCCGATTTCAAAAATTATTTCACTGTTGGTAAGCTACACTATCCCCGAGTGACATAGGCTACTTTTTATCCCTGAATTCCCACGGGAACGGGAACAACGCGGGTAAAACCGCGTGACGTCTACTAGTTGTCTGTACAAAAGCTATTTTTGATGATTGAAAAATCAGCACATAAACTTAGAGTTTGGAATTGTTATAATAAAAAATGATTGTCTATACTAATATTATAAAGAGCAAAGGTTTGATTGTTTGTTTGTTTGCATTGAATAGGCTCCGAAATTACTGGACCGATTTGAAAAATTCTTTCACCGTTGTGAAGCTACACTATCCCCCATAGGCTACTTTTTATCCCTGTATTCCCACGGGACCGGGAACTACGCGGGTGAAACCGCGTGACGTCTGCTAGTATACAAGAAGAAGAGAGAGAGAGAGTTTCTATCAAGTGATAAGAAAAAATAAATTTGATAAAAATAGCAGTAATTTGATTTGTGAAAGGGTTGATTGGCTCCAAAGACATTCAATACCTATAGACCGGATTTTACCCATCGTGCATTTTTTTTAATATTTATGTCGCGTAGTATTTGACTTAACCTGGCCTTTATAATACCATTCCAAGCCATTCCACCTTAACTTAAAAGTTGTGAAGCGCCCGAATTAGTTAAGTCGATGGATGTCCGTCAAAATTGCTGGAAAGGTAAAACAATGTCTTTAAAAATAAGCTATCGCAGAAAGTGATTTTTCACACCAGAAAAAAAGACGTGTCTTGGTAATTAATTTTGTAAAATGTTTCAAAACTGTAATACTTAGGTCTTTTTACACCCTGTAGCAATCTGACTACAGATTATCTGTAGCCATAGATACTACCAGAATGTAGCAGTATGTCTGTTTGTCTTCTGAACGTTTGTCTGAATCTAATAAGAAACCTTTTTCTTGGTTTTGGTAAAATAGGGTGATGGTGTTTTTCAGAAGGTTGATTTTATATTCTTTTGTACACAAATCTGCATGTTGCTCTAAGAGTTGCAACAGATAATAAAAGTAACTTAGTTGATCGTTGTTAACGTCGGAAGATCATATCTAGAGAGATATGTAATGCAGAAATAACTGTTAAGAAAGTATAGGTACACTTTTGTTTTCATAAGAACTGTCTCAAAGAATGTCTTAAAGAGTCTTAACAAAATTACCGCAAATTGAAACACTGCTAAGAAAATTAGTTCAAGTTTCTTATACTTTAATCTTTTAAACTTAAGGGGGCGAATTCCAGATTAGGCAGCTTGTTGACGTTAGTACATTGAAATATTTTTTTTCAGTGACTGTTGCAATTGATCTAGTAAAAATGCTGATATGATAATCTTCTTCTTGGATCCAGAAATTGAATGCACTAATATTTAAAAAAAAATCGATGAAATAGAAGTGTTAAAGGCGCTTTTGTATACGAAAAATTCAATACCAATTAATTTTTTGACAACGATTTTTGGCGGTCACATTTTTAATGATTTAAAAAAAGTTGTAGTTATAATAATACTCATTTATTTATTTGTTAGCATAGTTAAAGAGAAATGTATTATATGGTTTGATGAACGTAGCACTGTGTTATATGCCTGGGGAAGAACAAATATGGTGTATCCATAATATGAAAGAGAAGAAATAAAAAATAATTTTGATAATGATAGTTGATAAATTATAGTTATTATGATTTTAGTAAAATGTCAAATGAAAATGTCAATGTCAAGAATATTAAAAGTCACTCAATCAACCTTTGAACAACGCGTGCGTGAGCCTGACGCGCATTTGTGTTGCCAAGCTCAACGCTCTTGTGCAGGCCCTTAAGAGGGAAGTCTGCGAGCGTGGGAACTTATTTTTGAACGCATACATTGACATTTTCCACTTACACAGTAGCAACGCGCTACACACCTTACACACACATTAACACTTGCCCAGAAACAAACGACAAACAGTACGACACAACGGGAAAATTATTTTTTCAATGCGTGTTCGAAATAAAAGAGCTAGTAATTATGTGTCAGTAAACAAGCAATGTAAAAACTATTGACTTATTGCACCGCGATGCTCGCTTGCTTATGATATTGTTTGGTAGCCACGAAAGGGTGGGGTCACAGTGTTCAACAGAGATTAACAATTTAATTGATAAATTATTATTTCTTTTAGTTGTGTTGTTTAATGTAATTAATAACTTCGTAATTTAGGATTTTATTTTATTATAATAATACTATAATTGATTGTTTAAACTGTTATAAGTACATGCATACTAAATATAGTTCATTGATGTTTTGTGGTAAATATATGAATGGCGTAAGGGAACAAAAAGACTAACTCAAAAACAACAAATAATTGTATTTCTATACCTTATATTTAAATATTATAAATGCAAAAGTAACTTTGCATGTCTTTCTGTCTGTCTTGCTTTTACGCCAAAACTACTGCACCGGTAAAACTGAAATTTGGGACACAGTTATTCTAAAACCTGAGAAAGGACACAGGCTACTTTTTGATTCGCGAAAAGGCTTGTAAGGGATAGAAAAGGGGGATTAAAGGTCGTATGAAAGTATTATCATTTTTAAAGCTAAAAGCATGCAATTTATATTTTGGGCAGTTGACTACATATACTTAAATAAGTATGGCATTAAAAATTTGTAAAAATGTTACCCTTATGGGTGTAAAATAAATATAAGGAATAATAGGTATATATATGAAGGAGTTCGATATTTTTGTAGCTAGAACGATAAATCTTTTGCGTTTGGCTATTGATTCAAATAGATACCTATAATTAAATTTTGTAACAATTCGATCGTTAAGGGAGTAAATAAACGAATAAAACGTGTCAAACGTTGAAGGAGATGTTGTCGAATTCTCAGTGAACAATATCATGGACTCTGAACAAGTTACAGCATACCTATAGAGTATTTTCAGACTCTCTACTCAAGAGGCTAAAAGTTGGTGTTCCAGTCCTGTACATCAGAAATCTTGACTCGCCAGTGCAACAGTAGGTACACGACTACAAATTACATACATATATGGGGCACAACATTATAAAGGCTACAATCATGGCTGGAATGGCAAAAGGATAAAACGTCTAGATTACCCGTATTCCAATAATTCCGACAGATTTGCCATTTCAATGTAAAAGAGTCCCTGCACGGTAAAACAAACAAAATTAATTTATAAAAATGTGCTTTAAACATAGGCTCATATTTTATTATTCCTACTACTTTAATATTTAAGGTCTTTGCAGTGCACACTGCCAAAAGGTTCTTAATTCATTAAACCCCAAGCGTTTGCGCTGTCATTGTCTTTCAATCGTGTCTCTAAACGTCACGATTGAAAGGTTAAAGTATTTATACGTACAATGAGTATTATTCTTCGAACATACTTTTACACGCGGACGTAATCGTGGGCACATAGCAATGCTCACGCTATAGCCTGAAACAATAATTTTGTTTATAAACATAGCATCATATAATTTATCACACCTGTATTACCCGAAGAGTTAGACAGTGGTGTATACCCATAATTCACCAGTTATGTTTTAAGTCTTATGTAATAGGGGGTGATCTTATTGCTATCAACTAGGTACAAATCCTGACTCCGGGTTACTACTGAAAAATTTAAGATTAAAAAACCCGATAACACTTTGTCCAACCCAGGAATTGAACCCAGGACCTCATGCTCTAGAAGTAGTGGTTAGTTTTAGTAGCTATTCATTTATTTTTTATGACAATAACACTCTCACAGTTTCGTTTTGGCTTTTAGTTGGACGCAAACTAAAAATTAACATGTAATCATTAAGGAACAGTCTGTGTGTTTTAAACATGTCACCGATATAAATATATATATATACTTTAAACAATGGAAATAATGCTTACTGCTTTCAAATAACAACGTAATACTCTATTACTAAAAAATACGTCTTTGATTTTTAAATGGTTGCCATTTTCGTAATTACGGGTTATGCACCAAGAAAAACCTTGGAAATGGCACCCTTATTGTATTACAAAAAGAAAGTGTTGTCCGCCATCCTGGAGGGAACTGGTCGAATGAGCTTGATTCCAAAAGGTTATTAAATAATAACCCACGTTTTATCATCGGCAAAATATCTTAAATAAAAGATACATACTATTTTTTTTAATTTTCCTTTATTTTTTTTCGATTTGTCGGGAATTTTTCTTCTGTTTGCCCATTTTACAAAAGATGATGTAGTATTTAAATTATGGAAATTTTATTTATCCATCAATTATTATCTCACCTTTGGTTTGGGCTTTAACCCAGTTATTTAAATAAAATTCATGTGTGAATGTTAAATTTATCATTTAAATATCAATTAATAAACATTAAAAAAAACTAATGCCATCTCTCAAAAATGACGGAATCTAGCTATTAGTTAAAAAGTTAGTTAAAGTTATATTATTTATTTAAATAAATATCTAACAGCAAAATAATAATTATTCAATACTTCCATAGCTAGAGCAATAATTCTAGTGCAAAAATTGGCAGATACACCGTGTAACTTGCACCCCACCCTATGACTTGTGTGGATGTATGAGTTGACGTTTATCGAGCTCGGAGCGGACTACAAACTGACGTGCTCTCACCTTTGTTTCCAGGGCGGCACTGATTTGTTTTCAGACGCATGTTCGAATATAAAACAAAATATGAAACGGGGGACGCTCCATACTAGAATGTATGGCAAACGGAAAACATTTTGCGCAAAAATATTAAGAATGTTATGACGTAAATTACTAGTGTATGATTCTATTTTATTAGAAATTAACCTCATAATCATACACTTGTGTCATGAATTAACGAAAAATATCTATAAACATTGCTTTACATTTTAAGAAAACGTGCAAATAGTAAGTGCCGATTTCGATGTAAATATGAAATATTGACATTTTTTTAGCAGACATTTTAGGATAATTTAAAAAATATCACACGGTGTCACTGGTGATACATCTAATAAGTATCTTATTTAATTTTTTGATAATATTTGGTGTATTAGATGTTTAGATACCTTGCAAACCGTAACCCCTGTTTTGGCGCTTTGCAAGGACTGTCCCCTTAAGTTAATCTTGTGTTTAAACTTAGAGCATTAATAGCTTCATGTCACTGTGGAGTTTGCTCTCTTAAGTGTTCGTATTTTTACTTATCTTCATCCCAGGAGAAATAACAAACTTGTTAAAGAAATGAGCATTAATGAAGATGTGATTTTAATTTGTTTTTGTGTAGACTGCAGTGCTTTGAATGGATGAAAATTATCCAGGTAGAAGAAAGAAAGAAAGAAAAAGAAACAATATTTATTGGCAACAGGTAAAAACGTGCACACACAGAAAAAACATGGAAATAACAAAAAAAAAAACAGTAAAAAATTAATGACATCGCTTACGGCTGCGCCAAAAGGCTCATTTCAGCATTAATGCCAGACAGATGCTGTCTGGTAGTGAACTTATTACGATGACACGGCATTCATTAGCATGTTATCGTTTGGGTAAGCCACAGGATTTATTTAGATTTACATCTAGTGTACGGACGATACGGATAAGCTGTGTGGTCTATTCAGCAAAAAGTTCCTTGTCCTAGATGTCAGGATAAGTAGATCGGAGAGATTCGGTTGAAGAAACGTACTCGGGTAAGGAAGAATTACAGTAAGATACTGAGACCTTGGCCGTACTTCCGGGAGTGCCCTGATGGCCGCGGAATAATTCTCCACCGTTTTATTTAGACGACCAATTAGATATTGAGTGTACAACTCACCCTCTGCTATTTTCTCCATGTATACAAGGTGTTTATATAAGTAAACAAATATATATTTATGATGATGCCAGTTGATTCTTTGTTTTGGTGCCCTAGCTAGAAATAACCGCAAATGCCTAAGTTTAGTTTCCAACAAATGGAAAATGAGAGCGCCTCACGGCCTCAGCCCCGCCTTGGGAACCCTTCCCAACTGTTATGGGAAATCACAGCTGGTATACAACATTAGTGAGAAAATAAGTACCTAGATAATAATAAAAAACGGACAGTAGAGATTGATTTACGTTACGGCATATAAAATTCAAGAGACATTGTTCGTTGCCAATGCCTTTGTACTTTTCAATATTAGTTCAAAATATTTACGTAAAAGAAAGGGCAGCATCCAGGGATTTTGCTTGTTTCGCACATGGTGTCAATTCGTCTTTACGTCATAGCAATAAGGGTTGTTCTCGTAGTTCAAGTGTTAACAACAAGCGTTTGACTGTATTTAAGTACTCTGTATACCTACTCTGTTCAAAACAGCACAAATCTTTGGAGTTCGGAGTTTTCAAGTGGATGAAGGCTTAAACGAAATTTAATTATAGTCAGTAAGCCATGCCGTTGGCTTAATACTCGTATAAGTAATTAAAAGAAAAAGGAATTTATTTTTTAAATTTGGAACCTCTTCGTCAGTCTCTTGTTTCCGGGCGGGAATACTACCATAGTGATTTAAGATACTATAGAATGGACACGTGAAGACATGTCATAGAAAAACTGAGAACCCATGTCTCAGTAACGCCATCTAGAATAATATAGGAATATTGGAGTGGCAGTGGAGCGTACTAAATTAAATTCTTAGACTTGTGTCCATTACTTAGAGAGTTAGGGATGAAAACTTTGTTCGTGATGTCTTGTCTATAGTAAATTTTGAATTGTCTTTAAGTACTTTATAGACTTGTCTTCATCAATATATCAGCCGTTGGATGTTCACAGCTGAACATAGGTCTCCTCTATGGATTTTCAATAGGACCAGTCGGAAGCAGCTTAAATCCATAGCAATCCCGTGCAAGTCATAGCAAGCCTTAACTAAAATGTATGTCCACTTGGGGTTGGGGTTCTTCAAAAGGGGAGTAAATAGGTTTTGAAAGGGTCGGCAACGCGCGTGTGGCGCCCCTGGTATTGCAAGTGTCCATAGGCTGCGGTAATCGCTTACCATCAGGCGGGCCGTAAGCTTGTTTGTCATCGTCGTGGTATATATAAAAAAAAAAAAAATCGGATGGATATTTTGCGTGGCAAATTACTTATTAAGTTATTATGTGTAACAGTGATCCTTATTTTCATTGTCATATGGTTGCTGTTTAGTTCATTAAACCTCAAGCGGACGCGGTCTGCGCTGTCATTGTCTTTCTATGGTGTCTCTAATTGACACGATTGAAAGGTTAATTACTGTTAGAGTTTGAATATATGTCATGGTATGTAGGTCGATGATTTCAATTTTAATGTAGCAAACTATATGCTGCTAAAGTCTGGTTTTATGCGTCCTCGCCGAGTTCGGATCCACTGCTGTGGGCACTGTGGGCATGCCCCCAAACCTTACTGAGTTCAGACAGAACAAAATGATCGTGCTCATCACACAAACATTAGTTTTGGGTGGTAGCCAAAGTACTAGGAACTTTATGTATGGATGATATACCAATCGAGTTAAATTAATATCTTCTACTACTACTAATTCAAGTACTACTACCTACTCTATTATTGTATGTAACATAGAGACACGCAGCGTAGAAGTTTAGCTTAAAATGATGTATTTCGTATTTTACAAAATCAAAGGATTTCAGTAAGGTAGTTAGGTTAGGTAGTTAGGTTAGCTATATGATAGGTATGGTAAGTTAGGTTAGGTTATACATATGTAAAGAAAACCTCTTTACCCATCGTTTTTCTTAAGTTTGTTTTTATTCCTTTCTCAAGATGTCAATCATTTTAAAATGTCACTACTGAGACTGACATTCTAAAATGATGTATTAAAATATACCTACTGAATAATAAATTAATTAATAGATTAGATTTTACATACAATATTACTTATAACCCAAATGAAGTAAGGGCTTTAAATGTTGTTTCTCTATTTTCAGGTGAGTGAATATTTTTTGTTAATATTTTTTGTTAGGTAATGTAAATATGTTTATGTCATATAAAATATGTTGTAAATAAATTCTCTATTTTCAGAAACGCAATTAAATGTTCTTATTTCCACCAATTGTTGGATAAAACTTATTATAAAACAACATTTACTGCAATTATTTTACGAAATATGGAAAGGTTGAGGTTCGATTTTGCTGTGAAACCAACAGCCGATGGAAAAACAAATGCCATTTGTATTACCTCAATAGCCACACCTGAAGGAAAAGTTTTTGAAATACCAGCAGCCTACCAACCTGCAAACCTACATCAACTAATCTCCAATACTCCAAACTATGTAAAAGTAAGAAAATCATTATCTAAAAGATATCAAACAAGGAAGATATGGATAACATTGACAAAGGATATTTCAAAAATATATTTGGATGAAGAAAATAATTTACAATTTAATGATTTTTACTTAGAAGAAATTTCTGAGGAAGCAAGTAATGGTGAACTTATACCCGGTAAGTCAAATAAAACGCTAGAGAAAATATTAGAGCAATTACTTGAAGCTAAACAAACAAAATCGGAGACTCAAAATTTGGGAAAAATTGCAAAGGATTTTGTGATAGAAAAATATAATGGCAGAAACTCAAATGCACACCAATGGATCAAAGATTTTATTAAAGAGTGTGAACGTTTTCAAATAAAAGAAGATAAAAGAAAAATTGAAATTTTAAAATTTTTTATGGAATACACCAGTGTAGATTGGTATAGTTGCATGATAATGAAACTTACAGTGGAATCAGAGTGGAGCAAATGGGAAGAAAACTTTTGTGAGACATTTGGAAACAAAGGATGGTCACCAATTAGATATGCTTTATCATTTAAATATCAAGCAGGTTCCTTACTTGATTATGCTATAAAAAAAGAAAAAATGTTATTGCAAATAAGAAAATCAATTGACACTGGCACACTTATTGATCTTATAACATTTGGCTTACCAAATTATGTAGCAGATAAGATTGACAGAGAAACTTTACAAGGAACAGAGAACCTTTACAATGAAATCGGAAAATTAGAACATCTGGTAGCTAAGAATAAATATGAAAAAAAAAATACTGTACATTTGAATATTAAACCAAAAAAAGATGAAGAAAAAAAACCATGCTCAATTTGTATGAAGGAGAAAAGAGGGAATCGTTACCATTCTGAGGAAAATTGTTGGTTTAAAAAAACAAATCAGGCAGCAGTTGTAAAAACTGTAAATAACTCGGAATTGGAAGTTGAACTGAATGATGAAAACCCAAAAAACTAGAGGTGCCACCATTAATAAAAGTAAAGTTGCTATTAAATGATACTATGAAAGTTTCTGGAATATATGATTCAGGTTCGAACGTATCATTAATTAATGCAAAATTGTTAAAAATACAACAAAAAGAAAATCCAAAAGATGAAAAAATAGTAAACTTGAAGACTATTAATGGTGAGAAAAGAACAAAAGGTATAGTAAAGATTAAAGTTAAAATATATGATATTGAACGAGATATGAAAATTTTTGTTATAGAGAACGAAAATTTTAATTACGACTTTTTAATTGGTTTGGATTGTATAAAAAAATTCAAATTAATGCAAAATGAAGAATTAAAGATTATACAATGTAACAAATCAGAAGAAAGTATAAGTTTTACTGAAGAGGATTCGACAGAAATAAAATACCAAAACAAAGGTAATTCAAATTTAACGAATGTCAAAATTCCCGATGAACTGGGTGACATAAATGAAAAAGACAATATTTTACAATCTGAGTTTGAAGAACAAGAAAACAAATTAATGAATAGATATGAAATAAACTTTAATGAACACATTAACTCAAGAGAATTTAAAATGTTTGTAAACCACCTTGATTTATACCAACAATCAGAAATTGATAAGTTGATAGGAAAATACAAACAAATCTTCGCTAAAGATAAATTTGATATTGGCACTGTACGAAATTATGAAGCTCATATTGACTTGATGGTAGATAAATATTGCTGTAAACGTCCATACAGATGCACATCGGAAGATAGAAAAGAAATAGAAAATCAAATATCAGAATTATTAAAAAATAATTTAATTGAAGAATCTTATAGCCCGTTTGCTGCCCCTGTAACTCTGGCATATAAAAAAGAAGACGAAAAAAAAACAAGGTTATGTATTGACTTTAGAGAATTAAACAAAATTGTAATCCCACAGTCACAACCTTTTCCGTTAATTGAGGATTTAATGATAAAGACGGTAAACTGCAAATACTTTTCTACTTTTGACATAAATTCAGCATTTTGGTCAATTCCTTTGAAAATACGAGATAGATTCAAAACCGCATTTGTCACACAAGAAGGCCACTTTCAATGGACGTGTCTTCCATTTGGTTTAAAGACTGCTCCAGCCATCTTTCAGAGAATATTGGGAAACATCATGAGAAAACATGAACTCTCCAGTTTTGCAATTAACTTTATAGATGATATTTTAGTTTTTTCTAAAACGTTTGAAGAACACATACTACACATTTCAAAACTACTTGAGGCAATACTAAAGGAAGGTTTTAGATTGAAGTTTTCAAAATGTAATTTCGCGCAAAAGAATGCAAAATATCTGGGTCATATAATTGAAAATAATTCAGTCAGACCTTTGAAGGACTATTTGTCTGCTGTTAAAAACTTTCCAGTGCCTGAAACAAGAAAAAATGTACGCCAATTTTTGGGTAAAGTAAATTTTCATCATAAATTTATACCACAGAGTGCAATTATATTAGACCCACTACACAATTTACTTAGGAAAGATGTGAAATTCAAATGGACGGCAGAATGTCAAGAGTCATTTGAAAAGATAAGAACATTGTTATGTTCAAAACCAGTTCTCAAGATTTTTGACCCTAACCAATCAATAAACATTTATACAGATGCTAGTATCAGAGGAGTGGGAGCGGTGTTGAAACAAGATGATGAAAATGGGAATAGCAAACCAGTTGCTTACTTTTCAAAAAAATTAACTCATAGTCAAAAGCAGAAGAAGGCAATATATCTAGAATGTCTGGCAATAAAAGAAGCTGTAAAATATTGGCAACACTGGCTTATGGGAAAAGAGTTTACTGTATTTTCAGATCATAAACCATTAGAAAATATGAACATCAGAGCGAGGACTGACGAGGAATTAGGGGATTTGATGTATTATTTGTCCCAATATAATTTCAAAATAAAATATAACCCAGGTAAATTAAACCAGGAAGCTGACTGCTTAAGCAGACATCCAGTTCTAGAAGCATATGATGATACCGATGATTGTTTAAAAGTAGTAAATTTAATAAGCTTACAAGACATAAAGAATGATCAGCGCGGAAACCAGGACTTACAAAAGGGAAAATATATATTTGAAAATGAGATTTATTACAAAAAGACTAAAAAAAGGAAAAAATTAATGCTATCAGAAGAATTAAGCAAAACTCTAATCAAATATGTGCACAATTTTTATTGTCACATTGGGAGAACTCAGATGATAAACAAAATCACACCATTCTACACCGCAAAGAACATTATAAGAAATATCAAACAAATTTGTGATGAATGTGAGACTTGCATAAAAAATAAATCAAGGAGAAAATGTAATTACGGCTTAATGTCACATCTAGGTCCTGCAAGACGTCCATTTGAAATTATATCTATTGATACTATTGGAGGGTTTGGAGGATCTCGATCAACAAAAAAATATTTACATCTTCTAGTCGATCATTACACAAGATACGCTTATATTACTACATCAAGAAATCAGAACTCTAGTGATTTTATTAAATTAATTAAAACTGTGACTCAAAACAACTATAAAATAGATATAGTATTAACGGACCAATACCCTGGCATGAATTCTAAAGAATTTAAAGAGTTTCTGAACAAAGAAAATATAAGAATAGTTTTTACAGCTGTGGATACACCTTTTTCCAATGGACTTAATGAAAGGTTAAATCAAACTCTAGTCAATAAGATAAGGTGTACATATAATGAAAGTGATAGGAAAATAGCATGGAGTTCTATTGCTCGGAATTGTGTAGAAAAATATAATGAAACTGAACACACTGTTACGAAGTTTGCTCCAAAATACCTTTTAGAAGGGAAAAGTGGGAGTATTTTACCTCTCGAACTGCAGCCACAATGTACACAACAAGATCTGGCAAGAGATAGGAAAATAGCTCTGGAAAACACGATTAAATCTCATAATTATAATAAAAAAATATTTGACTTGCATAGAAAAGAATTTATATTAAAAGTAGGGGACAGAGTCTACGTAGAAAATGGAAATCGATTAAATAGGAAGAAAATAGAAGAGTTAAGGATTGGCCCATATAAAATTTTGAAAAAAATTTCGAATTCAATATATGAAGTAGATACCGGTCATAAGAAAATGGAATCAAATTACTACCACATTACGAAACTGCAACCTGTGTTTAATAATTAAACAATTCAGAATAATTGTTATTTTTCGGGGGGGAGATGTAAAGAAAACCTCTTTACCCATCGTTTTTCTTAAGTTTGTTTTTATTCCTTTCTCAAGATGTCAATCATTTTAAAATGTCACTACTGAGACTGACATTCTAAAATGATGTATTAAAATATACCTACTGAATAATAAATTAATTAATAGATTAGATTTTACATACAATATTACTTATAACCCAAATGAAGTAAGGGCTTTAAATGTTGTTTCTCTATTTTCAGGTGAGTGAATATTTTTTGTTAATATTTTTTGTTAGGTAATGTAAATATGTTTATGTCATATAAAATATGTTGTAAATAAATTCTCTATTTTCAGAAACGCAATTAAATGTTCTTATTTCCACCAATTGTTGGATAAAACTTATTATACATATATATATATATGTATATTGCCAATCTAATTCTATCTAATACAAAAGATTTAAAGAGCACATTATAGACTCACTAAATAAAAAGTAGTAGTAGTTAGGTACCTATTATTGTTTTGGATCTATTTGCCTTTAAAAAAAAACCAAACCTTTTTTTTAAAGGCTGTACGAAATTTCCCGCGGCTGCTAGTCTATTACATAAAATTCTTGTGTCACAGTATTTGTTACCAAACTCCTCCGAAACGGCTTGACCGGTTCATTTGAAATTTTGTGTGAATATTATATTATAAAAATAGTTATCAAATGTATATTTTTATTAGAGTAGGTCTGTGAATTGATCATAAACTATTTTTTAAAAAGCGGAACGAAGCCTGGATCCACCGTTGTGGGCCCTGTGGGCTTGCCTGATACCCTCAACCCTAATTGTGGTCGATAGGTCATCCAATAGTTACCTACTCGTATAAAAAACGTTGTATGAGTCCACACCGTATATTTTTCATTTAGACGTCTGAATAATAATATTATAGTAGGTACTTGCGTATTATTGTATTTATGGGTGAAATATTTTGGAGATTTGCTTCGGATGCTGTACTGCACATTATTTAATATGTACATACTCAATGATATTAAAAGTAAAAAGGTGTAGATAGGCTAAGAAAACTAACGCACGCACGCGTCCATTGACGACGCGACGCCATTTTGAGTGTGGCTAGTTAGCCACATTTTAACGTGTCGCTTGCGTGTCCTTTTTACTTATAATATCATTGTGCACACTCGTTTAATACGCCCACTAATTCAAAGATAGGTATTAGATAAAATATGATAATTTGATATGGAGATTACCATAATTAGATTAAAAAAAATGGTCACTTATTTCAAAGTCGCATGTGTTTCCAGGCCAACCCCTGTCGGCAGCCGTGGATTCTATTCGAATCGAGTTTTTTTCTTTTAATTTTGAAATTATTCGAATTGACGTTTATTTTTAATAATGAAAACAAGGAAAACTGAACTCTCGTTAACAAAGTAAATATATTTTAATCAATGAGATCAACTTCTGTGAAAGTTGCGTAATTAATTTAAGATGTTGTTTTTGAGAGACACTTCGAATCGAATTATGAATTCTTTATGCTCGAGTTTTTTTTTTTAAATAGGTACTTCAGCAAACTTGAGCGTGGTAGAAATGAAAAACTTCGAAATAAAATTGGAAAAAAAATCTTTGTGCCTTGAGAGGTAGGACTACTCTACACTCTTCCTGGCGAAGGCCAAAATAAAAGCACCTTCTGCAAGACTTACATAACCCATTGGCTTCATATACCTACCTATGTTCATACATCCGAAACAGGCAGGTCAGCCTGTCGATTTAGTAAAAGCTACCTTGTGAAAACTTGAGTGAAGTGACAGCTCAATTCACCTTCACTTCACTTAGATTTTGCAAAATAGCACTGCTGGTAATTAACAAGTATTACGCACCCGACCTTTCTGAAGAAAATCACTTATAAGGTGCCTTTGTGATGTCTTTGTAGTGCGTCCCCTCCCGGCGGCGGCGCCGCGGCGCGATGTTTCCACTGACGGACGTCTGCCATAAAACGAATCTTGTAATAATAATTATATCGATCGCTTATGGCTCAATCATAACAGCAGCATGGGTGGGTCGAAGCTATGGTCGTCAAGGTCGGTCCGTCGCTGGGTGACCATCAATTGCATATAAACCCCTGCGTGTTGGTCCTGGCTGTTATTTGTAGATCTTTGTCAGTCGTTACAAATAGTTAGAACCCGAACGTCTGACAACCAGTTTATTTATTTATTTATTAAAGGTAGGTAAACCAAGCTTCTTTATACAGCAATACATTAGAATAATAGTAATAAGCATCAGACTTATACAGTCGCCAATAATAGGTTGACCAACATTCAAGTGAGTAAAAGAAAACATTTAATTATTATTAGCTTACTAATTATTAAAATTACAAATAATCAAATTAAAGCTAAAAAGAAAACATAATGAAATTACAAATACATACATAATGAGATCAAAATAGCAACAAATTTAAAATTAAAATAAAATTAAAATAGTTTAACCATGGAGTATCATGTTAACCCAGTCTCTGGGTTGTCAGTCGGGGGTCGCGGAAGTATCTTATGTTCCCGTGACCCCGGCGCAGGTGTGAGAAGGAACACGGGGTGGTTTTTAGTCAGTAAGAGACTGACAGACCCCTCCGTCCTCCCTGGGGCGGGGGACATCCATGAGGATTTTCCACCCCTAAAAAAAAAGTCTCTGGGTTGTGGAGGTCAGAAAAGCAGTCGCTTCATGTATTCAACTGCATCTGGTTAGACTGGAAGCGAACCTCAATGTGCCTAGTTGGGAAAAGGTTAGGTAGAGCGTAGATGATCATATTGATCATATCTTAATTACTAAACGAACTACAATAACTGCTATTAATGTGACTTTACTTCACATTTGTTTGACCAACCGCCGTTCAAACCTGCGCCCGAGACTACTATATAGATAGACCAAAGAGATTTGAAATACTATAGAGCGGGCATGTCAAGGAAATGTCATAGAAAAACTTTGATCCCATGTCTCAGTAACGCCATCTTGAATAATATATGAATATTGGAGCGGCAGCGGAAGGTACTACAAAAAACTCATAGACTTGTATCCAGCAGGACACACTTTTTCGGACGAAAATTTTGTTCGTGATGTCCGGTCTATATGTATTGAATGTCTTTGATATAGACCAAAACTCATTGTGCATTAGTGTCCGCCATTTAAACGTGCTACAGAATAAGGATGTACAGTTGACGTGTCGTGACGTGACATAATATTGTTGCCAGCCCTATAACAGCGTGTCCGAAGAACGGATACCATTAGTAATCCACTTCCCTTGTTGATTCTAACAACTTCTAACGGAAGGCTAACGAGTGACTGGTATTCTATTTGTGGAAGGTAGTGGGGATATGAGTAAAAATATCAATGTTATCTTTGTATAGGGAAAGCTATTTTCGACACACACATAACATAACATCACGCCTGCATCTCCGAAGGATTAGGCAGAGGCATTTAAGCGGCAATAGGGAATATGCATGTAATTTAAATATGGTTCGAATATTTTTTTCCGAATCTTTAATGGCAGAAAATATGAACTAAATCATTATTTTACTTTTTAATAGCGTCATAATTATTTAAAATTAAAAATAAAAGTGCGAATTAAGTGCGGGAAATTCAAATTTGTGAAACGCATCACCATTGGTTATAACGAAAAGTGACGTCAAATACTACGAAAACAATTCAACGTCTACAAAACATACTAATGTGTAAGTATGACAGTAAGTATTGGAATGGACTTTTTATTGGAAAACATAATTATTGCCGTGTGTATTGTGAACTAATTTAATGTTCATGTGTAATTTTAGCTTCATAGTGAGGTTATAAAACATTTAAGAAAAATGACTGAAAGTGGTTTTGTAAAAGCACAATCTGATAATGTTTATTGCATTCGGGTACAAGCAATACCGGTAAACTGGTTTTTGAGCTTTTTTCATGGTGAAATAGTTAGAAGAACGAAAACACCCAAAGTAATAGTAATAGGATCATAGTATTTGACGTAATCGAAATGGAGCGCGAAAATGGCGGCGTTTAAACAGCACATATTTATTCTGTATTTTAAATATTTTTTTGAGCTTCATTACTGCTTTTTTAAATATTATGTTTATATTTTTTTACTATGTTAAAACGTTGTAATTAGTGAATTAAAAATATAAAAAAAATACATGCATATACCCTATAGCCCAATGGCTAATACGTCGGCCTGTCGATTAGGTCTCAGGAGGTCATGAGTTCGATTCCCTCCTATTGCGCTATTAACGTAAACCTACTCCAGACACAAGCTTAGGTGTAGGTTTTAACAGAGATGAGGTCGACGATGGAACGAACTTACCCAAAAGAAGCCTATTAACTCGCGAATTAAACAGATTGGGGTCATATGAACTCGGAAACACTGATGCAGGCAGGGAATTCCACTCCTTGGCTGTGCGCATAATGAAGGAACATGCAAAGCGCTTCGTGTGAATGCGTGGAACATCTACAAGGAATGGGTGATAACCTGCAGTACGTCTGGATTCCCGATGGAAGAAAGGAGATAGTGGAATGAGCTCGTGGAGCTCTAGAGCACACTCACCGAAATACAGTCTGTAAAAGACCGACAGACATGCAACTTTGCGGCGGTGGGCCAGGGTATGAAGCTTGGTACCAACCAGGTTTTCGTCACCAATGAGCCTCTTGGCTCTGTGCTCTACTGAGTCGATACTAATGCAAGGCATTGACAGTTCACTTCACTCAAGTTTTCACGGCGTGACTTTTACTGAATCGACCGGCAGAACGCTATCTGCTACGTTCCTTACATACTCCTACAGATAAAAATATCTACATCCTATTGTTTTTTTTTTACAATAAAGCTTACTAGCAATATGGCCAATATACATTACTAGTGGCCTTGTTAACCCCACCAACTAAGCTAAATTTGCTTGTAGCTGGAGTGGGTGGGGATCAAACTCACGACCTCACGATCGCTAGGCCGACGCGACGCCTTAGACATTGAGCTATTGTTTGAAAACTACAGATTACTATTTTATTTTATTTTTTACGTTTTTTTTCTTAGTTGTACTAGTTTTATACATCTATTGAGATAGTCATGTATGGTAGGTATATATTTATGTAAATAGTACACCACAAACTGCCTACTCGTCTTTTGTCCACTATCAAGTCCATCCAAAAGTTGTCTGTAAGAGACCACTTTTAGCGGTAAGACCGCCCATTGTAACACCCTATGTAGCCCTTAAAGTTATAATTTTTAAGTTTTTATAGTGTACAATAAAGAGTATTCTACTCTATTCTATTCTATTCTACAGAGATTTTTATCTTAGATAACAGTAATAGGGTACAGACGCCAGCACATCAACTTTATGTCAAACAGAATATCATATTCAATTGGGGTAACTTGATGTGCTGGCGTCTGTACCTATCTTATACTCTTGGAGGAAATAATAATTACTTAGTTATATTAATTTCTATTTTCATAAGAATCCGACCAAGCGACAAAACCTATTCAGGACCACGTAATTACTTTTTCCAACTTCGAAAAGAAATCTAAAAAAAGAAAACAGGCCAAGTTCACACAGTGATGGTTAGTCGGGTCGATAAAAACACATCTACAATTGTTAGTTTATCGACAGCTACAATTGGGTTTTTATTTCATAGTATAATTTCTTATATAAACTGCAAAACATAGTAATGCCTCTATGAATCTACTGTAATTCGGTGTATACACCGGTGCACAGGAGACATGGTTAACATATCGTTGTTACAAAAATGTATGTCAATAAAGATTTATTATTATTATTATTATCTTGTCTTATAATTCTCGGAACCATAGATATCCGTGCTCGTAACCCTTGGATTCCGGACCTTTGAAAGGCTTACGAGGGGCCAAAGCCAGCGTGCAGAGGCCCCTTGTCGTCTTTAATGACATAAGGCACCAACCGCCGATTCTGAGTGTATGCACCAGACAAGTGTATCCAAGGAAAATCTACGACTGGTGTAAGACTATTGCAGACTATGGTCACAAAAGTACTGGACTATAAGCTAGGGTGGCTAAAATGGACTGGATATCTAGAACAATAAAGGACTAAGGCCTCTGCCACCCGAATTAAATATATGTATCTATATTTACACGGATTAAATGGCAGGGCGTGACTTGCACACTCATTAATAGGCCCGCTATAATTATATGAATGTTACGGACGTCCCATTTTTTTACCTTTCGGTTTCGGTTAAGTCGGTACAAGATTATATAATTTATATAATCCCCTATTTTTTGTCTCCAATTATTTTTTATAATTTTCCTAAACCAGTGTACCTATATCTACCGCTGTTTAGTATCTATTTCGTAGCGTAACGTCGTACGTCGTACGTAAGAATTACTCCTGTATCGTGGCTGCGTTTTACAAATACTTAAACTCCCATGACACAAATCACCAACCCCGGAACAACCTGTGGGCCATCCAAATATTTATTCCTTGCGGGAATTGCACCCGCGACGCACAGCACCACATCCTATTAGCAATTTGACACAAGTTGAGCTTTTAAGTAAAATGGCTGTAAGGCGTACCGAAGGGCAGCCAGACATATTAGTTATTTGGCTACAGAACCCTTGCAACCAAAACTAATTAATTAGGTAAACTAATGCCTTATGAAATAAAAGTTTCATCAGTTTGCTAACTGAAAGCTTTTCACAAAGATTTTCCAGACTTCGAAAACATTATTAATATCAACTTGCTTGGAAATATAATAAATAGTTTTATATTTCTTTTAAGAGCGTGTATAATCCGACTTTTAGAAAAAAATTGAAGACTTCTTTCAGAACTTTTAGCAGAATGAGTTCGTAGAAATTCGATCTAAAGAGTTCGTTAACTTTACTTATGAAACTCCTTTGTTGAGTTATTTTTTTTTGTAAACTTTAAAAGCTTTGAAGCTAGATTAACTTGTTAGGATATACGAGGATATGTGATGAGGAGTTAAATTATGCAAAGAAAATGTAAACTCTAGATAAGTTAAAGTTTAAAATTGGCTGTAAGGTTAAGTAAAGATAGTCAGTTGCTTTTTTTATTGTTACCTTCCTATTAAATATATGTTTTAAGTAAAAAAATAGTAGTTACATACACATACATACATATCGTCACGCCTGTAATCCCCGAAGGGCTAGGCAGAGGTGTACCTGGTAGTACACCCACATTTCGCCATTATGTTTAAGTCCCATGTAATAGGGGGCGAGCCTATAGCCATCCATCGGGCACAAATCCAGACTCCGGGCTGCTACTGAGAAATCCCAGATTGAAAAACTCAATAACACTTTGCCCGACCCGGGGATCGAACCCGGGACCTCATGATCAGCAGTAGCGCTTGGGACCACTAGACCAACGAGGCAAATAAAATTGTAGTTAGTAATGTAAAATAGATCCAGTGGTTAATATCAGAGCTCTTTTTTCCTTTTTAATTCATATGTACCTTTTAATTCATATGTTTAAGTCTGGCCTGTTGGTCTAGTGGTATGTCGCCATGAATGCTATGCCGCAGGTAGGTTTGATTCCCACCCAAGACAAATGTTTGTGAGTTAATCGTAGCAGTATTTCGAAATGTATAAATATGCTTTACCAGTTTTCCAGTAGGTACCCATATCACAAGCTCTGCTTAGTTTGGGACTGTATGGCGTTGTGTGAAAGTGGTGGATTATTTTTTATATTTGGTTGCCTCACGTTTATCCTAGAAATTACTGACATCAGTGATGGAAAACAGCGTGATTTCGTGAGCAAACTTGGCCTTTAAATAACAAAACTCAATTTCTCTTTAATTAACAAACTAAGAGAAGCTTCTCTGTATAAGAAGAGGACTTTGCCGGTAGTGGGTCAGTTACAGGCTAGTATTATTATGAAGCATTAAGTTAAATCATCTTATTCGATTTCACGTCAATTTCCTGCTCTGAAAAAGGCTAAAAATGACTGAGAAGTAGTAAATTTATAATTAGGTTGAAAATTAGTTTACATACACAACAGTGCAGCCGAATCCCTGTCGCACTTGTTCATATAAAAAAATATGTTACGCCTAATATGACCTTTACATAAAATCCTGTTAATTAATTTAGAAAAAAAGTAACATAACTTTCGTAGTTTATGAGTTCATAAGAGAAGCCGAGGTGAACCAACTTTCTTCTCGAAGTAATAAAGACAAGAAGAAGAAAATTAAGTTATTATTTTACTACGTAATTTCGAAAAGCATAATATTTGTGAATCTTGAAATAAAAGAATCTATACATTCCTAGAAGCCACCAATTTTATCTATCGGTTTGATTGACGACGTTGTAAACTGCGACAAAAAGAGCTTATTCTACAGAATAAGATAAAATAGTCGAATGCTCATAAAGTCTGGATTCGTAGTCTCGGTCAAGATTGTATTAAGCTCATTTCAAACCTACTTGGGATTTCACCCCAGTTTGATATCCTACTAAATTGGATTCACACAGATGACCAAATGATGATGCAAACGTTTGGATCCATGTCTCAGGAGGAACAAATAAAGGAAAATTTAACATTTAAAACAGATCAAAATTCATTATAATGTATCGAAACTACGAAACTAAATGAAATTGGATTCAAAATTACTTAAAACATAACTTTAAAAATGTCATTTTTAACATTATCATATACATAACCTTTTCTTTATCATATATCATATCATTTCATTTCATTTTCATTTTATTTCATTTCATAACAGATTAAAATAAAACATAACATTTAAAATTACAGTTCAATCAGATAAAAATTCATTATAATACATTTGAAAAAGTTAGTAAATAAAAACAATAACAGTCAATTGAAATATCGGGTAAAATAAATTATATGTCAATAGCAAATTTCGAAGTAAAATCTAAATGTAAAAGTAAAATAGTAGAAGTAAATGTCAAAATAATAGTAAATATCAAAATAAATGTAAATGTCAAAGTAAATAGCAAATTTCAGAGTTAATTATATAAATTACAACTTCACAATTATAAATTACAATGTCCAATATCTTCCATGAACTCCTTGACACTATAGTAGCCTTTCCTCAACAAATAAGCCCTCAATTTGTTCTTAAATAAATTGACACTATAAATACTTTTGAATTCTGTGGGCAATTTATTATATAAAACTGCTGATTGATACCGTGGGCTATGATGCACAATCTGTAATTTTGGTTGAATTTAGTTGGGGACATCTTTCCTCCTTGTACTAGCTCTAGCTACTCTCTGCTCATCGGTTTCAATTTTGTGCAAATTTTTAATGAAAGTAGTGAGTAAAACCAAAATTTAAAGGCATGGCACTGTCAGGATTTTTAGTGTTATGAAATGCTCTTTACATGAGTCCGTCGATTTCATGCGGAGCATTGTCCTAACAGCTCTTTTTTGTATAACAAATACCCTTTGCATGATATACTTGTAACTGTTGCCCCAAAATTCGATGCTATATCTCAGCCTGGACTCAACTAAAGCAAAGTACACACTCCTAAGTTGAGGCAAAGTTAATACTTCTCTAAGGGTTCGGATCGCGGTTGGGTAGGACACCTACCTAGTCGCGGTGATGGCCGGTAGAGTAAAGCTATGACCGAGTGGCGTCCAAGAAACGGCAGGAGAAGTGTAGGGTTTCCTGCGGCGAGATGGGCGGGCGACATTGTTGCCATTGCGGGAGTACCGTGGATGAGACTGGCACAGGGACGTGGAAATTGGTACCTACTTAAAAAGAGAGGTTTATACCCAGCAGTGGGTGAAGTCAGGCTGTGGATGATGATGATGACCTACCTACTTATAAATATCCATGGAGGTTCGATTGCTCACCATTCATATTCCGATAGTATGAAAATGGTTAGCCTGATGGATTTCTTTTTAGTAAAACAGATAGTAAAACGAATAAGTCAAAAAAGAAAAATGAGTAAATGACACCAGGGTGCAACTAGGGCGAATGCTAGAAGCCTAGAAGTAACAAAACGACAAATCGAACAATTAAAAAAATATTCGTTTCTAACATAATTTCTAATTAAAAGACCATGCAGAGGTAATTTTGTGCTTGCTTCATTAATTTAAACGTAAACACTTAGAATAGGATTTCATTTTCATTAAAATCGGTCGTACGGTCGAGCTATGCAAACTGTAGAACAAAGTCGAAATCTCATCAAATTCTTTACGTAAGAATGCAGCGCAAAAGGCTATTCGGAAAATCTAGATTGGATTACTTTAAGTCAGCAGCAACGGATTATCTGGGAATTTTCCAACTTGCGATCTCGTTTGACCTACTTGTGAAGTGTCCTTATCAAAAAGCCGACTCACCAATCTACACATTATCTTTAGTTCTTCACTCGGTTTCTTTAATTAAGATTTGAAGGTCTTACTAACGGTTACGTGTATTGTGGGATATCTACGGGAAACTGGATTCCTTGGTTTTATTCCGGTGTGTTATTTTAAGGAATGGGTTTGGTCTTGACCCCTATTTCGTCTCATGGAAAGGAACGTACGAGTATTAGTAGTTGTTTTAATTTATTTATCCCAATCTTGCATGTCGTAGGAAAATCGATGCTCTACCTTATACCATACATTCTGATGGATATTAATCTATACAGGGTTATTTGTAAAACACCAACAACCTCGCAGGAGTAGATTACTAACATCATAAACAACAACATTTGTTCTACGACTTTATCGAAAACAGACAAAAAAAAATCAACTCTCCATACAAAACTCGATCAACTGTTCGGATATAGGTATGTATGGAGAGTTGATTTTTTTTAAGTCTCATATTTCAGAAATCAATTTACGTAATTAACAATGACGACAGAGACAAACTCCAATAATTATTTGCAAAAAAAACTTTTTTTACTGTTTGGACTTTAATTAAAGTAGACCGAAAAAACTATATAAATTGTATGTAACATAGAGCCACGCAGCACAGTAGTTCAGTTTAAAATTATGAATTTAGTATTTTTTAAATCAATCATTTCAGTAAGGTAGTTAGGTTAGGTAGTTAGGTTAGCTATAGGATAGGTATGGTAAGTTAGGTTAGGTTATATATACATCTTGTCATTTTAATTCTATTGAACACAAAATGTTTAGTAAAAAGTAGTAAGAGTTATTCTTGGTTTGGATCTATTTGTTGTCATCTTATTAAACGTATGTATATCTAATATATAAAATTGTCACAGTGTTTGTAACAAAACTCCTTTGAAACGGCTTGAGCGATTCTTATGAAATTTTGTGTGTATATTCAGTAGGTCTGAGAATAGGATATAAACTAATAAAAAGTAAATAAGACTCATAAATTGCTTCTAAGGCGGATCGAAGTTTGCCGTGGCAGCAAGTTATGGATCAAAATAGGTTTCTGTGTTTTATAACATGCACACTGAACGTAGACGCTTTTACATACATATTTCTTTTTTCAGGTTATTTTTCTTCTAACATGTACCTACTTGTCCTCTTTGGAATACGTCATAACAATAAAAAGGGTTCCAACAATAAAATATTAATAAAACGATTGAAGTAATTTTATTCTTTATGTCTATTATTTTTAACCGACTTCAAAAAAAGGAGGAGGTTCTCTATTCGGTTGTATTTTTTTTTATTTTTTTAGGTTTGTTACCTCAGAACTCCGTCATTTATGGAGCGATTTTCAAAATTCTTTTTTTACTTGATAACGCTGTCAAATAAAAAAATAATTTAATACTAACAGATTGGTCCCATTTCTTTCAAAACTCATATCTGATGAGGGATCCTAGGGATATTGAGGTAACTCCTCAAAAAATATAGGTACCTGCACACGCACCGATTTTTACATTCTTAGTAACAAATCAAGCATTTTCATTTAGAAAGTATCATTTGGTGAAGGAAAACTGATGAAGAAGACAGGCAACGGAACTCTTCAACGCATAATAGCAAATTATTCGCGATTGCTATAGTAGTCTATGCAGAGTTTTTCGTATTGTCATAACATAACATTACGCCTGTCTATTTTAAAAGGAGCCCGGCAGAGATGTACAGATTAATATTTAGAAAGAACTTCTTTAGCAATTGTTAATCGATTTCAATGATTCTTTAAATTTTGAAAGACTTTCTTTACATATGAAGAAAGTAAAAATTGCAAAATAAAATTTCATTCATTATTGGCCACCGACTTCCGAAACTAGAATTATTTTCACCAGTTAGTGTTTTTTAGGAAGTTGGTTGTTTTTTTTTGTAAAAATGTTTTGTTTTCACAATTGAATTGCCTATAACATTATATTTTGGAAATTCAACATGGATAAATTAGCCGGGCCGAATTCATAGAATCATTCTAAATCATAAACTAATATCTACTTATTTAGGTAAACTAATGGCGAGCGATATATTTTTGAACACTCACAATTTTACTGGCCCGCTTATTCAAATGAATTAACAATCCCTGATTATTTTCTATGGGGTTATTGGAAGACTAAGCTCAGGATAATGAACAGCTTAAGGCGATCATCCGAGCAGAAATACGGTTGATAATACCCCATGTTCGCAGAAAAGAACATTAATATTATTCGAATAAGAGCCCGTCTTTATGATGCTGCAAATGGAGGCATCGTGACGTATTTTTATTTATTTTTTTATTTTAGTATTATTATAATAATAGTACTAATATTTTTAAAAAGTAAGTAACGTTAAAATATTTCCAAAGCGTATTCATATTGCGTATTATAGCTCGATGTATGCGCCACTATTTTTTTAATAGTAAAAAAAAGTGGGTTGTATCCGTACCCGTTACTGATCATATTTGCGTAATCAGAAGGTGAAAAAAACGAAATTCAATTTTTAAATAATTATGCCACTATTTAAGCTGTTGGAGGTGGAGCATGCTTGAGTGAGATCACGCGAACGTGAGCGAGACATGACGATTAATGAATACTTACAACTATGTCATGAATAGCCTGTACAATATTTCCAGAAATTGGGTGACTTTTTGGAATATAAACAAACGCAAACGCAACTTTGCTGTTTATGAATATTATTTATTGATACTTTACAAATATAATGAGGAGACCGTCTAGAATAGGGCCTTTAAGTATTTACACTAGGTACTTAATTAAAAATTAGTGGTGTATATTAGCGTTTGGATTATTTTTATTCCATAACTTCACGCCCTTATTTCGGGTTAGGCAGAGGTGTATTTAACAGGGAACCCACATTTTACCAGTCATGTGTAAGTCTTGTATAATATGTGTTGAACCTATTGCCATGAACCGGGCATTGCTCCGGACTTCGGGCTGCCACAAAGAAACCCCATGACAATAAGTAAAAACCCAAAAAAACTTGACCCAGGTATTGAATCCAAGATCCTATATTTAGTAGTAGCACTTGCCCACCCAAAAGTGTAACAACCTAAAAACTATTTATTTTATAAATAAATAATACAAATACATGTTTCCCTATTACGCGGCGCTTAAATTATACTTCATTATGATTCTAAAAATAAAATACAGAAATAAAAATGTCGGTGTCCATTATTATAACAGGCAGGAAATATTTCCTGTCAGGACAACGCCTCGTAAGTATTATAACTCCTGGACACTTTCTATTTTTAGGATATAAAATAGTATATTTGATGTAGTTAGTAAAATATATTAGGTTTATTATTAGATACACTTTAACGTAGGTATGCTCAGTCTTGTCAACACTTGTCTTGAATCTTCATTTCCGATCGTTTTTTTTTACTCCTAGTACTCGTTTTGTTCAGATATTCGTTCGTTATGTGTCTTTTTAATCAATGTTTAAAAAAAAACAGTTTAAAAATAAAATGCTACATACATACATACATACATAAACTCACGCCTTTTTCCCATGGGGGTAGGCAGAAACTACAGAGCGCCATATGCTACGATTCTTACATACCTCTTTTGCTTCGTTTACATTCATACATGTTGTCATACACACACGCCGGTTGCGAGTACTACGCACCTGACCTTTCTGAAGAACCTCACCAATAAGGTCTGTGTATGTCCTTCTAGGGCGTCCCCTCCCGGCGTTCCCACTTACATCTGCCTTGTAAATACCTTTCGTTAGTCGCCTTTCATCCATCCTTTCAACGTGACCAAACCATCTAAGCATACTCTTTTCAATTTTTGTTACTACATCTTCTTTTAAACCAAAACGTTGCTTTATATCATCATTCCTCAATCTGTCATTAATTGTTACACCACACATACTTCGCAAGGAACGCATTTCTACAGCATTTATTCTACTTTCATGTCTCTTTTGCCACACCCAACATTCACTTCCATACGTTAGTGTAGGCACCAGCACACCATTGTGAACAGCCAGTCGTGCCTTTTCGGACATAGACTGGCTGGTCACAACGCCATGTATAGCGCCATTCACTTTATTTCCTGCATTCACTCTCCTTTCCACATCCGCATCAATCTTTCCATCCCTTGTAAACAGACTTCCCAGATATACAAAGTCATTCACTTGTTCTACACTCATATCGTTTATTTTCACATTGCACAACGACACGTTTTCGTCTCTTTCAAACACCATTACTTTCGTCTTATTCACATTAATGTTCATCCCTTTCATCTTATATGCTTCATTCATCTTGGTCACCATGTCTTGCAACTGTTCCGCTGACGATGCAAGAAGAACTTGATCGTCTGCGTAGAGGAGGCATTTGACAGGCAACTCATTCATCCTCAATCCACACTCACTCTCTTTTAAATCTGTCAGACAACTATCCATGTATAAGTTGAACAGCCAAGGTGACGCTACACAGCCCTGCCTAACTCCCCTAGAGATGTTAAACCAGTCTGTGTATGCCCCGTTTATCCTGACACAGGCACTGGAATCCCTATATAAAGATTTCAGTGCCCGTACCAAGCACCAGTCCACACCATACATGGATAGTGTCGACCACAGCTCATCCCTCCACACACTGGAGGAGAAGATCTGATCCATACATCCCATTCCCTCTCTAAACCCTGCCTGCACGTCCCATAATTTCTCGTCTGTCAGTCTGATCACTCTTTTAGTCAAAACCTTTGCATACAGTTTACCAACTACGCTTAAAAGGCTAATGCCGCGGTAGTTTTTACACTCCTGCTGTGAGCCTTTTCCTTTATACAGTGGCACGATTACAGAATAAAATGCTACTATAAACTAATGTAAGTTAAAAAGGTTTAAACTAAATCTATTAAACCATTCTGTGTTTGTGTAAAAAGTCACATAAAGATTCTTGATGGAGTGGAGTTATTTCGTGAAAAGGGACGGAAATGTGTTACAGGAAACCGGGAAAGCGCGCGCTATTTGATTTGAGCAATGAGCGCGCACAGTGGCAGAGAGGTACTGTGATTTTATTTTATGGCGGCGTATTCACCAATATAACATGTCAGATGTTACATGTCTTAAGCCAGAACTGTAATGCTAGCCACGGAAAAAAGCGTGGTTTTACGTACTGTATAGGTACCATGTAAAGTACAGTCAGTGAGTTGCGTTACCTAATCCATCTTAGAAAACATATAAGGGGAAGATGAGTCAGGCAACGTAGCTCGGGCGGCAGCGTCGAGTCCTGGGACGCGGTGGTGTCCTTCTGCGAAACGGTCATCTCGCAGAAGAAGGCTGCGGAAAGCGAGAGGGAGATCACTTCCACTCACCCGGCCCGCAGCAGACGCACCGGGCGCAGGCAGAGGGCGGACAACGCCCTCTTCCAGACCCCCTGAATAGATCTAGGGGCGACGGACGCGGGGATGTCCGACGCCCCCCACGTACATGGACCCAAGGTGGCGGCGCGTCGTGTTCACGCGCGACCCTCTTAGACGTCGCGAGGGGAGTCTAACACCTTACTGCCCTCGCTGACTTGGCGAGGCCCGCGGGGCCGGCACCAGTCGGGGGTCGCGGAAGTATCTTCTGTTCCCGTGACCCCCGGCGCAGGTGTAAGTAGGAACACGGGGTGGTATTTAGTCAGTAAGAGTCTGACAGACCTCTCCGCCTCTCCGGGCGGGGGACACCCATGAGGATTTTCCACCCCTCAAAAAAAAAAGGCAACGTAGCTCACTGACTATACCTATAGCTAAATTATTCTCCAATCAGTACAATTAAATAATTCCAACAGATTTTGACTTTGGATATGGAAAAAATGCCACTTACTTTTAAGTCCTTTAGAGAAATCTATTTTTGGACGTATTGTGTTGTCTTAGAAGAGTTGTTTTTCTTGCAGCTGACGATCTTATGATATCGCATTTCTGTTTGATATTGCAATCTCTTTATATTCATTGTTCAGTCTTCCACAATGGTCAGCTTAATGGGTTTTAACAGCAATATGTCTCGGTTTTCTTTCAGCAAGGTCTTTCAACTGCGCTTTAGAGCAAAAATAAAAACATGATTGGCTTTTATGAACAGAAGGAGTGAGGTTATACCTAGTATCTACTAATATACACGAACTAGCTGTGCCCGTCGGTTTCATCCGGCCCTTAAGATGGCGTAATGTATGGCAAGAAATTCTATATAATAATAAATAAAATAATAATACCAGCCTGTTACTGTCCCACTGCAGGGCAACGGCCTCTTCTCATATAGAGAAGGCTTGAGCATTGATCACCACGCTTGCTCAAGGCGGATTGATGATTTCAAACGTATATCAACTATAACTCTAGGTTTCCTCACGATGTTTTCCTTTACCGTTGTCAATTATGTCTAAGATAAACATAGAAAGTACATATGAATTGAAAAAGTCACATTGGTACTTGCCAACACACAACCTCGTGCATGAGAGGTAGGCGCCTTAACCTCTGGGTCATCACGACATTTCTATATATAACTATATATTACTCCTATACATATATTATACTATTCTATATTCAATTCTATATAACTTTATAGATTGTCGTGATAGGAAAATGGTTCCACGAAATCGAACGGCTTCGAATCTGGTTTGACTTTTCCCATTCATGTGTACTTTCTAAGTTTTTCTTAGAGATCATTAACATTGGTGAAGAATAACAAATTTAAGGCTCCTAGACTTATCTTACTAATATTATAAACCTGAAAGTTTGTTTGTAAATATGGGTGTTTGTTACTCTTTCACGCAAAAACTACTGAATGGATTTTAATAAACTTTGGTATAGAGTTAGCTGATACCCTGGATTAACACATAGGTTACTTTTTATTCCTGTATTCCCAAAAGAACGGGACCTACGCGGGTGAAACCGCGGGACGTCTGCTAGTTTAAAGTAATAATAATTAAAAAGAGGAAATTGGGGATTTAACCCAAAAACTACTGAAACGATAAAAAAATGTTCCACCATTAGCTTTATTCTGATTAATTGACATAGGCTACATTTTATTTTCTAAACTACTAGGAGGTAGAGGGAAAGTAAAATTTTAAAGTGAAAAGTGCAAAATTCACGCGTACGAAGTCGCGAGCAAAGGACTAGTGGTTTATGTTTTTTTCAGAGATTAATGCTTTTAAACGAACTAACTCGGCAGCTTTATTTTATTGTCTTAGATTTTTAGACAAATCTTAACACATTTCACTAATTATTTCCTTTCCATCAATTCATACTGTAATGTTTGCAATGCGTAAGGAGTCGGTGAAATTGCCTTTCACTGTAACTTATTATACCTCTCTTAAATTCGGCATTCTGAACGGTCCCCCTGGACCCTTCGAGAGTGAGGAGTCACCAGGGGTTTTCCTGCTGAGTTCGGGAGACTTAATCAGTTTACCGAACTCAATACCCAATACCGCCTTGGGAAGTGACCTAATAAAAAGCAATCGTAAGTTGAAACTAATGAAACCGATTTCCACTCTTGTTTTTATTTCTCGTACCATTGAAAGGAGGACGAGGGGCCGCAGCCAATTCACAGAGGCCCATTGTCGCCTTCAATAATAAATAAATATTCCACAACTTTTCACACAACACCATTAGTCCCAAGTTAAGCTTGAGAGCTTGTGTTATGGGTACTAAACAGCTGATAAACATACTTATATATTTCTAAATACATACATATAATAGATAAATTACACCCAGACACAGAACAAATGATCGTGCTCATCACACAAACATTTGTCCTGGGTGGGAATCGAACCCACGACCTCCGGCATAGCAGTAAGGGTCACTAACTACTAGACCAACAGGCCAGTCATATTCAATGAAATAAGGCAAGCCTTACAAGTTTAGTGCACCCAACAAAAACTTACGACTGGTACAGAACTAATACGACAAAGATAACAAGAGAACCTCCTTCTTTTTTTGAAGTCGGTTAAAAATATATAAATATTCCACAACTTTCACGCAACGCCATCTAGTCTCAAACTAAGCAGAGCTTGTGCTATGAGTACTAGACAACTGATAAACATACTTATAATATATTTTTAAATACATACATATAATAGATAAACAACATCCAGACACAGGACATATGATCATGCTTATCACACAAACATTTGTATTGGGTGGAACTCGAACCCACGACTTCCGGCATAGCAGTCAGGGCCACTAGCTACTAGACCAACAGGTCACTTGAAAAAGACTGGACTATATGACCTATTAAATGAACTGAATACACAAGGTATTCAGTTACTTCACTATGAAGTTACAGTCACTTCACTATGAAGGACTAATTCTACTCTTTATTATTAGTGGAATGACATACAATCTGTCCGCGTTTGGCGTCAAATAGCATAACATAATAGTTTTTTAGGCCTGCTGCCAATATTTAAATTGATGGCGGCGCCACTGTGCGTTGAATTATTTAACAATTTCAACATCGTGTCGGCGCCAGCGCATAATTTTAAACATCCAACCACTCATGCTAGTTAATTAGATACTTTATGTGTTTGTTTTAGTAATTTCTGTAATAAATTATAATGTGGAGTAATTGGTAGTTTCATCCGGTCTCTAGGATGAAAAGTTGTTTTAAAATAAATAATTTGTTACCATACTCAATGAATTTTAATATTAGTAGTTTGCTATCGTGGTGACCTTTTCGCAAAATGAGGTTTCAGCTAACTTCAGAAGCTGTTTAATTTCAATGCCAAGGCCATGTTTGATTCTTTTGCTTTCATCGTTCTGGTTTTTTGCTTGTTTTATGTAAACAAGTAGGTACTTGTTATTAACGCTGCCGCAGCCAGATGCAGCAGTGCAACAACAATTCGACCAGCTTTTTTTTATAGAAGCTCATTATCATCATCAGCCCACACAAGTCCACTGCTGGACATAGGCCTCCTCTAATTGGCGCTAAAGCGCCTTGTCTTCGGCTTGTCGCATCCAGCATCTGCCAACAGTCTTTCTTAGGTCGTCATCCCACCTAGCAGGAGGACGTCCTACACTACGTTTTTCAAGTCGCAATTTTCATCAAGTACACGTTTACCCCAGTAATGGTTGGTTCTTCACGAAATATGGACGTCTCACTGCCACTTCAGCTTGTTAATCCTTCGAGCTATGTGGATATATTCATTTGGAATTTTATCCTTCAAAGAAAGTTCTATAAGAGTTTCATAAAAAAGATCTATTAGAGCTATAGAAGCTAGCGTCCGGATATAATTATGTATATATTTTTTTCTATGAGTCTATCAGAAGCCTTTAAAAGCAATCCATAAAACATGAACATACTTGAAGTCATTGAAACCAGTGTAAAGTCGCCATGCCTAGTAGATTAGATTTAGAATGTACGCTCAGCAGCGGGTCTGACCCAGTGAAAATAAATAGGAAATTTTCAGCAAGCAGTGTAAACGATAAAATCAAAATCTTTGATCAAAAACTTAGTATATGAGTAATGGAGGTAGAGGTACAGCTACCACATGACAGATCTAAGGTCGATTAACCGCTGCTACTGCTTTCCTCGGAAATATTCTTTGATTGATGATAAAAGCAGTATTAGCCGGTCGAGTTAATTAAAAAAACACCCCGTGAAAAATTTAAGTGAAGTGACCTATTAATGCCTAACATTAGTATGGAATGACACCAACATTCCAACGGTATAATTTTTACAGAATCGCACCGTAGTAGTGGTACCTATTCTGTAAAAAATACACGAATTTCGATGCGTAACGTGAGTAACGTCAATTCAAACTATTTTTTTAAATTTTAAAATACTCTGCAGTATTTAGCTATTATTATTAATGAGGCAAGCACATTTATTAATTATAATAAATACTAGCTGTACCCTGCCACGCTTCGCTGTGGCACATTGAATTGGGAATTGCAATCTTTTAAATTGAAATGGTGTATCGGTCGGGATCATGGGTATTCGAGGAATGAGGACATTGAAAGGCCCCGTTAAAATCGTTAGATTTAAAAAAAAAGTGAAAAAAAATATTATATCATGCTAAAATTTCAGCTCGATCGGTGCAGAACTTTTTGAGTTTTTGAAGCGTACACACACCAACATAACATAACATTTATATATAGATGTATATAGTCACCCACTGATATGATACACTATATGTCTTGCGTCAAGTGGTTCGAGATATAATGAACCCGTTTAGGTACTATAGTTACAAACTTTCTTTAATTTGAATACCTAAATAAATTTTCCGAATACCGGACCTGGAGAAAATTTACGTGTTTATTTTAATTACTTACAGAAACATAAATAATTACTTAAGATTTCTTAGGAGCTAAGTTTTGATTGGATTGGTAACTGCTGTTCGCAACTGCCCGAGATCTTGAACGATGAATATTTTTTGTTTACCCTTTACAATCGTGGCGTTATATTCGTATTCAAAATGTTCAAAACATAATCTTGACTGGCATATAAATAAACATAGTTACAACTATAAAGGGACTGTTGACTGCAAGATCAAATGCAGAAAAAACATGTTTGTGTTTTTCTGGTCTATGGTAAAAGTAGTCTTCTTCTTATTCTCAGTCTAGCTTTAGACAAAAAAATCAAATGATTTCGTCACGATGAAGGTTTATTTTTATTTATGGGCTTGTGTGACCACTATCTCACCCGATAGTAAGCGATGATGTCGTTGACGGTGAAGCACGCTTGTCTAGTAGATACCCTGTTCAATGTTCACTTAAAGAAAGACTCTTATGTTGTAGCTATCAGGAAACCCCGACTCCAGCCGCCATTCCACTCCTTAGCTGTAGCTGTGTTCCCAAAACTTGAGTGGGATGTCCACATTGTACGGCTGGTGCAGCGCCGTACGTCTAGCGGTCCGATGAAGGAAAGAGCTTGGCGTAATTAAATTTTGCAATACCGATGCACACTACCCAAAATGTAAACGATAGAAAACCAGCAGGCTAGCAATTCGGCGTCGATGATCAAGACTTTGGAGTTTTGACTTAAAGTCATAATAATAATAGTCATAATTTATAATTTTGTCAGTGATCAGTCGATTGTGATTTAGACACTTTTTTTCGGTTCGTATGATCTATGAATATTAAATATACGGCCTGTGTGTCATTAACATTTAAAACAACATTTTGCTTCATTGAAGTGCAAAAGTGTTTGTAAAAACATATATACAGAAATAACCCTAAACATCGCTAGAATAAACAGCTGTTCCCTGCAATTCCCTTACCTACGATTTTGTTTGCCCAACCTGTTGTTCACAGCAGTCCCTAAAAGCACGTATGTCGTTCTACCTACCTTTTACAACTCAATGAACAATGTATAGTTAATCAAATACGAAGTACGAGTACAAAGAGTTGTTCATCTTTTGAGATTTACTCAACAAGATATTTAAGAAAATTGGATTAAATCGTCTGTCTGGTGTTGTAAATCCTCGCATTTTGAGAGATTCATTACTTACTTTCAATTATTATTTGTATTTAATTTTATGAAGACAGTTAAATCGCTGTTTACAGGTTTAATGTAAATTTTAATTAGCTATTGCCTTGTAGAACGTGATTAAGGTATATTTAATTGATAGGTATGGTTAGACACAGGTATATGTACTTATACAATACGAATATAATACGACGATACCGTTAGCGCAGTGACGTAGCGATTGACTGCTGCACTGCATGTCGCGGGTTCGATTCCTGCACGGGACAAATATTTATTTTATCTCATACTTTTTGGAAAACTTACAGGCAGACAACATATTTAAAGTGATAACAGAATCATGGTCAGTTAAAAGTTTTCACAGATAACATGCAAATTCATATTTGTATGACTTAGGTACAGATAATTGTTCCAGGGCTGGATGTCCGTGTATGTTAGTTTTAATTAAATGATTGTAAACGCACTTACAAGAAAAAAATCCTGTTAGGTAGAAAACAAACTCTTCTGCTTATTTTTTTTTCAACTATGCCCAAATTAAAAAAAAATAAGCTAAAGAGTTTGTTTTCTATCTGATCTCGATAGTCGCGAAAACCACTTACAAGTCGATTTAAAAAAAAGTAATTTTCCGTTTCTAGAAGAAATATTAAAAACTATTTATATATATTAAGATTACTCTGTAACATCATGCTACGAAACTGAAGCGGGTGGAGTGGCAGGGCCTAGTCAGCCTTATATTTGGATACAGGAAAAATATTAAAAAGAATGCCTAGTTACCAATCCGCCTCGTGGTAATCATGCTTGTGCCTGCCCTATAAGAGAAGAGAGGCTTTGCCCTGTAGTGTGACAGTTACAGGCTGGAATTATTTTTAACTAGTTATCTATTTTCATGAAAGGAGATACCTTCTTTCTGAGAGATATTAAAGCCAGTATAGTATTGCGGGAAATAATGTTCGGCATCTGTTTCTTTACTTTTACTTCCAATGAGTACGAATCTAGATTGCAGAGCAAATTTTTAGATCAGATTTTATACAAGGTGTTTTTTTTTATATCCCATAACTCTACGGTTATATTCTGTAGGTAAAAATAATACTAAAACTCCTAGAATAGATGGTCCAAAAATGCATTGTTTCGGAGATATCATCAATCATAATTAAATTATCAGTTGTTTAGTACCCGTAACACAAGCTCTGCTTAGCTTGGGACTAGATGGCGTTGTGTGAATAGTCGTGGAAAATTATTATTAAGTATTATTAATATTATTTTAATAAAATTAGTTAGTTATTATTAGTTTTTTATTAGTTCAAAAATTGTCACCAGTACGACGAATCTTCTTTCTAACGTCACTTTTCTTTCACGTAAGGGTGTTTTACATTAATCATCGTGACTTTGTCGAATTATTTTGAGTGATAGTAAAAAAAAAAGGATGATTGAAACATAATTCATATGCTAGTTGATTCTTTGATGTGGTCTCAATCATTTATGGGATATATAAAAAAAAACACGTAGTATAACATTCGCAGGACTCGTAAAAGATTTGTAGGTGCTACATACTTTCAAGGGATGTGCCTTGACTGACATTGCACAGAGGGAGCACCGGGGTGGTCTATTAAGAGGACACGGTGATTCTTCTATGTGCTGATAGTGATCACCGGGGTGGTTTTAGTGAAGGCAGAGTCAGGGCGCTTTTGAAGGTTTTCCCACTGAAAACAAAAAAAAGGTGCCACATACTCATGGCATTTTTTTTATCGGTAGAATAAGTACGTTATGTTAATTCATAGTTTTATATAGAAAATATGTCAAACAGTGATATTCTGTTTTCGGATTGGAAATTAGGTTCTCAAGGCGTATGTTTCCGGTCTTTTGTCATGTTAAGATTATAATATGCCAGACTCCAAAGTATTATCTAATGTATGAAAGTTTTTCTTTGATAAAGCGAGTATTTGATTAATTATCTCTGGAGTTTTGCGAGAATTAATATTCACGGGATTTGTGGAAGTAAAATATTGCGTTTCTTTTGGAGTTTGGCTTTGAGCGTTGTTACCTACAACATACAAAGCAAAACTTTGGTTACGAATGGGTAATTCAATTTCTTATATTTGTGCGTTAACACGAGACATGGATAAGATTCAACCAGCTTCCTCGTTTCTTTTACGTTTAAAGTTTAATTAGTAGAAGAAGAAGGGGTCATTACAGTCTATTTTTAAGAAACTAGCTTCTGCCCGGGGCCTAACCAGCTTAAAAGTTACTTTACCAATATTATCCCGAGATGTCACCTAAGAACAACTATTTACTTCTTTGTCTATTTGTGGACAGGCGTTGTGGGTTGTATCAAAGTTCTTTATCATGTTATTGTTTTGCTGTTCATTCCAATCAAAACTAAAATATAAAATGATCTATTTGTGTCCAAATTTTCATCCAAATCTATTCAACGGTTTACTCGTGCTTGAATAATACTCATTGAAACATCTTAACAACTTAATCAACTTTTACATTTATAATATTAGTAGGACATTTACAAGCAATTTGTTTTATTACTTTTGTAATTGGGAACTTCTCTCCAATAACGTCTTCGTACAGAAATTAAATATTTCGGAGTTTCGTACCAAAATGGTAAAAAAGGAACCCTTTGTGCGACTTCGTATGACTATTTATTTATTTATTTATTAAAACTTTATGCACAAGTAAAAAAAACTGTACAAAGGCGGACTTAATGCCTTAGGCATTTTCTACCAGTCTACCTTAAGGTGGTGCAGAGACAGAACATGGTAGGTGCAACAGGGTAAAGAATTAAGGACAAAAAAGAATAAAAAGTTACACATAAAAATAAATACACAGATAAGTACGTACTTATAACAAAATAATAGGTTGTCAAGAGAGATAAAAATACGTTGATAGAGAAAAACTAGTCTGAGAATCAATCAACTCTGTGATGAACCTGCCAACATCTTATGAAGATGTTCACGAACTTTTAATTTGAATGTGAACCGGCTGGTTGCCATCCTGACTATCTCGTCGTTTGACGCAGCTCCTCATGTTCTAAACTACCATTAGACTTGAAATTTGAGATAATTATAAAATAGACTCATCCTGCACTTACTTACTTACACCAAGTAAAATAATATGAAAATCTGCGTTAAAATAGGAATCTAAAAGTGGTCATAATAATTATAATAAAAGTTCAAGGTTTGTGTAAATATTAGGTATGTATTAAAACTAAATATCTAATAAAGTCTAGCTCTAAACCTGCACAGTTATAATTCCAGCAAAAACTTAATTTTACGGTCGCAAAAAATTAACTTTAAAAATGGAAATATATTTTCACTACTTAGTTACGAAACCCCTGTGGGCAAAATCTCGCTCTTTACAAGTTTTTTTATGATGGTTTTGGTAGTGTCCTACTACATATTCATTAACAAACGGAGTGAACTTACTAAAACTATGAAATCTGTATTTACCACACTTTACTTATTCTTCGAACTTTCGCCTCATTGGTCTGGTGGATAAAACTGCTGCTGCTGAGTTTGAGGTCCTGCGTCCAATTCTTGGGACAGACAAAGCGTAGTTTGTTTTTTTTCTATCTAGAATGGCTCGGTACCAGACCGGAGTTTGAGTGTGTGACTGGCTAGTTGCAATAGGCTGGCACCCTATTTATTACATGGGACTTAAACTTAACTGGCTTAATTTGGGTACACTATAGGTACAACTCTGCCTTAACCTACCAAGAATAGAGGCGTGTTATGTTATTTCACTCTACGTTTATTAATTAAGGGGATTGTGAGACAGCGTTGAAACAAAATGATAAGAACTAGGAATAGTTTACGCGTGACGAATATTAAGGAGACGTCAATAACCCAAACAAACATTCGCATTTATAATATTAGTAGGACAAGCACTTCGCTCGCGACTTCGTCCGCATGCATTTCGTATTTTAACATCCCCGACACTCACTCTTAGTGTAAGCCTAATTATGTTATAAGTAAAAGGTGTAGATAGGTTATAAGCGCTCAGCAAGCGACACGTTAAAATGTGGCTAATTAGCCACACTTGACCTCAGTGTCGCGTCGCGCTGTCAACGGACGCGTGCGTGCGTTAGTGTGCCGTTTTTGAAGATAAATGTTGTTTAGGTAACCTATCAACAACTTTTTACTTATAATATCATTGATATAGCCTATATACTTAATACTAAAAAATAATGTGGTACCTATTCTATTGGTGAAAGTAGTTCTAAAATTGGTTCAGTTGATCAAGAGATTACCCCCATCAACTTGACTTAACTCACAAACTTTCCCTCTCCATAATATTAGTTAAGATCAGATACATGATTCCCGAAATCCATATACCTTTGAATAATCAAGCAAGAGGGTTCTAAAACGGAACTATTCCTTAATCGAAGATCATAAAAGCATGAAACGATCAAGATGTAACTGTTAGCTTAAGTAGGTACTTCTCGTCGGTGTTCTACACTAGTAACCCAGTATTAATTTATGCTCAACGCCGCCGCCGCCGCCTCCATTTCCATAATATCTGAGTACCATTAAAGCTTTCGATATTTACATAGAATGCAGGGCTTCAGCCAAATAATCTTTATATAGTCGTAAAGAATATGTGTGTGTTCTGCATACATGCATATTGACGCATTTTAATACCTTACGAAAGAAAAATCGTAAAAGACAACAACGCTTTTGTCTCTTACGTTCTTTCGGTCTGTCTAAAAACTATCGTGTGAACGACTTAAGTGGCACAATAGAGGCTTTCCTTACTTTTGCGTTTGGAATTATAATTATCTCAGTAGATAGGTATTATTTCATGGACTTCAAATATGACAGATAGAACAATTAAAAAGAAATACAATTAAGAAGTTGAAAAATAAACAATCAGTAGGTACATATGCCAATATTAAAAAAAAAACAAAAAAAATAAAATAAAAATAGAACATACCTGTCGGCGGACATTAGAGAATGTCATTGTCAAGAGTGACAGGTTGGCAGTCAGTTGAGTCACTCTAGCGGAGCGTCGAGGCTATGGTCAGCGCGGCCATGTTGAGCGTCATGGTGATTTAAACGACAACGGCAAGCGCACCACGTATCCGACGAGTCGCTTTTGTTCCAAGTGATCTTCTTTTTTTGTTATAGATAATTATAGATTTTGCAAGGAAGATAATTTGTGCTATAAATGACTGTTGATTGTGACTACATTCCCACATTACCCTCTAATAAAGGAATGGCTAATTCTGATGATTACGGGCATCCACCCATATAATCAAACTAACTGACACTGACACTATTACTCTGTGCTTTACTATAGTATACTTATGCTTTTATTATTACTGGCGTGATGGTAAGATTATAACCTTACACCTGCTAGTTATTGAATATATCCCTCGTAATTAGAAGCAAGCAGATATCTTATCAGCGTCTAGACGATTTACGCTGGAAAATATTGAATTCTATCTTTTTAGTACCATGGGTAACAATATTATTACTATATTATTTACTAGCTTCTACCCGCGACTTCGTACGCGGATCCTGTTGCTTATGCCAGCGACAACGGGGTCGTCAAAATCGAAGATCTGAAACGTCTGATGTCGAATTCTAAAAGCCCGGGGACGGGTAAACAATGGGATGCGCGAGACGATTCAAGACGTTCCAGATTTTTTATTTTTGTTGATCAACAGGAAATGCCATCAGACTTAACAACTTTTTCTAAGACGCCATTTCTATTATGTATATGTTATATTGTCGCAGGGCTTTTGGAGTTCCACTACAGGTAATCCAGATCTTCAAATTTAGTCTCACAGCAGAAAACACTCTTCACGTGGAATAGTTTTTGCAATGGCACCATTTTTATATTTTTTTACTTTAGGTGTTCCATTTTCCAAAATAAATTATAGCCTATATGTTGCGTACACGATCAGCGGTCAGTCGCGCATCTCCTTCCCCCACTTATCTCTAGAGTCGATGCGTATATACGCTGAAAACTCAAGCGTCATGCGTTTTCCGTGAACGTCTCCAACTCGCGAGACAGTGCATGATGTTCACGATCAGCGGTCAGTCGCGCACATATTCTTCACTGGTGTCTAGAGACCTGGATACCTGGTAGATGCGTAAATACGCTGAGAATGCAGGCGTGCTTCGCGATCCCAAGAAGTTTCCGCGGACCGAGTTGCAGCCTCATGTTCTCGAACAGCATCAAGTCTCTCCTAACGCTCTTCGGTAGATTGTTGGGATCTTATGGTCTTTAATCATTTAGCAACTTTGGAACATTGGGAAAGATATAACCTCTTTCTAGGCATGGTTATAGTTTTATTGTGATGATACCTGATCAATTAAAATCTAAGTGGCTGCTCCCCTGCGTTACCGGGTAGACAACCATGTAACGAAGATAAAAAGGACTTTAAGCCAGTAGAGTCTAATTTTCAATGATATACCATCGTCATCGAAAATCAGTTCCGAACTGTTCCCGCCTTCACCGCGTGGAGGTATTATGTTATTTTATAATTATGCAATGAAATTAGTGATAGCTTTAATTTCTATACCATATGTTTCTGATCTTCGATTTTTATAAGTCAACAGGAAATGCCTATCAGACCGAACAACTTTTGCTAAGACATCATTCCTATGTGAGTTATGGCGAGTTCCCCAACTGGTGTTCTAGATCTTCGATTTTTATACGTCAACAGCGAATGCTCATAAGGCTGAATAACTCTTGCTAAGACGTCATTACTATATATGTTACAGTGTAGCTGGGCTCTTGAAGTTCCTCATCAGGTGTTCCGGATCTTCAAATTTATTCTCTCAGCAGAAAATGCTCATCACGTGGAACAATTTTTGCTATGGTACCATTTTTGTATTTCCTATAGTTTAGCTGGTCTGTTGCGGTTCTACATCAGGTGTTCCGGATCTTCAAATTTATTCTCTCAGCAAAAAATGCTCATCACGTGAAACAATTTTTGCTATGGTACCATTTTTGTATCTCCTATAGTTTAGCTGGTCTGTTGCGGTTCTGCATCAGGTGTTCCGGATCTTCAAATTTATTCTCTCAGCAGAAAATGCTCATCACGTGGAACAATTTTTGCTATGGTACCATTTTTGTATTTCCTATAGTTTAGCTGGTCTGTTGCGGTTCTGCATCAGGTGTTCCGGATCTTCAAATTTATTCTCTCAGCAAAAAATGCTCATCACGTGAAACAATTTTTGCTATGGTACCATTTTTGTATCTCCTATAGTTTAGCTGGTCTGTTGCGGTTCCGCATCAGGTGTTCCAGTTTCCAAGATAAATTATAGCCTATGTGTTGACCAGACTTAATATCTATACAACAAAAAAAAAATCATTCAAATCCATCCAGTAGTTCCGAAGATTAGCGTGTGCAAACAAACAGACAAACAGACAAACAGATAAACAGACAAACAGACAAACAGACAAACAGACAAACAGACAGACTTTTTTTTTTGGATTCGTGCTCTATTACTGTTTCTAAGCCCCCCTCCATTATTATTTTTTAAATATATTCAATGTACAGACACAGTTTTTTTACTGTCTTATTATATGTATAGATTATGTTTACATACTATTGTGTGTTTACGTTCCAAATTTCTAGTGTGTTAAAATGAGATCGACGCATACCTAACCTACTATAGTCCAGTATGTTATCCTAGAGACCCCCTACTGTATAAATTATTCGTCGGTTTTGTTTTTTTTTTCCTGATATTACTTTTGCGCACTGAGATTCCATAAGAAAATTGCAAACGTTTTCACTTTTTATAGAGTCATTAAAGGTTAGTTTGATATTAAAAGAAAAAAAAAATGACTTTTTTGCTTTTAATATAACAAGTAAAAATGTTTATTTTTTTCTTTCATAATTCTAGTGCTTCTTCATCTTGATTATAACAGATTAAAGTTAAAAAAAAAAAAACATCTGAAACCCTGAGTGGGGCAGTTATAGGCTGGTATTATCATAATTCGTAGTTGTATATCCTGTGAAGAGTACACAAAAGTTATGTTGATGATAAGAGTTCAAACTGTTTAGTGTAAGAATTTAGGTATATAATTTAATTTACATACAGGTGCTAAGTCGTAACGACGAAGTGATTAGTAAGATTTAGTAGTTTATTTTTGTGTTCAGTATTAAATGTTGCTGCGAGGTTTTACCTTTACTTAAAATTTACTTCATGGGCTTATACTCAATGTAGCAAAGTTAGTTGATCGTGGGATGCTGAAAGGAATTATTTTACAGAGTGTCCCGGAACTCAACGTCAAGCCGAAACGGGGCGACAGGGTTGTAAACATCATGAGAAAAATCAGAAAAAATATCTATACCATTTTGCAGTTTGAAAATTATGGGCAATTAAGAAATACCTACAAATTTGGTCAAACTGTAACTATTTTTCGGTTATTGTGGTTAATTTTTATTATTTTTGTTCATTTGAACTTTGGAACCGTAACTTTAAATAACTACTTATTCTAAGAATCACAGTCAAAAATAATGATACAATTGCCCCAAGTTTCCTAGAATTAAGACTTTGGTAAACTATGAAATTAAAATTTTCCAAATTTGTCGACTTTGAAAGGCCCTCTTTTAAAAAAAGTGTACTAGAGTACCTTAGCAAGTGCCATCAAAAGTTGGCGCATTTAATCAGGATTGTAAAATGATACAACACTTGTTAGTTTCATTAAAAAAAATCGAGTAAGTACTGTAATAAAAAACCTCAAGTAACCCGATTTTTGCTAATACATTTTACTAGGCATAATATCAAGCCTATGTGGTCACGAAAGGTTTAGGCAGATGTGTTGCTCCGTAATAGGACTTTCTTCATTGTCGTGAGTGGCTTACGAAAATTCTAACTCACATATACAACTTCCTTCCAACAATATTTTGCTCCCTGCGGCAATCGAACCAGAGACAAGTGGTTCAACAGCCAATCGCTCAGCTGGTTAACCAACCGTGCCGTCAAAGTACGTCTGGTAATCAGACTTTGGGTTCTGTCTATTCGTAACAACTATCATAGATGTACAAATAAATAAAAAAAAAATCTTTATTGCACCAAAAGCCTTCACAGTTCAAGAACCAAAAACTAAAATCATATATATGGCTTATAACTAGTTCACAATAATTATAATTCCCTGACTCCTAAACTAGGTATATGTGCCTGTGACTTAGGAGTCAGTAACGTGAAATGTCCCTGGACCAACGATTTAATATGCTTTCAAAGGTACGAAGGGGTCTTGATAATTATATGAAATGGGTAACCTATCCACGGCGGACCGACACCCGCTCCGATAATTCAACAGTGAATGGTTTAATTAGGATCTTTGAGTATAATGGGTACCTATCTATTATTGAACCGCTAACAGGGAGTAATTCTAACACCAAATTCTAGATGGTTTCCTAATAATTATGTTGTTGTATCCGGTTCTAAAAATATTGTTTTGTATAATTCTATATGGCATACTTACGGGGCTGGGTTTGCACTCTGCCGGTCAATTTAGAAAGACTCACCTCGTGAAAACTTGAGTGAAGTGAACTAACTATCACCCTCTTTTTATAAAACGTGGTCTTAAAAAAGTACCGAGTTTAGTACTAGGTTTAAACCACGAACTTGAATAAACGTTATTACAAAACGAAGTTTATCGCTAGTCCAAGAACTATCTATGGTACCAAAGTTAGACCATCGTGACCCCTAGTTTAACTATGGTACTAAATTTTTAAACGTCAAATTCTTAATGAACGTTAGTACCGTCACAAACCTAGACCTTTTAGTCCTGGTTTAAGACGGTCAGAGCCTAACATTAGTATGGAATTACGGCTCTATTTCTCCTTCATTTTAATAGGGTGATATTTACAGAAATACCATTTTAGACACTATCTAGATAGATAGATAAATAATACATTTATTTAGTACACACAAAAGACACAGATAAACACACAATACAAAATTAAAAGTGATAAAACAATGAGTGATGAATAATACAGTGTGCGGTGTGCGTCTCAAGGCTGCACCAAATGGGAGTCCAGCTCAGCATGTGCCAGGCAAATGTACCTGGCGCTGATATTCTGCTGGATCTGTGCAGTGGTGTACGGAGGCCAAGCAGACAAGAAACGAGAAAAAAAATAAAAAAAAATATCTAACATCTGCATGGTTCTTGCATGATCTGATACTTTTATCGTCGATATATTTATCTATCTGTGTATATATCTTGCTGGCGATACAAAACAAAAAAAAACTGACCAAGATAATGTCTGGACTCTGGACTATAAAAGAGACTTTGACTTCTGACTTTATTTCGGTGTTTCTTATGATAGTAGTCAGATAGTGAAACGCTGACCTCACTTTCTATATAAACTCACATTTAAAAGTGATAGACCCATAGATTTATAAAAATATTTCTATTGCTGAACCTTGAAACAGAAAAATATACATAAAGAACTTCACATTCTGCTGCAATGCTCCCCACATTAACTAATGAAGCAGATTTAAATGCGGTTTATAAATTGCAGCTATATGTGAGGAAAATTAAAGTTGTTAGTAGTTAAGTTACTAGCTTTGTTCACGACTTAGTTTGAGTGGATTTTGGTTCCAAAGCTGCAAACTTTTAAGTACTGGGGATATGCTTATGTTCATTTGTCAGGGTTCCAGCTATCACTTAAGCAAATATCAAAATTAGTTTAGCGTAATGTTACTGTCAGAATAACCAAATCACGTTTGTATCTATCACGTTCGTTTATATCCACACCTAGCCATATTACAAATTCTATGTCTATTCTATTTCTATTATAGAAAGAAAATGGCGTTTATGGAATCAGTTGTTTGTAACTGTCAAGTGTACCTATTTTATTTTCAGCCTTAATACAAATTCTACTCGTTAACACTTGACAGTTGACAAACAGCTGATTCCAAAAACGCCATTTTCTTTCTATTGTCGCCTTATCGATTACGATAATAAAAATAGAATTTGTAATATAGCTAGGCCTGCTATTCTATTCTTTTCGGTCTATTTTTATTTTATAGAAGATATCTATAGAGTATAGATTACTTTTTATTATGCAGGTAACTTTCGATGTAGGTATAGGATTTATTTGATGTTCGTTAAACTATAACGCAGTCTCTTATTTTATTTTTAAGCAAGAGGCGACGGACAAAAGCTATTCAACCATAAATTATGAAGGACCCATACCAATGGAGTTACGCTAGACATCTTTACGGTAATATATCACTGGCCGTCTACTATCGTCTGTCTGTATGTCACAAGTAATTTTAGAATAGCAGCTTGGAATATTTTTAGAGGAATTTTAATTGAAAATTTTCAAACGTCTGCAGTGGTACAGCATGTTGCATTTTAAAATATTATTCAAACTTACTTGCAGAGTTTTTTAGAGTTCCGTACGCAACGAGTAATACCTAACAAAAATTGACGAATAATTTCGACTCTGGGGTTTTAGAACCATGTTTATACATATTGTATAGGTAGGTACTTATATCATTTTATTATATCGATCATAGGTATTCAAAGTCAAATCATTTTAATCTATTACACCCATTAAAAGCACTTTTTTTGAACGTCAGATTTACAAATTAAATCAATTAAGAGAATAATAATTCAAGTAGCTCATTCCAAAAGGTAGTTTCATATGCAGAAGAATGGGCAAGAAACCCCATACGTATCTACTCTTTTAAAATAGATTTTAGAATATTTTGAATACTATTTCATTAATCAGATAATATGTGAGGACGATCATATTAGGATGTACAGACGCCAGTACGTCAAGTTACCTCAATATGTCAAATTTCTTTGATCGTTTTTCTACTTCATGGCAAACAGAATAAGGATATTCAATTGGGAAAATTTGACACATTGGTGTAACTTGATGAGCTGGCGTCTGTACGTCAATGTTCCTTCTCTACCTTAAATAAAGACCAAAAAATAACAAAACATAACTTGAATGCTAGAAGTACTAAGAAGTAGGTAATTAAAGTAAGTTGCACGCTGTGCGAGCTCGTTAGGTACCACGTGACGTACACGTGCGTGATTCATTAGGTTTGTGATATTAAGAGGGCGCATAACAAAGACAGGATAATTGCACATCCCGATTTGTGAAATTTAAGAAAATAAATTTGTAATACTTTTAATTGTACAGAGGCCAGCACGTTAAGCTACCCCAATGTGTCAAATTAATTACATAGTTTTTCAACTTTATATGTAACAGAATAAGGTTCATGTTCAATTAGGATAAAAAAACAGTTTTGGGTAACCTACACAGTCCTAATAGGTAAGTCGCGCGAGGGCTCAAACCGCATCTTGAATACATTGTTTAATAAGATGGACATTGGACTGCCCCTTTATTAAGCACTGGGTGCAGGCAGAAGAACGTTCCAATATGCGTCGAGCCTCATAATAGTGATTATGTTAGTATAGAAGTTTTACAAACGTAGTTATAGGCATTTGTAACTAACACATGTTATTTTGTAATAATATCTAATAGTAACTTTTAGAAGTATATTGCATGGGATAGTTATAATGTTTGATTTATTTTACCCGTTAAATGAACGCAGTTGTTTATTTGATTTTTCTATTAGGAATGTAATTAGGCTGTGGTTTGTAAATGCTTTAGTTTTTACACCTAGCTTCGAGTGGCCACGATGAATTTTCGACAAAAACGCGCTCTAAATAGGGGTGACTTTGGAGGGCAATGAAATAATTGGGTGTTGTCAAAGCAGCCTCACTTTTAGCAATTTATTTAACGAAATAACTTGTCTTTTACTGAAACAAGTAATACCTGCGTTTTTTTAAAGCGTCATTTTTAGTTACATGTAACATTATCAAATAATCATTAATTTATAAAATCATTTGAAAAATAAAATAAATGATTTGCCGAATTATTTGAACAATAATAATTTCTAAAAGTTATACGGGTTTCAACTTAAGTATTAAACAATCTAACCTTGTTGTGTATGGTACCTATTTCCCTTAATTTAAGATAGGCATTTTATTTCTAACCACTCTTAAGAGGATCCGTATTTCGTATCTTCTCGTATTTCGTATCTAATTGTCATTATTAAAATATCAGCTAGTTTATTAACTAACACTACCAGTTTATTAATTTAATCGGTATTTCGGCTTGGATAATTGCTTTATTATGTGGTGAATAATTTAATATAATTCGGAGCTACGTTTTCTTTTAATCGGGCACAGATCCAGACTCCGGGCTTCACAATGAGAAATTCCAGAAAGGAAAAGTCAATAACGCTTTATGCAATGTATCCGGAGATTACACCTAGAACAGACCTCAAAAAAGGTTGCGGTCACGGCGAGTCACTATAAATACATTGCATCCATACAAAGGAAATGTATTTTAACCACAAGATTAAGGCTTTTGTGTGCACTGAAATGTTTTATCTATCTATCTACATGAATTCATCTACAAATGATTTATGAATTGCAAGGATCATCACTGTACTTCACAATATTTTAAACTTGATGCCCCGCGACACCTAATTAACCGACTTTCTAAAAAGGAGGAGGTTCTATGTTCGTGTGTATGTATTTTTTTTTTTTTTTTTTTATGTATGTTACCTGATTTCTCCGCCATTTGTGGACCGATTCTCAAAATTCTTTTTTTATTTGAAAGAGTATATCACGCTTGTATGCTCTGAGGGGTACGCAGGAGGGTACAACATACCTAGATTTCGTCAGTTAGGTATGTTAATTTTAATTTATTAGGGATTAGTGGAAAACCCTATTATGATGACATGTATTGTTAACAATTAACAATATAAAATAAATTCATGGCAAATATTTTTATGGTAACAACTAAAAATGGAAAAATAAAAAACATTTTTGCAAAAAATAAAACCGACTTCAAAAAAAACACTAAACGGTGTAAAATAACTCTTAATTCGGAAGTCGGTGGCCCATCATGAGTAAGACAAACCCACCAAAGCCACAGAATTCCGAATTAAGAGTTATTTTACACCGTTTAGTGTTTTTTTTGAAGTCGGTTTTATTTTTTGCAAAAAAGTTTTTTTTTTTACATAATTAAATGAATGATAAAGCCACGAGTCACTATGAAGAATGTAAGCGAAGCGAGCTCGAAAATTTTGCAGCACTCCACCTCAGATGGGTTTAGAGAAGGGCGTCTATACGGACTTGGCGTATAGCATTATGTGACTTTGAAATAGTGCCTAATTCTATTTTATTTTAAATGTAATTAAAAATGTACGGCGTGGACTCACATATCGCTTTTTTAATAACTATTGGATAAAAACAATGTCCTGTCGACCTCAATTAGGGTTGTAGGTATCTCCTCAGTGCCCATAACGTTGGATCTACGCTTGTAACGTTCCGTCTTTAAGTATAAAAAATAGTTTACGACTTATTCCTCAGACTTATTGAATATACACACAAAATTTCATATCACTGATTCATATTGTCAAGCTGTTTCAGATGAGTTTGGTAACAAACACTTTGATACGAGAATTTTATATTTTACAGATATTCATAAATTCAATGAGATGACAACAAATAGATCGAATACAATAATACTATGTTAGAACTAATACTTTTTATTTAGCGAGCCTCTAATGTGCTGTTTAAACTTTTGTGTTTGATGGAATTAGAATGACAACTTAAATACATATAACCTAACCTAACTTACCATACCTATCGTATAGCTAACCTAACTACCTAACCTAACTACCTTACTAAAATGCAATGATTTTGAAAGAAACAAAATACATAATTTTAAACTAAACTACTGCCCTGCGTGTTTCTGTGTTACATACAATACTAGAGTAGGTAGTAGTATTTCAAATAGTAGTAGTACGAGGCAATAATTTGACTAAATTGGTAAATAATCCATACACAAAGTATGGCGTTGAGGGCCCTGTTGATCTTGAGGTTGGTGGCTCTGACGGCTATGCCGAAGATCTTAGGTACCCAGATAGGTAGCACGATCATTAGTTCTGTCTAACCTCAATTAGGGTTGTGGGCATGCCCACAATGCCCACAATTATAGTGGATCCGCGCTTGAACCAGGACAGGACCAAATGCGCCTCTGGCGACTACTAGTACAATGACACAGTTTTTTTAAAGGTACTATAGAATAGTCCATTTGAAATAAGAAAAGAAATTTAAACAAACCGTTTTACAGTCCGATCAACCGATTTTAACTTTTATTTCGTAGTTTTAAGGATGGTATTATAAGTAAAAACTCAGACACAATACCAATTGTTTACTGCAGCTGCCATTTGCCATGCAACAAACGGAATAGAAGTCAAAATCGGTTGAAGGAACTGTAAAAAAGGTGTACCTATTAAAACTTATTTTCTTATTTCAAATGAGCTATAGTAATGTGGATTGCACATTAACCCCTCCAATTAAGCTGAATAAGGTTTCGTATGGAATGGGTTCACGTCAATAGTGCAATGGGCGGGGATCAAACTTACGACCTCTAGATCACCAGGCCTTCGACGCCTAAACCACTGTTTTTATTTTAAATGTTTGTTGTTTTTTGCGTGTTACAATAAATAGATTTATTAGAATTAGGTTTGGTGTTGTACCTTATTGATAAGTATGAGGTTTGAACTCTTCAAGTTTTACAGTAGTGGAGTAAAGACTGTTTTGAAAAATATCAATTTCCAATGTTCAAAGTAATATCACGCTGTCGCTAGCTGACGTGCATACAATATTTACAAGTATGGACGTATTGCATTTTATTGCTGTTGGTACGCGTTGGAAGGAATTGGTGCATGATATAAATAGTGAGCAGGTATTTGACATACTTACTTGTATATGAAATGTATGTGCAGTATAGTGTAGAACATGAATACTGAAAGAATGCCAGGAGTATTTGTTGGGAGTAGTGAGTCAGACAAGTAGGGTACAAACGTATTTTTTAGTTTTAAATGTAAAATTTTTATTCATTTTAGAAGTGTGCGTAATTTTTAAAAAATACGTATCTACACTAGGACATTTCTTAAGCATCATTAGTGCGTCACAAAGAGATTTAAAAGACTATAGAGCGGGCATGTCAAGGAAATGTCATAGAAAAACTTTGATCCCATGTCTCAGTTACACCATCTAGAATAATATATGAATATTGGAGCGGCAGCGGAGCGTACTAAAAAAAACTCATAGACTTGTGTCCGGCAGGACACACTTTTTCGGACGAAAATTTTGTTTGTGATGTCCGGTCTATAGGTATTGAATGTCTTTGGTGCGTCACAATCAGCCAGACCCGGAATAACTACTTGTACGCCTAGGTATTGAATGTCTTTGTGTTCGCCATACAAATATTTGTTCTCACGGGAATTGAACCCGCAACACGTAGCGTAGCAGCCCCAAACGTCTAAAATATAACAACTTTATTAGAAGTTATATTTTTGAACAGTTTGGGGTTGAAACACTCGGGCCATGGGGTCCGAATAGTTTTCCGGGACATTGCCTAGCGGCTCGTCAACTCTTCACGAATCCAGAAGGCTCGCCTTTATTTTGGCAGAGAATCAGCAACGTGGCAATGCGGCCAGTCTTCTGGGCACTTTTCCCGTTGACAGCGATGCGGATGATTCTTTTGATGCCCTATAGTTGTTATGCTTTTCTTTTTGTTTATTTTTTTTATAAGTCGTTAATAGATATATGATTGAGTATTTTTAATAGCTGAAATAAAGAGCAATAAATATATTGTATGGTATGTTTATCCCTAAAGGCAAGTGCTACTGAACACCATTTTACTTAAAGTTTTGAACATATTCCTCTACGAAACACGGATTAAAATATAAAACTACTTTAAAGCAGACAAAATTATGAGCAAAATTATACTAACCTTTAACCCCGAAAGCAAAACTACGTACTTAATCATTAGGCTTTAGTCACACTAAGGCCATGCCCGCGCGGGACGTGACTTTGCGAATAATTGTTTCAATGAGTAGGAACTTAGAAAGTCACACGACTATTCGCGTCAGTTTGGAACAAAGCCAGCTTTTTTTTTTGTTAGAGGCCGTCTCGCAGTGCGCCTGAGGGGTGGCGCTGCTATCTGCTTAACCGAACAAACCTGTGGACGACCTCAATACACAAGGCTTTCAGCCAGGGACAGCACGTCTGAATTTAAGTGACACTCGCTAAGGGCGCCCCCTGTGGGGCTCGGACCATGGCTTAGGGTGTCACTGATCGATAATAAAGGGACGGCTGGATCTGAGTTGCATTATTTAGGGACGAACAAAGCGAGCATTTCAAGCAAGTTATTTGTAACCGTGCAGCACAGCTGTTTTGTAACAAACGGCGCGCAGCGCAAACGAAATTCGTCCAGCATCCCGCGCGGGGTTCACCTCAGTGTAACCAAACCTTTATACGTAGTTTTATGTTTTGGTTTACGTTTGCAAAGCTTCCACAAACTTTGTGTTAGTGTTTCACAACACGTACGCCAACTATTAAGTTTAAAATAGCGGCTAAGTTAAATATAGGTAAGTTTTCCAAGGTAATAAACGTACGGACCATGGATGTAAGTAGGTTATCACCACCTATTTATAGGACAAAAGGAAATGCCCATATGCTGAGGAAACTTTGGCTGAAGTGATGCATATGGAAGAAACAAATGACAGGCATTAGAGTCTCAAATCATATTTTAATCAACATACAACCTGAAATTGAACAGCAAATTGCAAAAAACACAAGAAAATTTGATTTTCGGGCGCTACCCTGACATATCCACCTTAAACGATAAAGATCACGAAAAAGTTGAAATAATAGAAAAGAAAAAATAAAGATAAAAATTTAAAGATTTCTTTTCTCATCACATTATCAGGCACATTACAGAGATATCAAATTCAATTTATTTCTTGCATTATTTTCTTGGTTTTGTTATTGTAATAACAAAACTATGGAAGGCTAGCAAGACGACCAATCTGCCATCGACACGCTAGGAAGAAGAGTTCTAACGTGTGTGTTGCAACGACTGCACCTCATAAATAAATTGACTCGGGTCACACCAAAGCACATTGCACCCGTAATAAACTACTCTCTACTGCGTTTATTTTGAACTAGCTCTTTGTTCGCGACTTCGCCGGCTCGCATTTCGTAGGTACTATCCTCTCCACCCCCTCTTAGCCTTGTAAATTAAATATCGCATTAGACACTCACAAATAAATGATGTGGTTTTCTATTGGTAAGAAATTCAGCAGGTCTAGCCATATTACAAATTCTACTCGTTAACACTTGACAGTTGACATACAGCTGATTCCATATACGCCATATTCTTTCTATTGTCGCCTTATCGATTACGATAATATAAATAGAATTTGTAAAATGGCTAAGCCAGTTCATTATATCCAGAGATCACCTTCTAAAACCTCACAAACTTTACCTCTTTATAATCTGATTTTGTCTACAGAAGAATCAACAAAGTGCCAGATTGTAAAAACATTTCTTTTGTTTTGAGCACGACAATATCGAGAATGAAAAGAAGAAATGTGTAGATTCTTCAGTAGACAATAGTCTACTATACCGAGCATTATTCATCTATAATCGTCAGAAAAGTTTCTACCAATGGAGTTTGGACACTTGAAAGCTTTTTTTTAAATGGACTTATTGGCATGATGATGAGTCGTGATAGCTCAGAGGTTAAGGCGCCTACTTCTCATGCACGAGGTTGTGGTTCAAATCCGGGCAAGTACCAATGTGACTTTTTCAATTCATATGTACTTTCTGAGTTTATCTTAGACATCATTGACATCGGTGAAGGAAAACATCGTGAGGAAACCTGGACTTATAGTTAAAATAAGTTTGTAATCGCCAATCCGCCTTGAGCAGGCGTGGTGATCAATGCTCAAGCCTTCTCTGTATGAGAAAAGGCCTTTGCCCTGCAGTGGGACTGTAACAGGCTGGTATTATTATTATTATTATAGGCATGAGTCCATTTAAAAACAAAAGTTTTGTAAGTCATTAATCAGCTCAATATTGTTATCCAGTCTACTAATCCATAATATCTGAAATGACAACACTTAGCGCACACTCTTGTTTCAAACGCTTGCGACACATACCATGTAAATGATCCCCAATTACATTTTATGTACTAACAAATGTGTCTACAGTCTAGACATTAGTTACCATGTTAATCTGGGGATAAACGCTAAATACAAAATACGTGCACATTGGTCATTTACATAAGTATATTCCTGTGTTAGCAGCGTAGAAACGGTAATGTCGACGGAAAAATCGTAAGTGCGTAATGGCTCTTAAGGTTATAAATTCAATGTACAGACGCCAGCACATCAAGTTACCCCAATATGTCAGATTTTCCCAATTGAATATGAACCTTATTCTGTTCGCCATAAAGTTGAAAACCGATCAAAAAAATTTGACACATTGGGGTAACTTGATGTGCTGGCGTCTGTACACATAAAATTGAGGTTTTACTGTATTTCTTTAGTGTTGTGTCACCAACCGCAACCATGTCACAGTCTCGTCATCATCAATGAGAATTCCTTCAAGTACAGACGCCAGCACATCAAGTTACCCCAATGTGTCAAATTTTCCCAATTGAATATGAACCTTATTCTGTTTGATATAAAGTTGAAAAACGATCTAAGAAATTTGACACATTGGGGTAACTTGATGTGCTGGCGTCTGTACATCGAATACATTTTGTTGAATTCCATTAAATTCAATGGAAACCTATGAGTATCATAATTATGTATTGTTTACTGTTGTTGGACATCGAACTATCATCACAAAGGATTTTTGAGGGAATTAATGAACGAATTGTTAGGCATACAAATGCTCATTACTATTGTTTTGGGCATCCTAATTTGTTGCTGCCTACAATGAGTGATCGTGGTCCGCACCAATGAGTATATGGGTGTCGATAATGCCATAATCATCATGTTTGGCGAACGGGTTGGTGATGGGTTAACTATATATATGTATATTATGTTGTTTGTGTTACCAATATTTAACCCGGCGGAGTACCTACCTCTAATAATGATTTTTCTTTGTCCAAAAAGACCGCTACAAAGGTACCGGATTCATTTTTCTCTTAATTTACGCAAGAAGCATTAAACATACTCTCAAAATACATACATGTAGTACATATGTACGTGTACCCACCAAAAAGTAATTAAACAAAAGAACAATAGAACAATTATAGGGCATCAAAAAACTCAATATATGATTACGTGTTGATTTTTTAACCCCCGACGCAAAAAGAGGGGTGTTATAAGTTTTATATTATAAAAACAATTATAGGGCATCAAAAAACTCAATATATGATTACGTGTTGATTTTTATATATTTTGAAATCGTCTAAGTACCTAATTTTCACAGGTTTATTCTACCCGTGAATATAAACAACTTTCACTATGGGACAAAATCGGAAATCTCGAAAAAAAATCTGCGGGCGAACTTTTGTGTGCAACGGGTGATTATTTTTGCTAGATTCCCAAATTGTTGACATAGTAAAAGTAATAATATTCACCATGTGAAACTTTAGAAAATTATATAAAAATCCTGCATAACTACTGATTATTTCTCATATCTGTTTGACCAGATATACGAACGTAAACAAAGGAAAACGTGTAAATTAGAATCATAGCTTCTTTCTTATTTCTATTTTACAATCGCAGCAAGTGACGTCCCGCAGTTTTTGCCTACCCCGTGGAAAAGAAGCGTGAGTTTATACACGTCTTAATCATTTATGTGCGGAATGAATGAGAAATGATCTGTAAAAGCAACGTTGTGGTTTAAAAGAAGATGTATGGTCAAAAATCGAAAAGAGTAAGCCAAGATGGTTTGGTCATGTTGAGAGAATGAATGGACCTAATATGACGACTAACAAAAGGATAAGGCTGATGTTAATGGTGAGGTTCTTCAGAAAGGTCAGGAGCGTAGTGCTCGCAACCGGCGTGTGTATGAACAAAGCAAACGAAGTATATGTGAATCGTAGCAAATGGCGCTTTGTAGTTTCTGCCTACCCCCATGGGAAAAAAGGCGTGTGTTTATGTATGTATGTAAGTATATTTTAACATTTATTTTTTAAACCATTAGCGTACAGATGACACCTATTATGGAAATTGATCTGTTTAAAAAACAGTTATTGGATAAATTGAATAACAGATCTGGAATAATAATGGGTAACAAATTAGGGATAGGTAGGATATCAATAAATTGGATTTATCAATAAAGAGAGCCTTTAATGTTTCTATTCAATGTCAAATGGAATTAGAAAGAATATAACAATGAGTGTAAAGAGCTCTCCATTCACTGTTTTTTTATCCATTGTTGCTTGCTATATATATTATTACTGACTTAGCATAACATTACACTCCAAAGTATTAGCACAGTATAAATATTAATACAGTAGGACGATGCCTTTGATCTCTGGAAAAATGCCGACAACTTCTACACGCGTTAGATTTGAATAATACCTCCCGCACTACGAACATCGTTTTGTTCGCAGTGAGGGAGCGGCTTTCCCGCGTCTCGCCCCTCACACCCCGCACGATTGCCCTGTCTAGACAGCTTCGTCGGACTACTGTATGTTCGACTGGCCTGTTGGTCTAGTAGTTAGTGACCCTGACTGCTATGCCGTAGGTCGTGGGTTCGTTTCCCACCCAGGACAAATGTTTGTGTATTTAGAAATATATAAGTATGTTTATCAGCTGTTTAGTACCCATAACACAAGCTCTTAGCTTAGCTTGGGACTAGATAGCGTTGTGTGAAAAAGTTGTGGAATATTTATTTATTTTAGACTGTTGTATTAGGCAGAGGCATACCTGTAGTAGGTAGATCCACATTTAGCCAGTTAAGATTTATGCCATCAATCGGGTTCTAATCCAGATTTCGGGCTGATATCTACTGAAAGCGGAATTCCAGATGGAAAACGTCAATAAGCCATTGCCAGTCTCTGGGATTGGACATAGGACCACGTACACAGTGCTAGAGAATAGTGTTATCAATTCAGATATAGGCTGTAGCAGCACGCGTAACGTGAAGATTTTAGAAGTGGCTTTTGTCTACGGAAGAATCAACAAAGTGGCAGATTGTAGAAGCATTTCTTCCGTCTCGAGCATGACAATGTCAAGACAAGAGAAGAAATGTGTCGATTCTTCAGTAGACAATAGTCGACGTCGAGCATCTAAAAAATGTGTGGATCCCGTATCACTGCGAGGGGGCCTATACCCAACTGTGGACTACGAGTTGATTGATCGACCCGATAACATTGTTATAAACAAAAGAGACGCACAATCTATAAAAAGACAAGGTCAATAAGGTAATTGTAACGTGCCACAGCAAATGTCCAGTCCGATCATTCATGCCTTTTATCTTCTACCTACAAGATAAACAAAGCTGATCCCGACTGATTAAAACATCGAACAGACTGGGTATAGGTGCTATGAATAGTACCTACTGTGTGATGGGACTTCTGATAGTTTAAAGCTCTTTCACACGAGCGGCATGTTTCCAACGGCAGGAGTAACTGCTGCCGTCGACACTACTCGGCGGCAGCCCAACTGACTCCTATACTGAGAGAGCTGACGACGGCTACCGCTGATTTTTGAAGTTGGAATATCAACGATGCCGCCGATGTCTCGACGGCAGCGCCAGTTGCCTCTGCCGTTGACAACGTTCCGCTCGTGTGTAAGCTCTTAAGGCTTATTAATAAACAATTATCGATTATCAATATTCATTCTCTCAGCGAGATTAATTTGCCCCAAGCATAATCATTTCAATTTAATTACTGAAATACTTTAAAAATCCCAAATCGCAATCTCGTCTCGGCAAAACACAATGTCAAAAATGCACTTGGGCTTAGAAGGAACAAAATCGCGGGAATTGAACGTCAATTCTGAATTTATTTAGTGCGCTTATTAACGTAATGTCTAGAAATGCCAAAAGATTGGGCGATAATTTAACAATCAATATCCAAAATTCACTTCGGCTTAGACTCAACTAAATATATTATATCACTTATAATTATATGCAATTTCATAACGTAAATCGACCATTTAAGCTGAATCTGGTGCGTTTCCTTACGCACTGTCTAGAATTACCAAAAGATACAAGGATGGCCGGTGTGTACACCGCTTATCGTCCAAAATAAACGAGTGACGTCATTATTATACCAACATTAGGTGCCACTATCATTGTCTGTAATATTTCATTGTAAGTATTTACCCTGTCAACGTAATAGTTATCACTTGACACTGAAAATGCGTAGAACAAGTTAGTTACGGTCGTGTTTCTGAAATTATGATGACGTAAAACTACCCATGTGTTAAGTTGAAGTTGTTTAAATAGCAGTCCTGGGTATATAATGGTCGGCTGTGTACCTACGAGGTTGTGGAGGTAGGACGTTGTGTGTCTTATTAATAGATAGATAGATAAAACATTTATTGAGTGCACGCAAAAGCCATAGGCAAAAGTAAAAAAATAACAATAAAATATCGGTGAAAACGACCAGTGTGCCAATAATAAATGGATGCCAGTAATAATAATTTTGGTATGTTTTCTCAAAGCACTAGTCACTTGTTTTCTATTTAAATTAGTCACACATAGGGAATGCAATCTCGTACGAGATTTCCGCCTAGCGAGATCTCGCGAGACTCAAAACCCAGTCTCGCGAGATCTCGCAAATTACGGGATCTCGCGAGATTGGGAGAATCGCAATTAAAACATATGCAAATGCTTGTTTTAAGAACTAGTAATTGACATCATATGTAATTAAATAGAAACTGCGTTGCTTAGTTTTAAAAATAATGTAAGTTTTATTTTAAAAATCAACAGAGTAGGTACTTATTATTTTGTCTCTAACTCTAATAACATTTGTTTTTGTCTATAATTATTATACCTACTGTAGCTAATCAGTTCAAATTCTTACAATATTGGTAACAAAACAATAATTATCTATATTTAGTCTTTTGTAAATTATTACTTTAGTTTCAATAATTAAGAGTAATAGGAACATTACTTATGGTAAATAAATACAACAAAACAAAAACATAACTTCAAAAGTTCTTAAATAAATGTTGTGAGATCGTATTAATCAAATAAAAGAAGTTTAAAGTAGAAGTCAGATGAAGTTATCAAGGTACGGAAAGGCAAGTTAGTTTCTCTGAAAATGGCTTCTCAAAAAACACATCATGTCGAGAGTATCATCTGACAGACGACTTCTGATTTTGCAGGGTATTTGGCATGCAAAATCAGAAGTCGTCTGTCAGATGCGCCATGCGCGGCCGCACGGCCGGCCAGGATTCTTTTCGCGCGCAGCCGCGCTATGAAATACACGTCGTCACGCTGCATTTGTCGATCTCGTTATCTCGCGAGATCTCGTACGAAATTTGACGAGATTCAATCTCGTAAAATATGGCCGAGATCTCGCGAGATCGGGATCTCGGCGAGACGAGATTGTATTCCCTAGTCACACATAGTATACTTACCCGTCTTTTACTGTCGTGCTGTCTGGTTTAAACTGGGAAAGGTCCGCCAAAAAGGCAATGTATTGCCGATACAATATGTGTCCATTTGTTTATCCCGTAACACAGAAAAATCTACAGTAACAAACAGTTACCTACATACAGTTATCCATTTCTTCGCTTTTCCACCTTTTTCCTCGCTCACACAGCTCGGCTCCGCTCTTTTGATTCGCTCATAAAGTTTTGTTATGGCACCGGCCGGTGCTTGTGTTTGTTTTACTCTAATTAATCATTTTCAATCAAAATTCACTTCCCTGTTTCTTTGGCTCAAATAAACAGCAAACTCTCAATGAAATCGGTAAAATGGCTGCCATTTCACGCCGAATAAAAGAAAGTAGGCCAATCATTGGATGTTTGGTATTTATAACTGAAATCTATTTACCTGCCTGGTTTTCTTTGTGTTTTGACTGTGTACAAATATTGATTTCGAATGATTTTCGCCAAAAAAAGGAAAATTAAATTGAATCAACATATTCCGAAAACAATAGCAGATTGGCATTGCCATCATTTCCACATTTTCACAAGCCATTGCTTTCAATTGAAATACCATTTAATGTTTCGTACCTATTAAGCAAATTTGTACGTAAGTTGAATGTATAATTCTATTAATTTAATCAATGCCTCGCTTATTCCCGATTGTAATTAGAACGCATCCACCGCACTCAACAACATAAACCGGGCTACATTAATTATTATCAGCTCAATTGCAATTCGACTTATTTTAATTAATCAGGAATTAAGTCCGCCTTTGTACGGTTTCTTACTTGCGCATAAAGTTTTAATTAATTAGTAAATAAACTTGTTTAATCGTACAAACACACGGTCTGATACATTTTCTAAGTAAAAGCTGTACATTATAACGTCAATGTTATCAGTATCATCGATAGGCTTTCATTGGTGCTTGTTACAAAGCTATCGAAGATAAAGTACCAATAAAGATAGTTTCAAGTTACGAGAGCTGGCGTGGTTAGGCGGTTCCTAGGTACCAGACATTCAGTACACTGTGACACGTCGCGCGGGCCGACCGCGAAGTGCGCGCGCGAACAAAAATAAAAATTCACTTTCGCATCCGCGATCCGTTTACAAGTAAAATAATCTTTCAGTTTGCTCTGATAACCACTGTTTGTTAACACATTGTAAGTACCATTTTTTTATCTTGTAATCTATCTAGTATTTGTTTTGTAAACATAAAATTTCGCGGTCTTGTTTCGCTATACAAATGTTTTTTTTTTATCAAGCGCCGGCTGGCTTAATGGAGCGTTTGTTAGTGAACCATTTTGACGGTTGAAAACTAGCAGAAATGTTTTTTTTACCGTTGAAAGTTTCAATAAATATGTGCATGAAAACGAGTGAGATTTTAGCGTACCGTTCTGGTTGTTCTGGTTGCATTTAATATTTTTTTTCAACTCATTAAAACGTGACAAAAAGTTGAACTTTTTATTTAGGTTGTGTAAGAACATAAACGAAGGAAATGAAATATGTGAGGATTGTAACGTTACAGGAGGCATTCATTAATATCTGGTGTCTGCCTACCCCCTAGAGAAAAAGGAATAGGTGTGTGTATTTTTATAAGTTATTCTGGATGCCTTGTGTTAATTTTATTCTATTAAAAGCTATCAGCAATTTGTTTACAAATATATCTACTCATTTGTGGTCAATGGCCGACACAACAGTAAGACAATAGACAAAAATCTCCTGGAGATTTATCGGCAGATGGGGGGATATAGGCATCAACACAACAATTTCGCACAAGAGATTTAGTTTTTTAAACTGATAGGTACAAATCGTACGTAAAGTACCTTCTAACCAATTGCGAAAATGAAGAAAATGTAATGATAAACACTCCGAAGTATAAACAAACTGTTCAGAAATCCGCGTCATAGAATAAACAACGCCCTGATTGAAAAAATAATAATAAAATTTATTTTGGACTCGTGACGTCAGTAGCCCGATAGGAATCTTATCTATTTCCCTCCAACATTTTAAACAAAATAAAGTTCTTTATTTCAAATGATTCCATTTTTAAAAGTATTTTTCTTTTTTTGTTTGCCAAATTTTCTATTGGGCTTGCATCTTACGTAAAATTCAAACAGATAACTAATTTATACATTTTAGTTAGGTACACTTAAACGTCTTAAAATGATGGCTCACTTAAATTAAGCTTTAAAGACGATTAAGCTGTAAAACTAAGAGAAGGAGACGTTAAAATAACCAATAACGATTGCTAAGTGGTGGTTAATCTACTAGAGTGGTCTAACACGTACAATCAATAATACAATAAAGTCCTTGAACTTGCAATAGGAATAAAATAATAAATAATAACTGCCTGTTACTGTCCCACTGCAAGGCAATACCTCTTCTACACAGCAGGCACAAGCGCTAATCACCACGATATTATACATGTATAATTATGAAATGTTTCACGTAGTAAAAAACTTTTTGTCTTTATGTGCTTTCGAATCGACAGGGTTTCCGAATATAGTATTGCCACCAATCTACGGACAAACCTTAGTAAGTGTAGCTTAACTTCCAATCGACACGTGAAGTATCTCGATGTCATTCAGCTGCAGTTTAGAGTATGACTAAATTATTTGTCTCTAAAAGGATCGACATTCAGGTAGATTTGTGTTGTAGTCTGTACAGGATATTTTTTTTTCTTTCACAGGGTGTGCTAGCAATGAACATGAACAACTTTAACTGTGGGATCAACTTTCAAACCTCTATAAATATCAGCTGTTTCCAAACTTTTGGAACAGCCATCGATCACTAATTAATTAGTGATCAATGAAAAATAGCAGATTTTTGTCGTTATTGCCGAGTTGTACACATTATAATGAAAGTTGTTCATATTCCTTGAAACTTCACCCTGTCTAATTTTAGACACAGAGGAAAAATACCCTCTAATGTAAACTGAAGAAAATCTTCACAGTTTTCTATTCAAAAATCAGATCACGAGTTCGCGACATTCCATAATATTGTTTTAAAGAATTCTGGAATTTCAGCGCGTGGGAAAAATGTCGGATCCTTATTCAGTTTCCTCTTCGACTTCCAAGTCGACTAGTAATAACATTTTATTCAAATTTCATAATATTCTCTTGAGATTCCAAATTATTTTTTTCTTGTACTTAATCCAGCCTAACTATAGCTTTAAGTTAACTTAAAACTTTAACTTTTGTGTCTTTGTTTACTTATTTACTTAAAGCATAGTCGAATTAACACGAAAATATTTTTTAGTAGGTACTCAATTTTTCTTCGAAAATCTTTAGGTTCACAATGGGGTAAGTATACATCCGTCATATAGACTAACAATGACCTCCCATTGCTCCATCCACCATCTTGAATTTCGGGGTGACATTTTGTTTATTGAATATCTCGTTCATTTTCATTACTACACGAAAACTGGTTTAGTGTGAAGCTGTTTGGAATTAAATTTTCACAATTCTAAAATTATTGGATGTCCATCATTTTATTCGTAGGGTTCATATTTTTCAACTGCCAATTGTTTTTTTTAATTTTCCTGATATTATATTTTTGGGTTTTAGGGAAAAATATGATATTGGATTGTACACAGGCCCCAATCAGACTATCAGACTACCCCAATGTGTCAAATTTCTTTGATGCTTTTTCGACTTTATTGCAGACAGAATAAGGTTCAGGGAAAATAATATTACCGTGGTTAAGGGGTATCTTGAAGTGCTGGCGTCTGTACATTAGCCAGCGTTGTACAGCCGATCGCACATTAAAAATCAAAAGTGTTTGTTATAACAAATATACAGATATAAATATGATATTGTGACTGGCCTGTTGGTCTAGCGGTTAGTGGCCTTAACTGCTATGCCCGAGATCGTGAGTTCTATTCCCACCCAAACAAATGTTTGTGTGGTGAGCACGATCGTTAGTTTGTTCTGTGTCTGGGTGTATTTTATATGTGTGTATTTAGAAAAAAAAGGTATATTTATCAGTTTTCAAGTACTCATAGCACAAGCTCTGCTTAGCTTGGTACCAGATGGCGTTGTGTGATAATTGTGGAATGTTAAAAAAAGATATATCATCCTTTGATTTCATCATCATCACTACACTTATTGTACAAAGGCTAGCACAACAATCAACCCCAATGTGTATAATTTCTTTGATAGTTTTTTAACTTTATATCAAACTCAATAAGGTTCATGTTCAATTGGGAAAATTTGTCCATTTGGGGTAGGTTGATGTGCTGGCGTCTGTACCACTGACGGTGCGGCCTATTGTGCCTATTGCATATTAAAGTCTGTTTGATGGTCCATAAGGAACACAAATACTACACCTACCTACAAATAAACACATCTACATTAGTACAGGTATATAATTAATACCTCTGCGGTTTTAAGTCGTACTTGTATTTCTCAGATTTCCCTGTAGAGAGTTTTACGAGTTATTTTAATTAAGTCTCGTATAATTAGCAGTGATGAGGAATTCCAGTTTTTCCTATCTATTAAATTATCGCTATCGTCTAAGGGAAACGGGACGTAGCGTCGCTTAAGTTCTAACACCGCGGAAGTCCAAAAAATGCCAAATGCCAATTTGACTTTTGCATGTCATTCGATAGACAATCGAAAGACGCATCTCTAGACCAATCAGAATCAGGGATTTCAACCAATTAGAGCGTTTTTTTTTCACATAAAAATTTAAATATTAATATCGCTATTTAGAATAGTGCATGGTTTTATTGCTCTCCTGAAAAGTGGCCATTTTTGACTTCCGCGGTGTTAGAACTTAAGCGACGCGTAGGTACATAATTATCTACATAATAGGCCCACAAAAAAAGCCATAGCGCAAATCCTTGTGTAAACATAAACGTACTCCTGTCGAAATTGAAAATATTTCTTTTAAATATACGTAATATTAATTAGTTCTAAACAAAGTAAAGTAGTAGTATGAAACAATTTAAGTATTTATCCCGTAATAATTAACTACTTTAGATGTATATCTACCTCTAGCGAAACTACTCAAATAATGAGGTACTGAAGCTCTAAGATACGACTCCAGGGAGTGCAAATAGCTGCCGTGTCATAGATAACGAATTCGGTCGAAACTGCGCCGCAGTTAAATGTCTCCAGAGCCCAATGTACATGTTACCTACTTTTAAAAGAACAATATTAATGGATGCTTGCTCAAGGCGGTTCGATGATCAGACTTATATCGTAATTACCAACATTACACTTAGATAACGTCAGATGATTTTAAATTCCAACAGGAATGCTTTGTTTTCTCGGGAACAAAGGTAGCCTGTTATATTCTGGGATTGGACCGCTTCTTTAGTTACAATTTATCCGAATCTGTTCAGCCATTTAAGCTTGAAGCAGTAACAAACATGCAAACACAAACACACATGTCGCATTGTTTATGATATTAGTCTATACTAATATTGTAAAGAGGAAAGATATGTTTTTTTTGTTTGTTTGCATTGAATAGGCTCCGAAACTACTAGACCGATTTGAAAAACTCTTTCACCGTTTGGAAGCTAGACTATTCCCGAGTAAAGTAGGCTATTTTTTATCCCTATATTAACACAGGAACATGAACTACGCGGGTCAAACCACGTGTCATCTTCTAGTGTGTTATAATCTTAGTCCAGGTTTCCTCACGAGACGCGACGTTTTCTTTCAGTGATGTCTGAAACTTAGAAATGTAAACTTTTGAAGTAAATATGAGTTAACAAGTCACATCGGTACTTACTCGGATTTGAACTTAAAACTTCCAACCAAAAAGACTTACTTATAGAACAGTCGGTGTCCCAAATTACCTTACCCCTCTTAGAAATAAAATTTGAAGGAATGCGGCGTCACGTAATGCAGGCACTGACTGTACATATTTAATGTATTTTCCTCCAACCATTCTTCCTCCTCCTTCCAATCTCTGGCATATGAAGCGGATTGAATAAATCGAATGAAATCGACGATCCACTTAATCTTTACCGGTCGCAAGAGCGTCGGGTCGGTCGGTTTTTCTAGGTGGAATTTCACAATAGCAGCTCGGAGTCTGGGTTTGTGCCCGGTTGATGGCAATAGGCTCACCTTATATTACATGAGACTTAGGTAAACATAACTGTGAGTGTTCTACAGGTACACTACAGCCTAACCTTCCGAGGATAACAGGAGTGATCTTAGGTTATGTTAAGTAACTTAGTCGGGGTTTGTAAAATAAATAAGCGTCACGTAAACATAGGTGCTTTGGGTTTATTTCCTAAGTACGGTAGGTTCTTCCCTGCATTATTTAGTTATTGCCAAGCTCACGATTCGTAAATTCCTTATACACAAAATTATTGATAGCATTAAGGAATGCCTAAGTAAAGAAAATAAGTCATGCAGGTCTTTAGTAGACAAGCTTGAATAATTCATTACTTTCGCTGTAGTTGATATAGCTAAAGTACTTAAGTGAAACGAAGTTACGGCAATGGCAACTGATCTATGTCTGAATACCGAAGTATTTTAACTTCTTAAATAATTATTTTGGGCAACTCTACCGTTAATTAAATGATAGGATGTTTGATGAATTAAGACATGCTTTTACAATAGTCTTATAACTTTTATCTGAAGAATAACAATAACAATACACAACGAACAATAGTTTGTTAAACTGTCAAACCACAATTTTGAAATTCATGAGTTATCAGTTATAGGCCTTAAAATAAAATAAACAGAAATAAATAGGGGTAAAAAGACAAAACAATTTAACAATTTGAAATTCGACAATGATCTGTTATAAAATTCGAACATTGAGTAAGAAAAACAAAAACAGAAAAAATTGCGTAAAAATTAGGAAATAGGAAATGAACTACAATTTCTACGCTGTTAATCATGTTATTAGTAACAAGATGTGTGCTGTTTTCCCGTTCACCATAAATGCCATTTGTTTGTGTTTTGCTGCAATTAAACAATTGCATAACACGACAAAAGAAATAATGTGCGCCTGTGTTTTAATGCTCACCATTGCACTGCGAAACGCGAATTGATATTTGATTGATAATATCCTATAATATCCGAAAATAAGATAAATACATAATATCACGCATGTTATTCCCGAAGGGCATGACAGAGGTGCACCTACAAACCCAAATTTCACTAGTTACCTATGTTTCAGTTCCATGGAATAATTGAGTAAATAAATAAATAAAAACACATTTGTTTCTCTTCCACAAATAAGTACCCATTATTTTTTTCCCTTTATGACTGAATCAGACATATTGAAATCTGGTCTATTCTGAATTTGTTGCGCTTATTTAGACACTGTGTAGAACTAACTATATAGATAAATCTTACCTTAGTCACGTTTACTCGTACTGAAAGAGACAGCGGCTTTATTGAAATAGTATGTCAAGTAAACGCTATCGAAGTTCGTGCTAGGAATGAATTTGGTTGATATAAGGGTACTTACACACGAGCGGCATATGTTACCAACGGCAGAGGCAACTGCTGTCATTAACACGCCTCGGCGGCAGCGCAACTGGCTCCTATACTGAGAAAGCCGCAAAAAGCGAAAAGCGAAAACGCGAAAGCTGCTGCTGTGTCCTACAGGATCCATGATGATCTCATGTACATACCTACCACCTAAGAATACATATAGAAAGCAAAAAAGATATTGAGTATTGTTAAAGCTGACGACGTCTGCCGTTGATTTTTGCCGCGTGTGTAACATGTTTGATTGGTTACAGGGTCCAGTTATTAATACAAATGTAAGTGATAACAGTTAACACGAGCCACACGAGCAGCAGCAGCCGCACGAGTAGTTAAGCCGTTGGTCTCGTCAGACATTATTAGATCGTTGACATTTGTTGCGAGTAGTCGGAGTCTGAAAGTTGACAACCAATCAAGGGGTGATACTGTGAACTTGCTAGAACAACTTTTGTAACATCCTTAAACCTAATTTTTTTTCTTTCTTTTCTCTTATTTAAATATGTCTCAACACTTTGTTTTAAATATATTATGTCTCAACATTGTAAACTGTAACCAATGGGAAGTTGCGAGGTAACCCCAACACAAGTATCCTTATAACTTAAAGGGGCTGCGTCAATTTTGTGCTGTAAAACAATTGTATGAGAAACAAAAAAAACTTTTTTTTTTTAAATTATTTTACTGTGCTGTGAAGGTCAGAAAAGCAGTCGCTTCATGTAAAAAAATTGGTCTTCAGTTGCATTAGGTTAGACTGGAAGCCGACCATAACGGGAAAAAGTTAGACAGATGACAAGTAGGTATCTCGAGTCTAAAGTCAAACAAACAAACATGCTATGAAATGAAAAAGAATCAGTAGGCCTAGCCATATTGCAAATTCTATTTCTATTATCGTAATAGATAAGGCGACAATAAAAAGAAAATGGCGTTTATGGAATTAGCTGTTTGTCAACTGTTAACGAGTAAAATTTGTAATATGTATGTGTATGTATGTTTTGTTTTGTTTTTGAATTTGTATATTTTATTATGTAAATGGAAAAGTGAACGTCCATACGTTAATATTGAGTGTATCGTGAGAGCTACGTCTGCCAACAAACTGCTCTGTAGTTTGGCAGAAGTAAAATGTAATGGATTTGCCTTAATTTACAAATAAACACTTCTTCATTTTTTTTTAATATGGCTGAAAACGAAATATACTTGACAGTTGACAAACAGCTGATTCCATATACGCCATTTTCTTTCTATAATAGAAATAGAATAGAAATAGAATTTGTAATATGGCTAGGCCTGCAGTATATAGGCATTAAGTCCGCCTATGTACATTTGTGTGCTTTAAGTGTTAAATAAATAAATAAATCAGTAAACGCGTATGTTTTTCTAACAATTAGTAAAATCAACATGGACGCTTCAAAGCATTGCGGATTTTACACTTGGATGCTTTGAATGTTAAACAGGCCTTCTGTGAATATATTGAAACTTGTACATTATATTTGTTTGTTTATTCCTTTGTTATTGTAAATGGGTTTAGCTTAGTCCGGAATATTATAAATACCTACTTAATATTTTTTTACGTAACTCAAAAATGGGTTCCTTTATTTATCATTTTAAACAACTTTTTCCCGATTTTCCCTGTAGGAAATTTCTACTTCGAGTATTTTTTTTAATACCAGATTTTTTGCTTTGCTAACTGCGGCGTTTATTTTAGTTGAAACGGTTGCTGTTTTTATTAACTAGTTTTAATTAACATACAATTTGAATTCATTCATTTGAACATGTCATTTAAATGAAAAAAAAAACCATAAGTTAAACTCTGGACACCCGATTAATCAAAAAATGCAATGGTCAAAGCCCGTTCAAGTCTAATGTTGTTTACCTAGTCAATTATAAAGCATAAAAAAATTCATTCACATTGCTGTCAAAGGGAAAAGTGTCCAAAAGACTGGCGGCATTGCTACGTTAAAGGCAATGCTGATTCTCTGGCCTATCATTGGTAACTTTAATTTCTTGGGCGCTTGTCTCGTGAAAACTCTGCCTAAAGAAACTCGAACACTTCGGGTGTTTAAAACTTTTAAGTACTTCCAGTCAATATTAATATACGCTGCCAAAACTTTAGAATTCTTGTCATTAATTAACGGGATTATTCAGTTAAAAATCTACTTCGTACTTCGCGGTCCCAAATTTCGCTGTTTAATGAAAAATATTCAACTACACCAAGTACTTATATTTCCCTGCATTATTTAGTTATTGCCAAGCCAACTTATATTTCAGTAGATATTTGCATTTCTAACTACGAACGACTGTAGAAATTAATTCTAGCTAGTTAAATAAATAGAATGCACGGTAAGACTAAAAATATTATATCACTATTTTATTCATGATACATCTATTAATAGAAATGCATGGCCTCGGAGGTCTAGTGGTCACAAGCGCTACTGCTGAGCGTGAAGGACTGGGTCCGGTTCCCGTTTCTAGCAAAATGTTATTAGTTTTAGCCGTTTTGGAGGAGTTTGGTAACAAACACTGTGATACGAGAATTTTAAATACGAGAGTGATACATTCTTCTAATAAGATGGCAACGAATAGATCCAAAACAATAATGACTATGTACTAAGTACTACTTTTTTATAGCGCGACTCTAATGTGCTCTTCAAACCTTTTGTATTAGATAGAAACAGAATGACAACATATATACATATAACCTAACCTAACTTACCATACCTATCCTATAGCTAACCTAACTACCTAACCTAACTACCTTACTGAAATGCAAAGATTTTGAAACATACAAAATACCATAATTTTGAACTGAACAACTGCGTTACACTACAGAAAGTGGTAGTATTTGAAGTAGTAGGTCATAATTTAACTGGTAGTAAAGCTAGAGGTCATAGGTTTGATTTCCACGCAAGATAAATGTTTGTGTGATGAGCACGATCAATTTGTTCCGTCTGACCACAACTAGGGTTGTGGGCATGCCCACAGTGCCCACAACTGACAAACAGTTTAACCAAGTGGTATCCTGTTATACCAGGACAGACAGGCAGTCACTCCATGTAATACACTGGTCCGGTTAAACTGGAAGCTGACCCCATCATAGATGGAATAAGGCTAGGCAGATGATGGGTTAGGTTGTTCTAAGATTACCACCTAAACCTACTCATCCTGTAGGGACAAATAAATTTTCTTTATTTTTTAAAACATTTACTACGAATAAAAAAAAAAAATATGGCTCACAGAGGAAACATTAGACCTGGAAAATATCAAAAGGTTAGATTTTAAGGCAACACCATTCACACTGACAACTGAATTTACCTTCTGCGATGCAAACAAACCGTATTCCCGCAACAAATTGTTCTGTCTTAAGTGTCGCTCATTTCAGCGTCGGTTTCTAGCTAAGTCTTATAACAGACTTGTTTTAATAACGCGCGACAAATGCGGATTTTAATTGATGTACTACAGATGCCAGCACATTAAGTAACCCCAAACTGTCTTATTTTCCCAATTGAACATGAGCCTTATTATGTTTAGAATAGAGTTGAAAACCTATCAAAGAAATTTGACACATTGATGGGGTAGGTTGATATGTGCTGGCGTCTGTACTAGCGGACGTCTCGCGGTTTATATTCACCCGCGTAGGTTCCGTTCAGGTGAAAATACAGAGATGAAAAGTAGCCTATTTCACCTGCCCGCGTAGCACGAAAACTGTAGAAACGAGTTTTGTCTACAGAGATGAATCGACAAAGTGACAAATATTGTAGAAACATTTCTTTTGTTTCGAGCACGACACGACACTGTCAAGACTGAAGACGACGTGGGAGAAAAAGCTTCAAGAGTGTCGTCTGCGATGGTATGGCCACATCATGCGCCGCCCTATCGAGTACGTTGGTCGGAGATGCATGTATATGGCTGTCCTTCGGGCTAGGCCCCGTGGTCGCCCTCGCAAACGCTGGCTAGGCCCCGTGGTCGCCCTCGCAAACGCTGGCTGGACGTCGTCAAGTCCGACATGAGAGCCAATGGCCTGACTGAAAAGGATGTTGAAGATCGGGCAAAGTGGAAGAAGCTCAGTCGGAAGGTGGACCCTGGCAATAGCCGGGATTAACGCCAAGTGGAAGAAGAAGAAGAAGAAGACTGTCAAGAATGAATAGAAGAAATTTGTCGATTCTTCAGTAAACAATAGTCTACAATATCGAGCATTATTTCTTCTATAATCAACAGAAATCTTTCTACCGTCTGTCACTTTCTACGGTCTAGTAGTTAGTAACCCTGACTGCTATGCCGGAGGTCGTGGGTTCGATTCCCAACCAGGACAAATGTTTGTGTGTTGTGCACGATCATTTGTTCTGTGTCTGGGTGTAATTTATCTATAATATGTATGTATTTAGAAATATATAAGTATGTTTATCAGCTGTTTAGTACCCATAACACAAGCTCTCAAGCTTAGCTTGGGACTAAATGGCGTTGAGTGGAAAAGTAGTGGAATATTAATATTAATATATTAAAAATATTAAATATTCTGTAAACGAAATTCTACGGGATAGTGTAGCTTCCCAACGGTAAAAGAATTTTTCAAATCGGTCCGATAGCTTTGAAGCTTATTCGTAACATACAAAAATTCAAATCTTGCCTCTTTATAATAGATAATAATTTTGACACCTCTTTGATTTACGTTCCAAAAAACGAAGCAAGTATCGTATTAAGTGCAGAGAGCGTCGTAAGTAGCTCTTACACATACTCAATGGGCTATTTGACAAAATGGTAGTTTTAAGACCCTCATCTAGATTACTAGAAAATATTCGACACATGTTTTTTCATTTTTCACGTAGGTAATCAAAAAATAACAGCGATACATCGAGTCAAAATGTCGCACGACGTCACTAGCCCGTACAGTTTATTGACGTTACAAGCCCCCTCTCCTCAACTTTGATGCGCTTAATCTAGGCAGTTTTCCATCAATTTGAAAAAGAAAAAAATAGGTACGTGTCGAATACTTTCATGTAATCTAGATGACGTGACGGACTAAAAATTTCAATTTTGTCAAATAGCCCATTTTTCAAATCGGTCTGATAGTTTTGAAGCTTATTCAAACATACAATAATACAAATTTATTTATTTATTTATTTATTACTTCAAGCACACTAATGTACAAAGGCGGACTTAATGCCATAGGCATTTTCTACCAGTCAACCTTCAGGTGATGCAGAGAAAAGCAGTGATAAATCTTTCTCTTTATAATATGATTTACTTAAGTGAGTAAATTTTGACACGTCCCTGATTTACTTTCCAGAAAACGAAGCAAGAGCATCGTAAGTAGCTCTTACACATACTCAATTATATTAATTGCACTCAAGCAAAGTATTATAACTCGTAGACATGAACATAATTATGTAAAAACCATATAAGTACTATTTAGACACGGTTCTTAGCGATCCCTTGAAGAAAATGTCAATAAAGAGGTGTTCGTTTTGAGTGGGTAGGTTGTGGGTAGACTTGAGTTCAAACATATTAATCAGAATACCCAAGTAGATTTACATAATGCAGTGACAACGACATTAAGGAAAATCTTTTTTGCAAAAAATAAAACCGACTAAAAAAAAAAGCTAATCGGTGTAAAATAACTCTTAATTAGGAAGTCTGTGGCTTTGGTGGTTTTGTCTTATTCATGATGAGCCACCGTCTTCCGAATTTAGAGGTTTTTTTACACCGGTTAGTGTTTTTTTAAGTCGATTTTATTTTTTGCAAAAAAGATTTTTAATTTTCCATTTTTAGTTGTTCCCATACAAATATTTGCCATGAATTTATTTTTATATTGTTATTTGTTAACCATACATGTCATGGTAATAGGGTTATCCACTTATCCCTAATAAATAAAACTTAACATACCTAACTGTCGAATCTAGGTACATTGTACACATCTGCGTACCCCTCAGAGCAAACAGGCGTGATGATACGTCATGATGTTGTATAAACAATAAATATCCAAGCGATTCCTGCAATCACGACAGATTTGCCGTCTATTTTTGAAGAGTTCCATTGCATATCTTCGAAGATCAGCACCAGATCTTCACCAAATTAAAATGGGACCACCTTGGGAGTCTACTCTTTCAAATAAAAAAAGAATTTTTAGAATCGGTCCACAAATGGGGGACAAATCGCGTACCAAACACAAAAAAAAACATACCGTCGAATTGAGAACCTCCTCCTTGTTTTGAAGTCGGTTTAAAATGAGAATTATGCGATTTTATTTTGGCTTACAGATGTGGCCGATCGTTTTGGTAATAAAATGATGAATGATGACGTTTGTTTCTATGAACAATCATTTTTATAATGTTATACATCGAACAGGCAATTTTTTTAAAACTAGTGTTGTAATTGAAGCAGAAGTGAAGTTCTGACTTGTCTGACTAAAAGTAACATTGTAAAATTTTAATTTTAAAACAGAAATATTGAGAACAATTTACAGTACTACCTCCTTAGTCTAGTGGTCGCAAGCGCTGCTGCTGATCATGAGGTCCCGGATTCGATCCCCGGGTCGGGGAAAGTATTATTGAGTTTTTTCGTCTGGAATTTCTCAGTAGCAGCCCGGAGACTGGATTTATGCCCGATTGATGGCAATAGGCTCGCCCCATATTACATGGGACTTTAACATAACTGGCGAGATGTGGGTGTACTACTGGTACACTTCTGCCTAACTCAACGGGGATTACAGGCGTGATGTCATGTACGTATCTACTATTTAAGTAAATAACTGTGTCAGTTTTTTATTTGAACACCTGTATTGATGGTTAAAACTCTTCTTATTAACCGACTTCACAAAAAGGAGGAGGTTCTCAAATGAAAAAGACAGGCAACGGAACTCTTCAACGCATAACAGCAAATTATTCGCGATTGCTTTAATAAGATGTCTATGCTGAGCTTTTGTTTTTCCATAACATAACATTACGCCCTTCTATTTTAAAAGGGGCCCGGCAGAAATGTACAGATTAATGTTTAGATAGATTTTCTTTAGTAATTGTTATCCAATTTCAATGATTCTTTCAAGTTTTGAAAGACTTACTTTACATACAAAGAAACTAAAAATTACAAAACTAAAAACTTTTTACAAAAAAAAACAACCGACTTCTTAAAAAAAACTAACAGGTGAAAAATAACTTTCGTTTCGGAAGTCGGTGGCCAATAATGAACAAAACAAAACCACCAAAGCCACAGACTTTTTTAAGAAGTCAGTTGTTTTTTTGTAAAAAGTTTTTATAACAGCCGTGACCGTGCTTACCAAGGAATATAATGATCACCTATCCACCTCACTTTGACTTCGGCAAGCGTAGTCGACCCGTGAGGATATTATTACTTGGCCATGAACTATAAATTGTTTGACAATATCTAATAGATTATTAAAGACCATTTAAATAAATTAAGCAGTCAGTAGATGGCGCCAGTCCCTTGTCCAACAGATTAATATTGATGAAGCTAAACAAGATTCTTAATTGTCCTTAATTTATTCATTTTCTTTTGCACCTGCTTCAATATGGTAAGAAAACCTGACCATGAGATTGTCAAAATGTTTATTATCATTATGTTTATTGACAAGCGTTAGTGCCTAGACCGATCCATTCATGTTACGTGAGCCTGAAAATGTTCAAGTATTTTACGAGATTTTTAATCATGAAATATCGAGGGCAAATATTTAATAACAATGTATTGTATGTATGATAAATATGCGTCGTATTTTTGACGTCATATAATATTATTGACCTCAGTAGCCCACCGGTGTATTTATTGACCGACCAGAGCCAGGTGTATGAATACGTTGATGAATATTTAATAAGACATTATGTAAATTAATTTACTATTAGCGCTATTAAAATAAATGTAATGTCGCTATTATTGTTAGAATGATAAAGTTCGTCGTACACGTGCCCATACTTCACGAGAGAATAAAGAGTCTTCTATAAAGATCGTTGTTTTGAACGAACAGACGCCAGCACATCAAGTTACGCCAATGTGTCAAATTTCTTTGATAATTTTTCAACTTTATGTAAAACAGAATAAGGTTCATATTAAATTGGGAAAATTTGACACATTGGGGCAACTTGATGTGCTGGCGTCTGTACATAACTACGACTGAAAAATAGTTAGCTAAAATGCCGTTTACTTGTTATCATCTTCTTTTGTCTGTGGATTGTCCACTAGACAATGTGAGCAAGAGATCATAGCTACAATTCTGTCATCAATAACAACAAAAACCATCTTTCTGCCCTTGTCCCATGTTATTTGGAGTCGGCGCAACACGTTTTTTTCTTCCATTCTCTTTAGTCATTCCTCATCTTTACTTCTATACTAATATTATAAAGAGGTAAAATTTGTAAGTTTGTAAGTTTGTATGTAGGGGGTAATCTTCGGATGTAATGATCCAATTTTAAAAATTATTGTACTGGTGGAAAGCTACACTATTCCCAGTGGACATAGGCTACTTTTATCCCCGTATTCCCACGGGAACGGAAACTACGCGGGTGAAACTGCGTGACGTCTGCTAGTACTCTATATATACCTCATACCAATAACAACACAATACTCAATACTTTTAGCACAAACCAAAACAGCTTTTTAACCGACTTCAAAAAAAGGAGGAGGTTCTCAATTCGACGGTATGTTTTTTTTTTTTTTTTTTTTTTTTTTTTTTTTTTTTTTTTTTTTTTTTTTTTTTGTGTGTTTGTTACGCGATTTCTCCCCCATTTCTACCGATTCTCAAAATTCTTTTTTTATTTGAAAGAGTATACTCCCCTCCCGAGGTGGTCCCATTTTAATTTGGTGAAGATCTGGTGCTGATCTTCGGAGATATACAATGGAACTCTTCAAAAATAGACGGCAAATCCGTCGTGATTGCTGGAATCGCTTGGATATTTATTGTTTATACAACATCATGACGTATCATCACGCCTGTATGCTCTGAGGGGTATGCAGATGTGTACAATATACCTAGATTTCGACAGTTAGGTATGTTAAGTTTCATTTATTAGGGATAAGTGGATAACCCTATTACCATGACATGTATTGTTAACAAATAACAATATAAACATAAATTTATGGCAAATATTTGTATGGGAACAACTAAAAATGAAAAAATAAAAATCTTTTTTGCAAAAAATAAAACCGACTTAAAAAAAACACTAGCCGGTGTAAAATAACTCTAAATTCGGAAGTCGGTGGCCCATCATGAATAAGACAAAACCACCAAAGCCACAGACTTCCGAATTTAGAGTTATTTTACACCGGCTAGTGTTTTTTTTAAGTCGGTTTTATTTTTTGCAAAAAAGATTTTTTTTAAAGACCTAGTCTATTATAGTTTATAGTATATTTATTTAGTGCTAAAAATGAATGAATGGAAAAGTAGGTATAGGTAGCTCAAGTAGGAACTTTTAGGTGCATAGCCATTTTTTTTATATCTTAGATTGTGCGGTTATCCGTGCATGGCAGCAAATTATTGTATAGTTCTTGAAATAAATTGTTAATACATCTTTTCTGGAAACTATTTGTGGAAAGGTTGATTGAAATTAGCGCTACACATCTATATTCTAAAGGCATAGGCTGTCGAATAGGTGCTGACCTACATTCGTATATCCACAATTTATTGACCATGGAGTAGTATTCCCACTGGAGCGACCTATCTTCACGTGTCGAACGCAGCTTATACTCCGTGATATAGAGAGATTATTTCTGACAATAAATCCAATTAAACTTTTCCCCTTCCCGATACACAGGGCTGTTCACGAAATCCTCTTTTCTCTTCTTCGAATACGTCGCAAATATTTCAGAATTTTACCATAATATTATACAAGATTCGTTTCGATATTAATGCATCTGATATGCCAACGTCGAATTGGAATGTCAGGATTTTTCCTACGATCCATGTCATAATAAATATTCCACAACTTTTTACACAACGCCATTTTAGTTCCAAGCTAAGCTTGAGAGAGCTTGTGTTATGGGTACTAAACAGCTGATAAACATATCTTAGAGGATTTGATAGCTGAGAGGGCGGGGACATCGCGCCATTGCGATGACGCTGCCAGTGGAGGGGATAGCAGACCGTGAGTGGCGTGCTCGATCGCCTCGGTCACTTTTGCTGCGGAGCTCGGATGCGACGGACGCGTTTATATTGGTCGTGTTGATTTAAATTGTTGTAACGGTTTTTCTAATTTAAATAAATTGTCTTAGGTCGTTTTGTGGTTTCTTTTTAAAAAATTAGTTAAGCTTCTAATCTATAATTTCAGAAGTGGGATTCGTTTAAATTCACGCGATTAAGATCGTTTGCCATCTATTTAACCGTTAAAAGTATTTTTTGAAAAATTGAGACTGTTTAAAAAATTTTAACTACGTGTTGTTGATCTCGTCTGTGATTAGTTCTTTGTGCTTTTTAATGTGATACGCCACTCATTTCTACTCGGTTCGATTATATTTCGTGCGTTATTCTTAGAAGTAAACAAAGTGTTAGTTATTTTATTTTACATTTAGTTTGTTGTTTGAATAGGGGTTATTTACGTTGCTTGTAGTCTTAATCATGTCAAGTCGCGAGTGCACGCCTCAAGAAAACACACCTAGGCGTGATACTGAGGAAAACGGCTCGCACCGCCGTCGCGATGTTCATAAAAGGCGTCGTGACCGTTATCGTCAATCGCGTAGTAGATCTTCTAGACGTCGTCGTGATAGATCAGAGTGCTCTCAAAGTTCGCGCAGGCGCCGAGATAGTTCGTATGGGCGCCGGGATAGCCCTCGCCGCGACCCTTTAAATGAGATACTGGGTCGATTGAACGCTTTAGAGGAACGGTTGCATTCAAATGCTACGCGTACGTCTACTCCCATCTCGTCGCATCCGGGCGGTACTCCGCCGCTGACAACTTCGGTGCCCGCCGAGACATCGGTTACCGGTAATACCGGAACTGTGATCACTGAAGCATCCCGGGAGGGTGACGTTGCGGACAGGATTGTGGGCGCACTTTCTTCAATAATTCAAGTAAGATCTAAGCATTACTATATTTCTAATTTTGACCCCAATATGCACGACTTTGACATGTGGTGTGCAGAAGTCGATCGCGGGCGCGAGATATGTCAGTGGGACGACCGGGAATGCCTGGGACGCATAGGCGGGTGTTTACGGGGTGATGCTAAGACGTGGCTTAACGATTGGGTGACCAGTGACCGGTCGTGGTCTAATTTTAAAATTGAATTCCGGTCATTGTGCCCACGTGAAGTTGATATGGCTACCGTGCTGTATGATGTTATGAGTGTGAATTCTAATAAATTCGCTACTTATGCTGAGTATGCACGAAAGTCTCTGTTGCGACTAAACATTGTTAAGGGTCTTTCAGAGGAACTAAAAACCGCTATCGTGATCCGTGGCATCTCCGATCCCCAAGTGAAGGCCGCGACCGCCAATGCTAAGCTACAGTCAAGAGAATTAGTAGAATTTTTGTCAGTATACTTAAAACCTAAGGGCGCGCCGCCTGTTCATAACAATCCTGTTCGCACGTCAAACGCAGATTCCTCTGATCCGCGTAAACGTAAAGTCCCTCATTATGAAAGGCTAATATGCTTTTCATGCGGTAACGCGGGTCACAAGCAGGCTGTATGCCCTAAAAAGTCGGCAAAAATTGTTACGGATTCTGATAAAACCTCATCTAAAACCGAATCAACTAGCTCTAATTCGCAATCAATAAAGCCGAATTCTAAGCCCGTTAAGACCTGCACATTTTGTAAAAAGATTGGGCACTCTGTTGAAACTTGTTTTGTTAAAGAACGTGTCGAATCAAAATCACATAGCAATAATTCAAGCAATGTAAATTTTTGCTCAGAGTCTCCTCCAGGCAAAACAATGTGATGTCCGCGGTTATACAGAATGTGCCTGTTGATGTTTTAATTGATTCTGGTTCTGATATTTCGCTGATTTGTGATTCAGTTTTAAAGCATTTTAGTTTAAATAAAATTCCTACCTACCGCCGTATGCGAGGTATTGGAAGTCAGGATGTAGAATCCACTTCGTACGTTAAAACCCTTATTGAATTTCCCGAATTATCTTTAGAAGTAGATTTGTTTGTTATTCCCTCGGATTGCATTCAGGCTCCGATTCTGATTGGCACTGATGTTTTAAATCGTAGCGGAGTTACGTATACCCGAACAAACGATTCTCAACGGTTAGTCAGGGTTTCGCGTGTTGACAACGTGTCAACTATAGATTTACCTAAAATAAAGACGCCTTTGGTAGGTGACGAAAAGGAGTGTTTGTTATCTTTGTTAAATGAGTTTTCTAGTACGTTTACTACCGGCACAGCGACCTCCACAGTAAACACGGGTCACATGGAAATTAAAGTAAATAGCGACACCCCAATCCACTATCGACCTTATAAACTATCCGCAGACGAAAAACTACGCGTTCGCGAGATAATTGCTGATTTAATTAGTAAGGGGGTTATTCGCGAGTCGCAGTCTAATTACGCGAGTCCTATCATCCTCGTAAAGAAAAAAGACGGGTCGGATAGAATGTGCGTCGACTATAGAGCTTTAAATGCTGTTACCATTAAAGAGCGATTTCCGCTACCGCTGATCGACGATCATATTGACAGGTTGGGCAGTTTTAAATATTTTACTAGCCTTGATATGGCAACGGGATTTCACCAGGTGCCGATGAGGGATGATGACTCAATTAGTAAAACAGCATTCGTAACGCCTGAAGGGCATTACGAATACTTAAAGATGCCTTATGGGCTCGCTAATGCACCTATTGTTTATCAGAGAGTCATCTCCAAAACCCTGAAGCACCTGCTGGATACTGGTAAGGTGTTGACTTATATCGACGATGTGTTGGTAATGTCCAATTCTGTCAGTGACGGTCTGAAAACCTTGCGAGAGGTATTAAAAACGCTGACTCATGCGGGATTTTCCATTAATCTAAAAAAATGCACGTTTTTAGATACCGAGTTAGAATACTTAGGTAGGCTTATTGGTCATGGTCAGGTACGGCCGAGCCCTAGTAAAACTGAGGCTTTAGTTAAGTCTCCTAAGCCATCTAATGTAAGAGGTGTTCGTCAATTTTTGGGTTTAGCGGGCTATTTTCGAAGGTACATTGCTGGGTACGCCTCGAAAACTGCTTGTATTGCCCAATTGCTTAGAAAAGGTCAGCCTTTTGTATGGGGCACGGAGCAAGACCTAGCACGCGATTTTATTATCAAAAGTCTTACTGAGGAACCCGTTTTAGCAATCTTTAATCCCAATTTGCCTACTGAGCTTCATACGGACGCCAGTGCAATAGGTTTAGGTGCAATTTTATTGCAGGAACATGAGGGTAAACGGAAGCGAGTTGTCGGCTATTTTAGCAAATCCACGCAGGGCGCAGAGTCCCGTTACCATAGTTACGAACTTGAAACGTTAGCAATCGTTCGCGCATTACAACACTTTCGGCATTATTTAATAGGAATAAAGTTTAAAATAGTAACCGATTGTAACTCGTTAAAATTGACTGAACGTAAAAAGGATTTGTTACCTCGCGTGGCCCGCTGGTGGGTTTACATGCAAGACTTTGATTTCACGCTTGAATATAGAAAAGGTTGCCTTATGCAACACGCAGACTTTTTAAGCCGACAACCCGCTACTGTTCTCCAAATTAGAAATCCGCGAAATTGGGCGAAGATTGCTCAGACGGCTGACTCTGAAACCCAAAGCTTGATGCAAAAGCTGAGGGATGGTCAGTTAGACCCTACACGATTTTCTATAAAAAATGATTTGTTGTATTATAAGTATTCACCAACTGGTGAAGACTCGCGTTTACTTTGTTTTATCCCTAAAGGGCATAGACTTAGTTTGTTAAGGGTTTTTCACGATGATCACGATCATATAGGAATAGATAAAACTACTGAGCTTATATTGCGTCATTTTTGGTTTCCTGGGTTAAGAGCTTTTATTAAGAAATATGTTGGCCATTGTATTGTTTGTTTGTCACATAAAAAAGTCCCTCGCGCTCCTAGGCAACCTATAGAGTCTTGGACAAAGCCTGATGTTCCCTTTTCAGTAGTTCATACTGACGTCCTTGGTCCTCTAACTGAGTCAAATGGTTTTCGGTACATACTGCTCGTGGTAGATGCTTTTACTAAGTACTGTCTGTTGTACACTCTGTACAGACAGGATACTGCTGAGTTAAAACGCGTATTTTCTAATACCATTTCACTATTCGGTACTCCCTCAACAATTGTGTGTGACCGTGGCCGAATGTACGAAAGTGCATCCTTTCAAGACTGGGTTACTGAGTTAGGCTGTAACATACATTTTATCACGCCTGAAATGCACCGTGAAAACGGGCAAGTTGAGCGTTATTGCAGAACGGTCCTGAACATGTTGCGGATAGAGGCCAACAACAAGGGTGCGCAGTGGTCGGATGCGTTGTGGAAGGTGCAGCTCACCTTGAACATAACGAGGCAAGCCACGACCCGCACCTCGCCTCTGCAGCTGTTGACTGGCGTTGAAGGGACTACTCCAGTGCTGAGGTCTCTTGTCCGAGACGTCGCGCTGAACGACTCTCATCCCAACCGAGAAGGTCTTCTGACGCTGAGAAGACAGAGGGCGACTGAGTTGCTTGCTGAAAATCAGCAGCGGCAGGACGCGTACGTTAATGAGCGTCGCCGTCCGCCGCGTACATTTGTCGTCGGCAGCTTCGTGTTCGTGAGCAAGGGCTCGCAGAGCACGGGGAAGCTGGACTCCGGGATGCGTGGCCCGTACAAAGTGGTACGAGCGCTCCCACATCACCGGTACGAGCTCGAGTTGCTTGCTGGCTCGTACGGCAAGAAAACGCAGACCGCCGCAGAACATATGGTTCAGTGGCGTGGTGAGTGGACCCCGGATGCTTGCGAAGCATTCTTCGATCATCTCGGTGGTGGTGAGTTAAAGCGGCAATGTGGCAGCTTTTTACTCGTGCCCTAGTGGTAAATGTTACTGGAACCCGGTGGTGGTTGCCAGGAGTTTTTGTTCACTGGAACCCAGATGGTGGTTGCCAGGTGATTGTGTTCACTGGAACCCAGATGGTGGTTGCCAGGTGATTTTGTTATTGTTTCAGTAATGATTGAGGTCCGGACTCTTTCATTGGTGATACGATAACCTATCTGTTACCCATTTTGATGTTATTGCTTGAAGTTGTAACAAAACACTTGTAGTTTCATTATAATGGGTAGCTCAAAGTTAAGCCTTTATAATGTTGTGTTGATGTTCCTATGTTGTCATGTTTCAGATGTTGAGTCGTCAAATGATGATAACCAGGCGCAGGGAAGTCTACCATTGGAGACCCCATCCAGTGGTGGCCAGACGGACGAAGAGCTGAGACCAGGAAGCCAAGCTGACGAGGACGTTCAGCTGTCAGGAGAGGCCGTCTTAGAGGATTTGATAGCTGAGAGGGCGGGGACATCGCGCCATTGCGATGACGCTGCCAGTGGAGGGGATAGCAGACCGTGAGTGGCGTGCTCGATCGCCTCGGTCACTTTTGCTGCGGAGCTCGGATGCGACGGACGCGTTTATATTGGTCGTGTTGATTTAAATTGTTGTAACGGTTTTTCTAATTTAAATAAATTGTCTTAGGTCGTTTTGTGGTTTCTTTTTAAAAAATTAGTTAAGCTTCTAATCTATAATTCATACTTATATATTTCTAAATACATACATATTGTAGATAAATTACACCCAGACACAGAATAAATGATCGTGATCATCACACAAACATTTGTCCTGGGTAGGAATCGAACCCACGACCTCCGGCATAGCAGGCAGGGTCACTAACTACTAGACCAACAGGCCAGTCATGTACCGCCACGCCGGAAATAAATCGAAAGGTGCAAAGTGGCGGTCATTCCTGTTGACTCTCTTCATAAAGCTATTTATACGTTTAGAATATTAATTTAAAACGTGCGGATTTCCCCGCATGTTTCCTTCAGCGATGGGTCCTACGATAAATTTAAATTTTGTGCATATATTTCTAAAGCCCGGTTCCGGCGCTGTCAAAGCAAAACGCAGTGCTGTTGTGCTCCTCGACAAACCTTAAAAATAAATCCGAAATACCATTCCAACCAAATAAAAGTGAAAGACTCAATTAAGAAAAGTGATGAAGTGTGTGAATAACTAATAAAAACCCGAAGAAAACGAAGATTTATACCAAATACTTAGTTATTTCCCTATCATACGGTCAAAGACAAGGATGCGCAGTGAAGTTGGCTTTGACATCCAGTGATGACAACATAAGGACACGAACTATTTTACGCTCTGTTCCACGTTGAACAAAGTCCAATAAAATTCATAAAGTATTACGATCCACTCTACGCATCTTAGCCATGGATAATCTTAACCTAAAAACCTTTATTGAACAAATGAAAATAGAAATGTCAAAACAAACACAAGAGATATTTACGAAAATAGATGAAAAGCTTGACCCTCTAAAACGTGAAGTTGAAGAATTAAGGTTGGAGAACCAGCAATTAAAGAAGAAAATAACAACTATAGAAAGAAGTAGACGAAACAATAACATTGTAATTTATGGGCTGAAAGAAACCGAGCAAAACATGTTAGAACTTATGGAAATGACAACAAAAAAGATAAGTACTGATTTAGAAATCCCCCTAGTGAATAGTGAGGTTAACGAGATACGCCGAATTGGTAATAAATTGAATAACACCGAAAAAGGGAGACCAGTACTTATCTCATTTGTAAACGGCTGGAAAAAAGGAGTGATTATGCAAAACAAGAAAAAACTCAAAAATTTAATTGCTTCAGAGGATTATCCTAAAGAAGTTCAAGATATAAGAAAGGAACTAAGAGGAAAATTAATAGAGGAAAGGAAAAAGGGAAATTTTGCGGTAATAGATTATGATAAACTAATTATAAAAGAAAAACCACTAAACCACGAGAAACGCAAACGAGACATTTCCACCTCGCCTGATGATAACCAACAACCTCGCAAACAGCATGTAGTATCGAAAATAAATAGAACAAATGCTTTCGACCTTATGAGAGGAAGAAGCAGCTCCCTTTCCTCGCCTTCTCCATCCAAGCCTATAGAAACAGAACCGAAATATTGACATCCAAACATTAGCCACCGGAACACATCAACTACAAGAACTAACGAAAAACAAACAAACAAGAACAAAGAAACATTTCCCAAGCCGACTGGTCCCCGTGGGAAATTAGACCACCACCCTCCACTGAAAATAAACCGTAACATGAACTACGACAATATCAGAGGCAAAAACAAAATCGAAAACAATAGCACCATGATAATTGGAACATTCAATGTAAGATCCCTTTCATCAACCGAGAGATACCTTCAACTAACCTATGCACTAGATGGAATTAACTTAGACATATTGGGGTTGTCAGAAGTAAAGAGAGTTGGCTGTAACATCGAAGAATATCAAGATTACATTCTGTGCTTTATCGGGCAAACAAAAGGCTTACATGGGGTAGGTTTCTTAGTGAAGAAAAAACATCGAAATAAAATATCCAACTTCACAGGAATTTCTGAGAGAGTTGCCCTCCTACAACTAGATATGGAAGAATATAAAATATCGATAATTCAGGCATATGCACCAACGGAGGTAGCTCAAGAAGACGAAATCCAAAGTTTTTATAATGATATGGAAAAAGCTCACTCTCTAGCTGACAATATACTAATAGTTATGGGCGACTTCAACTCAAAAATAGGGTGGCCTAAACAGGAAGAAAGCTTATGCATGGGTAAATATGGTTACGGAGCCCGCAATAAAAGAGGGGAAAGACTATTAGACTACGCGCTGGAACATAAATTGTCAATTATGAATACATTCTTCAAGAAAAAAGCTAAAAGAAGGTGGACCTGGACATCACCAAACCAGAAAGTAAGAAACGAAATTGACTTCATAATGACAAATAAACCTGACATGGTAGACAACATTGAAGTTTTAAACCAAGTCAAATACGCCTCAGATCACAGACTAATAAGAGCAACATTCCACTTATATCATCCAAAGAAAAGCAGGAAAAACTATAAAACAATATTACAAAATCCAAGAACAGACGAAGAAATCAAACAATACATTAATTACCTGAAATGTAACCTTGAAAATAACATAACCACCATACCTGAAACCGTTCAAAGCTACTACGATCTACTTGAAGAGAACATAGTATCCAGCCTAAAAAATAACAAATTAATTACAAAGCAACAACACTCAATAATTAGCGAACATACTAAACAGCTAATAGAAAAACGAACAGAACTGATACATACAAATAATAAAAGTGCAGAAAATAAAAAGGAACTGGCTAAACTATTTAAACTAACCAATAAGTCAATCAGGTCAGACTATAGTAAGCACCGAGAACAAGTAATATCTAGGAATCTAAATAACTTCAGAAGTACTAAAAGAGCTTACAAAGAACTGTCACACCACAAGAAATGGATACAAAAACTAGAAAACAACTACGAAGAGACGAAGACTAGAAAAGATGTTATTGACCATGCTACTAAATTCTACACAGAACTGTACAAAAGCAGAGACCAGGAGGTTATACTAGATAAACAAATGAGCAACCAACAGCAAGTAAACACAGTTGAACCCTTCAATGAAGGAGAAGTTTACGCACACATGAAGACTCTCAAAAATGAAAAGAGTCCAGGACCAGATGGGTTAACAAACGAAGCCATAAAACTAGGTGCCCCCACCTTAGTTAAATACTTGACATACCTGTTTAATATGATCTTAAACACCGAAATGGTACCAAGACAATGGTGTACATCTGACATAATTTTACTTTATAAAAAAGGGAACCCATTAGACATAGGCAACTACAGACCCATAAGTCTACTGGCCAGCCTATATAAACTGTTTACATCAGTCATACTTGATCGCATTGCTGGCGATATCGACAAGACCCAGCCAGTAGAACAGGCAGGATTTCGCTCAGGATTCAGTACAACCGACCACATACATACTGTTCAACTACTAATAGAAAAATACAACGAATTCAATAAACCCCTGTATATTGCCTTTATTGATTACAGCAAAGCTTTTGACAGTATTAGCCATAATGTGATCTGGAAAGCACTAAAAGCTTCAAATGTGGATGATAAATACATAAATATCATTAAATATATATATTCAAATACAGTAAGCACTGTTAAACTAGAAAGACGAGGTAACCCAATTAAAATAGAAAGAGGAGTCAGGCAGGGAGACCCCTTATCACCCAAACTTTTTATAGCAGTGTTGGAACACATATTCAAAAATCTAAAATGGACTAATTATGGCATCAATATCGATGGGTACCGTTTAAATCACCTCAGGTTTGCAGATGACATAGCCGTTTTTGCTGAAACAGCCAGCGAACTCAAAAGTATGCTTTACTCACTAGACCAGGAAAGCTCAAAAGTAGGCTTGGAAATGAACGCAAGTAAGACCAAGTTAATGACCAACTATCGTAACATACCCGTCAACATAAAAGGAAACAATATAGAATATGAGAACAGTTACATCTATTTAGGCAAACAATTGTCTTTCTTAAAAACCAACAATGATGATGAAGTACACAGAAGAAAAAACATTACATGGAAGAAGTTCTGGTCGCTAAAAGAAATCTTGAAAGGAAAATACAGTATAAACTTAAAGAAAATTGTTATGGATACCTGCCTCTTACCCAGTTTGCTATATGGGTGCCAAACGTGGACTTACACAAACAGAATAAAACAAACTATAAATGTGACACAGAGAGCCATGGAAAGAAGCATCCTAAAGATCTGTAAAAAGCAGAAAATCAGAAATGATGTGATCAGACAAAAAACAAGAATAATAGACGCCCTAACGAAAGCTTTAAGACTGAAATGGAAGTGGGCAGGACACTTGTCACGGTACTCAGACGACAGATGGACCAAACGAAGCACTCGCTGGCTTGGCCCAACACATGGTAAAAGAAAAGTTGGAAGACCAAACAAACGGTGGGCTGATGACATATCATATATCGCAGGAAAAGACTGGATGACTACAAGCGAAAACAAAGAATTATGGAAGCAGCTGGAGGAGGCCTTTACTCTAACTGAGATTCATACCACAGAAAGCATTAACTAACTATACTAACAAAAACTAGCTTAAGTAAAGTATAATACTAACACTAATAACTAACAACATTTGAAATGTCAAAATGGTATGAAAATAAAGAAGGCTTTATTATTATTATATTATTATTATTTCTAAAGCATGTTTGCTCTCGTGAGACAGAATTAATGTCAGGTTTAAAGAAAGGGGAAAAATAAATCTCCATTTATTTTGTTTTCATTTATCCGGTTCAGTTCCGGGTGGCGTCCTATTTTATAAGAGGGCGTAGTGTCGATCGATGGCATGGTGTTATTTATGTGTATCTAATAATACACCTACTGGTATTAAGTACCTATCGTGTGCGATCACGAATCCGAATGCCAAGCCTATAATTGTTTAGTAGCTAACATTGAATAGTCTACTGGTATTGGACATTTTATGGACGACCTCTATAAAAATAAAATTTTGGGGTTCTGTTCAGTTAAACTGGTGACTTATGGATACAGTTGAAGACCACATGACTGTGCTAACCATAGATATATTGATTCCTATGGTGCTGACCCTTCATTCTAGTTAAATGTTGGGTGTAATTTATCTATAATATGTAGATATGTATTTAGAAATATATAAGTATGTTTATCAGCTGTTTAGTACCCATAACACAAGCTCTTAGCTTAACTTGGGACTAGATGGCGTTGTGTGTAAAAGTTGTGGAATATTTATTTATTTATTTATTTAAACAGACGTGTTGTCGACTATACAAGTTCCTGGGATCCTGTCTAGTATTACATTTTCTTCAAATGCATCGTGCGTCATGCACAAGCCATTCAAGACAGTACATACACCTTATTTCCCGGGTAATGCTTCCTCCTCTTGTACAGCTGTTCTACCTAGACATGCATATTAAATGAGTACCAAGAATTGAGGTGCATTTTGAGTGGATCAAATACGTTTACATTCTAATCTACTTAGATACATAAAGTTTAAGGTGCTGTTGAATAATAGGTATTGTTGTTCTTAACATTAATATAATTTTATAACCTTTGGTAATTTACAAGTGATAAAAGAATCTGTGATTCCGTTAATTAGAGTACACAAATAGCTTTCCGTGTTTGTGACTACTTTTACCACCTTATATTGGGTCCGGCATCCAATATTGACTGGCCTGTTGGTCTAGTAGTTAGTGACCCTGACTGCTATGATGGAGGTCGTGGGTTCGATTCTAAAATTCAAATGCTTCAGGGTTCAAAATCATCTACAAAAGTTGTAAATCATGTACAAAAACTGTGGTATCAGGATGGGGGGTTTTTTTTTATTTATTTTTTTCTTAGAAGCACGGGTGATTTGTCCGAGGTGTTAAAAGACGCGTCTCAGCGCAGGCTGTACAACTACTCAAAAATATTTACTGTTGTAAGAAGAAGAAATGAACTAAGTAGGCGGCCACCTTTAATTATGCTAATACCAAAATTAAAAATAAAGCAGAACTGAAACCTTATATTACCACACGTGTTCAAATAAAAAACGATTTAAAAATAAATCCGAGTCGTGGCTTGTTAACTGCAGTAGTAGTTTTAAGTTACAAGAAGCATGGGGAATCGTGGCTGATGGCGTTCTTTAGCTTTTGTCTACCACTATGGGAAGAAGGCGTGATTTTACGTATGTATGGGTATGCATTGAATTATTCAAGACAGTATACTCATTCTTTATTATGATTGATGCATGAGCAGTTGACTCTTTCCGAGTCACGCTTTGGAGCGTGGTCGGTGGGTCACGATTCGATGTAATTTCTATTACGATTGTATTTTTAACTGCTTCTAGGTATATGTCGTCATATGTTACTGATTACCAAGATACTGGTCATTACCTAGTTTGGAAGTCAGAATTTTTACAAGTGTAATTAAGTTGCCTAATTCTTAAATTATACATGTGTCTTACTCGTAATATTTTAGAGCTGTTTCTGTATTCGGCTTAATATTTAGTCCAAATAAACTTTAGTATTATTACTATTTTATCAGAGTTGTGCGCGAAACCGGGAGTTGCCCGTAGTCTGCATTAGTTCACCTCGAAACCTTCTTTTTTATTGTTTTGTACGAGATTACTTTTATTTTGGAACTCGATCGCTTAGTGTAAGCGAATTGTAAATTCGAACGATTATTTGATCGAAAAAATCTACAACTATTAGTAAAGTAAGTATTTTCTTGACGCAACCAAATTTCTATAGTCAATAAATTACAAACATCTACTGTCTTAAAAAATATAATAAGCCTAGCTGTCCGGTAAACTTAGTTCCGCCTCTGAATAAATTTATAAGTTTTATTTAGTGTTTACTGGTTGATACGTCCTATTCATAGACCAACTGAATATGCACACAAAATTTCATAGGAATCGGTGAAGCGGTTTCGGAAGAGTTTTTCACTCTGTACTACGAAAATTTAACATATTCGAAGATTTACGTTACATTAACGTCAAGCACGCATACAAAGGACGTAGAGCTCCTCAAGTTCCGAGTTGAGCTCACGATAACTGACAAATGCTTGCACTGACTGATCTGGTCCACTCATATCTACACAGATATGAGTGGACCAGATCAGTCAGTCTAATGGTCTTTTGTGAAAAGAACCACACGGTTCTTTCCACAAAAGACCATTATCAGACACAAATCTGCATGGTTCTTACATAATATGTCTGGACTTTAAAAGAGACTGTGACCTCTGAGTTTCTTTCGGTGTTTCTTCTCAGAATAGTCAGATAGTGAAATACCGACCTCATATTCTAATTAAAAAATAACATGTAAAAGTGTGTGTATGAACCCATTTACAGAATAAATATCATTTATCATAAAGAGCTATATTTTAGTTTATTGTCAAATGTCTATAATGTTTTCATTATTATGTTCATGGAAGAAGAAAATAACATTCAGAGGATCAGGTGTTTATCTCTTGATGCAAATGCAGCAAGTGAAGCGGTACGGTGCACTCAATGATGCTTGCTATAGTCTAAACTACTTACTAGCGAGAAAGAACGCTATGTCCAATTCTTTTATGTGCAAGAATGTGTTGCGTATTTTATTCTTGTTTTGTGGTGCCATTGCATTCTATGTTATCCTTTCATCACCAATCCGTTAAACAAATGTGGGGATAATAAATATGGAGATTACAGACTCCAAGCATACTATTAGTAGTATGTAAATAAGCATTCAAAGCTATAGGCTGATCTATTTCATTTTAGTTCTTTTTTTATTTTCTTTATTCACTAGCGGACGTCACTCGGTTTCACCCGAGCTGTCCCCGTTCCCGTGGGAATAAAGGGATAAAAAGCCTATGTCACCCGGAAAAAATGTAGATTCTCAACGGTGAAAGAATTTTTTAAATCGGTCCAGGAGTATTTAATTTAAATTGTTACATAAAATACAATTCTTCCCTCTATATAATATGAGTATAGATGTGATTTTATAAACAAAATTTGAATAGTGTAAGAAGGTATTTAATAATTTTATTTCTATTGTTAATTTCTTTACAAACACCATAGCTGATATCAGTTTTTTTCATACACAACATAATTACAGCCTTTTATCTACTAACTACTGACCTTATTGGTGAAGTTCTTCAGGAAGGTCAGGTGCATAGTACTTGGATCCAGCCTGCGTGTATGATTACATTGTATGAACGTAAAAGAAGTATGTATGAATCGTAGCAGATGGCGCTAAGTAGTTTCTGCCAACCCACGTGGGAAAAAGGCCCAAGTTTAAGTATGTAAAAATAAATATCGTACTAAACAAAACATAAAAAGTTGATATTAAAAAGATTAAAGAGCCACTATGTACTCACGAGAGCTTTACAAACAATTTTATCCAACTGATATGAAACTTGTTCTATCAGAGCAATAATTTGCAGCAAAGTTAACTTCAAACTACGACCATGTTACGTACGAGATTACATAATGGATCCTATATCAGAGATAAAATACATGAGTTCATAATAATCTAACACATTTATGCAGTGAAATTGATACCATATCAATATGCCAGGTTATGGTTTTTACAAGGCAGATGTTAGTGGGAACACCGGGAGGAGACGCCCTAGAAGGACTTGCATAGACCTTATTGGTGAGGTTCTTCAGAAAGGTCCAGGTGCGTAGTACTCGCAACCGGCGTGTGTGTATGACAACATGTATGAATGTAAACGAAGCAAAAGAAGTATGTAAGAATCGAAGCATTTGGCGCTCTGTAGTTTCTGCCTACCCCTATGGGAAAAAGGCGTGAGTTTATGTATGTATGTATTTGTGTTCATTTGGTTTCGGTCAATTACCTTTGCTAACATTGAACCCACCTCCACATAATTTGTTGCCGTACAGAAAACAGATTTGTGGTAAATTATAATCAATGATGACATGTTTGACGATGATAAATCGGTGAAAATGGTTTATTTTATTTTCAAATCTGTGAATATGTTGTTCAAATGTGTGAAATAAAAACTGGTGAAGCGCGAGTCGCACTCACACAAAGGGTTCCGTATTCCGTACGTTGATACAAAATTAGAGACACAGTAAATTAGGATTAAGTTCGTGCAAATGTATCTCGTTTCTTGTATGGGCGTCCCTCTCATTATTTTTTTATTATTTGTTGTTATTGTGACAGACAAACAGACATACAGCAAGGCTACGTTCTATTTTATTTCCCAAGTAACTTTTATTATTCTTTCATTTGTTTTGTCAATACGTACTGAATTAATGTTTCTTATTAATCTATGAATTAATGGGATACAGATGATCTTCTCACTAATTAAAGTCATTTTTTACCTTTTCCGATATGAGGTTTTTTTTATAAAATCTAGTCATCTATCAACTCATTTTAAACAATAAAACATATGTCGGCGTCAGCGATGGCTGAGCGATGAGCTGACACCGATGGGGGTTTTATGGTACCGAGTTCATAACGTAGAATAACAATCTACATTGCATTGCGTAATCACAAAAATCTTTTTTGCAAAAAATAAAACCGACTTGAAAAAAACACTAACCAGTGTAAAATAACTCTAAATTAGGAAGTCTGTGGCTTTGGTGGTTTTGTCTTATTCATGATGGGCCACCGACTTCCGAATTTAGAGTTATTTTACACTGGTTAGTGTTTTTTTTAAGTCGGTTTTATTTTTTGCAAAAAAGATTTTTATTTTTCCATTTTTAGTTGTTCCCATACAAATATTTGCCATGAATTTATTTTTATATTGTTATTTGTTAACAATACATATGTCACAGTATTAGGGTTATCCACTTATCCCTAATAAATGAAACTTAACATACCTAACTGTCGAAATCTAGGTATGTTGTACACATCTGCGTACCCCTCAGAGCATACGGGCGTGATGATACGTCATGATGTTGTATAAACAATAAATACCCAAGCGATTCCAGCAATCACGACAGATTTGCTGTCTATTTTTGAAGAGTTCCATTGTATATCTCCGAAGGTCAGCACCAGATCTTCACCAAATTAAAATGGGACCACCTCGGGAGTATACTCTTTCAAATAATAAAAGAATTTTGAGAATCGGTCCAAAAATGAGGGAGAAATCGCGTAACAAACACACAAAAAAAAAAAAAAACATTCCGTCGAATTGAGAACCTCCTCCTTTTTTTAAAGTCGGTTAAAAACATAACTCAAATAGGTAACTCACAGTTTCGTACTGGATGTGTGTCTTCGTTGGTGCCTCAAATCAATCTGAGCTCTGCCCAGCATACACCAGCATGACTTTGTCCACGTGACATTACCGAAAACACATTCGCGCCATTTCCAAGGACAAGTAACGTCACGCGCTGGTCCCTATAGACTCCGTACTAAGTTAATCAACTTCACAAATCATTATTCAGGAATATCGCTTTCCACGACACATATCTTCGTTTTAGGACAGCTTTGAACCCCTTTGGGTACAGACAGAACCCTAAAAACCTAAAATATGGTTATCTTTACCGAGATAATTTAACGTGAAAATGAAGTAACATTTTCGTTTGAGGAAATTGGCTTAATTTTTCGTTTGTTAAAATGGTCGACAAATACCAGCAGCTAATTTGAGATTTGATTAGAAGCAGACAGTCTGTCAGAGACTTGATCAGGCGAACCGTAGCGGACGTTGCGGTTTCCTGTTTAAAATACAGAAATAATTATAATATATTCTGCATTTCTTTGTTCGTATAAAACAGTTGCACTTCGCTCCCGACTCTGTTCGAGTGGATTCTGTACTTGTTCCTTTGAAATTTAACATCCCCTCAATCAGAATCAAAAGTCGTTTATTAGGCTTAGGATCAGCATTTTTGAACGTCAAAAATTATAAAAGACCGTCTCACTTAACGCCCGTTCTTCACTATTTTCTAGTGTTTCCTTCATACTCTAGTTTTGAAAATAAATTGTAGCCTGCTAGCTTCTACCCGCAGCTTCACCAGTGAAAAATTTTACTTTCTCAAGATTATTGTAAGGGAACACATTACCAGGTTAAAAAGTATGCTATGTGTTTATACAAATGTTTCTACAATCTTACGCACTCACACACACTCACACTAACACCCACTCACTCATACATAACACAATTTCACTCAAATACTAACACACAGCGTATGTGCGAGTACATTATCATCTACACAGTCATGTAACCATCTCAGAATGGGGGGAGTCCTGGTGTCCTGAAAAACAGGCATCACGTCTAGCTTAGGCGCCAGTCTCCCACAAAATAATTGTTAAAATATAGTTGATTTGTATTGTTGTTGATACCATGTGAAATTATTCCAATTTTATGGTGAAAAATAAATCTTATTAAAAAAAAAAACTACAACTTTGTCGGTTTTTCCGACGACATACCTCGCTTTTACGGTGGTATACTAAAGTTCTGTAAATACAGAAGATATCGAATTTAAGGCACAGGTATACAAGTACACCTTTGCCTCCTTTGGGGAATACAGGTGTTTTGTTAGTATTGAATTTAACTCTTTAGGCCAAATTCCTTAATTTTTCATATTTATGACCATTGCATGCATCTATTTGTATTGTAATCTACTCATGTTAAACAAATAAATTGATCTTTATCTTTAAAAGAAACTTAATTGCATTCAAAAAATTGTTTTAGACTGTAGTATTTTCCTTCCCAGGTGAGTTTCAAATGAGAAACATTCGTTATTTGCCTGTTCTAACCTAATTAGTGGCAGCTGTGTTAAATATGTATATCTACTCACATCGTATATTACTGTACATTGGAACGGAGTGCCTAAATAATTGGATGAGGCTAGCTGAATGAAACTACGCACTCACGTATTTCTAGGATGTAATCGAAATAAAATACCTTGTGAAAATTCCCACGCAGATGTTTTCTTTTGCCAAAGTTACGATCGAGTTCTAAAAACGTTTTATTAGACCGTCGAAGTCAACGGATCTTCACATAGTATGTTCTACATTTTCGTGTAAGAAAGAGAAGTCTCGCAGTAGAAATAGAGTATGCTAACGGCAGAATTGACAAAGTAACAGATGGTAGAAATATTTCTGCCGATTATAGAAGAAATAATACTCGACATTGCTGTAGACTATTGTCGACTGAAGAATCTACACATTTTTTCTCTTTGTCCTTGACATTGTTCCCACATTTAATATTAAGTCACCAATTCCTGCCTAGCCTTTTCCCAACTATGTTGCAGTCGGCTTCCAGTTTACCTGGATGCAGCTGAACACCAATATTTCACATGGAGCGGCTGCCTATCTGACCTCCACAACCCAGTTACTGGGTAACACGATTCCCCTTGTTTAAACTGGTAGTCAGATTTTCTGGCTTCTGACTATCTGTAACGACTGTCGTAGATCTACAAAATGACAGCCGGGACCGGGACCAACGGCTTAGGGTCTCCCCACATTTATCGACGCGGATTCGGCTAACACCGGTCAAAAAAACCTTTATGTCTACGTAATAAGGGTGTTACTAATACCATTCAGATCGGCTGGGCTCGGACGACGCGACGCGACGCCGCCGCCGGCCGACGGCGAAACGAGCCGTTTGTCGATTAGCTAAGCGATAAGTCGAGTCGTGTGGTTATACGCACTCGGCTTAAGCTGATTCCGCGTCGATTAATGTGGGCAGACCCTTAACGTGTTTTCCGAGGCACGGAGGAGTCTAGATACGTAATGAATGGTCACCCATCAACGGACTAACCTCGACGAGCGTAGCTTGCCTTCGACCGACCCCTGATGTTGTTATTATTAAGCCTCAAGCTCTTATCTAGTCTTGTCTTCAAATGAAGTAGTCAAGATAAACATACTACTAATAGGCTAGCCAACATTGTCTTTTAATCACGTAACATCACACCTTTATTTCACGAAAGATAAGGCAGGGGTGCATCTATAGTTCACCCACATGTCGCCATTATCTTTTAATAATCAGTATTTGTATATTGAATATTCGTAAACATATATCATTTTTATTATGATAATGGTTTATACATGTAAAGTGTTCTATGAATAATGGAAAATAGATAATAACTCAACAGGCTATTAGTGTAGTTACAAACTGGTAAGTACTTGTTTATTTAATATCTATATTGTATGATAAAGCACATTTTTTCCATATCAAGCTTTGTTTTGATCTAAAATTTTGTAAATCGGTATGTTTTTTGAGACAAACGTTCTCAATTTAGTTCTTACACTCTAACTAAATAGTTTTGAACATTGGGATTCTATTAGGTAACGACAATTAATAGTGGTCCCAAGCGAGGACCCACATAATTTATTAAATTACGACTACCTCATACTTAAGACCACTTACGTATTAGGTACAACATATGACATGAGGAAGGTTTGGTTTTTTTTTTCAAATATAATATAATAGTGTTAACTTCAAATATAATCATTTAGCCGGGTCTTAACAATACAGGCTTCTCTATAATCTACGATGTAAACACATGCGTTGGTAACCACAACAAAATAATTTTTGTGCGTTGGGTCGCTGTTTAATCATTTATTCCGCTTTTTTTCTGTTATTATAATTACAGGTCCCAAAGTGACAAAACTTGTCGCGACTTTTCGTATATTTGAATAGTAGTTAAGTTATGTGAAATTCATCATTTTGGGAAATATTTTACTATACATGTGGATTTGGTTCGTTTTTAATAATGGGCAATGAGTTTAGTGTGCTTCCTTTTGAAGTTTTTACATAAGAAGTGAACATTTTGATTAAAAACATACCAATACAATACACCTTTGTGTTGATTGTTGACAAAAGCGGCAAGTGACAAATTGATTTACGCTCTAAAGCACAGCCACGCGCGTGTAATTCAAATTTTAATAAGTGGTTTATTCATTAAAATTATTTTCAGTCGATACCTATATTATTTTCAGGGATAATTTGGATACAACGAGCAGTTCTCATGGTTTAACTCATACCCCAGGCCAAGCCACCTGTCATTTGTAGATCTTGGACTGTTGTCACGGGTAGTCGACAGAATGTCAGCATTTTTCTACGACTTTTTCGAAAACAGACAAAAAAAATCAACTCTCCATTCAAAACTCGATCAACTGTTCGAATAAATGTATGGAGAGTTGACTTTTTTTGTCGGTTTTCGAAAAAGTCGTAGAACAAATGTTGTTGTTTATGATGTTAGTAATTTAATCCTGCGAGGTTGTTGCTGATTTACAAATAACCCTGTATAAATCACTTTCTCGCCATAAGTTCGGATAAAATGACCAAATTTTATGAAGCATTAATATTTATTTCAGCTAAGGGTAGAATCCGCGGAATGAGCGCTGAAAATACAAATCTTATGAATAGATCAATGTAAAAAGGTACTACAACCTACTTGTTTTACCTTATTTGATCATTAGCGAGATCTGATGATCATAATTTAGTTATTGTCTAAATAAGGTGATTGTTGAACTTTCATGTTTCAACGACTTATTTCCAAAAGGCTTAGTATATAGAAATCTATGTATAGTTCTTGGGATTACCAACCGGTTTATTGTTATCAGAGGCAACAATTTTATGTAAGCTAACAACACGTGTGAAATCTGTGCTAAAATATAACTAAATATTTATATGTATATTCCAAATGTTTCCGTTTCGCTAGAAATGAATAATGGTATCTAAACTCCCAATAAACAAGAAGGCCCAACAAATATCAATAAACGGTGGCGTCAGCAGTGCTCTGAATGTTATAACGATTATATGATTGATCACAGCCCCAATACCAACAGCAATAATCGTACTAATTGCGTTTTGTGTTATAAATCATGGATTTCTATTGAAACCTATAAATTGGTCACATTTATACCCAAATGTAATGGCGCTAATATAGAACTTATTCATGCGCATTATGATATTTTTGTCATGATGTGGTCGCGTGATGCAGGGGAATCTTACTAATATCACAGTATAAATATTAATACAGTAAGACGACGCCTTTGATCTCTGGAATAATGCCGACAACTACTACACGCGATAGACTTGAATAATACCTCCCGCACTACGAACATCGTTTTGTTCGCAGTGCGGGAGCGGCTTTCCCGCGTCTCGCCCCTCACACCCCGCACGATTGCCTTGTCTAGACGGCTTCGTCGGACGACTGTATGTTTTTAGACTGTGCTAATATTATAAATACGAAAGCTTGTATGGATGTTTGTTACTCTTTCACGCAAAAATTACTGAATTTATTTGAATAAAACTTTTCTTAATATAGCTTATACACTAGAATACAGAGAAAATAAACTACTCGAAGTACTAATCCTGCGCAAACGAAGTCGCCGGGCACCAGCTAGTAAGAAATATGTCGTGAGGAAAGTGGTGATCATGTGTGTGTTAAAGAGACTAGGGGGGCATTCATCAATTACATCACATAATTCTTATGGTTTTTTGTATCCCCTTCCGTCCTTGTCACAGGTGGGCACTCTTCTGAACCCCTGACTGGCTGGTGTGACGTCACAATATTTTTAATTTCATATTTTAGAAATAATTTCATAAAAAACAGTCGTTTTTGTATTCTTTTTGATTTAATGTAAAATAATCTGTGGTAAAATTAAAATGAAGTCATAAATATTGATTGAGTTAGTAATATTTCTAAGTTTTTGGGTTATCATTGTTTTTAGTTGCTCTTGTATGTTGGTTATGATATGCACTCCCTCTTCACACCCTCAATCTTTCTGTCCTTAATAATATATTCGCATATTCTTAAAAAAAACTCTATAAACTGAAAAATAAATAACGAAATTACTTCAATTGAACACAAAGTTCGAAAACTAACAGTTGGCAAAATAATAAACTTGTCATAGCCCATAAAAGTAAGTCAAGAGTGAAAAGTTACTCATTTTATAGGTTAACAACATGTTCCCAGTTAACAGTTCGTATATTTTTAAGTAGTGGTCTCAGTTTAAGAGAAAAGGTTTCATTAAGATCTAAATAAATTTTCAACTACTTTGATGCGCTGGTCTATGCCCAACCACCTTTTATTTATTACACAAGTGATCTCCTAGTAGGTGAAATCCTACGATCTAGCTTTCGGTACTCCTTCTTCACTCTTTATAATATAAGTACTCTTACTAATATACATATAGTACGAGCGACCTTGACAGACGTTATCCAGACCAAACGTTATGGTTTAAAACCCGATCACAATCGCTACCTAATAAATAGGTACAATTGTAAATCTAAACCTTCCACGGCCAAGACAAATACAAACATAATGATCCAACTTGGGAAGTTAGGTATGTGCCTACGAAACTGAGCTTATAAAGAAAACGTTAGATTAGAGATAGAGGTATCGGTAATAAACGATGACGAAAGCGGGCATAAAGAACCTTTCCCTAAATGGTGTCATTCTACGGAGCCAACAATTAGCTGCTAACAAATCCTTTATATTTCACAGTGGTAGGAGGAAACCAAAGTACCCAATAGTAGTAAATAACCCGAAACAGTATTGAATATCTATCTGCCACTCTTGAGAAGATAGCCGAACCCGGTACACGTATATAGATCGATCGAAATTCTCTGAAGTAGTAAACGAGTGGCTAGCTTTTAAGGCAGGTATGTAGTCCACAACATACATACATTGGTCTTACATACATTGGTTCATACTTTTTTATGCCATTATGAGGAAAAAGACCGCATCCTTAATCGGCAGAATGAGGGTTAGCCGCAACAACATTTTGAAAACCCTAGCTGAACAGCATGATGCACCTCTAGTTAGACATTCTGTCCGGTTGCTCGTGTGGCAGGGGTGAAAAATAATAATACCTGTACTTAATTAAGAAATACTAACACTTAGTTGATAAGATTGCTTGTATACTAACCAGTGGACCAATGTTGTCAAATTACATAAATATATTATTATTATTTCGTATATTCATTTAAAATTCTTATAAATTACATTTTTAAATATTAATATAAAAATAAAAACGTTTAAAAATATAAAAAAATAGTTGGCCACCGACGGCGGGAGCAGGGTCCAAGCTACCGGTAGTTAGGGTCTCAGAGACAGGAACCTCCTCACAATGCGAGCCGTATCGAGGAGTACTGCCTTCTGTATCAGGCCTTTGACCCAACCGCGTAACGAAAGCCTCGATAGATGGTCGTCGAGGCTTTTGGCAATAAGACCATTGGCCGCCACAACTATCGGCAATTTATTATTATTTCAGTGATTTATCTTTATTCATACAGATTGAGCTACCATTACCAGGGACAGATGAGGAAGCTTTTTTCGACTACGGTGATGGTTACATTATCAGTGAAGTGTTTCAATCGTGTTACCCAGTAACTGGGTTGTCGAGGTCTGACAGGCAGTCGCTCCATGTAAAACACTGGTATTCAGCTTCATCCAGTTAAACTGTAACGAACCCCAACATATGTAGTTGGGAAAAGCCTAGGCAGATAATGATGATAAAATTAGTGATCAAAATTCGACCGTCATTAATAGCTACTTTTGAAAATATAAACATTAATATTATTCAAATGTGAAGTTTATTGAGCAAAGGATTCAAACAGTCAGATAGGTTATGAGTATAGTCTCATTGAAGGTTTGAGTGGCCCTTAACGTTATACGGGATGAAAATTCCCCAAATATTTTTATAAGGTAAAACGTAAGCGGTTTTAAGATCCCCTGAAAAGTCTGTCATCGATCAACAACATTTAGAAATACAAGATCCACTTAAGTCCTTTTTGCTTCAATACCTTTTTTCCTTTTCTTGTTCTGTTATTTTAAGCTACGAGTTAGAATTTCTACGATGATGGATTTGACCTGTTGCTATTTCTGCTTTAGTAATAACAAATAGCACAGTATGCGTCTTATGTTGATACCATTTGCAGTTCGTTTACCTTCAGCAACAAGGTAAGGTGTTCCATATAAATTTTATGGAGGTCGTCTGTGTTGCAAAGCAAACTTGTATTCAAAGTGTACAGCTATTTTGGGTGTTGTATCTACAAATTTTAAAAACAAAGTCGTCTTAAGTACTAAATCTATCTGTCTTCTATAAATAAATGACAATCAATGGCCGTAAATTTGGAAAATGTAGAATAGTATTTTTGTGGCGTTTGTAATAAATTGTCGGGACAAGATTAGTACCTTCGTAAAAAAAATTTCATCACACTAATATTATAAAGGTGAAAGTTTGCGAGTGTGTATGTTTGTTACTTCTTCACGTTGAAATGGCTGAAGCGATTTTAATAAAATTTGGTATGGATTTGGCTGATACCCTGGACTAACATATAGGCTACTTTTTATCTCTGTATTCCCACTGGAACGGGACCTACGCGGGTAAAACCGCGTGACATCTGCTAGTATGAAAATATCGTAGGGTCGTACTTAGTCTTTCAAATAAAATCATTCAATTAACATTCCACGTTGAAAATTTTATCAAATGCACGATATCTCTCTTTTTTATGGCAACAAAGGCATTGCTAAGTGACCAGCTAGGTACGAACCACTATATGTACTATAAAACCTGTCTCTCCTATCACAATAGCCAAGTCGCGCGTGCCAACATCTAGGATTACATCCAATGCCGTCCACGTATACAATGGGTCCATCAAAGTCGTTAGTAATGGAGCAAGGGACATAAAATGCTGGCTTCTCGTGTGCTTACAATGTACACAGGATTACAATAGCACTACGTACGTACGTAGGTACTGGTATATCAAATGTAAATTCTTCAATGTTGTTTGTAAAGGAACTTTAATAACGCCGAAGAATGTGTTTGCTCGACAAAGAGAGTATATTATAGCAATGTTTGTAGATTTATAGGCCAAGGCGAGATTTGGGAAAGCTGCCCCAAGCAGAATGTTAAGAGACCCGACGTATGAAAAAAAAACTTCGTTTTTACTTTTATGAAATTGTATGTTTGGAGTAGTCCACCGTTTTATATAATGTATTTACTCAGCTCCTTGCAAACTAATGAAAATTTGTGTCTGAAGCTAGTTGCTTTCATCTTTTTATTTAGAAGTCTTTGATCTTACGAATATGAACGCTATTAATAAACCGTTTGTTTTGAAAAGAGAGTAAATCACCGAAATAGTATGTGACAGTTATGTATAAGTATATGTATTTCTCAATTACGTTGATTTAAAATCCTTAATACCCTGCCAAAGGATTGCATACGAAGGCATTCGTTGTTAATTTCTACTTTAAACTTATGTAAAATTGATTGCAATACGAGGTCCTCTCAACTAGCCCCGTTGAGAGGACCTCGTATTGCAATCAATTTTAATAATTTTAAGGGCATTATGAGGTATGGGACCCTAAAATATTAATGTACAACTTTTATTATTTTAAAGGTAAAGGTGTAAAGAACTGTAGTGGAACACTACAGAGTCTAAACTTTCCTTTGCTAGTAACGTCCATGGAAGTCATCAATTTAATTCAACATTAAACTGAATGGAAATTATAAGCGAAAACTCATAACAATGAATATTCAAAGAGCACGGGCGCCGGCCGGCCGCACCGCAATCAGTTATGTTATAATATCGCCAAACTTCATTTACATATTATTTACGTATCGAATTTATTGTTTGCTAGCTGACACTACTGACGTTGTCTTGTCTCAACTTTGATTGATACAAAAATCCAATTAAAAAGCGCTATACCCAAGATAAAGACTTGCCTAGTATGGGGCAAATGTTAGTGTAACTCAATATTTTTGTGCAAAAGAATACCTACCTATTTAGCTATTGCTGTATGCATTTTTTGCCCGTTACGCAAAAAAAATAACCTGACAATAACAAACACAAGAAATATAATACTTTAATTATACAATTTGCTGCAGGCAATTTGGTGCAGCGTGTGTATATGTGTGTTCGTCTGTGGCATCGTATTTCTCAAATGAATGGACGGATTTTCATGTGTTTTTTTGTTTGTCTAGTGACAAATTTACAATGGGTTTCTGCCGACTTGTTAATAAATTTAGTTCGGAAATATTGTTTATTCCTCCAATAGCCATCCAAAACCAACCATTTCAAAATCAAATCAGATTGGTCATACCTTCTTAAATGTCACACACATCACATCATAGCTCATTCACATCTTGTTTCGAACGACTGAGGAAAATTAACGAGCAAAGGTTAAGGAAAAGGTAACAAAACAAATCAGAATACAGGAAAATATGTCACCACAATACATGTATTCCTGTACTCTAATTTCTTTTGTTTACTTATTTAACCGCAAAAATATCAATGCATCTACTTACTTTAATATTTATTCCTATGGTCAATGTAACAATGGGAAAAGGGTTTCCTATATCAAATTAGGATCTTTACGGCGCCATGGCTCTGCATAAAACTGTGAATTTAGATCAAACCCTGAGGAAGGTTTCAATCCATTTTCTGTTTGCCAACGTCACACATGTATCCCATGCGACCGCTGCCGAACAAGGGTCTGGGAACCCTATAGGCCTGTTTAATAAAGGCCCTCATAAATTATTAAAACGGCCTTATCTTGACGTTCAACGTCTTATTTTTTAAGCTTTCTATGGAATAAGTAACATTGTTTACCGACACCATGAGGTGAATGATCTATCTATAAGAGGCAGTGTCGATGAAACTTACACGAGTAACTGTTGAACCAGAATTAACCGATATTGTCGTATCAGAGATCGTGCTAGGTATCCTTTATTTTATGAACGACAAAAGTGTTTAACTCTTCAGTTTAGATATGAGTTTATTACGATCGTCACTTTATTTATACGCACGAGCGACTATATAAAAACAATCAATATTGAGGCGAGTACTTACGTTAAAGTTGAAAAAATAACTAGAACAAGGAAAACGACCGAGAAAATATCGCCTGGTGATAAATTGACGAATTAAATAAACACGTTGAGACGATAAAATATATAGATAGATTTATTTATTTTATTTTTATTTATTTATCATTAAACAAGAGGGTAAGTAACTTATAAACTAAGCTCCACAAAACCGTTGCAATGGTTTGACTGTGGGGGCGAAGAGTCTCTAGACATGCCTACTTAAATATACCTAAAAACTAAACAATAATTAACTTTCACTTGTAAAAAACTTAAGATATTTCTAAATAATATAATTTTAGTTTACGTTTAAATCTATTAGCGTTTGTTTCACTTCTTAAGTCCGCCGATAGACTGTTCAATAGGTATGGTATTCTTTTGCTTAATGTTCTGTCACCAAAGTAATTGGTGACTCTGAGTCAGTGTTGAGCAAAATTTAGTTTGATTGATGATTGATAACTAAGGTTAAATTATTTAATCATGACTAATGAGTAATGACTAAAAAAATTCAATCATGTACGGTGATTGAAGATTGATTAGTGTTAGTGTTAGTTATTTAATCATGACTAAATTTCTCATGACTAATTTAATATCTAAAATTACGACGTTGCCAGTTACACGAACAGTTGCGTGTGCGGCGCACGAGTGGTGGGGGCATGGGTCTACGACGCTACCTATTGCGTGTGTCATGTGATCAATGTGCAAGAATCTCCTTCACCCTTTTTTGCCTTTTATCTACTTTCAACTTTTTACCGTAGTAGCAGTTGTAATACTTATAATAAAAAAAAAACATGTACAAATACAAAAATGGAGAACGCTATCAATCAACTTAGAGTGATGAATATTTTAAATAGCGCGATAGATGTCTCACGAAACAAAAAATGGAGTTAGCCAGCTTAGCATTTTTAGTTTAGTCATCAATCAAAAATAATGATTGAATGACTAATGACTAATTTATATAGTTATGATTATGATTAACTAATTTAGTCATGATTAAATCAATCACGACTAAATTAGTTGTAACTAAATTAGTCATGACTAATCAATTGATTGAAAAAATTAGTTGATTGACCCAACACTGCTCTGAGTACATTGAATCTACCAGCAGCCATAGATCGTGTATTAAGGTTGTTGTCTACGTGGGTTAAGCTATGCTCTTGGGTACTATGGTCGTTAACTAATAGTAGATATTTCTGTTTGTTAGTGATTGGTAGGATTTTGCATAATTTAAATAATTTTCTATAATCTCCCTTACAGATAGATAAACCTGTCTGACGATTATGCAATGAAAAATTAGTCTAAGTCGTAATAGGTTTAGTCATATTTCAGGCAAATTAGCTATGACGATGTTGTTGTTATTGGTACATCATGCTGAGAAATAATGACAACTAATGACAGGTAACTTAAGTGAATTCGGGGCACTAATGAAAATGAAAAACCCATTCGTGACGAATGCCAATTCCAGAATATAATGTGTCCGAATTTATTTAGAATATTTATTACTTTATTTTATTTGAGTAAAGTTCAAGCGCGAATCAAGTGGTGTGCAAGCTTAGTCCGTTGGTTTAGTACATTAATGATTAATTGGCTTTTTCATTTAATATAATAATACTGTGACAAGTGTAAGCAAATGATGGGATGGGAGAAATAAAATATCATGTAAGTGGGTCCCATTCATAATGTGTAAAGTTATTGATTGTTGTTGAACAAATTTATTTTGTGGATAGACAAATATAAGTTTTCTTAGGACTCCTTAGTCTTTTTTGCGTTACTTCGCCCGAAATTCGTTTGTCTCGTAGGTCTTGTAGTTACATTAATAATAATAATAATCCATTTATTTCAGATAACAAAGACCCATAGATAAAGACTAAATACCCATAATATATATACCCATAGATTAAGTACTGCTAAACGGTCTCGGGTTAAATTCCCGGGTGCTATTGAGTTTTTTTACCTACCTGGAATTTCTCAGTAACTGCTGGGCTTCTATCACAAAGAACGTAAGCCTGAATGACGAAATTTTGATGTATAGGTACCCCTGCCTAACCTTTCGGAGAATATTATAGGTGATGTGTTATGTGATGATATTATTGATTGAAAAAATATTTCTACTTCTTCAAGTAGTAGTAGTACAGACGCTAGCACATCAACCTACCACCCTACCTATAATTTCTTTGATAGGTTTTCAACTTTATTCTAAACACAATAAGTTTCATGTTCAATTGGGAAAATTTTACAGCTTGGGGTAGGTTCATGTGCTGGCGTCTGTACCTTGTTTTATAAGATGATATGAGATGAATTAATTTACCTATTTCGTTTCAAATTTATCTACACCGAGCCGTAGTAGCTAATATTAATGTTGAATCGGATATATTATCTAGAAAAGGGATCGCCGATTCGCCGCCGTCTTCAAACGTAGGTAATGAACTCAGGCAGGCTATAAATTAAGAATTATATGTCACCGTCGTTCGCAGTCGACTGACATTGAGAGATTTACAATTTAGTCGGTACGGCGCTCCAGAAATGAACAACCATAGACAAGTTTCCGCCACAATTGTGAATTATATTTTAAGCAGGTGCCGAAGAAAGGTTTAAAGATGAATTTGCTGTCGGTATATTGTACACGATGTTATTATGGCCTAATGTGATTACACCTAAGTGGTCTTTTGATATTTCGTGAAATGTTACGAGTTTTTTTGTGTTCTTGAAGTTGTTGTAATTCTTTTTAGCGTTCTTTATGCCAAATTCTTTTAGCGTTATTTTTATTCCTCCTAGCTTAAGTAGAGCAACGATATTTGAGTGGGATATATACGAACGCTTTCAAATGTTACGTCAGAATTCATTCTGATAATTTGTTACATTTAACTGGACTATTGTTTTACAAGCGTTTTTATAGCCCATAACTTTAGGGTATTAATGACACCATATTTAGGAATCGACTGGCGTATATATTCTTTCAATTATAATATTATACTTATGAATGAAACAATGATTCATTGTCATTGATAATATCTTCGAAACTGTACATTTTTAAACCACATATTTTAGGTTTTTTTGTGTTATCTTAACGTTGAATATAACCCTACAGTTACAAATATAAAAACTCGTGGTATAATTGATTGAGACCACATGCCCGGAAAATAAAAACAAAATGGGATTCAAATGCTGCTTTCTGTTCTATTTCCGTTCTCAGTATTCACAAGGCAATAATATTTTCTATTGGAAAAATGCACCACGGGAGCACAAAGGAAATATCGATAGATACTGAATACATATAGTGGTTTATAAACTACGTTTGCGTCGGACAGTAGACTTCACGTCAAAGGTAACAGTTCAATAAAGAACTAGAAGCCAACAAGGTTCGCCACAAGTTCGTTGACCTTGAGTGAGCTTAGCGTAATAGGGAGTTTTAATAAAATACGAGGTCAGTTTATACTGGTTTTGTTAATTCAACCTGAAAGCTTATTATACAGTCTTATATTTTTATTGTTAAGACTAGTGTTTGTGTAAGTGTTCCTACACATTGCAGAGCGTCATAATACGTCATGACATAAAAATTTGCACAATGCTTTAGAAAATTTTAAATGCAGTCGATAACTGTCTAGCAGTTGACATTCTAAATGTTGAGCCGAACTGCTGCACTTCCAACAGTAAGAGAAATACCGCTGGTCATTTATTTAGGTACCTATAGAGAATTTTTCCAGATTCATTTACATATAATCTTAAGGCACAGTGACAGAAAATAATCTTTTGAATATATCTTCGGATAAGCTGTGAAGTTATGTATTTTCTGCTAGCGTTCAAAAATTGCATCTAAGCTAAAGCAGAAATCTTAAGTGGCCAGGACTGAATCCACACAGTTTAGCCGAAATTGTACAGTAGGCACTCTGTCACAAGGGTAAAATCCAGCATAAGCTGACTTCGCATTTCAATAAAGGTCCATTCTGCGATAGACCAGATCACTGTCAGAGTATTAATGAAAATATTCTATCTACATGTACAGCTAATGTTTTTTTTTCCAAAATGATTTCGTAGAATTCCTTTACGTAATCGTCGACAAACACTATCAGATGCCAAAGTATTATCACAAAGTACTGTTGTATTTGTTTAAAGTTTAGCCGCATTGGAAAAGTCTTACATGTAGCGTCTGGCTATTATTTAACTAAATATTTCCCGACTGATAAATTACCAAGGAATATATTGCCTGTTAAAATGATAACGAAATGTAATTTATGACCTGATAAAACTACAGCTGTTAAATTTGTTTGTTTCAGAAAGAAAACTGTACGACATGAGAAAACCATTGAGTTACTTAAGGCAGTCAACTACGAGAAAATTGCTCGGAGATCAGACGAGAAGAAATAGTTCCTGTTACCTTAAGTGATGAACAAAGAGGCGTCACAATGCTTGCGGACAATGATACTCATAGTTACGGCGTCGGATCGAATGGCACATACAACTTCTTCTTTGAAGACCCACGATTCATATCTATACTAAAACACAGAGGATCTAACCACACAAACAACATTGGCGATGTTATTAAAGTTCTAGAAGACTGGCGCAATAAATACAATATTTCAGTCGTAAAAGAATGTGAGAAGTCGGAATATTGTTCTGGGGAATTTCGAGATTTGATTCTCGCTTACAATAGCATACATGGATACGTTAGTCTACTGGTAAGTTTTAATTAGTTATTTTTATATTTTTCGTTCACTATAATTTTCTATTGCTTAGTTCTATTATTCCAGAGATAACTTTTAGGTTTAAAAAGATTATTTTCAGCCATAAAAATAACGAGTTTTCGCTTTTGATATAGGTCCACATTTTCTTTAATAATGGTGTTTATTTTGTATTAATATTCTTTACAAAATATTCAGATCACGCAGACGAGCCTATTGTATTCAGAAAATTGTTTATTTAGGAATATTGTTATATTACACTATTCAAATTAGTAACAGTGAAATATAGTTTACCCTGGGCTTTCTATGAAGGCAATAATGATCCTACAAATAGGTAATTTTATAATTTTTGAAAATGTTTGGATGATGTACCATTTTCTGGGCTAATAGCTAATACAAATCGGATATGTTTTTATCCCGGCAATGTTCCCTTGGGATAATCGTGGAAAATTTAAATTTTTACGCGGACAAAGACGCGGGCGGAAGCTATTATTATTGATATATAGGTACATTTATGATACCAGCAGGTTAAGATTTATTGAAGATTTGTCTACATTAATGATAACCAATTTACTACAGCACAGTTAATTGAAATAACGCATAGAAATAATAACTTTGGCTGTGAGTTTTAGAAGTTTAAACAAACATAAATATGTATTGTTAAGATTATTTACAAAGATATGAAGATTTTTCATATTTTGTAATCTATTATTAAAAAGGGGCTAGTAGCTAAACAATAACGGCAATAAAGATGTCTCCGGTGCTAAATAGAGGTTTGTATATATGGCAGAGTTTTTACTTATTTACCTTTATTTTGACAACAATAATTATAATTATTATCATCCGTACAGAGTATTGCTGAGTAACAAAAATCTCTTTACAGGTGTGTCTCTTCGGTAGTTTAGCGAATGCACTCAACGTAGCAGTACTCACCCGTCGCGATCTAGCAGTTACTCCTATCAACAGACTGCTAAAATGGCTGGCGGTAGCTGATGTCTTCGTCATGCTGGAGTACGTCCCCTTCGCGATCTACAGGTACCTGGTGAGTGGAATAAGCTATGTCAGTTCTAATATTTGTACCATGTTTATACAAAGACTAGCAGACGTCCCGCGGTTTCACCCGCGTAGCTCCCGTTCTCGTGGGAATACGGGGATAAAAAGTAGCCTATGTCATCCGGGAATAGTGCAGCTTTCCACTAGTGCAATTTTTTTTTAAATTGGATCATTAGTTCCGAAGATTACCCCCTACATACAAACTTACAAACATACAAACAAACAAATTTTACCTCTTTATAATATTAGTATAGATAGATTTGAGAAAAAATATGCAGGATCTAGTGAAGGTTGTGGGAATCTGTTGGATGCAAAAAATCTAAGCCTAACGTTGGATGTTTTTCGTAGGTATGAATGATGTTGATGACATACATACCATCGTAACATCAAGCCTGTCCTACCTATTACTTTATTTACTATTATTATTTATATTATTATTATTTTTTATTATTACTTTATTTTTTTTTATTTTTTCAAAAGTGGTTAATTTTAATATGTATGTTGATATAGAGAAAACCATAGAAACCTAGGGTTTTGTTAAAAATTGTCGAGCGAACCTGTGAGACCTTTCATAGTGCAGGAGATAAGTGTTGCGAAACACCTTATATATTATTGATATTAACGGTTTTATGGCGTAGTTGCAGTCATTTTTAACTTGTTTTCTAGACAAATGTGAATAGAACCCGAAACAGACCAAATATGCAATTGTGAAATTAGAAACACGATTAATAAAATTTGCCTTGATAAAAGAAATTATAAAGATGACACTAACGAAATTACTATTTGAAAATTGTTCAACACTTATCAGACATGCTATGTCCTTTTAGGTGTACTTCATACATCTAAAATCCACCAGCACATCAACCTACTACAATCTGTAAAAATTCTTTAATAAATTTTCTACTTTATAACTAAAGCATAAGGTTCAAAATGTATTGGAGAAATTTGACAGTTTCGGGTAGGTTGATGTGCTGGTGACTGTACTTCATAAATCTAAAAGGCATAAAAAATTAGGGCTTACAAATTGTAAGGGTCTGGTATAAACATGTTTTATAATTCAGCTCTTATTGTTCTCTGAAAATTTTCTTCGACATACATTCGGAACATTTAAAATAATATACTGATGGCTGAAACAGTTGAAGATCGGTGATGTCATTGTGATATCGAAGTGTGGCCTCTTCACAATCTTTGGCTACCAAGTGAGTCATAGCTGGATCGAATATTACTAAATCTTATTTGTGTTTATTCGGAAGCTTTAGTGAAAACCTTGCTGTAAGTGCTATTAAAAGGCCATTGAAATGGTTCGAGCTTGATGATATTATTGGCACTAGTGAGTTCAAAGTCTATAATTTTATTAGTCAAAGTGAATTATGTTCCCTTGGAGATTTACATAGCTGCTGAACCTTGGCTACATTGTATAAGTTAGTTGTTTATCTAAATATTGGAATGAGATTACCTAGCTGGAGATTTGTCCTAAAGATAATATTGTGGCGAAGTCTATCTTACCCGATCATAAATGAACTAAAAGTGAGATATTCTGCGTCGTACTAATATTATAAATTCGAAATTTTATATGGGTTTTTGGTATTCTTTCACGTAAAAGCTTTTGAATGGAGTTTTAAGAAACTTTACAATAATATAGCTTATTCATCAGAATAATACGAGTAAAGATATTGAATGATCTGTCCAAAATATAACGAAGTGTAAAGTAGGTAATTATTTTGGCGAGTTAATCCTACGCAGACGAAATCGCGGGCACCAGGCTAGTAAGAATACATTAAAGTTATCCGTGCGATTGAACACATAATAATATAGTCAAAATCATGACAACAACTATCGTGCAGTGTTCCGCCAGACACAACCCTGGTTGGATCAAAGATGATGCTCCCTTTTCAATAAGGAATGTTACGCCTTGTTTTTTGTACCCCTAAACTTTAATATTCAAGTGATTCAATGTCGCATGTGATAAGATATACTTATTTATAAATTTATTTATAATCTTAGGGACTTTTATAACTCACAGCGTATATCAGTCCCATCGTCCCTAAGACAAGTATCACACAACAAACAAGATCAATGGTTTAGGACCATAAAGTCGAACAATGTGCTAGCATCATCGGAAAACGGCTTACCTAAGATTTTGTGGAATGTACCTATAATGTTCTTGATCAACTTAAAGATCTGAACAACTAACTTATCAACTTCATAATGAACACATTCCATTAACAAAATGAGGCATATCTTCTAAAACTCAACACAATGATGATATTAGCAATCACAAAGATTTTTAAATCTTTGATCTTGTTTATTTTGTTTAATTATCAAAAGTAATATAAAACTATATGTATCGTCACCGTTATTCGTAATTCAAATAGTCATTTCTAAGCGTTTGCAATTTGTACATGTTCACTGATTAAGATATAAGCAAGCGCGATAATAAGCGCAAGCAGTCTCCCTGGGGTGGTAATAGGACCTCAAGAAACCTCGGACATCAAATCAATATTTAGTCGATACTCAATAATCGATTTCACGCCCAACACTGTGCTTGTGTTATCTATGGTGAAACGCAAGACAAGCGCATCCCTACGAGTCGTTTAAGAACTTTTGAAAATGGCTACGCCGCCGCTCTCAAACTAATTGGAAATAAATACTAATTCTGTGTTTGAAGTGTTGTGTCCCCTTGAAAAAGGGCTGCAATAGTGCGTGGAAACTTGAACTGGTGGATCTAGCTGTGGGAATCAAGGTAAGGCTGCTTTGTATTGTTTTTATCTTGTCTGTGTCTAGTGCTCCCGCAAACGCTTGGATGTTCAATAAGAATTTCCATCCCTTATGTTATCCGAGAACTAATCCTTCTCGTAACATTGTTTTGGTGCCGAAACCAGGGACTGCTAATAATGCAGTAATCGTAACGTTTTAGCGAGAAAGATTTCATTAACTTTCGTAATTTGCACAAATGGTCGACCGCCATGTCACCATAATTTAAATCGTCACAAATCTCGTTAGATATTGAATATTTCTCCAAAGTATATGAACAACACCTTAAAACAATTCCGTCAAGCATAATTCGCGTATTTATTTCAATCCAAAATCGTAATTTGATGAAGAAAGTAGCAAACATTCCAATCCGTCAGTCTAGGTAATTTACCTATCCGCCTTGTTGGCGCCGGTCAGTTACTTAGGTATATTTCTTAATCCGTTGTTTGCGTATTGCTTCATCTTGGTAGCTCGTTTTCAAAAGTACAACATAAAATTCAGTGATTTGTGTGATTATTGCGTTCAGAATTGTTGTTTCGTACTATGTTATTATTACATGTAAATTAATCGGTCTGTTCAGTACATGTAGTAGCAACCACGTACATTTTCTCGTCACGACAATTAAAAATAAAGACAAGTTCGGTAAACAAACCGTGTTAGGTACCCGACTATTCGTAATCGTATTTACCACATACAAATCAATTCAATTCGTAAACGTAGGTACCTAGTCATTGCTGCGTACCTATACATTAATTCAAGATTATTTTTGTTAGTGAATAATCATTACAGTTCGCGTTATAATTCTCATAGACATTACGAATCGGAGCTTGGTAGGTAGGAAGGAATTCTGTAACAAATAGTAGGTAGTCTTAGTCTGAGAAACAGAGTTGTACCAACGTTCTGTCGAAACTATCGATTGTTATTTTAGTATCGATTTTATTTAAAAATAATTATTTCGGTTAATCGATTATTTTTTGTGTTGCTTATCGATTCAAGATTATGGCTTACGTACCGAGGCGTGGTGCAAAGAAAATGTCTAAATCTAAATCAATCGAAACAAGCGGTCTCACGTGCGCTGACTTGCCCGTATTACGACGTAAGCGGACTTTAGCATTGAATCGATTGCGGAAAACGTTGGAAGTTGCACGAATGGTGGAATCGGATTCTTCACGTTTGGATGAATTTATCGTACATTATTCGACAGTAACAAAACTGGTTAATAATTTCGAAGAAGCACATTTGGACATTTTAGGTATTGTCGATGATTCTGAAGTGGAGGAAGAAGATGAAATCCGTACCGAATTCGATGATATTTATTTTCAGGTGCTTGCTATACATCGTGCTCTTGTTCCTTCTTCTAACGTTGCAAAGGCTGCTACACAGATGTCGCCTGCTTCAGCAATTCGACTTCCAAAGATCGACTTGCCACGTTTTTCGGGATGCATAAAGGAGTTCAATATGTTTTTTGATGCGTTCAATTCGCTCATTCATCTGAATGAATCATTGTCGGACTCGGATCGTATGCAGTATCTCCGAGCGAGTCTAGTCGGGGACGCATTAGGACTAATTCGTACCTTTCCTATCCAGGGTGAATACTATCAAGAAGCATATAAGACATTGGTAGCTCGTTATCGTGACAAACGTGAACTCGAATTTACTTGTTGGCGCGAAATGCAAAACATTAATCTAAAAGTGAACTCACCTACCGAATTACGACGCGTATTGGACCTGTTTAACGAGAACCTCATCATTCTAACTGGTCTTAACTTACCTACGGTTCACTGGGACTTCGTATTGTGTTATCATTTACTATCAAAATTAGACTCAAAAACGCGGTGTGCCTTTGAACAAGCGCATCCTACCTCGGAAATACCCCGTTACAGTGCCCTTAAGGACTTTCTCGAAGCGCAGTGCGATGCACTCGTTCGTGATACTCACTTTTCTGGTAATCGTGATCCTCAACCGTCTACTAGCAAAAACTACAAAACTGATGTCAAGTCAAACAACAACAACAATAAGAAAGTTACGTCGTCGTTGTTATCAAATTCAGAGAAGAAAACAAACCAGGCAGAAGGTACCCAATCTTCTGCGCCTTCCACCACTGCGGGACGAGTTGCTTCGAAGTGCCCGTCATGTTCAGAACTTCATTCCATTTCGCAGTGTAAATCATTCACTGATAAGTCGATTGAAGAGAGGCGTGACATCGCGAATAAAAATCGCTGGTGTTTCAATTGTTTGAAGCCGTCCCACATTGTCCGCGATTGCAAATCGACATTCACATGCCAGAAATGCCATCTGAAGCATCATACGCTCCTGCATCAGGAAAATGATGCTAACATTCCTGACCCGAAGCCTCCATCAGTCAGTGAGCCCCTTCGTGTGTTGACGAACGTGGGTGATAATTCGGTTGTTCTTCTATCTACTGCCGTTATAAATATTCGTGATTCGTCTGGCGACTACCAGCCTTTACGCTGTATTATCGATACTGGTAGTCAGGCTCATTTCATTTCGGAAAACGCAGTAAGCCGACTAGGACTTGACAAACACAGGACTTCACGTCAGGTTCGTGGTGTAGGTCAATCGTCAGCCTCCATTTCAGGAGCTGTTCAACTTCAAGTAGGTATTAACGGTCGAGTGGCGTTCAATCTTGAAGCATTGACCATACCTAACATATGCGGGAACATGCCGAGCGTCAGGCTCGACAAATCGTCTTGGCTTCATATTCGGGGTCTCAATCTAGCGGATCCGGATTGTGATAAACCTGGTCCAGTTGACATTCTTATTGGTGCTGAAATCTTCCCTTCTCTCATTCTGCCAGGCGTGAGCGGAGGACCGCAGCAGCCATCCGCGTTGAATTCTGTGTTCGGCTGGCTTCTTCTAGGAAGTGTGAGTGATCATCAGGCTGAACAAAGTGTCACCTCTTTCTTCGTTACAGACGACCAGCAGCTTTCTCAAGAAGTCAAGAAGTTTTGGGAATTGGACCAGCTTCCGTGCGTCACCAAGTTGAGTAAAGCAGATCAACGTTGCGAACAAATCTATTGCGATACGACTACTCGTGACCCAACTGGACGCTATAGTGTCGCTTTGCCTTTTGTAGAAGACAAGGAACCGTCATTCCCGGGATCGCGAGAGTCGGCTCTTCGACGTTTTCATTCGATGGAACGTAAACTTTCCGCTGATTCGGTTCTTCAAGAACAATACTCGAGTTTCATGACTGAGTATATTCAGTGTGGCCACATGACTCTTGTGCCCGCAAAGGATGTGCAAAAGGGAAAGTATTACATACCTCATTTCTGTGTCCTTCGTCCTGACAGCGTCAGTACGAAGCTTCGTGCCGTCTTTGACGCATCAAATCGTGACGCCATCACTGGCGTATCGTTGAACGAAACCTTACTTATCGGTCCAAAGCTACAGGCTAACATTTTGGAAATTCTTTTGCGGTTTCGTACCCATTCTGTTGTTTTTTCAGCGGACGTGTGCAAAATGTACCGTCAAATTCTTGTTCATGAAGAACATCGTGATTTCCAAAGAATCTTTTGGAGAGATCATCCATCCCAACCGCTGTTGGAATATCGCTTGAATACTGTCACCTACGGTGTCTCCTCATCACCCTTTCTTGCTTGTCGTACCGTCATACAACTCGCCGAGGATGAAGGTAGTGACTTACCTCTCGGAAAATCCGTTTTATCGACTGACGTGTACATCGATGACGTCGTCACTGGGTGTTCTGATCTTAATCAGGCCATGCAAGCAAAGTCGGAAGTGACAGAGCTTCTCAAACGAGGTCACATGGAGCTGCGCAAGTGGGCTAGCAATGACCCAAGGTTGCTTTGTGATCTTCCTCCGGAGCATTGTCTCACAGATAACGTTTCGATGGACGTTGAGAAGTCCAACACTCTCAAAATATTAGGTTTGAAGTGGGAACCGAACTCTGATCATTTCGTTTTCGAAGTCAAACCTCAAGATCGTGTTTGCAGCAAACGTAACATTCTAAGCGAGCTAGCAAAAATCTATGACCCGCTTGGTTTTCTGTCACCGCTGACCTTCTTCGCGAAGTATTTAGTGCAGAGATTGTGGGTTCTTGGAGTTTCCTGGGATGCAGATCCTCCTGAAGACATCAAACGACTGTGGAATCGCTACACCGAAGAACTTCCTTCCATTGAAAACCTTCGAGTTCCGCGTCATCTATCCGTTTCTCATATCAAATCGTGCGAAATTCATGGGTTTGCAGACAGTTCTCAACGTGGATACGCTGGTGTGGTGTTTCTTCGAGTTATCGACAAGTGTGATAACATCAAGGTCTTTTTTGTGTTGTCAAAAGCAAGGGTAGCTCCTATCAAAGTTGTTTCCCTACCAAGACTAGAGCTGTGCGCTGCTGCTCTTCTGGCAGATCTACTGAAATTCGTCAGTGCGGTTTATCAACCTCTTCTTCCCGTTTCAGCCATGTTCGCGTGGTCTGATTCGACAGTCGCGCTCTCATGGATTCGATCGCCGTCCTCCCGCTGGAAGACCTTCGTAGCAAATCGTGTCAGCCATATTCAGGATGCGGTCCCTGGCGCACTATGGCGCCATGTGAAGTCAGAGGACAACCCCGCGGACATCGCCTCTCGTGGTCAGACACCTGCGGAACTTGTCATCAATTCTTTATGGTGGGCGGGGCCTAGTTGGCTTTCTCAAGACGCTCAGTTTTGGCCTTGCTCAGTTTCAGATCCTTCTGAGGACGAACTTCGTGCAGAAGAGAAGGTACAGGTTCTTCTAACAAGTGATATCCCTGCGCATCCCATCGATTATTTGCTATCCCGATACTCGTCAATTCGCAAAATCCAAAGAATCGTCGGTCTATGGCTTCGCTATATCAACAATCTCCGCAGTAAATTCAATCGCCGTTCTGATCTACCCTTAAATCGTGCAGAACTTCACAACGCGCTGCTGATGATAGTGAAACGTACTCAGTTTCTTCATTTTCATGAAGATTTCAAACGATTGAAAGAACATAAGCTTCTTTCAAAACAAATGCGTAAGCTGAGCCCATTCGTCGACCCCCTGGGTGTTCTCAGGGTGGGCGGTAGGTTATCCAGATCCGGACTAGAGTACAGTCACAAACATCCCGCCTTGCTCCCGAGAGATTCTCCACTGACGAACATGGTCATAGACGCTCTCCATCGTGAACATTGTCACCCAGGAATCAACACGCTACATTATCTGGTCACTCAGCAATTCTGGATTTTGTCAGCTAAACGTGCAATTCGACACCGAGTTTCAAAATGCTTACATTGTTTCAAAACGAATCCTTCTCCTCTCGAACCGTTTATGAGTGATTTGCCTGCAGTTCGTGTGAATCAGGTAAAACCGTTTAGTATCGTAGGGGTGGACTACGGTGGTCCTTTCCGAGTTAAATCAGGCAAACATCGCGGTGCTAAGATAAGCAAAGCTTATCTCTGCCTCTTCGTCTGCTTAACTACTAAAGCGGTCCATCTAGAAGTAGCTACCGATTTGACTTCGGAATCATTTATCGCCGCACTTCGTCGCTTCGTCGGTCGTCGTGGACGAGTCCAGACAATATATTCAGACAGAGGAACCAACTTCGTTGGTGCTCATCGTGAGCTCTCGTCGTTTATGCAAGAAGCTGCTCATACCGAAACTATCGAATTCAAATTCAATCCCCCCTCCAGCCCACATTTCGGTGGCGTGTGGGAGATTCAGATTAAAGCTGCAAAATCAACGTTGTACCGCGTGGTCAACAATCAATCGCTGACTTTAGACGAACTTTTTACGTTATTCGTGCAAATCGAAGCAATGCTTAATTCCAGACCCCTTTATCCGATAAGTACCTGCGCCAATGATTTCTCGGTACTTTCGCCAGGTATGTTTCTTACGTTAGAGCCCCTGACAGCTGTCCCCGATAAGGATTTGACGTCTGTCAATATCACTCGTTTAGGCCGGTGGCAACTCATCCAGCGTTTTCAACAAGATTTCTGGAAGCGTTGGAGGAATGAGTACCTGCATTCGTTAACTCAACGGGCAAAATGGACTAAGCACTCGCAACCACTGGAAATCGGTTCCGTGGTTGTCATAAAATCGGAAACTCCTCCGCTTCATTGGCCTATAGCTCGTGTAGAACGGCTACACAGCGGACCAGATGGAGTAGTACGCATCGCGGACTTACGTCTACCTAACGGTTCTTTTCTTACGCGCCCATTAGCAAAGATCTGTCCTTTGCCAAACCAAACGGACTAGAATCGTAAACGTTGGTTTCTTCATTCGTTATTATTCGTTATTCGTTAGTTAGTATTAGTTAAACGTAAGGTCTTCTTTAGTAGCGTATCGTTGTTCATATACTAGGATAATCTTTCATGCCCTAAACAGGCTTTAATTAAAAGTATCTCTCTTATAATCACCCTTAAACGTTGTAACATGTCTTCCAATGGTATTTTCTGAAAATACAGCTACCGTGTATTTTGGTGGGCGGTATGTATCGTCACCGTTATTCGTAATTCAAATAGTCATTTCTAAGCGTTTGCAATTTGTACATGTTCACTGATTAAGATATAAGCAAGCGCGATGATAAGCGCAAGCAGTCTCCCTGGGGTGGTAATAGGACCTCAAGAAACCTCGGACATCAAATCAATATTTAGTCGATACTCAATAATCGATTTCACGCCCAACACTGTGCTTGTGTTATCTATGGTGAAACGCAACACAAGCGCATCCCTACGAGTCGTTTAAGAACTTTTGAAAATGGCTACGCCGCCGCTCTCAAACTAATTGGAAATAAATACTAATTCTGTGTTTGAAGTGTTGTGTCCCCTTGAAAAAGGGCTGCAATAGTGCGTGGAAACTTGAACTGGTGGATCTAGCTGTGGGAATCAAGGTAAGGCTGCTTTGTATTGTTTTTATCTTGTCTGTGTCTAGTGCTCCCGCAAACGCTTGGATGTTCAATAAGAATTTCCATCCCTTATGTTATCCGAGAACTAATCCTTCTCGTAACAACTATACTTTATTGTACAGAAGCCAGCACATCAAGTTACCCCAATGTGTCAAATTTTCCCAATTGAATATGAACCTTATTCTGTTTGACATTAAGTAGAAAAACGATCAAAGAAATTTGACACATTGGGGTAACTTGACCTGCTAGCGTCTGTACTATTCTCATGTTTAATGTTTTTTGTTATAAAAAGTTTATTTCTAATAAAACGCCCAAATAATAATCTGTCTCATTTCAAATCGTCTGTTATTTCTGAAGTTTCAATAACGAGCGAAGTAAAATGTAATAGAACACAAAAAGGTAATAAACAATTTTAATTATCTTCTCTGGTTACTGTTTTATGATAGTACGAAAATAGATTATTTGATCAGTTTTAGAAATAACTAGACTGTATTACCCGTGATTTTGTATACGTGGAATTTAACTAAGTATCTATTAATCTTTTTGCGCAAAACTCTAATTGATATTCTAAACCAAAAGTAGACTGATTAACTCTTTAGAACGGGAATTTCGATAGCAGATACCATCTGCTATCGAAATTCCCGTATCCAAAATCGATCCAGCCGTTTCGGATTGAAATCAAACTAATCAGACACATAGAGAGACAAAATATGATTTTTCGGTACTACCACATATCTAAATATGAAATTCTCGTGTCACAGTGTTTGTTATCAAACTCCTCCTACACAGCTTGACCGATTATCACGAAATTTTGTGTGTATATTCAATAAGTCTGAGAATAGGTCGTAAACTATTTTTTAAAGGCGTAACGAAGTTTGCCGGAAGAGCTAGTATAGATATGTACTATGATAATTAAGCATTACATCAAATGCTATTAATTTGACACATAAAACAGGCACTTCTTTTTTTATTTATTTATAATGATTATGTAAATATGTATTATATAGATGAGTAGGTAGTGAATATATTGAATATCTTATTAATAAGTGAGCCTAGATACGAGACAATAACAATTAAGCACTCTGAATCCAGAAACTTATTTGAAGTAATTTCACGTAGAGTGACTTTGAAACATTAAAATGAATGTAGGTACTTTGAGAAGCCACATCATAAAACACTACTCGTCACTTTAGGTAAATTAATTTTACGTTCATTGTAACATTTGTAATATCAGTTAAGCATTCAATAATTTTCGAATGTCACGCTACGTTTGCGCGGCGTTCTGCAACTGATGATGAATGAATGATGATGATGCCTCGCATTGAATTGTACTCAATACTAGATGCTTTGCATTGAATTGTGTTTAATTTGATCCGTAATCAAATCCCGTGGCATCTGATGATATTAGGTTATATCTACTAGTATCTATTTTGGTTAATACCATGGACAAGGCCTTTGACAACGCTATGCTTAATTAAATTCCCTCTTCAAATACAATTGACCGCCTCGTTCGTTTAGTGGTCGCAAGCGCTGAGCATGAGGTCCGGGGTCGATCCCCGGTTCGGTAAATGTGTTATTGGGTTTTTCCATCTGGACTTTCTTAGTAGTTGCACGGTGTCTGGATTTGGGCCCAATCGGCATTGGCAATTAGTTTGCCCCTTAATACACGGGACTTTAACATAACTGATGATATGTGGGTGTACCCGTGTACTACAGGTACACCTTTGCCTAACCCTTCGGGGATAACAGGCGTGATGTTGCATTATGTTAAAATTGAATATCATCTGTTGTTTCAATTAATTGCATTTATCATCAACTGCGATCTGAAAACATCGTGAGCAAAACCGGAATGCAAGAGAGATAATTATGTATTACTCAACGACATGTGAAGCCCATGTGGAGACCCATGAGTGGCTTACAATCTGACACCAGATTATTTACTAACCACAGGTACGTAAAGATATAAGTAGGTAAATTATGTCTATTATGAAAACAAAAGAAAGAGAATAAAATGTCCATAGTTTTGGAACGAAAGGGGGCTAGACGGAAAAAATTAAGACCAAAACTTGTAACGACACTTTTTGCTATGCTTGTAAGTCGTGCGGCGTGTGCGTGTTTCTCTGTCTCTCTCTATCATAGAAAGCAAGCCAGTTATTTTCGTTTCATCGTTCTATTTCGCATTGAACAGTGTGGTGTCGCGTCTATTATTTTTGTTACTGGCTTTTTGTACTTCGTTTCAACCGGGTGTCCCTTGACACCCCTCAAGTTTTTATTGTAATAAAATGAAGATTGTCAGAACTTCGTGAATCCGACATTTACCAACCGGGTTGTTTCACTCACATTCCCAATTCAACCAACTTATTTCCACAGCTGTTCCCAGACCAAGAAGAGCGTCCATACTCCTGGGCAGTCTACATGCTGTTCCACAGTCACTTCACCCAGATACTGCACACTGCATCCATACTACTCACGTTATCGCTAGCGGTCTGGCGATATATTGCTATCAAGTAAGTATTGGGTTTCGTAAATGTTTATAGTATTAATAGCTAGCTATTTAGTTAGTATTGTTATGTAGTCCTACTATCCAACTATCCTACTTATATAATAAACGCGAAAGTTTGTGAGGATGGATGGATGGATGTTTGTTACTCTTTCACGTAAAAACTACTGAATGGATTTTAATAAAATTTAGTATGGAGTTAGCTGACACCCTAGATTAACACATAGGCTACTTTTTATTCTTGTATTTCCACGGAAACGAGACCCACGCGGGTGAAACCGCGGGACGTCTGCTAGTTAGAAATAATAGAAAAACAAAGGCTAAACGAAACAAATTCATAGATCTAGAGTTCGAACCTGAGGCATTCCTCTGATTTCTTGGATTCGTGTGCGTATTGTATGGACTTGCTTCAAAAATGGTGAAGGAATATCGAGAGGAAACCGGTGTGCTTGAGAGATACCTTTCGACGGCTTGTGAACCCAATTCCGAGGCCCAGTGAGCAGCATAAAATCTCTGACACCAGACTGGTCGCCAACACAGAAGAAATAAGAAAAGGAATGAGAAACAAAACATGATCGGATAGAAGTAAGGAAGTGGTTAGGCAGTTGTCGAAAAATATTTAAAACTTCACTGTTTCGAGTACCTATTCAATGTAAAACTCTATAATAGTGTTCTATTAACCTTTCAATCGTGTCAATTAGAGACACAATAGAAAGACAATGACAGCGCGGACACCGGTGTCTTCTTGGATCAGATAAACAGTGAACTTGATTTTAAATTTTAAATATTTTTACCACTGATAAAATGTTTACATTTTTAACCGACTTCAAAAAAAGGAGGAGGTTCTCAATTCGGTTGTATATTTTTTTTTTTAGGGTTTGTTACCTCAGTACTCCGTCACTTATGGACCGATTTTCAAAATTATTTTTTTGTTTGATAGGGTATACTTACAGATTGGTCGCATTTGTATCAAAACTCATACCTGATGAAGGATCTTCGAGGAATTGAGGGAACTCCTCAAAAAATATAGGCACACATGCACCGATTTTAACATTTTTAGTAACAAATCAAGCATTTTCATTTAGAAAGTATCATTTGGTGAAGAAAAACTGATGAAGAAGACAGGCAACGGAACTCTTCAACGCATAACAGCAAATTATTCGCGATTGCTATAGTCAGATGTCTATGCTGAGCTTTTGTATTTCCACAACATAACATTACGCCATTCTATTTTAAAAGGGGCCGGCAGAGATGTACAGATTAATGTTTAGAGATAGAACTTGTTATCCAATTTCAATGATTCTTTCAAGTTTTAAAAGACTTTCTTTACATACAATGAAACTAAAAATTACAAAATAAAAACCTTTTTACAAAAAAAACAACCGACTTCTTAAAAAAAAACTAACAGGTGAAAAATAACTCCAGTTTCGGAAGTCGGTGGCCAATAATAAACAAAACAAAACCACCAAAGCCACAGACTTCCGAAACTGGAGTTATTTTTCACCTATTAGTTTTTTTTTAAGAAGTCGGTTGTTTTTTTTTTTTTAAGTTTTTATTAGTTAAATTTTCTTTTCTTATTTCAGAGTTGGTTCCATACTCTGAAATAACAAAAGATAATCTAACTACATCCTTATACCCCATTTACAATAGCATTAGATAGAAGTTAAAAAAGGTTTATTGTTAATGCACACTTTGTATCGAAAGTACAATAAGCATGTTACAACAACGACAGAATGATGCTGAATTAATTATAATCTAAACTTTATTGTAACCATTTCAACAATTTATTTTGAGAAGTGATGTGGATTTAGTTTAGTTAAATTATTTCATTTTAGTTGAAAATTAAAGTGTCAATGATAAAAACTTAAAAGAAGCAGGAATACATTAACACATAAATGACTTATGCAAATTAAAGCTAGAACATGGTATGATCATATCTTACGCTGACGACACTGCTCTACTTTTCTCGGCTGACTCAGAAACTGAAGTGTACAAGTTTGCGCAACACGGGTTCAATATTGTAAATAATTGGCTCCATCATAATTCATTAACACTGAATGCGGATAAGACAAATTTCATGAAGTTCTCGATGCGAAAACAAGCACCTATCATTGCCCCAAAGTTGTTTGCTCATTGTTGTTCAGCCCCTCTAAATAGTGAGTGCATGTGTCCAAATATTAACATGACTAACAAAATAAAATACCTTGGTATTATTATAGACGATACCCTTTCTTTCAAACCATACATAGAAGCTTTACATATTAGAATTCGCAAGCTTATATTCATATTTAAAAAGCTGCGATATATTGCAGACCCAAAACTAACTAGGCAAGTTTACTTTGCTCTGTGTCAGTCAATTCTGACATACTGCATTACCTCATGGGGTGGGGTGGGTAAAACTTTGTTACTTCCCATCGAGAGAGCGCAAAGAGCGATCCTCAAGGTGTCTACTTGTCGCCCTTTCCTATTTCCCACTAACCTTCTCTATAAATCTTGTGAAGTACTGACAGTTCGACAGTTATTCATAATGAGCACCGTACTTAAACAACACACAGCCCTTCCGCATTGCACTGAATTAACTAAAAAAAGACGGAAAGATTTAGTTTGCGTTAATAAAAGCACAAAACATGCTTTCACGACCAAATTTTATATGTTTCTTGGACCACTATTATATAACAGACTAAACGCACTAACAAACATTTATTACCTAAATTATTGTAATTGCAAGAAGACTCTCAAGGAAACTCTTCAAAGTATGTCCTATGACGACACAGAGAAGTTATTAATTGTATTAAGATAGACATTGTTCGTATTTTATTTAAATCTAAGATATATTGTTATTTTTTCATTTACACCTTTAAACTTATAACATAAGATGACTAGTATATAACGTTTGTTTTTTGTGATTATTTAACAAGAAAAAGAATTGTACTTACCTCCTATCGCCTGAAACACAGGATTACCTAGTTCAGGCACATAACATGTGTGAACTTTACGTAAATTTAAGCCAAAATTGTATTTATTATGTACCTTATGATTGATGAATAAACATTATTATTATTTATTATTATTATTATTATTAAAAACATGACATACATTTGAAAAAATATAGTTTTCACTTTTCTTTAAAATAAAATGTTCTGCATTCCTGCTTAAACGAGCCTCTTTATTCTATAAATGGAGTAAAGGCACCTACATAGTTATGCTAGGTACTGTAAAGAAACCAGTATGTTTTTAGTTAATTCAAATTGCTTAGCTTGGGACTAGATGGCGTTGTGTTAAAGTTGTGGAATATAAGTAATAATTTATTTACAAGATACGTCTTGTTACTAAATAATAACTTTTACTTGTTTCTGGGTTTATGAAACAGTTTGTTTCTAATCAGTTTGTACAGGGTTTTCAGTGAAAATAGGTCGAAAGGTTGTTATGTTATTTGTTAAAAGTTTTTACAATAGAACAGGGCGAATATAATGAAACTTTCTGACAACTTTCTTTCTTCAACAACTTTCTAATTAAAATGAAAACGAAACTGTTTTGGTACATACAGTCTGAGTTTATCTTATTGACTTATCTTCCTAAAAATGTTTTACATTAATGATTTTGAAGTGAAAACGTCTTTAGGCGCGTTTGACATTTCCGAAATGTGAAAAAGCATGAACTCGCGACACACTAGGTATTTAGTTAAACTTAAATAGCGAAAACAGCTGTTGGTGGCGGGGCATGCTTGAGCGAGATCACGCAAACGCGAGCGAGAGATGACGATTAATGAATACTACTTTGTCATGAATAGCCTGTTCAATATTTCCATACATTGGGACACTGTTTGGGATATAAACAAACGCTAATAACTTTGCTGTTTATGAATATTACTTATTGATACTTTTAAAATGTAATGACCGTCTAGAATAAGCCTTTTAAGTATTTTAACTAATTAAAAAATAGTGGTGTAAGTATATGAGTTTTACATTTTAAGCAATAGATTGTTTTTTGTTGTATTTTTTATTTCCTGACGATAAAGTGTTAACTTCTGCCGGCACTCCCGGAGTGCCACTATTTTTTTGCTCATGTAACGTTATTTGAAACAAAAATAAGTGCTACTTACATACAAAACTACATAGAAGTATGTTTTTTTACAAAGAAACACTTAAGTAAGTAATTAAATGGTTTTTTAGATGGTGAAAGTTTGATGAGTAAGTAATTGCGTGTATTCCGCATTTATGTCCGCGTTCGGTCTTACTTTAAAATTGAAATACACTATGTTATGAAAAAAACATCTTATACGAGGTACTAATTACGGGGGACACCGTCTAGTTAAACATTTTTTTTTCAAAGTAATTAGACTAGACATTTAGAAATATGTTTAATTTAAAATCATCAAATATAATAATCTTGTTGGTAATTATATTCGAGCCGTTTGGGGTTGAAACTCTCGGGTCGTGGGGTCCGAGTGCTCATAGCTTGTGCAAAGATCTTTCAAGACGTTTAATTGACACTTCGCGTGACCCAAGGGCTGGTTTTTACCTTGGTCAAAAGATAAGCATTGCCATACAACGTGGCAATGCTGCCAGTCTTTTGGGTACACTTCCAGTGGACAGCGATGCGGATGAGTTTTTTGACGCCATATTTTAGATTTAGTTTTTAGTTTTTAGATTTTATTTTCATTTCTAGTGCATAAAGTTAAGTATTGTAAATAAACTTACAAATTAAATAAATTAAGAAAAATCATCAAAAGTCGTGAATTTGGACCTTAATAAAAGCAAAGCAGAGCTGCTTTAATACTCAATAAAATGTATGGTTAATCCAAAAGGGACCATGGTTGGAAATTAACCCTGTCTATGCTGATAAGGGCAGGAAAGAGATTGCCCCAATTTTTTCACAAACAAACTCGCCTGCCAGCCCTTCGATAAAATTATTTACTAATGAGTGTTTGACTTCATTAAAATTAATTTAATATTCATGGAGGTCGATTACCCAGTTCTACAGAAGCTTGATTATAGGTATAGCATAAATTAGTAAAGGTTCATTATAATTATGAACATAACATTTTATTATTTATGTATTATGTATGATTAATGTGGATGTGTTAATGATTGTTTGAACTAATGAGTCTCTGAAACTTGAAATGAAATAATAATTAACAAAAAATCCGAGACTTCGGGCCGCTGCTGAGAAAAAGCAATAACTGCCAAATCCTGGAATAGAACCCAGCTTGACACATTGGTTTGTAAGTACACGGTTCGTGGTCAATGAGGTAGATGCACTATTCGTGCGTTAGTTTATGGCATGCCTATGGCATACTTTTTACAGGTATAGACAATGCTTTCCAAAACTTAGTGGTAGAACGGTTAGTGGTGATGAAACTAGTATAAACTGCCCCTTTGGCATCTGGTATTCTCCATAATACTAACGCTAGACCAGCTCAAAGCTCAGTGTCACTATAAAAGTGAGGGCTACAGTACCATATTTTAGAGACAGAGCTAGGTAGAAGTTAAACAAAAAGTCTTTATTCAAACTAGGCTGAGAATCAGCACTTTAAGAACGTCAAAAAACACATAATACAGTCCCCCAAAATACCCCACCCTTCGCCACTTCCTAGTGTTTCTGCTTGGAAGAAGAAGTGGCGGAACAAACTCCCCAGCAACACGTCTGTCTGATTCGTTTGAAGAACTTGAATCTATGCAATAAAATGCTCAATAAATAGCATTAAGGTTTACACACTTTGTAGATCGTTTCAGAATGATTGTCACGTGTTAGCTAGCACACTCTAATATACCAAGAAGAAAAAAATACAGTTACAATGTAAACAATACCTTTTCATATTATTCAAGTATACAAGAATAAACACAAAAAGTACGAAATCAAGAGAAACAAAATTAATCTAACAAATCAATTCTGAGATGAATATTTAAACTTTTTATGAAAGTGTTCGAATGACATTGAAACTTTTAAAATAACCCATGGTGACCAAGTGCAACCAAAAAATTCCGATATTTCGCCCAAGTCTCACCGATAATTCTGCCAAAAATAAAAAAAATAGTAAACGCTTTTTTTATAACAGCTGTTCCCGTTCTGACACGAACAAAAATAAAATGTAATTTGATTATAAATCATTGTAAAATTACTTTTCGCCTGTGTTAATAACAGCTGCAGCCGACGATCTACAAAGTTTGCAACGCTTGCCAAGACCGTTCGGTGGATGAGTTCTTCGTGTCTCGGAAAACACTTAAAATTACAATGACACTGGTGTCATTATTTGAAGATCACTGATAGTCAGATGTCTTAGGCTGGCAACAGAATTAAAACACACCATGCCACCCGACGTCAATGTGGTGTTCTCATTGGTTACATTACATTCAGTGGAGTAATGTTTCAGATTTAACCAAACCGAAACCGTGTGGGATGGCGTCGGGTGTTACAAGTGTGCTGCAGCCTTTTTAAGTTTGCACACCACGCCTGACTATGTCAAGTTGATGTTTTATCGGCTTCAAGTTTTCTTTTTAATGACGATAACTTAAGTATTTATATAGAATTGTTTGCACGAAACGAGATATACAATTTTTTTTACAAAAAAACAACCGACTTACTCTAGTTTCGGAAGTCGGTGGCCAATAATGAATGAAACAAAACCACAGACTTCCAACCACCAAAACAGCAGACTTCCGAAACTAGAGTTATTTTACACCTGTTAGTGTTTTTTTTTAAGAAGTTGGTTGTTTTTTTGTATAAAAGTTTATATTTTGCAATTTATTAGTTTCATCGTATACATATAAGTAGCACTAAATAATGGTCATTCAAAAGTTGAAAGAGTCATTGAAATCAATAAGCAATTACTAAAGAACTTCTTTTTAACCATGATTTGCTGTTATGCGTCAAAGAGTTTCGTTGCCTGTCTTCTTCATCAGTTTTTCTTCACCAAATGATACTTTTTAAATGAAAATGCTTGATTCGTTACTAAAAATATAAAAATCGGTACGTTTGTAGCTATACTAGCTATAAAATTTAAGGAGTTCCCACAATTCTTCGAGGAGCCCATCATAAGATCTAAGTTTTGATACAAATGGGACCAATTTGTACAAACCCTAAAACAAAAAGAAAATAAACAACCGAATTAAGAACCTCCTCCTTTTTTGAAGTCGGTTAAAAACAAGTTGAGTCACAAACTTAACCTTAATTATAAAAATTAGGTCAGTAAAGCATACTGACACAGGACGGTGACTAAGTGTAATTTTATGAATGTTATATCTTAGAAATCCCTTAGAAGTAGGGTACTTACAACCGGTAAATAAAAAGAACAATACAAATATTGAATGTTACATTTTTGATCAGAACATCAACTACTGATAGATAGTATTAAGTCATACAAGTAAGACAGCAAGATTATTTTACAAAGTTCTGTGGTATCAACTTCTTAAAATTAAAAAGCAAATAGTCTGACATAACAATAAACATAGGCTATCTTCTCATTTTATGAAGGGATAAAAACAAATAATTATGAAACAACGGACCAGTGTGTAAGTTACAGCTGTGATGTAGGTACAGACGCCATCACATCAAGTTGTACCAAATTATTTCCCAATTGAACATGAACCTTAGGTTCTTGTAATAAAGTTGAAATACCTACTATAAAAAAAATAGCAGAGTAAGGTAGCTTGATGTACTGATATCTGCACAGACGCCTAGCATCAAACTACGTTAAACTGTTATTTTTTTTCCAATTATTGAACACTAGCAGACGTCACGCGGTTTCACCCGCGTAGTTCCCGTTCCCGTGGGAATACAGGGATAAAAAGTAGCCTATGTTACCCGGGGATAGTGTTGCTTTTCAAAGGTGCAGTTCAACAGTTTTTGAGTTTATTCATTACAAACACACAAACACACACACAATTTTTTCCTTTTTATAATGTTTAATTGTATTGTAGTGTAGATGAACCCCTTTCTATTTGAAATTAAGTTAAAAAGCTATCAAAAAAATTTGACACTTTGGGAAAGCTTGATGTGCTGGCCACTGTTCATCGTGTTACATATCTACTAGAGAATATGAATTAACAGTTACTTTGTCCGCAGGTATCCTACATACAGTCCATCACTGTGCACGGATCGAAGATGCACAATCGCCATATTGCTCAGTTTCGTCTTACCACCTATACTCTGCATACCTTCGTATTTTGTAAGTATGACCATCCGTTATTTTTAGACGAATATTTTATTTGATCGTCACCAGCAACACTTTTAACTTTAAGGAAACCGGAAACTCCTAAGAGTTATTTCTCGACGGCATGCGGCATTTAAAGCTAAGAGTTTGAATGTTTTGAAACTTGAACACCACGGGGCCTAAACTATGAAGAAGTTTGGTAAATCTGAAACGTAGGGAATTCAGCATTTCGAAAGCTTACTTAAATGCTGTTGTCGTTACAGAAAATTTCACTTTGTTTACCTTCAGGTTAGCTACTAACTACACGAAGAAGAAACACTTTCGCTGAGTACAATTTTCTCAGATCAATATTCACTCCTGCTACAACCAGCAGCTTTCTTCATATACTAACACTTTACTTGCAATTTCATCCGTATGCATTTTGTACTTTAAATCCCATCCACCCCCTTAATTTGGAAAATAAAAAGATAGCTTATGACACTAAAACACTGGCTTTCTATTGGTAAAAGAATTTTCAAAATCAGCTTAGAAGTTCCAGAAATTACCCCCTACAAACAACGTCACAAACAAACTCACAACAACTTTACCTCTTAATAATATAAGCATAGATAAGTGCCTCATTTCATTAAAGATTGTCGTCTTTGGATAGATGGGCTACTGAGAGTTGGCTTCGGCCCCTCGTCTTCCAAACCAACCGTAAACCAAGGGTTCTGAAAACTAAAAGCGTAAATTAGCTAGAGTGATGGCTCTTAATAAACTAGTGCGCTTCACCATCATTGATTGCATCACTGCTTACCATCAAGTGGGATTGCAGTCAAGCTCTAGTTTATATTACCTATTTATAAAAAAACATTGTATAGATTGTGAACGAGATGGTGGGACGACCAGGATGCCTTCCTTGAGAATTAGAGAGACGATGCGCAGAATTGCGACAGATGAAAGAAATGGCGGGAGGCCTTTGCTGACAGTGGGACAATTCAGGCTAAAAAATAATAGCAATATTATAGTCTAGCTATTGCCTGCGGCTTCGTCCGCGTGGATTTCGAACTTCCGTCCCCTATTTTTTCATTTCCCAAAATCGTTTCTTAGTGGATACTTACTCTTCACAAAGAACACCCCTTCAAGTTTCATGTCTCTAATACCAGCGGTTTGGGATGTACGTTGAAATATCAACGTAATAATTTTATTTTAGCATAAAGCTTTCGGATAGACTATATTCAAAATTGACCCTTTCGGTATGTATGCACAAAGATTTCTGGAACTACTGACCCGGAAAAGAAAACACCACTTGATAAACAACCGAGACTAAGATCAACCTGCCCAGGCGTATTGATTACAATCGTACAAGAAAAACTGATGAAGAAGACAGGCGACGGAACTCTTCAACGCTAAACAGCAAATTAATCGCGATTGCAATAGTTAGATGTCTATGCAGAGCTTTTGTATTTCCTTAACATAATATTACGCCCTTCTATTTTAAAAGGGGCTCGGCAGAGAGTACATAATTAATGTTTAGAAAGAACTTCTGTAGCAATTGTTAACCAATTTCAATGATTCCTTCAAGTTTTGAAAGTTTTTCTTTACATACGAAGAAACTAAATATTGCAAAATAAAACTTTTTTACAAAAAATCAACCGTCTTCTTAACAAAACACCAACAGGTTAAAAATAACTCCAGTTTCGAAAGTCGGTGGCCAATAATGAACGAAACAAAACCACCAAAGCCACAGACTTCTGAAACTGGAGTTATTTTTCACCCGTAAGACTTTTTTTAAGAAGTTGGTTGTTTTTTTTAATAATTTTTACGTGTTCCTCTAAAGTTTTCTTTTCGTTTAAGTTGCTGTTTTTGTTATTAATTCATGGCAAAATATATTTATACGCAGCTGTATCTACCACTCTGTGTTCTTAATTAACGTGTTTGTACTTGAGAAACTTCGCTCAGAAAAGCCTTCTCGAATCAAAAGGCAAAACAAACATTTATGACAAATTGCTAATATTAGACAATCCGTATCGTCTTACGTTTCGTGGCGTATGTAAACCTTTTATCCTTGTCTCAATACCACGACGCCATTTTTAATTACGTCATAGCGCTTTTTGACTTATCATTTATTACTATTGGAAAACAAATCAGTCTGTCAAACCCGTATCCTTCAAGTAAAGGTTTTTCCATTTCAGAAAAATAACTCGCTGTTTATTGTATAATTTACTTTTCTGCTTTGTAAACAACAGTCGACCCGTTTCTATAATAAAACAAAAACATTGTGAATAATTTTGCATACACTTAAAAGGTGGGCGAGATGGGCTCCAAATAGCAAACTGTAACCGCAAACTGCTGGCCAGAATCGAATATATTTTCATCATGGATGATGATGAAAATATATTCGATTCTGGCCAGCAGTTGTCTAGCTTTGCCTAACTATGTTGGCAAGTAAAACACTAGCATCCAGTCTAACTGGATCTATTTTACATTCACAACCCAGCAACTGGGTAACATTATACCCAAAGACATTCAATACCTACCTATAGACACAAGTCTATGAGTTTTTTTTAGTACGCTTCGCTGCCGCTCCAATATTCATATATTATTCTAGATGGCGTTACTGAGACATGGGATCAAAGTTTTTCTATGACATTTCCTTGACATGCCCGCTCTATAGTCTTTTAAATCTCTTTGATTATACCCCATGGTTAGAGTGGTTATCAGATTTTCGAGGTTTTGACTACGACGCGACTGTCAAAGGTTTACGAATGATAGCCGGAATCAACGGCTTAATGTGTTTTCCGAGGCACGGAGGAGTCTTGGTACGTAATAAATAGACACCTATCTACGGACCTACCTTAACAAGCGTAGCTTAACCTTTGATCTACCGAAAACAGCTGAGATCAACGGCATAGCGTGATTTTGGAGGCAAAGAGGGGTCTTCATATGTGATGAATGGTCCAAGAACCGAACTTAACAAACGTACCTTTACCGTCGATGGACGTGTGTGTGTCTTTAATTATTTTGCTATAAGCCCTTAAAAAGCAAATTCTCATTGGACAAACGTATAACTTTACTACACACGTATGGCTGAACCGAGCTAAGTAAGTTTACCGCAATAAAGATCAACTCAAATTACGTCGCCATCATGTTTCACAATACGTTATGAGCATAAAAAACTTGATGTCTTACCTACCCTTAACTTTTCACGACAGCCTCCACGAGAAGAACTTTTCCTGGGATATCAATTTAACATAATTCCTATGTTATCAAATTAATATACAAGTCAAGTTTGCGGTACGAACTTCTTTCCGTAATTGTATTGCCGCAAGGGCCGACTAGGGAATTATTACAAGACAATGATCGTTTTTATTGGGGAAGACATCTACGAAAACCAATCTGGTTTACGAATCGTAGGGGTTTTTCTGTAATCTCATTACCGATAGTAAAGCCTGTGCGCTATTTTTAACCTACTCCTAAAAAGGTTGTTAGTATGTTAGTTTTTTAACCGACTTCAAAAAAACGAGGAGGTTCTCAATTCGACGGTATGTTTTTTCTTATTTTTTTTTGTGTTTGTTACCTCATTTCTAGACCGATTTTCAAAATTCTTTTTTTATTTGATAGGGTATACTACCAGGTTGGTCCCATTTGTATCAAACTTCAGATCTGATGGTGGGATCCTCGAGGAATTGAGGGAACTCCTCGGAAATGTACCGATTTTCACAGCATTTGTCGAGTAAAGGTATTGAAGTTTTCTATGAAACCACTACTATTTACTTCTTGGTTTCCGAGTTTGTTCTAAAGTGGAACTTGTTCATATTAATGGGTTAACTATCATGTGAAAATTTGTGATCCTCCTGTATATTTCTTGGTGTCTTCTTTTTCCTTTTCCTGTGATTAGTAGGTATTAAACCTGCCGGTCGATTCAGTAAAAGACACCTTGTAAAAATCTAATTGAAGTGAACTGCCAATACCTAGCATTAGTACGGAATTACATTTATTATTTATTTAAACATATTTAATATTTTAATATAGAGCCAAATTTTTACGTTTGATGGCGAGAAACGCGCTTACATGTAACAATGTAGGTATCACCTTAGTTACTTATTATTCTTTATAATTATATTATACGTTTATATTTTAAACTTATACAATGTGAGTGTGTCTTATCTTTGTTTTGCTATCCTGTAAAATGCTTTTTAATTTCGTTTTAATCGGTCCTTTAGGTCCTATTTTTTACCTGTTTTCTCAATAAATCTACTTCGTTAAATACTTTAGCTACCAAATACCTAGACGTTCTCTTACCATAGTAATGGGGTATTTGACAAAATTTAAGATTTTACTCCGTCATCTAGATTACAAGAAAATATTCGACACGTATTTTTTTCTTTTTGTAATTGATGGAAAACTGCTTAGATTAAGCGCACTAAAGTTGAAGAGTGGCGGCTTGTAACGTCATTAGCTAGCATAAACTGTACTGGCTAGTGACGTCATGCGACATTTTAACTCGATGTATCGCCGTTATTTTTTGATTACGTGAAAAAATATTTTCTTGTAATCTAGATAAGGGACTAAAAACTAAAATTTTGTCAAATATTGTTTTCCTATTTGTTGTCTGTGGTTAAACCGGTTTGTTTTCTCTAACTCTACGTTCGACTCTCTGTCTTATATCTACTGTGACAGCCAGACAGAAACAAACTAGTATTAATGTATATTATGTATGACTATAAGGATTATTAGTGAAATAGGGATCACCCTATTAAGTTATTTATCTAGTGTCAAACCGTCCTCCTATTAGATATTATTGGTATAGAATTTCAGAAAGGGCATGTTACATCTGTCATGCCTTCGTTTCCGGTGTTATTATCATAATGTGAATTGATGGGTGTACACCGTACTCTATGTCCAGATCATTGGCATGACACAGGTTGAATGGTTCTTTGCGCTTTGGAAACAGACAGATTTTGTCCAAAGTTTAAATTTATTTTATGCTGCATACTACACTTAAGAAAAATGCGTGTTTTGAACAGATAGGCATGTGTCAATAATAATATCATATAAGTTAAATAAATAATGTCCATTTATTGCCGGTTCTCCATATTAAAATCCCAAGTTACAAATACAAAACTAAATATAGATATTATGTCATCAAATCATATACAATGCTTAATAAAAATAAGCATTTGATAATAATAAATAAGCAAACGAGAATAATAATACTGGCCTGCAAAAAGTGGGTTTAGGTACCTACAGACGCCAGCACATCAAGTTACCCCAATGTGTCAAATTTCTTTGATCGTTTTCAACTTTATGTCAAACAGAATAGTGTTCATATTCAATTGGGAAAATTTGACACATTGGGGTAACTTGATGTGCTGGCGTCTGTACTTTAGCTACATCTTTGCCTAAACCTTCGGGGATTACAGGCATGATATTATGTATTTAAATTTTCTCAATTCGGGCGTTACAGTATAACGTCTAGGTAAATTACCTCTTCATCAGACCCCTCCAAAACACCACAATCTAACAGATGCCTGCACATCAACCTATTCTAAACTGTGAAAAATTCCCAATTGGACATGAACTTTAAATTTTATTATAGTTAAAAAGTTGAAAAACTATCAAAGAAATTTTACAGATTCCGATAACTAGATAGCTTATGTCCCTCTCCTGGATAATATATGATCTATCTTCAATCTCCATGCCAAATTTCGTTACGAGCCGTTGAGCCATTCATTCGTGAAATGCCGATAAACAAACAGAAAATCAGAGTTACTTTACTTTCTCATTTATGATATCAGTATGGATTTGTTTTGTGATCTCTGTTTTCAAGTTTACATTGCTCACAAACACTATTTCTATTGTTTTTCTTTACTCTTGCAACCCTACAGTTCAAATAACAACTGGTCAATGTCGGAATTATAGGAACCGATAGGTATGACGTCACCACGAACTCGGAGCCCATGCCAATATAATATTATTGTCTACCATTTCCGCTATATTGAAGTGTTATTTCCTTCACAATGATTTGCGGTATTCGTCCATTTCTCAACTGCGATTGATGTTAGTTCAAATAGCGTGAAACTACGCCGTTATCGGAACCGAGTACCAAGGTTAGCCTCGCCTTCGATAATTAATTACTCTTACGTGTTCTAAGTTTGTGTATTATGCAGCAATAGTAAAAAAGGAAGGAGGAGAAGCTTGTAGCCAAATACACAAAAAATACAAACCAAAACAAACAAACAAACAAACACAAAACACAAAACAAAAACACAAATAAAACACACAAACAAAAACAAATACAAATATAATAACAACCGCACTGGCCATTGAAGGTTAAGCTACGTTTGACGAGGTCGGTCCGTCGATTTGCGACCATTTATTACATACCAAGACTCCTCCGTGCCTCGGAAAGCACGTTAAGCCGTTGATCCCGGCTGTCATTTTGTAGATCTTTGACAGTCGTTGTAATGAGAAGCCCGAAAGTCTGACAACCAGATTGACCCAAGGGGTATCGTGTGACCCAGTTGGGGAGGTCTGGCAACCAGATTGAACCAAGGGGTATCGTGTGACCCAGTTGGGGAGGTCTGACAAGCAGTAGCTCCATGTAAAACACTGGTATTCAGCTGCATTCGGTTAAATGGAAGCCGACCACAACAAAGTTGGGAAAAAGCTAGGCAGAAGAAGTGAAAAAAAAAACGTTACTTTTAACTGAATGTCACAGGATTGTATTCTTCAAACAGCTAGGTGTACTTTACACTCATAATATATTTGCCTGGATAAATGGCAAAATATTGTTGAGTGATGTAAGTGTGAATACCATGAACAGATGCAACTGACTCATCAATTGCAAGTCTTATCAGAAAACAGTCCAGTGGTATTGCTAATTATGCGTTCGGTCAGGCAAAAAGCGAGATAAGCTGTTATCTTATCAATATCAACGTTTTCTACTAAATTGTTAGAGTACATGATTGATGGTCGTCCTCACGAATCAATAAACTAAAGCCAAGTTGGAAATATTAAAGGTAGTGAGGTTCTGTTAATAAAAAGTTCTAACAAGAAATTGCTTTCAAAATCGCCCTTTGCAACCCTGTTTACTCAGAGAAATGATTTTATGGAGCACAAAGAAAATTGTTTCTTCATATACAGCTTGGTCTTTTAGAAAATAACTAGAACTTCACACGCGACTTCGTGTGTGTGATTTTCATACTTTTCCCTGCTTTTTTTAACAGTACCTCCACCTCTCCATAGTTGTTTAAACAAAATGTAGCGTATGTTACTAACTTACGCTTTCTAATGGTAAAAGAATTTTTGAAATCGTTTCATTGGAGTTTGAGTAAAATCCTTACAAAAAAATAAAATTCAAAGGTTTGTTTAGATTATAAAGCGAAAAGGTAATAATCTTTTAAATAACCATAGGTACAGTTCGCTTGCGCGGTATTTGAAGAACTTACAATGGCTCATCTTGTCAATTCAACAACATTCATTGCATCACTATGTTATTAACATAATGAACTTTTTCATCAGAGATTTTGTATTTAACATTGGTATTTCCAGAAGTTTTTAGATTACCGGTATAGTGGATAGGACCACTATACCGGTAATCTAAAAACTTCAGAATACCACTAATTTGCCATTTTTTAAGACGAGGGGATGAGGCCTATTTCCCCACTAAATCGGTGTGGAAAATCATCATGAATGTCCTCCGAGAGAGGACTCTGTCAGATTCTTACTGACTAAAAAACCACCCCGACGTTTCGTCTCACACGTCGCAACCCCTGCCTAATGTAACTTTTACAATAATCTTTTTTTTTCTTCCAGGTATTCACAATACATAAAGACTTCGCGTTTGACAAAAGTGGGGACATGCTGACTAAAGTCTACTTCGTCGATTCGAATTACGACGGCAGTTTATACCAGATTAATTTTTGGGTGCACGCAGTACTCATAAAACTGCTTCCTTGTGTGATTCTAACTGTGATTAGCGCTTGGTTAATAAGAGCCTTATACAGAGCGAATAGTAGAAAGAAAGCTCTAAAAGGATATAGTGCTTGTCCAGCCAATACGGTTGCTAATGGCAACGGGAATGTGTTCACAAGAAAATCGACGAAGCGTTCCAAAGCCGAGCGAAGGACCGATCGTACAACGAAGATGTTGGTAGCTGTATTATTGCTGTTCTTACTTACGGAGTTCCCCCAGGGAATACTGGGTAAGTTTTACTACCTATTTTATTTTAAATCAACTTTGAAACGACATGACTCTTAATTAAGTTGAGTGTGATTTGATCTCGCGGGGAATTTTCTTCCCAAAGCTTGGGATGTGGGGTCTGTCAGACTTTTATTGACTAAAGAGAATACGATTGATGTACTAAGAATGTACGACTCTTCCGTAACAGTGTGCAAGGAATTCCAATAGCTATTTTACACTTCTTAGTGTTTTTATGAAGTCGGTTGTATTTTTTGTTGAAAAGTTTTTATTGTTAAGTCTGTACTAACTAGATTTATTACGAAACTTTTGTTTATTAAACATCATTATGGTAGTTAATAAATCTGTCGTCTATAATGTTGAACGTACGTTGGAAACAACATCAGTCTCTAGATTTTACGACTAGTAATAAATCATAATTATCATTTTTCTTTTTAGTTGGTTAACATTTTAAATTTTCAACAAACGAACTTAATAAATGTTTCTTTTTGGCGCGTATGGGTGGATCGAAGGTCAAGTTATGCTCGCCAAGGTCTGCTCATGGATGGGTAAACATCCATTACATACCCAGCTTCGATCTTATTGATCGAAACATCTCTCCGTGCTTCGTCGCATGGCTGTATGTACAGACGCCAGCACATCAAGTTACCCCAATGTGTCAAATTTCTTTGATCGTTTTTAACTTTATGCTGATCAGAATAAGATTCATATTCAATTGGAAAAATTTGAAACATTGGGGTAACTTGATGTGCTGGCGTCTGTACTATAATAAAATCATGTGGGTGTGTTCGTCATAACACTTACTAGTACTTTTGTAAAGCAATATCTTTGTTTGCATCTCCCGTCTTCCTGTTATTTCTATTAAGCGAGTGTTATTTGGTAACCTAGCAATGGAAATGTTTGTTAACAATTTATGTTTACAAACTATACAGTGATTTTCTTACGAAGAATATTGATTGGAGTAGTACAATTATGCATTAGTAATTAGACTTTTTAGTACCTACTATTAGATATCTTAATCTACTTATACTCTGAAAGGACATCGACGTATAGCAGTGCGATTCTGGTCAAATCACCGCGTGTAAATGTAGGCGTAGTGAGGGCGAATTGAGCTGTCATTCCATACTAGGTAATGCTAGGCATTGACAGTTCACTTCACTCAAGTTTCCACGCCGTGACTTTTACTGAATCGACCGGCAGTGCTTGAGATGTCTTTCCGTGGCTGTCAGTTAGTTAGTGGTGATAGAGGTGTTGTTCAATGTTGTTGTTGTTTATTAATTACATAAATATAATTACGTGTACGCTATATAACTCTCTACTAACAAACAACAGTTTTCTACCACAAAGTGCAGTGTTCGACGGCTTACCTCGGATCTGCTGCCAATACGTGACGCTGGCAGAATAGTCGATATCGGCTCAGTTGCAAATAAGGAAAAAAAAAGAGGTGTTGTTGTCATTTTGAAGGGATTCATTGACAGAACAGTTCACTTCATTTAAACTTTCATAAGGAGATTTATACTGACTCGTCCGGCTGTGTTCGGTGTGAAGAACTATTCAGATGTTATTGGTTTTGTAAGATTCGTAACTCTTTTCTTTCGTGACGTCTTAGACTAAAAATTAATGCTTTATATTGATAGGTATTTAGAGCGATTTCTACTCGAATCTTAGAAGTTTCAAGATTTTCTTTTTTTATAATAAAAGTTCGGGGTTTTTCTTTGCAAAGAACCTCTTTTTTAGGTGCCCTAAGATCTGGGAAAGTCTATCACCCTCAAATTATTTCAGTTCTTTAGCAAATGCCCCGAAGTTTTCATCATTCCACGCTTTGAGATATAATTATTCCCAGATCGGCTTATTTAGTTCCAAAAACACTTATTAATTTAAAATTTTCTTCGCAGGTCTTCTAAGTGGCGTACTAGGCCGTTGTTTCTTCAAGCAGTGTTATGACCTGTTTGGAGAGCTGATGGATGCACTGGCTCTTCTGAACGGGGCCATCAACTTCGTCCTGTACTGTTCCATGTCCCGACAGTTCCGTACAACCTTCGGGCAGATGATCAGGAATCGGTGTGCGCCAGCGCAAAGAGCGAACTCACATACCGAGTTGCAGACAACGTATGTTTAAGTGCAGAATTACCAGCCTGTTAGTGTCCTACTGCAAGGCAAAGGCCTCTTCTTATCCAGATAAGGCACGAGCATTGATAGCCACGCTTACTCAAGTTGAATTGGCGATTTCAAACTTATAGAAACTAAAGTCCTGCAGGCCTAGCCATATTACAAATTCCAATTCTATTATACAAAGAAAATGGCGTACTTACCTATATGCGATCAGCTGATTGTCAACTGTATTTCATTTTCAGCCATATTACAAATTTTACTCGTTAACACTTGACAGTTGACAAAAGCTGATTCCATATTCGCCATGGTCTTTAAATTGTCGCTTTATCGATTACGATAATTGAAATAGATTATGTAATAATAATATGGCTTACCTCGTCATGTTTTTTCTTCACCAATGGCAATCATGTCCAAGATAAACTGCACCTTCATTATGAATTGAAAAAGCCACGTTGGTAATCGCGTATGGACCACCACGACAGTGTAGTGATGTGATCAGTTATATTTGAAAATTGCTAGTGACTTTCATGTTTCTTAGTAAGTGTGGGGTATAAAAGCCCTAAGACAATATGATTTTTAGTGTGGGACAAAAATGTGGACTAAAAAGACCATAGTTATCGTCAGAAAGTGTTATGGACACGTAAAATATTTAGAGTTCAGCCGTTGTTGCGTATTATAAAATGACTGTTTTTTTTATAAATGTGTAAATCAAAACTTTATGAATACTAATTGTCAGACTTTTGGAGCGATGGATATTGTTGATGTTTGTGAATAAAGGCTTGAATACGTTATAATATGTATAGGTGGGGAATAGAAAATGGGTCCTATTCTATTCTTATGGCAAACAAAGCCGATGTCGACTATTCTGCCAATGTCTAAAGTGAATTGGAAAGCACGTGCGTAAAAAAAAAGATCAATAAAAAAAAAAAACAAAATATTCAATTGATACAGTTGTACTCAGTGTAGATCTGCATGGGTTAGTATGGGACTGAAACAAACAAAAAATGAAATTCCATAAATATGATTGTAAAAGAAAATTTGTTAAACCGCCATTTTTAATCGTCAGGTTTATGTTATCTGACTATTAAAAAATCGGGCCTTAGTGTGTATATACTCGTACATATACAGGGTTATTTGTAAAACACCAACAACGTCGTAGGATTAGATTACTAACATCATAAACTACAACATTTGTTCTACGACTTTTTCGAAAACAGACAAAAAAAATCAACTCTCCATACAAAACTCGATCAACTGTTCGGATATAGGTATTGGCGAGTAGGTTTTTTTGTCTGTTTTCGAAAAAGTCGTAGAACAAATGTTGTTGTTTATGATTTTAGTCCTCCTGCGTGGTTGTTGGTGTTTTACAAATAACCCTGTAGAGTACCTACCAAAGCTTGAAAACTAGCTTATGTACCTATAATATGAACATTTGTAATAATGTATTATAATTGTGGATCGGAAGCTCCGTGTGTCTCAGAAAGGAAATGACTATTTCCAAGACATTACTAAATTTGTGAGCGTAAATTGTATTCTGTGTTAAAATGTAAGACAAGTTTGAAGTGTGAAAGAGGTTTGGTTGTTCCAAATAAATTAATATTCTGAAAAACAAAAGAAATGTTAACAAATGATTGTGTATTTACTTCTCAAATAATTTTCCCATTGTTATGTTTGACGTACGAAATAAGGCGTTTTTATATAATAATGTGATACCTACTTATACTATTTTGGTGTTGTTATAAACATCATAGGCGCTTTGTAAACCCTTTATAACATCTGCTACGAATACTTGCTTATAAGAAGAGCATGAGCATTCTAAAGGTATGATTCTGTAGCCGACTGCAGGGGCGACAGCAGCTTTGTACACTTCTGATCTACATTCCATGTATAAAATACATCATATAGCAAGCGTATAAAATACATTCTATAGCAAGTCGTGAGTGTGGTCTCCCACGAATTTCTCGAACTATCAGTGTCGCACGAAATGCCGCCTTCTCTGCCGCTTGCAACTGCAAGCCTTAATGGAAAATTGAGCCATGTGGCTATAAGGCTCAATTTTCATTGATACCTTGTCCAAGCGAAGCGACGCGTTCTGTTTTGTGTAAACTTGTCCAGAAGAAACGAATTTACTACGAATTGACGCGTGATTTTGACATTACTTACAGAGGTTTTTACTAAAGAGGTAAGTAGGTACTGAGACCAAATACACCCAGACCTCGACGCGGCGCATCTACGCCCGAATTCATCCGTTCACGCGTGTTGCTACGTGTTTTCATACATGCATAACGCACTTTACTAAATGGAAATCAGATGAATTTAGTCAAAAGTTTTAAAACATGGCGCGTTACTTCACTTCGACTCTGCGTCAGAAAGAAATGAATCTAACACGTTTTAGTTAAAAGACATTTAGGTACCTATACATGCTGCAATAAAGACTTAACTTAAGTCTTCGTTGCGTCCAGTAATAAAAACTGCTGTCGCCAGTTTTCTAAATACGATTTACCCTTTCTCTTGTAAGAAAGGGTGACAGAGCCCGCTATTCATTTTGGTCATGAACTGACCGTGACAGAGACAAATTGAATCGTAAATATTCAAGACAGTGATTGAAACTCTATTTTTCTATTCTAAATATGGCCGAGTACGGTACTCGGCCATATTTAGAATAGAAAACTGAATAAGCTAAGGCATAGTTAGAATGTTTGTTTCAGAAAGAAATAACCATGTGGAATATACTTAAAATTTTTAGTAAACGACACACACCAGGTTTTTAAGTATAGAGGCCAGCACTTCAAGCTCACCAAATAGTTTTCCTTTATTAAAAACTAAACAGACTAAAGTTCATGTATGCTGATGCATATATCTAGCTTGATATACTAGGGTCTGTACCTAAGTTCTTATTATTTAAAAACTCAGGTTCTTATTTTATAAGAACTCAGTTCTTATTTTTGAAAAAATAATAGACACTAAATGTGATGACTGTTTTTCTTTTCAAAGAGCAGTATTTTGTTTTTGATAGAAAGCCATGTATGAGGTCTAATATGAAACGGGCGTGCTTAGAAGCTGTCAGTTCACTCTTACTTTAAAGGCTGAAGGCTGAGGGTTTCTAGGTGGCAGGAAACACAGATGCTGTTAAAGAGTTCTACAGTTTTGCCGTACGCATAATGATTATGGAGGTACCCCGTTCGTCTAGTTGGAATATTAACCAAATGCGAATGGTAGGTATCCTGCTGTTCATCGCCTGGTAGTTAAAGGGAGAGGATGGGACCAGGTCGTAAACCTCCAACGCATACTCTTCGAATGACAGTCTATAGAAGATAGTTTGGCAAGCCAGGTTTTGACTTTTATTCTGCCTTTCACCTAGTAAAGTTCAGCACGTTGGTGTTATACTGACCAATCTCATAACTAACCGCAACTCCTATATTACAGGAACTGATATATTGTATGTTTGTACAGAAGCTATTCAGGTGCTGCAACTTGATATAACTCAAAGAGAAGAAATAGGTAGGTACATTACTTACAATGTTAACTAGCATCAAGACGCAGTCTCAGACAATAAGAATAAAAGAATTATGTTAAAAGCCAATAAAAAATGACAATAATACATTTTAAGGTGTTGCAAACAATAGGTCCCTCACATCACAAATATCACGTCTTATCTTTTTTTATTTTATGGTCCGTCCCTTATTAATTAAATACAATACCTACGAATCCGAAACAATAATATCATAAAGATTCAAAATTGTATAGATACATACCCCGTTTTCAGACCGTTCGTTATCTTTAGGTAAATTTTCCTTCTTTAATAGGTACAATTTAAAATATTTGAAAGCCTTTTTTTGTGCGACTTTTCTCTCATAAACAATGGGGAGGGTCCGTAAAGATTTATGGACAGAAGACTGTTTTTGCGTACTCTGCAAAGAAAACGAAATGTAAATGATTACATTAGTCACAATTCAAGGTTACTGTTTGCGTATTTCCTATGCAAAGAACCCGAAGAATGCAAAGAACGTTTAGATAATATTGTAGTACATTTTACACGGATTCTATGTTCATCTGCCGTGGCGGTCTAATAGTGTCATAATGTAATATATCTAATCGGAATCGTAATGTAATCGCCTCGCCTCGCCTCGGGTCAAGCTCACAACCGCGGTGCGAAGCGTGGTCGACTTTCAGTTCCTGAATTTATGGTTCTCCGTACTCTAGCTTACTAGGGTACGGAGAGCCAAAAGCTACGCTTACACCTCTTTCGTTAGTGCCGCCTAGCCGTCAATCAGCGCAAGCGGTCGGAGAGCCGTAAGCGCGGCGTCGTCGCTTAGCTGTCACCGAGACGACGCCGACGACGTGCCGGAGCTTCGATTCGCTTACTTTACGTGGACGCCTGTTTGACGCCAAGGGAAAAGGTGAGGCGTTGACAATCTGCTCCTGAGTTGATATGCGTGCTGTGATCCTAAAGCAGCAATGTCCCAATGGTATAAAATAGTTTAATATAACCTACTGCGGAATGAAGTGACATAGATAAAACATCTAGGTACTATCATCTACTTCATCTATTTTGAAGATTGAGGTCAAGAGTAGACCATTATATACAGGGTGTAACGGAAAGGGTATATACATACAAACAGGGTGAATAGAGTGTTTAATAACGAGTCTTTCCTCAAAATTTCAGCTTCCTACTAACAACTTTGAAACTTCACGGTATTATTTAATATCGACAGTTTATTAAATGCAAAATCATAACAAACGTGTCACCGCACTATGAGGGTCATCCTGTCCGGCAAGTATATCTATCTCTCCGGGTTCTGCGCGCCTAGTAAGTACAGAGTTACAGACCTATCGAACCGACGAAGGCGCCACGGCGCGGGCGGCGACGCGACTGTCGGAAGAATCAAACAAACGACCAATTGATGATTTTGTACATAATATCTCTTCCTGACTCTGTGCGCCTAGTACACGTGTACGCGTACCGTAGGTGGCGTGCGGCGGCAGTGTGATCAAACGTAAATAATTATTTGTTGTTAATAGTAATTAGTAAACTGTATCAGCACGTAATTCTAATATTTGTTTATCAATTTACGGGCGTGATGAGATACAGACTCGATGTTGAGGAAAACGTAATAATTGCGTTAAAAATAAGAATAACTTTGTTAAGTGTTACGCATGCATAAAGTAACTCACGGTTTAAAGGGCTGGTTCAAAATGCTGGCCTTGGCGTTGTATGCACAAGGCCGCACCCTCCTTCAGATGCCGATGCCGTTGAACACGCTTCGGCCGTCTAGGAAACCGTGGTTTCGTAACCGGTTTCCAAAACGGCTTTTTTTATACTTCTACGTAACTGGTTTCCAAAACGGACTTTTTTATACGTCTACGTAACTGGTTACGAAGGAGTACTTACCCTATGTCCCGTAAGCCATCTACGAAACTGACTACGTAATAAGAAAACGGAAAAAGTTAGTAAGTACTTTCTTTTTGATTTGATTTCAAAAAAAGGAGGAGGTTCTCAATTCGGTTGTTTTTTTTTTAGGGTTTGTTACCTCAGTACTCCGTCATTTATAAACCGATTTTCAAAATTCTTTTTTTAATTGATAGGGTATACTAACAGACTGGTCCCATTTGTATCGAACCTCATATCTGATGAGGGATCTTCGAGGAATTGAGGGAACTCCTCAAAAAATATGGGCACACACGCACCGATTTCAACATTTTTAGTAACAAATCAAGCATTTAGAAAGTATCATTTGGTGAAGAAAAACTGATGAAGACAGGCAACGGAACTCTTCAACGCATAACAGCAAATTATTCGCGATTGCTATAGTCAGATGTCTATGCTGAGCTTTTGTATTTCCAGAACATAACATTACGCCATTCTATTTTAAAAGGGCAGAGATGGACAGATTAATGTTTAGATAGAACTTCTTTAGCAATTGTTATCCAATTTCAATGATTCTTTCAAGTTTTGAAAGACTTTCTTTACACACAAAGAAACTTAAAATTGCAAAATAAAAACTTTTTTACAAAAAAAAAAACAACCGACTTCTTAAAAAAAACTAACAGGTGAAAAATAACTCCAGTTTCGGAAGTCGGTGGCCAATAATGAACAAAAGCCACAGACTTCCGAAACTGGAGTTATTTTTCACCTGTTAGTTTTTTTTAAGAAGTTGGTTGTTTTTTAGAAATTCTAATTACTTGGAACTTTAGGAACCCCACGTCCTGATGAACAATACCAAAACAAGAACAGTTGGGTTAGTTGCACAAGTCTTCACACTGCCAAACAAAATAAAACAATAAAAAAAAGATCGTAGAAGAATTCGAAAAGTGATAAAAAAAAATCGATATGGTTCTTACCATGTGGATTTTTTTTCATGGGCCTTACTATATGGTATTTTTTTTCATGGGTCATTTTGGTTGGCAGTTTAAGACTGAATGCAACCAACCCAGATGTTATTTTTTTTTTGTTTTGTTCATCAGGACGTGGAGCTCCTAAAGTTCCAAGTGATTAGAATTTCAAAAAGAAATTATTACTAACTTTTTCCGTTTTCTTATTACGTAGTCAGTTTCGTAGGTGGCTTACGGGACATAGGGTAAGTACTCCTTCGTAACCAGTTACGTAGACGTATAAAAAAGTCCGTTTTGGAAACCAGTTACGTAGAAGTATAAAAAAAGCCGTTTTGGAAACCGGTTACGAAACCACGGTTTCCTAGACGGCCGAAGCGGTTGAACATTACGAACATTAACTATCCTAAAGGCAGCACTTACTGGCACTTCCATCTCGTGCACTGTATCACACATTCACACGGCACTGCGTACACTTTGTTTTCAATTTATCCCCACAAAAAAATAACCAGCGGCGTTAGGCCTGGTGATCGTGGAGGCCAAGGCACCCTCGTACTACCGCGGCCAATCCATTGGGATCCGCGCGTCGAGGTAGTTCCGAACATCACGTGCAAAGTATGCCGGTGCTCCATCATGCTGGAAGATACAGCTCTCGGGCAGCTCACAGATAACCATTCGCTGCTCGAACACACATCGTCATTTCATAATACACGCTATTACCTAAGGGTGACGATATTTTCACGATAATTCACAAAGATCACCTACGACAATATCACAACTTTACACCGACACGGATAGAGAGCGACTGATTGCACACTAAAACTTCACTTAAAAGTTCGGACATCCTACTATCCTAGTACTAAGGTAACTAACCCAATTACTGTACTTGTCATTTTTATTTTTTATCAATCCCGCAACACAGTGTAGCAGTCCTGGTACATTTCGCAAAATGGGTTCCGCATGTTTGTTTTACTTCAAAACTCACCGTAACATAAAAAGTAGGATACAAGTTACCTACTACAAAATCCTTATTCTATCCTTAATCTAGATTAAGCAACTAACAGTTGCTTAATCCAGATTAAGCAACTGTTAGTTGCTTGTTGTTAAAGAAACTAACATACGTAACTAATAATAGGTACAATGGGAGTATGTTTTTTCCATAAAATCATACTTTAAATATCAGATAATAGCGTTCTAAAAAATTGTAGCCCATTGTTCTAAAATAACATCACTTCTGTAATTCTCGAAGGGTTCGGGAGAGGTGTGTTGTTACCTTAGCATTAATAACAACTTTCTTGTAATTAGCTTTAACATTATCTTTTATTTGTTTTTAACACTTACATAAAGGTCAAAGAATTGAAAGTACAAATATTAGGAAACTACAAAAGTACCGTAGGTACCTACTAATCCAATACAAAGAACGATTTATTTGATGTAAAAGTGAACCCTAAATTACTTTCTTAAGCAACTTATGTGCCTCCTGGTATAAATATTGCCAAAGGGTTCAGTACTAATTAGGATATTATTTAAAGCTACAAAAGTACCGTAGTTGGTTAAACCAATAAAAAGAAGATTTATTTAATGTTAAAATGAACCCTAAATTACTTTCTAACGCAACTGATGTGCCTCCTGGTACAAATATTACCAAAGGGTTCAGTACTTAATTTTATTTTATTAAACATGAATCATTAACTATTTGTGTAGGTAAGTCTGTAGTTACTTCTTACACAACTTAAAAAAAACGAAATGAAATTTAATTCAGACCGGCTACAAAGAGCGCTTCCGCGGCGTCTTTGAATTTTGATTTATTTCCCGTAACCGACCGCAAATGCCTCTAATTACGCAAGAGAAGTTATTAAAAGTACTAGGACTTCATGAGCAACGGAAGTTGTCCTCCTATCCTGACAGCGTTAATCATGCACAATCATAATACTGAACCCTAATTTCTGTACAAGAATTACGTAGGTACTATGCAGTTTATTGGAGGATTCAAAGGATAGGAAAACATCTTTGTGTGTGTAAACACACAAAGATGTTTAGGGTAAATCAGATAGTTGTAGGCACATCGCCGCGTCGCTTATTTTTTACGATTATTGTGATTGTGACATATTTTTTTCACAAGGTGCGTAGTACTCTCAACAAGCGTGTGTATGACAACATGTATGAATGTAAACGAGACAAATGAAGTACCTATGTAAGAATCGTAGCAAAAGGCACTCTGTAGCTTCTGCCTACCCCCATGGGAAAAAGGCGCGAGTTTATGTATTTATGTATTTTTTTCACATTCATAACTGGCATAGCTCGTATGTTTTAATTTTAATACCTACTTGTGATTGAGATCGTGAAACTCATTTATTTTTCTTGATTATCCCTAATATTTAAGTCACCAGGTAAGCAGCCAGGATTTACTTACTTTTTCATCACATTTAATATCTCAAAATACTGATACAAGTGGATTTATCAGATCCGTTTATTGACACGTACTCATGATGTTTTAAAATTGCACTTGGATCTCAATGGCCGTATGATAATAGATAAAGATAAAATAATAAAAGTAAAGAAATTAAGTCATCTGTTAGTCGGTCAATTTATTCAAGTTATAAGTTAGTTAGTTATAAGTTCTTATTTTCATTAATTTGGAAATTACGAGTAGGTACTAACTACACTGCATTACGAGATTCATAAAAATAAAAATGACAAGTACGGTAATTGGGTTAGTTACCTTAGTACTAGGATAGTAGGATGTCCGAACTTTTAAGTGAAATTTAGTTAGTGTGCAATTCAGTCGCTCTCTATCCATATCGGTATAAAGTTGTGATTGTCGTGCGTGATCTTAGTGAATTGTCGTGAAAATGTCGTCACCCTTAAGTAATAGCGAGTATTACGAAATGATGTTGTGTGTTGGAGCAACGGATGGTAATTTGCGAGCTGCCCGAGAGCTGTATCGTGAGCGATTTATCGACGGAAGACCAGTTGCTAATCGCCGGTCGCTGCCATCGGCGGCATGTTTCAGCCGCATGGTACATCGATTACACAGACATGGCACATTCCATGAGCCTGTATCGGAAGGTCGGCCAAGTTGGAGGGATCCTGCCTTTGAAGACGCTGTGCTGGAGTATTTTGAACGTCTTCCACGTAGTAGCACAAGACGAGCTGCGTTAGTGCTGGGCGCTGCAAGCCATATGGAGGTATGGCGAGTGCTGCGTCAAGACCAACAGCATCCGTACCACTTTCGGCCCACTCAGGAGCTTACGCCAGTAGATTTTTTGCCTCGTGTTACCTTTTGCGAGTGGTATCTAAGGCAGACAGAAGCCTCACCAGAATTTGCTAACAAAGTGCTTTGGACCGATGAAGCAAGTTTCACGAGAGCGGGAATTAATAATATCCACAATGACCATGTTTGGGCACACTCAAATCCTCATGCTTCATCGCAGTCGTCATTCCAACACCAATGGCGACTTAACGTGTGGGCTGGCATAATTGGCGATGTTCTTGTGGGGCCAGTTTTTTTACCACAAAGTCTCAATGGGCAGAACTACCTAGACTTTTTAAGACATCAGCTCAACGATGTGCTTATGGTCTTACCCGTCGCTAGATATGTTGATCTTGTGATGAACAATAACATGACCTTCCAGCATGATGGAGCACCGGCGCACTTCGCACGTGATGTTAGGAACTACCTGGACGCGCGGTTCACTCAATGGATTGGCCGCGGTAGTACGACGGTGCCTTGGCCTCCACGGTCACCAGCTGGATTTTTTTTTGTGGGGGTACATTAAAAACACAGTGTATGCAGTGCCGTGTGATACCGTTCAAGAAATGGAAGTGCGAATAAGTGCCGCCTTTAGGAGTGTAACCCCAGATATGCTGCGTAATGTGCAACGGCATCTGAAGGAGCGTGCGGCCTTGTGCGTACAACACCAAGGCCAGCATTTTGAACCAGCCCTTTAAAATGTAAGTTACCTACTTTATGCATGCATGACACTAAACAAAGTTATTCTTATTTTTAACGCAATTATTACGTTTTCCTTAACATCGAGTGTGTACCTATCTCATCACGCCCGTAAATTCGTTAAAAAAATTGTATTACGTGCTGTTACAGTTTAATTATGTACCTATCTACTTTGAACAACAAATAATTTACGTTTCATCATACTGCCGCCGCGCGCCACCTGCGGTACGCGTGTACTAGGCGCACAGAGCCACAGTGTCACCACAGACGTCCGGAAGAGATAGTACAAAATCATCAACTTATTGGTTGTTTGATCCTGCCGACAGTCGCGCCGCCGCCGGCGCCGCCGTGTCTGTTAGGCAGGGCCCGATAGGTTTGTACTAGGCGCGTAGAACCCGGAGAGATAGATATACTTGCCGGACAGGATTATGACCCCCATAGTGCGGTGACATGTTTGTTATGATTTTGCATTTAATAAACTGTCGATATTAAATAATACCGTGAAGTTTCAAAGTTGTTAGTAGGAAGCTGAAATTTTGAGGAAAGACTCGTTATTAAACACTCTATTCACCCTGTTTGTATGTATATACCCTTTCCGTTACACCCTGTATATAACAAAAAAAAAATCTACATATCTGCTGTGCATCTGTCATTTTGTGTTGTCAAAACAAAAATCAGATTAGGGTAGATCTCCAGAGGAATTTTTTTTCGTGTCAGACTGGATAAACCCACTTTAAAACCGAAAATCGTTTTTAAAATATTTTTTAATATACAGTTTGGTATCCAATCTACATGGTACAAGACTAATATTATGAATAAGTTTATTTTAAATATTTAAAAAAAAATCTTAAACCCTAAAATTCTGATCGCTCTGGGTTGACCCGACTCCCGATTGAATGAATAAAATATTTTTTAACTTTTTGATAAGAAGGTTCATATGAAACAACTTGTTTACATTACATAACAAATGGTTAATCTTCATCGTAATAAATATTTTAAGTTATATTAACAATACTTTTGCCACAATTTGAATTTGAAATCGTGACCGGGCATTTTATCTCATCGCTCTGCGCTGAGGTAAAACATCGCGCTCATCCCTAGTTACGCGTTATAGACACTCTATTCCCCTCCCGCGGGGTAACCCTGGCAGTAGTCTAACCGCCGAGGAGGAAACCTGTGTGCCACGAACCAGCACTCCAACATTACGAAGGTAAGTTTATGATTGCTCTGGATTTGGTTCTCGAATTTTATGATTGCTATGGCACGTTATTTAAATTAAACAGTAAGCTTATGAATGTGTCTGTTATGTGAATTAAGTGATCGTTGTGGTGTTTTTTATGAGACGTAATCATAACTTTCTACTGCTTTTAAATTCGGCTATATTTATGATTTTGTGACTTTTTCTGATCGCTATGGCTGTGATTGCTCTGTCCAAAAAGAACAGAGCAATGATATTTTGCATTAATTGTACGATATAAATCTATTGTAAGTAGTAGTAACAATGACAAACGATGAACTATACATATGACCTTTAATTTACAACCATTCCTGGGGGGTTTCTTTGGGTAACCTAAACCCATAAACAGATATTGACGTACTTTACCTTGATGATATTTTTGTAATGGCATTTAACTAACCACAACTGTAACCCTTTCTTCTCTAAAATTTAATGGCAACTATTTTTGCAGGTTGAAATCATGCCTCGGAATAAATTATCTGCGAGTATTGAAGAAAAACGTCTTAGAAAGAAATTGGCTGAGCGTCGTAGAATGGCCAAGATATAATATGATCCATATCTAAGACGCACAATGGCTTGTAAAGTCAAGAGAGAGTTACCATAGGCAAAAAGCTCGGGGCACAGTACTACCAATGAGTGACTGATCTATTGACTATAAAATTTAATTAGGTACTCCAAGTATTTCCGAGGTAGTTTTATCTTCGTTGGAAATTAATAACACCTTGACAAAGGTTGCTGCAGCAGAAGATTTACCCGACTCCGACTCCGAGTACCATACAATTATCGGAGCTTAAAATAAACCTTAGTTTTTAGTTTCCTGATCAACTAAGCCTTATGAAAATTGTATATTTTTAATTTGTGTTAAAATTTGTATCATTATAATTTGCAAACAATACTTTATTCTGATCTGACCATCTGAGTTGCATTTTACTTTGTGTTCTTATTTTTAATTCTTCACTTTCCACTAAAGATATACTTAAGGAAAATGTGATCATTACAAATCACTTACATATCTTGTATAGACTGTTATTTTAGTCATGATTCTAAGTTCTATTAAGTATGATGATTACAAATAGTTACGATTATAAATTGTTCATTTTTAAGAATTTTATTTTGTTCTTTGTAAACGTTAGTTCTCTTTAATAACTTTTTCAAAACTGATATTGGATGAGTCAAAATCATTTAATAACTATTAAAGACTGTACGTAATATTGGTGGATTTCAAAAGGTTTTTAATGTTGTCTCATTTACCTAGAAGTGGTTTAATTAAGTTCAAATAAATGAAACTAAGCCAAAAGTTGATCTTTATAATTTTGTTAATTTGTTATTTATTTTTAATATGGAAGTACTTATGACTGATAATATGCCTTGACCTTTTTCTAAAATAATACATTTCTCTTACATATAATAATCTTGTTACACGTACACTGAACATGACTTAAAACGGCTAAATAAATAATATTTTATCATTATTATTCATTTTTGTTTCACTAATTTCACCATTTATGATCGCTCTGGCACCAATTATGATTGCTCTGGTCGCGAAATTTTTTGAACTCAAATATTTCCTTAGCCGTTTGTGTAAATTGAAGGCCAATAATAAAAATGTACTATTTGAATATCATTATTTTTAATGAGATACATACCATTATATATCAATATCTGAAAAGCACCAGAGCGATCACACGAATACGCCCGTTTTGAAGATTGACCCATTACCCGTTTCTTTCGAGTTGCGTGAAAGTGTTCTTCTAAATTCTTTGGTTTATTTCAAAGATTTTATTAAGACATCTGCCGCATATATTTCAAAAATGCCGTTGTATTAATAATTGCACAGCACGATTTAAACGTTATATACGAAAAAAAATGGTGTCCGAGATACTAAGCTGGAGACTGGCGCCAAATGATCCATGTATGGATCTTTCTTGAGGTGAGTGATTTAGCTATAGAATCAATAATATTTTAATGTTTACGTCCCGAAATTATGTTGTAAGTGTAAACAATCACTTCCTCACTTCGTGTCTGGGTGCTATTTATCTATAGTATGTATTTAGAAATATATAAGTATGTTTATCAGCTGTTTAGTACCCATAACACAAGCTCTCAAGCTTAACTTGGGACTAAACTTGACCGGCTTCTAAATAACTGCATTCGATTCGTTTTCAATCTACGTAAGTATGACCACGTTTCCGCGCATCGGGCACTTTTAAAATGGCTACCTATCCGTCAGCGCAGAGCCTTGAGGGCTTTGATAACCCTTTTTTCGCTACTTAACAATCCCACTTCTCCCTTTAAATATTTATGCTCTGCGCACGCTTTGAATCTTCGATCCACGAATAATCGTCTTCTACGATGTCCTTCTCACCGCGCTGGTTTTATTCACTCTTCCTTCTTCGTCCAGGCGGTTTTCCTTTGGAATGCGCTCCCTCTGAACCTCAGGATGGCAACTAGTCGGTTCACAATTAAAATGAAAGTTTGTGAACATATGCGTAAGATGTTGGCAGGTTCATCGCTGGGTTGATTGGTATTCTGAATAGTTGTTCGATAAAAACGTATTTTTATTATCTCTCTCGACCATGTATTTATTCTGTTTAAGTATGTAGGTATGTATCTGTGTATTTATTTTGCTTCAGTATGTACCTATGTATCTGTGTATTTATTTTGTTTCAGTATGTATGTATCTGTGTATTTATTTTTATGTGTCACTTTTTGTCCCTAATTTTTACCCTGTTGCACCTACCTCGTTCCATCTCTGCACCACCTTAAGGTAGACTGGTAGAAAATGCCTAAGGCATTAAGTCCGCCTTTGTACAGTTTTTTTTACTTGTGCATAAAATTTTAATAAATAAATAAATAAATGGTGTTGTGTGAAAAAAATTGGAATATTTATTATTATTACTATTTTGGCGATTCTTCCGCCGACATAGCGGTTTCAACGGTGGTCCTGCTACGCGTGTAAAACGCCACCTGTTAAGATCCTCTTACATAGGTACTTCTATTTATTCTTATTCTTGGGTTATTTTTCCACAATTCCTTATTTCTAGGTAGTGTCGTGTGAATGGGACTTGTATTTGTAAAGGACATATAATATGTATTGCAGTATCGCTCGAGGGTTTCACAAAGGGCGTATCGTTGTCGAGTGAAAGCTATCACGACTGTTTGTTGTAATAAAACGCCTTCCACTTAAGGCTTTGAAGGGTTTTTATTTTATTGCGGTAGCTTGAAAGCAAATAAATAACAAATTCTCAGGATTCATATAAATATATTTTTGTGTCATTCATACACATTCATATAAATATAGACTAGTTCTATAAAGGATGGAAAGGAGATCGTTGCACGTACTAACAACTTATTATGATTTAGAAACTATTGAGGTGTTTCGTCAGTTTTTTCCTAATTTTTACGTTGTTTTCTGATGTTATTTTTGCTTAGAACTAAATGGTTTCTTTTAATTTTTCATCCGATACTTGTGTCGTAGTGGTCTATGAGTTTAATTTAGTGCATTCCGCTGCCGCTTTAATATTGCTATATTATTCTAGATGGCGTTACTCAATGGAGACATGGGATCTAAGATTTTCTTTGACATTTTCTTCGTTTTATCCTATTTTTTACTTTGTTATTTTGACCTAAATCGCCTAGGTATTTTTACTTCCAAGATCTCTGCTTTGAAATCATAGCAGACCAAAGTGACAGCAAAATAGCACAGCACATGATTTTCACTTTTTTTTTTAATATTATAAATCAGTGCTTGACTGCATTCCCACCTGATGGTAAGCAGTGATGCAATCAGTGATGGTGAAGCGCACTAGTTTATTAAGAGCCTATTCACTCTAGCCTTGAACACCTAAATTATAATCGGACGGGAAGACTGCAGCAGGCAAGTTGTAGCACTTTGCAGTTTTGTAACATATTAGCCTGATATAATAGTGCATGGTAACCTCCCCGAATGTATGGTACCTACTCGAATATTCATGGAAACTAATCGATTACTAATTTTCATTAGTGATCGATGTGAAAACCGCACTTCGCTCACCTTGATCCTGCTTTATTTGTACACTGACCAGAAACTATTCTGCGCCACGTCTTGTAAATACAAGGCCAAGTCTGTTTCGCTCATATTTCATGATTTTTATGTATTTACCCGTGTAGGTAAATACGCTAATATAAAAGTTGGCCGACGACCGGTAACATAAACGTTTGAGATGTATACAAACTCCATCATTTATTAAACCATACATAAGTACAACATTTTACAACATTCACCTTTGATCAGCTATTAAAAATAAATGTTTCACTATGAATAATATGAATCTTAGTTAGCTGTGTGTGTAACAATATTTGTAGGTATTTAATTTTCGAACAACGTGCAGTTCGCGACAAATTGAACGGCGCCGGCGGGAAAACAACTGAACAACTAATTTTGAAAAAAGGAATGTCATAATATATTTGAATTTGGAACTCTTAATAGAACTCAACGGTCATAAGTATTATAAGTAAGCGTGCTAAATCGGGCACTCAATATTCTAAGCTTCACACCAATCCTGGGGCTCGAGTCTGCTATTGCAATCGTATCTCAATGACCAGTCATTGATCGAATATTTGACAACTTTGACAGTTTTTGTATGGGAAATGTGTCATAAGTTTGACGTTAAACGCCAAAAATCGATCATTGACCGGTCATTGAGACACGATTGAATAGCAGACTCGACCCCCTGAAGGCGCCGATTGCGAGTAAACTAACTTATAAGGTAAAATATTATTGAAGCAGAAACAGTAAACGTTAAGTACGACGCTCGCTCACAGTTGACGACTAACTCAACAAGGAAATATTATACACCAGCTTTACATAATTACGTTTGAAATCTTTAAAGTTGTATTCCTACGTCCAACCTCTAAAAACTAAAGTACATCTAATTCCCACATAATGAGGAAGTTACCTTTATAACCCAACAGGAATGCGCATAAAACTAGGCTATAAAATAGGCCAGAATAGTCAGACTTTAAATACCAGATATGAGGTTTTTATTGGTCTTTTATAGCCAGCAGGACCATTTGGCCCCAGTGATATTGGCAACACACAAAGTTTTTAGACGATTTTAATATTAGAACGTGAATTATGTGGTTCGGGATTGTTTAAGTAAATTGTTGATTCGTTGGTGCACACATTTTGGCAAGTTCTACGACTTCATAAAAGTCATCACCTATAAAATTGTTATTAATTTGAAGAAATTCAGTTTCGGAATAGCTTTAGCCAAAGAACGTTGGAATCAATTTTATTATTATGAAGACTTGTAATTTCATATGTTTTTTTTTCACAGAATCAATTTCTAGGGTTCCGTAGTCAAGTAGGAACCCTTATAGTTTCGCCATGTCTGTCTGTCCGTCTGTCCATCCTCGCTTAATCTCTGTGACCGTTAGCACTAGAAAGCTAAAATATGGTACCATTAGGTGTATCAATCACGCCGACAAAGTGATAAAATAAAAATTGCAAAAAAATGTTTTATTAGGGTAGCCCCCCCATATGTAAAGTGGGAAGTGATTTATTTTAATTTCAACTATAACATGTGATATATTGTTGGAAAGGTATATAAAAATGAATAGGGGTTTACTAAAATCATTTTTGATAGTGTCAATAATTTCGGGAATAATCGCTCCAAAAGTAAAAAAACAATGTGTCGCCCCCCTCTAACTTTGAACCATCACCAAAAATCTGAAATGTAGAACTCTATAAGGACTTTCTAGGAAAATCATTTTGAACTTGGATGGAAACAACAGTTTTTGTACAAAAAAGACAAAAAGTTGTACAAAATAATTTCTGGAATAAGTTTGTAGTATAATCGTATATGCAAGCATTTTTAACACTTATTGTGACGGACGGGAAACTACGGAACCCTACACTGAGCGTGGCCCGACACACTCTCGGCCGTTTTTTTTTGTGGCATGGCATAGATAAGTAAACAGGTAGGTTAAAACACCAAAAATATTCAGAAAAACACTCCGAATTCCGAACTCCAGTGTTGATGTTGATGTTTTAAACACCCGGAGTGTTAAACTCAATGAAATAAAAAACAAAAATATATTGCTTTACTTACATTAAACTTATTTGACATACATAACGTCACGCCTGCAATCCCCAAAGGGCCAGGCAGAGGTGTACCTGGCAGTACAACCACATTTCGCCAGTTATGTTTAAGTCTCATGTAGGTAATAGGAGGCGAGCCTATTGCCATTAATCGGGCAGAAATCCAGACTCCGGGCTGCTACTGAGAAATTCCAGATGAAAAAACTCAATAACTCTTTGCCAGACCTGGGGATCGAACCTGGTACCTCAGGATCTCATCACCCATTGGTGAGCCCCATATTTTTAACCGACTTTAAAAAAAGGAGGAGGTTCTATGTTCGTGTGTATGTATTTTTTTTTTTTTTTTTTTTTTTATGTATGTTACCTGATTTCTCCCCCATTTGTGGACCGATTCTCAAAATTCTTTTTTTGTTTGAAAGAGTATACTCCTGAGGTGGTCCCATTTTAATTTGGTGAAGATCTGGTGCTGATCTTCGGAGATATACAACGGAACTCTTCAAAAATAGACGGCAAATCTGTCGTGATTGCTAGAATCGCTTGGATGTTTATTGTTTATACAACATCATGACGTATCATCACGCCTGTATGCTCTGAGGGGTACGCAGGTGGGTACAATATACCTAGATTTCGTCAGTTAGGTATGTTAATTTTAATTTTTAGGGATAAGTGGAAAACCCTATTATCATGACATGTATTGTTAACAATTAAGAATATAAAATAAATTCATGGCAAATATTTTTATGGCAACAACTAAAAATGGAAAAATAAAAAACTTTTTTGCAAAAAATAAAACCGACTTCAAAAAAAACACTAAACGGTGTAAAATAACTCTAAATTCGGAAGTCGGTGGCCCATCATGAGTAAGACAAACCCACCAAAGCCACAGAATTCCGAATTTAGAGTTATTTTACACCGTTTAGTGTTTTTTTTGAAGTCGGTTTTATTTTTTGCAAAAAAGTTTTATTCTATTTATTTTTCCGCTGAAGCAACGTCGTTGGCAGCTGGTCAGACTGGGTGTAACATTCGATTAAATAAGCCAAAGTTGGTGTAATATTATTTACGTCACCGCCCGAAATAACTTGAGATGCTTAGGGCGTCGATACACTACTCGAATTGACTGCATACTTTAAACCATTTTTTTTAACTTTTGGAAATTGATTTATTTTAATTTTATAGTAGAGTAGAGCTGTAAAAATCTAAAAATGAGATTAAAGGTGCATACAATCACAACAAAGTTCTCCATCATTACCGTGTATGGAAAAAAAATTACACGATATCAAAGGTCACAAAAATGGGTTTTTTACGATTTTCAGCAAAGCGGGAAGTTTTATCATAAAATTAGCACAGACACAAATTTTATTGTAGTTCTAAAAATTATCATTAAAAAATAAATTCTTTATTTTTGTTGGGTTCGTAAATGGGCGACCGTTTATTACATATCAAGAAACCTTAGAGCCTTGGAAAATACGCTTAAAGCCAATGTTCCCGGTCGTCACAATTAGTCGGAACCACAAAAATCTGACAACTAATCTACTCAAGGGGTGTCGTGTTACCTAGCCACTGAATTGTGAAAATGTGTAGTATAACATTCAGGGTTAGACAAGAGGCCAGCCCCAACAAAGCTAGGAAAAGGGTAGCCTTTTTGCAAATGATGATTAAACTTAAAAGGCAACCTATAAAAGGTGACTGGAAATTAGTGACCGATACTTAAACACGTGACATGAATATGAATAACTTTCCCAAAGAAACTTTTTTTATACTCATTAACTTTAAAATTCAATTACGTCAGAACTGCACAACGGGAGCGGTGGGGTGGAGGGGGAGGCGTGTGACGCTACTACTACTAGTAGATTTTGCCCTTCTCGAGTTCAGACTATCAGCTGATAGATCGTGCCGATTCGTATCTATTGTGAGGCACGAATCGGCACTGTCACCTTTCACTGGCGCGCGCGCGGGGATTTCAAACAGGGTTTTTGTTATTTTAATGTGTTATAAGTTATTGAGTATAAAAAAAATTTCTTTGGGAAAGTTTATTGAAATCATGAATACAATCACGTGTTTAAGTATCGGTCACTTATTACCAGTCACCCTACTTATATATAGATTTTTTTTCACTATATGTAAGTAATTTTTTGTATGAGGGCTTCTAATTTTTAAACTACCTATACCAATGAGTGGAAAAAACAGCTATTACTTATATTTTGTCGAGGTATAGGTCAGGTCAGATAACAGTTCGCAGTGTTAAACCTCACAACAGGCTCTGATGTGGCTAAACCCTTACGGTTACTTAATTCCACGCTTGAGACCGCCATCCAAATTTTTCCTTCAACCCAAAGTAGCTCACGAAAATACCTCGTAATGTAACCCACAATAGAATTAGCATACTATTGTTAGTACAATATTGTGCTTTTTGCTACCAATTGTTATGCAGAACACAGACAAAAGCATCTTCCTATGATTTATTAGAAAATTTTCCCTGAAATGGGACTCAACTGAAATATGTTATACGTATGAATATGAAGGACTTTTGTATGATTTACTGTGTCTCGAGCATGGTGTGAGAGTTGAGAAGATATGAACTTTATACATAAAACGTAACATTAAAATATGCTTCATGCAACATCTTTTCGTCTTACATATTTATCAAGTACAGAGGGCTAGCACATCAAGTTGTCCCAATCTGTCAGATTTCTTTGATAGATTTTAAACTTTATAATAAATATGGAAATTCAATTAATTTCAGTAATCGACTTCAAAAAAAGGAGGGAAAAACACTAACTGTTGTAAAATATCTCTAGTTTTGGAAGTCGGTGGCCAATAATGAATAAATAACATAAGCACCAAAGCCACAGACTTCCGAAACTAGAGTTATTTTATACCTGTTAGTGTTTTTTAATTTATTAAACACCAAGCGGACGCCGGCGTCCGCGCAGTCTTTGTCTTTCTATTGTGTCACTAATTGACACGATTGTAAGGTTAGTAATAATAATTACTGTATTTAATCCATACAGTGTTGGTAACAGGAAAACTTATTACCAAACCTTTACCTTACCTTTATCTTGTTATGAATTCGGTTGGTTTTTTTGTATTTTTTTTTTCAATTTATTTTTGGGAACTCATTTTCAATTAGGAAAATTTAACAGTTTGAGGTGTCTTGAGGTCTGGCCTGGTACATCCAAAGGTTGTCTGTAAGATATGGCTTATAGTGATAAGGTCGCCGATTTTAATACCCTATGTAGCCCATAAAGTTACAGTTTGTAAGTAGTAGTAGTTAGTAGCAGTAAAGTATTATTTTTTATTCTATTCTTGGAAACACTGAAGTCTATTTAAAAATCCAGCCATTATCTAGGTCAGATAATAATAAACATGTTCGGTCAAGTTGATATGTCACAGTACCCAATCCATCAAAAAATGAAGTGTAACATTGCATCAACTATTGGTAATTGTTTATGGGAAGTTTCTCCATCTATCAATAGCCTGGCCACCATCAGTCATAGTTTATGGACACAACTCTAACATAAGCATCGACTGACTGTTGTTACAATGGCGTGCCAAATTATGGACCCATTTTGTGCACTTTGGAATAGGGTCAGTTAAATCATAGAAAAAAAAGAAAAGTTAAATAGTTTTAGAAATATCTCAGTATATTTTTCAGTTTGTTTGTTTGTCTAATACTCATAGCAGAAGCTCTGCTTAGTTTGGGGCTAGATGGCGTTGTGTGAAAGTTGTGAAATAATATTCACTTATTTAAAATGTAAAACATAATTTTTACGGTCTGCAGGGGTATTAGCTATATTTCTATGGCCAATGGCTAACTGGCGTCCAGTTACACACCGAACTTTGATGACAACTGGGAATTTACGAAAAAATGATAAGCATTGCACTTCAAGTGGACTTCAAGTTACGGTGACTATCAGACGGGGTACTGTGCGCTTCATTACATCCCTGCGAGTGCGCTGGACTTAATAATAAATACACACTGATGATTACCAACTAGTTATTTGACAGTTCTCTTTGAACAGTTTGCCCAGTGATCATCACTATGAACTTGAACAGTCAATGGAGATGCGTACTGGCTGATCGATGAAAAAATAAGTATTTTTAAAATTAGCAATGACGGTATCTTTAGGTTTGAGTCAACTTGCCAACATCGTAATTTATTTCTAAGAGAGTGTGTAAATTAAAATGAACTTTCACACATGAACAAGTAATACAGTATTTGTTCACCAATATCATTTTATTTTTCAACTCTGTGTTTTAAATCGAAACCAACGGAGTGGTCCAATTATTTTGCACGCAAGAGCAGTTGCCAAGTGGACTTAGAGCAAACTTTGCCTATTCCATAACTTGCCTAACATGAAAGTGTTGGCTAGTTATTTGACCAATAGGCTCGATGCCGATGTAAGTGTTAAGTACCTGAATAAGAATTCCCAGGACAGACAGTTATTACAAGGATCGGACTAGGTACAGCATATTTACCTAAATCTAAAGGTAGTAAGTAACATAAACCAATTAATATTTATACACGGTGTTTTTTTAATTGTCTGACAAATTTTTACAGGGTGTTCTACCCATGAATATGAACAACTTTTACTATGGGACCAACTTGGAAATCAAGAAAATAAAATCTGCTGTTTCATACATTTTGGTGGAGTAGGTATCTTAGCGAACTTTTGTATGCAACAACCGTTTTTTTTCGTAATTTCTGAGTTGCGAACACCGTGTTTAATAATATGAATTAGGAGATTTTTAATATTTTTTCTGTATCGAGGTGTAATTTATGTATATGTAATATTTAGAAATATATCAGTAGGTATGTTTACCACTCGTGTCGTGCTCATAGCACAAGCTCTGCTGGTTTTGGGACTTTATGGTATTGTATGAAAGTTGTAGAATATTTATTCATACAGTGGATTTCAGAAGAGGTTTTATTCACTCTATGTTCTTACTTCATCGCACTCCTCGGCGTTTCCGACCTCTAGTTATTAGTTACCTAATATCCGATTTAGTTGCTAATAAGACTAGCATCAATTGTCTTGTATATGAAGTCATGAGCTATAGCTGTATATTAATTTGATAATGCCAATATTGTTTGGCCTGATTCAAGCAATCAACAGCCATATAACAATGTTAGAGCTGCTATAAATTGAATTCAACGCAATCATGTTTAAATTTAATAGGTGCATTGCATGATTTAGATCAGACTAACTTAAGCAACGGCGGACATTTTGTATGAATTACTATAACAGTTTACCCAGTTTTTGCTGTACGGTATGGCGTTTGAAAATACAGCAGGCCTAGCCATATTACAAAATTCTATTTCTATTATAGAAAGAAAATGGTGTATATTATGGAATCAGCAGTTTGTCAACTGTCAAGTGTATTTCATTTTCAGCTATATTACAAATTCTACTCGTTAACAGTTGACAAACAGCTGATTCCATATACGCCATTTCTTTCAATTGTCGCCTTATCGATTACGATAAATAGAAATAGAATTTGTAATATGGCTTGGCCTGCAGGTTGGAATCCCGCGTCGACGTGTACATAATTGTGGACACATGCTGCGGGGCATTATTCGTTTTTTTTGTTGCTTTATTCTTACTTTTTATCTAACCTTATGAGGTTTTTCCAACCAAGAGTTATCCGACGAAAGTTTTAACTGATGTTATTTTCATTTTAAACAAATTATATTCTAATAATACAATAACACTGCGTTAAACTGTCTAAAATCGTAAATTAAGTGCAAAAACCAATTAGATTTCTAATGAAAGAAGTGACTAATTTGCTTATCTATACTAATATTACAAAGAGGTTAAGTTTGTGACGTTGTAGGCGGTAATCTCTGGACGAGTATGAACTGAATTGATTTTAAAAATTCTTCTACCAAGTGTAATGATATATTATAAGAGTGGCATGATATATTTTATTTTTAAAACTATAAAGATGGATGGATCGATATCAAAGTACGAAATGCATGCGAGCCAAGAGCTAGTTATGAATAAATCTCATAAGTCATAGGATTGGATCTGAATCATGTAGGGATCACATGATGTCCGGATGTTCGAAGGTGTCTTTTCCACATATAAATAATATCCAACTTCCTTAGTTATTTTGAAATGAACGATAATATATCAAAGTACCACATTATAGTGATTTCTTGGTATATCCTGCCAATGGAATGATTAATTAAGCTGAAGGAGATTAATGGCGTAAGTAACCATGTAATTAATTTAATGGGTGCCCGTTGGCTTGGTGGCGACGTAAACTAATTCAACAACATAAAGCTTTCGTCGTTAAAGTAACCTGTCTTATAGGCACCGGCTCCATTGGAAATTTAAATCATAATAAATCATCATAATAATCATTGTCTAACATTGTATTCTATTAGAACTAAGTAACTTTAGGTGATGTTAAATTATATCAATGACTGTAAATCGGTTAAAAAACACCAATATCACCAAGATCGATGTTTCCAAGCTAACTTATTGCAGAAGAAACACCGATACAAACTCAGAGTTACGAGTTTCTTTAGTTCATACAATAATATACGTTGACGTTGGTCTTCGAATGATCGATCTTGATCGTTCCTGTGCGTGTCCTAAATAAATAGATTTTGTTTCTTTCTTTATCTTTCTTTTAAAGTAAGTACCCAAGCAGCAAAAACTAGTACTATAAAGAACCATAGAACGTTTTGTAAAAAACGTTCGGAAGTGGCGCATTTATATCTCTGTTCAGTGACAAAATAATTGTATTGCAGTGTTCCTCATGACGAAACAGTCCAATAAAAGTCCTGTAACAGTGATGCAGGTCTCAAAATAATGATGTCCTGACTAGTGTAGGACCTTTTATAGTACTTTTTCATACTATACAAGAGTTTAGTTTTCTTTACCTCACCTTTTTCATTCACCATTCATTATTGTACATTCGTGATAGTGCAGAGTGCAAGAAATAATAAAAATAATTTTACGAAAGGATACAAGTAATCTGAGGTAAGTAAAAAAATATTTTGTTATTATAATAATAGTCTATTACGGTGGAAATTACGTGCGACTGCAGCTTTACTGACAAACTAGGGATAGGTTTACCATGAATTTAAAGTGCGCCCCTCGAATTGTTGAGCTTTTACTAAAATATTTATCATATTAAGTGATTTCAATATTTTAAGAGCCATTATAGTACTTGCCGTGATAATGTTTTCACTGTCAGTCATCGAGGATTCAACCTAAAATTGGGGTTCTGTGTGAGCATGACTGAATATATTTATAATACACATTTTTTTTTACTATTTTTCTGAAGACCATTAATGAAAAAAAAAACTGAATTATAAACTGTTAACTGACGAATAGTGAGAATTGATCATGTAGTTTTTATTTCCTTAGGAAGAACTTACGTACTTATATCAAGTTTTACGTACCTACCTAATGTTTATATTTCTTTGTAATTTCACTGAACTATAAATTTAAAGCAATACCTTTAGAAATTTAAACTGCAGTCAACATTGTATTTTTGCAGGGTACCTAATGGACGCCAATATGGATATCGATATTTTTTTTAGTCGAGACGATTTCATGCTGCTCATAGCAGCATGCAGCAGCAGCAGCTCCAAATTCAATAGGTATTCCTGTGAAGTGAATATTCTAACATTTTATGTTTTTGACATTGTTTTGAGTACCTGATATCGTACAAGCTGAGTTAATTATGTGGGTTGATTTTAACGTGATATCAAGACTGTTAGAAGATGAGAAATGAAAGGTTTTTCTTTTTTAGTTCAAAATAAAGAACCATGTAATTAAAAATATTTTTATTTGTGTACCATCATATATACCTTCGTACTAAACTTTTTGTTGCTTCATGCGAAATATTATAATTAATAGCCCAGTGTTTACGCCATCACGAATTTGTTGGTATTTTACGAATGTTGAATTATTGCTTGAAGATTCAGAAAAATCGCTGGAATAAGGACTCTCTTCAGAAATAATATCTTTGTAAGGCACATTTTGTACGGAACCGTTTCCCGTAATTGTGATTCTAACTTGATTTTGGCTACTGTTATTACTTTGTTTGATGATGAAAAAAAAAACAAAGCTGCTTTTTCAAAATCGTCTATTCACTTATATAAGTTCCACTGCGTTTAGATATTTCTTTTCCAATTCTTTAAATCCATTATTATTTTTTGTTTTTAGGGCAGAGTGCATGTTGCATTAATTCCGTATCAAAATGTCTGAATATTGTTGTAAAAGCGAGCCAATAATCCTTTATGGGACTTAGCTGTCATTTAATAGAAACATTTATCTACGTTTTATGTGCCACTTTTGCGTCATTAAAGTGATAGATACCCATTTATAATACCAAACAGTGCATTGCTAGGCACCAAAAAAGTTGTTATACAAAAATTCTGCTCTATAATAGTGTCTGTGTGATATGCTTATCGACAAAATTATAATATGCATCTAAAAACTATTATAGTACACTAACGTTCTATTAGGCTGCTCTGATATTTAACTACATCACAAAAACACTCTATTGTAAAGTCTTTTGTGACTACTAACGCACAAGTACTATAGCAGCGATCTGAATATCCACAACATCACAATATTACCCTGTAGTTGAGTGTTCATCACTGCTATAACGAAACTACTATTGCAGTACGTTTGGAACCCTTAATACGCTAATCAGATAAATAAAGGCACCTGCTAACAAATTTATAGAGCAATATTATTATGTACCAGTTATATTAGAACTTGCTATAGTACTTGACTATAACGGTTGTATAAAATGGCGTAGTAAACGTTTACATTCTTTGTTTATAGGTATTTTTAGCTCTTTAAGCATTTAGAGCAATTACGTACTGTAGAACGCTTTTATACCACACCCTGGCACCGCTAAAACCTTAATAAATCGTTTATAGAGCTTTTTAGAGTTATGAACTGAAATAATAGGACTGAATTGCTGGTTGGGTAGGTAGAGAATCATAATTATATTGTGTAGACCTTCTTAGTTAATATACACATTTCAGCTCGACTCAGAATACAATTTTATTGGACTTATTAGTCTTAGTTACCAGTTGCAAAGGAGGAAAAAATATCTTTGTTTGAAATGAGGTTCAACCCAAGAATTATATTTGTCGGCGTGAGCGATGGCTGAGCGGTATGGGCCGACATTAGGGGTTTCCTGGTACCAGGTAGGTACATAACGTTGAATAATAATCTTCATTGCAGTAATAACCTTACTTTAATAAAAGTAATCACGTAACATAACTCAGATAGGTAAACAGATAGTTTCGCACTGGACTAGTGTCTTCGTTGGTGTCTCAAATCCAACTGAGCTCTGCCTAGCTTCCACTTCCCAATACGACTCCATCCACGTGACATAGCTCGCGCCATTTGCAAATGACAGCTGACGTCACGGCGTTTACCACAGACTCTGTACTAATGTAATCAACTTCACAACTTCTTATTTCTGAATATCGTTCGCCACGACACGGCCATCATGACCTTCACACGTCCTCGTGTGTCTGATCTGAAAACAAAAACATTCTGAAAGTAATCCGTTCGGCTATCCTGCCGTTAAATCTTAACAACTATGGCTGTACAATATAGCCAGTCTACTACTATATAGCAAGGTCTCAAGGATTAAGGAGGTCACAATAATCCAGCCTTTTAGAACCAATCAGGTAAAATTCTAAGAGGGAATCATCCCATAAAACTCATGAGATCATTTCACATGAGATCATTTAAGACAAACAACATCTTGTGTCGTCACACATAAATTGTTAGTACATAGATTGTCACATAGTCAGCCTGTTCATCGGCTTTTCATAGTCTGCCAGTCCACCGGCCTTTCACAGTCTGCCAGTCCCTCAGCTAGTCATAGTCTGCCAGTCCATTGGCTAGTCATAGTCACTTAGGTTAGTCGTTGCCACTCAGGCTAGTCAGTGCCACACAGGCTAGTCATTGTCAAACAGGCTAGTCATTGTCTGCCAGTCCATCGCCCAGTGATCCATCCCCAGCAGCTAACTATCTCAGCCGCGTAAGTGCTACCCCTCGGAAAGGATAGGCTGCGCATAAAAAGCAGACCACGCGCACCTCTTACATGCTCCGGCGCAACTGGTTCGGTCACCAAACAATGACACTTCATCCATAGAGCATAAGTTAAGTTAGATGAAACGTATTCCAAAACTTTACAGGTAGTCATTAGTAATGACTACTCAGTACACACAATAACTAAATGAACTTTAACTAAGCCATTTTACCAACTTAAACACGGAAGGTTCCTCCAAGACTCATAATTATCAAATTTCAAAAAGAAAACACACTCATGGCCCGGCTGCCCATAGCAGCTAGTGACAATTTATTATTGCCACCCATATCGTCATCACCTCTTGTGATACGACCAACACCTCACCTAGAGTTTGCGACTCCCAGGTCAATACATGACCGTACAAATAGTCTCCTTCGAGACCCGGGTCCCCGCCACACCACTAGCTGCCCATCGCGCTCTGAACAACTCCACACCGAGTTGCAGTTACGACTACAGACTAGTGCGTGCAGTGCGACCAAATAGCCAAGGTATGTGTTCCATTTGCTGGTGGAGGCACCCTCCTCACCATCTTCTACATTAGGCAAATCTAACTCGGCAGATAACTTGGAGGAATCTTTCGTACGCGATCGTGGGCGTACTTATAAGTTCTATTACCAGTCAAAGATTTCAATAGGTAACGATTACCATCAAGCAGTTCTACAATTTTTAATGGTCCATTGTATTTTGGGTCTAACTTCGTCTGATTTCTCTCTTCATTCTGTATTAAAACTAAATCACCAACATTAAATTTCATTACTTTAGCTTTATTTTTATCAAATCTAGATTTTTCGTAAATAGCGCTCTTTTTATGTTTGTTGCCGCTTGCTCTCTTGTCTTGTCAATGTCTATTTCTGGTTCAGTATCATCCAAAGTTACAAAATTTAATGGTCTAGCCACACGTCCTATCGGAAGTTCAAGCGGGCTTGCCCCGGTTACGCGATGGATAGAGGAATTTAAAGCTATAGTTGCACGTCTTCTAACCCGTTTGAACTTCACAGGTTGGTATCTTAAGACTTTACTTTACAACATACTGATCGCCCGCAAGCGTTTAAAAGACCCTTTAAACTTCGGGTAAAGCTTAGTCTAGCTAGGCTCTTCATTTTTAATGTAAACCAAGTTACAAACTCATAAGTTTTGTTTTAGTACTGCCAAAACGGGACTTAGAGAAACGTTTTTCATTACCATTGACCCAAGAAGTTTGATCTCTTTACACGATAGTGGGAATTCACCCAAAGTACCTACTAGATTTAACTGTCAATAATCTACTGACATACGCTCGAAACCACCACGCTTTTCGAGAAGCAAAAACAGGTTTAGAAAAGTGGGAATCACTCGGTCGGATTATCGTACACAGTACTATCTCTACTTCGTGTAGAAGGACAGCGATTTAATCATTAAGAGTTGGAACTTTTGAACGTTACCAAAGTAAATGGTAATCCATCAATAAATCCCGATTGTAATTCAGTCAATAGACGCTCACGACTATCTTGGACAGTCGCCTAGTCGGTGAAACATCGGTTTAAATTATTCAAATGAATTTCTGTCATTAATAAACAAGATAACCTATTGGTACCTACTTCACATGTCTAAGCACAGTATTGAACTCTGCTAATAACTAAACTACCTTGTTTATCCTTCGTTCACAGCGCACTGCGCACTACATTAGTAATTAGAAAAGATCCGACCAATAAGTTACAACCAGTAATTCTAACAGTTCTATTACTCTTTATCATCATTTATAAGCAATGCATACTCAACTCATTAAAATCTGTGCACCAACACAGACCGAAATCGCACCCACGATTCCTTATAGACCCATCGCCACATGTTACTCATGAGGCGGGGTCGAAAGCTTCGAGTATGAGTATACAAGCTATTTTTAAGATTTGGTTTCACTACCACTGTCATTAACTATGACATTCAATTCTCGAGGAACTTTGTGATCGGGGCCTTCATACTTGAATCTAATTTAGTTTGACTTCTTTCAACATTTTCAATTAAAACACAATTAAGCTAATTTAAAACCCTGAGCCTAATATTATGGTCAAACCGACTTATCTTTGCTCAATTTAAAGTTAGGCTAACAACCAGCTTTCTGATACCGTGGTGATATCAACAAGTTTCCATCCGATTTACAAAAAAAGTAAAGGGAATAGCGCCGCACTTGCATCAGTTTGAATTTCAATCTCATTTAAATTGAGAGTTCATAATAAGAAAATAATCAACCAGGTATATAGTCTCTAAAATTGAAACAATTTGTCATCTTATCTGTCAGTGTCCCAATTTCCAAATAAATGGACCAAATTGTTTACTAGTCATCAATAAAAACACTGAGGGTACATTAAAAAAACGAAAAATTCAACTGACGAACTTCCGAAAATATGGTGCTACCTATGAACCGCCTAACATGGTGAATGTTATCAAGAGAGGCAGCTTAACTAAGCTTCAGCTCACCTGTAGCTGTGATATCCGCTTCACAAATGAACACTTCGAAATGTTCAAACCGGCGTTTATTGAATTATTATACACCGAGCAGCCTTTCAATCCTTGCTAAAGTAGCAGGACTTAACAGGGAACTTAACAGGGATTAACTAGGGCAAATAACAGTACCCATCACTCATTAGTTTTTTAACACAGTACCTATCACACTACTTTCCTTTCGTCCGACTTAGTCTGTAAGGTTGACGTCAGAGGTTAAGGCTCAGGTTTTGAAGCCTATTTCTCGGTTCACTGCGATGACTCCAAAAGCAGTGAATGTATCACTCTATTCTTGGTTACGTCTATTTACTTACTGAGTTTTAACTGTCACAACTTCGATCGCTGTTGTATTACAGCGTAACAAAATATGGCTACGTAAATCAAACGTTAAATAATATTTCGATAGCATTATTGTCTTTCCTAAACGCATTCAAATAGCCCTCTGCTAGTTTATTAGGTACTTAACTTCAAATAGCCTATCTAGTTTTGCTGAGAGAATAGGTTTCCCAAACGGAGGCTTACTAAAGCGTCTACGCGCGTCTAGCGTAATAAGCATCTACTAGTTCTTGAACCGTTGCTCGCACTAGTAGCCTTTTGTCTAAGCTAATTTTGTAAGGCGCCGATAGACGTACGTCGTGTACGTACGGTAAACCAATAATAAAAGTATAGCAATATTCATTAAAAAAAGTAATCAGAGGTTTTCTATTTTACGTACCGTATGTAAAGTACCTATCTGGTTAGATTTGTAACTACAATCCACAGCACATTTTTTTTAGAAATAACTAAGAAATACATCGTGACCGCCTGTCACATTATATTTCAAATGATAATTAATCGTAATACGTGGGTACCCCAAAATAAAACAGGTAAACAAAAACCATAAACCAAAGCGTCGCAATGAATTTGCTCGTTAAGTAGGTACATACAGTACGGTCTATTTGTACTTCATAGGTATACCTACATACCCTTTATACAAACGTCTGCATTTAACCTCTAAAATAACGAACAAACTCTGAACGACATCAGTCGATCAAAACAAAAATTACACGACTCACCGGATTGCTGTGCTGTGACTGCCCACAATACCAGCTATTTTGCACGCGTCTATCGACCGCCGCGCCACTGCAAACCCGCTACACTTGCATCTTGCACCTCGCAAACGTTCTTGCTAGAACCCGATGTAGCTATCGCTGCTCGTTCGCCATGCCAGCGCTCCCAGCGCAGCCTTGACAATATCAAGCAAGCTTCGATAATTTTCTTCTAATATATCTTGACGACTTGGCAAAGCACGCCATCCAAGTGGGTAGCAAGTCCTTATCCCACTTCTGATGTCGGCGTGAGCGATGGCTGAGCGGTATGGGCCGACATTAGGGGTTTCCTGGTACCAGGTAGGTACATAACGTTGAATAATAATCTTCATTGCAGTAATAACCTTATTTTAATAAAAGTAATCACGTAACATAACTCAGATAGGTAAACAGATAGTTTCGCACTGGACTAGTGTCTTCGTTGGTGTCTCAAATCCAACTGAGCTCTGCCTAGCTTCCACTTCCCAATACGACTCCATCCACGTGACATAGCTCGCGCCATTTGCAAATGACAGCTGACGTCACGGCGTTTACCACAGACTCTGTACTAATGTACTAATGTAATCAACTTCACAACTTCTTATTTCTGAATATCGTTCGCCACGACATATTTATATTCTTGAAATATCAACCATAAGGTGGTACATAAAATATTACGATAATTTCCGTAGTAATATTTATTTCAATATGTCTTACCTATGTACGCGAGGTGATTCATCAGTGATAACAAATATAAACATAAAATCCTATCCTATCCTAGCCATAAATGTAAAAGTTTCTACAGATGTTTGAATGTTTGAATCGTTAAACAGATTTGGATGAAAATTTGCCCATAGATAGACTATTTCCTGGATCCTACTTATTATTGAAATTAAATGAAAATGAAAATTCAAATATATTTCTATGAATGTAACAGTGTGCAATGAGCACTGCACTGTTATATTCATATACAAGGTGTTTTTTTTTATATCCCATAACTCTAGGGTTATATTCTGTAGGTAAAATAATACTAAAACTCCTAGAATAGATGGTCCAAAAATGCATAGTTTCGGAGATATCATCAATCATAATTAAATTATCAGTTGTTTAGTACCCGTAACACAAGCTCTGCTTAGCTTGGGACGAGATGGCGTTGTGTGAATAGTCGTGGAATATTATTATTAAGTATTATTAATATTATTTTTATTACCTAATTAGTTCAAAAATTGTCACCAGTACGACGAATCTTCGCTACGTTTTTTATGTTAATCATCGTGACTCTGTCGAATTATTTTGTATGATAGTAAAAAAAAAGGATGATTGAAACATAATTCATATGCCAGTTGATTCTTTGATATGGTCTCAATCATACCCTAGAGTTATGGGATATCAAAAAGAAACAAAATATTTAAGGTTACTCTACTTTTGTTTCAAAAGTATAAATAAAATGACTAAATACTATGATCTCAGACGATATACTTAGTTGAGCTAAACTAGGCTGAATGGCATCACTATATTCTAACTTTTCCTTATTCTACGTAACATTCACTTAATTATTAGTAAACAAGATATGTCAAGGTTAGCCTGAAAGTCAGAACAAGACTTTAGAGGTAGGTTTTATAACAATGTGAAACAGAACATGCTTGTTCGTTATTAAGACGCAATATTCCGAAAGACAGCTAACTGTGGAAAATGTCTAATGGCCTGAATATCTACGGTTATATTAGGACCTTTGCAACCCTTAGTGCTTAGCCTAGACCGTTCGCCTCCGTGTTGCAGTAATAAATCACTCCTTTTAAAATTGGAGCTTCGTTAGATGTGTCAGATTTGGTCTCCATTTTTAAAGAAATGCTTTTTATATTTTTAACATTTTTGAATAAGTCCTGAAACAAATTTTACCAGTTTTTTATTTAAGTTTCAGTTATCAATACCATCTTTATTTTGAGAAGGCGAGGTTTGTCCGGGATAAACTCCAATTTGTATAAACTTTGACTCACTTTTGTGAGTACATTTCCAATGGACAGCGATGGAATGAGTTTTTTGACGCCATATTTAAGAGTTAGTTTTTAGATTTTATTTTCATTTCTAGTGTATAAAGTTTAGTATTTGTTTGAATAAATAATAAGATATCTATATTGCCACGTTGTGTAGCAATCTGTGACCAAGGTAAAAGCCAGCTTGTGTCACGCGTAGTGCCGACTTAAGCGTCTTGAAAGAACTTTGAACATTTATAACTCTATACTAGAATATGAACGTAGAAAAGTGATCGATCAATAAAGTTTGAAATAAAATATTACACCACTCCTTTATTCTCCAAGAATTAAAGACACATATTGACTCCGAGCTGTTTAAAATGTCTATAATGGACAAAAAATCTAAATAACATTTTGCTCAATCGGTCAACTCGGACCCAGGACCCCAATACTAAAAACTCGCTATAGTTTCGTTACGTAAAATAAATTCAGCGCAAAACCCGCTTGTATTTTATTTGCATACCCTAGAAAAATGTAAAAAGTGACGCATGTTGGTTGTGATAGTTTATATTATACATAATATATATTGGATCCAATTTCGTTTCCAAGTTATTGAGTATTTTTTAACCGACTTTCAAAAAAGGAGGAGGTTCTATGTTCGTGTGTATGTATTTTTTTTTTTTTTTTTGTTTTCGTGAAACGTAAAACCAACTACTAAAATGGTAAAATGATTACCTGGGCAAGTACCAATGTGACTTTTTAAATTTTTATGTATTTTCTAAGAATATCTTAGACATCATTGACGTCGGTTAAGGAAGAAATCGTGTGGAAACCTCAACTTTTATAAGTCTAAAATCGCCAATCCGCCTTGAGCAAGTGTGGCTTGTATCAATGCTCGGCAGGTTCTCTGTATGAGAAGAGGCCTTTGCTCTGCAGATGAATAGTAACAGGCTGGTACCTATTATTAAAATGATTAAATGTGTTTTTTTTCTTTTTTTGTAGTAATTAGTCTTAATAAGTTTCAGAGGGTCTTAACATCTTTTAATCTCATTACTATGCTCAACATGATGGCTCTATATTTTAAGGTCCTGCGAGTAAGAATTTATAAAGATAGAAGAGAAGAAAGCCTTAATACATAAAGAAGGCGTTGCTAAGGGAATAATTACAGCGATATTTTTGGGCCACTGTAAAGGGAAATAAGATATGAATTAAACTTCTGGATTTCTGCCTATTACTGGGTCGTTGCAAGGCTAATAGTCCATTATTACCGCATAAGACTTTAGGGGTATGCGGAATGGGCGTTTTGAGAAAAATTAAATTTTTAGTCCGACATCTAGATTACAATAAAATATTCGACACGTATTTTTTTTTTCAAATTGTTGGAAAACTGCTTAGGTTAAGCGCATTAAAGTTGAGGAGAGGGGGCTTGTAACGTCATTACCTAGTATAAACTGTACTGGCTAGTGAAGTCATGCGACATTTTGACTCGATGTATCGCCGTTATTTTTTGATTACGTGAAAAAAGAAAAAATATGTGTCGAATATTTTTTGTAAATTAGATAAGGTACTAAAAGTAAAACTTTGTCAAATAGCCCATTAGGGTGTAAAGTTCCACACCCCCCAAGAAAAGGGACGATCTTCCCACCAGACGAATGTTGTGTCTGGTGAGCTACTACTGCCCAACGGCGACGGTTAAGTAAGTTCAATCGCGCGGACAAGATTAACATCGCGATGCAGGTTATTACGTCAGTTAGTTTCAGTTTAGCGAGATAGATGTCGCTGCAGGACAAACCAAAAAGGTAAATATGTAGGAAGCTTTTTTCAAGGGCTATACGACAACATACATAGTTAAAAATGCAATTTAACTGCATGGATAAATAATTACATGTGAAGCTGTTTATGGTGTACTAGCACTTTGCTTTGACATTTTATTGATCCCTTCGTAGTTTTTAAAATAAAATATAGCCTATAATGTTACTTGGTAATAGGTTAGCTTTATAATGGCGGAAGTATTTTTAAAATCGGTTCTGTTGTTTTTGAGTTACATCCCTACAAATAAACAAAGAATTCTTTCCTCTTTATAATATTAGGGTGATTCTACGCTATTTGGATTCCAACGGCCATTAGATTTTTTTTATGTTAAACTAATTACATTGCCGTTAATGTGTGCTTATGCAATAAAGTATAACTTCTTTCATTTGGACCACTTAGTCAATTCACGATAGTGGTTTAATTTTACACATTAACATTATAAAATAGTAACAAATGTATACTCCCCTGGCCTACCCCATTACTGCATTTTTTTCATTTTTATGGCCTAGTACTTTTAATATTTATGGTATTGTGTTTTATTTTAATATTGTGTTATAGCTAATATAACTTTGAAACATATGTTATAACAATACATTGCAAAAGTGTTTATTATATAATTTAAAAAAATCTTATTTTCACGTCACTTGCTAAAAGCGTCACTTCACCTGGCGAAATTGAAAGACTGTGATTTTCACCTAAAAGTGCTAAAGTATATTTTTGACCATAAACGACGCGCGTGGGACAGTGTGAAGTTAAATGCAAGCTAACAGTGTTGAGCACAACTAAAACAATGTGGCGTCAGTTTTCAATTCATTGTCTGAGAACGTGCTTGTGCCAGTAGTTCCAGTATTTCCCTTGGTAAGTATATCTTTTTATATTTCATCGTTAAATAATTGTGAATTTGCACAGTGCAATGTTTAGTGTGTGTAGATGACATTTATTGTGTAAAATGTGGTCAGAAAAACATGCGGTATTACTTTTGGGAGATTATGTCCAATTTTGTCACTTCTCTGGCGTCACTTCTCTGCCAGTTTCTATGCCAGGGAAAAATAATACCATGCAGGGGCAGTGACAATTTTTTTTTGTAAATATTTACTATTCAAAACGGTTTATTTCATTTGTTCTAGTTACGCAGATATCATGTCAAACATGATAAAGAAGCAAACAAGGGATGAGAGGCTAAAAAACCAGATCCAAGCAGAAAAAATACGCTACCAAAAAATTAAAAACAATCTGATTAAAAATACAGAAATACAAGCGAAAGAAAAGCAAAATTTTCAAAAAGGAGAAAAGGGATAAATTAAGTGTATTAAACACGACTGAAAGGGAATGGGCTGATTTTTTTCTGATTTTACTTGGAATTATCTTGAAACCGGACATGGTATCAGATGGGCATGTAGACAAACCTTGCTACAATGGACAACTTTACCAGAGATTTTTTTTTTAAAGTTCTACCATTCATATGTTAGTGATACCTGTGATTTTATACTTGTGGAATACCAGATAAGTGATAAAAAATATAGTTATGCTGCCGTATGCAAGTCTGAATTTGATGACGAAGAAGGAGAGATTATTATTTTACTTTATTTAAAGAAATCTATTAAAGGTGCTACTCTTTTTTGCCAGTTTACTTATGATGAGTAATAGAGTATTCTACAATTTTTTAGAGCTGGTTGATGTGCTCAAAAAGTTAATTATTTATTGTTTAGTATATAAGTAGAAAATACTTAGTTTAACCGAAATTATTGATTCAGTTGTTTCTTAAAATGGAAGTTTACATTTATAATAATGATTTTTAAGTTTACTTGCTAAGATAACCTCTCATAGGTGTATCATTTTACTATTTAGGTAAGCCTTAAATGTGAAATAACACTTTTTCGAGTATTTAATTATTAAAAACTGTTGAACAGTAAGTGTTGTGATTATTTAATAGGAAAAATTACTAATTTTGTTCAATTCACAGACGAGAGTGATATGCATTAATATATATATTATATTATAATAAGATATTATTATTGTTTTATTATTATTTTCATATTTAAATTATTTGATGGTGATCGAAACTTAATTTTTTAAGAACTTAATATTGTGAATATGTTTCAACTGTTAAGGCTGATTGTATTCTATTCATTAAAAATATAACGATAAAGCTATTATTTATTAATTTTATACAGTATTATTAAAATTCCTTAGATAATACTTAGTAGCCTGTCACTTTCCTGCTATAATTTGTCACTACTCTGCCAATAGTGTCTCTCCCCTGATAACACATTTTCCCCTGGAGCCTATAAAATGAAAAAAAAATGGAAATATCTTCTGGCCCTTGTAATTACTTAGGCAAAATAATGCCAAGTAGTTGAATTATTAATATTAAATTAAACAGATGATTTTTTCTTTGGGGACACAAAATACTCAAATACCGTAGAATCACCCATTAATAAAAATGGTATAGATATAGATTATAGGCAGAAGGTACAGACGCCAGCACATCAAGTTACCCCAATGTGTCATATGTATTTCTATGATCGTTTTTGAACTTTGTGTTAAACAGAATAAGGTACATTTTCAATTGGGAATATTTGTCACATTGGGGTAACTTAATGTGCTGGCGTCTATACTTGATAATGATACTAGTCTTGATTTAAGCGTGTTGGCGATTTAAGACTTGTATTAGTTATTTTTAATTGTATTAATTATAAGAGGAAAAATATCCAACATTATCTGTTTTAAAGTTTCCAAAAGTCTTAAACATAACTTGGTGAAATGTAGGTGTTCTATACACTTCTACCTAACCCTTAGAGGAATACAGGCGTAATGTTTATGGTCTAATTATGTGACGGCAGGCACCGTCTTAAGCAAATGTATACCATAGCCTATTCCCAGTAAATACAGGTCCATTAGTGTGCACAAGCCTATAGATCTGAAACGTGTCATTTCAGTGACTGTTGAGGAACTTTCAAAAAAACTGTAAATAAATATTCCACAACTTTTTCACACAATGAATGAAAAAAAAATGAATGAATTGATGAATTGTTATTGTACCTATGATTAATGGATTATGATGAATATTATCACGGTTTATGCACCATCTCGTCCTACCAATTTGTATGCCGCGAAATGCGGCTAAACATGTTAGAACTATTTTAAATATTGTCACTATCTTGCATGCAATGTATACCATGTTTAAACAAATAAAATTTTCTTACTTACTTACTTACTTAATGACATTTAGTCCCAAGTTAAGCTTGAGTGCTTGTGTTATGAGTACTAAACAGCTGTTAAACATACTTATATATTTCTAAATACATACATATTATAGATAAATTACACCCAGACACAGAACAAATGATCGTGCTCATCACACAAACATTTGTCCTGGGTGGGAACTCACGCGACCTCCGGCATAGCAGTCACGGTCACTAACTACTAGACCAACCGGCCAGTCACTAAACCAACAGACCAGTCAATAAATAATAATAATACCAGCCTGTTACTGTCCCACTGCAGGGCAAAGGCCTCTTCTCATAGAGATAAAGCGAGGACATTGATCTACACGCTTGCTCAAAGAGTATTGGTGATTTCAAACTTATATTAATGGTCAGGTTTTATTACGATGTTTTCTTTACCCGACGTCAATCATGTCTAAAATAAACTTAGAAAGTAGGTACAAATGAAACAGTCATATTGGTAGGTACTTGCCCGGATTTGAACTACAACCTCTTGCATGTTAGGTAGGCGCCTTAACTTCTGGGCTATAAGTCCAGATTTGCTCGCGATGCTTACCTTCAGCGACGACAATGATGTCTAAGATAGACAAAACAATGAAATATAAAATGTACTTTCTAAAGTACATTTTTATTTTTAATTATTAATAGACTCGCGTTTGTTCTCTATCACACCTTGATATACCTACATATGGTAAGCATTGAAGTTGTCGACGATGAAGCACTTTTGCCTAGAAGTAACCTATTCACTCTTGACTACACTACGACTCCATCAGAAAATAAATAAATTGAAAAGGTCACAAAAATTTGTGCAAGTACCAAGCACAAATTTTAAATGTATAAAATGAAGCAAAAAATCACATTTAGTCGCTATTTAACTAAAATGAAACCACGGTTCATCGAGTCCTTTCATTTTGAGTTCCCTACCGTAATTGCCTTAATTACCAACATTATCTTAATAGTAGCAATTCACATTCATGTATAATAATATTAGAGGATATCAGCTTACCGTAGCCACTTATGGTTTGAAGTTATTTAATGAATGAAGAAGGTACATATACGTAATTTCACTTGGTGAGAGTCGCGGGAATCCGATGAACGAGATACCCACGGGACTGGTCGTTGTGGAGAGTTTTGGGGAAGGCCCATATCCAGCAGTGGACGTTATTCCGTTGAGATGATGATTATGACGATACCTGTTGGTCTGGTTGTCCGGCTTTAGGGGCTCTGATTTTCCGTTGCGACAGTCAAAGATCTACGAATGACAGTCGGGATAAACAGATTAAAGTGCTTCCGAGACACTCTAGACAATTGAGACTTTTGGGCAAAAAATTCAACTTCATATTGTGTGTGCTACGGCGTAGCTCGCTCGTGCTACGAACACGAAGTTTCGAAAAAAAACACGTTTTGTAGTAAAATACATATTTGAATACCTTTTCATTACAGGTATTAGTAAAGCAAAGATTAATTTTAAACTAGCTTTCGTCCGTGTTAGATCGACAGTTATTCTTAGGAAACCTACTTCGATATTACGCCTGTGTTCGTAGTCTTGAGATTTGATTTTGTTTTACATTAAAAATCAAAATTTTATTTATTTATTTATTTCGAAAAAACATACAACTATCATTACAGTCACCCAATTCGATAGTGTAGTGACATACTTACATCTAATAACTTATAATAGAACTAAAATCTAACCTATTATCTAACCGGCAAAAGTCTCCGACGAAATGATACAGAAGGCAGTCCGTGTGAATTCACTCAGTGAACAAAAAAACAGTCAATCCGTAGTGACACCGCATTGAGCGTACGCAGTGCGCGCGTAAGTGGCGCGTGCTGCAGCAGGTTGGTGCGTGCGGGTCGCACCCACAGCAGCGGCGGCCGTCGCCGTCGCCCCACGTACTTATCAGGTACACACAAGCAAACGCTCCGCAGAACGCCCGGGTTGTGTATTTTGCCACGCAACACTTTAAATAAGTAAGACGTGAGCGCTACTTCCCTTCTTACTTCGAGTTTATAATATCCTACCATGCCAAGTACAAAAAGTGTAGGATACAAGAGTGGATATCCTGGGTACACTCCATACTGTTTTAAGTAAACGAACCGTATAAATTTGTTCTGGATGCGTTCTAACATTAATTTGTATTTCGCTTCATGTGGCGACCAGACGACAGCGTTGCACTCTAAGTGACTTTTTACAAGAGCTTCGTATAATGCTTTCAGAGCACCGATGTTCGTAAATTGGTGTGCTTGCCGTAAGACCAACCCTAAATTGCGGTATGCTTTCTTACAAACTTCTGTAATATGTCTTCGAAAATTGATATCATTAGTAAAACGCACGCCTAGATCCTTAACTTCAGACACACGTTGTAGCGGTGTTTTGTTCATGCAGTATTGGTAATGACTCGGCTTGCGCGCGCGGGTAAACGATAACACAGAGCATTTGGCTACGTTAAAATATAATTTATTTTTCAGGCTCCAGTCTACTACCCTATTTATGTCCTGCTGCAATATCTCATGGTCTGCCGTCTGTTCTATTTTAAATATTAATTTTAAGTCATCAGCGAATAATAAGGGTGTAGATTTATTGACTATTTCCGGCAAGTCGTTTATCATTAAAATAAAGAGGAGAGGCCCCAAATTACTACCTTGACTCACACCCGATCTCGTGAAGTATGGTTCGGAGAGCTGTCCGCCACAGTCAACATACTGGCATCGGTCACGCAAATAACAAGCAAAAAAGGACAATGTGTGCGGTGTGCAGCCTACGCCGGCTAACTTAGCTAACAGGACGTCATTATCTACGGTGTCAAAGGCTTTCCTAAAATCAAAATAAGCAACATCCACTTGTTGACCAGCATCCACCGTCGGTACAATTCGTGACATAAGATCAAGTAAGTTTCCCGTTGTCCCCCGCCCAGGACGAAAACCATGCTGCGCATCGGACAACAGAGCGCTTACTTGCTGATACAGGTTACTGTGGATGGTCGACTCAAACACTTTCGCTGGAGTGCATAATACCGCCACAGGTCTATAATCACTGGGTGCTGACCCTCTACTAACTTTCGGCACGGGAACAACTCGAGTGAGCTTCCAACGATCGGGAAATGTTGCAGTCCTAATACAGACGTTGAATAAATGAAGAAGCGGGTCTACTAACACTGTGCTACAGTCCCTAAAAATATAGGCCGGAATTCCATCGGGCCCTGAAGAACGTTTAGGCGGCAAGCGCGCGAGCGCGCGCCGAACGTCGGCCGGGCGCATGCACGCTAAGTGCGCCCACGCGCCCGGCGCCACATCCGCCGCTGCGGTCGCGCTTGCCGCCCCAACGCTCAGCACGGGAGGCTCCGGATTATAAACAGACTGAAAGAACAGAGCGAACTCCTTGGCACACTCGTATTCTGATAATACCTGACCGTCCTTAATTATTCTCCGATGATTGGAGTCTCCTTTCCTAGCTCTTATATAGCCCCAGAACGCCCGCGGGTCCTTTGCTAAATGTTTCTGCACGCGATTGCGGTACTGATCATGCGCTCGCGCTGTCTCGGCTTTAACTATCGTCCTGTATCGTGCGAACTCCATATAATCACTGTGCGATTTACTTAATTTATATTGTTTATGCAACAAATATTTAATTTTTATATCCTTAATAATTTTAGCTGTATACCAAACTGGATACCTGTATCTATTATTTGTAAAATTAATATTTTTAAGAGGAACACATTTATCGAAAATTTCATATATCTTATTATAAAATAAATTTAAAACTGCGTCCGGATCGTGTAAACAGTAAATCTCGCTCCAGTCTATTTCAGCAAATAAATTATACATTTGATTAAAGTCAGCTTTATTAAAATTCCATAATTTACGAGTAATCGAGAATTTAGATAGCAAGTGATCTGTACGCGGCGATCTATGAGAAGAGGGCACGGGAGACGGATGAGACGCGCGCGCGCCCCTCTCGACGCACACCGTAAGCGGTGGATGGTACTCATCCACGGGCTGTAGGCCCTCGTCTGCCGCGCTAACCGATACGCCACTCCTCGCGCTCAATACGAGGTCCAACTGTCTGTTGTTACAGTTAGGTACTGCATTACACTGAGTGAATTCACAGAAGGCCATGAAGTATTCATAATAACTAAAAATAGTGTTGTTACACGAATACATATTAAAATCCCCTAATATAACTAAATTACTCTTATATTTAACAGATATATTCTCTAGAATACTAAACATCAACATATATTCATCTACTTCAGCCTGCGGCGGAATATACACGGTACAACAAGTAAATAAATAACAGTTTTGTTTATAAACAGCAGCACAAATTAATTCGAACTTTTGACAATCTAAATTGACGTCACTTGGCAGAGATACCTGTCGCAGCTCGTACCGCGGTGTGGCCACTAAAAGTACGCCTCCTTGCTTGCGACCATCCGCCCGGTCACATCGCAATATTTGGTATTCGGGAAGCACAAATTCTGCGTTTTTAATAGATTTGTTGAGGCCCGTTTCGGTAATAGAAAATAAATCGGCACCTGATGATTCCAGTAGTGACAAAAATTGTGTCGTCTTAGTCCGTAGTCCCCTGACGTTTTGATATAAAATATTGAAATGTCTATTCTGTTTGCAATTTGTTTGCGTTGGTAGGGGGACGAAACCAAATCCATTCTGAGAATTCTACATTGACTGGCCATACTTCTGGATCACAAAGTTTTTCGTAATTACTTAATGTAACACCAACCTTGAACGAGGCGTAGTCTCGCTCCGTTTTTGGTTTCAACTTTTCAATAACAACTTCCGAGTCACTTCCTAGTACCGTTTTGATATGGTCCCTTAGATTGTCTTCTGTTGTGCATTTATCCAGTCTCCAAACATGCAAAAACTTTTTGCGTTCGACTGCTTTTAGAGAAGCAATCGAGTTATTACCCCCTCTTTTTATCGAAGTCTTGTAATTTTTTTTAACCTCAATCCAGTCATTATCATCGCCAACTTTCATATCCGCTGCTTTTCTGGCCACGGCCGCGTAACTAGTCTCCACGGGTTTTGACTGTGTAGTCGCCTGCACTGCGTTTGCCTTATTGCTAATGTGAGACGATGCCGCCAGGATAGAAGTACGCTTTGGTATTATAGATACAGGTTCACGCACAGGGTGATAACTCTGAGAGTTATTTTCTATAACATAACTTTCTCTTTCCTCTCTCGATATCAAATTTTCGGTTTTCAAACTTCTAATTTGCTGTTCATAGGAACTGCATTTCATGTTAGCTTCCATCAATTCTTGTCTTAGTTTACTATTTTCCTGTGCCAGTACTGCCACAGTAGTTTTAATTTCCTGTATGATGTTTGTTTCGAAAACACTAATTTTAGCCAAGATTACGCTATTAATTTTATCTACTATATCACTTGATGTCAACAAGTCTGCTTTCTCCAAAGAAACATTTTCTACAAAGGACTGGTTTGGTTCTACAAAGCCAGTACTACGAATTCCACGCACAGGTGTGTCATCTGTTACACGTATACGCTGGGTTACGTCACAGCAGAAATCACACTTAAAAGAGGGTTCTAATTGTACCTTTCCCGCCGCTGAAGTCGTAGTAACATTCACGCATGCATAATGGTATCCTGTCTTGCATCCATTACAGTAAATCAATCCCCAACATTCATTTTTCTATCACAAACCGCGCAAATCATTTTAGATTCCTAGAATATTACGATAACACAGTGCGACAGAGACAGAGGCAGCCAAATTCCTCGAGAGCGAAAGAGCGCGGAACACTACTCGGCAGTCCGTATCACCCGCGAATTGTTTTTTATCACTGTGCACAAAGTATTGTTGAAAACGTTTGAAATTCACTAATTTAACACTGTACTCCATATTCTATGGGTATGTTATCGAATAATGTTCCATAAAAATACATCTTTATAACTGTAAAGTCCAAATTTACTATTTTAGAAAAGTAAATCTCGAGAGCGTCACGAAGCCGGTAGGTACGTTCAAGCGCGCGCGCGATACAAATCAATACTCGTTTTTCTAAATTAGACGTTCTGAATTAGAGAATTAAACCTCCTATGTTTTAGCACATTGTCTATCCGTGTGACTTTCCTACAAAATCAAAATCAAAAGTCTTTATTCAAACTAGGCTGAGAATCAGCACTTTTTGAACGTCAAAAAATACATAAAGATAGTCCCCCAAAAACAGCCCACCCTTACATTTGGCCTTAAAGGTTGGTAACACAAACAAATAGACTCACTCATCCATTAATTATTTATGTTCGGATTTGAAAATTCTGAAATTGGAAATATTCTATCCGGCCAAAACCACGGATTGATTCTACGGGAGTTGAATTAATCCCAGTTAGTTTCTAAACAAACAGAAATCAATCTAGTTAATTGCAAAAGTCTAAACTTTGTTTGTACTCCAGTAGGTAAGTACAGACGCCAATCACATCAAACTATCCCAAACTGCCCAATTTACCCAATAATTTGAATATAAACCTTAAGCTTTTGTAATAAAGTTGGTAAACTATCAAAGAAATTTGACTGACTGAGGAAACTTGATGTGCTGACCTTTTTCATTCTTGCCATGCCATGTTTGAGTGAGTCCATTATTAAAATTCTAGATTGTATGTACGTACATACACCACAACTTAGTAGACTTACAACATACAACAACAACACAGCACAACAACATCAACACAACACAACAACAACAACAGCAACACATAACAACAACAACTACACATATCAACTTTAATAATTATGTACAGACGCCAGCACGTCAAGTTAGTGTCAAATTTCTTTGATCGTTTTTCAACTTTATGTCAAACTGTATAAGGTTTATATTTAATTGGGAAAATTTGACACATTGGGGTAACTTGATGTGCTGGCGTCTGTACACATTATAGAATGCAATAAAGTATTGAGTACTTATTGAGTATTGACTTAGGTATTTGTAAGTATTACATTTGGTTCTGCCTGGTTGGTCTAGTGAGCGTTAGGCATGCAGTTGAGCGTATCGTCTTAGGTTTTGATACCCGGGTCGGGCAAAATGATTTATTTTTTTATTTATCGCAACCTTAAGCTTTTGTAATAAAATTAAAATAGATCAAAGAAATTTGACAAATTGGGATAACTTGACGTCTGTACCTAAATTGGTTTGTTGACTTTAATCACAAATCCAAAATAATAGGTAGTTTTTCTTTTCGTCAGAAGAAGTTAAACCTAAATTTTAAATTCTTAATAAGAAAACTATAATAATAAGAATTTCTTATTCTAATCTTCATTGTAGTTGGCTTGTAAAACTATTTTATTACCTCTTATAATTTCTACACACATCAAAAGTGTCTAGGGATCAAGCATTTTTATGCGGATTTCTTGAGATTGAGATGTGGCTTTGTAATAAATTTATGATTTTATAAATTTATATGGATCCTTTTTGGTGCATTTCATAATTTGAATCAGGAACTATGAATCAAATTCGAGTAAAAGATGAAAATCAGCTGTCAATATTTTCCCTATAAAAACATACAACGCATTGAAGACATTATTAGTGCTACTGTTTCCCTACTACTGATTAAAACCAACGTTATTATGGAGCGGCGACGTCATTTAAGCAGGGAAGAAATGCTTAGAGCCGTGGGAATGATAGAAGCTGGTTCCCGGCAACGTACTGTGGCTTTAGCTCTGAATACAAGTCAGAGTGTTATCAGTCGACTTTGGACACGTTACCGAAGCACTGGTACCGTGGCTGAGCGCCATGGAGGACGGTATCGCTGCACCACACGGAGACAAGACCGGTACATTCAAATCTTAACTCGAAGAGCTCCAACAATAACCGCCATGATGTTAGCCGTGAGGCTTCATCACTCCTCAGGGAACTTAATTAGCGACCAAACAGTCAGAAACCGCTTGCATGAAGTGAACCTTCATTCCCGAAGACCGCTACGGGTACCACCTATAGCAATGCACAATCGTAGGATTCGATATCAATGGGCTCTTGAACACAGAAATTGGGCAGAAGAACAATGGCGTTTCGTGTGCTTTTCTGATGAGTCTCGTTTTGGTATGAGACCGGATACAAGACGTATACGACTCTGGAGAACCCCTGGACGCCAACAGCGATTAAAATCCTGCCAGGAAGTCCATCCTTATAGTGGTGGAACCATCATGGTATGGGCGGGTATTTGGATCGGCGGAAGAACTGAGTTGATTTGGATCAGAGGCAACCTCAACGCTCAAATTTATGCTGAGACGATTGTATCAGACGTCATCGTTCCTCTACAAGTGCAAATCGGTCCCTTATTTCAGTTAATGCATGATAATGCACGACCGCACACCGCAAGAGTTGTAAGACAGACTCTCGCCGCAGCTAACATCAATGTCCTGCCCTGGCCTGCTCAGTCGCCAGACTTGAACCCGATTCAGCATGCATGGGATATGCTACAGAGAAGAGCTCTGCCGAATATGGAGGGTATCCAGTCGCAAGAAGACCTTTTCTTGTTGTTGCAACGAACATGGGCGGCCATTCCACAGCGTGATTTGGATGAACTCATTTTGAGAATGCCAAACCGATGTTCTTGTGTTGTTAGTGTTCGCGGTAGAAACACGGATTATTAATTGTTTCAGTTACCCAATAAAATTTTAAAGAAAACTGTTATTTCAGTCTTTTTTTCGAACTTTAATGTAAGTGGTTCAAATGTCAAAAATCCCTTTATTAGGAAAATGGCAAATTTCTTTATTAATGCAAAGGTGACTTGGTTTATCGTTACTGTGACAAACGAAAACACTATAGTTGATAAATCCTTAAAGAAAATTTTAATTAATATCAATTAGGAGAAAAGTTATTGCAAAAATATATGTTGATCCCTAGACACTTTTGATGTGTGTATTATCTGCGGTAATCCTCAAGAAACATTATTGTCTATTTTCGTATTTTTAACCGACTTTCAAAAAAGGAGGAGGTTCTATGTTCGTGTGTATGTATTTTTTTTTTTTTTTTTTTTTATGTATGTTACCTGATTTCTCCGCCATTTGTGGACCGATTCTTATTTTTTTCTTTATTTGAAAGAGTATACTCCTGAGGTGGTCCCATTTTAATTTGGTAAAGATCTGGTGCTGATCTTCGGAGATATACAACGGAACTCTTCAAAAATAAACAGCAAATCTGTCGTGATTGCTGGAATCGCTTGGATGTTTATTGTTTATACAACATAATGACGTATCATCACGCCTGTATGCTCTGAGGGGTACGCAGGAGGGTACAATATACCTAGATTTCGTCAGTTAGGTATGTTAATTTTAATTTATTAGGGATTAGTGGAAAACCCTATTATGATGACAATTAACAATTAACAATTAACAATATAAAATAAATTCATGGCAAATATTTTTATGGTAACAACTAAAAATGGAAAAATAAAAAACTTTTTTGCAAAAACTAGAACCGACTTCAAAAAAAACACTAAACGGTGTAAAATAACTCTAAATTCGGAAGTCGGTGGCCCATTATGAGTAAGACAAACCCACCAAAGCCACAGACTTCCGAATTTAGAGTTATTTTACACCGTTTAGTGTTTTTTTTTAAGTCGGTTTTTATGATCCCAATTACAAGATATTTTCATAGTATTTTCCTGTGGATAGATAACACAGGGACATTCAAATTAATTAATTATCTCGATAAAGATTGCAGATATCTCAAAATTTGTGTTATTTCACCGCAACCCTTACTTACCTTCCATGATAAGGGTAGAATTATTGTAAATGTGTTTTAACTTTTAAATTTGTTTCGAGCTATTCCAAAAAGGTTTTTAGCTGGTTACGGAATTCTAACAATGATTACAACCTTACATAATTATAACATTATATTTAAACTAGTAGACGTTCCGCGGTTTCACCCGCGTAGGTCCCGTTCCCGTGCGAATACAGGGATAAAAAGTAGCCTGTGTATTAATCCAGGGTGTCAGCTAACTCCATACAATTTTTTTAATTAAAATCCATTCAGTAGTTTTTGCGTGAAAGAGTACCTAACAAACATCTATCCATCCATCCACCTATATGGAGATATACGAGTATGGGGAACTAGCAGACATTCCGCGGTTTTTCCCACGTATTTCCCGTTCCCGTAGGAATACAGGGATAAAAAGTAGCCTATGTGTTAATCCAAGATGAAGCATAACAGTGTTGTGTATGAAGCTAACTCCATACTTACTAAATTTTATTTAAATCCATTCAGTGTTTTTACGTGAAAGAGTAACTAACATTCATCCATCCATCCATCTATCCATACTCACAAACTTTCGCGTTTATAATATTAGTGGGATAAAACGGCCATTGGCCAATTACATTAGATAAACGCACAGAATTACACAATAAGCTCACCACTCTGACATGGGACTTTATCGTTACAGGTAAAATGAGAATGTAGTACAGAGGGCAGTACATCAACATACCCCAAACTGTCAATTTTTCCCAAATGGACATGCACCTTATTGTGTTTAGCATAAAGTTAAAAATCTATCAAAGAAATTTGACACATTCAGGTAGGTTGAAGTGCTGGCGTCTGTACATACCTACACTACTGGTTAATACATTGGTATTAAACCAGTAGTGTAGGTGTCGCAAATTGTAGGTCATGGGTAAGTCCATGGACTTATAATATCATAGGTTATCAATTTAAATTAGGTATAGTACCTTGCGTTTCAACCCATAACCTAAAATTTTTAGTGGGTATGTAAAATAGTGTTGCAATACTATTTTTCGTTCAAAGTTAGCAGATTCGCATGAACAAACTAACAGATAATTATCCTTAAACGGTCCCGTTTCTTCTTTAGTAGGACGTACGGAACCATGAAAGAATGTCGTCGAGCTGTTAAGCTTTAAGCAAAAGAAAAGTGTGAAAATTGAAAACAGAAAAGCTTATTTCCCTACATTTTCTATGCATAGCAGTCGACGTTCAAGTGCATAGAATAATCCGTCCAATGCTTTACATATTTATGAAATATATTCATGTTTATCTAAAATTATAATAAAAATGTAAAATCTAGGTGCTAACAACCTACTTGTTTGTACAGGGGCCAGCAAGCTGTCACCCCAATGAGTCAAAATCACTATTTTGTAGTTATTTGATGTTTTTTTTAACTTTATAAGAGCGGGGGCAAACGATGCGTTGCAGCGGCGGTGCGGCGCCGGAGCGGTGTTGCTGCGTCGTCTTACATAGTGGCATAGTATAAATATTAATTAGGTTTTTAGACTGTGATAGTAGTCTTGATCTGTGGCATGTCACTCGATGCGCTGCGGCGCCGTACCGGACTTGCAATCACCGTGACGGGGCGGGGAGGGGTGAAAGCCTTCTACCCTGTATGTAAGACTGCCTTGTAGATCATAGAGCTACTGTGAAGCGTGAGATCCTGGTTTCGATTCGTGGGTCGGGAAAAGTAATAAATAATAACCAAAAACTAATCCACAACTTTCACATAACGCCATCTAGTCCCAGGCTAAGCAGTGCTTGTATCATGGGTACTTAACAATTATTAAACATACTTATATAGGTATCTAATCATATACAGTATGGAGTTTACTCTTATACAATAATTCAAACCACGAATAATGCTAGTACATACAAATACGACGAATTTAAAATTTTCATAAAAAACCGTAACACAAAAAAGTGAAATTTTCAAACAAAATAAATATCAAAATAACATCAGTAAAAGTCTACACTCTGTTTAGAAAACGTACCTTGACCCGGGAAGAACGGCAACAACGCGAAGCGGGTTCAGCATGTAGGTAGCTAAGCACAAGCACTGTGTCATTTGATTCGTTTGAAAATGTGCGATGAAATTAAAGTTCACTTAGTAAGTTTGTTTTTATCACCATATTTTTATTCCGCGATAACTAAACTGAGCTAAATAAATTAAATGTTGCACGTTAGTTCCAACAGTGGTTGTTCAAAAGAGGATGGAATAGGTATGACGCGGAACGAGTGTTAGGCACTGTGTTTTTCTCTAATTTGCACTGGTTTTATTTAATCCTTTGGAAAGCTCCCAGGGTTGGGTTAACGTAAGTGACGCAACAACTCTCATGAATGCTCCCGGCTCCCGATAAATTGTTAAATTAGATAAAACCACACGCGGCATACACAAACTTTATTATTATCACTGAACAATAATAAATAATACTTAATTAATTTGAAAACACAATTTACGCACACACACTAAGTAAAGTTGCTATTAACTTAAATGTTCCCATTTCACCGTAACTAAAACAAAATAATAATTGGACCAAATAACATGGCACGCGCGCGAGTTCCGGAAGACGGCGGTGATTGAACTGACAAAAAGGAACTAGGAAGGAATTAGGGAGAAACAAGACATTAAAATAGAAGTTTTTTTTTAAATTGGATTGTTTTATTATTAAAAAATATCAACAAATTATTAATTGGATAAATTAAAACTTTATTTTTATTTTATTCTATCGCCAGAGGAAGAAAAAAAACTTTTCAGACGAGTAACTTAGAGAGGTACGATAAAGGTTTTTTTAAAAAATCGTTATTATTGACTTCCACTTTATTTATTTTATCTCTAAATCTACTTATTAATATTTAATAAGAACATATTCAAACAAGAAACGCTTGTAGCTTTTCAAAGGTACAGTATAGTAATAATAGAATTATAATAACAGCACGATAATTCTAAAAACACCATGCTCTCACTATTTAAAGTTAAACAGATTTCTTTGTTTATCGATCATTAGTCGACACAGGTGTACCTCCCCTAGTTGCCTATGATAGTTCGCCGAATCAGCCAATGAAGAACGCCGCGCCGCGGGTCATGTGATGTTTAGTATAAGTTTAGGCAGATATTTTGCACGGAAGGGCAACGTCGCCGTCGCTTTAGGAGTTCATTGAATCATTGACCTAGTAGTTCGATTATAGAAATGTTCAAATTTGATCAAAGTTAGAAATCCATTTTTTGACCAAACTACTGGACCGATTTCGTTCATTTTTTCAAAATCGTCAGAAAAGGTGGTAACAAGTATGTGGTCTTATTTATTGTATATGAGTGGTATCCATACTGTATATCTAAATATGTAAATCCTACTACCTAATATTATAAACGCGAAAGTTTGTGGGGATGGATAGATGGATTGATGTATGGATGGATGGATGGATGTTTGTTACGTAAAAACTACTGAATGGATTTTAATAAAATTTGGTATGAACTTAGCTGACACCTTGGATTAACACATAGGGTACTTTTTCCCACGGGAACGGAACCTACACGGGTGAAACCGCGGGACGTCTGCTAGTACATATTAAAGATAAATTACACCTAAAGTTAAGTGTTCCTCTGGAATTTCTTATTAGCAGCCTAGGCTTTGAACTTTTTTTCTGGATGGTTGAAAGCAACAAGCTTGTCCCCTATGAAAAAGGTTCTGGGTTCGGGAGTTATACCAAAACACGCACAAACACTTTGCACACAAATATATTTCCTTCTTCTTAATAATTATGAACACAGTATAAGGTAGAGTGTCAAGTTCGACGATCAAAGAGCAAGTAAATCAAAAAACGCACCATCTCAACTTTTATACTAGGTAATTCTGTCAGTGAATTCCCGCCATCCGGTTTAAAATATTAGAAATAACATATTAACAAAATACTTCCAACCGACATTTCCGGTGGTCATTTGACATACTAAATTTATGGAAATCAATAAAATAAGACACCACTTGTTCACATTAAGTCAATTGAGGTACTATTTAAATTGAAACATTTACTAAAATAATAAAATACAACAGTCGGCCATTCTGAGTTTTACGAGTCCTCTCGTAATTAACACTATAAATACTTATTCACAATGATAAACCATAAGTATTAACAATATTACATGTAATAAAACTAATCTATTCAACTATACAATACAATAATTCCTAATGCTTTTTCTCAATTTTACGGCCTCGGCCATCTATTTAACAAATTGTTCCATCAATTTAAGATTAATATAAAACTAAATCACAACCAAAAACAAAACTATACATTTCATTGTATTTAATTTACAGCTAAAAGATACATTTCGATCGACACTAATCAAACTCAATTAGCGGTTCTTATTAATTTATAATCATTGTCATTCTCATTTTTCAAGTAGTACCACACTCTGTAAGTTGGCTTATCGGCCTCATGTGTGTGGACATACTCCAAAACAAAATCTAACATACTCCTTCATTTGGCTTCTCGGCCTCATGTGTATGCAGATTATATACTCTACAAAGGTAAACAGATGCTCTCAAAATTTGGCTTCTCGGCCTCATGTGGATCCGATACCTTTCTAATTCCAACAACATAGTTATACTTGTTAAAATAATCAAATCATCATTAAACTTATAATACAAGTAGGTAATCAGATGCTCCCAGAATTGGCTTACCGGCCTCATGTGTATCTGATACCTTCAAATAAACTCCTAAATCATTATTTTGCCTTAGAATACCACTAAGTAATAATTATTCCTATAATTCATCCAGTCCTTAATTCAAATAACGTTCTATTTTCATTTGATTTTTTTTTTCTTATAAACTTAATTATTTAGTTATTGTCATGGTCTACTTCAGCCTCATTATTATCAGATTGTGCATTTTCCGTATTTGAACTCTCACCAGTCTCGTCTAAATACTGTTGATTATACGCCAGCCATGGATAAATTTTATCTACTGAAACAACTGCCTCATATCTTTTATTTTGCTTTCGCGTCAAAGGAGTATCCTCTATAACATATCTGTCTTTATCCAAAACTTTAATAATTCTATAAGGCCCTTGTAGCTTAGGTAAAAGTTTTCTTGATTTTCCATTATTACTTGCAATTTCTCTCTCTATTCTAACTAAATCACCTGCTTTATAATTTACCGCCTCTTTTCTTTTCCTATCAAACCTTTCTTTCTGTTTATTTTGTTCTTTCGAAACCCTTAAATTGACTTCGTTCCTAACTTCATTTAATGTTTTTGTGCTATTTCCATCGCAATCTAGCAATGAAGCTATCATTCCGTCCCCCTTACTTCGTACTCGTATACCGAATAATACTTCCGATGGACTTTTTCCAGTAGTTTTATTCATAGTTGTATTTATAGCCAACTGTATCTCTTCTAAGTGTTTATCCCATTCATTTTCAGAACAGTTATGATTTTTGGTAGCAAGCGAAGCTAAAATTGTCCGATTAAATCGTTCTACTTGACCATTAGCTCTAGGGGTTGCGACCGCATTTAAGACATGACGTAGGTATACCTAATTTATTTATAAACTCCTTGAAAGTTTTACTCGTAAATGATGTACCCCTATCACTTATAATCCTATTTGGTACACCAAATAAACTAACGTAATTGTTTAAAACTTTTAAAGTGCTCTTAGTTTTAGTATTTTTAACGGCATATAAATTTATATATTTTGTGTACGCATCAATTAAAACTAATATGTATGTATTTTTGGTTTTACTTTTAACAAACGGTCCTAAATGATCTAAATGAATGGTGTGAAAAGGTTGGTCAACCTTTGGAATAGGATGAAGCATCCCCTGTTTCTTTCCACTAGGTGTTTTATGGTAAGAACACTCTAGACAAGACTGAACATACTTTTTTGCAAATTTTCTCATTTTCGGGAACCAATAATGATCTTTCAACTTGTCTAGAGTTTTTTCCATGCCAAAGTGACCCAATTCGTCATGGTTTTTTTTAGTAGTTGCCATCTTACCCCTTTTGGCACCACCCACCTCAGTTGATCATTAACTACACAATATACTTTACCGTTTTTAAGTTTGTAATTGTGATACACATCTAATACATTTTTAGAATTAGGATCTTCTAATATTGCTTTAATTTTCTTAATTTCGTCATCAACATTTTGCACAGTTGCTAACCAGTCCTCAGTTTCGATCGCTAAAATATCGAATACAGGTTCAGACTCATTAGTTGGTTCTATTGCATTTCTGCTGAGTGCATCTACGTGACTCATTCGAGTCCCTGCCCGGTATTCGATACTGCAATCATACTCTTGTAATTGCAACCACCACCTAGCTATCCTAGGTATAATATCTCTTTTAGATAAGGTCGTTCGCAATGCATTACAATCGGTAACAATTGTAAATTTTATGCCAAGAACGTAAACGCGAAACCGGTTCAAAGAAGCAACCACAGCTAAAGTTTCGAGCTCGAACGAATGGTACTTTTGTTCTTCAAGATTCGTTTGACGGCTGTAATATGCAACAGCACGTAACCTACCTAACTCATCTTCTTGTAAAAGCATACCTGCAATGCCCGTTTTACACGCATCAGTGTGTAGCTGTGTTTTTGCCAAGTGATTATATATCGCTAAAATTGGTCGATTAGTTAGTTCAGTTTTTAGCGAAGAAAACGCTATGTCTTGGTCTGAACCCCATTCCCATTTAGTATCTTTCTTCAATAGTTTGGTCAGTGGGGAAGCCATTATCGCGAAACCTTTTACAAAACGCCTAAAAAAACTGGCAAGCCCAATAAATTGACGTATTTCGTGTTGATTTTTAGGTGGTTTATATAATCTCACAGCATCAATTTTTCTAGTACCGGGCCTGACGCCTTCTTTGGAAATTTCTAACCCCAGATAATCAATATTAGTATAGAAAAATTTACATTTACCAAGTTTAAGCGTCAGTCCAGACTCCCTTAATAATTTAAGTACCGCTTCCAATCGCTCCATTCCGTGTTCAACACTTTGAGACGGGATGATGATGTCATCCACAAATGCAAATGCCTGGCTATTTCTAGTATTCTTTAACATTTTATTTATAGTTTTTTGAAATACAGAAGGCGCATTGGCCAGTCCGAATGGCATGCGAGTAAATTGATACTGCCCGTCAGGAGTTACGAACGCAGTTTTGTCCTGAGAGGAGGGAGCGATTGGAATTTGATAGTACCCTGATGCCAAATCTAGTGTAACAAAGTACTTATATCCCCCAAGACTATCAATTTGATCCTCCACCCTAGGTAACGGGTAATGCTCTTTAACAGTCTTTGAATTTAATGCCCTATAATCTACACAAAGACGTTGGTCACCAGTTTTCTTTTGAACTAACAAAATAGGACTAGCGTAGGATGAAGTTGATTCAGTGATAATACCGCTATCTAGCATCTCTTGTATCATACTCTTAACTTTTTCTCTCTCAACATATGCTAACCGATATGGTCTGTATACGACCGGTGTAGTATCATTCAAAGCTATCGTCATCTCAGTTAAATTTGTCAATCCCAAGTCGCTAAGACTAAATGAAAAACAATCACTATATTTTTGCAACAACGTTTCTAGTGCTTGAATCTCACTGGAGTTTAACGTATCCCCTAACGAAAGCTGATTTTTAATAGCAGTAGGTCCCTCAACATCAAACTTATTTATGTCTAAAATATTTTTATCCCTAATAATTTGAGCCCTAGTTAACAAGGCATTTTTAAATAACGTAAAAGAATTCGGATTCAAATTTACTACTAGAACGCATCCTAACCCCTTGGTAATAGTATAAGCACCGGGCATTATGTAATATTTACATCTATCTACTTCACGAATAGATCCTCGTACATAAACAGTGCAAGATATTAAACTATACGCCTTAATTGGCACAGCCACCATAGATTTCACCTCTATATCTGAATTAATAATTAGTTTCAATTTATCAGTAACGTTATTTTCGTTCATTTGCTTATGTAGAATTAAATGCTCATTAGTCTTAATTATAACTATACCCGCCTGCTCTGTAAATGTATGTCCTAACAATATTGGATATTTAAGCAAATCATTGCGTACTATTAAAACTTCTGTTGCAGCAGAAACTCCTTGAACAGTTAAATTTATAATCGATTTCCCAATGGGGCTTATAACTGCATCGCCAAACCCTTTGAGTGATGGCAAATTGGTATAATCATAGGGTAAACATAATGCTTCAAAATCAATTTGTCTAATAAGAGTACTCTGGCTTCCAAGATCAACATAACAAGTCATCGGTTTGCCGTTAGCATTAATATCTAATACGTATTTATTATGTATAGTACCCACTAGGTTTACTTCTGATACAGACTTTTCACTATTTTTATTGCTAGTGTTTTCATTAGAACTCTTAATGAGCCGCCGACATGTAGTAGACGAATGTCCTAGTCGCTTACATATGTTACAAGTTACCAGTGGTTTCGAGCATTTAAAACTTGGATGGCCAGCTTCACCGCAATTAAAACATTTTATTGTATTTGTTGACGTTTTATTATGACTGTCACTCTGTGTGTCAAAACGTTTTTTTAAGAATGGTTTCCGATTATCCTTAACATCTTCTAGTTTAACCGTTTTTAAATAAGCTAATAATTGTTCAGGTTGTGTATAATTAGCTGCTTGAGCACCTAAGCGCATGCTCCTATCATCTAAACCATTTATTATACAGTCTATTGCTTTCTTATCATATACTTCGCATCTGTTCAACAAATTAATTTTATGGTAAAAATAAGTCTCTAATGTTTCATTGGGTTTAACTTTCCTATCTAACATTTCTTGTAATAATAGAGCATAATTTTGAATGGTTGGAAATGTTTTAATTAATTTATCCTTCCACTCTGACCAAGTAAAATTGACGGAAGGAAGCCCTTGGTACCACACCTTTGCTACCCCCATTAACTTAGGCAATGAATAATGCAATAATTGTGGTTCATTCCATCCATACAACTTAGAGCATTCTTCTACTTTATTTATCCAAATATCGACAGTTTGTTCTTTATTCGAGGGATCAAATTCAGAGATTGCATTGTTATTCATCGAAAAATGGTTTTGTGAAGTAGGCAATGACTTTATCAAATTCAACAACTCTCGAGCAGAAAAACTAGTTACGGCTTCCTCAACATTACGCCTAGTGGTATTTTTATTCTTATTAAAACGTGTTATTTTTGAATTCTTGCGACGGTTATTTCTAGTAGATCGGGTACACGAAAAATCATTTTCAGATGTAGAACTAGATGTACTCACAGTTGATAATCGCCTCTTGTTCCGCTTATGCCGCCGCTGATGCTTACGCGGACGGTCTTCACCTCGGCTACGACGTTCCTTGGATGCTCCATTTTTTCGATGACGCGTACGTGAAGGAGATCCGGAGTCACTACCGTAATCACGATGCCTTCGTGAAAAATTCCGTTTTGTAGACCTGCGGTGACCCTGCACTGGGGTCTGAGGGGTCTCTGCCTGTGCACAGCGAGTTTGTTCGATTTCTTCAACTTCTGACATTATATCCAAGTATGGGACGCACAATCACGTAAAATAAAAACTCGTAATACAAGTTAACGGCCACGTGTGGGCGTGGTAGGAATGTAATCCTTTTACTATCCCGTTTCTGAACTGAAAAAGGTTCTGGGTTCGGGAGTTATACCAAAACACGCACAAACACTTTGCACACAAATATATTTCCTTCTTCTTAATAATTATGAACACAGTATAAGGTAGAGTGTCAAGTTCGACGATCAAAGAGCAAGTAAATCAAAAAACGCACCATCTCAACTTTTATACTAGGTAATTCTGTCAGTGAATTCCCGCCATCCGGTTTAAAATATTAGAAATAGCATATTAACAAAATACTTCCAACCGACATTTCCGGTGGTCATTTGACATACTAAATTTATGGAAATCAATAAAATAAGACACCACTTGTTCACATTAAGTCAATTGAGGTACTATTTAAATTGAAACATTTACTAAAATAATAAAATACAACACCTATTACATGGACATAAACCTTACAGTGGAATTATGGGTCTATTGTTAGTAGGTACCATCATCATCATCATTTCAGTCATAGGAAGTCCACTGCTGGACATAGGCCTCCCCTATAGATCTCCAATAAGACCGGTTGGAAGCGGCTCGCATCCAGAGCGATCCCGCGGCCTTAATGAGGTTGTCTGTCCACCTTGTGGATGGACGTCCTACGCTGCGCTTGCCGGTACGTGGCCTCCACACGAGAACCTTTCGACCCCATCTCAGTCATCAGTCCTCCGTGCAATGTGCCCCGCCCACTGCCACTTCAACCAGCTAATCCGCTGGGCTTTAACCTTGGTTTTTCTACGGATCTCCTCATTTCTGATGCGATCTCGCAGAGAGACTCCGAGCATAGCCCTCAAGCTCGATTATTAGTACGCCTATGTCTAACTCTTAGAGGCATACGGGCCTGATGCTATAGCAAGCTAAACAGAGATGGATACAATTTTAATAACTGGTACTGACGCTAGCATATCAAACTACCCCAAACTGTAAAATTTTCCTAATTGAACATGAACCTTTTTCTGTTTGTAATAAAGTTGAAAAACTATCAAAGAAATTTGGGGTAACTTGATGTACGAGGCTAGCACATCAAGTTACCTAATGTACTTCAAAACAGACACTAAATATCATATTATATAATAATCCGCAATGATCGTGCATGTGCCTATTTATATTGAATTGTTTAATGATGTGAAAGTCTACTTTATAATACCTCTAGAACATTAAATATTTGTACTCATCTGGGCAAAATATAGAGGATCTACCATACTTTAAGACCTCACACTCTGTTGTAATCGGACCTATGTTTACAAATAAATTATTCCGATTCTGATTCAAACAAAGTAATATTGAATCGGGCCTTGTGGAATTTAAATATTCTTTATTAACAAAGGGCGAGGCACGACTGTCTATTTTTTGTATACTTCTAAGAAATAAATTATATTTGGGATTCCCGGTTTTCTTATTTCTCAATGTAACGGAAATTTCCATCGAACTCAATTAAAATGGACTTTTTTATTAAAGCATCTCATTTGAAAGAGCAATTTAAGATTGGGCGATACTGCGAAAAGCCAATATCATATTTCATAAATTGCAAAAAGCCAATTTGATAAAATGTTTTACATTTAATGGTATAAAAGGCACCATTAAGGTTCAGATTTGTTTGTATGTCCATCTGTAACAATTATTAAAACTTCATGACCTACTAATTTTATGGACTTGTTAGAGACAGTTCAAAATAATGCTATTTTTGCTATGTAATTTTACTATTCTTTATAAGGCCTTGTTGAGTCAAGTGGTCGCAAACACTACTGCTGAGCGTAAAATCCAGGGTTCGACCCCCGGGTCAGACAGAGATAGCAATTAGCCCGCCCCTTTATATGTAACTTAAAAAACGCAACTGGTGAAATGTGAGAGTATTGTGTACAGTTCTGCCTAACCCTTTGGAGATTACGCGTAATGTTATGTTGTATGGTTTTCGCGGACAAAAACTACAGCCATGTAATAAAATATTAAATTCGATTTATGGAACATGTCTCCGTATGTTTTTCATCATTTTGACAGTTTTATTACATTCATAAGTGCAACGGAAAATTTAACTCATTCATCGAATTGACATGTGATGGGCGTGTATGAATATTTCACATTTATACATCAATATTTTAATCTAAAAGATAACTATGTGAAAATCGTTTATTTTTGTTGCTATGTTCGTTTAAAATGATTACACAATCCAATCCTAGTTAAAGTCACATTAGCTGTCCTGTCTTGGAACTAAATTACTAGTTGTATTTAGTTTTAATTAGTTCACGTCCTATTTCCAGACCTACTGAATTTACATACAAAATTTCATAGGAATCGGTTCGGCCGTTTTGGAGGAGTTTTGTTACAAATAGTGTGACACGAGAATTTCATATATTAGAAAACTAAATGAAGTTATTTAGGCATTACAGAATGAAAAGTTTAAAACGCTGTTGAATGTGCGCTTTAAAATTTTCATTTTGTTGCGCAAACTTTTTTTAGGGTTCCATACCCAACAAACGCCAAGGAGACCCTATTACTAAGCCTACGCTGTAATGTCTGTTCATCTGCTTGGACGCTCGTCATGATAATATGTGTAAAGAACAATAGAACCTCGGACACCCGTGCAGTCGGCTGACGTATAATTCGACAATCGACGTCTCTCCAATCCCGTACCATGGCGTACCATTGTACGTACGGGATTAGAAAACCTGACAAACTGGAAAACCTGTCATGTGTAACTACGGCTCGCACTTGACCAGTTGTATAAACTGCATGAAACTTTGCCCACATTGCAACTTCGCAATTCGCATACAAAACTGAAACCCATCAACTCACAGATAGAAATCGAAACTTTGTTAAGGTTCTAGGTATTTTTAATTATGTTATGAGCGTCAGCAATTTAATTATGTTTTGTCAGCAATCTTTAAGTCACCCCTAAAAATGTTGAATTGAATTCAAATACAATATTTATGTATATTACATAGCTACCATCACGCTTGTACTCCACGAATGGTTAGGTTGAAGTGTATCTATATTTATTCAACGTTTATTTTGCCAGTTATAGTCTGTAGGGATACAATGTCAGTACGGAAGGCAGATCGCTAGATGAGCAATACGTATACGGATAGTTACTGCGCACGGAAGGTTATCGTCACGGGTTATTAAATAAATATGGACATTCTTAATATCTATCTGGACTTTGACCGCAACGTTCCACAATTAGACGAGGCAGTGCTCACTTGGGGGCGGGAGTATACAGTATAAACGCTATATAACCTACGCATCAATTAGGTGGTTTACCAAACATTGACCCATAAAAACCCTATGAATTCGGAGGCAAAGCTTGTTGCCAAATACTCACAATGACTCAACTTCGACCCGTACAATGTTAGATTTATTTACGGTGATTAAAAGCAAAATAATGAATTAGAAGACGAACAGCGGTATCTATCAAAGTCTTGATAGAAGCATTGTTTCAGTGGCTAATATAATGCAGTACGTTAGGTAACTTCCCCACTTAGTCATTCTTGTTCACGACAATAGATGGCGTTACTAAACCTCTAGCCTCTTGCTTCACGCAAACATTTTGATGTTAAAATTGCAAACAGGTACTAAAACCAAGTTCAATTAAATACTGATAGTAATAATAATAGGTTCTATGAATTAGGTAAGACCATGGTTAATAGAATTTAGCTTTCATAAAGGTTTTATCTCAACCTCAGACCAACAACAAAAAGACTGACTGACTTGTACAGACGCCAGCACATCAAGCTACCCCAATGTATTCAACTTTATTGTAAACAGAATAAGGTTCATGTTCAATTGGGATTTGACAGTTTGGGGTAGCTTGTCTGTACAATATTAACTTCCGCATTAAGTATATGTATTATTCCCCAAGTTAAAGGGAGAAAGTACAACAAATAGCAACCATTGAAGACACACATAGATAAAAAGGTGGCTTCAAAGGCAAAGGCACTTTTGAACGTCAAACAAAACTTTATTTTTGTATGCACTATAAAAGTGAAGCTCCCTTTAAATCCATGTGTGTCTGTCCTTTTTTTGTCGATCTGAGATCTCAACCTTTAAGCACAGTCTAAAAACATACAGTCGCCCGACGAAGCTGTCTAGACAGGGCAATCGTGCGGGGTGTGAGCGGCGGGATGCGGGAAAGCCGCTTCCGCACTGCGAACAAACCGATGTTCGTAGTGCGGGAGGTATTATTCAAGTCTAACGCGTGTAGAAGTTGTCGGCATTTTTCCAGAGATCAAAGGCGTCGTCCTACTTAATATTTATACTGTGCTATAAGTACCTTTTGAATGCTAGCGATTTGAATGTATAGAGCCAGTAGATGGTAAAGTAAAGTTAAGTAAAAACGTTTATTGACAAAATAAAAGATCAACCTTTAATAGTAATCCCAATAGTCATGTGATTTGTGTCTAAATAATCATACAAAATAAATGTAACGATAATTGTTGAATGTGCTCCTTCAACTACTATTTCCTGCACCTATTAAATCGTACCTACCAAAGTTTTAAAAGTTTGCACCGTAACGTTAGCATCTGCGAATGTTCAACATACAACTTAAATCTGTGAACTTGTGTGCAGTTCACGAAACTTAAATGTTAGACTGAAGTTTATAACATACCGACATGTTTCAGGCAAATTCTGCGTGCCTTGCTCTGCTAGAAACAGATGTGCTCCACAAAAGAGGCATGCTGGGTTGTCTCGTATGTAGTACATACATAAGTTAGTAAGTACATTAGTAAGTCATACATTTAATAAGTTAGTATTATATTCAAAAAAATAATTTGAATTTGTAACCCTAGCGATTATTTTCACTGTATTTTATTCCTCAGTTAATCCGTGTACAGCGTCGTGGGCTGCAATATTGTCAAGTTTTGTGTATTTCTTGTTCCTACTATTTATATTGTAGCTGTTTGCTGTACCTCTTGAATAAAAATAAAATAAAATAAATAAATACATAGTGTTTTATTTTGATTTAAAAGGTTTCTTATTTGGGTTTTGCTAGTATAATATAACAATCAAAATGATATAATTTAATTGAATTGATATAAAATAAGTGTTATTCCCAATAATGAAATGAACATGTTTGTAATACAAACTTAGTGAATTATTCAATGATAAATATTTAAAATATGGCTAGACGCAGTAAAATTTTATCCTTCGAATGTTTTTGCTTTTAATAATAAGCCTTAAAGAAAAAGAACGGTACTGTATGCGTTCTCACGCCTTTTTTCCATTATGTAAAGATCTATGTTTAATAAAATCTCGTATCGCCTATAAATTGTTGAAGTATTTTATCGATGTTATCAACATCGATATTATCATACATACATAAACTAACGCCTTTTTCCCATTGGGGTAGGCAGAAACTACAGTGATATCTGCTATAACTCTGAGATACATCTTATGCATCGTTGATATCCTACATTAATGGTTTATTTACTTTTGATAATTTATTATTACCTGGTAATTAAAATTAATGAGTGATTGGGTTTTCATCTAATCATAATTATACTTTAAACATGAATTCAAACCCGGACCCTAACAATTTTCTTTCTGAGTTGTGCTCATTAGATACTACTTAATTAGCGTTCCTTGTAATTAGTTAGTTAGGTGAAAGGTCAATGTTTTAAGTTGGCACTACGACGGTGCCACGTTACAAGAGCAAAGACAGGACACGTAAAGACAGCCAAATTTGGCCAGAAAAACATATGATTTGATCAAATCTGCCTATATTATGGGAGTTTATGAATATAAGCAATTAACTACTGATCATATAGTGGAATATAGACTTCGTTTCTTTGTAAGAAGTAAATGAACTCTACTATAGGTACCACGCAAGCCCTGAGCAGGATGACGGATAACGAAATTATGAGTTCCTTAATTTTTTGCGTGTATCATACCTAATGATGATCATCTTGAAACCAGACTATTAGATAACTGATATGCCGGAAGTTGTGGGTTCGATTCCCACCCAGGACAAATGTGTGATGAGCACGATCATTTGTTCAGTGTCTGGGTGTATTTTATCTATTCTATGTATGTATTTAGAAGTATATAAGTATGTTTATCAGCTGCTTAGTACCCATAATACGATTAGCTTGTGACTAGATGGCGTTGTGTGTAAGTTATGGCATATTTATTTATTTACTTATATGAATTTTAATTTTTAATACGTAAGCACTTACAAAAATATGTTCTTGTTTACAAGTCATGAATTCAGCAATCCTTTTGTCAAGCCTAAAATTCTCCTTGATTTAATATATTATACCAATTTAACTTGTGAGGAACAGATTTGTTATAATCTTGGTGGAATTGTTTACCTACTTTGGGTAAACAGTCTTATTGACACCACAGGTTATTGACTCAAGGGAAGGAAATTGTGTCATGGCTGAGAGATACACGAGGTGGCACGTATTTAGACCGTGTTTATACACACAGGAAGATTCGTTGATGAGTTAGTTAAGCTTGCCGGAAATACAAGATTTAGGTACATAAATTCCTCCTTTGATTGGCGTTTAGGAAGTCATGTGATGGGACTGGAAGGGAAACTGTTCACGAATGATGTTGATACAGCGTACCTATTTCGCATACGTAGAGATAGTTGTTAAGCCCATTAATAAATGCGTTGTTTGCTGAAATGAGCACGAGCTCATTCCACTCTCCTTTTTTCCATCTGGAATCCAGACGTACTGCAGACTATCACCCATTTCTTGTTCTACTGTTTCCAAAGTCATTCAATACCTATAGACCGGACATCACGAACAAAATTTTCGTCCGAAAAAGTGTGTCCTGCTGGATACAAGTCTATGAGTTTTTTGTAGTACGCTCCGCTGCCGTTCCAATATTCATATATTATTTTAGATAGCGTTACTGAGACATGGGATCAAAGTTTTTCTATGACATTTCCTTGACATGCCCGCTCTATAGTATTTTAAATCTCTTTGACTGTTTCAGATGTTCCACACACTCGCACGAAACGCTTTGCCTGTTCCTTCATTACGCGCACAGCCAAGGAGTGGAATTCCCTGCCTGCATCGGTGTTCCCGAGTTCATGTGACTCCAATCTGTTTAAGTCGAGAGTTAATAGACTTATTTTGGGTAAGCTCGTTCCATTGTCGACCTCATCTCTGATCGCAGGACAAGATTGATGTTAAGAGTCGACCCATGGTATAAAAAAATGAACCATTGAAAATTACAAAACTAGAAAAGTCTTCCCAACATTTACTTAACTAGTAGTAATATAACACAACATCACGCCTGTAATACCCGAAAGGTTAGGCAGAGGTGTGTCCTGTAGTTTAACCTCTTTTCGCCAGTTATGTTTAAATTGTATGTAACATAGGGCAAGCCTATTGCCATCAACCGGGCACAAATCCACTCTGGGCTGCTACTCAAGAGTTTCTTGTAAAGTTTAATGGTTTATTTAAATATATATAAAACCATAGGTATGCACTCATGGCCACTTACGTCTCGTTGTTTGTATTTGTGTACCTAGGTACAGAGGTTTAGAGTACAGAACTTCCTATTTACCCAATATCCAAGTATTTTCACATCTTTTGTATATACCTACAATTTGTTGGATTTAGTTTTTGCTGTTATTATTCCTGAGCATGTCCCAAATAAATATAGCTACTTTCTTTCTTTTTATTTTGAAACTTTTCTGTACTTCCATTTAATTATTCATGTACCAAATGTCCCTCAGCATCAGCCTCACTCTTCAATATAAACTTACCCAATTTATTATTTACTGCCAAATCATCATAAAATCATGTGATTGCTCCACAAATTAATTTTCACGCTTTCAAAGTCGTGAAGTCAATCAACCCTTAGTACCTTTTCTTATAAGTTTACGAGCAACGAATTTAATAATTTAAATTGCCTTATGAAAGAAAACGCGGTGAATTTTATGTCTGCTGTAAATTTTATAATATCTCGTAATGGCTGACTTTGAACGTAATAGGTGGGAAGGTGAACGTAAAATTATTTACTTTATTGACAGAAATAATAAAATTGAAATCGTCGTCTATTTTGCCAGTAGGTATTTGGAATGGCTGCTAAATTAATAAAATCATGTGAGTGTGTGTGTGTGTGTGTGTGTGTGTCATGGCATTGGGCAGTTGTACTGCCGTGCTAAGCGCAAAAGAGGTATCTCAAAAAATTGTATACCTAATTGATTTATATGGCATCAAAAAGCTTAAAACTAAGCTAATTAGCGGTATCTCATTCAAAACATATGGAATAACCCTTACAAAAGTTTAATCAATCTATAAAGTTAAAAGAAAACTATAGGTATTTTCTATATTCGAAATTACCTTTCGATGAGATACCGCTTTTGCGTTTAGCACGGCAGAGTAGCCCACCAGACACAACACCCGTCTGGTCGGAGGATTCTCCCTTTTCAATGGTGGATGAAGAACACACACCCTGTTACACCCTGTTCTTTATATCTCTAAAGGAGCCTAATAAATTATTATATACAGGCATACTAACACCATCCACTTTTACTGTTAGAAGTCATACTAATAGTAATAAAAGCGAAATGTTTAGTAGCAAAAATAATTAATAAATTAAAATGAAAATGGATTTTGATAAGTTAGATCGTAAAAACTTACATATACTACAGAAACATGGAGAAAGGAAAAAAAAAATAAAGAAAACATAATTATTTGGGACACGCACAGGAATGTAACTGCTAAAAAGAGAGAGAGCGTGAGAGAGAGGACATACAGTTAGGGCCTAGTCACACCGGAATGGCAGCGCAGCGGCGAGCAGTTTCAGTGTCAAATAATTTTAAACTTTATAGTCATTACTATAAAACATAATATCGATTGAGAAAATTGAAAAGGTCCCGCGGACGCCCGCGGCGCCGCCGCCGCGCCAGAAGGACGCCTACGATTCCCGCGTTCTCAAGCAATACTGTGTACGTGGGTGAGTGTGTGTGTTTTGTAATGAATATAAGGTTATACCAAAACTCCTCGCCGCTTTGCTGCCATTCCGGTGTGACTCGGCCCTTACATTAAACCAAGTGCCTACTATAATGATCCAAACATCCTTTTCCATGATGGTAAGGAAAATTCACCGGAAGAAGGAAGGAAGGAAGGAAGGATTCCCCACGGAGGAGTCTTGGTATGTAATAAATGGTCACCCATCCACGGACCGACCTCGTCAAGCATAGCTTAACCTTCGATCGCCCTTTGCGGCTGGTATATTTTAGCCACAAGCTCCTCTGCATAACGCAGGTAACATACCCAATATTAAAATGTGTATACCTTGCACGGTCAAAGTCAAAGTCAAAGTCAAAGTAATTTATTTGTAGGTATTAATAGGTAAAAAGTATATGACTTGGTGACAATATCAAATTCTATGTGCAACACTATGTTTCACCTTGCAAGGTTTACAAATTTTAACATTGGTTAAGTATCTTAACACTGTAACAAATTAGTAGGAAGTAAGTACCTACTTTTTTACACATTCTCATTTTGAATTTCTTTTTTTTTTTGCGGTGAAACATAGTGTTGCATATAGAATTTTGTACTGTCACAAAATTACATAAGTAGGTACTTAGGTACTTTTTACTTATGTTATACCAAAGAGATTTAAAATACTATAGAGCGGGCATGTCAAGGAAATGTCATAGAAAAACTTTGATCCCATGTCTCAGTAACGCCATCTAGAATAATATATGAATATTGGAGCGGCAGCGGAGCGTACTACAAAAAACTCATAGACTTGTATCCAGCAGGACACACTTTTTCGGACGAAAATTTTGTTCGTGACGTCCAGTCTATAGGTATTGAATGTCTTTGTGTTATACAAATAACTTACTTTGACTTTGTCAAAGATCCGTGCTAGGCTCACTGACCGCAAAATCCCTAGTGGATACGTATACTATCGTACCAGACAGTGTAAAAGTAATAATTCATCCGTATGTTTACAACCAGTTGATGCGAATAACTATAAACTCGGAAACGGATGTCTGCATTCTCACACGTACTTTGTGGTCGGTCTATACAGGGTGTAAATCGCGAACGGGAATTAATAAAACAAGACATTACGATGTTAACGCGTATTTTTAGACTTAAAGCTATAAAACGACTGTTTATTTTTCAACATGAAACCACGAAATGGATGCTCATTTTAGACTGAATCGTAAAACTAGTGTTTATTTTTAATATTCTCATCGTTAAACTAAGCCGAAGAAAAACAAAGGGAATATTCGTTGGTTAAATAATCGGCTGTCTATTATTAAGGTGCGTAGTACCTAATCACAACTGGCGTGCGTGTATGACTAGGATGTATGAGTATGAGCGAAAACAAAGCAAAAGGAGTAGTTAGGGCCAGCATAGACCTGGCGCAGCGCAGTAACGCGCGCTTGCTCAATAAATATCACCGTTGCGTCTTCTCAAAATAAAGTCGAAAATAAACCGCGTACTTCTGCCGGCATTGAGGCTCTCCTATTAATGGAAGTTTATTTACTTTAAACTCCATTTCGTCCTTCGCAAGGTTGATAATAATTTACTAGTGGAAATTGCGCTACACTGCGCCTCATCAGATGTACACACGGCTACACATCAAGCTGATCTCGCATTGTATAGCAGGGATCAGCTTATACTGGAAATGTACAGCTTGATGTGTACGTGTGTGTGTCGTGTGTACGCTGGCCCTTAGGATCGGAGCGTTCTGTGGTTTCTGCGCACCTCCATATTCATATTCATATTCTTTTATTTGCATACCATAATGTCAGATAAAGGTGTTACAAAGGCTTATAGCTATAGTACAGTTATGGACCCTGTAACGGCACAGCAACATTAAGTAACAAGCAAGATTACCTATAGTTGAATCCAAATAACACCAAAATAAATTGAATAAAATCCTTAAACATAAAAATACTTGCCTAATTAAATATTTTTACATTACAAATTACAAACTTATACATTTATTACTGAGATTACAAATTCACAACAAACCAATAGATTATTTATTAGAATTATTTATAGTTATTACAATTATGTCACGACAAATGAAGCAATTTTAAAATAAAAATTTCTAAAAATTTCTGCATGGAGAAAAGGTGTAAGTTTTAGTATTAAGTATGTGTAACACATAAAATGTAATAATATTTTTAGAATGTTACTGCTATTCAATACAATCATGTTTACCGCTCACGTTTTAGCGTAGACGGCGGTTTTATATTTCTATGTTTCTGCATGAATGCACAGTGGTGGTTTTGAGACAGAATTTAAAACTACAATGTTGTCTAACTTTTTTATGAGAGGTCTCGTAAATTTTTTTGTTCAGACATTGACAAACATTGGAAATGATTTGGTCGGCCATCCAACACACATCAGTAAGTAAATCTGAACTAAGTAACTTAAAAGAGATTGTAACTTTGAGCTTAAAAATAAAATATTTAATATTAGTAATAAAATATTAAGTATTAAATAAGTTTTTACTTGAGTAGGTGTAGAACAAAACTGATGCTTACATCTTAACACCCTGTATGTGCAAGTGTTAGAGGCAGGATGCTCTTAAGTTACAAGACTGAAGTTATCGTCTTCACTTTATATAAGTAAAACATTATTCCCTGGGCAATAACACAGTAAGTACCGCCAACAAAAGAGCATACAGACACTAAACGATCCCTATTTCTGGGTTATTTCTAGGTTATATTTATTGTTATTATTGTGTGTTAAGTAAGCTAAAAAATACAACCGAATTGAGAACCCCTTCTTTTTTTTTTGAAGTCGGTTAAAAATAAAACTCACTTTGCAATGTGATGTGGGATGGCAAAAACGTTAAGTGTGAATAAACTGCAACAATAACTCGTCTTCCTTTCAATACCTTGACTGTGTACCAATAATTTTTAGTTATAATGTTTAGTCTCTTAGCTTTATAAACAGTAAATAATACCAGCCTTTTGAAATCACAAATAGACTCATCCATTATTATATTTATTTATTTGCTTCCTTCTTGCCCGGAATCGAACTGAAAACCTCGTGCATGAGAGGCGAGACCTTCACCATTTGGGCATTACGACATTAATTGCCTTATAACATGCTTATTATTTTGCTGACTCTACTAGTATTACGCATTTAATTTATTTACGTCAACTGTTGCGAGTCTTCAAGTTTGTAATAGAATCACGTAGAAGAGTATTTTTATTTTTATGGGACGTTTCAAATTTTTTATGAAACAATTTTTTTTGACGATCAGCTAACCTACCTTTATAAAATGATTTTGTCTTCTTATTAGCATATGTTATAAGCAGAGACCTGCATTAAAAAAAACGTAGTGTGGATTTACCTCTTCTGAAATCCCAAAAAAATGTCATAAGATTTAACATGATTCTGAAATCCCGAGAAATTTTAGAATTACGTTTTTTTTATCGGAGTTTGAATACGTTTTGTTTATAGGAGTAGCTGGCAAGTGTCCTGTGACACACGCTTACAACGGCAAGACCAATAAAGTGGATTAACAAAGCTCAAAATACCATCAAAGCGAATTTAAACAGCGCCCACGTCAAAAGCGCGATGTACAGACGCCAGCACATCAAGTTACCCCAATGTGTCAAATTTTCCCAATTGAATATGAACCTTATTCTGTTTGGCATAAAGTTGAAAAACGATCAAAGAAATTTGACACATTGGGGTAACTTGATGTGCTGGCGTCTGTACATTGGACAGCATTTACATGACAAAGAGATTGAGAGTACATCCGATACAAATGGTCCTGTAGTCGCATTAACAAAGCTTGTGACAGAATAATTCGCGCAACAATGGTAAAAAGGCGTGATTTTACGAGTATATTATCATGAGTGACGGCACCGCAGTATCTGAGCGATTCAGTTGGGGGTAGCAGAAAAATCGTCCGTTTACGCGACCCCTGGCGCAGGTTTGAAACGGAACACCGGGGTGGTTTTGGTCAGTAAGAGTTTGACAGAACTCTCTGCGAAGGGTTTTCGACCCGAATACAAATTCCCTATCTTAACGTGATATCCCTAGGTTAAACCAGATGTCAGAATCGGGCTTCTGACTATCTGTTCCGACTGCTAAAGATCTACAATGGGCTATTTGACAAAATTTTAATTTTTATTACCTCATCTAGATTACAAGAAAATATTCGACACGTATTTTTTTATTTTTCAAATTGTTGGAAAACTGCTTAGATTAAGTGCATTAAAGTTTAGGAGAGCGGGCTTGTAACATCATCAGCTAGTATAAATTGCACTGGCTATAAGTGACGTCATGCGATATTTTGACCCGATCTATCGCCGTTATTTGTTGATTACGTGAAAATATGCGTGGAATATTTTCTTGTAATCTAGATGGAGGGACTAAAAATTTAAATTTATTCAAATAGCCTATTGACAACCGGATATTAAAATTTAATGTAGGTATGTTCGGTTTTTACTTTTCATAAAGATAAAGATAAAGATATTTTATTTGCATAACACACGGCATATAATTTGCATATAATTTGTTTGTTGCTAATTTAACCATCATCATCATCATCACCATTTCAGCCATAGGAAGTCCACTGCTGGACATAGGCCTCCCCTATAGATCTCCAATAAGACCGGTTGGAAGCAGCTCGCATCCAGTGCATTCCCGCGGCGGAATTTAACCGTTTCTTTTGTTTTGTGCAAGTGTAATAAATACTTTTTCTTTCTTTGGACTGAATAGTCACGCATCCTGGGACCATACCTCGTCAAGCAAAGCTTAACTGTTGATCAACCCGTGCTGCTGTTACTATTAAGCCACAAGCTTCTCATAAAATAGGCAAGTTCTAGAGATATCATGACAGAAATATCACAATTTTCTGCACAGTGAGACAACAAAGAAACACCCTTTGAAATTTTAGTTGTTCAAGCAAAATGTTAGCATTTATGACATTTTCAGATTACTTAGTATAATAACACAGTCTAAAAACCTACAGTCGTCCGACGAAGCCGTCTAGACAGGGCAATCGTACGGGGTGTGAGGGGCGAGACGCGTGAAAGCCGCTCCCGAACTGCGAACAAAACGATGTTCGTAGTTCGGGAGGTATTATTCAGGGCTAACGCGTGTAGACGTTGTCGGGATTTTTCCAGAGATCAAAGGCGTCGTCCTAGTGTATTAATATTTATACTGTGATAATAATGTGCAATTTGTTGTTATAGCCTCAGGATAGATTTTGTTAGTTGGAAAAATACATGTAAAATAATGCTGTGTACATTCAGGATTCAGTCATGCTTCCAGTAGGTAACTAAAATAGGACCAGAATGTTGTGGAAAATAATCTTTCTTCTTCTGTTATTCAGGTTACCCCTAGCACTTGTCGTCACTGTGCAACTGGATCTCAGTAAGACACTGGCAGTGTAGAGGTTTTTTTTTTAAATTATTATTTAGGCACGCGTTTGACCACTATCTCACCAGATGATGGCCAAGATGGCCCATATCCTTGCTGATTTCACCCATAGATGAGCTAGCACGTGTAGTTAATAGTTATCCGTAACTTGACTACCTATTCGTCCTCCTGTTAAAGGCGAGAAAAGTTTGCTCATTAGGCCTGGCTGGCACAAAAGTCAAGATGAATATATCCTCTTCCTTAGATAAGACAATGCACTTCACAAGAGTTGTCAAGTGTGATGCAGTGGGTCGACTATGCACATTGTTATTCGAAATTCATGGGCCATAAACACGACAGTAATCTCTTACATAAATCCTCGTGAGGGCGCTAGCGACGGCGACGTTTATGAAGCACTGAGATTTTATACCTTATAACTGAGGATTGTTGTTGTTAAGACGTGCTGTGGCTTTGTTTTCTTGTTAAACCAAAATCCCCACAATTGTTAAGATTAACGTTGGATTTCAGTACAAAGTTTGGAGAGCATGGAAATCATGTTTGAGTCTAGTGCTTGGTGAATTCTAGTTAAAGCGAGTTCTTCTTTTTATCGGCACAAATAATGTAGGTAGGTACCTATATATAATAGCAAGGCAAAGAGAGAAGGCAAATAGTTTGACAATATTGTCCAAGGTTCCCTGGACAATATTGGACCTGAACGTCCGCGTCATCAGAAGTTTCAAGATCTCTAATGCTAGAGACTTATGTATATTTTAAAAAGTATCTAGACTCCATAATGTCAAATCGCATGCGATATTTTTTGTTTCCGTAATCATTTTTGAAATAAATTTGGTCTCTCTAAAGACAGAGAATAAATAGTTCTACCATGATAAGACAAATGGTAATTTTGTTTACCATAAATCTCAATGGAGTAAGTTTGACACTAACCAATAGATAGCTATAAATAAATCACAGCTTCCAGCTCCAATAATGTCATTGTAGTTTGGCACAGATCCCAACGATACCGCTCATAAGATTTTTCCAAGTAAAATATTTTTATTAAACCCATACTACTTAGTGTGAAACTCGGAAGCAATCGAAAGTAGAAAAACAGTCGACTCTAGAATAAAATTGAAGTCGAAATTGTGCAGGGTGGCTTAATAGCAAATGGATGAGAATAGTCAAGAAGGTAGGTATACGACTAAAGACGCCTATGTCCACCAATGAACTTAATATGCATAAAATTATAAACAAAAGAAAATCATGAACTGCCAAATATCATTTTGTTTTAGGCTTAAATCTCACAAGGACATCAGGTGGAACCGCAACCAGTCGCACTGCGAACAAAATATGTTATACACCTCTCTAAATCTAAGGTTACCTTGCCGGATATCCTATTGGTTGCACAACCAACCAAACAGTTTTTGGCAGCCCGACCATGGTGTTCTAGTGAAATGCAGGCTTTTATGTTAAATCTTTATAAATAAAAATGAAATAACGTATAATAAATTCCTTACACTGGCACGACCAATTTGGTTTGGTTTGGTTGGTGTTGAAATAATTATGAAAGTCTGAGGAAGGTTTTTAAGCTGTTAAAAAATTGTGATGAAAGTACTAAAAATTACAATTGAAGTACTCATAAAATCTGTTGCTTTTTGTCAAACATTTTTGATGTTCGTCCTGTCGTCGCTACTGTATAATTGAAGAACGTATTTAGTTACGAGTTTCGAATCAACAACAGAGAGACAGACACAGAGGCCAGCAACTCAAACTACTCCAAACTGTCAATTTTTCCGAATTGTACAGACGCCAGCACATCAAGTTACCCCAATGTGTCAAATTTCTTTGATCGTTTTTTAACTTTATGTCAAACAGAATAAGGTTCATATTCAATTAAGAAAATTTGACACATTGGGGTAACTTGATGTGCTGGCGTCTGTACAATATTGGGATAATTGTGTATTAAGATTTTATATTTATTATTTATGTACCTATTTACCTACATAGTTTTTTTTCTTTCGGTTTTGCACTTACTACTGTCAGTTTATCCCAGCATCACCGAAAGATTGACTGGTAGAAATTGCCTGAAGTCCACCACAGTACATTTGTGTGCAAATAATCAAAATTAAAAAAATATGTATATAATGCAGGAAGTGTGGAAGCATAGGTAATCTCGTATTGTTTTCGCTTGTCTTAGACCGTTCGATAATGAGTGCAATGACACCTTGTATCTGACCTAAGACGAGCCAAGCGAAGCAAGCGCAAGGGCACTACCTACCTTTTCTCGAAGTGTTTCGTCGTTTTTTGAACCCTCATAGAGTTGGTTTCCGATGTACCAGATAGTACATATTCTCAGGATATAATGTCAATAATAGACTTATTATTAAACACTACTACACGACTATACGACTTATTATTTACATATCAGTAAAAATGTGTGGCTTGGTTGTTTCGTTACTAGCTTCAGAAACTAAATATTTGCATCACCTCCACGACGGTAGTGAAACGACGAAGCCATACATTTTTACTGATATGTAGAATTTGTGAAGTTAGGGTCGGTAGAGTTAGGCCATGCATTCACAAGCTTGGCTCTACATGAGATCTGATATCTTTTTCACAGGAAAAACCTTATGTGGTCGTCTTGGCAACATTTTACATGAAATATTTTTGGTGGGATAAAACGTTTTTTGTTTTTGCCTTGTAACAAGGGGTGACGTGCACAGCCTCCGGAAAACACATGTTTTCCATAATACATACAAAAAACAAATTTAATATTTTCCATGTCACGAGCAGAAATAACATAATCAAGGGCGGGAATGTAGGTAATAATATTTCGTTTGAAGTGACCCGGTCCCTAATTTCTATGTTAATATGGAAGAGTTGAAGAAAAACTGACCGTGGAGTTTGTTTATCGTGTCCGTAGTACCTAAGCTGTTATAGAGAGTGGACCTCAGATTTGGTATTCCAAATAAGTAGACTACTTAGAAAGTTCTGGATAAATAATTTATGACTGGAGACTATCATTTTTATCAAAATCAAAAACTTCCAAAGTTAATAATAGTCGTAAGATTGACGTAGATCATTTACAGTTAACTTAAACGGATCGCGATCTTGTGATCGTTCAAAAGATCGTAAACTTGATCATTAATTAAAATGTCATTAACAACGGTAGTTTGAACTGGGAACTGAGACTGGCCAAGGAACTACCTTATTATTACTTGGGATTAGTAGTAACGACATGAACAAAGAGAATACTTGTGTTTTCTTGGTTAAAGTCAGAGTCAAATAATTTATTTCAATAAGACCGTTAAAAGTTTGAACGTCATACATAAAAGTAAAAAAAAATAAGAAAATGATTCTAGTTGCCCCTTCCAAAAGGTAGTTATGTATGTAGAAGAATGGGCGAGAAACTTCATACTTACTCTTTTAGTGCCCCTGAGGCCCTGCCTGCTATTTCGGAGGTCTTGGGTTCGTTTCCCATCCAAGACAAATGTTTGTGTGATGAGCATGATCATTATTTTGTTCTGTGTGTGGGTGTAATTTATCTATAATATGTATGTATTTAGAAACATAAAAGTATGTTTATCAGTTGTTTAGTACCCATAACACAAGCTCTGCTTAGCTTGGGACTAGATGGCGTTGTGTGAAAGTTGTGGAATATTTATTTAACTATTATTTATTTATTTATTTATTTATCGCTGATGCATTATAGGAAATAATAAAAACACCCTGTGAAAACATGAGTGCACAGTCTGTGCCTAGAATAAAATTCTTCTTCTTATCGTGTGGTTAGTAACTAACCAGGTGCCAATGTTTTAAGTAATACCGCCCATGGGCCTCTGACTTGGAATCACATGCCCTCGAGAAACCTCTCTCAGGTTTCAGGTTCTCGGTTTCCTCACGATGCTTTCCATCACCGTTTTTGAAGCCAGTGATAATTCTACAAAACGCACTTGAATCCGAAAAGTCAGAGGCTTCGAACAAGAGACCTATGATTTGGCAATCTGCCGTTCTCACCACTAGGGTATCACTGCTTAGTGCCTAGAGTAAATTTGGAATGACAGGGTGTAAAAAGACCGATCACATAGTCGATAACTACACTTTTGTACTTATAATTTAGTATCTTTAACCACAACATATTGCCGGGAAAATATGCCTTTTTTTCCATCTTTAAAAAGAAGCGCTTTTTATTGCGCGCAATGCAAAGCGCGACAATGCAACTCAGCTTTCAATCAGCTGAGCGTACGGCCGGCCGCGGCCACTCGCGCTTGGTCGTTTACCCGACCGGACCGCGTGTGTTTAGTATCTATTGCATTTCTGTAACTTCAAATGCGTCATTTGCTTTGAAAGATGGATAATTTTAATAATGTTTGTTCGGAATAAAGTTTATTAATGATACGAAATACGAAGAAAATATTGCACTTTGACCTTCAATATCTCCAAAACCATTGAATTCCCAGGTATGTTCTAGAAGAAAAAAACTATCCCATTGATGGGTAGAATATGTAATTTTCGTTTACGTTAAGGGTCTTGTCCTGTATATTTTTAGGGCGTGATTTTTACATAATACCAACGCAGAACTTAGAGTATCAGTACGTGTGACGATGTCCCTTTTACCGTGTCTGAATCACAATACAGAAATTGATGGAGTTCTGCTCACCCTATTCCATTTTTACATTTGTTTTTGTTATATAAACAAGGAAAGGGCAAGTTCAATAGCGTTTCTTAGGAGTTTTTTCTTTTTCTGTGTTCTTTAATACGGAAACTGCTCCTTTTGTACCTACCAATTTTCTTACAAGTTAAAGAAAAACATTGAAAGTTAAAGGTGCAAGTGCCCGGGTAGCTCGCTTTTGTCTACTTTTTAAAGAGTTGGAGTTTCAAAATCTACTTTTTAAAGAAATCAAATGTTCTACAACTTTTACAAAACGCCATTATGTCCGAAACTAAGCTTAGCAACTGTATAAAGTACTTGTTTTTCAGAACGCTCGAAGAATTATTGCAAAGTGTTAAATCTATACTAATATTAGCTGCCCCGGCAAACTTCGTTCCGCCTTAAAAGCAACTCATTAGTCTTATTTAGTTTTTATTAGTTTACATCCTATTTTCAGACCTACTTAAATATACACACAAAATTTCATAAGAATCGGTCTAGCCAACACTGACATGACAATTTTATATATTAGCTATACATACGTTTAATAAGATGACAACAAAGAGATCCAAACCAATTATAACTACTACTACTTTTTATTTAGCGAGTCTCTAATGTGATCTTATTTAAACATTTTGTGTTCGATAGAATTAAAATGACACCATGTATATATAACCTAACCTAACTTACCATACCTATCCTATAGCTAACCTAACTACCTCACTGAAGTCCATTGATTAAAAAAAATACTAAATTCATAATTTTAAACTGAACTACTAACTGTGCTGCGTGCCTCTATGTTACACACAACTTATATAGTTTTCCCGGTCTACTTTAATTAAAGTCCAAACAGTAAAAAAAGTTGATTTTGCAAAGAATTATATTGAAATTCGTCTCTGTCATCATTATTAATTACGTTAATTGATTTATACAAGACTTTTTTATGCTACATAAAACCTCTTTCTAAGTTTAGTAACAATATAAATATCAGAACGTACTTTCACTTAAAAATCAAGTCACCAAAGTATCAATTAATCTCGTCGCGCTATACCAGAGTAATGCAGAAAAAATGTAAACATGACCTATGTTCTCGACATTTATTGTTTCAAATTCCTAGTTATTCTTTATTCAAGCAAATTATTAAAGCTTTGTCGTCAATCAACACTTGATTTAGCTAAAATCAACAAAACAAACTCTTACATTTACCTGTCTTATCAGCGGTTCTTTAGTAAACATTGTTAAGTTCAGAAAGAATAGTTTGGGCCTCATGTTCCGCCAGACATCGCCTGTACACCTTGTAAATAACCTCCCTGCCAGCACTCCGAATGGTATTATTAATTATTCTTCTCTTTTTACGTTTATTGATCAATGTTTGGTGGTCGTAATTAAAATTTTACGAAATCGTGAACTTTGTTTATTATGAGATGTCATTATTTTGGAAATGTTTCCAACAGACAAAAATTTAGTTCCGTTTCTACATTTTTTTGCCAGGCTGTACATTGACAATCAAAAATAGTTTTGTTGATCCGTTGCCATGGTGACACGGGACTAGGATACATGTATTGGATGAAAATTTTGTTAGTGATGTCATAGTTTACAGCAAGTATAGAATGTCTTTGATTCCATATAATAGCGGGCGCGTCTATCTACTGCCATTAATTGGGCACATACCCAGACACTGGGCGGCTACTCAGCCTCTTTACTCTCGTCTTCCAGGTCGGATAGTGTTATTAAGTTTTTCCACCTAGAAACTATGACTAATATACCTAACCCTAAACAATACTTTTTTTGTATATAATGGAGACCCAAATCAATAAAAATGTATGGCTTGGCTGTTTCGTTACTTACTTCAGACACTAAATATTCGCATCACCTCCACGACGACGGTAGCGAAACATTTATACTGATATGTGGAATTTGTGAATTAGGGTCGGTAGAGTTAGATTCAGAAGCTTGGCTCTACATGAGATCTGATATCTTTTTCACAGGGAAAACCTTATGTGGTTGTCTTGTTTGGCAACATCTTACATGAAATGTTTTTGGTGGGATAAAACATATAAATGCAGGCCAATTTTGAGGTCAAGAGTAGACACTCTTGACCTCAAATTTGGCCTGTAAGTCATATAAGGCTTACATGAGGTTGTTTTAAGTCTCGCTGTCTATTACATCTTTTATCGAAGTTTTTGACAGATTTTATATTGCATTCTCATTCGACATTCTTACTCACATTCGTTAATTCTTTCAGTTCAGAATGCCTTCTTGTTAAAGTTCTTCGCTAGCACGTTGTGCTATCGAAGAATTTATTTTTTATATATATATATTTTTATTTATCGAACACTTTATTCCCATATAAATCCATAAAATACATTAAATTATATTAAATTTACATTTAAAACACATTATATAAAATATGATATAATAATTATCAAAGCCTTCTTGGTTTGTCGGCCGGATCCACATTAGCCCTGTCCAGGTAGGGCTGCTCCATCATTGAAGCGAAATAATTTGGCTAATGGTTTTAATTTATGCCTTGTGCCGCGAATGCACAAATAAGTAAAAGTAAAAGTAAAAAAAGTAAAAGTAAAAATCTTATTGAACCTATCTGCTACATTAGAAAACTGTGTTAATTAAGGCGTATAAACTGACTGTTTGTGGATTGCAACGTTTTACTAAAACGAAATAACAGTTAAAACCACTGAACGCCACCGATCAATAATAAAGCGATTGCCATTTAATTACATCGTTACAAAATCAGTGGTTCGTAATCCAATTTTTACTTAATTAATGTCTATACGAAGTTTATAGGCTCCTAACTGTGGAGGAATGTTCCTACTGAGTTCGTCGGTGACCTTAATAAAGTTAATTTTATTGTGGACCATTAACTGGGTTGCCGCCCGGGCGCACCTGTCACATTTGGGTGATTTGCTGGTTACCCACTAGGTTTAACAGCCCATTTAGTGTGCATTGATGTTTAGGAGTTATTGGATAAATAGTTGTAATTATTGTTGTTGTTTTCTTTCAATGGGGTATTTGAAATAATTTTAGTTTTAAATCCGTCATCTGGATTACAAGAAAATATTCGACACGTATTTTTTTATTTTTCAAAATGATGGAAAACTGCTTAGATTAAGCGCATTAAAGTTGAGTAGAGGGGGGGGGGGGCTTGTAACGTCATTATCTAGTATAAACTGTACCTACTGGTTAGTGACGTCATGCGAAATTTACACTCGATGTTTCGTCGTACTTTTTTGATAACGTGAAAAAAGAAATATATATATTTTCTATACTTCACAAACCCACGTCTCCATCATATCTGACTTCTCATTTTCAATATTTGTGTTCGGCACACGATAAGAATCTTCGTTCCACAAATAATCGTCTTCTACGATGTCCTTCTCACCGTTCTGGTTTCATTCACTCTTCTTTTTTCGTCCAGGCGGTTTTCCTTTGGAATGAGCTTCCTCTGAACATCAGGATGGCAACCAGTTTGTTCACGTTTAAAGTAAAGGCACGCGAACACATTCACAAGGTGTTGGCAAACTTATCCCTAAGTTGAGTAAGCAGATTAGTTTCTCCATTAATATGTCTTTTATTTTATTTTTTTTCCTTTTCTCTTGACCTAGGTATCTCTGGATTTTAAATAATATGTATGTATATATGTATTTATCATAAATAATAATTTATTTTTCTTTCAAGTTTTAGTTACCTTCTTGCGCCTACCATGTTCTGTCTCTGCACCACCTTAAGGTAGACTGGTAGAAAATGCCTAAGGCATTAAGTCCGCCTTTGTACAGTTTATTTTACTAGTGCATAAAGTTTTAATAAATAAATAAATAAATAAATATATTCTAGGTACATCGTATTCACATGTAATGTATTTTTTATTGTATACAAATATTGTAAAAACTATTTTAAAAGAGTAAGTATGGAGTTTCTTGCCCATTCTTCTCTTCTTCTTCTTCTCTCTGCCCAAATAATGTTGCTGTGTGTTGTGTGTTACATGAACTTTGAGTTTTAGTTTTTCGTTTTAATCTTCTTGGTTTGTAGTAGATAAAGTAGTATTTGGTGCACTTAATAATAAAACATGGAAAACGAAGAAACAAAATACCTATATCATGATCACCATCCTCCTATTTTTATCCCAAGCGAAGTATGTTTTTTTTTCCCAAGTCGTGACAGCAGGACTTTTCGGATTCATGTGCCTATTGCAAAGACATTCAATACCTATAGACCGGACATCACGAACAAAATTTTCGTCCGAAAAGTGTGTCCTGCTGGATACAAGTCTATTAGTTTTTTGTAGTACACTCCGAATGTTCATATATTATTCTAGATGGCGTTACTGAGACATGGGATCAAAGTTTTTCTATGACATTTCCTTGACATGCCCGCTCTATAGTATTTTAAATCTCTTCGGCCTATTGCATAATGGTGAAGGAAAACATCGTAAGAGAAACGCCCAGCCTGAGAGACAATTATGTTTAGACAGCATGGTAAGCTAAGTCAGAGACCCATATTGTGTAATAATCTGAAACCAGCAGGCCTAGCCATATTACAAAATATTCCTTTTCTATTATAAATCGTAATCGATAAGGCGACGAAATGTTCAACTGTCAAGTGTTAACGAGTAGAATTTGTAATATGGCTCAAAATGACATACACTTGACAGTTGACAAACAGCTGATTCCATATACCTACGCCATTTTCTTCCTATAATAGAAATAGGATTTGTAATATGGCTAGGCCTGCAGGTTAATCACTAACCAGACGAAAAGAAGGAGAAGACATTCAAGAACCAAATGTGATTTTATTTAGTTTTTATCTTTATATTTTCTGTTGTTATCGCCATCTCCATATAAAGTCATATTTTCAAGATGTGTACTGTCTTCTTCCGCGTTGAGATAAGTCAGTAAGTTGTCTTATTCTATCTATCTTCTATATACATATATATAAAAACTAATGTTTGTCTGTAGGTATGTCCTTTATAGAATCGTAAGGTAAGGTTTCTGAGTTGGTCAGACCAATATTTAAATTTATTTTAGTTGGAGGCGTAGCAACGCGCGCAGGGTAGGTAAAGCTATAGTTTATAAAAAAAAAATATTTTCCGTTTTTCTTTTTAATACTTACCCATATTTTTTGCGGTACTGTAAATGTGATTAAGTGGCCTAATGAATAATGTTCTTTCAGTTTCTCACCTTAACTATTTTCATCAACATAATTAAGTGACTCAAACTTAGTTATTTATATTATAAGCTCGTCAATTTATTCAGACAAGGCCCTGGAGATAATAAAGGCTAAGTCCTAATTTATTTTGTACCACAGAAAATTAAGCTTAAGTTTAATAACAACTTGCAAAATAAACACAATAATTTTGAGGAGCTTTTCATAGGAAATTAAGATTTGTTTTGGATAGCGTTTTAACCCAATTTGAATGAAGTTTACCAGTGACTGGATGTATTTTTGTGGACTTTGAGTGAATTCGTAAGAGTTTTTTTGGACTTTTTTAGTTTAGTGAGGTAATTAACAGATAAGCGTTAACAGGGGTTGCGGAAGTATTTTCTGTGCCCTCAGTGCAGGCGTGAGACGGAACACCAGAGTGGTTTTTATGCAGTAAGAAACTGAAAGACCCCTTCGCTTGACCCGCGGCAGATGATATCAATTTTTAACCCTGCCCCAACAAAAAAGGTAAAATTCAAATTATTTTTCTTTTGCTTAAAAATACCGTTGTCACACTGGGAATTTCTTCTATGGGTGCATTTACGTTTAAATGGCCTTCTCCAGTCTTTTAGGTTGTGGCTGCAATCCAAAATATTGTGCTCAGCAGTCGTTCTGCTGAGCATAATATTCTAGATTCGATTCCCAGTTGGGGATCTGCTATTATATTGCTATTCATTTCTGTCTGGGATTTCCCAGCAGGAACCAAAACTCTGGATTAGGTCCCGGTTGATAGAGTCATCGTCTATTTCGTCGTTCTAGACTTTAGAATAACTATTTAAATGAAGGTACCTAAAACATAGGTGCGCTTCTGTCTAAAAACTCGCAAAATAACAGCGTGAGGTTCTACTGCTATTTGGGAACAGAAAAAAAGAAAGAAAAAACACTTATTAATAGCAACAGGTAAAAACATGTTAAACAAATAAAAAAATACAAAACACTACAATGTTTGTCTTCAGCAATTTGATATTTTAGATATCGTTTATAAACCGCATTCCTACTTACAAAAGGAGCTTACGCCAGGTGCTTCAACCGCCAAACCTTTTGTTAAAAGTTATTTTATGACTCAAAATGGGAAGGTTAATTTCCCCGTATTTATACAAACCCTTGTTAAAAGATCCTTCAAAACTTTATACTTACTAGCTTTTGTTCGTGACTTCGTTCGCATAGCGATCTACTATACCATACCATAAAAGATATCCCTACCAGTATACGTCACTCGTCAATAAGGAGTCTTTCCATTAGTGAAATAATATTTGAGATTTGTTGTACAGTTTCCAATATAACCACCTACATCAAAACAAAGTATTTTTGTTTTGTAATAGATACTAGGTTTTCCACAGGAGCGTTACGTTCTCAAATACAGTAACACAGAAATAATTTAACTTTCTACCCCTGAATATTTTTTTTACAATTGGATCACGAGTTTTAGAGATTAACATATTAAACGCACCACCTGAAAAAGAGTAATTGTACTCAGTATTATAAACATTTTTTACCAAGGGACGAACACTGAAATCGCAAAAAAAACTGCTTTTTAGTATACTTTGTCGAGTTAGGCGCTCAACACACTGCCACGCACCATGTGATTGCGTGTTTTAACATTGCTTGAAGTATCCCCGTTTATATATAATACTAACAGATGTCACGCGGTTTCACCCACTTATTTCCTGTTCCCGTGGGATTACTAGGTTAAAAAGCCTATGTCATCCGGGAATAGTGTAGCTTTCCACCAGTGCAATATTTTTTTTAAATTGGATCATTAGTTCCTAAGAATACCCCCTACATACAAACTTACAAACAAGTTTTACCTCTTTATAATATTAGTATGGATAAAACACGCACAGTCCAACACACAGAAAATGCATCTACGCGTTCATTCAGAACAGAGACACGCAACATGCATAGCCTGTTGTTTGACAGTGTAATAATCGTCTCATACTTACATAAATGTGTTGTTGTGTGTTTATTCTGTTACATATAAAATTATATTTTACCTTTTCATAATATTTATGTAAGCATAGAAGCATAGTTTTATTTTGCCCAAAACATATTATGAATGCGAAAGGCGCTATTGAGCTTTACCATGGTAGAAAAAATGTATTTACATATCAAAGTTAAAAGTTTTGTTTTTTTAGCGGTTGCTGAATTAAATTTGTTTTGGCAGGGTTTTTGTTGATTGCCAAAAGACTGTGGTAGTTAGAAGAAACATCGTTTTTTTCCTGTAGTGTAATACAGGGTGGAAGAGACATTGTCGTTGTCTGGACACCAATGAGTTATTTAACATAATTGTGGACCCACAAACGTAGGAAATGTTCATCGCATTTTTAAAAAATTATACGTTTTTTCTGATGTTTCTTTTCCCAAAACTGTAAAAACGTGAAAAACCCTTCATTTGTTTCTAACCCAATAGGAAATTTCATTAAAAAAATGACGTGTGGCACTCGGAGACTGCCACGGTAAAGCTATTGCATATCATTTTTTATCAACTCCTCTCCTCTCCCCTCCCCATTCCTCCCTTCCCCCACACCTCCCACACCCCTCCCCTCACCGCTCCCTCCCCTTCCCTCACCATTCCCTCACTTTCCCCTCCCTTTCCCTCCTGTTCCCTGCCTCTTCCCCTCCCCCTCCTTCTCCACCCCCTCTCTCTGTCCTCCCTCTTCACTCCCCTCCACATTCCTCCCCTGCCCCTCCGACCCCTCTCACAATCCCCCCTTCCCTCTGTCACAATCTCCCCCAATATATATAATTTATATTATATAATAATATATAATAGATAATTTTTGAAACCAAAAAAAAATACAGTAGTATAAAACCCATTAGAAAAGGAGGGGAATATGATAAAAATGAAAAGAAAAATAAATTACGGTCCATCCGAGTTCGGGAAGTGGGAGGGGGGGAGGGGGCAGGTTTAAGGGTATTTTTTTTTTATTTACGTAATTTGCTGAAAACTTACCTTACCAAACTAAACTTACCTCCCAAATACACTGTAATTTATTTGATTTAAAATATTTATTTGTTCGCCTTATTTTAATTCCCCTCCTTTTCTAATTGGTTTCATCTTACTGTATTTTTTTTTCATTTTTTACCATTTTTGAAGGCTTCGGCCCTGGTCTATAGGGGTATCTTGTTACCTAGTCACATATAGAGATCAGATAATCAGTCGTTCCATGTAAAATATAAGTAAATATGCAGTTACACTGTAAGTTGACTCCAGTACAGTAGAGGAAGCTAGGCTGGTGATGATGGTGATGAAGGGGTGGCTAAGTACTTACCAAAATGTATCCGATAACGTTGTGTGGTGCAAAACCTAACGTACTTATGGAATATTTCAACTTTAAGTCAAACAGAATAAGGTTCTTATTCAATTGGGAAAATTTGACATATTGGGGTAACTTGATGTGCTGGCGTCTGTAATGAACGAAACAAAACCACCAAAGCCACAGACTTCCGAAACTGGAGTTATTTTTCACCTGTTAGTGTTTTTTTTAAGAAGTCGGTTGTTTTTCTAAAAAAAGTTGCATGTAAAAAAAGTTTTTTTTATCTATAGGTACATATTTCATAAGTAGTCAATAATATCTTACAGGTCCGAAGAAAACCAATTCACGTGTTAATAGCATATAAAAAAGTAAATTTCGTTGGTGTAAAATTATAATGAACTCAGTTTATTAGGTAGGCTATTTCGAACTATTGACCCAACTGACCTTAGACTGGCCTGTTGGTCGAGTGGTTAGTGACCCTGACTGCTATGCCAGAGGTCGTGGGTTCGATTCCCACCCAGGACAAATGTTTGTGTGATGAGCACGATCTTTGTTCTGTGTCTGGGTGTAGTTTATCTATAATATGTATGTAGGTATTTAGAAATATATAAGTATGTTTATCAGCTATTTAGTACCCATAACACAAGCTCTCAAGCTTAACTTGGGACTAAATGGCGTTGTGTGAAAAAGTTGTGGAGTTGTGGAATATTTATTCTGAGTTCGGGTGTAATTTATTTAAGAATACTTAAGTAAATATAAAAAGTATGTTTATCAGTTACCTAGTAGGTACTGTAGCGTTATAAAAGGAAAAAAAAAAAAACTTACACCACAATATACGTATAATTTTGCTAAAAAAAAACGAAATGGAATAAGTTTAGAATTAATAGTAATATGGATAATTGTGGTTGCAACCCCTGGTTATCCTAATTGTACACGGTTAGATGATGCCCGTGGTTTAAAAGATGTTTAAAAACAGCACATTCCGCGACCTTATGACACGAATTTTTGTTTTATAGTAAAAAAAACTAGAACTTTCTAGCTACAAAATAAGTGAGGTTGTGAACAAAACTCAGGCGAGGCGTTGACGTCGCGATGGACCTACGATGGTTGGTTCCGTTCGTAGTCGCAGCGGATCCGGATGTGGATCCGCTGCGTATGCTGAGATTATATCGGCGTGGGTTGCACCAAACCGCCGGTTTGGGGTAAAACTTGGACCGATTCAGAGCGAATCTATGGCGAGAAAAATTCACAAACATTAATGCCATGCCTGAGGCAGACAGCCCGTTAAGTTTTAAAGGTTTTAAATACATACCGGTCCTTTGTGAGAAATAGTATTAGCGACGGGAGTGAAAACCGCGTCGGACTTTTATATAACACTTCACTTATCACAATAGAATTTATAACGTGATTAGTTTATAGGTACGGCGATGCCATATTTTTCTATTAAAACGATTAAATATTGGAAGATAATGCAAAATAAAAAATTTTCAGCTATATGTCTTCTAGTCTGATCGTTCAAATGACAGTCAAAAAATTTTCTTCTGTTCGAAGCTTTTTCACCGTTCAAACTTTAAAACGAAAATTAGAAGAAAAAAAATTACATAGGTTCATTACAAGGAACAAAAAAGTTTTTAATCAGCCAAATTAATTAGACAGCATGATAATGCTGCAATATCCCCTTTCTAAGAAAAAAAAAAAAAAAAAAGGACGAAAGTACAAGCGAGAAAAAAAAATAAAAAAAACTGGAACAGACAAAGACTGAAGCAGGAATCATTTCTGAATCAAAACGATATCGAAGTGCAACGGATACTGGATAAACACGGTGGCCACCACATCTAAACGTTATACGCGCGAACTCGCGATATCTCTATTTCTTTAATGGAGAATATGGAAAAAAATCGAATTCATAAATCTAAATATAAATCGTTCAATTAAAGACAAACATTTACCTACCACATCCTAAGAACTATGAAGGACAACCAAGGAACCATACATCTAAAAGTAAAGCTAGCCTAACTTAACATAAGACTTAACTAATACCTAACAACAATAAGATCAAAAATCCGGAGATTATACATCTAAGTATAGCTAGCCTAACTTAACATAAGACTTAACTAATACCTAACAACAATAAGATCAAAAATCCGGAGATTATACATCTAAGTATAGCTAGCCTAACTTAACATAAGACTTAACTAATACCTAACAACAATAAGATCAAACCCGGGGATCCCCAAAAATATAAATAACGTCAAGTCCATCCTTAGTTATAGAAACTAAAAACAAGTTGGACACAAAAACAAAAAACTAAATTTGATAAAGAAACCTTAAGTCAATTAAGTCAAAGACTCAATCTCGACAACAGAACAAGAGTCGGAAAAAACTCAAGTTTGAGTTATTATTCAAACTGAGTGTTGAATAACACGACATTTGTGTCAAACTAAAAGAAATAAAATAACCTGAGAACACAGGTTAACACAACACAGAGGTTCATTGTCAGACCATGAAGTTTTTAACATACTTATGCAAAAACATTCCCATAAACAAAGGGGAAAAAAGGTTTAGAAGGCAAAGGTTAATGTTAAAATTGAACAAAGAGAATTTAATCCAATTTATTTTAAGATATCTTTAATATGATATTGTCCGGAGTGGACTGAATCACAATCCTGTAGCAAATAGGTGGTCCTAGATATGACCCTTATCACACGGCACTTAATAAAACGTGGAGCTAGCTTTCCAGAAAAAAAATCATTCCCAGAAGACTTTGAAAAGTTCCTTCTCCATACAGTATCACCAATATTCAGAGTAACAGCTGATCGCTTGGAATTATATGCACGTGAGTTACGTTGGAAAGCTAAAGAAAGATTATCAGCAACCTTTGCATAAACTTCGCTGAGAGAAGATAGGTTAGAAGCATGACGAGCCCGACTTTCTGCCAAATTAGAGCTTCGAGTCTGACTATATACACGTCTGCTATCCATAAGGACCTCTCTACCAAACATAAGAAAGTTAGGCGTAAAGCCAGTAGCTAGATTAACACAAGAATTGAGGTAAAGCTTAACTTTAGGTAACATTTTAGCCCAACTTCTTTGGTTTTCACCAACCAAAATACCTAAACACGTAATAACACTTTGGTTGTATCGCTCAACCGTATTTGCTTGGGGTGTATAATATGGCGTAAAAGTGGGTGATGGAATATGGAAAGATCTGAGAAAACTAAGGAATTGATTACTACGAAAAACTGTAGCGTTGTCGCAAAGAATAGTACGCGGAACCCCAAAATTAAGGAAAATTTCAGACTCCAACGCTTTTATAACAGAAAGAGTGTCAATCCTTTTCAGTGGAACTAGCCACACGTATTTGGAAAAAACATCTACCATAGAAAGGATATATTTATAACCATAAAAAGCACAGGGCAAGGGACCAATAATATCTATTGAGATCATCTCTAAAGGCAAGGAAACCTCTTTAGGGTAGCACATCTGTCCGCGAGGTTGCGTATTTGAAATTTTATAGGCCTTACAAACCTCACATTGACTTAACGTCGAAGTAACGTCACGAAACATATTTGGCCAGTAGAACAACTCCCTAAGCTTTAGATACGTTTTAGTAACACCGGGGTGTATCGAAGGAAAACTATTGTGAATTTCCCAAATAGCGTCTGGAACTTTTTCAGCTGGTAAGACCACGCGCCATGGTTCAGAAGATAAAGGGCTAATAACTGGCATGCGTCTCATAAGGATACCGTTATTTATAACGTACGCTGGGAACATTTGTGGCGTGTCTCGAGCACCAATATATACCTTCTTATACCAACGGTCATTAGTACGTTCAGGACCCTGGTCAAACGAAACAGGATTAGCATGGATCCTGGATAGAACATCAGGCACTACGTGTTGAGAGCCTTTACGATGCACAATATCAAAAGTATATTGGGAGATGACAGTTGCCCAACGTGCCAAACGACCAGATGGATTGTTAAGGGTGAGGAGCCACTTAAGAGCCATATGGTCTGTTATGACTGAAAACTTCATACCATCTAAATAACATCGAAAATGTTTAATTGAATCCAAAACGGACAAAAGTTCACGTTCTGTAGTACTATAATTACGTTCAGTTTGAGTGAATAAACGCGAATAATAGGCGATTGGATGTTCAACATCGTCTATCTTTTGTGTTAGTACCGAACCAAGACCGACAGCTGACGCATCACACTGCAGGATGAACGGCTTCGAGAAATCAGGACATGCCATGACAGGCGTATCGATTAGCGCTTGTTTTAACTTAGTGAAAGCCTGATCGGCTGCATCATTCCAACTCACTGGATCATTGCCCTTCCTCTTACCGATAAGGGCAGTAAGGGGTGCAATTATAGAGGAAAAACCTTTAACGAAACGTCTATAATAGGAGCACATACCAATGAAACCGCGTAATGATTTAGCAGAAGTGGGGGTTGGATAATCCCTAATTGCATCAAGTTTACCGGGATCGGTTTGAAGACCCTTTTCGTTAACAATATAACCCAAATATTTTAGTTCGCTTTTGCAAAACTCGCATTTTTTTAAATTTATAGATAAACCTGCTTCTTTAAGTCGAGCAAGCACCTTCCTGAGCAGCGCCATATGACTAGCGAAATCTTTAGATACGATTATCAAATCGTCAACGTAACCAAAAACACAGTCGTCGCTGGTAGAAGTAAACTCAAAGTTAACGATCAAATCAGTCAGACGTTGCATCTCCGAAGCAGCGTTCGTTAGACCAAAAGGCATCCTAACAAACTCAAAGAGACCACGCTGTGGAACAATAAATGCTGTCTTCTCACAACTTTCTTTATCAGCAAGTGGAATTTGCCAAAAAGCACTTCTAAAATCCAATGAGCTGATATACCTAGCACCACGAAGGTTATCGAGGATATCGTGAATACGGGGAAGAGGATAAGAATCTCGGATTGTCACACTATTCAGTTTTCTACTGTCGACACAAAAACGAACAGAACCATCTTTTTTTGTCACCATTACCACAGGGCTAGCCCATGGAGAACGGGAAGGACGAATAACATCCATATCTAACATTTTGTCAATCTCTTCATTGAGAATCTTCAACTTGACTGGAGATAAGGGATAATACCTTTGACGGATAGGGTAACCGGTAGTATTAATTTTATGAGACAACCAGGTTGTTTTTCCAAGACCGATTTTATCCGAAGAGATAACCTCATACTCCTTAATAACTTGTTGAAGACAAGACTCTTGTTCCGGCGTGAGGATATTACGAGGATGAATATAACGAACCTCACTAACCGAGGAAACTTGAGGGGGAGAAGAGTGCTGAACAGAAGGTATAAACATATTACCATCAATATTTTTATCAAAAGCCTGACTAAAAATAGACGTCAAACCGAATTTATTCCAAAATTCGATACCTAAAATAACAGAAGAGGACATCGAACTTGCCACTAAAAACTCATGAATAAAAGTTGTACCGTTAAATTTAACTGGAAGGTAAACAGTACCAAGAATATCAATCGGCGAATTATTAGCCGATATAACACGTGGACAAGCGTCTTTTGATGTCAAAGAAATACCAAGTTGCTGAATAAAATTATCGCTAATAAGCGACATCTGGGCACCAGAGTCGAGCAATGCTTTAACAACTCTACCGCATAATAATATCTCTATAAACGGTCGGTTATCAAATGAATTTGAAGTAAACACTGGAGATACTGTACGGAAAGAAGCGTACCGCCAGTGATCTAGGCATTTTTTGGATTACATTTCGGACAATCTCTGGTAATAAATCCAGGAGTGCGACACTTAAAACAAATCGTGCCAGTAATCTCCGGGCAGGAACGGTAAGAATGACCTATTTTATTGCATTTTAGACAAAGCTCAGATCGATTACAGCTAGGACAAATCGAAGACTTACTAGTAGTTGCTTGATTGGGTGTTTTGTTCGTTCTGGGTTTCGTCGAGTTAAAGACCTGAGAATTCGGCTGGTTGACAACACAGTCGAGACTGGCTACTGCCTTAGGAGGTTTTAAAAATGACTCAAAGTGTGTAACAGCCTCAATCAAATTGTTAATATCATGGTGTTTTTGGATTGACAAGCATGGCGTATACTTGGGCAACATGTTATGCGTGATGATACGCAACAACTCAGTTTCTTCAATTGGCTTATTTAGTTTTGCGTTTAAATAGGAAACCTCAATAATAAACTCTCTAATAAGTTGTTCAGGTTTCTGTTTAAGGTTACGGATCTCTTGACCTAATCTAAATTCGAAGTCAGTCGTACCGAATGTATTTAAGAAAGCTTCTTTGATCTCGACGAAGGTAATGTCTGGACGACGGATCGACCTAAAATACTGAAGCGCTACACCAGTCAAGACTTCATGGAATCGCCTGACAACATAGCCATAGGGCAAATTGTCGGCCTCTCTGCACTCCTCTAAACTGGTAAAAAATTCTCTAACGCAGGTCTTACCATCATAATTAACTTTCCACTTATTTAGTGAAAACTGCCTGGTATATTGTTGGCATTCGTCCGATCTCTCTGGAGAAGGTACGAAACTCTGCGAAGAAGTACGAGAATGTCTCGGCGGGATAGGTGGTGGTGGTCGCGAAATTATAGGGCTATCACGACGTGGAGTTTCACCTAAAGGATACTCCTGCGAAGAAGCACGTGAATGTCTCGGCGGGATAGGTGGTGGTGGTCGCGAAATTATAGGGTTATCATGACGTGGAGTTTCACCTAAAGGGTACCCCTCTACCGACATGATGAATCTAGAATAGACCTAATAATGGAAAAAAATAATAGACCAAAGTCGATTGAAACCTAGCGAAAAAATAAGCCGAGCCTGTTGCTGTAACAACTGGACAAAAATAACTCGGCGGCCAGCAGTCAGCAAACGCCCATCCAGTAAACAAAAAATATAGGCTAAATAAACGCACACACCAAGCTTACCTTGAAACCCGAAGCCTAAACATACATACGTCACCATATATACCCTACGGGTTCTAACTACCGCAAACTAAGGATATGGAATAAAAATCAGGAAACCTATCTTTATATTTGCTGCGATAAGTGGATAAAATAAAAAACGGTTATGTGTTATATAGTTCACAAAATTATTTTTCATTAAAAAACATTACATTTCATGAAAAAAAATATGTCAAGGAAAATAACAGCTTCACAGGTCTGTTATGGTGGTATTAATCCTAGAATATCTTTCTTGAATGGAAGAATATCCGCAACCTGAAACAAGTAAGCTTAAGAATTATTAACTCCCAGAGGGAGTGACCATCCTTAGAAAGGCAAAAAAAAATATTTTATGTAGAATCATTTAAATTTCAAAGTTATTAGGTAAAAACACTTACTTATATTGTTCGGGCGCCAATTTTGTAGCGTTATAAAAGGAAAAAAAAAAAACTTACACCACAATATACGTATAATTTTGCTAAAAGAAATCAAAACATTTTTTAAAAAAAAAATATAAAAAAATACAAAAAGGTATAAAAAAGGTATTGACGACAGACTTCGAAGAATTATTTGTAAGATGCGAAATGGAATAAGTTTAGAATTAATAGTAATATGGATAATTGTGGTTGCAACCCCTGGTTATCCTAATTGTACACGGTTAGATGATGCCCGTGGTTTAAAAGATGTTTAAAAACAGCACACGCAGCGGGCCCTAACTATCGGCATACGCAGCGGGTCCGGATGTGACTACGAACGGAACCAACCATCGTAGGTCCATCGCGACGTCAACGCCTCGCCTGAGTTTTGTTCACAACCTCACTTATTTTGTAGCTAGAAAGTTCTAGTTTTTTTACTATAAAACAAAAATTCGTGTCATAAGGTCGCGGAATGTGCTGTTTTTAAACATCTTTTAAACCACGGGCATCATCTAACCGTGTACAATTAGGATAACCAGGGGTTGCAACCACAATTATCCAAATTACTATTAATTCTAAACTTAATCCATTTCGCATCTTACAAATAATTCTTCGAAGTCTGTCGTCAATACCTTTTTTATACCTTTTTGTATTTTTTTATATTTTTTTTAAAAAAATGTTTTGATTTCTTTTAGCAAAATTATACGTATATTGTGGTGTAAGTTTTTTTTTTTCCTTTTATAACGCTACAGTACCTACTAATAGCACAAGCTCTGCTTCGTTTAGGACTAGATGGCGTTGTGTGACTGTTGTGGAATATTGATTTATTTATAAATTGCTAAGATGAAAGAAGCCTTAATCCTAGGAGTTGGCAAACAGACGTAATGATACGGATGTAATACAAATTCTGACCTCTGGTTAGCGTAGCTCACTGTTACTAGTATTTCGGATTGATTTACTCACTGATATTGCACTCGATATTACTTCGCCAGAAATTTAGAATAAAATACAATATTCTTTATTGTACACCATAAAAACTTACCACACCATAATTAATGACTTAAAGAGTCCGGAGAACCGGACTCAGGACTGCTACTGAGAAATTCATTGAATTAAATGGTTTGATTTTGATTTATCTACTGTTTACATAACATGCATCACATAAAGGTAAAAAATCCTGTGCCATAAAATCGACCTCCATAAACTTGTGCATATATTATACACACAATGTAAGTAAATTACCTGAGAAGGGTAGAATTTTCAGCGTGATTGATGTCTTGCGTCGACTTTCTAGGCTTCTTTCAATAGCAAACTATTACGCGATGACAGGGAAAAAGTCCTATTTTTCCCATAAAAATATTACATAACAAAAACTATATTTTCATCAAAGCTTCGCCAAACAAAGACCCATCGCTCTAAAGATTTATTCCCCGTAATAACTTTTGTCCTTTTGTATTAATAATACACAATAACACAATAAATCATTATATAGGGTTTCGATAAAAATATAAAAGTAATTATGAGTGTATTGACCGCTGAGGTACTTCAGAAGTTGATGGCCGATAAAGTGTGTAACGTAAATTTTCGCGGTCACATCAAAAAACTCTTAGGTATTTGTTTGAGTGTCTCGTTTCATTGTTTTTCCAAGGATTATTGTCCTAACTTGAAGAAATCACAGAGTGAGTTGTTTGTGTTCTAAATTCCAGTAAACATAATTTTATTATACTCTGCGGTTCCTGAAATTATTTGCAGTAACTTCTAGTTCGTACTCCGAATTGTTAAACGCTGGTTAGACGATATAAAGTCGAAGATCTTGTGCTGAATTAAATTGATTGTGTGGTGGTTTAATAGAAATTTCACAAATGATGATTATTGCGAAAGTAGCTTACACCTTACAATCTGTGGTCATGTACCGGAATTTCCGCATGGTGTGATCTTACAAACTATGTTTGAAACTATTTGGCCGATATTACATTAGTATACATAATATTGTAGTCCGCTTAAATGAGAAGATTCCTTCGGTACAGTTTTTTTTTACAATTATTCTAATTCGTGTTTCAAATACAGGTGATTGTAATACATGACGTCACAATCTGTGTAAACAAAAAAATATTTTAACCTACATACGTAAGTGTATATCCGGGTATTAACAGACAAGGGGATACAGATACGTATATCAAAAAGCCACCCTTATGATCTCAAAGGTATCGGCTTTCCACCTGAATTGAGTTATTCGAGACTTTCCTTCGAATAAATAAAGCTGTTATTTGAAATGTACTTTAGTTCAAATAGCACAAGTAGGAAGCGAAACGGACTGCTATAAATAGTTTTCGCTCTCGAGAGTTTTCGGATTGTTGAGTGTCGTACCGTTCAATAAACATTGCTAAGCAGAAACAAAATTTAATCAATTCGAATCTCAGTTTTCATTGAATTAATTTCAAAACATTGTTCTGATTCGGATTGGATTTCCACCGTGCCTTGATAAATTAATGAACTTATTTCTTTATAAACACTTTTCTTCGTGTCTGATACCCGAGAAGAAAACCCGAAACAAACTCAAAGATCAAGGGTTCTTCTAACATTAAGATATTATGTGCTTAATGACACAAGGAATTGTTTGGATGAGCCAATGCTGATTTAAGTTGAGTTGTCCTGGCTGCAACATTCTTTTAGGTAGCTCAACACCCGTCAATGGTAGCAGAAAAAAAGATGAATTGACTATCTACGTTTTGGTTCTATATACAACTTTTATGTCCTTACAAAATCTCGCCATGTCTACCGGACCAGTCAACCGCGTGCTCTCATGAACGTGGCCATCAACAGCGGATTTTATCTAGAATTGTCTAGTCGCATTTCATATCAGCGATATCAATGTCAAAAATGTAGGGAAAATAGTCATTTTTTTGACAGATTGAGACAGATTTAAATTCGAATAAAAATATTGGACTTGCGTCTGGTCTGGCCATCGCGTATGTGGTTTCTACTTTGGGCTGATACCTTCAACAGACAATGTAAGTGATTGGAATTTTTGTATCTTTAAACGTACTCTTCATACAACAAACTATACAGACTTCTTATTTTCTTAGGGTGAGTTATTGCGTTTATCCTACACACTCAGTTGGATTAAATCGCGTTCGTTTTACTGCGGTGATAATGTGCGAACATTTATCACTACCGACCATCTGACCCACTGCTACAAACCATTTCTTTTGATTTTGTTTGAGGTTTTATTTATTTTTAGTAGATTGACATTAACTACTACGAAACTCGGGACAGCGAGATACGTAGGTAGGTAAGTTTATGTTGGCATAACTCGTCATAATGCTAACAGCTGATTTTTTCGCCATTTCAGGTTTGGTCTCATAGTAAAAGTTGTTCATAATGATGAATACCATGACCCCGGAGGACTTAAATCTAACCAAATTAGGTCAAAAGCGAGATTTATGGTATAAAGGATGACTGATAACGGATGTTATCAGTCATCCTTTATACCATAAATCTCGCTTTTGTTTTTTCAATGTCTATACACGGATGTGTAATAGACATTGAAAAAACAATATTGGTTGGTATTACATAGGACTAGAACGCAACCAAAATAAGAGCTGTACATGTAATTAGATCACACCGAAACAGTAAGTAAATCCATCAGTTCATTAAGCAAGTTATGAACAAAGTGTGACTTTCTTCGCCATCTCGATGTCTGTGCGGGATTCAAGAGCTTTTGCTCGCTCCTTCAAGCCAACTGGCTTTATTTACGATCCACGTAGTAATAGGTACTCTAGGATGTTTCAACCTCAGAGTAGCTATAAATAAAAGGGATATAGAGGACTTTTTCTTCCGTTAAATGAAATTGTTTTTACAAGAGGGTTGGGTATAAAGTTAGTCATTTTAACAGTGGAAGTTTTCTATTGTTTATTTATTTTAAGATAATCCTTTATTTTAATTCCTTAATTTCTGTTACATCAGGTCAATGTTTTCTCGTTTAACGTGTCCTCTTCAGAATGTCGTTATGACCTAGTGGTTAAGGAACCTACCTTTCATAGACGAAGTTTCTAAGTATAATAATCTTAGAAATGATTGACTTCGGGAAAGAAATACGTCGCGTTGTAAGGAAACTTTATCTATACTAATATTATGAAGAGGTAAAGCTTGTAGGGGTATTCTCTGGATCAAGAACCGATTTTGAAAATTATTTCACCAATTAAAAGCTACATTATTTGTAAGTGTCATAGGTTTTATTTTATTTTCAAAACTGGGGTGTTGAGGGGTTGGTAAAGAACGAAATGCACGCGGACTAATACAAATCTAAAATTATCAATACACCTTATCCAAGCGTGGGGATAGATGCGTATGCGCCATACCTTCTTTGTGTAAATAGAGGTATGCCCTACAGTGGGATTATAACAGGATTGCGCTGGATTTGAACCGGGTCTATTGGAAATCTATAGGGGAGGCCTAGATGCTCAACAGTGGACATTCTAAGACTGATCTGATGATAATGATTATTATTATTTCCATTATTTTTTTGTACAGACGCCAGCACATCAAGCTACCCCAAACTGTCAAATTTTCCCAATTGAACATGAACCTTACTGTGTTGAGAATAAAGTTGAATAACTATCAAAGAAATTTGACACATTGGGGGAGGTTGATGGGCTGGCGTCTGTACACACATATAAATATTTTTTTTAATATTGATATTATAAAAAAAAAAATTTGTGGACCACCGATGGCGGAAGCAGGGTCCAAGCTGCCGGTGGTTAGGGCTCCAGAGACAGAAACCTCCTCACGATGCGGACCGTATCAAGAAGTACTGCCTTCTGGATCAGGTTCTTGACTCAACCGTGCAACGAAAGCCTCGAAAGATGCTCATGATTATTATTATTATTTAACGTGATCACGATGAACCCGCCAAAGTAAGTACGCTATATCTCGTCGAATTCATACTCAAAGGCCACTCGAGTATGTTTGTCTGTGTTTACACGCGCGTCTGTATACTTACACCACAGACTATCCAATATTTCTTTGTGTTTACAAGTGAATAGTAAAACACAGTTTTTCCGTAACACGCACCAAGGACGGTCTGCGCAATTTCGTGGTATAGTGCGATCACTTTGAACTTTCTGAAAGTCAAAAGTGATGGGTGTCGTTTTAAAATAGTTGCGTCTGAAATAATCAGTTTATCATTTATAGAGGTACATTCTTATCTAAACATTTTAGTAACTACCTAAAGTTTTCGCCGGTTTATTTGTTGATCTTCTCCCTTTGGTCGGCATCATCAAGTGTTTAGCCGTTTTTAAATTAAGTTAGTATTGAATTCTAGTCTAAAGTACTTACTAGTAGTTCTAGTCACGGGCGTAGCCATGACGCATGATGCGTGGCGTATGATGAGAGCATCATGCAGATAAAATTAGAGCAATGTGTCTCTCCAAAGAGTGGGAGAGACAGACTTCTCTAATTTTTTTCTTGTATGCTAAAATTTTCGAGCTCGCTTCGCTCGCTCTGCTTATTTTCTTATAATTTTGCGATTTATGTTGTCAATACTCAATACTTTATTGCATTACACATGTTTATTCTTAGGTGGTAACGGAAACTAAGGGTAAAAGATAGTAGGTAATAAGATAGCTACTATTTTTTTAGATTCTATATATCGACTTCGTATTTTGAGTTGACTTCATTTCATTTGACATCTCCTTTTTTTAAGGTTCATCTTGGAGTAATTAAAAAGCCTTTTTGTGGCGTTCCTTTGTGACACAAATTAGGCCAGTAGTCAAAACTAATGACCCGTTTTCTGAGATGAGTTAATAATACTTACTTTCACCATTTAATTAAATCTATTTCTGTACAATTTGGTACAGATTATGTGCTTGGCCCGATCACATCGTTGAAACGTTGGAACAAAGGAAATAAGTAGAGCGGAATAAAATACTGGTTAATTGTTACAAAGGTACAGATTAATTAAAATTTATTTATTTAACGTATTATCTCAGTCTGTTTACAATTTGCTCTGGTTTAAAGATATTTAATTCTCAGTTTAGTTCAAAAAACATTACAGTTCACTTACGTATCGAGAAAGTGCAATTTAATTATATGTATAAAAGTGTGGTAATTACTTATTCTTACTTGTAGATACTTGTACAAAAAGGGCTGTGGCTAAATATCATAGGTTAAACTACGCTGGCAGAGGTCACTTCGTGGATGGGTGACCAATAATTACATGTCATTTCCCCTTCATACCTTGGAAAGCACATTAAATCTTTAGTCTTGGCTGTCACTTATAGATATTTGGTAGCCGTTATACGAGTAATCAGAAGCTCAGCCCAGTTTAACCAAGAGTTGGTGTTAACCATGATTGCAGACACAGAGCTGTAGGCCTATCTGACCTACAGCTCTGTGTCTGTCAGTCTTTCCATGTAAAGCATTGTAACTGAACCGGTTTGAGGTGAAGCCGAACCCAGCACAGCTGGGAAAAGCCAGGCAGATGATAAGATAGTTTTACATACAAGATATGTATGCCAAACATAACTTTACCATAACTGAGTTGATTCAATAGAAAAAGTTTTTTTTTTTTTTTTTTTTTTTCTTTATTATTTTATTTGGGGGTTTTTATCCACAAGGATACGCCAACCCCATTGTATCTTAAATCTATATATCATGCACTATTAAAATAATAAATTAATTAAAAGTCTAGGGAGGATCTATAAGTCTATGCAAAAGTCTAGGGAGGATCGGGATTCACCACCGCCAAACTACACAGTTGTTTTGCTACTGCCGATTTAGGTCGTGACAAAATGGTCTGAATTAAACCTATGTCAAATCTATTTAGTCTGTGTTCTCTTATCAGATCTTCCCTCTCTTTCTCATTTTTTACACAATCCATCAGCAAATGTTGTACGTCCTCAATTTTGTTACAAATATTACAATTTGGGGATTCGACTTTTTTCATCAGGAACGCAAACTTTGCCGATGGATAGTGTCCAGATCGGAGTCTTAACGCTAGCTTAACAAATTTTCTGGACAGTTTGTCATCATCAAACCAAAGGTAACGCGGAGGCTCATGCTGAATGGTTTTATACCAAATTCCTTTTGTATCAGATTTTTCGTTTACATATTTTTTCCAAACCTCAAAACATTTAATTTTAAATTTAGGAATCAAATCTGAATAGTCCGGCAAAAAGTCGATCTCATTTCCTTCTACTGCTGATAACTTTGATAACTGATCAGCCACCTCGTTACCCTTCACCCCAATATGAGCTGGAACCCATTGCAATCTAAATTCAATGCCATTTTTGTTAAATTTATGGATGATACTGATAATATCGTAGGCTATCGATGCACCTCTGATGCCAGAGGCGCATCGAGCCACATGTTGCAAAGCGCTTTTGCTATCTGAGAAGATAACAATCTTGTTTAATTTTTGTTGATCCGCATATGTCATGGCTTGAAAGATTGCAATAAGCTCCAACGTCATGATGGATACGCATGTGTTTATTTTACAACCAATTTTAACATTTAAATTTTGATAAAAATACCCAACTCCCTGCCCATTTGCACTCTTAGACCCATCAGTGTAGAATTTAGACCAACCACTATACTCTGTACTTAATTCTTTTATAACATTATTTAATAGGATATTAGGTTCAAATGAAGTTTTACTGGCCGATACGCTATCCATGTCACTTTTAATATTCTTATGCAAGTTAATGGCTGATATCCAGATTTCCAAACTAAACATTCCCAGCGTATGTGATGCCGAAACTTGAAGTGGTTTTATATCATTAACAGTTGAAGCAAGCAATGGTTTCTTTTTTCTCTCCCAGTATTTATTTTGACAAAGATCGCTTAAATTCGAAATAATTTCAACTGTTGTATTGCTAGACCAGGACACACCCTTCAACATAAACTTATACGCTAGGTATTGTCTTCTTAAGAATAATGGCATTATATTTAACTCACACTCCATGACGTGAATTGGGGTACTTTTAATGAACCCTCCCACAATTCGCAATGCTTGATTTTGTATTTTATCCAACCTAGCAATGTGTACCTTAGCGCCAGAATCATAAATAAAGCTACCGTAATCAAGCCTGCTTCTTATTAATGATATGTACAGTCTACGCAAATGCTTAGTATGTACACCCCAAGTACTACCTGCCAACAATTTCAAGATGTTAAGAAATTTAGAGCTTTTATCTATAGTCTCTTTAACATGTTTTCCCCAACGTAAATTTCCATCTAACCAAATCCCCAAATACTTAACACACTCAGATCTAGTCAACAGTTGGCCGTTTGCTTTTAGGGTAGGAAAAAGTCTCCTATGGCCTTTACTAAAAAGACAATAGTTAGATTTAGTTGCAGATACAACTAAACCTAATTCGTCTAATAAAACAATAATACCATCAAGCGCTTGTTGGATGCGAGTTTCACAGCTTTTGATGTTTTTGTCGCCAACAAACAAAACAAAATCATCTGCATACTGCGATAATAATATATTTTGAGTTTGGTGACATATTTTATGTGTTATCAAGTTGAAAAGCAATGGGGATAAGGGGTCCCCTTGTGCAAGGCCTTTATTGGTGCACCTAGAAAGTAATGTTTCTCCTGTATCCGATTTAAGATTAAGGTATCTCTCGCTTAAAAAGGACCAAAGATATTTACACATTTTTGTTCCTATTTGAAGATCATCCAATATCTTCATCGCTACATCAATAGACACGTTATTGTAAGCACTATCAATGTCTAGGAAACAGGCTAGGGTTGGAATATTTTTTGAGAAACCTATTTGAATATATGAGACTAAACGTGACAAAGAATCTATGCAAGATTGTGATTTTCTAAAGCCAACTGTATGGGGCGACAGAACTTTTGTCTTCTCAATATACCACTCCAGGCGTTTAAATATTAACAGATGAAAAATTTTACACAGACAAGAAAGTAAGGATATAGGCCTTAATTTAGGCTCGCTATTAAAAGCACAACCAGCTTTCGGGATGGGAATGACCTGTATGTTTCGCCAATGTCCAGGTATAATACCAAATTTATAAATATTATTATACAATCGAAGCAGGAAATATTTAGCTGAGTCAGGTAGATGATAAACCATTGAATAAGTTATGCCATCTTCGCCTGGAGCAGTATCCTTTTTTTTTAGACAGCTTTTGAGTTCATGCATGGAGAAATCAGTTTCTAAAGATAAATTTCTGGATTCAAATGTTGGCATCACATTTGTAACGTGATCTGGAGTGAGTGAACATAACAACTTGGTTTGGTTTTCAAGAGAATAATGCATTTTTTTTAGTCTAAACCCCTTCATCCATCTCATGCGACGCCAAAGATCGGAAGCTGAAGTCACCTCATCAATGGAGTTACAGAACTTTTGCCACCCAAGAAATCTTGCTTTACGTATAAGGTCTTGAGATTCTTGAGTAAGTTTCTCTAAGGATGTTAAATTATCGGGTGTAGGGTTACCACGAAAGGTGGATAAAGCTAGTCTACGCTTTGCAACTATTTTAGATAATTGAGGGTTCCAGTAATTTTTTGGGGTAAACTTTTCACTAGGCTTATTACAGTATTTTACATATGGTATGTACTTATCCGCCGCATTATTAATTTGATTAACGAATGAGTCATACATATTTTGAAGCTGGTCTGGATCGTCGCTATATAGACTAAGATTTTTAGCAATAGTTTGATTATATCCAGCCCAATCTGCAATTTTAAAGTTCCGTTTTTTAATATAACTAAAATCATCTTTAATATTAATCGTCATTTTAATTATTAGGTGATCACTCCCCAAGTTTTCATTACATACTTGCCACATAAACTTGATAGCTATGTCTGAGGAAGCAAAGGAAATGTCAGGCGAAGTTTGTTGTAAATTTTCATTGACTAACTTTACTCGAGTAGCCGCACCATTATTAAGAGAAATAAAGTCATTATCAAGTGACGAGTCCATAATTTGGATACCCCTCGTATCAGATTTGACCGACCAGTTAGTGTGGTGGCCATTGAAGTCACCGGCAATTAAAGTTTTCGCGGAAAAAGTTGAAAAAAGTGTGTCCCAGTCAGCCAATTGCGTATGTACGGAAGATGGGCAATAGACCGACAAAACATATTCTAAATCTTTGCAATTAATGAGTTTTACACATAAAATTTCAATGCCAGGATTGTTAGTACTAACAGAATGAATATGAGAATGAATCGATTTGTGTACGAATATTGCCACTCCTCCATACGAATCGTCCCTGTCGGTTCGATAAACATTGTAGCCGCTTATATTTATGGTGGTGTCAATGTCAAACCATGTCTCACTAATAATGGCAATGTGAATGCTTTGTCGTGCTACTAAATCACCAAAACTAATCAATTTAGGACGTAAACTTTGAGCATTCCATTGAAATATGTTTAATTTTATATGTTTAGTGGAACTATCCATTTACAAACTTTATTAATCGCTCAAATAATCTCCCATGCAATAGTAAGTTAGTCAAAAACTTTTTAAGTTCCTCTGAAACAATTTTCAAAGCCAAAATAATTTTTTCCTCAAATGGACTTTCTGACATTATTATTTTTTTAAATTTAAACCAAAGTTTCTTAAACTCAAATTTACTTATCAGATCGTCATCCCTTCCACTAACTTCTTCTTCATTCTGTGTTTTTTCTCTAACGGTTTCCATTGGCTGTTGAGTAGACTCATGATATGTTTCCTTTTTCTTATTATTTCTGCGTTTTGATTTTGTTTTTTGAAGAATAGTAGACATTTCACCTGAACTTCTTTCGGACTCTTCTTCTATATTTTGGTCATTGGATACCACATTTTGGCGCTGTATACCCATAACCAGCGTGTCTCGGTATGAAAAATAATTAGACTGAGAACGAGGAGAAATAACAGTGTGTTCATTTGGACGTTCCTTATCGACCCTTTCTTTTTGTTTATTTTGATAAAATAACTGTAAAGCTCTGCGATATGTTACTTGTTCTTCGCTCATGATGCTTCGGATAGACTTTTCTTTCAAGTACAATGGACACTCCTTGTTTAGAACAAAGTGATCTCCTTTACAGTTAAGACACTTATAATTTTGAATATCACAGTTAACGTGATTACCTCCACATTTCGGGCATAGCATTTTTTTAATGGGGCAATACTTAAAAAAATGACCGAACTTCCAACACCCATTACATTGTGTCACTGGAAATATGTACGGCTCGACTTTGAAGCGGTAGTCGTACGCGTAAATAAAAGAAGGTATGACATTATTTTTGAAACACACTCTTATCGACTCACTATCAACCCATTTTCCGTCTAAATTCAGCCGTTTTAACCTTTTGACAGATAGTATTTCTGCAGATGACTCAAATATTTCCGTAAGTTCATCTTCTTTTAACTCCAAATCGACCCCTCTCACTAAACCATACGTCAAGGTCAATTCATGGGTCAGTTGACAACGCAATCCTTTTTCATTGATTTTGTGACATTCCAGTAAATTACCCGCTTCCTCTTTATTCTTAAATCGTATAATTACTTTGAAAGGGCTTTTATATTTAATACTCATTATGCCTGTGATATTTTCTGACCTTAGCAATTTGGCCATAGCTATTTGTTTAGGTAAAACATCAACTGAGGTAACACACACCTCATGCTCAGCTGCGTCTCGCGAGGTACCATTTTTTTTAACATCTACCCCCAAATTACTTGATAATTCCACTGATTCGCTTCTGATTAGACGTTTCGATCGTCTTCTATTTACTGTTATAAATTCATTATCATCACTATTATCATCTTCCCTTTCTTTTCTCTTCTCAACGGTCCTCCCAGTATTTTCGCTATTTTTTTTGTCTCGTAAATGGTCTCCTTCCATAACTTGGTGATTATTCTCACCAGGAGTCAATATTTCCACATCATTAGTATTGTCCATATCGTTAACGATCGGCATTCTTACAAAAAACTAGTAAACAAACCACCGGTCGGTTTAAAGATCAACCGGTGGTCAATAAAAATAAGCTCATTAGCTAATGAGTTGTTTAGCAACTATCACACCGTACGCGTCCGTTCGTAACGAATACCGTTCGGGCACTGTAGAAAAAGTTGTTTATATTCACGACTGAGAAAGATTGCCAACAAATTAAAAATCATCCCTGTATAAAAAATACGTGCCTAAGAAATGAAATTGACAGGTTTTTTTTTTGCTTTAACCAGTATTTCTTTGTTCATTTTTATGTCAAAATATAATTTGAAAAAGTGCTTTGTACAATCAGAATTTAGACATGGAAACGACACTTTTGTAAATCATGAAAAGGTAATATTATATTTTGATAAAGGTTTCTTCCAGAAAACCTTTGCGTAAATTCAGTATCTCCCTAATATTATTTTTAAGGAGACAATATTGTCTGTAGGCTTGCTGAAATAATATACTTTCATAAAACCAGTTCTGGTAGATAGGGTGATAAACATATTAGGCGGCTTTGACAAAGTCTCATTTTCAAACATGTCACTTTTAGGTACGCGACCACTGTAGGGCGAAAACGAAGTTTAATAAATCTAGAATGTATGTAATTCAGCACGTGGAGCTCCTCAAGTTTTGAGTTGAGCTCACGATTACCCATATATGCTTGCATTGACTGATCTGGTCCCCTCATATCTGTGTGGTTCTTTCCTCAAAAGACCATTTCAGACACTAATCTGCATGGATTTTACAGTGATCTGACCAAGATAATGTCTGGACTTTATTAAAAGAGATGCTTTAAAGTGTGTTATTAATGTTAATTTTAATTTGAATTGTTTATTTTTTTTCGTGTTTTTTCTCGAAGAAGTCAGATAGTGTAACTCCAACATCACCTTGGAACTAAAAAATTAAGTGCAAAACTGTTTGTATGAATCAATTTACGGAAATAAATAACATATATCATTATGATTTACCAGTATTTAGAAAGCTTATCCCAATTTAATTCATTTCGGATTTATGATTTATTTATTAATCAAACTTAAACCTACAGTCTTTACAGGTGACCCCAATTCAACAGTGGTTTCCACACAAACAAAGATTTAAAATAACTATACTTTAAATATCGACTGCCTCGTTGGTCTAGTGGTTGCTAGCGCTACTGCTGATCATGAGGTCCCGGGTTCGATCCCCGAGTCGGGCAAAGTGCTATTGAGTTTTTCAATCTGGGATTTCTCAGTAGCAGCCCGGAGTCTGGATTTGTGCCCGATGGATGGCAATAGGCTCGCCCCCTATTACATGGGACTTAAACATAATGGCGAAATGTGGGTGTACTACCAGGTACACCTCTGCCTAGCCTTTCGGGGATTACAGACGTGACGATATGTATGTATGTACTTAAAATATCTAATATGAATCTACTTTATCTAAACTTAAAAATGTTAGGAGGTCGTGGGTTCGATTCCCACCCAGGACAAATGTTTGTGTGATGAGCATGATCATTTTTTCTGTGTCTGGGTGTAATTTATCTATAATATGTATGTATTTAGAAATATAGAAATATGTTTATTAGCTGTTTAGCCATAACACAAGCTCTCAAGCTTAACTTGGGACTAAATGGCGTTGTGTGAAAAGTTGTGGAATATTTATTTATTTATTTAAATAATAATCAAAAAGACTAAAGTCTATTAAAAACTCAAACTATGCAACTATTAACAGGAATTAACAATATTTAACAAAACCCATGCGAATAATTTAACTAACTTCGTTAACGTTAATGAAGGAACGAATATGACTTTGTCTTGATCCCCCGGATAGAAAAATTAAAGAGTTACATGAGGACAAAACATAAAGAATACTCTATCTCTTGAATAACCAGTTTTAACCTCGAAAAACAGTGGAGCAAAATCAAATCAGGTTAAAAGGAGGAGGCACTTAACTGACCACTATCAAGCAGAAACCCTCTCAATATTAAATGCCCGCATCACTCTTCAACTGCGAACTTCCGACGTCGCTAGAAGAAGGATGGTTTGAAACTGTTGCACTCACATACCTAGTAGAAGGTTATTAGGTATATGTGTGTAACATCATTTTAGCAGAAAAACGTCCACTACTAGATATAGGCCTCCCTTAAAGATTTCCACAGTGATCTCTGTCCTGCCGTGCGCTACTCTTGTAACTATATCATATCCTCATACTGCGATCCTCACCAGATCCTCATTCCACTTTGTGGGATGGCCTACCCACGCTGCATCTTTCAGTACGTGGTCGCCATGCGACAACTTCTTACCCCAACGGCTATCGGTTTTGCAAACAATGTGCCCAGCCCACTGTCACGTAAGTTTAGCAATTCTTTGGGCAATGTCAGTTATGTTTATTATGAAAATAGTATATACTAGCAGACGTCACGCGATTTCACCCGCGTAGTTCCCGTTCCCGTCGGTTTACGGGGATAAAGTAGCCCGTGTTACCCGGGGATAGAGCAGCTTTCCAACAGTGAAAGAATTTTTCAAATCGGTCCAGTAGGTTCGGAGCCTATTCAATGCAAACAAACAAACAATCAAACTTTTCCTCTTTATAATATTAGTATAGAAAACGCACTTACCGCATTTACCGCATCATGAGCGCATTATGTTATCGTCTTCCGTCTTGTTGCTACTGAAGTGAACTCTCGTATTTTTTAAAACTTTCACATTCTAATTTCTGTCTCAATTTATCAAAAATACGCTTAATTTCCGTACACTTTAGACAAGTTTTTACATTAATTGTTGCTGAGATGAGATTTTGAGCGTTTATAATTACCAGAATTGTTTTCGGACTAGTTACAGTCAAAAGTCTTAGAATGACAGCCGAGATCAAATGTTAAACGTTAATTGCGGCCGCAGGGCACGATCTTGAAGTTGTTTCTGGATAACTGAAAGTTTGAGGTTCTTTTTTGAAGGTAACTCTGATAAAATGTATGCAAAATCCGGTAAATTATTGGTTACGGTTCAAAAAAAAAACTAAATTCTATTTAAACTCAAACTATACAACTATTAATGACTGGACTGTTGGTCTAGTAGTTAGTGACCCTGACTGCTATGGCGGAGGTCGTGGGTCCGATTCCCACCCAGGACAAATGTTTGTGTGATGAGCACGATAATTTTTTCTGTGTCTGAGTGTAATTTTTCTATAATATGTATGCATTTAGAAATATAATAAGTATGTTTATCAGCTGTTTAGTACCCATAACACAAGCTCTCAAGCTTAACTAGGGACTAAATGGCGTTGTGTTTTAAAAAATTGTGGAATATTTATTTATTATTTATCAATGGGAACTAACAATATTTAACAAAACCCTTGCGAATAATTTAACTAACTTCGTTAACGTTTCATCAAAATACGAGTAGGACATTGTCTTGATCCCCCGGATAGAAAAACTAAAGGGTTACATGAGGACAAAACATAAAGAGCAAAAACAATGGAGCTAAATCAAATCAAATACTTAATTATTGGTGGCGGATCAGATTAGTCATAAACAAAAAAAAATCACCTTTGATCCACTTAAGACGAGCAAAGTAAACAACTCTAAAGCTACTAACAACCTCGAATAATCAGTTTTTTCTCCAAAACGTGCCCGAAATCTTTTAATCCGAAATTTTACTGTTTAGGTGTTTATTAAGTTTAACTTTAAATCGAATTTCCTGGAGTACTTCGGTAACGTAATATCAAATGATGCGCGTTAACTAGAACAGCCCCAAAGTCTTTGGAAGATAATTCAGTAGAATTTAGAAGTCTTTCGAAGGCAAGAATTGCTTTGATATAAGATAACTGTTCTTCTTTGTTACTTGTGGAGTATCATCCATTGTTTAGTCTGTAACTTTAGAAAGTTTTATCGGATTAGGTAAGCAATCTGTTTAACAAACAACTTTAAGAAGGAACTAGAGGTCGCTAATCATGTTATCATTGAAATTTATTGTTTATAGGTAATGAGGCCCAGTTTAACACTAGGTCAAAAAGGACGTAAGTGGTTGCATTATGTACTAGACAACAATTATTAAAAGTTCACATATTCAATGGCACTTTATACCGCGTACGTCGAAGGATTGGGACAATCTGCCGAGCTGTGGTATTCCCATCCGAGTGTGATTTGTTTTCAAGGCTAGAGTCAATAGGCTCTTGATAAACTACTTAGTGCGCTTCACCATCATTGATTGCATCACTGCTTACCAGGTGGGATTATAGTCAAGCAGCACTAGTTTATAATATTTAACAAAAAAAAAACAGCTTTACATTGATCTACAAAAGATTTTTTTAAATCGTGTGAGTAGTTCCGGAGTATAATATTAAGTTAGTATTCATTCTTATCTATAGAGAGGTGTTACTAACTGTGCTTGTCTCATTATATTAAAGGTAAATAAATACTGCAAGGTATTTGTATTAAAAAAAATAAAATCAGTAGAATTGCTGTTACGCTAATATGTGCAGGGGCTACTGAGTTCAAAACACGCATTTCATAGCGTTTCAAACCAAAAAAAAATTGGACTTTTCGACTATCGTTATTGCTGATAGAATCCTTTATCTATGCCCTCGTTGTGCGTTGTTGAGTATTATTGACGGCCTAAATCTTGTAGCTTCAGAACTTTCATTTATTGATCCCCAATTTTCGTCTCATCGTCTCGCCAGCAGATTCCAAGAAAATTTATTGTTTCCTCGGATATCTCCACAACTACACTGTTTCGTATTATTTGTAGTAGAAAACCTTTCATTTGGTCCGTCATTTATTTAGGAGACGGGCTTGCTAACGACTGTTGATGTAATTGAAGTAATAATAGGCGCGTTAACTTTACATCTCATGCTGAAAATAGATTTAACAGCTTAACGTATTTAGTCCAAGGTCACTGGTTTATCACGGTATAACCTTTTGGACCTAGAGGTAAGGTAATTACTCCATTAACAGTCAGATTTATATATACCTACTTCATTCAACATTCAAAACTTTAATTTATCGATACCCATTTCCCCTTTGTACTTCAGTATGATTACATACATACATCATAAACTCATGCCTTTTTCCCATGGAGGTAGGCAGATACTACAAAGCGCCATATGCTACGATTCTTATACTAACTTGGCTTCGTTTACATTCATATTCGTTGTCATACACACACGCCGGTTGCGATTGCTACGCATCTTACCTTTCTGCAGAACTTCACCAATAAGGGGTATGTATGTCCCATTAGGGCGTCGCCTCCCGGAGTTTCCATTTACAATAAAATTGCAGCCTTGTAAATACGTTTCGTTAGTGGCCTTTCGTTAGTGATGTATATATACATCATCATGCATTTAAGGGTTAATTCATTCTGTCAACTTGACCAAAACATCTAAGCATTCTCTTTTTTATCAGATTAGGTTCCTGGTTTTTAACTGAAACTTTCAAACACATCAACGCCCATTTATTTTGCAAACACGACGAAACAGCCGAATTGCAACCTAGTTGGGTGAGTCAGGTGATTTCTATCGTCCGACTTACCCAACTAGATTGCAATTAACAAGAATAAACAAAAGCCCCTTAAGTTTAGAAACAGAACAGCAGTTCTCAAACACTTTAAATCCCACGTACCTACCCTTAAGGAACCCTTACTCAACCCGTTGATTTACAACGTAGGCGACTTCCTCATACCTTGGCATTTATGATTAATGGACGAATGGCTAATTGAAAGTATCTACTGATGATTTTGAAGACAAGTTCTTGCTCTTAATGTTAATTAATATGCTAATGCATTAACCCTCTTATTCATAAATGCGGAGAAAAGTTATTTCATTAATAAATAATTTAAGGACGAAGAAATGCAGGCGACCTTAATGCCATGGGCGTTCTCTGCCAGTCAACCTTTGGAACTTTGGTTGATGCAGTAACATACAGTGGTAGGTGCATTTCCATAAGAAATAGAAAAAGAAAAACCCAAGTTACTACCGGTATGAGCTCAGAATCCGCAATACTTATTTTTTTTAGCAAAACTGTTAGGCGACAATTAATACCAGCCTGTTTACTTTCCACTGCAGGGCAAACACCAATTTTCATACAAAGGCGAATTGGCGATGTGTTAATTTGTCCAGGTTTTCTCATGATGTTTTGTTTCACCGATATCAATGACGATAAACTAAGAAAGTACTTGCCCGAGTTTCCAACACAACCTGTTTTGCATGCTTTTAGATAATTAAGGGGTATTTAAACAGTCTCGCGATACCTTATCTGCAGTGCTAAGTATTATGTGAAAACAAAGACATTTAATACTAACTTGTAGACGGGACATCACGAACAACAAACAAATTTTCATCCGATACTAGTGTCCGAGTGGACATAAGTCTATGAATTTAATTTATTACACTCCACTGTCGCACCAATATTGCTATATTATTCTAGATGACGTTACTGAGACATGGGATCAAAGTTTTTCTATGACATTTCCTCGCATGTCTCTATAGTAGATATTTTAAATCTCTTTGTGTAAAAACCACCACGTGAAAATAAAAGTGAAGTGAAGGTGAAGTGAAGGTGAAGGTGAAGTAAAGGTGAAGGTGAAGTGAAGGTGAAGTGAAGGTGAAGTGAAGGTAAAGTGAAGGTGAAGTCAAGGTGAAGTGAAGGTGAAGTGAAGGTGTATTGAGCATATACTCCATAGTCATAGTAGTTTATTGTTAAGAGATTTTTACCTGTCATATGCAAATTAATTATATTGCAGATAACAAATTATTAAAATACATTAAATAATACAAAAAAAAACAACAACGCACAATAATACACGTACGCACACATTAAATACATGATAACGCTATACAATGACAGTTCACTTCACTCAAGTTTTCACAGGGTGGCTTTTAATTTACCGAGTCGACTAGCTATCAATACATATTTTGCCGGTGCAACTACTACCTATCATCTATATCACCAGCGACTGGCCTGTTGGTCTAGTAGTTAGTGACCCTGACTGCTATGCCGGAGGTCGTGGGTTCGATTCCCACCCAGGACAAATGTTTGTGTGACGAGCACGATCATTAATTAGTTCTGTGTCTGGGTGTAATTTATCTATAATATGTGTGTATTTAGAAAAATATAAGTATGTTTATTAGCTATTTAGTACCCTTAACACAAGCTCTCAAGCTTAGCTCGGGACTAAATGGCGTTGTGTGAAAAGTTGTGGAATATTTATTTATCATACATTGTTTAGACTTTCCACAAATTCTTATACTAAAACATATGTATGTTTACGGCCCTTCAAAGTTAAACAGAACCTTTATAAGATTTCTCCCTTGTTCGTCTGTCATAGAGGTTTTTCTCGATATCTGTGCCATGCAGAAATATAAGTTCTTGCATAATATTAGGTCCCGAAGACGCACGTGATTATCGGCTTGCAGAATTATAAAGACCTTGTGTTGAATTCTAGAAACAAACACACTTTTAACGGATTCTTTTATCTTTATTTTTCAGTAATAAAGATAAAATAATCCGTTGAAAGTACCCTCTCAAATACTCGAGGCAACGTTTTTTTTTGACGGATTAATGAGACATTAAAAAGCACACTAAAAGCTGTCGTGAAAAATTGCTCAGTTTTCTTTCTTTATTAAATAGCTTTGTTTTTATATTTACGGTTAACAAAAAGGCAGGAAAGTTTTAGTACCTAGACATTTTCTTTAAAATTTTTCAAGAATGGTAGATTCCACATGTGATATTATGCTATGTGAAGTTTGGTCATAACATGTTAACGATCGCCACGAAATATGTTTAAGTTTTCATACTTGAAAATGTTGACCCACTTTTAGTTTTTCTACCAAGCATGTTCCGCAGAAAATTCGCACACAGATATTTTCTTAATTAGTAATATCCATCATGTATGGCTTCCACAAATATTAGGTTTACCTTAAGAGAATTCTAAAATAGTGTCGCAAATTGTGACACGTTAGTTATTTACTTGTTTAATCTCGTTACATAACATCACGTATTCTCAGGGTACCTACCTACCTATTCTCGTATTATTTTTAGGCAGCTCAAAAAGTCTCCTATAAAGGTACAATTTGCTGGGAAACTTGTTTCGCCACTTCTTCTTCCCGGCAAAAAACAGGCGTGGCGTTGGGAAGTGGCGAAGGGCGGGCTTTTTGGGGGACTATCTTATATGTAATTTTTACGTTAAAAAAATACTTATTCTCCACCTAATTTATTTATTTATTTAATACTTCTAGCATACTAATGACAAAGGCGGACTTAAGGCGGCAATTTGCATAGGTAAACTACTTTTGATTTTTTGAATTTGATTCATTGTAGATAAATTTGATTACTGGTTAATTACTGGTACTCATTAAAATAGGAATTTGATTCATGTTTAGTAACTATTCATTGATTTTCTGAAATTAAAACAAATTTTGTGACACATATACATATATTCCATTAGGGATCTTGGACCTTTGCAAGTAGAGGTCAAAGTCAAACTTTCAAGCGATCGAAATCAATTCTAATATTATTAAGTCTTAATAGGGGGCGAGCCTATTGCCATCGACCGGGCTCAAAACCACAATTCATGTTACTTACTATTAAGATAGAAATACTCAATGTTACTTTGCATGACCTGAGAGTCAAGACATACCAACGAGTCAGTTAGATTATATTAAAACCAGCTAAATAACTGGTCCTATGTGCGTATAGTGATTTATTCTGTCCTACATAAAAAGGGCCAAGAAAAACAGAAAAAACAAGACTTTGCTGTTTTAGGACAGGGTTGCGAGAGTCAAATTAAATACCTGTTATTTTAAATTAACCCAACTACATAATGTAATGATAATAATACCAGCCTGTCACCGCCCTACTGCAGGAAGAAGGCCGCTTCTCGTACAAAGAAGGCACGAGAAATATACCATTAAGCTTGCTCAAAGCAGGTAAGCGATTTTAGACCACGAATTTATTAGTTAAAATGATAAGTGATATTTATTTCTGTAAATAGGTTTTCAGAAACTCGTTTACGCGTCATGTTCTAATTAGGAGTGAGGTCGGTATTTCACTATCTGACTACTCTCACTCTGAGAAGAAACACCGAAAGAAACTCAGAGGTCTCTTTGTCCAGCAATTATCTTGGTCAAATCATGTAAGGACCATGCAGATTAGTGTCTGAAATGGTCTTTTGAGGAAAGAAACATATAGATATGAGGGAACCAGATCAGTCAGCGCAAGCAATCGTGAGCTCAACTCGAATATCAAGTTTCCTCAAGATGTTTTCTGTCACTGATGTCAGTGATATATGGCAATAAGAGCAGCGGTTGCCCATTGGTGGCGGCCCCGACTTACGAACAGCAAGTCGTGGGTTCGAACCCAGGCAGGCGCATTACTTTGTGTAATTTATTTCATCACCACTGCTCTCAAAAACGATGAAGGAAAAAATCGTGAGGAAACCTGCATGTCCTAGAACCAAAAATTCGAAGACATGTGACATCTACCAATTCGCACTGGGCCCGCGTGGTAGATTATGGTCCATACGCAAAATCTTTGAAGTGGCGTTGCGGATAACAGCCCGGTATCTTTATCTTAATATGGCAATACATAATATAATTACTATAAAGAAGAAAGACTTTTGTTTGCTCCGAAGAAGCTCCGAAACTACTGGACCAGTTATATAATATTTTTACCAATAGAAAGCTAATTTGTCAGAAAGTAAACTAGGCGTGGATGTTAAAGTTCAAAGGGAAATGAACCAAAATTCACACATACTCCGCGAGTAATATTAACATATTACTCGCGACATCGTCTGTGTGAATTTCGTGTTTAATTTGTCTTAGACTAACGTCTAAGACAAATTGTTATTCAGAATAGTTTTTCTTTATAAACGTATTTTTATCTCTCTTGACTATGTATTTATTTTGTTGTTGGTATGTATGTATCAGTGTATTTTTTGTGTCACATATTTGTCCTTTTTTTACTCTGTTGAACCTACCTTGTTCTATCTCTGCACCACCTTAAGGTAGACTGGTAGAAAATTCCTAAGGCATTAAGTCCACCGTTGTACAGTTTTTTTTACTTGTGCTTAAAGCTCCATATAATAAATAAATAAATTCATATTATTAGTTGAAAATGGCACACTTTATACAGGGTGTAACGGAAAGGGTATATACATACAAACAGGGTGAATAGAGTATTTAATAACGAGTCTCTTCTCAAAATTTCAGCTTCCAACTAATAACTTTGAAACTTCACGATATTATTTAATATCGACAGTTTATTAAATGCAAAATCATAACAAACGTGTCACCGCACTATGAGGGTCATATTCTGTCCGGCAAGGTTCAAGTATATCAATCTCGGGTTCTGCGCGCCTAGTACAGACCTATCGGGCTCTGCCTAACCGCCGAAGGCGCGACGGCGCGGGCGGGCTCAACTTTACAATTATGTATGTATATGTATAAAAACGTTGCCATGTCGTTTCTTATCACCAAGAGAATCCGTGCCCTTCGTATGTATATACCCTTTCCGTTACACCCTGTATAGAGGCCAGGACATCAAGTCAGCCCAATGTGCCAAATTTCTTTAATAGTTTTTCAACTATATTTCAAACAAGTTAAGCTTCATGTTCAATTGGGAAAATTGACAGGGCAGGGTAGCTTGATGTGCTGGCGTCTGTACTTGCCCGTTTTTAAACTTTGCGACAATGCAAAATGAAAAAAAAAATCCAACTGTAAAATATTACTTACTGGATGTACTTATCTTTGTTAATTTAAAAATAAAACTTTTTTGACAGGTATGTTTTTAATTAATCCAGCCGATTTTCAGATTTACTTTGCACGAAATTATAAATACCGAAATTAAATATCGGATCTGAAGTTAATTAATGGTTCAAATTTAATTAAATCAAATGAGGAAAACGGTTCATTTAGCTTTTGAAATTGTGTCCAACACAATCTATCGCTTATTCTTTTAATTAATCGTTACACTTCTTTCAAATTGTTATTTAAGCTAACGAATCCGAATTTGTTTCCATGAGTAAGAATAAAATATCAGAAAAAGAGGAACTACTCATAGAACGTGCATATTGTAAACAAACAGATAAAGATTAAACAAGGAAGAAAACGGTCATTCAAAATGTTACAAAATACTCGTAAAATTGCGATGTATCATCATCATCATCATTTCAGCCATAGGAAGTCCACTGCTGGACATAGGCCTCCCCTATAGATCTCCAACAAGACCGGATGGAAGCGGCTCGCATCCAGCGCGTTCCCGCGGCCTTGATGAGGTCGTCTGTCCACCTTGTGGGTGGACGTCCTACGCAGCGTAGGACGTCCACCCACAAGGTGGACAGACGACCTCATAAGATGCTACAAAATTTCGATTCACCTTATTGCGTAAGTCAGTCTCTACGAAGCCCTTTGTACGTTATCACGATAAATTTTCACTGTGATGCTATTGGATTTTCATGCACTTTATCGCGAAAATTCATCTTTCCAGAGCTACTAGCTTCGCAGAGACGAATTTACGCAGTTACATACATCGCTACATACATCAGAAATGAGGAGATCCGTAGAAGAACCAAAGTTACCGACATAGCCCAGCGGATTAGCAGGTTGAAGTGGCAGTGGGCAGGGCACATAGCACGGAGGACTGATGACCGATGGGGTCGAAAGGTTCACGAGTGGAGGCCACGTATCGGCAAGCGCAGCGTAGTACTAGTATCAGTCCTCCGTGCTATGTGCCCTGCCCACTGCCACTTCAACCTGCTAATCCGCTGGGCTATGTCGGTAACTTTGGTTCTTCTACGGATCTCCTCATTTCTGATGTATGTAGCGATGTATGTAACTGCGTAAATTCGTCTCTGCGAAGCTAGTAGCTCTGGAAAGATGAATTTTCGCGATAAAGTGCATGAAAATCCAATAGCATCACAGTGAAAATTTATCGTGATAACGTACAAAGGGCTTCGTAGAGACTGACTTACGCAATAAGGTGAATCGAAATTTTGTAGCATCTTATGTAAGTACCTACCTATTAGCATTACATCGACATTTTGTGTGTCGAACTTTCATATTTTACTGTATTATTACATAAATTCACTGCGATATTAAAGAAACAAAATATCTTTTGTCTAAATATAAATACGGTATTACCGGCTCATTGTTTGAAACTGATAAAATGAAACATATTTCTAACATAAAAGAGCTTTTTAAGCTTCCTTGTTAAGGAAAAAGCCTTGCCTGGATACGCGTGACTGTCGATTCGCGTAATGGCAACTAGAGAACCATTTATTACTCTACTAGCTTCTGCCCGCGACTTCGTTCGCGTGAAGTTTTAATATCGCATCGCATCGCCTGCTTGTGCTATATATACCTTTTTCCGACTTGCTAAACTTAAATTGTTTGCGTAATTTAAACGGTTTACGCAGCGCACGCAACGGAAGCTTTTTACCCGCTTGCAACATTTCTCATTGCTGCTCCGCTCCTATTGATCATAGCGTAATGTTATGTAGCCTATAGTCTTCCTCGATAAATGGACTATCCAACGCAAAAAGAATTGTTCAATTCGAGCCGGTCGTTCTAGAGATTAGCGCGTTCAAACAAACAAACTCTTCTGCTTTATAATATTAGTATAGATTTCTTGTACAGAATGTACAAAATGAGATTGACTTTAAAGCTTATAGTGGTGGTCGTAGAATTGGTAACACTTTATATCTACTATAGTGTATGATGACGTGTTGTGAGCTCAGTCATTTGAGAGGTTCGCTTCTACTCAGTAAGACAGTGATCAGGGGTAGCGCTGTTCTAATCCTATCCCTGGTGTTGAAGCAAGTAGCTGTGAATGGTAAGCTATTGTGGATAATGTAGTGCAGCCGAGTCTGCATCTTGTGATCGAGTTCGTGTCGAATTGTTAGCCAATTTTATATGGTACATGGAATAAACCCTTGTGGCTAGGTCAAATACGGCGTGGTCCGTCCGGATAAGCCTAATGTCAATAGTCCTTGTGGCCAAAGTAGATCCGATTGATTGCTGACGATATTAATTAATTAAACCCCAAGCAGACGCCGGCGTCCGCGCTGTCATTGTCTTTCTATTGTGTCTCTAATTGACATAATTGAAAGGTTAAACAGCGCCTTCCGAACCAAACAATATGTACCTAAGGCAGGGCACAAACGTGGATATTTTTGTGTCTTGTGTCAGATACTAGTATGAAATCATCCACTCCCTGCGCATACGTAAACATTCATGCTTTCACTTAACACATACTAACTCATGCATGACGATCAAAAAGTGTTCGGTGTCGGTAACTGACAACAAAAAGTGTCTACGTTTGAGCAACCCCTTAGACACGGTCTCAGAAATAGGAACAAAGTTATGTGTACTGTAAAGTTCAGAACAGGTTTTAGTTAAAAAATCAAATGAGAGCTAGAATGAAAGCAACTTCAACATTAAAGTCCACCACCTTTTTCGTAATTTACCTATTACAAAAAAGTTGTTATTGCAATTTTATTTTTAAATACAGTTTAAAAACTCTTTTGGAAACTTCTTATTTTGAAATCAAAATTTTACCCCGATGACAGACTATATCCGCGTCAAAATAAAAGTTCTTTTTTTACTAATTTTCAATACCAAAGTATTTTTTTTACTAATTTTTAACTTTCTTCAAGTTTTAAAGTACAACTTTTAATTATCTGTGGTTGGGGCAACTGCGGTAAGTACTCGTACCACTATGGTAGAGGGCTGAGTGTTGTGCTTTTTACTACATTTAAGAATTTATAATATAATATTCCACGACTGTTCGCACAACGCCACCTGGTCCAAAGCTAAGCAAAGCTTGTCTTATGTACACATACTTAAATATTTCTAAATTTATGCATATTATACATAAATTACACCCAGACACAGATCAAATGAACGTGCTCATCACACAAACATTTACTTTCCTTTTTTTTGTCCTTGGTGGGAATTGAACCCACGACCTCTAGCGTAGCAGTCAGAGCCACTAACTACTAGACCAACAGGCCAGTCAAACCGATTGTGTTATGTCCTTCTGTGTATTTTTGACCATGTGTAAACCACATTTCATGATGATAGGTCGCAAAGCTGTGATGTCCTTTGTTCATTTTCCCAAATAAATAAATAATAAATAAATATTCCACAACTTTTCACACAACGCCATTTAGTCCCAAGTTAAGCTTGAGAGCTTGTGTTATGGGTACTAAACAGCTGATAAACATTCTTATATATTTCTAAATACATACATATTATAGATAAATTACACCCAATTTAATTAAATAAAATAAAGTTACTTGGAGTGAAAACCTAACAAATTAACTAACTCTCACTCGCATTAGTATATTAGTTATAATTTTTACTGTATTTAGCTGCAATTAGCGACTAAAACAACTTGCCCATAGTCTAAAATTATACAACAACTAACATAAACAAACCGAACATATTTCAATTTACCACCGAACAGAATTTACATTTGAAAGTAGCTCTAATAAAAACACATCCAATACACTCTTTGCATATTATGTAAGTAGAAGATACCAGGGGAATGTATAATAAAAACATTCAATAAAACATCCCAGTTTTGCAGTACCCGTATCAATAATATCACCATGGAATTGCGGGGAGAATGTACGAGGAATCTCAGTTGGTCGGCGGCGCGCGTACACAACGTTTGTATCTAAGCTAAGCAACAACGACGCTTTAGATTCGTTCCGATATGGGACGGAACTTATAAACAATGGTGGAACTGTTAAGGTCAAGTGATTTTGATTAGAATACATCGAAGTTCCTTTTTCAAACCTGTGTTTTGTTTTTAGTGCGTTCAGTTTTTAAAGGTGAGTGGTAGTTTTTATTTTTTTATTGTGTTTTATATATGGAACGCTTAGATAAAGTTTTTTGAAATGTGTGATTGTACTTAATTGTCTATTATAATTATTAGTCGATAAATATTTGTTTTGGGTAATTAGCAATACATAGTAATAAGGTGTAGGTAGGTAGGTATCTTATGAAAAAGTAATAAATACATACCTACTATAGAGAACTTTAGACATCCGATTATGGTTTTTGTTTTGCTAAAATTTTGGATAAAACCCTACTTTAGTTTTCTTGATTAGCGTTTTCCAACAAAATATGAAGCACCTACCTACTTATATTAAAAAAATAATATATTATGTATGTACAAAGGTATAACATAAGTAAGTAGTTAGACACCTATGTTTTAAAAGTTATGTCGGTAATTTTGAAAGGCGTATGTGTAATAAGTAATTTTATTTTAATATCTAATAAAACGTGGTTATAAAGCGTCGAGAATAAATTACCAACACGAAATAAGACTAGACGGACGTTACGTGTAGACAGAACCTCTAAAGCCTCACGACCACACTATCCAAGAAGTATGGTGTTGGCACAGTCTAAAAACATACAGTCATCCGACGAAGCTCTCTAGACAGGGCAATCGTGCGGGATGTGAGGGGCGAGACGCGGGTAAGCCTTTCCCGCACTGCGAACAAAACGATGTTCGTAGTGCGGGAGGTATTATTCAGGGCTAACGCGTGTAGACCAAAGGTGTCGACCTACTGTATTAATATTTATACTGTGGTGTTGGGTTATGGAGGTCTGACAGACCGTTTCATGTAAGACACTGGTATTCAGCTGCGGTTAGACTGGAACCCGACTATCTTGGAGTCGGGTGCCAGTCGTAGTTCCAGTTGTAGTTGGGAAATGGTCAATGATAATGAAAGAAAGAAAATAACTTATTTGGACGCACAGAACATAAAACAAAAGAACACAATACAGATAATAAAAAAACAAGAAAAGATGAGATGATGATGATAAGATTCAGTCTCTCATTATCACCAGGCTATTCGCGCCTAATTTATTGTCTATTCGTTCGAAAAACATATTAAAAGCTTCTTTTTATAATATAGTTTTCCATCTCTTATTAAAACAACGTTAACATCACGTTATCTGTTATATTAAAAATATTTTCCGATAACATATTGCATGCAGCTAGACATCAATAAATTGAGATTGCAAAAAGTACTCATTGTGAACTGATAGCAACAATATTTATATAGTCATCAAAAAGTATCTGTTATAATTATACTAATACCAATGTATTTTTTACGAGGTAATCCCTAATATTTGTGTAATTATTGAGATGATTTAAAAATTCAGGCAGGGCAGATAATTTATTGAAAATTAAAAGCGATGAAGCTCTTCATAGTTTTATCGTAGTACAGACAATTTTTTCCTATTGAATATGAACCTTATTCTGTTTTATATAAAGTTAAAGAACGATCAAAGAAATTTGACACATTGGGGTAACTTGACGTGCTGGCGTCCGTACAATAAGAATCTGAACGGGTGGGTAGCTTTGTATTTTGTTTTCGTTCAAAGTTTTGGGAAAAAAACATCCTTGCATTCGGTTGCTAGATATTTTTTATGGTATTGATTTAATGAAAAGGGACAAAAATGTGTAACAGGAAAAATAGGGAAGCGCGCATTATTTGATTTGACTAATAAGCGCGTGGTGGGAGAGAGACGGCTCTGAGATGGTCCCAACCTATTTTACTGATTTCTCGTCCGTTATCGGCCAGTGAAATTGACTCAGTATCTTTAGAACTGTCCTTTTATATTTTTTAAAGGGTTCTTGTCTGTTGAATATTGTAAACACGTCCTCTGTGACAAAACACGTTTTTTTCTTTTTTAACAACTATGAACATGTTGAATATGGTAGGTAGGTAGTAGGACCTACTTACTCAAATGAATTATTATTGTGCGTTAAAGTTATAAATAGGTTCTGAAACTAATGTTAATTGGCAATCAACTATGGTCTTGTGTCTTGTGGTAACAAGCACCACGAACACGACCTATCTACAGGGTTCGATTTCAAAACAATTCGGGAAATACAGGCGTGATGTTTTGTGTGTATGTATTAAATAAACTGGACACTGGCACTTATTCCGCATGTCAGTAAGATACTGCTGTACATAATCAACAACAGACTAAAACACTTCCTCGATCCACAAATCCCAGAAGAGCAGGCAGGGTTTGTTAAAGGCAAAGGCGGGAACAAATCCTGAACGTTCGCCAAATAATCGAAAAAAGCCGGGAATTTAACAGCCCTGTGTTGTTGTGTTTTATATACTATACCAAAGCCTTTGATTTTGTGCAGTGGGATAAGCTGTGGGACGTGCTAAAAGACATGGGTACGCCTCAACACCTTGTTGACCTAGTCCGATGCCTCTACATCAACAACTGCTCTTACGTCAAAATAGACGCTGATTGTTCAAATGTGTTCACCATCAAGAAGGGTGTTAGGCAAGGATGCATCCTCTCACCCCTGCTCTTCAATGTGTATGGAGAATACATCATTCGAAAAACTCTTGAGGGCTGGGAGAAGGGGTTTGCTGTTCGTGGACGCGTCTCTAATTTGCGATACGCTGAAGACACCGTTCTCCTTGCTACGACACTTGATGACATGAAGGAGATTCTGCATAGGTTGGAGGTGGACAGTGGCAAATTAGGGCTTGCAATAAATAGGCAAAAAACCAAGCTTATGGTGATAGATCGTGCGGGTAAGTTATCGGGCGCCTATAACATTCAAGGCATCGATACTGTGGACAGTTTTGTCTATCTGGGATCTAATATTAATAATGAGGGCAGCTGCGTCCCAGAAATAAAAAGACGGATAGCAATGGCTAAGGATGCTATGACACGCCTTCGGAACATCTGGAAGAATCGGGGTGTAAGCTATAAAACCAAAGCCCGATTGGTTTGGCATTTTTTGGCCGATTGGCATTAGTTTTTCCGATTTTTCTCTATGAAGTTGAGACGTGGACAATCTGAGCAAGAGAAAGGCAGAGGATAGACGCATTCGAGATGTGGTGCTGGACGCGGATGCTCCGAATACCGTGGACAGCCAAACGCTCAAATGTGTCTGTCCTTTCCCAACTAGATGTCAAGATCCAATTGTCTACAATATGCCTACAGCGTATCCTAACCTACTTTGGCCACATAATGCGTAGGGGAGATAGCAGTCTCGAAAAACTGGTCATTGTTGGCAATACCGAAGGAAAGAGAGCACGAGGCCGGTCGTCAGTACGATGGCCTAATCAAGTAAAGGAAGCTATCCCCTCCAGCAAATTTCAACAGGCGGTGATGGCAACTTTGGACCGGAATCGATGGAGACAGATTGTCCGCTTAAAGAGGTCCAGTGACCACGATCCTCAGTAATGAGGGACCGATTGGAGAAGAAGATTAAAGAAACCCTGCAATTTTGAAATTATTTTTACAAGTAGACTTTGTTATGGGGCTTTTTAGTAATAAACTACCTACTAGTTGCATTTCCATTGAACATGAATCTTATTCTGTTTGCAATGAAGTTGAAAAACTATCGGAAAAATTTGACATATGGGGTAGGTTGATGTGCTGGCATCTGTAGGTAGGTACAGACGACGGCACATCAAGTTACCCCAATGTGTCAAATTTTCCCAATTGAATATGAACCTTATTCTGTTTGACATAAAGTTGAAAAACGATCAAAGAAATTTGACACATTGGGGTAACTTGATGTGCTGGCGTTTGTTTTGGCAACAATACGCAACCTAATTATGTTGAGGAAGATACGTCTAAATATTCTACCTATACAGGTAACCCAGCATGACGTTAACTGGTATCTTTTTCTTAAAGAGTTTGTTTACCTAACCTTCTTATTAAGGCCATAGAAGGGAGATGGTGTTGCTCGTCGTCTTGACGTAATTATCTTTACCTTCCCTTGGCCTGTTGTTGTGAAAATTTACGTAGGTAACATCAACAATTCCGCTTCAACAATGTACTTTTCACCTACGATCTGCAATAAGTATATATACAATTAAAGACACAAGTCCAAGATCGGCCGCAGACTGCAATGCAAACTGCACGGGTTTCTATTTATGAAATTAAGGCCTGCAGCCGCAGCGCGCAGCTTGCGGTCGCGTTGTTGCCGTGTTCGGAATCAATTAATTGAAACATCGGACCCAGAGCTGGATAAATTAAATACATACATGCATACGGCATATGACAAAACTACAAAATGTGTAGTCCTATGCCGTCATCTTACTTTTGGTTAGTTAAAAAACTATTCAAGAAAAGTTCGAACTCTTTGAAGCTTTGTGTACTTACAAGGATTAATTAGTTTGCAATCATGGTTGATCGGATGTTAATCGACTGCACATAGATATGTATCTACTATAGCAATGTAATCCGATTACGGTGCCGTTAATCGCAGCTTTGAAACTTTTATCTCTCTGATATAAATCATTCGGGTTTCTAGCCGGGAAAATAACTACCCGGAATTGAATTTGTATCTGAAAAGTTTGAATTGGAAGCGTTGCTAATAGATAAATGGAAGCTTGTGGTTTTAAATTTTTAATTGTGCCCCTGCTTGTCTCTGCGTCACCTGTAGATTGACTGGTAGAAAATGCCCGTGGTATTAGGTAAGTCCGCTTTTGTACATTAGTGTGCTTGAAGTATTGAATAAATAAATAAATTATGGTCTTATCTTCTCTTCTTTTATCTCTCGTGGCAATGCGGCCAGTCTTCTGGGCACTTTTCCCGTTGATAGCGATGCGGATGAGTTTTTTGATGCCCTATAATTGGTTTACTGTTCTTTTGTTTGTTTATTTTTAGGTATGTATGTAATAATAAAGTATATGATGGTCTTATAAAATTGTATTTCGGTCAGGCACGACCTTATCAAATACATTTTTATAATGGCTTGAAATACTACAATTATTACCCCCGTTATCAGGGTTAAAATTAAGTACCTACTGAACTCATGTATCAGTTTGTGCATCATTGTGCCTTCCCCGGTTTGTATATTCAATTTAATAATAGGGATGGGTATACTAGCTTTGATAGGTTTCTATGTAGTTCATAAAGCTCATCCAAAAAAAATGGATTTTTAAATTTCCAAGAACTTTTCTACGCACCTCCTAAATGTTCAGTATTCATATATAGTTAGGCAGTTGCTTTTTAATCGTTTGTTTGTTTCTTATCTATCTTTTTTTCACATTTTATTTATTTATTTATTAATACTTTATGCACTAGTAAAAGACACTGTACAAAGGCGGACTTAATGCCTTAGGCATTTTCTATTTTGTATTTAAATAAAGCCTTGGATTACAATCTGTTAGTCCCGTTTGCCAGTGGAAAACTCTTACGCGGCAAAATCTATTCCAGATTTTTTTTGTCACTCTTAAAATAAATATGGGTGAAAATGTAGTTATATAAACTTTTTCGGACCCTCGAAGCTTTTTGAAAAAATCCGAATATCTGGTACTTATCCTAACATTTTTGGCGTAATCGTAGTTCGTGGGTTCGTACGCCGAAAAACACAATTATCTCATAGTAGTTACTTATTATAAAATAAATGTTACCATTAAATTGAATAATTTTTGAGCTAGCATCGCACTATGATATATAAAGGTAAAATGCACAATACTTGGTATACAGGGTTATTTGTAACACACCAACAACCTCGCAGGACCTGCTAGCTAACATCGTTACCAACAGCTTTTGTTCTACGACTTTTAATAATTCGGTTAATTTTTAATTTGATACAAAAATAAATAATTATACAATTGCCCGCTTGAATGTTAATAACTCTATGTGAATCGCAAAGATTAAATGTAAACAAACCCCTACGATGCGCGGGGAAGTTGTGGAGCGGGGTGCGTCGCCCCGAGACTTAGAAATGTCATGACAGTACAAATAAAACTAGAAATAATAGTATAATTTTTATTCCACGTACTTGTGTTGTGTCAGAACTCGTAGAACAAAAGTTACCCTGTAACCCTGTATAAGTAAACTCATGCCTTTTTCTCATAGGCAAAACCTACAGAGCGCCATCTGCTAAGATTCTTACATACTCGTACTTCTCTGGAAATAAAGACACCAGCAGATCACGCTACCCCAAACTGTCCAATTTTCTCAATTGATTATGAACCTTGGCTATGCTTTTTTTTAATGAAGTTGAAAAACTATCGAAGAAATTTCGTTGATATAGCTTTACTACTGTGATGGCCTTTGTACATAATATGTCATATGTAGGTCTGTGTGTATTAAAATAATGCATGATGATAAACAAAAAAAGACACTTAATATTAATTGGTTTAATTCGTTAATTGAAATTCGCTGACAAATAATGAAATATCTATTTAATGTGGTACGTAGGAAATGTTTTCCAATTGGTACCCTATTAATATTGAAAACCACTTCAGTTATTTACGAAAAAACATCGAATTCGCTTTGATTGTTATTTACACGCGTAGGTAATTAACTTCATTTCTGATTTATGACACGTTATCCGGTTATTGATTGGGGATGAACCTTTTAGGAAACGCGTCAATTGAATGATAAATGGTATTTATATCTGTAAATGATAATAATAATAATCATAAACATTTATTTTCTCTTCCACACAGGAGCCTTAAAAATATGCTAAATACTACATTAAATAAATCCTTTTTGGGAGACTGGTATCTGTACTAGGAAAACCCTGTCACACAGATTACCAGCCCCCCCCCCCCCCCCCCCCCCCCCCTCTATAAACAGTATTTCAGTATTCAACTTAAATGATGTCAAATATTATGGTACTATAATATTATGAACCTTTGGTAGAAGAAGACAGTAAACAGAAAGGAAAACGAAATTTAAGCAATTAAAATGTTTTTGAAGGTGTACTAGACTTCTCTTCTTATCGTGTGGTTAGTAACTAACCTGGTGTCAGAGTTTTAATGCCGCCCATGGGCCTCTGACTTGGCATCACATGCCCTTGAGAAATATCTCTCAGGCATGCCGGTTTCCTCACGATGTTTTCCTTCACCGTTTTTAAAGCAAGTGATAATTATACAATACGCACATGAATCCGAAAAGTCAGAGGTGCGTGCCTTGGGTTCGAACTCGAGACCTATGACTAGACTAGTAAGGTGTATTATAGTGTAGTGGAAACTTTCTTCCGTCTCAGAATTAGTTTATGCTGTGTAACATTCTTAGTTTTAGCTTAAAACTTTTTTAAAAGTCAAATGAACACACAGAAGAAAAGAAGAGAACACGGCACTGCATTTGAAAAATGTTGAGGAATTGAACTTTCTTTACATTGGTAAAGTAAGTTCGATTTCTTTGACATTACATTTTGTATTTTTCAAATACGACGACACGACGGAGACGGACACAGGCCATATTTTGTCTCAAAAAACAATTTTCTTGAGATTGAACATTGTGCAATGTGCATGTTTACAAGTAAATGACTTATTAATTTTAGGTATTGCCCTCGTAAAGATGAGGCAGGTTAGTTACCCTTGCTTAAATTCTCAAATTGAAATTATGCGCTTTGAAGCATCGTATTCCAAATATTTTAGACAATGAGTTCTTTGACACTCATTAAATTCATTTACCAAACTATTTTGATTCCAAGTAACTAAGAGGGCTTAAGATAAAGTACCTAAAGTATTTTGTACTGAGAAGTTATCACAAAGCTTTTGTTAATATATTAAATAATGGAATTTTAATGGAAAGAACAATTAACGAACTAATTGAAAACAGATAAGGTTCGACCAAGGAGTTTAAATGTATTTTTAATTTGAATAGATAGTAAGACATGGGTGGTTGGTTTGGTTGGGTGTTGTCATGATGGCCAAGAGGTTAAGATTGTTATGTTAACCTCTCATGCACGACGTTGTGGTTAAAATCCGGGCAAGTACCAATGTGACTTTTTCACATGATATGTAGGTACCTACTTTCTAAGTTTATCTTATACATCATTGAGGTCGATTTAGGAAAACATCGTGAAGAAACCTGCAGTCCTAGCCATATTACAAATTCTATTTCTATTATCGTAATCGATAGGCGACAATAGAAAGAAAATGGCAAATATGGAATCAGCTGTTTTGTAAGATGCCAGAAAATTAAATACACTTGACAGTTGACAAACAGCTGATTCCATATACGCCATTTTCTTTCTGTAATAGAAATAGAATTCGCAATTTCTACTATCGTAATCGATAAGGCGACAATAGAAAGAAAATGGCGTAATATGAAATGAGCTGTTTGTCAACAGTCAAGTGTTAACGAGTAGAATTTGAAAATGAAATACACTTGACAGTTCACAAACAGCTGATTCCATATACGCCATTCTCTTTCGATAATAGAAATAGAATTTGTAATATAGCTAGGCCTGCTGGATAGTTAATATAAGTTTGAAATCGCGAATCTGACTTGAGCAGGCGTAAGTAGTGATCGTGCCTTCTCTGTATGAGAAGAAGCGCAAGGCACATAATTCTTTATTTTGTTTATTTTTTTAGTTTAATTCTTTTTTGTTCCTTTATTTATTATTAACGTGTGCCTGTGTCGTGCCAAATAAATGCTTTTCTTTCTTTCTTCTCCTTCTTTCTTTCTTTAGAGTTAGACAGTAACAGGCTGGTTTTATTATTATTAAAGGTAATAAGATTGTCAGAGTGGTTACTCTACTGACCATTGACATGTCTTATGTGATTGTTTTGCAGAATGAACGAAATATTAATTATAATGTGAGAAAGTGTACAGCTGGTCGATCCCGTTAAGGTTACTACGTGAAAACTTGAGTGAAGTGAACTGTCAATTTACAGCGTTAGTATGGACTGACAGCTCAATTTTCCTTCACTTCACCTACGTTTTCACGGATTCAGTTTTACAGAATAACAACGCAAGTAGGTTTATATTCTATTCTCAGACCAACTGAATATACCTACACATAAAATTTCATATGAATCAGTCTAGCCGTTTCGGAGTATTGTTACATACATACGTTTAATAAGATGAGAACAAATAGATCCAAACCAATTGTAACTTCTACAGCTTTTTATTATTTAGCGAGTCTCTACTGTGATCTTATCACATTTTGGGTACCTACGATAAAAATAAAATTACAACATGTATATATAACCTAACCTAACTTACCATACCTATCCTATAGCTAACCTAACTACCTAACCTAACTACCTTACTGAAATGCATTGATTTAAAAAATACTAAATTCATCATTTTAAACTGAACTACTGCGCTGCGTGTCAATATGTTACATTCAATTAATATAGTTTTCCCGGTCTACTTTAATTAAAGCCCAAACAGTAAAAAAAGTTCTTTTTGCAAAGAATTATTGGAGTTCGTCTCTGTCGTCATTATTAATTACGTAAATTGATTTCTGAAATGTAAGACTTTTTTATGTTACATAAACTTTTAACTTTTTTTTTTTTTTTTTAATTAATATTTTATCTTCACATTTTTCTTTTTGTTTGTATGCTTGCCATTTAACTTATCGATAATGCTGTCACACACATGTTGCATTGATGCACTCATTTTTGCATCTTACCGTACTGTTATATAGAATATTAACATTTTAATTTCAGTTAATTGTATTATTGTATTATTATTTTAAATATTTATTCCAATTTAATTTAATTTGTGTACCTAAATTTTATTATTATTTTATTATTTTGTTCTATGTCTCTTTTTTATAAAAATCTTTTTCATGTAAGGGCTGTGTACGCCTGTAAGTGACAAATTCACTAAAAAATATTTGTGGTATCCTTATTCTGTTGCGTTTCTAGTGAATAAGTCGTTGGTGTACCTTCAAATAAATAAATAAATAAATAAACCTCTTTCTAAGTTTAGTAACAAAGTAAATATCAGAACATACGCATAAATTGAAAACCAAAAATAATTAGTATGTTGATACGTTGCCATGGTGGCACTATTTAAGTTTTCTTATTTTTTAAATCTATGTAATCCCAATATTGTACATAATTATATATATGTCGTCGATTCAAAATCTTGATTCATACGTTCTTTGAGAGGAATGACAATGGGACGAACATCAAATATTTGACAGGTAGGAATAGTTTCTAAGTGAAAGCGAAATTGTTGGTTTTCCTATATTTCAAGCATTTTTTACTCACCTTTTAAACTTTCCCTGGACTTCCACAAACATTTCAAAACCAAAATCATCTAAATCGGCCCAGCCGTGCTTGAGTATTTGCGAGACCAACGAAGAGCTATTGATTTTATGTAAATATATATATAGATTAGAAGATAGTGTGTAATGTGTGCTGTGATTTTTTGTTCCGTTGCGTTTGCTATGAAACAAAACCAAACACCAATTAATAATAATTACTATGATATTGAATGAATTTGATTGTTATTAAGAAAAGGTTCGGCAGATGACGATTATTCTATAAACTTACGAAAAATACCATTCTCCCAATTATTTAACGAAAAATAACTTAAATGCGGCCAATACCACGACCGCACATTCATCTAGAAAGCTTTTTAAAAACAAATACAATGTCTAAATTAATTATTTCTTTGGACATTTCAGTAAAAGAAATGTGATTATTCGGCATTAAAATAAAAGGTCCATTAAATCTGTAGTGTTCTGTAGATGAATTTAATCACCCTGAATACCTGAATAATTTGAGTCTCAACCAGATATATTTTAATGAAATGAAATACGAACATTGCAATGAAACTACTGTAAATCGCTGTTCAAAAATCTGCGGAGTAATTTACAGTCCTATTCTGTGAGTTTGCTTTATTAATATTCATCAGCTATGTAAGTAAATCAGGATAAGGTTTGTCGAATAATTCTAGGAATTGGGAAGATACGGGTTCGTGATAAGAATTTTTGTCTGCGTCAGGATGGCTGGTCTAGGAGAGATTTTGGAGGTTTGAGCAATACCAAGCTTTTGTACCTATTTTATACTATTTGGTACCAGACATCAAAAAACTAGTACCTCGCTAATGAGGGAAAACTATTACGAGGAAAGTGTCCAGCCATTCTGATTTCAGAATGGCTGGACCAAACCGGTTTCACCTGGTTGTAGGCGTTATAACTAGTTCGTCTTTTCGTTACAATATAGTACCTCATTGGTACCTCAACATATTATGTTTTTCTTATATTTCTTCGATAAGCCATAAATAAGTTAAACCTACAAGAAGAAGAACTCGCACTTGCCCGGTTTTTTTAAAGCCAGTAGATACTTTATAACGAAACTAAACATGTTTAAAATAAATGAGGCAGACGATTTTTTACCATCCTGCTCGATATAGAACATCTATTTCATTCAATATCTACCTAAATTTTTTCCAACTACGGTCGCTTTCTTGTCAAAAATGAAGCAGCTAAGTAAAAGCTTTATTGGGTTGTAGACAACCCAGTTACCTACTGGGTAGCGCGATACCCCGTGGCATGACTGTTTTTACCTTAAACGACTAATAAAGGTATCACAACTTTTTTGTTTTTTTTTAAGTTTGCCTTGTACAGAGGCCAGCGCCAATGTGTCAAGTCTTTTTGATAGTTTTTCAACTTTATCAATTTCACAGAATAAAGTTCATGTTCAATTAGGAAAATTTGCCGATTTAAGGTAGCTTGTTGTCTGTATCTACCTACAATCTTTGAAAATGAAAATCTGTTCTATTCTATTCGACTATCAAATATCTGAGAGGCGGGAGCACATTGCTGGACAAAATTAAATATTATTGCATTATTTTTTTCTCAGGCAACTTTGGTTGACAACTAGGCTACAATAAGGCTGAGTATCAGCACTTTTTGAACGTCAAAAATTACATAAGACACCCGCCCTTTGGCAATTCCTAGTGTTTTTGCTGGGAAGAATAAGTGGCGGAACAAACTCCCCAGCAACCAGATGAATAGGTAGGATATACCTTACAGACTAACATTCTTAATTATAGTATCCATAAAATTACGAATTCATTATATGGCTAATAGAACATTAAACCCAAAATTACCAACGCTAACCAAACATTCAGTACATATTTCATGACCTGTAATCGATATTCACCCATAAAATCCTACAAATTGTATACGTAAATGATTATTGTTAACATATTAGGTAACGACAAAGCCAATGTACATTATGCGGGAATTGTTTACGATATTGCCTTGTCGTCGTAGTTTGCATTATACCTGCTGATGCCATAACAACATTTTGATTGATCCTACATATTAGATTACCTGCCAGGCTAACAATGTATTATTAGTATTGTCTATTAGGTAATGTATTATTATTATGAAGTTTTTGGGTACAAATCCGGACAAGAACCATTGTGACATTATCAATTTCATGACTCGTTGTTTTTAACCGACTTTAGGAGGAAGTTCTCAAATCGACTGTTTTTTTAAATGTATTAACACAGATTACGCAGAAGATGTTTAGTTCGAGGGTATGCATTTTGGGCGATGTAATTGTAATTATTGACTTTTTAAAAGTGCTGATCCTCAGCTTAATTTGAGTAAATGGCTTTTTGATTTTTAATTTTATTGGTGTACAGGAAATAAATGATCTGGTTTTGACTTAACTAACATTTTGAGGTTCTGACGAACGGCCATTGCGCCCGAAAAAAGTAGAGCCGTTCGCTAGTTCGTGTCCTGTTCAAGTCTTCGATGTTGGAGTTTCTAGAACATAATGTAGGGGTTCCCTTTAGGGCAAATATACCTATCTAATCGAGCCATTAGTTTTCAAACAGAGGGGACTAAAAGGTAGCTGTCTGTGTTCCTTTGGTAAACACACTAAGTACTTACGAATTTTATGTAGGTAAACTTTCAGAAGTCAATGAACTGAACTTTGTCGGTGTAGAAAAAAGCTAACAAACAAGTTGTTAGTAACGAGTTTTAGTTACATAATAAACAGGGTGTAAAAAGACCCTTAACGTAAACGAAAACTACATATTCTACCCATCACTGGGATAGTTTTTTTTCTTTTAGAACATACCTGGGAATTCACTGGTTTTGGAGATATTGAAGGTCAAAGTGCCATACTTTTTTTTGTTTTTTATTTTCAAAATTGTATTCCAATTATCATTAGTAAACTTTCTTAAGAACAAACATTTTCAAAATTATCGAATTTTCAAAACAAATTACGCATTTGAAGTTACAAAACACAAGCTCTCAAGCTTAACTTGGGACTAAATGGCGTTGTATGAAAAGTTGTGGAATATTTATTCATTTATTTACACCTAAGCTTAACTCTTCGCGGAAAAAGGACATGATGATGTAGGTACAGATAGCGAAAATAACAAATCTGTAATGTATCTCCTTAGTATCAAACACCTCAAACGAATATTACAGTACCTACACAATCAACTTAGGTAAAATTAAATAAATAAATAAATTCCACAACTTATACACAACGCCATCTAGTCCCAAGCTAAGCCGAGCTTGTGTTATGGGCGCAAAACGACTGATAAACATCCTACTAATATTATAATCGCGAAAGTTTGTGAGAATGGATGGATGGATGGATATTTGTTACTCTTTCACGTGAAAAACACAGAATGGATTTTAATAAAATTTTGCATGCAGTTAGCTGACACCCTGGATTAACACATAGGCTACTTTTTAGGGTTCCGTAGTCAACTAGGAACCCTTATAGTTTCGCCATGTCTGTCTATCCGTCCGTCCGTCCGTCCTCGCTTAATCTCTGTGACCGTTAGCGCTAGAAAGCTGAAATTTGGTACCAATATGTGTATCAATCACGCCGACAAAGTGGCAAAATAAAAATTGGAAAAAAATGTTTTATTAGGGTAGCCGCCCTATATGTAAAGTGGGAAGTAATTTTTTTTTTAATATTCAACCCTATCGTGTGTTGTTGGGAAGGTATTTAAAAAAATGGAAAAATAAAAACTTTTTTGCAAAAAATAAAACCCACTTCAAAAAAAACACTAACCGGTGTAAAATAACTCTAAATTAGGAAGTCTGTGGCTTTGGTGATTTTGTCTTATTCATGATGGGCCACCGACTTCCGACTTCCGAATTTAGAGTTTTATTTTTTGCAAAAAAGTTTTTATTTTTCCATTTTTAGTTGTTCCCATACAAATATTTGCCATGAATTTATTTTATATTGTTATTTGTTAACAATACATATCACGGTCATAGGGTTGTCCACTTATCTCTAATAAGTGAAACTTAACATACCTAACTGTCGAAATCTAGGTATATTGTACACATCTGCGTACCCCTCAGAGCATACAGGCGTGATGATATGTCATGATGTAGTATAAACAATAAACACCCAAGCGATTCCAGCAATCACGACAGATTTGCCGTCTATTTTTGAAGAGTTCCGTTATATATCTCCGAAGATCAGCACCAGATGTTCACCAAATTAAAATGGGACCACCTCAGGAGTATATTCTTTCAAATAAAAAAAGAATTTTGAGAATCGGTCCACAAATGGGGGAGAAATCAGGTAACATACATAAAAAAAAAAAAAAAATACATACACACGAACATATAACCTCCTCCTTTTTTGAAGTCGGTTAAAAATGAATAGGGGTTTACTAAAATCATTTTTTGATAATGTCAATAATTTTGGAAATAATCGCTCCAAAAGTAAAAAACAATGTGTCCCCCACCCTCTAACTTTTGAACCATAAGTTTAGAAAATATGAAAAAAAATCTGAAAAGTAGAACTTTATAAGGGCTTTCTAGGAAAATTATTTTGAACTTGGATGGAAACAGTTTTTGTACAAAAAAGACAAAAAGTTGTACAAAATAATTTCTGGACTAAGTTTGTAGTATAATCGTATATGCAAGCATTTTTTTTTAACTTAGTTTACAATTTTTATTATCCTGAACGTATCTTTTTTCAAACAAAAAAAATAATTATTAAAAACGGTTCTCGCAATCCAAAATTACCACCAAAAACTTGTATGTATTAATTAGTTACCCAATTCCCCGAGAGATGGCGCTGTAGGTACTTATTACATTGGGTCGGGTATTATCGAATTGTTCGGTTGGTCTCTCCTTGGCATTGGCGGTATCTTATAACTACATAAAACTTCTATCAGGAACATGCTGAGGTAATTTAGAACAAAACTGAAATTCATTTTTTAACGGCATCAAAATGTTAAGGTAAAAACCAGTTCATAAATGGTTCGATAGGTGGCGTTGCGTAATGACGTAATTTTTTTAAAAGTCGATGTTAACATTTTCAGTGCTTTCATGACCTACCGTGGTAAAGAAAGTTGCACTTAAACATATTCGTAATTCAAGTCGCAGGAGCGCGGAGCGCTGCTGGAGCGCGAACATAATGGATACTTTACACCCATCTTCCTTTACACTCATAAGTAGGAACACTTATTGTGACGGACGGGAAACTACGGAACCCTACACTGAGCGTGGCCCAACACGCTCTTGGCCGGTTTTTTTATTCCTGTATTTGCACGGGAACGGGACCTACGCGGGTGAAATCGCGGGACGTCTGCTAGTACTTATATATTTCTAAATACGTACGGCATACGTAAATTCGGCTATGGTATGGAATGACAGCTCAATTCACCTCCACTTCACTTAAATTTGACTGGCCGGTTGGTCTAGCCGTCATTGCCCCTGACTGCTATGCCGGAAGTCGTGGGTCAATTCCCACCCAAGACAAATGTTTGTGTGATGAGCACGATCATTAAAATTTGTTCTGGGTGTAATTTGTCTATAAAATATATAATTATGTTTATCAACTGTTTAATACCCATAATACAAGCTCTGCTTAGCTTGGGACTAGATGGCGTTGTGTGAAAAGTTGTGGAATATTTATTTATTTATTTAAATTCTCATGCGGTGATTTTAACGGAATAGCACTGGAAATGGCGAACAATAATTTCTGTTTTGTTTTTACCGCAAATGAGTGTTACATTTTACAGTAAGCTTTTAGTAGATAAAATATAACTTACACTAACCAAGTGCGACGATGTGAAAGCGGTTTTTCCAAGAAAATTCATAAGTCAAATAATTTTAAGAGCATAACCGACGCTGTTGTTTGAGTCGCCTGAGCCGTTTCTGTCGCTTACGATCAGTAACTTTATGCAACTTGATTTTAATATTCTTGACACAAACGACACTGTAAACTGGGCCGAGCATTCAAAATAAAGGGTGGAATGGAGATCGACGGACAACTTGATAACATGACGCAAAGTTACCATTATTTTTTTTTTTTCTTTTTTTTTTTCATGTTTTGAAACCCCGCAGCGTTTAATTTTTTCGTCGGCTGATTCTATTTTCTAGGTTTTTTTCCTTTTTTTTACTTTAATATTTACAAACCCATGATTTAAGTAACTAAATAAATAAATAAATATTGCACAACTTTTCACACAGCGCCATTTAGTCCCAAGCTAAGCTTGAGAGCTTGTGTTATGGGTACTAAACAGCTGATAAACATACTTATATATTTTTAAATACATACATGTTATAGATAAATTACACCCAGACACAGAACAAATGAACGTGCTGATCACACAAACATTTGTCCTGGGTGGGAATCGAACCCACGACCTCCGGCATAGCAGTCAGGGTCACTAACTACTAGACCAACAGGCCCGTCTAACTGAATGTAACTGAATGAGTTTTTTTACGAAGAAAGTAAATTATGAACTTTGACTTCAAATTTCTTTGGCTTAGATATGATGTTTGCGTAGGAAATGTTTCTAGGCATATAACAAAAAAAGTGTAAATCTAGGAAAAAGCTGACCATTAAATAGTTATAACGCTAGAGGGTTCAGAATCATGGAAGATAGTGCTGTTCTATTAAATCACCCCAAAATGTAGATAATGTGAAGGCAATGTGAGCTGTCACTCCATACTTAAGCTAGGTATTGACAGTTCACTTCACTCATTTTTCACGGTGTGTTTTTTACTCGATCGAATCGACTGGCAAGCTGAAGTGAATTGTCAAACCTGGCATTTGTATGGGTACAATGCCAGGTTGGACATTTCACTTCACCTACATTTTCAAAGGTTGGACTTATTATACCAGATTGTGCATCGATGTTTCTTCCACCCTGTATATATATATACCTACTTTCATTACAGAAAAATCTTTGGAAAGCCGGAAAAAATCGTATTAAATAAGACGTCATTTGCTTCACTTAAGTCAAATGGGTATTTGTAATTGAATTATATGCTTTTAAATGAGTACCTTTTAGAAAGACCCGGAGCTATATTTTATTTTCGTTGCCAGCCAGCCAGCGGTGGGTTCCAATTAAAATTTCATTGAAAATTGATCTGTCTGTGGATGTCGTGTCGGAAAAAGAGCCATTGTATAGAGTAAAGGATTTGTGTGTTAAAGCATTTAAGAGATTTGATTTGCTCATCACGCATTTACGCGTTTATGAAGCGGCGGGCTTTATTATCTTTTAGTATGATACAGTTACGTCCGTATCCCGAATGGGAAGAAAGAAAGGAAAGGCAGTTCTGCACTTCTACAGAAGGTACAGACGCCAGCGCATCAACCTACCTTCTACCTACTACGCGTTTGTTCCACATAGTTTTAGTTCAAAGTCAAATCATTGATTTCAATTTCACCATTAAAAGGCACTTTTCATAATGAAATGAAACTGGCCAGTTATGGTAAGATAGACACACGATCTGCTCCCGGCAAATTTCCCGCTAGATGGCGTTGAAGTCAACCTGCTCAGTTTGTTTTGTTTTATGCGTAAATTGGCACATTAAAAATGAGGTACAGCCACACAGAAAACAGTCGGACGAATAAGCGAAGGTTTACTAAAAGGGTCCCATTGCCAGCCATTTGGGTACCGAACCCAAAAGTTTGGCAACGGGGGTTTTACCCTTTTTAAGAATAAAAAACGTTGCTCAGCACCTATACAAGATCGAAATGTTAGAAATGGGTAACCTAATGGTGCTTGAATGGTTGTAAACGATGGTTTCGGATCATTTTCTTAGCACTTAACATTCACACCCAATATCTTAATGCTATTGGGTCGCGTAGTACAATTGACCACACATGATCACAAAACCAGTATAAACTGGCCTTACATTAATTCACGTGGTGGACTAGCTTGGTGTCAGATTTTTTATGCCGTTCATCGGCCTCTAACTTCCTCTGGCTTCACATGCCGATGCCGTTGAGAAATATCTCTATTGTATGCCGGTTTACTCACGATGAATTCGTTCACCATTTTTGATGCAAGTAGTAAGTGTAATTGAGCAGGAGCAGCGGTGGCCCAGTGGTGGCGGCTTCGAATTACGAACAGTTAGTCGTGGGTTCGAACCCATGCAGGCACATTACTTTGTGTAATTTATTTCATGCTCTCAAAAACGGCGAAGGAAAACATCGTGAGGACACCAACATGTCCTAGAACCAAAAATTCGAAGACATGTGACATCTACCAATTCACACTGGGCCCGCGTGGTAGATTTGTGGTATTAGGCTCGCGCCCTATTACATGGGATTTAAACATAATTGTCGAAACGTGGGTTCACTATTACTGCCTTAACCTGCAGGAATTACAGGAGAGATCTTATGTTATGTATATATGTATGTAAAAATTATACATCACACACATGAATCTGAAAAGTCAAAGGCGTGGCTTGGGTTTGAAGCCTATAACGTTGGCTCGAGAGCTATGAATTGGCACGACGTCACACGGTGTTTAAAGCTCTTTAAGTTATTATTTGTTTTTATGGCGTACCTACAAGAAAGACCTGGTATTCTATTCCATTCCAATTTCAAAACAAGGTAGGCCAGCTCAAGCTTGAAGTACTTCCAGTGACGTGTAGTCAACAGTACCTACCTACCTATTACTAAAGTGTTTCTAACCTTTCTTCTTTGTATTTGTTTGCGTGACATCTAAAATTTTATTCGGGACAGACGAAAGGTGAAAAGGTGACCTATATAGGTACGTGTTGCTTTTCAACTCAATAAATAAGAGGAAAATGAACTTCTGTCAAAATACGTGCTTCGAATTAGAAAATACGTAGTTAATTAAAATTATGACACAGTTCGGTGTTTATAAGGCAGATGTGAGTGAATAGAATAGACATGATTTTATATTAATTGCCGTTCCCCCAGCTTGAGCGCTGGGGGAACGGCAATTATAAATATTTGCCGAGACGAGTCGATTGGTGCAATGGTGTCATGGAGCACCTGAGTTTGTACCCTTGTGTACCCTTCAACGGCCAAGTCATACAACATTAACTATAATAATAAAGAAATCGCAGAAAGGAACCTTACACTTGGCACGACTTTGTCTAGATTTCATTACATTTTTTTTAGAGATAAACATGCAGCTCCATCGAGACTTGGATAGTCTTTTACAGAATGTTTAGGTGGGTTAAAATTAGAAAGCGAGGGGTATGAGTTTGGTTGCGCTTAGAAATGGTTGCTCCTCGAGGAATACCCCCTATTTTGTGCCCGTAAACGGCTTAAAATACAGTAAATCTCACTTGAAAAGACTCATTTTTACACCCTTACACTCAAGAAAACAACAATATCCCGTAGTAACAGTTTCAATATATTTAATGGAAATAAACCTACTCACCTTGTATTAAATCCATAGAAAAACAAAAAAACATTTTCACGACAGGCTCTCAAATTCACACACATTATCAAGGAACATAACGTCACGTATTTATTCCCTCAAGGGGTTAGGTAGAGGTGTACGTATAGTGCACTCACATTTCGCCAGTATAGGACGCAGAGTTTAGTATTGGCTCCCTTCTTGGGAGAATGACAGTGAACGAAGCGCCATATCTAATCAAATTTGTTCATAAATTTAGGTGTCATTACAATTAGGTGTTATTAGATGGTCAGTTCGCTACATTTTACCTGAAAGCATACAAATAACAACAAGGTTAGTGTTCTGTTAAAAACACAGACAAACATTTAAAATTAAATACGTCCTTTACTTATGCACTAACACACAGTTACCAATGTCAAAAATAATTTAGTACGAAGTAATAATAGTTTAACATAATTTAATAATCTAAATTTCAACGGTGTCCTCCATAAACTCAGTTGTGGAATAGTAAGTATCATGAGGACATGTGAAATTGCTTTGTCCACCATCATTCATTTGTTGGGCCTATTAGTCTAGTAATTAGTGGCCCTCACTATTATACCGGAGATTATGGGTTAAATTTCCACCCAAAACAAATGTTTGTGTGATGAGCAAGATCATATGTCCTGTGCCAGGGTGTAATTTATCTATAATCATAGGTATTTATTTAGACAAATATAAGTATGTTTAACAGTTGTCTAGTAGGTACTCATAGCACAGGCTCTGTTTAGTTTGGGACCAGAGGGCATGTAGTGGAATATTATTCAGATTCTCCAAGCTGAACTGCAGGTTTTAAAATGCGCGACTTCAAATACTACTTATATTAATAGAAATTGTGAAACAGGCTTTTCTAACATTTTTTTAGTATTTTTGTATCAAGAAGTAATTTTCACAATTTCTATTAACCTACCCTTCTTTGAAGGTAAGTTTCCAACACGACTAAAATATTCGATAGTGAAACCACTCTATAAAAAAGGCGACAAAACAGAAATGAGTAATTATCGACCAGTTACCATGATTCCTATAATATCTAAGATATTTGAAAAATCGATGTATAACGTCTTGTATGGATTTTTGGAAAAACACAATATTCTAAGATCAGAACAATTTAGATTTAGGAAAAATTCTTCAACGACACTAGCATGTTTCTCTTTAGTGAAAACGATAACTGAGTGTTTAGATTATAAAGTTCCTATTACATCAGTGTTTATTGACATGTCAAAAGCGTTTGACTTTGTATCACACAATCTCCTTTTACAAAAGCTTGAGAAATATGGTGTAAGAGGAAATGCTCTCAGCTGGATAAATACTTACCTTTCAGATAGATACCAATGCGTTGAAATTCCATGTTTAACAGGGCTACACAGAACATCACAAAGATCCGCCGATATTTTGAACGAATGCGGTGTACCGCAGGGTAGCATTTTGGGACCGTTATTATTTTTAGTCTACATTAATGACCTTCCAAAATCAACCACGCATAAATGCATCTTATACGCCGACAATACGACTTTGTTAGTAGAGTGTAAAAATAAAAATACCTATGAAGAGAACATAAATACAGCATTACACGATCTCACTAAATGGCTAGATAACTAATCACTTAATACATCTAGGTTTGGTACCTATTTATAATAACTTGGGCAGTATATTGTGTGAAAACATTCGTGTCAACTCCGTAGACATAGTGAGAGCATTTAGAGCCCAAAAGAAATGCATAAGGGCGATAACCGGTGCGGAATACACGGAAAGCTGTAAACCTTTGTTTATAAAACACAAAATACTACCACTTCCGTGCCTATATATTCAGGAAATCTGTATATTTGTCTACAAAAATCCACCCTTTTCCAAAAAAATACAGAGGTTGTACACAGAGGCACTAGGTTCCCACACAAATTATGGCTCCCAAGACAACGCACTGCGATACACAGCAAAAATTCATACTGTATGGCTATAAGAATTTATAATAAGCTGCCAAACTGCCTGAAGAGCCTTGATTTCAACAAATTTAAAAGAAAATTGTTTGAATTCCTATTAAGCAAATGTTATTATTCAACAAAAGAATTCCTAGATGACAGAAATATAATAATATAGAATAAAATAAAATGTAAAAAAGTAATGAATTATATGGTATAAGCATAATTAGTTACTTAAGAGATTAGTTATTTAAGATTAAAAATTGTACACCAGAAATGGTAGAATATAAGAAACTTAATATAACGTTAACATCATTTGTACTATATTCTGACAAAAAAATCTTTCTTTCTTTCTTTCTTTCTTATACTAGTAAGGTCCCTTTTAGCTCTGATCAATGAATAAATTTTAAACAAAATCGTCAATTACTAAATTACTTAGAATTAGTCGGGAATTCCAGATTCGTAGTGTATAATGTTACAGTCAAAACTCTTAACCAGTCAAAGGTACTATTCACTAGCAAAATCAGTCAAAAGTACTTTTGACCGTATGCTTTAGTCAATAATACTTTTGACTAAAATAACAGTTAAAAGTACTTTTGCCTAATGGAGCTGGTTAAAAGTACTTTTAACTAAGTGATTCCGTCAAAAGTTTTATCAGTCAGGTAAAACCGTCTATGGTTGGCGAATCATGTGGGTTAGGTTAGGTTAGAACCATGACCATTAGTCAGATCCCTTAGTGCTTTTGACTGATGCTTTAATGCAGTTAAAACTACTTTTGACGTCGAGCGTCAGTCAAAAGTACTTTTAACCGCAAATTTGCAGTCAAAAGTACTAATAACCAATAATTTTCAGTCAAAACCACTTTTGACCAACCTGTTTAGTCGAAAGTAGTTTTGACTAATTTTGCTAGTCAATAGTACTTTTGACTGGTTAAGAGTTTTGACTGCAACATGTACACTAGATAAAATAACATTTTGATTAAAGTAAATAATACACATATTCATAGAAATATCCCAGACTAATCTAGACATCTCAAAATCTTAGCAAATGTTTACACTGTATAAGAAAATTTAGATGAATAGAATTTTTACAAGAATTCTCGTCTGTTGCGTAGTAGTGATGGCAAGCGGAGAATCTATGTGAACAGATGTTCTGGTTAATGGCCAATAAACTTGCCAACGATCACTATTTAATGCCCAAACTGAGGTGCTTAACAAAACACGCTTGTTGAGTATCTAAATACTTGTATAGACATAATAATTCTGTATGATGTGATGTGTTGGGTTCCAGTCTAACCCAATACAGCTGTACTTATACCAGTATTTTACATGGAGCGACTGCCTGTCAGACCTCCACACAGACCTCCGTGGAAATCAGTTGTCATGGTTTGTGTGGTTATGATATGGCAGAATGAGGATTATGTGGTGAAGAAAGTTTTATGTAGAAATATTGAAGGTTGCAAGAGTAGAAGAACATCAAAAAACCAATCAGATTTTATTTATTTATTCGTTAAATACCAGTTAAATACCTGTTTCTCTTACAAAAAAAAATTAATCAATTTTTTTGTCGTTTATTTTTATAGAAGGCAATTAATTGCTCAATCCGTGAAAATTCGGTTAATGAGTTTCATCCCGCTTACACACAGACTGACCGATCGTCAAACTGCAAACCCTATGAACGATGGATTGTGTAAAAAATATAATGGCTAGAAAGGAGGTAACTATTGAGCTGAGGTCGAATAGAGATGGTAGAAGAAGGCACGCGCGAACTCCAAATAAGTTGACATCAGGTAATGATTTTTGCAAGCTTAATTGCAAAAGCAGTAAACGAATTAAGTACTGCGAAAAATCTTAATAATAATATAAATTTAAATAAAACATAAACATAACACCACGCCTGTTATCCCCGAAGGGTTAGGCTGAGGCGTACCAGTAGTACACCCACATTTTGCCAGTTACGTTTAAGTCCCATGTAATAGGGGGCGACCCTATTGCCATCAATCGGACACAAATCCAGACTCCGGACTGATACTGAGAAATTCCAGATGGAAAAACTCAATAACGCTTTGGCTGACCCGGGGATCGAACCGGGACCTCATGACCAGCTCAGTAGCGCTTGCGACCACTAGACCAACGAGGCAGTCAATTATACCTACTTAATTTAAATAACTTATTATAATAAAATAAACTATTGACACATCATCAATCGTTTCACAAAATTCAATTACGAGTTAACTATTTGAAATTGGTAGTGGTATGCCAATTCCAACGAACGAAGTCAAAATCGCTGGAATTGGCTACATTGAATATTTGATATAAGTTAAAACCAAAAGCTTGCAATATTGTATCGAGCTGACATCTAAAGAATTTCAGACACTATAAATCAAAGAAGATTCTGAATCAAATTACAATCATAAATTCTACTCGAGTACAGAACGGGATCTACCTTGTGGAGTGGTGTCGCGCAAGTGAAATGAAAAGTTGCATCGCATATGCAGAAAGCAAGTGCGGATTGCTATTTCTACGCAAAAAGGCCCACAGGCAATAACCCGATGGTAAGTGAGCCAGTTTTATTATCCAGAAAAATCACCATTGAACATCTCGGTCATCTGGTCTAATGTATAATTATAGAATTTGTAACAAAACGAGTAACAAACGTTGTAAGGATTATCTTTTCTGACATTTATACTTAGATGATTTTTATGAAATGACCGAATCGATTGAGTGATACCGTCTTACTGTGTGGGTAGAAGAAATTATTAATTTTATAAGGAACTAGCTGCCCCGGCAAACTTCGTTGTGCCTTAGAGTCAATTTATTGCTCTTATCATTTTTCTTTACATGTCGTCTTATTAAACGTATGTATATCTAATACATACGTTTATTAAGAAGACAAAAAATAAATCCAAACCAATAATAACTACTACTACTTTTTATGTAGCGAGTCTCTACTGTGATCATAAATAAACATTTTGTGTTCGATAGAATTAAAATTACAACATGTATATATAACCTAACCTAACTGACCATACCTATCCTATAGCTAACCTAACTACCTAACCTAACTACCTTACTAAAATGCATTGATTTAAAAAATACTAAATTCATAATTTTAATCTGAACTATTGCCTCTATGTTACATACAATTTATACTTATAGTCTTCCCGGTCTACTTTAATTAAAGTCTTAACAGTAGAATAAGTTCTATTTGCAAAGAATTATTAAAGTTTGTCTCCGTCGTCATTGTTAATTACGTAAATTGATTTCTGAAATATAAGACTTTTTTATGCTACATAAAACCTCTAAGTTTAGTAACAAAATTAATTTCAGTACGTAGGTACGTATAAATTGACAACCTTACCTTCTTAGGTTTAGCTTAAGACTTGTCAATGTCAAATAAAATTGTCACCTGATAATAAACTGGGAAGTTTGACTCCTGTCATGTCATCCAAGATGGCGCTGCGTTTGAAAAATGTTTGAGACAACAAATATTCTTGATATTTATTTTTTCGAGGACTTTTCATGTTTTTCATTAATTATTATGCTATTCCGGACAAAGAGAAATCCAAAAAGACCAAAATCATTCAAATTGATCCAGCCGTTCTTGAGTTATAAGTGGTGTAACTAACACGACTTTCTTTTATATATATATATATGTCGTGGCGAACGATATTCAGAAATAAGAAGTTGTGAAGTTGATTACATTAGTACAGAGTATGGTAAACGCCGTGACGTCGCGTCGGCTGTCATTTGCAAATGGCGCGAGCGATGTCACGTGGATGGAGTCGTGTTGGGAAGTGGAAGCTAGGCAGAGCTCAGTTGGATTTGAGACACCAACGAAGACACTGGTCCAGTGCGAAACTATCTGTTTACCTACCTGAGTTATGTTATGTGATTACTTTTATTAAAGTGAGGTTATTACTGCAATGAAGATTATTATTCAACGTTATGTACCTGGTACCACGAAACCCCTGTTGTCGGCCCATACCGCTCAGCCATCGCTGACGCCGACATCAGAACTGGGATAAGGACTTGCTACCCACTTGGCTGGCGTGCTTTGCCAAGTCGTCAAGATGTAGCAGAAGAACATGATCAAGGCTTGCTTGAGGTTGTTATGGCTGCGCTGAGAACGCTGGCATGGCAAACGAGCGGCGATAGCCACATCGGGCTCTAGCAAGAACGTTTGCGAGGTGCAAGATGCAAGTGTAGCGGGTTCCAACAGCGCGGTGGATAGACGCAGGCAAAATATCTGGTATTGTGGGCAGTCACAGCACAGCAATCCGGTGAGTCGTGTAATTTTTGTTTTGATTTCAATACCGAATGATCTCGTTCGGAGTTTGTTCGTCATTTTAGAGGTTAAATGCAGACGTTTATATAAAGGGTATGTAGGTATACCTATGAAGTACAAATATATCGTACTGTATGTACCTACTTAGCGAGCAAATTCTTTGCGACGTTTTGGTTTATGGTCTTTGTTTACCTGTTTTATTTTGGGGTACCCACGTATTACGATTAAATATCATTTGAAATATAATGTGACAGGCGGTCACAATGTATTTCTTAGTTATTTCTAAACAAAAATGTGCAGTGGATTGTAGTTACAAATCTAACCAGATAGGTACTTGAAATACGGTACGTAAAATAGAGAACCTCTGATAACCTTACTTAATGAATATTGCCATACTTTTATTATTGGTTTACCGTACGTACCTACACGACACGTACGTCAATCGGCGCCTTACAAAATTAGCTTAGACAAAAGGCTACTAGTGCGAGCAACGGTTCAAGAACTAGTAGATGCTTATTACATACGCTTTAGTAAGCCTCCGTTTGGGAAACCTATTCTCTCAGCAAAACTAGATAGGCTATTTGAAGTTAAGTACCTAATAAACTAGCAGAGGGCTATATTAATGCGTTTAGGAATGACAATAATGCTATCGAAATATTATTTAACGTTGGATTTCCGTAGCCATATTTTGCTACGTTGTAATACAACAGCGATCGAAGTTGTGACAATTAAAACTCAGTAAGTAAATAGACGTAAACAACGTGACGCGACAATATTTACTACTATTGGTATCATCGCAGTGAACCAAGAAATAGGCTTCAAAACCTGAACCTTAACTTCTGACGTCAACCCTACAGACTAAGTCGGACGAAAGGAAAGTAGTGTGATAGGTACTCTGTTCAAAAACTAATGAGTGATGGGTACTGTTATTTGCCCTAGTTAATCCCTGTTAAGTTCCCTGTTAAGTCCTGCAACTTTAGCAAGGATTGAAAGGCTGCTCGGTGTATAATAATTCAATAAACGCCGACTAAAGCCGGTTTGAATATTTCGAAGTGTTCATTTGTGAAGCGTTATGTAAAGTTTCTAGGCTAAAGCTTAGTTAAGCTGCCTTTCTTGATAACATTCACCATGTTAGGCGGTTCATAGGTAGTATCATATTTTCGGAAGTTCTCAGTGTTTTTATTGATGACTAGTAAACAATTTGGTCCATTTATTTGGAAATTGGGACACTGACAGATAAGATGATAAATAATTTCAATTTTACAGACTAAACCTGGTTGATTATTTTCTTATTATGAACTCTCAATTTAAATGAGATTCGTGGTTTTCGGGGTCGCTGATTATGAAAATAAGGTCAAAATTTAAAGTGATGCAAGTGCGGCGCTATTCCCTTTACGTTTTTTGTAAATCGGATGGAAACTTGTTGATATCACCACGGTATCAGAAAGCTGGTTGTTAGCCTAACTTTAAATTGAGCAAAGATAAAAGTCGGTTTGACCATAATATTAGGCTCAGGGTTTTAAATTAGCTTAATTGTGTTTTAATTGAAAATGTGGAAAGAAGTCAAACTAAATTAGATTCAAGTATGAAGGCCCCGATCACAAAGTTCCTCGAGAATTGAATGTCATAGTTATTGACAGTGGTAGTGAAACCACATCTGGTTAAAAATAGCTTGTATACTCATACTCGAAGCCTTGGACCGCACCTCATGAGTAACATGTGGCGATGGGTCTATAAGGAATCGTTGGTGCGATTTTTGTCTGTGTTGGTGCACAGATTTTAATGAGTTGAGTATGCATTGCTTATAAATGATGATAAAGAGTAACAGAACTGTTAGAATAACTGTTGTAACTTATTGGTCGGACCTTTTCTAATTACTAATGTAGTGCGCAGTGCGCTGTGAACGAAGGATAAACGAAGTATTGTAGTTATTAGCAGAGTTCAATACTGTGCCTAGACATGAGAAGTACCAATAGGATGTTATCTCGTTTATTAATGACAGAAATGCAATTGAATAAACTTAAACCGACTGTCCAAGATAGTCTTGAGCGTCTATTGACTGAATTACAATAAGGATTTATTGATGGCTAGTACATGGTACTAATTGGTGGTTAGTACTTATTGTCGGTTGGTGGTTGGTACTTTGGTAACGTGCAAAAGTTCCAACTCTTAATGATTAAATCGCTGTCCTTCTGCACGAAGTAGAGATAGTACCGTGTACGATAATCCGACCGAGTGATTCCCACTTTTCTAAACCTGTTTTTGCTTCTCGAAAAGCGTGATGGTTTCGAGCGGATGTCAGTAGATTATTGACAGTTAAATCTACTAGGTACTTTGGGTGAATTCCCACTATCGTGTAAAGAGATCAAACTTCTTGGGTCAATAGTAATGAAAAACGTTTCTCTAAGTCCCGTTTTGGCAGTACTAAAACAAAACTTATGAGTTTGTAACTTGGTTTACATTAAAAATGAAGAGCCTAGCTAGGCTAAGCTTTACCCGAAGTTTAATGGGTCTTTTAAACGCTTGCGGGCGATCAGTATGTTGTAAAGTCTTAAGATACCAACCTGTGAAGTTCAAACGGGTTAGGAGACGTGCAACTAGCTTTAAATTCCTCTATCCATCGTGTAACCGGGGCAAGCCCGCTTGAACTTCTGATAGGACGTGTGGCTAGACCATTAAATCTTGTAACTTTGGATGATACTGAACCAGAAATAGACATTGACAAGACAAGAGAGCAAGCGGCAACAAACATAAAAAGAGTGCTATTTACGAAAAATCTAGATTTGATAAAAATAAAGCTAAAGTAATGAAATTTAATGTTGGTGATTTAGTTTTAATACAGAATGAAGAGAGAAATCAGACGAAGTTAGACCCAAAATACAAGGGACCATTAAAAATTGTAGAACTGCTTGATGGTGATCGTTACCTATTGAAATCTTTGACTGGTAATAGAACTTGTAAGTACGCCCACGATCGCGTACGAAAGATTCCTCCAAGTTATCTGCCGAGTTAGATTTGCCTAATGTAGAAGATGGTGAGGAGGAGTGCGTGTAGTCGTAACTGAAACTCGGTGTGGAGTTATTCAGAGCGCGATGGGCAGCTAGTGGTGTGGCGGGGACCCGGGTGTCGAAGGAGACTATTTGTACGGTCATGTATTGACCTGGGAGTCGCGGACTCTAGATGAGGTGTTGGTCGTATTACAAGAGGTGATGACGATATGGGTGGCAATAATAAATTGTCACTAGCTGCTATGGGCAGCCGGGCCATGAGTGTGTTTTCTTTTTGAAATTTGATAATTATGAGTCTTGGAGGAACCTTCCGTGTTTAAGTTGTTAAAATGGCTTAGTTAAAGTTCATTTAGTTATTGTGTGTACTGAGTAGTCATTACTAATGACTACCTGTAAAGTTTTGGAATACGTTTCATCTAACTTAACATATGCTCTATGGATAAAGTGTCATTGTTTGGTGACCGAACCAGTTGCGCCGGAACATGTAAGAGGTGCGCGTGGTCTGCTTTTTATGCGCAGCCTATCCTTTCCGAGGGGTAGCACTTACGCGGCTGAGATGGTTAGCTTCTGGGGATGGATCACTGGGCGATGGACTGGCAGACAATGACTAGCCTGTTTGACAATGACTAGCCTGTGTGGCAATGACTAGCCTGTGTGGCAATGACTAGCCTGTGTGGCAATGACTAGCCTGAGTGGCAACGACTAACCCGAGTGACTATGACTGGCCGATGGACTGGCAGACTGTGAAAGGCCGATGGACTGGCAGACTATGACAGTCTATGTACTTACAATTTATGTCTGACGACACAGTGTCGTTTGTCTAAAATGATCTCATGTAAAGTGATCTCATGTGTTTTATGGGAGGATTCCCACGTAGAATTTTACCTGGTTGGTTCTAAAAGGCTGGATTATTGTGATTTCCTTAATCCTTGAGACCTTGCCAATGCTGGCTACATTGTAGAGCCATGGTTGTTAAGATTTAACGGCAGGATAGCCGAACGGATTACTTTCAGAATGTTTTTGTTTTCAGATCAGACACACGAGGACGTGTGAGGGTCATGATGGCCGTGTCGTGGCGAACGATATTCAGAAATAAGAAGTTGTGAAGTTGATTACATTAGTACAGAGTATGGTAAACGCCGTGACGTCGCGTCGGCTGTCATTTGCAAATGGCGCGAGCGATGTCACGTGGATGGAGTCGTGTTGGGAAGTGGAAGCTAGGCAGAGCTCAGTTGGATTTGAGACACCAACGAAGACACTGGTCCAGTGCGAAACTATCTGTTTACCTACCTGAGTTATGTTATGTGATTACTTTTATTAAAGTGAGGTTATTACTGCAATGAAGATTATTATTCAACGTTATGTACCTGGTACCACGAAACCCCTGTTGTCGGCCCATACCGCTCAGCCATCGCTGACGCCGACATATAGATAACGCATAAGAAAAAAACCGTTTATTTTTTTTCTGTTAACGTCAGTGCTAAGCGTAATTTGGCATTTGTGTGGTGGTGGTCTTTTAGCAGTAGGTATACGAACTACACACATCAAAAGTGTCTAGGGATCAAGCATTTTTATGCGGATTTCTTGAGATTGAGATGTGGCTTTGTAATAAGGGAATTGCTCATTCTTGGCTGAAACGTGGACAAGCTGATCTGTAAAAAGTATTCTTATAAGAAAATATAATTAAATCTAAAATTAATATTGTTTTAGTTGTCGTCGCCGGAAAGTAAATGTAAAAATATCTCGTTTAATAAGTATTGAAGCTGATTGACTTCAAAATCGTCGCCATTTTATAGTTGGAAACTGATTCTGTGTTGCCACATTAATAACAGTTGTGATTATTCTTACGGTAAAGATAATAACCGATTTCTAAAATATAAGTAATAATATGACTACATTTTCGTGAAAATCAGTAATCAAGTGATTTTCAAACGGTGATATATTTATTTTCGTATAATCATATTGAAAACAAACAAAACACTCATCGTTTTTGGCCTTCAAATCATTTTTATATCCGATTTTAATATTGATTCGTTTGTTGTCGAATCGATTTTTAAATCGATTTTTTTTTAATTTTCTGACAACACCAGCTGTCTATAATGACAAATGCATACTATGAAATCAAAGAGTTTAATAATGAAAATATGTTATGAAACTAATGTTTTGCCTCTGTGTATTGTGAATGTTGTTTCGATTACTTTCGCGAAGTTTATTGTTTTTTTTTATGATGAACTCCAATACCGCTTTAATTGAAGACCCGGCTTTACCCATGGACACCGAATCTACTCATGACAATGATCCTGGTGCTATTTTGTTAAAATAAATGTTGAACTGGCATGTCAACCTAGGCAATTACTCAATATTGTTGCAATTGCCTTGTAGGGCGAAGAACGGTGAGTTTCTGTGCTCACGTTATAACCATAATATAGTAAGCTGGGCAAGGCACGAAAGTAATATTATGCCGCCTGCCCAGTTTTTAGAAAACATTTTATTATTTTATGATTCGTTTGATGAGTTTTATTTTCATTTACTTAGATGACCTCAGGATATGTTACTACTGCATTAAAAGTTAGAGAATATCAGTTTAATAGGTATAATTATGATTTATTTTGGTTGTTTTCTAACATTAGTAGATATGCTAAATATAAACTTTTTTTACACTCTCCTGCAACTTTATTACTATAATTAATTTCTGTGAGGTATAAACTATTAAAAACCACAGTCATTAAATATTATATTAAATGTTCACCTTAAGCCAAATGGCCCTAACAAACTGAGCAATTCCCTTTATGATTTTATAAATTTATATGGATCCTTTTTGGTGCATTTCATAATTTGAATCAGAAACTGTGAATCAAATTCGAGTAAAAGATGAAAATCAGCTGTCAATTTTTTCCCTATAAAACATACAACGCATTGAAGACATTATTAGTGCTACTGTTTCCCTACTACTGATTAAAACCAACGTTATTATGGAGCGGCGACGTCATTTAAGCAGGGAAGAAATGCTCAGAGCCGTGGGAATGATAGAAGCTGGTTCCCGGCAACGTACTGTGGCTTTAGCTCTGAATACAAGTCAGAGTGTTATCAGTCGACTTTGGACACGTTACCGAAGCACTGGTACCGTGGCTGAGCGCCATGGAGGACGGTATCGCTGCACCACACGGAGACAAGACCGATACATTCAAATCTTAACTCGAAGAGCTCCAACAATAACCGCCATGATGTTAGCCGTGAGGCTTCATCACTCTTCAGGGAACTTAATTAGCGACCAAACAGTCAGAAACCGCTTGCATGAAGTGAACCTTCATTCCCGAAGACCGCTACGGGTACCACCTATAGCAATGCACAATCGTAGGATTCGATATCAATGGGCTCTTGAACACAGAAATTGGGCAGAAGAACAATGGCGTTTCGTGTGCTTTTCTGATGAGTCTCGTTTTGGTATGAGACCGGATACAAGACGTATACGACACTGGAGAACCCCTGGACACCAACGGCGATTAAAATCCTGCCAGGAAGTCCATCCTTATAGTGGTGGAACCATCATGGTATGGGCGGGGATTTGGATCGGCGGAAGAACTGAGTTGATTTGGATCAGAGGCAACCTCAACGTTCAAATTTATGCTGAGACGATTGTATCAGACGTCATCGTTCCTCTACAAGTGCAAATCGGTCCCTTATTTCAGTTAATGCATGATAATGCACGACCGCACACCGTAAGAGTTGTAAGACAGACTCTCGCCGCAGCTAACATCAATGTCCTGCCCTGGCCTGCTCAGTCGCCAGACTTGAACCCGATTGAGCATGCATGGGATATGCTACAGAGAAGAGCTCTGCCGAATATGGAGGGTATCCAGTCGCAAGAAGACCTTTTTTTGTTGTTGCAACGAACATGGGCGGCCATTCCACAGCGTGATTTGGATGAACTCATTTTGAGTATGCCAAACCGATGTTCTTGTGTTGTTAGTGTTCGCGGTAGAAACACGGATTATTAATTGTTTAAGTTACCTAATAAAATTTTAAAGAAAACTGTTATTTCAGTCTTTTTTTCGAACTTTAATGTTAGTGGTTCAAGTGTCAAAAATCCCTTTATTAGGAAAATGGCAAATTTCTTTATTAATGCAAAGGTGACTTGGTTTATCGTTACTGTGACAAACGAAAACACTTTATTTGATGAATCCTTAAAGAAAATTTTAATTAATATCAATCAGGAGAAAAGTTATTGCAAAAATATATGTTGATCCCTAGACACTTTTGATGTGTGTAGATAGCTTGTTCAATGAATGTGAAATGAGTTATTTTGAACTGATTATAAGTTTTAATTTATCGCAGAGTTAAATAACTATTACCTACTTGCCTAACTATTATTCAAAAGACATTTTCATCTAAATGTAATCTACGGGGTATAACAATATTAAATGAAAATCGACTATGTCTACAAACAATGTCAAAGATAACCACAATTACGATTTCATTTGATCTAAAGGTCAATTCAAGACAACCCACAATTAGAAAAGTATAAGTAATTAAAACCATTGTAGTGCTGAAATTGAAAGAAAATTATGCTGTATTTAAAGGTCCTAAATATTTTTTGCAGATTTATACTTACCTCGTAGTAGGTTTAGCATAGGTACACCGGACTACAATTAATATAGACGTAGTTCTGCCCAAATGTACCAATACACAAAACTTAAATATTAGCTAGTTTGAATATGGCAAACTGGCCATAACAAGGTGCTTCATTTTGTTCAAAATAAATAAATTAGTATACAAAGAAAACCTACATAACAGATAAATTTGACCTTTTCCTCAAATAAAGTATTTAATATAGTTATGTACTTATCTGTAAACCTCGCAGACTTGGACACTGGAACTTTCCGATAATTACAAAACCTTTGAGTATACAATTTGGAAACATTACTATAGTCAATTGTTGGGAGGGGTGAACAGTGAGTTTATACAGTGATCAAATTACTTTGGCGTTAACAATATTTTTCCTGATCACCTAATGGCGCCCAGTTGGGACTAAATAAAATAGAATACTACGCATTCTCTTTATTGTCCACCATAAAACTTACCAACCAACCCACTAAAAACTGTTGCTGTTGTTACTACGTGAACTGTGTGTTCTGTGCAGAATATTCATGCTCTTGTAGTTCATTACTATTGAAGTGTAGTACGTGATGTTGATTTTACGTTGAGAATTCTACGGGTAATTTCACTAATGTAGTGACGCGCGGCCATGCGCACAGATGTGCTTTTAATAACGCGGTATGAACTTCATTATGCATGATTTTAGCTGTTTCATACGTCATACGATACGATATGATACTCTGGGTTTCCCTTATCAACTACGGAATCTATTTTCAGCATTATTCGTTTATAGTGGGAAGTGGGGGTACCTCCCACGTTTCTGGGAGCGTCTGCCATTATAATCTATGGGTCATTAGTCCGGTCAATAAACAGGGGTGGAAGGGCCATCGTTGAGAGTACTGGTACCTACATGATTTTGGGCTGAGGGGTCCAGAATCAGAATGGAATTTTTTGACATTTTTTTTTCTTTTGTTCTTGATGTCATTTTCGCATAAAACTGTGTGTAACCGTATTAAACATTATCATCTTTTTTAACTACAAAAATGTCTATAATTTAAAAGGAAAATACCATAAGAAAATTTGGAGAAGTCATGGTGTACGAATTTCCGTCGATAAACTTTCCACCCTGGGTACAGATAAGGACATTGACGCACATCCGAATAACACAAATTTAGTACATAAACCTTGCAACGACATCTATCTCGCCACATACGAACTAAACACTGAGATCCTACATCTCGATGTTAAAGTTATCCGCGCGATTGAGGCATACAAGACTCCATCGGGTAGTAGTTAAGTAGCCTACCAGACACAACACCCGTCTGGTCGAAGGATCCTCCCTTTTCAATGGAGGCTGAGGAACTTTATACTCTGTTCCTCATGCATCTTAAGCCCGAACCACCCAGTGTTGAAATTTTTCTTAGACCTTTTTTTTATTTATGACTTTTTTGTGATGTTGTTCCCCTGCTAATGTCTTTAACTGTCTGAGCAAAGCCAAAGCGGGCAGCTGGTTTATAACGGCGTCATGAGAAAGATTCCCACGTACAAATATTTAATGAGTATTGATTATATATTATCATGTGTAGGTTTGAGTTTGGTGAACACGCTATTTTAATTAGGGATATAGCAACTATTTTGGAGTCAAGGGTATAAATACACATATGGTTATGTACATTTCCCTAAAATAGTTCCTTCGTGTATAATGTTTTCATTAATTTGAATATTTGTGCTTTCCTACACTAAAAAGGAAAACACATATTCCTGGCCTATATTCTTCTAATACAGGCCCTAATAAAAATAGAGCTTGAAAATACCATCGTGGTACCAGAGTCTCCTGGACGTAACAGAGGTCGTAGAGTACGTTTCTTGGAGAGGCTCCTTTCTTGCATTCCAATGTGTGTATTTGGATCTAACCTCAATGCTCAATACTCAATACTTTTATCCTTTTAACCTTATCCAACTATTGGGTACTTTCAATGTTTTACCGTTGCTAAGGAAAACAGGAATACAACCGAATGTATTTGTCGGCATGTCATGTTACTGCGGTCAAGGACTAATTGATACGTGGTCTTAAAACGTTGGACTTTAATTTACGGCTCAATGAGTTTTTCTGCGATTCTTTGTGAATATTTGCTTTTTTATGAATTACAGCTTTTGTGTTGATCTGAAGCATTATCTTAAAGAATTCATTGAAGGTTTGAATTTATGTGCCTAGCAGAGTAAGTCATCCATAGATATGACTTTTTTATTAAATAATATGAGTAGGTATTATGTGCGAAACAAGTATTGAAATTTTAAGATCGTTGAAAACTCACCGTTTCAACGAATTTGCGACAACTTTTAAGCCGTCATTATTAATAAGTGGGAGGCAGTCATGGCGAGAAGTAATTCGATATCGTAGTACTTAAGAACTGTTATTCGTGGGAATGAAACAGTCGACTGTTTAGTTGGCAAACTGTTATTTGTAGACAAAACAACAGTTAAATTGAGTTGGTTGTGTACGAAGCAGCATTGAAGTACACCGTGGTAAATACAGGGACCAAACTGTATTCTTGTTTACGACTTTAATCGATCGGGTGTTTATGAAAACAGAATAACGATACCGCACTGTTTTTGCCGTAGGTACAATGATGTGGTGTGTAAGGAAATAACTGATAGAAAAGATAGAAAATGTAATCTAAACAAAGGTAGAATTAGCTACTGCTTTTTATAATAGAGGGAATTTCCGAAACTACTGAAACGATTTTTATTTTTATTTCATTAAAGTAAATCTAGTAGGGAAATTTTAGCTAGTTCTGTAGCCTATATCGGACTCTATACTTTTATACGAATAAATACTGAATATTGTAAAATGGAAAGTGGGTTAACTTGGTTAATATTTACTACTTTGATTAAGGCATACATATACTTAAGTAGGTGATTTAATGGACGTTCAACTTTCAAGAGATACAAAATATTCACACATAAAAATCGCTTTGATTTAATACTATGAACACACTTGCTGAGTGGAAATTTCAGCGAAACCATGAACTAGATTTGTGAAACTTTTATCGCGAGCCTACGAGATATTTACGAGCCAAGCGTTAGCCACAGGTGGCCACTCCAGTCTCTATCTTGTAGATGATAATAAAAAGGTAACTGCGAAGATATTGATAAAGATATTGATAAAGATTTTGATATAACTGTTCCAATATTGAAGGCAGTTCGAAATTGAAATATCTATTCCTTTGTAGTGATACCTAACAAGATGAGATAAGAAGAAAGGGCCTTATTATTGTCTTTTCTACATCATTCTGTTAGGCGTGGAAAATATAGCAGTACTGCTACTCTTTCTTTCAATTCAACATGCACTATCATCACTGGCCGAGCTTTTCCCAATAATAATGTTGAGGTCGTATTTAAAACCAACTGGATGCAGCTGAATACCAGTGTTTCACAAGCAGCAACAGCAGTAACTACCTATTTTCACGCTTTCGGGAGGTAGTCCGGGCGGGGTTTAAAGAACCTTTCTTTTTCTTTTTCTTTTCTTTTTTGGAAGTCTTTTTCAATTCCATTCCCATTCCCCTGCTCTCAAGTCTTGTCTGTAAAGTCTGTCAAAGATTTACATAAATCAACCGGGATCAACGTGCTTCCCGAAGCTTGCAGAGATCTTGATGCCTACATGCAGAGGTCTTAGTACCTAATGGTAATCACCCAGCCATGGACAAGCCATGGACTTAAGCAAGCGTTTGCTTACTCTTTGATCGACACTTTGATAAATCTCGCAGTGCGCTCTATAGGCTGTTAACTACTCTCCAGGCGAAACTGTAGATTTTTCGATCGACCTTGGCTTTTAATATTATTTAGCCAAAAGCCATGGTAATTCAACTTAAGTTAACAGAAATAATATTTGTCACTCTTCTTGTAGAAAATATTATATGTTTTTGTGGAAACATGTGTTGTCACGTCACAAAAGAAAACCAACGGACCGTTCAACTTGATTCAAGTACACAGTGTTTCCTATTTTCGTGGTGTACGCCAAATATTATTGCTAAAATCTTTTTCTGTGCCTCTGTTTTATCTACGGAACCACTCAGTTTTATAGCTAACCTGATAAATAAATACCCTGCTTTAGTTCTCTTTCTTTACTGATATTTTTGTTCACAAAAATAGCTAATTCTCCTCTAGGTATTTGAATTAGCTCTAGAATTATTTTTAAATATTAGAAAAACTATCGTTATATGTTTTAGTGTAATGGCTTTTTCTTAAAGTCGTGCCTGAATTCAAAATTAAATGATTAAATTCCCATCACAGCATATATTGTTGTTTTCATCAAAATTCCATTTTCTATTAATAAATGTAATAGCCCAGAGGGATTTACGGCAAACATATTATTAATTTAATACGGACTAAATAAATATACAAAAAGCTGAGTGGGTATGTGATGAGAAATTTGTATTTGAAAACTTCACTCTAATTATAACAACTACGCCGCTAAGCTAAAATAGGGCTGGGCTGGCCAGATCTGTCGTATGCCCAATTAGCTGTGGGCCAACATAATCACCTAGTGGAACCCTGACACAGCTAGAAGGCATCGCGGCAGACCCCATAGTATATGGCGGGACAAGCTGGACAAAACAAACGATCAATGATTCGCTTTAGCCCTGGATCCAAAAAGCTGGTAGTTATGGGTAGATTGGCCTTTGATTGGAATCCCAGTTGTGTGATGATTCAGGGTAACAGTACTAGTGCCTATATTATTGAGGAGCTTGTGGCTAAATTATAACAGCCGCATGGGTCGATCGAAGGTTAAGCTACGCTTGACGAGGTCGGTCCGTGGATGGGTGACCATTTATTACATACCAAGACTTCTCCGTGCCTCGGAAAGCACGTTAAGCCGTTGGTCCCGGCTGTCATTTGTAGATCTTTGACAGTCGTTACTTGTAGTCAGAAGCCCGAAAGTCTGACAACCAGTTTAACCAAGGGGTATCATGTTACCCAGTTACTGGGTTGTGGAGGTCAGACAGGCAGTCGCTCCATGTAAAACACTGGTATTCAGCTGCACCCGGTTAAACTGGAAGCCGACCCCAACATAGTTGGGAAAAGGCTAGGCAGATGATGAGTACTAGTGCCTATATTGTTTTTAATCAATTAAGTTCCAACTGTCTCTATAGGAGATTGTACGAGTTTCACAAATACTCAACTTTGATTGTTCCTGAATATCTATTTCGTGAAGGCTCAGAATTTCTTTAACCGATTTAGCTTTAAGTTGTTTTACGTCAAATCCCGTATCTACTACAAAATAAAAATCAACGGCGCTGAACATCACGTTACTTTTTGAACTTATTTGAAATCCTATCTAAAACTTTTCAAAGACATTTTCGGTGTTCTCCGACTCTGCATGATCCACATACTCAGCTATCTAGTTTGGAAGTTATTTGAGTTTGTTTAGAACCCTCTCAATAAATTACGATCAATATCAAGGAATGTTCATTCTCTCATAATGTCTATGTTCTACTGGCCAGTGACAATAATGATGAAGAAAGAAATTCTATAATGTCAACCGAGGCAACGGCGGTAATGTTGTTACCCAGCCGAGGTATTAACTTGCTTTATGAACCATATTATTGCTATCGTCATCACAGGTACCAAGAAATAAGGTTGAAATAACCTATTTGAAAGAGAAAATTAAAAAAGGAAATATATTACATACGGATTCTTTGAAGAAGGAAATGTATGCTCGTAAATAGACGTATCTTATGAATACAATATTGTATGTATGTAAGTAATGAAAATGTTACCCGTATACATATTTAAATCTTTAAATGTTTGTTCCAGGAAATTTGAATAGAAGCCAACGATATAAACAGCGAATCATGAGTTTGGTGGAGATGATTATAGAAAAATGAGTGGAGATGACACTTCGAATATAACACAGACTCTTACAAATTTGTTTGAAGAAATGTTACTGGAAACTGAAATGACTGGAGAGAATAGAACGAACGTGGACTTGGCCCAGTTCCTCGACGCTATGAGGGTGCAGTCTACTAAGAATAGTTCTCATGAACCATGGGACTTCGATACCCTAGTGAAGTTAATGGATGGATTGAGGACCAAACTAAACTTGACAAGACCCAGTGAACCGGCCTGCACTTATTGCGATGGGAACTTCAGGGACATCATCCTTGCTTACAACAGTATACATGGATACCTCAGCCTCATTGTAAGTATAACTTGAGTTCGTGATTCCTTGATGTCCTTCTAGGGCGTCCCTTCTCGGTGCGACCTTTTGTAAAAAAGCCAAGGAAAATACATACAAATTAGAAAACGTCAATTGTTCATTCTGAAATATTATTTTAGGCTTGTTTTACGAATATTTGGTTCCAAAATATGATTCCCGATTGTGACGTCAAGTGTAAAAGGGATCCCAGCATATTGTTGGTAATATTTTGTTTCCCACGACTCCGCCGGTTGGGAAAATCGTCTTATTTACTTAGACGTATTAGCACGGTGACCCGAAGGGCGATCCTTTTCAAAGATCTGAGTTTAACAAATCGTTATGATGGAGAAAGCTAATAAAATCCTACTGATAAAGACTGTATTCTACCAGAACCACTTGGAGTTGAGCTGCTCCAATAAAAACACATTTTTTTTTGTAAATATTTTAAACACAATATTAAGAATACAATGGCATTTAAATATCAGCATGTTATTGTGTCACTGCACGGCAAAGGCCTCTTAACATGTACAGAAAAAGCATGAGCCAAAAATTGCTACTTTTTTACAGTATTACGAATATTGTTTTTTGCACATCATCCTACCCCAAAATGTCAAATTTTCCCAATTGATTGTGAACCTTATTCTGTTTGATATAAAGATGAAAAAAGATCAAAGAAATTTGACACATTGGGTAACTTGATGTGCTGGCGTCTGTATAATTAAATCGTGAATGTAAGAAATTTGTGGTAATATTTTATTTTTATTTATCTAAATTGAATTTTAATTTGTTTCTGCGTTGTTAAAAACCTAACATATTATTATTACGCCGGTAACCACCAAATAGTAAGGCAGGGGTACAGCACCACGGTAAAACAAATCACATTATGTAATACTATAGGCACATACGAGTACATATTTTAAGAACATGCTACAGCGAGGAACAACAAATCGATTGAGCTCGACAATAAAAGCTTCTCAAATGATAAATGCTTAAGACCTTGAGGTACGAAATCCCAATTTAACGGTTCACACCTAGAACTGTTGCTATCTCCAAAAGTCTTATTCTAACAAAAATAAACAAAGTGCCGACACGTTTCAATTAAATGAACGAAATCTTCTAATAAATGCTAAGCCTACGAAGCAAAGCCCTTATTGTTCTTTTTCTAGGCTTTGTTTGATTAATTCATGAGGTGACAGCTGTCTGCTATTAGGTGGATAGGTCGATACTTTGTCGCATAATACCAGACATAGTACAGAAGATCGGTATTGAACAACAACAAAAAAAAATAACGGTATTCCAGTAAAATAAATAATATCCTACTAATATTACAAACGCGAAAGGATGGATGTTTGTTACCTTTCACGTAAAAACTACTGAATGGATTGTAATAAAATTTAGTATGCAGTTAGCTGACACCCTAGTTTAACACATAGGCTACTTTTTATCCCTGTATTCCCACGGGAACGGGATAGACTCGGGTGAAACCGCGGGACGTCTGCTAGTGCAAAATAAATAAGAAAACTAAAGTATCAAAAAGTCTCGTCCGACTCATCGCAGTGCTCAATAGTTCTCGTCGAGTACTCATGTTATTAAACGTTGACGTTCATAGCGGCATACATCTACCTAATTTTGCCTATTTCCTAGTGAACTGTCGCGCGACTTTAGTTATTTTAACAGCAAGCAGTGATAGCCTAGTGGTGTGACCGGTGGATTGCCAATTCATAGGTCTCGAGTTCAAACCCAAGGCACGCACCTCAGACTTTTCGGATTCATGTGCGGATTGTATAATTATCACTTGCTTCAAAAACGGTGAAGGAAAACATCGTGAGGAAACCGGCATGCCTGAGAGATATTTGTCTCGACGGCATGTGATGCCAAGTCAGAGGCCCATGGGTGGCATTAAAACTCTGACACCAGGTTAGTTACTAACCACACGATAAGAAGAAGCGATATTTTAACATTTTTCGTAATACTGTTAAAAGTTAATTTTGGGGACGCCCTAGAAGGACATACATAGACCTTATTGGTGAGGTTCTTCAGAAAGGTCAGGTGCGTAGTACTCGCAACCGGCGTGTGTGTATGACAACATGTATGAATGTAAACGAAGCAAAAGAAGTATGTAAGAAACGTAGCATATGGCGCTCTGTAGTTTCTGCCTACCCCCATGGGAAAAAGGCGTGAGTTTATGTATGTATGTTACTAGCAAAGTTATTGGTAATTGGTCTGGTTAATCCCTCTAACGAAGCTAAATATGCTTGTGTGTATTAGAGGCTCACGTCAATAGTGCATTGGGTGGAGATCGAACTCACTGTTGAAACCTCTTTACTGTACTAATCAAAGTACTGGCCAGTTTTTTATTAGTTTTAAATATTTTTTACAAAGCTGTCACAAAGTATGTAAGAATCGTAGCATATGGCGCTCTGTAGTTTCTGCCTACCCCCATGGGGAAAAGGCGTGAGTTTATGTATGTATGTATGTATGTTAATTTTGTCGTAATATTTCGCATCTATTCAATTTCACACTGTATAATGAGCGAACGATTGTTATTTTTAGATATTACCCACAAGTGCAAGTGCACTTGTGACTGACATTTGATTTAAACCACGCATGAATTTTTCGGTAATCCTCGATTCAGTTACCTCTTTTCCAGTTTAATTTTTTATTTATCCTGTGTTCTTACACGAATATTTTACACCCTTTTATTTTTTTTACTTATTCTTTCTTTGTTTTTCATAGTGTTGAGCTGGACTTCTGAATAAAATTATTATATGGGGTGTTGCGTGTTGGGAACTAGGTCGAATAAGTCACTTGTCGACAACTTCTAAACATGATTAATTAATAAAGCATTAGTTCTCTATTAGTTTTGACTGCAGCAGTAAAGTTATGGAAGTTATGGAGAATATGATACTGTTTCCGATATTAATGAAAATTAGTTTATAACTGTGGAAATTAAATTATTCTAATTAAAGCAGGGTATGCAACTGGCACCTTTTCATACCTAATCTTGTATGGTTCCCAAATATTCAATTAATATGAAATGATGACGGATAAGATAAGTGGCGTTCCGTAGTTTCTGCTTAACCCTTAAAAAAGCTGTGAATTTGTGAATGTATGTCCTTGAAATATTATGTACAGTCGAGTTCATTAATATATTGGCCCTTTCAGGCTTCAAAAATATATGAAAAAAAAACATAACATTGTGACAACTAAAGCATCATTAAATAGTGGTCAAGATTTAGATTCATTAATATGTGACTGGTTTTTCTCAGTAACATGTATACAGCCAAAAGCACATTATTATATGAACAACATTAAGATCATATTATCTGAACATTGTAGGACACACAATGTATGCACACATCAAAGACATTCAATAAACTATAAATCTCTTTGGCACACATAAATACAATAATATCTAAACAAGTAAATGTAATTCAAATTCAACCTTATTACTTACGTTATAAAGATAATTTTACTCTGAATGATGAATCTTAAAATTGCATGGTCAAGGAGTTTGCTACATCATTTATCACTGGCTAGATTAACTTCAAATGATGTTAAATGTTTTTCTAATAAAATTATAACTGACGCACATGTCATTCAACGATTGATAGACACTCATTTAAAAAACAAACGCAAACGCGCTTAAAACAATGGAAACTACTGTCATTTCTGTAACAATGTAAACTAGATCTTATTTGTTCGAGCAAATAATTGACTTTCCCATGCATGTAGAGATAATTAAGAAGCTTTTCCTGCTCAGATATTATAAAAGCCAATACTATATTTTTGAAAAGGGTGATCACATATGTTTGCCTAATGCACAGCATATATTATTGAACCGTTCATGATCACATATTATTGAACTGTTCATGATCACATATTATTGCACAATGCACAGCATACATTATTGAACGGTTCACATGAGGACATATTTTTGATCTATAGGTTCTATAGAATTTATTGAGCTTTCCAACGCACACAATATTTTGAATCCTTGACAGTGCCAATATATTAATGAACTCGACTGTACCTACCTTTTAAAGACTTTGAGATTTCTTGTGTTGGGTCATCAAAAATGAGCTAGGGGATATAGTAGGTACATACTCACTCAATAAAACAATTTCAATTGACTGACAGATAACGCACAAACTGTAAAAATCAATCCCAAGCAATTAGTATTCGATGACGGCTCACTTCACTTACATTTTCACGAATAGATTTTTACAGATATCATTTATAATCCTAGTTTTCATTTTTAATAACAGATTTTTTTCTGTCTTAACTATTCTACTTAACTGTTGAGGTCGGCTTCCAGTCTGTAGCGACACCTATCTCGCCACATACGAACTATCCTACATCGCGGTATCAAAGTTATCCGCGCAGTTTTAACGTATACAAGTTCCCGACAACAACCGTCGGGCAGTAGTTAGCCCACCAGACACAACACCCGTCTGGTCGGAGGATCCTCCCTTTTCAATGGTGGATGAGGAACTTCACTCCCTGTTCCTCATACCTCCAAAAGTCTAACCGGATTCAGTTGTACATCAATATTTTACATGTCGCAATTGCTTATACGTCCTTCACAACCCAGTCACTGGGTCATACGATGCTCTTTAGTTAGACTGGTTTTTAGACTTACGGCTTGTGAGTTGACTGCCAAATTAATATCTATACAAACTTCAGCCAGGATCTAAGACTTAATGTGCTTTCCTAGACGGGCCTTGGTACGTTGTAGATGAGCATTGATCTGCGGAACCACCTCAACATCCCTTTAATAACCTCCTTTGTCTGTTATTATGTAGCCATGAGCCCCATAATTTTCATAAACAACCATCAACATAAAACTGTTGTAAAAAACATTCATCTGTCCATTTTAACGACCATTATTGGCCCATTTGGCTTGATCATCTGGCCGTAATGATTTGCAAACACAACTTAGGGTATCAAATATACCATTATTAAGGTCGCACATGAATGAATTACTGCCTATTTACACTGAATTGATGGGTTTTTAATAGTCGAGGTGAAGTTTGTAATAGATATTGTTGTTTTTACGGACTTTGTGAATGTTTACTCTATCGTTTGTATGATTGTTAATTATGTGGTGTTTCTCTATTACTTACCTTTACAAACGTTTCTGTATATGGTAACGTTAAGGGGGCTGGCTTACAATCAATATCTTTATCAGTTTCAGCAAATAGACGTCCAAAGCTGCACATAGGGTCATAGTTAGGGTCTAGCCACGCTTCTGCCATTTTAACAATTCTTCGGGCGATGTCATTTGCTTTGGGTCTTTGTCAAATGCCTTAATTTCTGATTAGATCTCGCCGATTCTCCAATTAAAGTTTTTTGGACGACCTTGAATCTTCTTATGAGACCCATTGAAGATTTTGTGCTGATGAAAACAATATCTAAACTATAATAGTTAACTTAGGGACGTGTTGAAGTGAATATTACTGCGTTACAGATTAAATATTTTTTCTCCTAACTATGCTTTAATTTCATCACAATCACACTAATAACTCAGTACAAAGAGAGTCTTTAATGCTCTAGAGCAATAAAAATGTATGAAATTTAATTATTGCACAGTTTATTTCTTAATCGCACCAAAAGGTGCCAATCTCAATGGACTAGCTCTATTCAGCCAGCCGATATCAATACTTTTTTTTTACGTACGTATTATTCGTTTCTATCCTACTTATTCCAAATTTAAAAAATGATTGCTGCTAACTCTGATTTAAAATAGAAAGAAATTTAAAAAAGTGATTTGGCGGGAACTTTGTTAATTTTGCTTGGCAATATTTTTGGAGTTTTGTTAAAACTCTTAACTTACGTTTAATAATTGCTCAAGTATAACTTTTTAAGAATTTCAATAATTAAACTTATATTTTAACTGTTTGATATGAGTTTCTTTTATCTACTATTCCTATAGGTAATAGTTGAAAGAAAAGCAGATTATGCACCTCGCCTTAAGTAATTTATATTGCCCTCATGCCTGTTAGATTAGAGCCCTCGCTAAACTCGGTGCAATAATAAATTACTTTGTGCTCGATGCAATAATCTACTATTAAGCAGGCATTGAATATGAAATTAGAATCACACACTCACTTGTTTGCATTTTAAGTTACAACAGTTTCTCCATTACAAGGAACTTAACTGCCAAATATACAATTTATTTCGCACATAATAAATCTCAGTTTTTCTACTTCTATTTAGAAAATATTTTCCATTGAAATACTGCACATTCATAAAAATACCCTAGCCCATTGAAGTTTCTTATAAACAATCGTAAAAATGAAAATTGGCTTTAATCCAAAAGCATCTAAACTCGATTGATTACTAACCACCTTTATATTTATGAGGCCCTGGTACATAAATATCACTTTGGTTAGAAGACGTGGGCCATTGTGTAGATGGATCGCGGAAGTTATTTCTAATATTTTTTCCTTTAGCTTTTGAGTCGGGAATTCAATGGTCCTTAATTTCTTTTGTCACATAATTCCAATCAGCCACAGATAAGAAAACTTAAATTGAAGTAGGTACGTAGCTATTGTACTGTCTCCCCGAAGGAAGTCCTTTAGCTTCTTTTAAATTTGTCCTCCAAATGGAGTCGTTCCCACTAATCATCACACTTTTATGTGCTGCAAACGCATTTTGGAGTGACAAAAGCGTGAAACTTTATGTGCCAACTTTAGATACTTATCTAATTGACCAATATGTAACTGAATACGGCTGGCTTCTGTCCTTACTGACCTTTTTCCCGCAATTTTAGAACGACCACGTGTTTCTTAACATGGAATTTTGATACCGCTTTTCTTACAAGCAATAGCGATGGTTTTTTTTTTTTTTCACAACTTTTCACACAACGCCATTTAGACCCAAGTGCTTAACTTGGGTCTAAATGGCGTTGTGTGAAAAGTTGAGAGCTTGTGTTATGGGTACTAAACAGCTGATAAACATACTTATATATTTCTAAATACATACATATTATAGATAAATTACACCCAGACACAGAACAAATGATCATGCTCATCACACAAACATTTGGCCTGGGTGGGAATCGAACCCACGACCCCGGCATAGCAGTCAGGGTCACTAACTACTAGACCAACAGGCCTAGATTATGATTTGATACATGATGGACCCGGTAACGAGTCTTACCTTTGAAGCATAGGATTGTGTTTAATTCCAAGCAAAGGCCAATGCTAATTAAGTACTAAAATTCGAGATCTTGGACATTTTTGACAATGTTGAAGGAATGTATCGTGAGGAAACCTGGGCTTCATATTAGTTTGATATCACAAATCTGGTTTGAGCAGGTGTGGTGATCAATGCTCGTGCTTTTTCTATATGAGAAGACGCCTTTGTCTTCCAGTGGGATTGTGAAAGGCTAGGTATTAAAACGTGTAATATTTTTGTTACAGGTATGTTTCTTCGGAAGCCTAGCAAATGCGCTGAATGTAGCAGTACTAACAAGAAGAGACTTAGCAGCGGCACCAATCAACCGTTTGCTGAAATGGTTGGCGGTGGCTGATGTCTTCGTCATGCTGGAGTATGTGCCCTTCGCTATCTATAGATATCTGGTAAGTGAAAGTAAACTTATACTGCAGTGCTATTCTGTAAAAATCACTCCGTGAAAATGAAGGTGAATCGAAGGCGAATTTATCTGTGATTCCATACTAATGCCACAGTATAAATATTAATACAGTAGGACGACGCCTTTGATCTCTGGAAAAATGCCAACAACGTCTACACGCGTTAGCCCTAATTAATACATCCCGAATTACGAACATCGTTTTGTTCGCAGTTCGGGAGCGGCTTTCCCGCGTCTCGCCCCTCACACCCCGCACGATTGCCTTGTCTAGACGGCTTCATCGGACGACTGTAGGTTTTTAGACTGTGCTAATGCTATGCATTGACAGTTCACTTCACTTCAGTTTTCATGGAGTAACCTTTACTGAAACAACAGGCTCAACTTCTTCTAACAAATTAATCTCGTAAAGATCGTACCAAAGTCATTTTATGGTAACAGAAGCAAGTTACCGGATTACCTGCTTCCTTTCTTTATTTATTTTTTATTCGAGAGGTTTAAAATTCGAAGTGTGTAGTGTAGTGGTCTGTCAGACTCTTACTGACCAAAAACCACCCAGGTGTTCAGTCTCACCTGCACCGGGTGTTGTGAGAATGGACGATTCTTCCGCAACGGCTAAGTTGCTTCTTGAAGAAAATTATTACTTCGGTGATTCGGTTATCAGAATATCAATTATTGTATTAATTGAAGAGTAGACAAATTAAAAAAAGAAACGCTAAAAGTAGTTTAGTTTTATCAATAATTACATGATAATCTAGAACCAACTCTATGTAGCTGTTAGTTTTAAGTTTTTATGGTGTACAATAATGCGTTATCCATTCTATTCTATTTTTGAAGGTCATTGAAATATTCATTAAATAAAAGAACTAACAAAAGTTCCAACGTCACATCGCGGCCGCAATAATGACGAACGTTTGAGCTGTAATTGAAAACTGCAGTGCAAAATTGTTCTTCAGCAACAAGCTAATAATAGCTTTTAATATTGCTATGTTTTTATTGACATAAGAGAAGATTTAACCAGCATATCTATACGAATTGCTTAGCCATCTCCCAACTGTTTCAAACAACATCCATATCCAATTCGTTATGCTAATATAGCCCAAACTATTTTGGTTGTCTAACAAACACCAACAATACAATATAACTAAGAAAACAAAACATTTAATTATGTTTGATGAACTCGTTTCATAAATATTACTGAGAAGGTACAATGTAAATAGTAAAAGGTAATGTTTTTTTGCGAGGGAGATTGAATACCTAATGACGGAATTAGGAAAAATATTAAAGAAAATTCCGTTGTTTATCTACGGTATACAGATATAAATGTTTCAGTAAGTATGATTAATTCAATGCTTCACTTGCTTTTGCATCCTAAATTAAACTAGCAACAGTAAGTAGTTAGATTGTATTTTGTACACCCATCCGACCTTTCGCGACAATGTAAATAGCAATGGTACATTGCGGCAATGAACTTCGCAACTATAATTTACGAAATTAAACAATCGAAATAACAGGACAAAAAACCGGCCAAAAGCGTGTCGGGCCACGCTCAGTGTAGGGTTCCGTAGTTTCCCGTCTGTCACAATAAGTGTTCAAAATGCTTGCATATACGATTATACTACAAACTTAGTCCAGAAATTATTTTGTGCAACTTTTTGTCTGTTTTGTACAAAAACTGTTGTTTCCATCCAAGTTCAAAATAATTTTCCTAGAAAGTCCTTATAAAGTTCTAGATTTCAGATTTTTTTCAAATTTCTAAACTTATGGTTCAAAAGTTAGAGGTTAGGAGTTAGAGGAAAGTTAAAAACAATGTGTGAGGGGCCCACACATTGTTTTTTTACTTTTATAGCGATTATTTCCGAAATTATTGACATTATCAAAAAATAATTTTAGTAAACCCCTATTCATAAATACCTTTCCAACAATACATCACACGTTAGGGTTGAAATTAAAAAAAAAATCACTTCCCACTTTACATATAGGGGGGCTACCCTACTTTTACCACTTTGTTGGCGTGATTGATACACATATTGGTACCAAATTTCAGCTTTCTAGTGCTAACGGTCACAGAGATTAAGCGAGGACGGACGGACGGACAGACATACATGGCGAAACTATAAGGGTTCCTAGTTGACTACGGAACCCTAAAAATTGTGTGTCTTGCGGCTACGCCAAAAAAGTTCCGGTTCAGTAAAAATGCCAGACAACTAGTGCCTGACTCTGGTTTTCAATTGGACCTGAGATTGTGAGGTGTCACGGACGTAAAACAGATTGGTAAGCATGCATGTGGTGTGTGTGTGTGTGTCTGTGCGTGTCTGTGTTATTTTAAAACTTATACAAAAAAATCTTAGGATGAAAAACAACACTTATATTTAAAATACTAAAATAAAAAGGTAAGCACATAAAATAATCATGTCTGTGTTATTTTAAAACTTAAATACAAAAAAAATCTTAGCATGAAAAAAAATTTAAAATACTAAAATAAAAAGGCGAGCACATCAAATAATCGATAAATTTGCTGCGGCTAAGTCCAATTTCTAATAATTATAAAGTAATATCCGACAATTATATTATATAATTAATAGTGTATACCTAAAAGGTAGATTTTTGAGCTACGTCAAACAACCTGTAAGGCCTATTTGTTTTTACCATAAATCACGCTTATAAATACTTCGACTTTGACTTTGACTTTGAATGAATATAATTATTAATAATGTTCAATTACCCACTATAACCACATCATAATGTTAGGTACATCACGTATCGTATAATATTCCCCTAAGAGGTAATTAGTGTTGCACCCTATGGTACACCCACATTTTTCCAATTATGTTTTAGTACCTAAGTACCATGTAATTACCCCTATTAAGCCCTATTCAAACCTGAGCGATATTCGCTGCCGCTGCGGGTAGAGGTACATACCGCGCGGGTTTCGCTCAGGTATTTAGTATCAAGTACCGCGGCTAGAGCGACCTGAGCGATATTTGCTGCCGCTGTGGGTAGAGGTACATACCGCGCGGGTTTCGCTCAGGTATTTAGTATCAATTTAAAGCGAATACCGCTTAGGTCTGAACAGTAGGTAATATTATCGCATACCCACTGGGTTTTCTCTGCCGCAGACGGTAGCGAATACCGCTTAGGTCTGAATAGGCCTTTACATTTCTAAAACATAACTAGCGAGCCACACAAATTCAGACAATGCAATCCAGCACAAATTCAGACTCCGGGCTGCAAATATTAAATTAATATCATAACATCACGCCTGTAATCCCTAAAGGGTTTAACAGAGGTGTATCTGTAGTACGCATACATTTTGACAAATATGTTTCAGTCCCATGTAATAGGGGGCGAGCCTATTGCCATCGATCGGGTACGAATTCCGAATCCAGCAGAATTCCAGCTGGATATATCCTATAACACTGCTTTCACCATTCAGATAAAACTTCTCACCATTTGATTAGATCTGTATGTTTAGGTATAGGTACTCGTAGCAGCTTTCTTTACCAGTTCTCAGAAGAAGAGTGGAGGGTAGTACGGGGGAGGGGAGGTATAATGGTCTAATTGAAATAAATTATTTGAGATTGACTTTGACAGGGTCTCATTCTCAGCGGGCGCGAAGTCGGTAACTGGTATTTATGTCGGAGGAATTATTCAAAGGCTTTTCTAGTAAGTAAATTGATTGAATTTAGGAATAAAAGTGATTGACATTATGATGTCTACTAGTGTTTCTCATTTAAAGTGAAGGTGCGTATCTGTGAGCACATTCACAAGGAGTTGGCATATTTATCTCAAAGTTGAGTTAGCAGATTAGCGTTACTCCCATAGGAATATCTTTATTTCTCTTTACTTTGTTTTTATACAGTACGTATTTATTTTTAAAGGTTATTTATTTGACTTTCAAGTGTGTTCACGTTCTTTCATGTTCTGTCTCCGCATCACCTTAAGGTGACCTGGTAGAAAATGCCAATGGCAGTTTTTTTTTTGCTGGTGCATTAATTTTGAATAAATTAACTAATAACTAAAATAAATTCAGTTATTTATTAATTTATTGTATTTGACAGGAAGAAGCTAACCTTTAGTAAGTATTTATTATTATATCTTTAGACAATGTGGAATTATAAGTGTTTCTATCTTTCCTTGATACTTTGACAGTGAAAGCACGGCGAAAGCATTGTTATCATGCCACATAACAAAAGATATAAAGGCCTATGTATGAAATTTGGCTCTATGTAAGTAGTAAGTACGTAAGTATAAGGCAATTTTTCTAAAGCGCTGTTTTTTTTTGCCACCTATTTGTTTTTATCAAACCCTTTAACGTCACAAGCTCACAAACTTTACCTCTTTATAATATAAGTATTGATTTCAGACACAAATAACATCTGCTATGTCGTTACACAAATAAACTTAATCATATTCAAGTATCGGATAAAAATTTTGTTCGTGAAGTTCCGTTATACTTAGTTAAGTAAGTATACCTATTGAATATTTTGGTGCAAGAATGATTTCCTTTTCTTGTTTATATATATTATAAACATGTAGTTCATCAGCATTTCATTATGAACAGTTTGGGTAGGTAACTAAATACAAAGCAGATTTAATGAAATTAGAATAGAAAAACAAAACCTTCATTCAGTTGTTGAATTTTCATTCTTCAAATATGAAACAAAACCATCTCTAAATACGCCATAATTTTTGAACTCTCAAAAGTGTTGTTTTGTTTATTAAAAACAAATTCTAGTAGCAGTTCCTTTGAAGGCCACCCGTTGTTTGTCCCTGTTCTGAATTAATTCAACCATTCTTATAACTATCTGATCGTCTGTTTACTTTCCATATATATTCTCCTGTCACTTCTAATTCCTGAGTAGTTTCATTCATATTTATTAATGACTAGCTGGTCCAGCGACTTCGTCTGCTCAGAATTAGCACGCCAGAATACCTCGCAGATGGCAGAATAATTTTCCTACTTACTTTACACTTATCGTTATATTTTGTTAAGTTCATTCAATATCTTTATATATTATAGCCTATGTGTTATTCTGATGTATAAGCTATATTATTGAAAAGTTTTATTAAAATTAATTAAGTAGTTTTCGCGTGAAAGAGTAACAAACATTCATACAAACTTTCGCACTTATAATATTAGTAGGATTATTATCTATATCGTGGTCATGTTTAACAAATAACCTCACTAGTTATTAAAGGCTGCCTTTTCACTAGAAATGTGTCTATAGAATCACAATAATATTTCACAACTTTCACACACCGCTGGTCCAAAACTAAGCAGAGCTTGAGCTATGAGCACTAGGAAACTGATAAACATTTTTAAATCTTTCTAAATACCTACATAAATATTGTAGACTGGGCTATCATAGACTGGTTAGCGGTTGAGGTAGATGTGAGATTTAACTGCTTAAATGTAATATTATAATGGTAATATAGAGAGGAAATGCGAAGAAATGTTAAAGATAAAGTCAAAGTCAAACCATTTATTTCAATTAGGCCCCTATATGCCTTATAGGGGCTTAATTGAAACTTTTGAACGTCGAACAAAAATTAACTTTAAAAATGATTCTAGTTGCCCCTTCCAAAAAGTGGATTTGTAGGGAGAAGAATCAGGGCAAGAAACTGCATACTTACTCTTTTAAAATCGATTTTACAATACTTTGTAAGTATACATTATATGTGAGGACGATGCACCTAGAATAAAAGTACTATACTAAGATAGGTTTAAGCAAAGAAAAATATAAGCAATGAAGTTGATAATTACATGTGGTACAGCTAGATACATTGTGCATTGTGATATACTATGATCCCATGTCTCAGTAAAGCCATCTAGAATTTTATACATATAGCAATATTTGGGCGGCAACGGTACTAAAATATACTAATAGACTTGTGCCCCACTAGGACACAAATATCGGATGAAAGTTTTGCGCGTTATGTCCCTTATACAGGGTGTCTCATTCAAATCGGTCAGTATGGGAAAGTTTGAAACTATAAGACATACGAAGATCTGTTCTGAGGAACCATGTCATCGATTTTAATAACAAGAAAAACTGCATTCATACATTTTAAAAAAACATCTGTACTCCGTTCGGGATCCAACCCGGTTATTTTGAAAAAAAAAACCTACACTATTTCTATTTAGATATCGATTGTGTAGGTCTTAAGCAGCAAATGTCTGTATGAAACATGATGTCTAAAATGAATGAAATGCATTGTTTCCACATACTTTAATTTATTTTAGTAGGTGCTCGAAGTGACCACGTTTACAATATTACTACAATAGTACAGATGTTTTTTAAAATGTTTGAATGCAGTTTTTCTTGTTATTAAAATCGATGACATGGTTCCTCAGAACAGATCTTCGTATGTCTTATAGTTTCAGACTTTCCCATACTGACCGATTTGAATGAGACACCCTGTATAGTAAGTATTGAATATCACTGGGGACTGCTGTGCATTTTCATCTTAGGTTACTTTTCAAGTTTGCCGAGTTTATATTATATAACTTTAAATGCTAAAAGCCACAGACGCCTTTAATGACTTTTATATGGCTAGTGAGTTCGGAATAGGTACATTTAGTTTATATACCTAGTTAGTACCTATATTTAGAAAGTTTAACATTACACAGATTAGATTGGATAAGTAAGTATAACAAACTAAACTAACTTGTTGTAGTTTTTAGGGATAATCTGGTAAAATACTTATTTTATCGTGTGTGAATCAGTTTTTTTTTGCCGATTATCCGAACTAAGGGGGGCATTGGTGTTTGGAAACCGGTTTTAGGGATAACCGAACTCTATTGATTTGGCCACACAATATCAATGAGAATTCCTACCTACAGGTGAAAGAAAATCATCTTTACATATTTATAATATATATTCAATGACAAACAGAAATCAAACATAAATATGTGTAGACAATCATGTAATAAAACAAACACGTAGGTATATAATAATAAACGCTTAAAATATCTTTAATCTTCGTCTGTCAAAGCAAACCTACCCGTTTGCAATCGGCTAGGTCACGGATTTTTTAAGGGCTTATATTTGACACTGGATGCTTTCCGCATGTCATGTGGTTCAAACCAACACAAGCCAATATTGAAACCAGTAACAACTTCAGAAGCACCAATTAAGTGTTCATCTTCATCATCCGAACTTGTAGCCGATGAAGTACTAGTAGAGTTGGCGTCAGCACAACACGCTTACGTTATAGGCATTTTAAATCGAGAGAATTTGTTAAAAATGTTTCAACTAGCGGCTACTTGCAAACGAATGACATTCGAGCACAACTAACAAGCAACAAGTGCGCGAGCGATCACTGTGGCGGCGGGCGCGCGGGAGAAAATAGGCACGCGCAAGGCGGCGTAGTACCTAGTTCGGATAAGCAGTCGTTCGGTTGATCGACATTCGGATAATCGGCGCTCTACTGTACGTAATTTCAGCCGTTGCTCAAGTAATGTGTCTGACAGTTAATTAGAATTACATCTATAGATGTTATTGACACCTATCGTTAATTAGGTACTCAGTATTAGTTAATTAGGTGACCACGTTTACAATATAAGAATTGAGCATTCGATATTCGTAACTTCGTCGTTAGTCTGGGTTTATTGGTCCAATCAGTGGTACGCAGACTAAAAAAAGGTTGGGGTGCACTGGTCAGTTAAACGATGGTTGTAAGTTCATGGGTCAAACGTATTCGAAGAGCTTGCGAGAGGTGTGTAAATTAACTTTTATTTTGCCAAGCCTATTCTAACTGATATTTATTGAGTTGCAATCATATTTGGTGCAAGTTGAGGTTTATCATTTACCTGTAATGTGTGCTTTACTGTTTTTTTTTTATACATATGGGGTCAACTCTTGACTTCAATCTTGTCCTGAGGACAGAGATGAAGTCGCGACTTAAACAGTTTGGGGTCATATGAACTCGGGATCACCGATGTCAGCAGGAAATTCCACTCCTTGGCTGTACCTACGTTGTTTATTGTAACAGCTTTATAGTTGCACCAAACAAACGAATTTATATATCGTATATCTTGCCAAAATTGGTTAACTCCTACGCGGAAACAGAGGCCAGCACATCAAACTACCGCAATGTATCAAATTTCTTTGATATTTTTGACTTCATAATAAACAGAATAAGGTTCATGTTCAATTGGGAAAATTTGTCAGTTTGGGGTACTTAGCTTGATGTGCTGGTGTCTGTACCAAATATACGACAATGCGAAACTGAGTTGCATGCACGTTAATTTCACACACTAGATGACGTACGTTACTGAGTACCTAATTAACTAAATATTAGCGATAGGTGTCAATAACATCTATAGATGTAATTCTAATTAACTGTCGGACACATTACTTGAGCAACGGCTGAAATTACGTACACGATATGTTACTATCCATCACTCGTCTCAAAAAGTGCATTTGAAAACCAGCATCAGACAGCTCCTGGTATTACCGCTGAAATGAGCCTTTTGGCGCAGCAAAGACTAAAATAAATTAATGGCATGTCTCACATGCCATTAATTTATTTTACTGTTTTTTTGCCGATTCCATATTTCACAGTGCGTGCATGTTTAACCTGTTGCCAATAAATTCTGGTACAAATACAATTTCACAAGTTGTAGAAAGAAGACACGTGTTTAGAGGAAACTGCTTAATTAGTAGGTGCCAGAGTATCGACTGTCTGACTGAACTGCCTGTAATTCTGGAAACAGGCTAATTGTCGCAAAATAGTAAATTAAGCTTGGTAGTATAGAGTCAATGCTAATAAAAATCTGTTAAGCGCACTACACTCCAAAGCCGCCGGGCCCGGCGGCATATGTTGGCAACATTTTGCCGGCGGGCTAGGTTGGCGGCTTCAGTCATTGCAAGTCGTAAAACTTTGCCGGCGGCATGACGGCGGCACGAGATCAGAAAATTATCGCAAAAACAAAAATACTAGCACGTCACTACAGCTCAAATGTGCACTGCAAATGCAACTGAGCACTTGCGTACGCTAGCCGCCGGGCAAGCCGCCGTCGTGTCGGCGGGCAACAGGCGCGCGCGTTTAGGTTGCCGACATGATCTTTCAACATAAGCCGCCGGGTTGTGTCGGCGGGCTGTGTCGGCGGGTCGGCGGCTTTGGTGTGTAGTGCGCTTAAATCCTACTAATATTATAAACGCGAAAGTTTGTGTATGGATGGATGGATATTTGTTACTCTTTTACGTAATAACTACTGAATAGATTTTAATAAAATTTGGTATGGAGTTGCTGACACCCTGGATTAACACATAGGCAATATTTTATTCCTGTATTCCCACGGGAACGGGACCTACGCGGGTGAAACCGCGGGACAACGGCTAGTAGAGTATAAAGCATAGAAGGAGATTATTTAATGTTTTGTGTTTTTTTAATGTATGATATTTTAAAAGTTATCATGTTTTAAAAATTAAAGAAACTAGGATATTATATGCTTATATTTAGGTTAGGCATTGGTGAGAGGTTGAATGAAAGACGACTAACAAAGGTCGAAATCCCATTGAAAGCGCCTGGAGTTGATGCCTTAGAAATATATGACATGTTATAAATAACATGTCTTTTAGTTTGTTTTTTAGTGAGTTTTTTACTTCTATAATAATATTATAAAGAGGTAAGGTTTGTGAGTTTGTGAGTGTGTGACGTTGTTAGGGGTATAATCACTGGATCTACTAAACCAATATTGAAAATCCTTTACCAATAGAAGCCACATCGGCTGTGACTGTCATAAGCTATTTTTTTTTAACCAGGAGGGGTTTATTTATTTATGTATCTAATACTTCAAGCACACAAATGTACGTAGGCGGACTTAATGCCTTTTCTACCAGTCAACCTTTAGGTCATGCAGAGACAAACAGTGGTAGGTGCAATTCTGTAAAAAAATTGAAGTGAAGTAAATAATAAATGTGATAAATATAATAAAATATAATATGATAAATATATACACAAAACACTTAACCACATGAACATGATAATCATGCCAAGGGCGACGAAACTACAGCTGTTTTTGGGGTTGGAATGGTTGTTAAGGTACGAAATATACGCAGACGTAGTTGAAAGCAAGTCCATGTAGTGGCTAAACTGAGTTTATTACCCCAATACTCTCCCTAAGAAGATACCTTTTAGCCGAGGCAAATAGTATTTTTAAATATTACTTACCAGCTGCCCAGGCAAATATACGCCTTAGAATCAAATTAATTATTAGTTTTTTTTTTTACTTTTTATTAGTTTACGTCCAATTCTCAGACCTACTGAATATTCTACACACAAAATTTCATTAGAAACGGCCAAGCTGTTTCAGACAAGTTTTGTGTATGGTACAAACACTGTGACACGAGAATTTTATGTATTAAATATTAAACTTTTAAGTTTGGCGTTGAAATTAAGTGCATTTTAAATAGCCTACTGAAATAACTTCAGCTGGTGGCATTATCTAGGTTCTGCCGTTACGTAAATACTTAGCTTTGTCGCTTTATGTATGAAGTAACTTATTACGTATTATACGTCTTTTTACACATCATAATCTGTCTACAAATACTGTCATCATGTCACTTTGTGAATTTGTATATACATAGACTAAGGATATTTCACTTACAAATTTGATATAAAAAAACTTATAAAATTTGTAATAACCTGTCAGTTGCGCCTTACAATTCTTTTGAGACCTTTGTAGGAGACAAGTTCTAGATTAAAGTCTGGTTCTTTAACCCTAAAGAATCGTGCGGATCTAACAATTTTATTCTTTGATGCCGCTTCAACACAATTTGAAATCGTAGTTGTTTTTGTAACCCATGGAATATAAAATAAAATCCAACTGATTCATACACTGTGTATATGTACAGGTTTAGGATACATTCTATTTATATACGTAAAATATTATTTATTTGTTAAGTATATTGATAATTGTTACTCATACGTCACTTGTCTCCGAAGGTTCATTTGAAAATCAGCGTCGGGCAGCATCTCAACATTGAACCTTTTGGCGCAGCCGTGAGACATACCATTTTTGTGTATCTTTTGTTTTGTTAGTTTGTTTTTACTGTGTGTGTATCCGCCTGTTGCCAATCATTGTATTTTATTTCTTTTCTTTCTTTATAAAACATAATAACAACAGCCTGTTACTGTCCCACTGCAGGGCAAAGGCCTCTTTTCATATAGAGAAGGCACGAGCATTGATCACCACGCTTGCTCAAGGCGGATTGGCGATTTCAAACTTATATTAACTATAAGTCGAGGTTTCCTCACGATGTTTTCTTTCACCGATGTCTAAGATAAACTTAGAAAGTAGGTACATATGAATTGAAAAAGTCACATTGGTACTTGCCCGGATTTGAACCACAACTTCGTGCATGAGAGGTAGGCGCCTTAACCTCTGGTGCATCACGACATTGTATTAACCAAATGAAAATGAATGAAATGGCTGGTTAGTTTGGTCTAGTACCTAGTAAGTATTTGAAAGTAATCATGATATTTAGTGAAATTGTCCAGATACTTACAGGTACAGATACCAGTTAGCAACATTTTAACGTGTCGCTTGCTGAGCGCTTATAATCTATCTACACCCTTTTTACTTATAATATAATTGGTTGTAACCATAAACAAATTCTAATTCTTTTTATTACTAATTATACCAATCACGCTGCTTTTGATTTCATATCGATTTTACGCTCGCCCCCTATTACCCGGGGCTTAAACATAACTTGCGAAATGTGAGTCTACCAGGTCTGTCTAGCGCTTCCGGGGTTACAGGCGTGACGTTATGTTATGTTAGCACTTCTTCCGAAATTATAAAGAAACATTTCAATTTTACTATTTTGTATAAATAATGTGTACATGCGGGGCAAACTCTGATAAAGACTCTGTAAGAAAAGGTCTTTGCTGTTTTGAGCTCAGCCGATCGATCCTGTACAAAATTACAGCGTGAAGTTAGGTGAGCGTAAAGTGAACTACCTAGTGAACTGCGTAATGTCTTCTCGTCCGACATACCTCAGTGTCTCAAGTCGAAGGTTTTCGACCAGTGTGTGTTGCCAGTGATGACTTATGGCACTGAAACGTGGTCCCTCACTATGAACCTTATGAGTAAGCTCAAATTAGTCCAACGAGCTATGGAGAGGGCTATACTCGGAGTCTCTCTACGAGATCGAATCAGAAATGAGGAGATCCGTAGAAGAACCAAGGTTACCGACATAGCCCAGCGGATTAGCAGGTTGAAGTGGCAGTGGGCAGGGCACATAGCACGGAGGACTGATGACCGATGGGGTCGAAAGGTTCTCGAGTGGAGGCCACGTATCGGCAAGCGCAGCGTAGGACGTCCACCCACAAGGTGGACAGACGACCTCATTAAGGCCGCGGGAACGCGCTGGATGCGAGCCGCTTCCAACCGGTCTTATTGGAGATCTATAGGGGAGGCCTATGTCCAGCAGTGGACTCCCTATGGCTGAAATGATGATGATGATGATGATGAAAGTGAACTGTCAAATCCCTGGCATTAATATGAGATGAATGCTTACATCTCCTTTATTTCACCTGTAGGTACATTTTCACTCATTGGGGGTTGCGGAAGTATTTTCTGATCCCGTGATCACCGACACAGGTGTGAGACGGAACACCAGAGAAGTTTTTAGTCAGTAAGAGGCTGATAAACCAGTCCGAGGACATCTATGAAGATTTTACAAACCGCACCAATTGTATTTTATTTATTTATTTTATTGTATCAGGAAAACAAACAGTATTAACAACTAACAAATACAACAAACTATGCAACTATTAACCAATTACATGTTTTCGCATATAATTAACTATGACTAGCTTGATAGAGAATAAAAAAAAAGAATGGCAATTGTAATAACAGTTTGTGCAAAAATAATACTTACACAATCACAACAATACGTCATTAAAAAAAATAAAAAATAAAAGAAACAGTTATTGAACCAATTCGAACCAGTGTTTAGTAAGTATTCTATTGAATACCTGCGGGTAAACAAGTCAAGATCAGAATAGTCAACCAAATTATTGTACAAAGAACGAATTCTGTCTGTAATTTGTGTAGCAGCGGGGGACGTTAAGAAGAAGAAAGGGTACTCTAGCGGACCTAGTAGGGACGCGTAAATTAATCTTCGAGAGTAGTTGCGGGGCGTCGATGGAAGATTGTGCTAACTTTACGAGGAAAGAGATATCTGATCTAATATACTCCTTCTCTCCCTAAGTGGTACTAAATGGTACCATTTGCATCTCAACTCGTAACTGTGATCGCGGGTTTTACACTTTTATAACAGAATAACACCGGTATTCCGACAGACGGTATGCGTGCGTCATGCGTTTAGCTCAACCTTATTTTATGGAACTCAACCACGTAGCTACACTTTATATCTAGATTAAAAAAGGCGATATTTTACGGACAAAATGGAGGTCTGTGAAAATTCAAAAAGTGAAATTCCCTAAACCGTTTTTGGCTTTGCGGTGGTTCCGCTTCCGGGTACCGCATTGTGCCACGAGTTCAACCGGATCCGGTGGAACCGAGAATTGTTCGCAGCCACTCGACAGAACACGGCTATTCAATGATTTATGAGACTACTTATTTGAAAATGGAATATTTCACATCTCATTTGGCGTGCTTGAATAATACCTTTTAGGGCAATATTCTTGTGAACTTTGAAAATGTCGTAGGTGTCAGATACGTTGGTGTTGAATAAATTATCACGAGATCCGAATAGGGGAAACATAAGCTAGAATGACTAAATTTTAGTTTTAGTCACTCATCTAGATTACTAGTAAATATTATACACGTAGGTACTTTCCTTGTTTCACGTAATCAAACTAAAACGGGGATACTACATTGAGTCAAAATATTGCATGACGTCACTAACAAAAACGTCACTAAAAAATACTCGTTTTTTTTTTTATTATTATCTAACTGATGGACTAAATAGAATTTTTATATTCATACCGTCATCATGCCTATTAGGTACTACTTTGCATATAAATCTTAATATCATAATTAGTCATACCTACCACTTAGTATATTTTGATGCACGTGTGCATCGTACGATGTTTTTCACTAGACTTGCAAGCAAAAACAAAATAGAAATGGCTCGAGGATTTATAACTAAACACGACCTCAACTACACCTAACTTGATCTTATGTTTAGATACGGAAGTGCTCCTCTTAGGATCGTTGAACGCTTCAAATGTAGTACTTATACTGAATAAACAAAAGCCACTTCCTAGACAAACCGAAACGAACATCGGCTAAGTGTGAACCGTATCACTTCACCGTCGTATACGAGCGGTTCTGTATGATTACGAACACGGAGTATAAAGGACATGGAGTGCTAACGTGTGAGAGAGCGGTGACAGCGGACGATGCCACGTAGGTGCCGTGGCAATAGATTAAATTTTCTGAGCAAGTCACTGATTGTCTTCTATTTGTAGGTTGTTTTATTTACCAGCGCACAGCATAAAATGATTCTATGCGTATATGTATGTATTGTAATGAAAAAACTATTTAATTTATAACAAAGACTTTCAATACTTACGCTAGACGGGTTATCACCAACAAAATTTTCCTCTGATATTTATTTTTTACTTGTGTTCCATTGGACACAAGTCTATCAAGTATTACTGATATTTAATTTTATTACTTATAACTACACATACTACACTACAATATTGCTGTCAACGTACTGTAAAAGCAACTCTAAATCAAATCGTTTTTTCGTTCTAGATACATATTATACTGTTAGTAAGTCATACACAGTAAGGGATTTAAATTTTGTTGTTATTTTTGCTGGAATATGTTGTTGGTGCCGTTCAGCTCACTGTCACCATATTGGCGCCTCGAGAAATATTAAAAATATAATTCGCGGCTATAAATGATTTGATAGCTAACCTGGATAATATTTGCTTTAGTGACGCGCAAACCTGTGACCCTGACGCCTGTGTTACTTTATTACCTGCACCAGATACTAACCTAACTGTGTTGCAACAAAATATTCGCAGTATTCATGCCAACTTCTCTGGACTCCTCACTTTACTTGAGCGAATTAATGTACATAGTGATGTTATTATTTTGACCGAATGCTGGCTCTCTTGTAATCCCATTATTCCCACTATTGAAGGCTACAACTCCTACAAAACTATAAATAATTATAACCAAAATGACGGTGTGGTTGTTTATGTCAAAACGAGTTTGTCTAATATAAAAGTAAAAGAGCCAGTCATTTCTGAATGTAATTGTCTAATTGTTACTTTAGGTACCCATGTAGCGATTGTTGCTGTTTATAGACCTCATGCCTTTTCTAATCCTTCGTTATTTATCGAGTCGCTGGACAGTACCCTTGGCGATCTCAAAACCTATAAGAATATTATTCTCATGGGAGACATTAACATTGATATTACCCACGGTTGTCAATCCAAACATTCTTTAGACTATTTGGATCTACTTGCACACCATGGACTCTTTACAGGTCATACCTACCCCACTCATGGTTCCACTTGCCTTGATCATGCTAACCTAAAATCTTCCAACTCGTCTAAAATTTTAGTACTGGAGTCTACTATTACCGATCACTACTCAGTTTTGCTTGCCCTCCTTAGGGAGAAAAATCATAACACTAAACTTCCTTCTTTTAACAAGCTTATAAAGGTCAACCAGGATGGGCTTGCAAGTGATTTACTTAACATAAACTTTGAGCTGGTATACTCTGTTGAGGACCCTAACTTGGCGACTAAATATTTAGTAGAGCCTATTTTATCAGCATTTGCTAAAAATACGACAACTCTAACTTTCTCTCGAAGACGGCGGCCTATCAAACCATGGATAACTCCAGGATTACTGAAGTGTATGCGTCATAGGGACAATCTCTATAGAAAAATGAAAAAAAAACCCACAAATGAAATTCTCGTTATATCCTATAGAAGGTATAGAAATTATTGTACTACCCTGTTGCGAAAGGCTAAGTCTGATTATGAAAAATTAGAATTTGGAAAAGCTGGTAGAAACTCTAAACTAGTATGGAATGTTATCCAGAATGTCACTAATTTATCGAAATCTCAACCTTCCGCATATGAACTTCTAGATTCCTGCAGTGATAAGCAAACTTCTTTAAACAAAGTTAACTCGTACTTTGTAAGAGTGGGTAGGGATTTGGCAGAAAATATAAATAAGAGCACCCAACCACCTCCTTCCCCGTCGTTCTCTTGCTCTCAGCCGAAATCCTTTGTGCTATTAAATACCAATGAGTCAGAGGTGGAACACCTAATAATTTCTCTCAAAAATAGCTCAGCAGCTGGTTGGGACGGCATTTCTTCTGAATTCCTTAAGAGGTATAAACACATTATTGTTCCTCCGCTCACATTTATTTGTAATTTATCTTTAACCACAGGTATCTTCCCTGACCTATTCAAAAGAGCCCTACTGCACCCGATTTTTAAATCTGGCGATCGAAGCCGCGTCGAACACTATCGGCCCATCTCTGTTTTACCCGCGATGTCTAAGATACTTGAGAAAATTCTCAACTCTCGGCTTGTTACATATTTGGAGACTCACAGCTTCTTATCTCCTAATCAATATGGCTTTAGAAGACACTTGTCCACAAATGATGCTGTACATAATCTAGTGGATCATGTAGTCAAGAAACTTGACAAAAGCCGTAAGTGTGTTGCACTGTTCTTAGACCTCGCGAAAGCCTTCGACACGGTTTCGATTTCCATGCTTCTTAATAAGCTCGAATCTCTGGGAGTGAGAGGGGTGCAGCTGTCCCTTTTTCAGAGTTATTTAACCAATAGAACCCAAAGTGTCAAAATAGGATCTTATACCAGTTCTGAACTACCTATTGAATACGGAGTCCCTCAGGGGAGTATTCTTGGCCCGACCTTGTTTTTGGTCTATATTAATGACCTCTGCAATCTCACTCTTCAAGGCGGGAACATTTTTTCTTACGCTGATGATACAGCACTTATTTTTTCATCAAACACCTGGCTTGATACCTATCGCTTTGCTCAAACTGGATTTGATACTGTTAGAGAATGGTTAAATAACAATTTACTCACTTTAAACACATCTAAAACCAAGCTTCTTAATTTTTCTATTCGCAATCCGTCGAATTCTTTAGATTCCACTTTGCAAATATCTGCGAAACCTTTATATGCTGCTAATTACGACTCAAGTGTTATGGTAATTGAGCGTGTTACATCAGTAAAATATTTGGGTGTAGTAATAGACAGCAACTTAACATTTAAACATCATATTGAAACCCTGTCTAAGAGAGTCAGAAAGCTCATCTACATTTTTAAACAATTACGTCAATCAGCTGACGCAGATGTCATGAGAATGGTGTACCTAGCATTGGGCCAGTCCATTTTGAGCTACTGCTCAATCACGTGGGGTGGTGCAGCTAAATCCAACCTGATAAAGGTTGAGAGGGCACAAAGAGCAGTGCTCAAGGTGTGCTGTTTTAAGCCTCGCCTTTTTCCTACAATCCAGTTATTCGAATTCTGCCAAGTTCCCACAGTCAGGCAGCTATTTATCATGGCCACTGCAATGAAGCAGCATTCTATTACCCCCTTCAACCGAAATTCGACCACTCGTAACCATCTCGTAGCAACTTCTACCGGACTAAGAACATCATTTAGCCGTAGATTCTTTGTCTTCCTTGGGCCATACTTGTACAACAAGCTCCATAAATTGTTATCCATACATCACTTAAATCGCCGTCTATATAAAACTACTCTCTTGAATTGGCTTCTTACACAATCATACTCACAAACTGAAGCCCTTCTGGAAGTCCCCCAGTAATTTTTGTCTTCACTCTGATTATTTATGTAATTATTTTGTGTATATCCTGTATGTACCAAATTTTATTATAATTCGTAATTCACTAACTTTGGCTCAACCCTTCTTCAATCGTGAACTCACACATACATACACACACACACACATACACACACACCACATACACACACACCACATACACACACACCACATGCGCGCACACACACACAAACATTTTTATTTTTTTGTCTACATTATTTTAGTGTACTCACCCATTTTATTTATTTTTTCTTTGTTTAAGCGCCGTTGCACTTTTATTTGCTACTTTTATAATTAATGCGGTATGAGGTGGAGGCCTGGTGTCCTGTAATACAGGTGTTTTTACCTACCACAGGCACCAGCGATCCACAACCTAAGTTGTAACTTATTAGCATATATTAATAATTTAGTTTGTTCTTTACTTGGTTTGTGGTGAGAAATAAACGATTTATTATTATTTATTATTATTATCAGTTTAGTACGCTCCGTTGCCGCTCCAATATTGCTATATTATGCTAGATGGCGTTACTGAGACATGGGATCACATTTTTTCTATGACATTTCTTCGTATGTCCTGTCTATTGCATCTTAAATCTCTTTGATTTATTTCAACTTTAGATACGTCTCCGTTTTTTAACCATTAAGTCTCTTTCTTTTCGTGCTATTAGTGACTAACCTGGTATCAGAGCGTCTATGCCGCCTATGGGTCTTTGACTTAGCATCCCGTTTTCCTTACGATACTTTACTTAAATCATTTTAAAACAAGGGATAATTCTACGATACGCACATGAATACAAAACACATTATTTATATGATCTAGCCACAGCTTGACTAGAAAATAATAGCTACACGGGTCAATAGAAGGTTAAGCTACGTTTGACAAAGTTAGTCCGTGAATGGGTAGGACCTATCCATCACATACCAAGACTCCTCTGTGTTTTGGAAAGTTCAATTACCAGTAGTGTTCGGCTGTCATTCATCTTTTTATCAATGATTCTGGGTAATAAATGTAGCCAACTTTTCGCAACATTTATTAATTCTATTTCTAATAAGCTTCTTTCTTCCTATCACCTTTATGCTGACGATTTGCAAATTTATAGTCAAGCTCCATATGCAGATTTGACTAACGCTGTTAATATTGTCAACCGTGACTTGGCATCAATTTGCGAATGGAGTGAGGCGTATGGATTAAAAGTTAACCCAACGAAGACTCAGGTCATTGTTGTTGGTAGTTCTCGGTTAACCCCTAAGGTAAACTGGACGCAGCTCCCTCAAGTTATGTTTAATGGAACCATTATTCCTTTTAGCGAGAAGGTAAAGAATCTTGGGGTTTGGATTGACAAGCATCTTGCTTGGGGTCCTCAGTTGACAGAGGTAAGCCGCAAAATTTTTGCGTCTGGAAAGTCTCTCAGACGGTTGCGTAATTTTTTGCCTACTGCCACTAAAATTGCGCTTGCACAGTCCCTTCTACTTCCCCTCCTTGATTATGCTGATGTCAGTTATCTCGATCTCACTGAGGCACAACTTGATAAACTTGAGCGACTTCAAAACTTTTGCATAAGATTTATATTTGGCTTACGTAAATATGATCACATTTCCGAATTTCGTAAAAAACTCAAGTGGCTTCCAATACGTCTTCGCCGGAATACTCATATCCTGTCCCTGCTCTACAGTATTCTGTTTAATCCGAAAACCCCCAATTATCTTAAAGAACGTTTCAAGTTCCTTCATGACACACATAATAGATATCTAAGGTCATCGGAAAACTTGAGTCCAGATATGCCCAGGCACACCACTAATTTCTACGGAAAATCGTTCACAGTGGAAGCTGTACGGCTATGGAATGCTTTGCCTGTGTCAGTGAGGCAAGCTCAGACATTACAATCGTTCAAAAATTTGCTTAAAAATTATTACCTCTCTCCTAACACGTCCTAATATAATTGTTCGTCACTCTGTAAATGGTTTGTATTTATGTATTTATTTTATTTATTTTTTGTCTTGATAATTATACTTATTATATATGTATATTCAAATAGTCTTGTATGGTATATATTTATGTAAATAGTACACCACACACTGCCTACTCATCTTTTTTCCTCCACTATCAAGTCCATCCAAAGGTTGTCTGTAAGAGATCGCTTTTAGCGATAAGGCCGCCCATTGTATCACCGCTTGTAGCCCTTAAAATTATTATTTGTAAGTATTAATGGTGTACAATAAAGAGTATTCTATTCTATTCTATTCTAATAAATGTAGCCATTAGCTGAAAGTTTTACGAAGTTTAACTAAAGGACAACGCGTTGAGGTAACACAATATCTTTTGGTTTTTGGTAAGTTGGTAGTAGAGGTCTGATAAGCAGTCGTTTCGTAATTATAAAATACTGTTGTTAAGTAAATCAAGACTGGAAGGCGACCCCAACATGGTTAAGAAGAGAAGGTATAATGAGGCTCATTGACAGGTATTTTTGTAAGTAAGCGAAATTTTTCTTGTTGCTTGAGTACTCTGTTCTTTTTAATTATTCTTTGGTTGCTAGAGTAAATAGACATAACCCAAGCTATCCATGTATCGAAATTGTTTATTTTATCTCTTGTTCGCCATAATATTTTAGTGCTGCGATTACCGAAAAGCTTTACAGTTATCACGGAATCACAAAGATATTTGCTGTAACAATGACAGTGTAACGACTGTTAGTAAATGGCTCTTGTTCCTTGCCGGAATTAGAAAGTACGAATATTATCCTTGTTTAAACGGCTTGGAGTTTTAATTTTAACACTTTTTATTACTTACTAGCAGACGTCACGCAGTTTCACCCGCGTAGTTTCCGTTCCCGTGGGAATACGGGGATAAAAAGTAGCCTATGTCCACCGGGAATAGTGTAACTTTACACCAGTACAATAATTTTTAAAATTGGATCATTAATTCCGAAGATTACCCCCTACATACAAACTTACAAACTTACAAATTTTACCTCTTTATAATATTAGTAATTTATTCATAACAAAAACTTAAAATAAATAAATAACTAAAACTAACAATAAATAACTACAAAGCGTCAAAAAATTCTTCTGCATCGCTGCCAGCTGGTAAAGTGCCCAAAAGACTGGCGGCATTGCCACGTTGAATGGCAATGCTTAGCCTCTGGCCAAAGTAGAGGCCAGCCCTTGGGTCACGGGAAGCGTCAACTAAACGTTTGCAGATGTCTTTGTAAAGAAGACGAGCACTCGGACCCCACGGCCCAAGAGTTTCAACCCCAAACGGCTCGAAAGTATAACTACCAACAAGGTTGCTATATTTCCGCCGCTTGAGGTTCTCAGCAGCCGCAGCAGCAGCGCCAGCACAGCATGTTGACCCAGGAAGATGGGATGGCGCAAGAGTATCGACACAAGTAGCGTCCCATACTAAAGGCCTACCCATCTTCCAAGGGAATAAAGACATACCGTCCGGTCTTTTGCCATCGTCGCGTGCCAAGCCATTGGGTTCTAAAACAGCTGGAACGCCGACGGAAACAAGAGCACGTCGGATGATGTCATTAATGTGTGCATGACGTGCTATGCGACCCGCACTACGGCTGCATGATAAACCGTGATGTCCGAGGCTGTTGACAACTTCCCCACAGTGACAGCGATGAGGAGTAACACATGTAGCTCCTAGACGAAGGGAAACAGCAAGGCGGAAAGTAGTGTCATCGAAAAGAGTGCCTATGTTCGACGACGGTAGTGCAAGAAGCCATAGTCCCGACTCCCATTCACCCACAGCGAGTAGGCGCGCACGCTCAGCAGCAGTGGTAGAAGAGTCAATTAGGTACTTCTGCACCGCTCTGCAGAGTGGCTCATCCCACCGACTCTGGGAAAATGGGTTTTCGGGAAGTTCTGAATTCGGGCAAGCGAGTTTCCAGGCATCCATAGCCTCGGTGAAGTACGGCACATCAAAATCAACCAGTGTGGTAGCTAAAATATTCCTGATTAATTTCTCAGTGCCGCAGATCGAGGATATAAATGCCGGTAAACAAATACTAGAAATTTTGCGGACGCCAAGGCCTCCCATTCGAATAGGAAGACTAGCTTGTGCCCAAGCTCGGTCGTCCAAGGCCACATTTAAAATTGAGGTTAAAGTATTCCTGATAATTTGGTCCGTTTTGTCCAAAAGGTTGGTGTGCTTCCATAAATGGGAAGCACGAAGGAAGTATGTTAATTTAGGGCCGAAACAGCAGTATCGAATTATGGTGATGGCCGAATGCATGTTAATTTGGAACAAACGTTGCGAAACATCATTGAAGTTTTGAATTTTTTCTTCAATAAAATTGTGGAATGAATTTTCGAATATTGGAGACCCAAGGAGACGAAGGGAACTTTTATCAACCGTTTTGATTTCTGGGGCTATTTTATTAAATTTGGAAAGTGTCAGTTGTCTGTCGGTACTGTCGGATATATATAATTCACATTTGGATAGGTTGAGATCTAGGCCTGTGGAATGGAGTTCATTTTTTAATATCTGAAGGTCATTCAAAACTGTGTCCACATCGCCTCCCAGGGTTCCATCGTCGAGATACCAGACGTTAAATTTAGAATTTAGCTGCCGAATGATTGGGTGAATGGCTAAACTAAAAATCACTGGCCCGAGGGGGTCACCTTGTTGACAGCCAACAGCTGATTCCAGAAGGTTGTCCCGATATAATAATTTAGAAGGATGTCTGTAACATTGCCAAAGAAAACTAAAGATTTGTGGTATTTCTTTTTTAGCTTCTGTCAGCAAGGTGTCCCTGTTTACAGAATTAAAGGCATTCTTTATGTCAACCTTCAAGATGATTTCTCCTTTGCCAGAATTTAGGTAGGTCGACAAGGCGTGTACGGCAGCCTCACAGCCCCCTTTGGATCCGTAGCCTAACTGAAGGGGCTGAAATTTTTCCGAAACAACCTCACCATAGAATTTACAGCAAATCTTGGCTGCCATACGCCGATATGTAGTTCCCACTGCAATGGGACGAATGCCGCCATCCCTCTTGCGCAGGGCACACAGATTGGCTCCGTATAAGACGTCGATGACGGCCTCGTTCACCCTGCCGGAGAGCATTAGGTTAGTCAGAGCCGTAAGCTCCTTCACAAGCAACACACCAGCTTCCCCGGCGCCTGAACTGGTAAGGTCCTTAAGGTGCTGAGGACTCAGGCCGTCGAGGCCGCCGGCGGACCCGCTCCGGAAGGAGCAAATGGCTGTGACCACCTCTCGACCTGTAATGGTGAGGGTATGATAATCCGAATCAGGGGGGTCGGGAAAAGAAAGATCACCTGGTGGGGCCGGGTGTTTGCTCTTAAGAGCTGCTAGGGTATCCGCAGAACACGGAGCCACCACATCACTACTGAAAAGAATCCTGGCTGCTCCACTAATGTCACCTTCAGTTAACTTCGTTTCCACAAGATGAGATATACCTCTTGTAGAAGTACATCTCTGGGTCGGTAATTTTGAATCTAAATTGAAATCCGAAATATTACAATTTTCTTTAATTTGTGTAGTTATAGTCTTTTTGCCTGCCAAATTCTTTTGTACATGGAGAACTTTGTAAGGGAAGGTGAGTAGTTGTTCCCAGGCATTTAGCGAGTTCTCCTGGGCTGCAAGGCGAACGCAACCTGCCAGATGTTGTGCTACAAGCGGTCTAGCACCACGGGGAACTCGCTTTAAAACGGGAACAGAATTTTTGAATTTTGAAAGGGTTTTCCAAAACGGATCGAAAGTGGATGTTGCCGGTATTAAAGGTGATGTTATGACAGGGTCTGCTGCAAGTGCATTTTGCGGTTTGTGTACTTTCCCAATGTGCACATTCAGACCCCGCTTACCTTTAAAAAACCGTGCCTGGGAACACAGAGGACATCTTTCCAATGATGTTGAAGGTTGATCACCACCATCACTCACCGCATCACTGCTGCCACTTAACATTTACTTAAAAGTAAGTAATATAAAACTAAAAACTAAAAGTTAAAACACTTATAAATTAAATTTACAGAAATATTAAACTAAACAAATCAAAAGGAAAACTGATGTGACGTTGACGTTTGAATGACGGGGTGGCGGGCGGTGCGCCGCACCGCCGATGACAGCATTGTGGCGCAGCCCTGATAACCGTTGCTGCGAGACAGGTGGACTGGCGTCGCGTCCTCAACGTCACCACCCAAACTGCACGTCAGCACCAGCAGACTCAAACCACCGTGGAAAACGGGCGGCGGAAATGGATGATATTTTCAAGAAAGTTCGTCAGTCAGTAATTGGTTAGCCCTGGGCTTATTATTTTATTCAATCCAATTATTGTTACAAATATGGCAACGATATCCACACCCAACGAGATTTTCAATTGAGAGAAATTATATTTCAATATAATTATAAATACATTATTTTATGTATGTTATCAATTATATTATTATTAATATTAGTATAGATAAATTTAAAATAACAAATACAGTGTTTCAAAGAAAAAATATTTTTTTTGCCGCGAATATATCTGTTTTAGGGAAAAATTCGTTATTACTTGTACGCTTGCTTTGTTAGTTTATTGTTCGCAAGCACTGCTGTGAATAAAACATCAACAAAGTTGTAAAATGTATCCCTCATTCAAACCATCTTAGTAAAATGTCAAATTTTACTATGGCGACATCTGTAAAACAATGTGATAAAACAATACTGAGAAAATCATGTTTTATTATTACTATTTTTGGTACAAAATAACAGTTTTCTCCATATTCTTTTATTTCGGAATTTATAGATTATAGAAATTAATTATTTTTTACTACATCGTTGGTCTAATGGTCGCAAGAGCTACTGCTGAGAATGAGGCTACGGGCTCGATCCCCTGGTCAGGCAAATTGAGTTTTTCCATCTGGAATCATCAATAGCATCCCAGAGCCTAGATCAGTACCAAATTTATGGCAATCAACGCGCCCCCTATTACATGGGATTTAAATATAACCGGAGAAACATGGATGTAATTCATGAATTACATCCATATTTCTCCAGTTATATTTGGGTAGAGGTGTAAGTAACTATGTGTATTACATGTAATACACAACTATGTGTATTACATGTAATACACATAGTTACTTACACCTCTACCGAAAGGTTGGGTAGAGGTGTAAGTAACTATACTTACACCTCTACCCAACCTTTCGGAGATTACAAGCGTGATGTTAAGTTATGAAAAATACTGGCAGCATCTGCAATAATTATGGTCAAGTAATACAATACCGGATCAAAAATAGAGTAGGTACATTGCAGCAAAGATAGAAAACTCACGCAAACCAGTACTTACCTACTTAATTTGATATGGACCTTTTTCTTTAGAAATGGAAAGGATAACTACTTCATTGCACCTTGTGCCAAAGCACTAAACTTTTATTCCAGTAGATAGGTACCTATGAATGCAATGAACCTTTTGTTTTATATTGCAAAAAACATCATCCCTTCATCATCCTTTTCCCAACTTCAAGTTTACGTTTGCGGTTTCATTCCAGTTTATCCGGATGCTAAATACCCCTGTTTTACACAGACCGACTGCCTGTCTGACCTCGCCAACCCATAGTTGCTGAGTACACGATACCCATTGGTTAAACTAGTTGTCAGATATTCGGGCTTCTGACTATCTGTAGACTGCCATAGATCCTTAAATGACAGCCGCAACCAACGGTTTTACGTGCTTTTCGAGACACGGAGGAGTCTTGATATGTAATTAATGGTGACCCATCAACGAACCAACTTCGTCAAGTATAGTTTAACCTTCGATTGACCCGTGAGGATATTATAATTTAGTCACAAGCTTCTCTTTATGTTGCAGCAAACATGCTCATCTTATTGTTGTTTTTTTCTTATACTGTTCCTTTGCGTAATATACATATATACCTACAACGTGTTTTTTTTTATATCGCATAACTCTAGGGTAGGTAGGGTAAGTAGTCGTGATGGCCCAGAGGTTAAGGCGCCTACCTCTCATGCACGCGGTTGTGGTTCAAATCCGGGCAAGTACCAATGTGACTTTTTCAATTCATATGTACTTTCTGAGTTTATCTTAGACATCATTGACATCGGTGAAGGAAAATATCGTGAGGAAACCTGGACTTATAGTTAATATAAGTTTGAAATCGCCAATCCGCCTTGAGCAAGCGTAGTGATCAATGCTCAAGCCTTCTCTGTATGAGAAGAGGCCTTTGCCCTGCAGTGGGACAGTAACAGGCTGGTATTATTATTATTTACTCTAGGGTATGATTGAGACCATATCAAAGAATCAACTGGCATATGAATTTTGTTTCAATCATCCTTTTTTTTTTTTTTTTACTATCATACAAAATAATTCGACAAAGTCACGATGATTAATGTAAAACACCCTTACGTGCAAGAAAAGTGACGTTAGAAAGAAGATTCGCCGTACTGGTGAAAATTTTTGAACTAGTTAGGTAATAAAAATAATATTAATAATACTTAATAATAATATTCCACGACTATTCACACAACGCCATCTAGTCCCAAGCTAAGCAGAGCTTGTGTTACGGGTAGGTACTAAACAACTGATAATTTAATTATGATTGATGTTAACTCCGAAACTATGCATTTTTGGACCATCTATTCTCGGAGTTTTAGTATTATTTTTACCTACAGAATATAACCCTAGAGTTATGGGATATCAAAAAAAACCCTATCCCATGCTATACAATAAAGGTTCAAAGTCGACGGGTATAAAGTGTCCCGTTTTTATCTAATAAAAGTTCTCGTGGATATCCTCCGCCCCAGTAGGTAGCAGGTGATTCGACAATTTTCGGGTTAAAAAAGGTTGATTTTTAATGGTTTCGTCACGTTGCGAGTATGAATGAAAGCCGACTAACAAAAGGTATTTATATGGTAGATGTAAGTGGAAACGCCAGGAAGGGACGCCCTAGAAGAAAATACACAGACCTTATTTAGTCACTTGTATTTTTTCCAAATAATATTATTTTTCTGTTTTTAGTTATGTAAGTAAGCTAAATAAGCACAAACACGAGTTAGCTACTGTAAACAGTTGAGGAGTTCCTACAACTGTCTTCCGTTTCCATCATCAGATCTACTCCAGGTCTACATATTATTTATTCCAAGCATCAAAAGGTTTACTGGTGAAAAGTCAGTACCTACTTGGGTGAAAAATCAATAATCTCTAAACTCCATCAATCGTTCTTAAAACCACCTATGTGAAGCTATTTGCTACACATATATTTTCCTGTTCCAATGAGACTAGCTTGAGATATCTCCTACGCAATAAAGAAAGAATCTTCGAAATGGGATGGTCAAACAAACAAAAGAAAACAAACGTGTCGAAATGAGAATCTCCTTCTTTGTCGCGTCGGTTAAAAAGATTCAGCAGCAAATGCCATCACAGAAAATAAAAGTATTAAAATAAAGTTCATAGAGTGTGTATTGAAGTGCATTTAAAAGCATAATGTAAAGCTTATCTAACACCTGTCGTAAATAACGTACCTCAGCTGTGTGATAACGACAATATAAAAATAACGTGCTAATAACGGATAATAGGTGCTATCAGATAGATAGCGAACTTGAATAATTCCTGTTATTTAAGCTTTGGTAGGTATTATGCAGAGTGACTTGATAATATCAGAAGTTCAGTATCTGAATGTGCGTGCACCCCCCCCCCCCCCCCCCTCCCCCTAGTGTTGAACTCTTTTGTCCGCCATTTTGTCGGCTAGTAAACAAATCAGTATCACGATCCTCTTGTCTTTATCCTATTATTATTAGGTATTATATTTTATATTTATAAGGTATGAGGAGCACGGTGTAAACATTTACTGATATGCTGTTTGCAATGAAACCGAAAAACTTGCCGAAACATAATATCATAAACACATACACACGCACACATACACTCACACACCCAACCCACACACCACATCATACTACAAACATACATAGAGGACATGACGCTTTTATCTATTTTCGTTTTTACTATATAGGTACGTAGGTACATAAGTACTCATTTGGCAAATTGGAAATCAGGGGTGAAGTTGCACTGGTAACGTATCTTTTTAAAGTTTTAAGCGGTATTATACAAAACACAGGTATAGGTAGGAAACATAGGTATCGGATGGGTACATGACGCGTCGGCGCATGCCGCGGCTGCTGGTGGTGCCGCGAGCGCGCACCAATCTGCTGGGGCGCGCACCACTGACTGGCACGCTAGGCTCTCTTAACAAGGTGGCGGATACCATTGACCTATTCACCTGTAGTGCGATTCAGGTCAAATCACTGCGTGAAAATGTACGCGCAGTGAGGATGAATTGAGCTGTCATTCCATACTAATGCTAGGCCATTGACAATTCACTTCGCTCAAGTTTTCACGGCGTGACTTTTACTGAATCGACCGGATGTCCACTGGGTGAGTTCACAAAGGCCACGTAACGTATCTGTGTAGCATGTAGCTATAGTTAAATAAGTTTATTTTAAGTAACTTTGTCGCATTCGATTTAATCGGTAATGGCAAAAACATGTTTTGTGAATAAATAAAATAAATAAAAAATAAAATAAATAAATAAAATAATGTCAGTTCAGTTTCTTTTGGTATGGCACGACTTTATATTATGTAATCTGTTTCTGGAGCGTCAATAGATGCGCCACGCCACAGTTTTTCTTTCAACCACAGCATCTATCATCCTTTCTTAATGTATTGTTTGTAAGAACCTTATATTGTGGTCCAAATAAATACCTATTATTTCAGTTCTGTGCCTTCGGCTTGACCTTTCAGAGATAACTATCCCTACATTAGTGTACACACATGCTTACTACTTACCTACTTTAGTCCTTGAGTGAGCGATATCTGCTTGGAGGGCGTGACCTCGCGGACCGCGCATGCGCGGAGCGCGACGGCGGCGGCGGCAGGCGCGTGAGATGCGAGCGGGCTTATGTTAGTACGCTATTTCCACACTTAGCGTGCGCACGTGCTACTATTTTACGTAATAAGATACGCGAAACGAGATAAGAATAACGTTGTTGTAACGTTTGTGAAATGTTAAGTGACTTTCCAGTGGATTACAAGTAAATGTAATGAAATGGTAAGTTTCTTAGATATTTATTTTATTCTTTGTGTGAGTGATTTAAATTTTCTAAAGGAATCTGTTGTGTGTTTATATACCTAATTATACTTGCTGCGCATGGCCAAGTTGCATATTTGTTCGCATGTCGGTTCGCTTTCGCAACCAATGCGGTGAGCACCCTGTCGGACATCTCATCCACAAGGTGGGTAAGGTACCTGTACTATACGATACGTCATGCACTCATGCCGGTTCGCTATCGCAACCAATGCTAACCACCCTGTCGGACATCCCATCCACAAGGTGCGTAAGGTACCTATGCTATACGACACGTCAACTGCACGCACGCGGCGTTCGTTATCGCAACCAATGCTAACCACCCTGTCGGACATCCCATCCACAAGGTGCGTAAGGTACCTGTACCATACGAGTTACGACACGTCAGCTGCACTGCTACTGTCATAAAACTCAGGTACTCGCCTCGCAGCAAGCTCCTGACACGCCGCATGCCTCGTAGACTGACCGGTGCGGATCAAATATTGAGAGGCGCGGCTCGATTTGGTGAGCGGCGCGGCTCGATTAGATGAGCCGCGCGGCTCGATTTGTTGAGCCACGCGGCTCGATTTGGTGAGCGGCGCGGCTCGATTAGTTGAGCCGCGCGGCTCGATTTGATGAGCCGCGCGGCTCGATTATTGAGCGGTGTGGCTCGAATGTAGGGTTACGCAGCTTGATTGTTGACCAGTGCAACTAACTTATAGACCATCCAATGATATGCCTGCGTCTACGGCTACTGTCGGTTATGGCTTCGACACGAACGCTGACTGGCTTGACGGCTTGGGAACGATCTCGTTGCTTGCTTAAAATGGCGCAGGGAGTTTATTTATTTATTTATTTTGGGAAAACAAACAGCTACACAAATATAGTAAATATACAGGTAGTAAACACACGTACACAACGTGTACGGCTACCTTTAACTATGTGACGTAAGGCCGCAATACTGTAAGGGTACGGCAGTATATGTTAAATATATGATAAATTAAGGAACCTACTAAGTCCTACAAGCCTAACAGCCCTATAAGCCCTACAGCCCTACCCTACCGTATACCACCACCACAGTGAGGGGTAATGAGACAAGAATATAAAATTCAAATCTGATTTATTTACAATAAGTTACAGCTTATATACTTACTACTTTTTCTTAACACACACTATTACATAAAATCGTTGTGTCCTATGCGTGTAAGATGCAACTTAATCATAATTTTAACTGGGCCGCGCCACAGCCGGGCAGAGTGCTGAGTCAATGTCCAAAGGTAACATTGAACACAACATTTAGGGAGCTACTTAACGAGAGTGGAGAAACTCTACAAGGTGAGGTGATTTTAGAGTACGTCAAGCTCTTGGCACAAGCGTCTCTACCTAAGGGTTGGACTCAGTGGGAGGTCGTCAAATCCTTAAGAGGAGGTTTTCGGTGACAAACCTGAACAGACTGTTTTAAACGAACTTATGTTCACCCTCCTCATAGTAGGCTTAGTTCGAGCCTTTGACCCGGAAGCGGATCATCTAACAAGGGCTATCGGGAATAAGGTGCACGTTACTAGATTGGCACTTGCACGCGCTCTCATACTAGGGCCACCCTCGATTGCGAATCGCATTAGGGGGTCAGCAGCTCGCTCTGAGCTTTTCAAACTATCTGTATAAGATATACGACCCTTACTTCATACCGTTGTGAGGCAGATAAGACTCTGTCGGGAAACCTCTCGGAGTCAGCATGTTTTCTCAAAGTCAGCAACGGTTTGAGCCTGACTCAGACAAAGAGAATTATTTATTCAGATTCGGAGAATCAATCAGGTTCTGAGTCATCAAGTAGTTGCTCTTGGAATGCCCCTAAGATGGATAGTTTTTCGAACGTTCCAGAAAAGTGGTCATCCAATGAAATTGAATTTTGACCCAGGATAAAAGAGGTCTCTTTTACCGGAGCCTACTGAACCGATTAAGAAAGAGGACATCAAATGTCAAAGACTGGGTTCTCAAGGTTGGAATCGAATCCGATACAAGGGAGGAAGTCTTTGAGGCTGCCCCTATTTCAGTGCTTTCAAGATTAATATACAGCTTGAATGCCTTATAAATCATCTATCCCTTTTCCTGTCTAAACAAGAGGGTGTGCTCGGCACTATTAGCCATGGGTTTGCTACTACATAGGAAAGCACTGTCTGATAGGCTGTTTGTTATCGTGCTGGTGAGGAATTACGTAAGCTATTAGCTGATGCCTCCCAATTTAACACTTTAACTGTTCATAAGGTGACACAATAGTTAAACAATCAACATGAACCATATGTGGCTCATGGGACTGGCAATGGGTTAAGGTATTGTCGGATGTTTTGATGCAGTTCGTTGGTGCTCATCGTGCAGAAGCTATAGAGGCAAGACGAAGGGCGTATAAATCTTAGAATGAATCGCTTGGTGCTGTTTTACACAGCATCCCACCATCACTAACTCATCTTTTCGATGAAAGGCGATTAGGAACATTTTTGGGGGATAACGGTGGCTTAGCACAGATTTTTTCCTACCATAAACTGTTGTTTATGCTGCGGTTTTCGGAACCTTTTCGCAAACCAACTGTACCTTCCCACCTATCGAGAAGACGACAGCAATCCTGGCGCGGTCATCCTACAAGGTCATCACACAATGCATCAGCCCAGTCAGCAGCGTGCCGGTTGTCGGCAAGTTCAAGGCCTTCTAATAAGCAACGGAACTGATCTGGAAGGGATCAAAATTTACCTAAGCGCAGGGATCGACAGTTTTTCATGGGAGCAATGGTGGAATCTCCTTGGCTATGGGAAAAGCTAGGAGTTCCAAAGAACATCCCTCCGGATACACAATACCGTTTGTAACCAAGCCGCCATCTGTTACACGAAAATTTTGAGAGATTTACGACAAGAACCTCAAATGCGCTTATGCACGCTGTGACTATGTCTATGACTATTTCTCTGAAACCTGTGAAGTTTCGCTTAATAAACCAGAATAACGTCCCGAATTTTCTGCAGAACAACGATTATTCAGGAAAGCTGGATATCAGTCAGAAATATTTTCATATCGTCATAAACAAAAGCCATGGAAGATACCTTGCCTTCCCTTATGCAGGCGAGCTCTTGCAAAATTAAATGACGGCCCTTCCATTCGGACTCTCCAGCGCGTCGTTAGCGTTCTCACTAGTCAGCAGGTGGTTAGCGAGCCTTCAGAGGGAGAGAGGATTTCGAGTGGTCGTACTTAGACGACTTTCCGTTCCAGGACCAGACGTGTAAAAGGTCTAATGAGATATGCAGTAAATCTTCTGCAAGATCTTGGGATGGTGCGTAAATTTACAGAAGTCAGTTCTAAATCCCAGGAGAGTTTTTAGAAAATGTTTGGGACGCCGACATAGATTGCCATGCGAAAAGATAGTTCGATCACAGGCACATATAGGTTTACTTCTAAGAACAAGGCGTTGGTCTTGGCGGTCATGCACAGCTCTGACAGGAAGACATGGTTTTGCATCACTGGTAACCCCGCTTGGCCGATTACGTACTCGACACCTTGAAAGAGCTTGTTGAAAATTGACACAGGATCGACCAAGTCTAAAGGTTCCAATAACGTCGCTGCCACTAGACGATTGTTCTTGGTGGATGAAGAACATCATAATTCCGAGCAAGATTTTTGTGCCAGAACCAACGATTTTCATAAGCACGGATGCAAATGCAATGCATGCATGCAATTTCCATGCATCGCATGTCAATTGCGTGCACGTTGTTTCTTTAATTGATTTTAGTTATAAGAATTCAAACACAATGTAAAAATTGTTATTGAATAAATAAATTGAATTGAATTGATGACTTCAACAAAGACTGGGGAGTACAGCTGAGCGATTACCACCGCTCAGGAACGTGGACAGACGAACAAAGGAAGTGGCACATAAAAAGAAAGAAATATTCACTGTTTACATAGCCCTAGTCGAGTTTATTTATTTAGTAAAGGTAAACCAACAGCTTCGGTATAGAGACATAATAATAATAGTAAAAAGTATCAGACTTATACAGTCGCCAATAATAGGTCGACCAACATTTAATCAAGAGTTTCAGGATGTCTTCAAAGACCAATCTGTTATGATAAAATCCGACAATCGAACAGTAGTATCTTACCTGCGAAATCAGGGAAGTACAAGGTCGGTGCTGCTCATGGAAATGACAAGGAAAATACTATTCTTTGCCATCATAATGTAACTGTCCAGACATTCTATCTATCAGGACATTACAATTCAGTAACGACAGCCTGTCCAGAAAGAAGACTTTACTATTTGACATCTCAAGGAGGCATTCACTCGCGAAATATTCTCGAATTGGGGCACCCCTCAAGTAGATATGCTGGCCACGAGTCAATCAAGAGTAGTTCCGACGTATGTCTCAAAAGAAGCAAGGGATCCCCAGGCTCTTTACATAGATGCATTCAGCCGAGTTTGGGATTACCATTTAGCTTGGGTGTTTCCCCCTCCTCCTCTCATACCCAGGGTGCTCCATCATCTCAACAGAGCATCTGGGACGTATCTAGTAGTGGTTCCTCGCTGGGAGAAAGTGTTCTGGAGAAACGACCTCAAACGCAGAGCATTAGAAGCTCCCAACCAGATATTCAACCTGAGCAGGAATCTAGTGGACTTGTCAACCAATCAACTGCCACCAATAGTAGCAGAGTTGTTCTTAGAGGTCTGGAAGATACGGAGTGGAGCAAACTGGCTTGGAACCTAAGAATATTGAATTAATTTAGTCTGTTTGGCGTGATTGCACATGGCGAAGATACGGGGCAGCGTGGAAACAATGGGTCTCGTGGTGAGACAAAATGGGATAACACCTAGCGGTCCTCGACCCCAGGAAGTAACAACCTAAAAGGGTGCCTCTCACGCATCAGAAAGTTAGCCCTGCTACAATTCTAGTGCACAAATCAGTAGTAGTTACCTTAGCAGACCCCACTCAAGAGTATCGACTAGCTAATAATCCTATAGTGGGAACCATTCTAAAAGCAATTAACTTTTAAAAAAATGCAAAGCGACGCTGTTAAAGTCACAGATTTTAAAGGTCCAGGATTTAATTCGGTGGTTAAAAAATAACGTACCTGATAAAAGCAGTATTTATCAAGTTTCTCGGCATTTAGCCTTACTTCTTTTGCTGGCATCAGGCCGTCGTATTCACGACCTTACTTTTCTGAGCATTGACGATGGACACTGTGAAGGATTCGGTTCAACAATAACCTTCTGGCCTAGATTTGGCTCAGAGACCGATAACGCGAAATTTTGCCAATCAGGTTGGCAGCTAACCTGTTCAGGAGATCCAAGTTTAAGTTTAGTTAAATGGGTAAATTGGTTGATTGATTTATCAAGTAAGAGAAGAATGGCACAAACTGATTTGCAACGTTTGTTTATTACTATACATGAAGTAGTAAAAGCGGCCTCACGAGCCGCTGAGGCCGCTGAGGCATGCGATAGTGATCGCAGGTTGGTTAAAGGTGCCGTTAAAAGAACTAGGATTAACCACTAGTCCAGGTCCGATTCGTTCAGCTGTGGCCTCAAATGATTTTAAAAATTAAATACCTTTGGATGACATTCTAAAAAGAGAGAACTGGAGGGGCTCTGATCATTTCTTGAAGCATTATTGCAAGCCGGTCGGCCACCTAGAAATAGTAATTTTAACCCTCTTGGTGGTTCATTTACGATGTAGTTGTGCTTGTTACTATTTAGTTGATTTTATTGTATGTCATTCGAATTAAGACTGAATATTACTGTTTGATCTCATCATTAAACTTATATTAAGAATTACAAGTTCAGCTGGAAGTCAAGTCAATTTAGAGAAGAATATTTTTTAAGTTTAGTTTGCTACATAATATAAAAGAATTGTCAGCTTCGCTTATGACAATAAGTTTCTTGCTTTTTCTTTTGTCAAGATACGTTTGTTTTATTTTGACACACATTATCCTGTCACAGTACGCTTTAGGGCGCCGGCAGAAGATAAACACTTCTCCGAAAGGTCAAGCCGAAGGCACAGAACTGAAATATAACCGTTTTCCCCCCAGAGGGAAGAAAACGAGTATTTCAGGTCTTGCCGAGGCTTGACCTGAGCAAGTCCTTGCCGGCTTTCGGAGCTAGGTACTAACATAAGCCCGCTCGCATCTCACGCGCCTGCCGCCGCCGCCGTCGCGCTCCGCGCATGCGCGGTCCGCGAGGTCACGCCCTCCAAGCAGATATCGCTCACTCAAGGACTAAAGTAGGTAAGTAGTAAGCATGTGTGTACACTAATGTAGGGATAGTTATCTCTGAAAGGTCAAGCCTCGGCAAGACCTGAAATACTCGTTTTCTTCCCTCTGGGGGGAAAACGGTTATATTATTAAAGTTCATAATCCTTCACAGAAAAGGGAGGATCCTCCGACCAGACGGGTGTTGTGTCTGACAGGCTATCTACTGCCCGACGGTTGTTGTCGGGATCTTGTATACGTTCAAAAGCGCGGATAACTTTAAGGCTCAACTCTCATTGAAGCAGTGTCGAAGAGAAGGACCACGGCATTCATGTAATACGCGCGAATTCGTCCTTCAACGTCGTATTTTCTTGCCATAAAAGTATACTTTACATAATAGAATATAGTCTAAAGTTATAAAACAAGACGCATCGCTTCGCTTCAACTCTGTACCAGAGTTGAGCCTAACATCGCGATGTAGCACGTCATTAGTTCGTATGTAGCGAAATAGATGTCGCTACAATCGCAATTTATTTGAAATTTAGCGCAACATAATTATATTATTGTATGAAGAAAGATGTATAGAAAAAGATTTCATACACATCTTATTGGATGAGCCACATCATCACGCCTATTTTCCCCGAAGAGTTAGGAAGGGTAAGTGTACCTAAGCATAGTAGATACACTACATTTCTCTTTATTATATTAAAGTTTCATGATTAAAAGAGAAAGCCTTTTGCAATGGGTTTAAATGTAGACTCCGTACTGGTACTAAGAAATTCCAGATGGAACAACTCTGTAACACTTTGCAATAACAAAAATAAAACCCAACACCTCACGTTCAGTAGTAGCGCTTGCGACCACTAGACCAATGGGACACTCTATCTCTTTTATACGACATCTCAATAGTCACAGACATTCGTTCTGAGTTGAGAAAGAAAGAAAGAAAGAAAATACATTTATTGGCAACAGCTACACGCACAGTAAAAACACAATAACACACAAAAAAAGAGACAAATAGTTGAGCTCAACAAATCCTACTGACAAATGGGTTCACTGACTAGACACTTCCACTCTAAATATGTATGTATATACGAAGAGTGGCAGACACGAATCTAGACAGAAAATTGTGATTTTGTCATGGCTTTTTTTAGTTTTTAGTAAAAGTAACATAAGACAAAAAGGTACTAATTTAGAAAACATCTACAAAAAAATTCAACACCGGGGGATCTAGGATCATTAATACTCGTGGTATAAATATTTAGATGAATAAATCACTTTTCATTTGACAAGGGTTGGTTAAGAAATGTTTACATAACATTAACTGACTATTTAATTAATAGAATATCCATCCATTAAAATTAAATTGAATATGATTAAATTTGAAGCAGCTCTGTATAATGGTAAACCAAACAAAATATTAGTTTTTTTCCGATGGTTTGACTGCAGTTAAAGGGATCCACGCAGGTGAAATAGCAGAAAAACCTGGTTTACAATGACTTACTTAATTATGTTTCTCTTTCAAAAGGAACACTATTCATCTAATTAACAAAGCTTATCCAGTTGCAACGTGTAACTTATAATACACGAACACCGACTCCCACACCTTGTTAAAACTTCTGCTAATCTCTGGGGATATTTTGCACTTTCTTTGGCGTATAGTCTGACACCTACTACTACGTTTCAAAACAAGTTAAAAGCTCTTTTGACAAAGGTCAAAAGAGCTTTTGTCTTGTCTTGTTGTTGCTGTCTTGGTCAGAGCGCATAACAGATTGAAGACTGCTAAAGAGCAGTCTTCAATCTGTTATGCGCTCTGACCAAGAGCAAAAAAACATAATTGAGCCATTATAAAATAAATCAATTTCAGGGGCTTGTAAATAACTAATAATAGCGACATTCGCCGACTGAAGGTTGAGCTATGCTTGGCAAATCCGGTCCTTTGATGGCTAATATAGCATACATTAGGTACAAATCAAGACTCCTTCGCGCCTGAGACTTGAAGCCGTTGGTCCCGGCTGTCATTTGTAGATATTTGTAAGTCGTTACGGATAGTCGGACCCTAGAAAGTCTGTCATCTAAATTAATCAGTTACTGGGTTGTGGAGGTCCAATAGGCAGTTGGTACACGTAAAATACTAAACTCAGCTGTATCCGGTTAGGCTAACATAGTTGGAAGTCGACACTACCAATTTTAAAAAAAGGGGGAGGTTCTCTATTCGGTTGTATTTTTTTTTAGGGGTTGTTACCTCAGTACTCCGTCATTTATGGACCGATTTAAAATTTCTTTTTTTATTTGATAATATATACTAGCAGATTGGTCCTATTTGTATCAAAACTCAGATCTGATGAGGGATCCTCAAGGAATTGAGGGAACTTCTAAAAAAATATGGGTACTCACGTACCGATTTTTACATTTTTAGTAACAAATCAAGCATTTTCATTTCGAAATTATCATTTTGTGAAGACAAACTGGTTAAAAATACATGCGACGGAACTCTTTAACGCATATCAGCAAATTATTCGCTATTCGCGACTGCTATATTCAGATGTCTATGCAGAGATTTTGTATTTCCATAACATAAAATTACGCCCTTCTAATTTAAAAGGGGCCAAGCAGAGATGTATAGATTAATGTTTAAAAAGAACTTCTTTAGCAATTGTTAACCAACTTCAATGATTCTTTGAAGTTTTAAAATACCTTCTTTACATACGAAGAAGTTTAAAATTGCCATATAAAAACTTAAAAAAAAAACAACCGACTTCTTAGGTGAAAAATAACTCTAGTTTTGGAAGTCGGTGGCCAATAATGAACGATACAAAACCACCAAAGCTACAGACTTTCGAAACTGGGGTTTTTTTTTCACCTGTTAGTGATTTTTTATTTTGGTAAAAAAATTACCTATTTTTTGTGTTTTCATATGTTTGAAAACGCACCTCAGGATAGGTACAGGAGAAATTTCTAATGTATTTCAATGATTTTAATTAACAATAAGTAATGTCCTGTTGCAATTCCATGAACTGTCAAGTAATATTCTTTAATTATATTTGAGACGCAAAATAAAATTACAGCCAAGTCTGCAAAGACATTTATTTTTCCTTATTTAACATGAAACAGACGGTATTAAATTGAATAAGTCGCCATTTATCACTGACTTTCACCTTATATTAAGGTTGGTTGGTTAATTTACTCATACCTAACAAAATAAATTGATAGAAAGCTTAGGGTATTTTAACCGTGTTTTAGAGAAGATATGATACACAACACGCATAATAATAATAATATATCATCATCACTGATAGGACTATCATGGCTAATAAGCCAGGTATAGTGGTGATGGATCGAACCGAGAGGCGCGCAATGCTTGTTGACATAACGGTACCACATGACGGGAATCTCGTGAAAGCCGAACAAGATAAGAAAATCAAGTATCTCGACTTGGCTCGCGAGGTTGTCGACATGTGGGATGTGGACTCAGCAATCATTGTGCCGATAGTCGTGTCTGCCAATGGCTTAATAGCAAAGAGCCTCGACCAATACCTAAAGAGGCTCTCGTTGGGCAGCTGGATCAAGGGTTTGATTCAGAAAGCAGTACTTCTGGACACGGCTCGCATTGTTAGGCGATTCCTCTCCCTGGAGACCTGACCGCCGGTAGCTTGGACCCTGTTCCCGGTACCGGTGGGCTACTATTTTTAGGGTTCCGTGGTCAACTAGGAACCCTTATAGTTTCGCCATCTCAATCTGTCCGTCCGTCCGTCCTCGCTTAATCTCTGTGATCGTTAGCACTAGAAAGCTGAAATTTGGTACCATTAAGTGTATCAATCTCGCCGACAAAGTAGTAAAATAAAAATTGGAAAAAAATGTTTTATTAGGGTAGCTATATGTAAAGTGGGAAGTGATTTTTTGTTTAATTTCAACCCTAACGTGTATATTAATATATTGTAGGAAAGGTATTTAAAAATGAATAGGGGTTTACTACTTAAAATCATTTTTTGATAATGTCAATAATTTCGGAAATAATCGCTCCAAAAGTAAAAAACAATGCGTCCCCCCCTTCTAACTTTTGAACCATAAGTTTAGAAAATATGAAAAAAATCTGATAAGTAGAACTTTATAAGGACTTTCTAGGAAAATTATTTTGAACTTGGATGGAAACAGTTTTTGTACAAAAAAGACAAAAAGTTGTACAAAATAATTCCTGGACTAAGTTTGTAGTATAATTTATTGTATATGCAAGCATTTTGAACACTTATTGTGACGGACGGGAAACTACGGAACCCTACACTGAGCGTGGCCCGACACGCTCTTGGCCGGTTTTTTTAACCCCCGACGCAAAAAGAGGGGTGTTATAAGTTTCACCGCTATGTGTGTGTGTCTGTCTGTCTGTCTGTCTGTCTGTCTGTCTATCTGTCTGTCTGTCTGTCTGTCTGTCTGTCTGTCTGTGGCACCGTAGCGCCCAAACGGGTGAACCGATTTAGATGCGGTTTTTTTTATTTGAAAGCAAGGTTTCTTGCAATGGTTCTTAGACATAATTTATCAAAATCGGTTCAGCCGTTTCGAGGTTATCAGCTCTTTTTTGTTTGCTACCGTTGCTATTTTAGACGTCTATGGGTATTAACTTTACTTACAAACATGTGCGTGTCTTAAAATTTCAAACACCCATGTGTGTAATATTAATAAGCAACATTATGGTGTGTGATGCAGCCAGGATATCTAGCAGACAAATACACTCTTGGGAAAATAATAGCTGATATGTCGTGTTTGGATTCATTTTAACCAGCATTTGATTCTGCACACAATGCACTGGTGGCAACTGGATGAGCTGATGCTGCAGCTAGGCTATCCAGCACACCAGTAGGTAGACTCTTGACAAAATAATAGCAGATATGTCGTGTTTGGATTCATTTCAACCAGCATTTGATTCTAAACACAATGGACTGATGGCTACAGGATGAGCTGATGCTGCAGCCAGGCTATCCAGCACACCAGTAGGTAGACTCTTGACAAAATAATAGCAGATATGTCGTGTTAGGATTCATTTCAACCAGTATTTGATTCTAAACACAATGGACTGATGGCAACAGGATGAGCTGATGCTGCAGCCAGGCTATCCAGCACACCAGTAGGTAGACTCTTGACAAAATAATAGCAGATATGTCGTGTTTGGATTCGTTTTAACCAGAATTTGACTCTACATACAATGCACTAAAAAATTCTCATAACTGTAAACTCTATAAAACAAAATTAATGCGTTTAAAAATTTTAAAATAAAAATTAAATCAAAAATTTAAAAAAACCCCACCGATAAAAAGTAAAACATTTAAAAAGTTAAAAATAACACTTTAGCCATGAAATTTTATTTAACGTCGGGGTAGGTACCGTTTAAATAAGTACCTACATACCTACAAGTACTAGGAACATTCCTTACTTAAGCGGTACCCCGACGTGAAGTAAAATTTCATGGCTAAAGTGTTATTTTTAACTTTTTAAATGTTTTACTTTTTAGCGGTGGGGGTTTTTTAAATTTTAAATTTAATTTTTTTATGTAAGTATATTTTTAAATGTTTTTTTTAAATAATTTATTATTTAAAAATGTATTTAATAAGAAATGAAAATAAATACACGAAATAATAATAAATAATAATAACAACAATAACACACAAACACAACAACATGACAATGCCCGGGCCCATGGGCCTCTGACTTGGCATCACGCCCTCGAGAAATATCTTAGGCATGCCGGTTTCCTCGCGATGTTTTCCTTCACCGTTTTTGAAGCAACTTGTAATTATACAATACGTACATGAATCCGAAAAGTAAGAGGTGCGTGCTTTGGGTTCGAACTCGACATGATCTATGATTTGGCAATCCGCCGGTCATACCACTAGGGTGAAAGAAAGGGGTTGGGGGGGGGGGGGGGGGGTGAGATGCTTTTAGAAATGAAGATCAAAAAATTTCAATTTAAGCTCCCGTAATGAAAAATTCTCTAAACTTGAATGCAATTGCCAATTTCAAATACAATCTGAGCTTTTCCTCCCGAATTCCCTGGATGCTAGCGTAGCGTTAGTGTCGAAAATAAACTGAAATACAACAAGTGAAGGATTGTCTGCATGGCTGGCGTTGGTTTGAGTCCATTCTGTTTTAAATCTTTTGTATTGCGTACTTTCATGCTCTGAACCGATTCCTTTGTACCTACCGGTTTTTAATAAAATTAATAAAATTATGCATACCTACTCTATGGAATTGAAGGGAAGTTGGAATTTGTCACCGGCCACATACCAAGCTATACATATCCAGAAGAAGCTGATCTCACATTTAAAAAAATCTGTACAATACGAGGTCAGCTTACGAGTAGGTATATTAGAAATGTATAGCTTGATATGTAACCGTGTCTACTTTCGTAGTTAAAAATAGCAATGTACTCATAATCTCAATCCACGGAACCTGTGAAAAATAACTTCGAAAATCTGTGAAAATAACAGCATTTAACTTGTTGCATATTATTATTACAATAACGGTAACAAAACTAAAAAACGAATTTTACGTTTTTTTTGTTGTCTGTTTGTGTTAATCTCCAAAAGGGCGGAACCGATTTTGACGGAACTCTCACTACAATACGCTCGGATGAGGTTGCGGACATGAGAAACCTTGAGCTACTATATAAACCTGTATATAAACATCAACCGCTACTATTTACAAACAAATAATGGTGATGTTGAATATTAAATAATTTACATAATATGTTGTATGCCATTTACCATTCCGCTTTGCGAAAAAAGGAATGATAAATATATTACTGGCTGTGATATTAGCTTTCATTCCACAATATATGAAAGATGAATGTTACGTCATGCATGACATGATAAAATATCAAGTAAGTACCTAAATTAGAAACGGATAAAATGTCAAGAGTTGAATAAGGTTGAATATTAGATAGGTACATAAACTCACCCCTTATTTCAGTGGGGTAAGTAGAAACTGCAGAGCGAAATCGGGCATACCTTATTATTTCTTATGTGCGCATGCTAGTGGGTGTATGTGACAATGAGCCTATGCAGTTTTATACTAGCTGTTATCAGAGACTTCGCCAGCTACAACTCAAAAAATATCCTAAGGGAAGATATGATCGGGATAAAAATCTAATGTGTTAATCTAGGTTATAAACTATCTGTGTACTAAAGTTCACCCAAATCCGTTCAGTAGTTTTTGCGAGAAAGAGTAACAAACATCCATCCATCCAAACAAACTTTCACGTTAATTAAATAACTAACAATCGTCCCGCGGTTTCACCCGCGTAGGTCCCGTTCCCGTGGGAATACAGGAGTAAAAAGCCTATGTGTTAATCCAGGGTGTCAGCTAACTCCTGCATATCAAATTTTATTCAGATCCATTCAGTAGTTTTTACGTGAAAGAGTAACAAACATCCATCCATCCATCCATCTATCCATACTGTAATTTCACAACTTATCTCTTGTCTGTTGTCTGCGTACTTGGTTTCCTTTGACAGATTAGTGAATTTACAACAAAAATGGATTCAAAATGAATTGAACCTTAATTACAACAAAAATGGATTTAAAATGAATTGAACCTTAAATAGGTACTTCATTAACTTAATGTCTTCGTCTATTTAAATGCTTGGGTTTACAGTTTATACCTTAGAATAATAATGCATAGAAAAAAATGATGTAAATGAAATTGAGCCAAATCTGGCTTCACGTTCCGGTGAACACAGCTCGCGAGTAAACACATTCGGCTCACGCACACAAAGATAATAAAGTGGCTACACGATTTTGCTCGTGTTTTGTACTAAACGCTGCTTCTATAGCGTGACTGATAATTAGTGACCGATACTTAAACACGTGATTGTACTCATGAATACGAATAATTTTCCCAAAGAAACTTTTTTTATACTCATATACTTTCATTTAATTCACTTACGTCAGTACTGCACAATGAGAGCGGTGGGGGTGCGGGGAAGCGTGTGACGCTACTACTACTATAGTCTCTGCCAGATAAGAAAATAATAAAAGTCATTAACCCAACTTGTACCAAAAAGTCCGCAACACTTCGTTAGAGATCGCTAGTCATTCAAAACTGTCGCTAATAATGCATCGGTCGAGTTTCATAATACCAAACATTAATCCCAACAGAATAAGTAAGTTTGTAAATCATGCCCAGTGAACGCGTCAAGGACGCTCCTCTTACCACGATACGTTTGTTTTGATCGTGTTAGCGACACTTTCTTTACATTTTTTTGTATCTTTTTGAAATATTGGAATACATTGGTAGACATTGGTAGACTGGTGTTAACGACTTTTATTTTTTTCTTATCTGGCGGAGACTATAGTAGATTTTGCTGATAGATCGTACCGATTCGTGCCTACTGTGATCGATTACAGGCGCGCGCGCGGGTTTTCAAACAGCGTTTTTGTTATTTTATTGTGTTCTACATAAGTTATTGTATTTAAAAAAAAAGTTTATTTGGGAAAGTTTTTTGAAATCATTAGTACAATCACGTGCTTAAGTATCAGTCACTAATTACCAGTCACCCTATATATGTTGTTATTCAAAGGTTGTTACCTTTATTACGTGTGTGGGTGGCGACATTGTTCACCATACTATATTCGTTCCATTGTACTTCAAACCTTTACTGTTCTGTGGATACGAAACCTTTCGTCCGACTCACTCTTGGCCAGTTTTTTATTTTTTGATTTTTTTTCCCCAGATATTACCCGGACAACGCGAGATGCCTTACAAGTGGGCGGCCTACCTGTTATTCCATATGCACTTCGCGCAGATATTTCACACGGCATCGATTTGTCTCACATTGTCACTCGCCGTATGGAGATATCTTGCTATCAAGTAAGTATATTATATTGTTAATGTTATGAATGGAAAATGACAATGTAGAGAAGATAGAATGCCTTGATTTACTTTTATTGGCTACTCAGTAATAACCTAGTGGTGTGATCGGCAGACTAGGTACCAAGTCTCGAGTCCAAACCCAAGGTGCCTACACACCTGAGAATTTTCGGATTCATGTGTATATTCTATAAATATACTAACGGACATCACACGGTTTCACCCGCGTAGTTCCCGTCCCCGTGGAAATACAGGGATAAAAAAACTTGAGAGGTGTCAAGGGACACCCGGATAGAACGAAATTCAATTCGATAGATCAGTGAAGGAATTATAAAATTCCTTCAAGATAAATCGAAAGGAACCTCGTTCTATCCGGGCGTCTTCGTTACAAGTTTTGGTCCCAATCGTCTCTCTCTGTCCCCCTCCCTCCCTCTCTCTCTACCCCTCTCTCTCTCCCTCCCCTCTCTCCCTCCCGCCTCCCTCTCCTCCTCCCCCTCACTCCCTCCCCTCTCTCCCCTTCCTCCCTCTCTCCCTCCCTCCCCTCCCGCCCTTACACCCCTCACCGTCTCTTTCTCTCTCTCTCCCGCGCTCCCGCCCCCCCCTTCCTTCCTCTCCCTCCCTCTCTCCCTCTCCCAATAACTGGCTCACACACACACACACACACAACAGAGAAACACGCGCACGCCGCACGGCCCACAGCTATAGCAAAAAGTGTCGTTACAACTTTTTGTCTACATTTTTTCCGTCTAGCCCCCTTTCGCAACGCGCGATAAGGAACTTCGTTCCAAAAGTAGCTTATGCCAACCGGGAATAGTGTAGCTTCCCAACGGTAAAAGAACTTCCCAAATCGGTCCAGTAGTTTCAGAGCCTATTCAATGCAAAGAAACAAACAATCAAATCTTTCTTCTTTATCATATTAATATCAATAGCCTCGTGGTGTGACTTTTCGAATTCATGTGCGAAGAAAACATCGTGAGGAAACCGGTATAGAGAGATATTTCACGACGGCATGTGAAGCCAATTAAGTCATAGATAGGCCCATAGGCGCTATAAAAAATAGGACAGCAGGTTAGTCACCATATTAAAAGAAGAAGAGAAGATTGGATATTGGTTGTACAGACGCCAGCACATCAACCTATCCCAATGTGTCAAATTTCTTAGATAGATTTTCAACTTTATTCTAAAACATGTTAAGGTTCATTTTAAATTGGGAAAATTTTACAGATTGGGGTAGCTTGATATGCTGGCGTCTGTACTTATCAAACAGTAATGGAACATACCTATCGCTTTTCTTTTTTTTTCACAAATTAAATTACCTACTCGTGTACAAGAATCCCTTAAACCGTTGAGGCGTGAAGGTAGATCAACCAATATCTTAGTTGAAAGAGCACAAAAGAATACAATCTTCTTAAATACTATAACTATAACATTACACCTGTACCTAATAATATTTGAAGAAAACAAAAACGCGGCAGATTCCTAGATTATTTTTTTTGTCGGAAAAGCAAAGGCATCAAGCCCATACGGCCTCGTCGGTTTTCGTAATTAGATCCAAGATGACGCGGGTGTCATTTTGTGTTTTCTGGGGTCACTAACATCCCGGCCCCATAGTCGTTTGTTCCTTAACAGTAATTCATATCGTGGACGCAACTAATCCTAGGATTAATGGCTAGGTCTGTTTGTTTGTTGGATAATCAATCACGTCTCCTGAGCTTACAGATCACGTTGGAGGTTTGCTCAACCCTATTTTATGTTAAGGGAACTGATATTATGTAAACTACTGTGGCTTTGGTGATTACTTTGTAACTATACTCCGTCATATTGATGTTAGGTACATTTTCGACTACGCATCCGGTTATTTTTCGTGTGAATGCTTTTTAATGTTATTTAAAACCAACTCACAGCAGACTGTTGACAAAATAAATACCTTAAAAAAGATAAAGATAAAGATACCGGGCTGGTATCCGCAACTCCACGCCAAAGCGCGTATTTTGCGTATGGGTTATAATTAATCTACCACGCCGGCCCAGTGCGAATTGGTACAGGTCACATGTCTTCAAATTTTTGGTTCTAGGTCATGCCGGTTTCCTCACGATGTATTCTTTCACCGTTTTTGAGAGCAGTGGTGATATATTAAATTACACAAAGTAATGCGCCTGCCTGGGTTCGAACCCACGACCTAAGTACTGTTCGTACGTCGGGGCCGCCACCACTGGGCCAGAGCTGCTCAATAAATACCTTACTTACTATATTTTTTACACGACTGCGGTAAAGTCCAAAGGCAAGGTTTTAGGTATTTATCAATTTTGCTACTTCTTCTATGTGGTGATTCCATAGGTAACATACTTTTAGAAAGAAATATGTTAAACATCTCTTGTCCATATCCTTAGTATTTATAATTTATGAAAACGGTTGCATTTTTTTCGTGAAATTGTGTATAATTTTTAAGTTTTGGTTTTATTTTTTAATGTATTTTTTTTTAGTATTTTTGATATTAAAACCAAAGTAACTACTAAACCGATTTCGAATTTTCAAAATCGGTCCATAAATGACAGAGTCCTGATAACTCACATAAAAAAATGTACCTGAATTAAAAACCTCCCCTTTTTTTTGTAAATCGGTTAAAAATTAAATCGCTAAAGTAGTAAATCTATTCTAATGTGTTTTATGATAACTTCAAGAATTTTCTTCTAAGAAATTTAGACAACAAGTAACGGAGCGTATACCTAATAAATCCTATTTACACGCAAAGTTGATTACCTTACAAAGTTTTACTACCCAAGTTGATTTCTGAAAACATTAAAGCTCAACGTGTTATGTAATCTTTTTCAGTCAACCTAAGTTTGCAGAAGTTTTTCGCTATTATACTTTTATAAAATGCCTTTTGACTTAATAATAACAGTCGAACCTGTCGATGGAAGGTTAAGATATGCTTGTGAGGTCTATCTGTTGATGGATGACCATTCAATACTCAATACTCAATATTTATTGCGTTCCACAATGTACATAAATGGTCTTAAGAATATAAAGGTACAGAATCATTATGGACCCTGTCAAGCACAGCAAAAACTTAGAAGAGAGGAAGAGGGCTAATGCAGCAGTAACTTAAGACTCCTCCATACCTCGGAAATCACGTTAAGCTGTTGGTCCCGGCTGACATTAATAGGTCTTTGGCAATCGTCACGGTAAGGAAATCCCGAAAGTCAGACAACCGGTTTAACTAAGGGGTATCGTGTTACCCAGTTACTGGGTTCTGAAGGTCAGACAGTTCTTTGCTTAGAAAGTAAACAAGTCACTTTTATTATTTAAAATGTCACTGGTTTGGATAAAAATCATAATTTTATAGTGTTTTAAGAAAAAAGAATATTAGGAAAATTTGCATAAAAGGAAAGCCGACTATGTTTTTTTAACGCTGGGGGGTCCATAAATAATAATAATACCAGCCTGTTACTGTCCCACTGCAGAGCAAAGGCCTCTTCTCACACAGAGAAGGCTCGAGCATTAATCACCACGCTTGCTGAAGGCGGATTGGCGATTTCAAACTTATATTAACTATAAGTCCAGGTTTCCTCACGATGTTTTCCTTCATTGGGGGTCCATATTAATTATAATTGCATAGAGAACCCCTTTCACGCTGTACGAGTATACCTTAGGTACCCTTCTGGGAATATGGGCTTGCTCAATTATCATGGCTGATACTGAGATAGAATAGGAGCCCTTTTGGTCTCGCACATGTCTTTTTATTCGTTATAAGTACTATATTCTTCTTTTTTCTTTAATTTTATATGCCTTATGCATTCTTTTTTTATTGCAATGTTATGTACTCGTAGGTACAGCACTGCTTATTTAGAACACAACACTGGTACAGACGCTAGCACATCAAGCTATTCCAAACTGACAAATTTTCCCAATTGAACATGAACCTTATTCTATTAGTGATACAGTTGAAAAACTATTAAAGAAATTACACATTGGGGTAACATGATGTGCTGGCCTCTGTTAGAACAACTTAATAAATGTTTATTTGCTTTAGTAAAAAACGAGGTTAGCATATGGTACCAAACGTACCATAATGTAGATGTGTAACTCCGAGCATACAGCTAAATTAGGTTACAAAAAAGGAATATAAAAATGCCTTTATTGCCATTAAAATAAGGTTACACTAAACAGGAAAGTGTGAGATCCTCGCTCCATGTTAGGTTATAGAACCTACATTTTAACAACTAGCTGTTTCAGTTTTTTTCTGTAGGTATAGGTTTTATCAATAACATTGCTACACAATAAAAAAATTGTGGGTGCATTGGAAGTGAAAGATGTTAGGACCCTCTCGCCCACGGCGACTTTTTGTAACCTATGCCTGTATGTCGTATCGCTACTAACGCGCGTTAGTCGCATAGGCAACGCGCTACAGAAGCGTTGCCAACGCACTACTGACGCGATGCCAACGCGCTACAGAAGCAATGCCAACGCGCGACAGCATCGCAACTAAAAGTCACCGTAAAAGGTGTTGGTGACAACTACAGATAGGTATATCATACAGATAGGTAGGTGTATCTTCACCACTGATGTTGTTAAGTTTAGTTAGGAAATCGTATAATTTAAAACAATATTCTATTATTCAAAACAGAAACCTAACATTGGAATTTTCCCATTCGCATTTGTTTTACATGTATGTACCTATTTTTGTAGGAATAATAGGTTGAATGAACACCTTAATCTAAGCACACCCTGTGAACATTTACACATTTCCCACGCATTATAAGGTTAAACAATAAACATAATTTCAAACAAAATTTCTGAAAGTGAGGGTACCCAACCCATTTATTTTGCTGTCAAAATTCGGTTACATAATTCTCAGAATTTAATGGTCCCATAGTCCCATCATAGACAATGCTCGGCTCGTCCCATCGGTATCTTCTTAATTAATTTACCTATTCCACTTAAACAAAACGACCGCAGGCCAAATTATATTAGTTACGGTACAGACCCAACGAAATTATGTTCCTACTCAAGTGAAATATGAATGAATACCTTTAATGTTCTGTTAGCATCATACCTAGATATTATTGTTTTGTTTTGAAGAATACCATAATTGACTATTCAAACATACGTAATCTCTCAGCCCTTTTCTGTGGATGTACACTACAGAATGGCAAATTTTTTTTTTGCTTTGTTTACTTTTACATTATGTACCCTACAACTGGGCATACACGCACGCCGGTTACGAGGGCGAATCTCGTCTGTGCATGTCCTCTTAAGGCGTCCCGTCCGACGTTTCCACTACATCTACATTAGATTAGATACCGGGCTGGTATCCGCAACTCCACGTCAAAGCGCGTATTTTGCGTATGGGCTATAATCTACCACGCAGGCCCAATGCGAATTGGTAGATGTCACATGTCTTCGAATTTTTGGTTCTAAGACATCTAAGACATTTCCTCACGATGTTTTCCTTCACCGTTTTTGAGAGCAGTGGTGATGAAATAAATTACACAAAGTAATGCGCCTGCCTGGGTTCGAACCCACGACTTACTGTTCGTAAGTCGGGGCCACCGCTGCTCTCTACATCTACCTTACTAATCTTCTTCTAGTCGCCTTTCATGTATACTCTCAAACTCTCAACGTGATGACCTCAAACCATCAAAATGAAAAGTCATTTATTCATATTTGGCTGAAGATCAGCACTTTCTAAACGTCAACGTTACATCAGCCAGATCCTCAAAAAGCCGCTTCCTTGTGTTTTTGCTGCGAAGAAAAAGTGGCGTAATAAACTCCCCAGATAAGCATACTCTTATAAATACTATACCTACATGGTTAGAAACGTTCGCTATAAATAAACCACATGATTTCCGGTTTAACCCACTACGCCGGAGATGGTCGGAGCTCACACATTGCTCATGATTTAAAATCAGAGGTTCTCAAACTTTTCAATTTCATTACCCCTATGACCTAACAGGAAACTTTAACCGTATCTGGGAAAGATATGTTTGCCCTATCGCCTACTCTAAAATATTGTCAATAAGTGTCTAAAGTAATCATAAAAATTGGTAGGTTTAATTTCTTTTGACATTCATACAGAAACAGGAGTTGTTTTGACGTCTTATGCAGAAAACATGAAGAATTAAGAGAAACTGAGATTTAAGAGCGAGCTCGACTATTTCTAGCGTCTCAGAGAGGTTAATTACGTATTGCGAAATCACACTAAAATTCTTGTTTTATTTATGCGTGGCTCTGAGTTGTTCGACGTTTGATTATACTGTCAGACATGAAACGCGCGTGAGTATATTTCAATCTGGGTCTAATCTGATTTGTTTACTTATAAGCTCTATGTCACTATACCATACAGAATAGCCGTTTTGTCCCCGCGGGGATAATTACCTAAAAATTTGGAAACGCTGACTTAAGATCCTTTGGTTATGTCTAAAGCGGTCTATCCGGATATTATTGCATAAATATTACATACATAATGTAGTGCACCAGGTGAAGGAGCATAACACCAAGCTCAGATGTGATAGACGCAAAAGGATTAATACTTTAGAGAAGACATGCCAAGAAATCTCAGAGAAAAACCTGAATCCCATGTCTCAGTAATGCCATTTAGCATAATAAAGCAATCTTAGAGCGACAGCGGAGTTTATTAAACTAGGCTCATTGATTTGTGTCAACTAGAACACAAGCATCAGATGAAAAAATAAAATTTTGTTCGTGATGTCAGGGACAGCCCTCCTCAAACTGATAGGGTGCATTTAGCTCCTGATTTTGAATCATAATCCACCGAAATTATTCTCAGGAAAATTTTCATTTTTTTTATCGTTTTTTCAGGTTTTTCAGTTTCATTTCAATGTATAATAATATTATCTGAAAGTAGTACTCCATTTATGTAAATTATACGGCTAAATTAAAAAAAACCAACAATGGATGTTGAAATACTCTAACGAACGACTTGACGGGGCGGGCGCCCGAAGGCTCGCTGCGTGCGTTTTGCCACGGTTAAAATACATTGCGTATGAGGAAATAAAACAAATCAAGTTTATTGGATTCTCATAACGTTCCTCAAATAATTTCTTAAACCGGTCATCTTAGTATAATATACTGAATTCACCCTATCAGTCTGAGAAGGGCTGTCCCTTACACTCTGTATATTTGGATAGACTTGAAACAAATACTGGGTTTTCGCTAGTTTAACATACGTTTGTCAAATTCATGTCATTCATGTTTGACAGGCCTGTTGGTCTAGTAGTTAGTGACCCTGACTGCTATACCGCAGATCGTGGGTTCGATTCTCACCCAGGACAAATGTTTGTGTGATGAGCACGATCATTAAAATTTGTTCTGTGCCTGGGTATAATTTATCTATATTATGTATGTATTTAGAAATATATGTATAGGTATGTATGTTTATCAGCTGTTTAGTACCCATATTACAAGCTCACGGGCTTAACTTGGGACTAAATGGCGTTGTGTGACAAATTTTGGAATATTTATTTAAAACTATAGACTTATTTATTTATTAAAAAATATTATGTCGAGTGCTATGACTGGCTGTCCAGAAACACAATCAACATTCTTCTCACTTGGCATGAGATTTGACAAAAGTTTAACCTGAATATTTAGTAAAACAAAGGTTAACCTATAACTATGTTAGTATATCTTTGATGTTTAGTTGAACAGTCACGCGATAGTTTAATAGTAGCCCTGAAAACCGGATTTTACCGGATGAACGACCTTAAAAGACCCCAAAATACGAAACTTTGTAACATAATATTACGCTTGTAATACCGCAAGGGTAAAACGCTTAACTTTTTGGAAACACATTTATTGTGCGATCAGCTTAGGAGTGGAATTCCCTGCCGGAGTCGGTGTTTTCTGATAGCTACAACATAGGGAGCTTTAAGTCAAGAGTGAATAGGTTACTTCTAGGCATGCGTGCTTCATTGTCAATCACATCATCGCTTACCATCAGGTGAGATAGTGATCAAACGCGATTAGTAATTAAAAAAAAAACAGCGAAGTAGGTACATACTAGTACCTACACCCACATAACACCAGTATGTTTAAATTCCATGTACTGGTGAATCTGTTACTATCACCTGGGCACATATCTAGACTCTGGATTGCTACTGAGAAATTTCAGACAGAAAAACCTAGATTAGGTATCTATTGCGGGAATCGAACACAGAAGTTCATGCACAGCAGAAGTGATTACGACTACTTGACGTAAGAGATAAACAAAATATCCATTTGTTCCTCATAATCCTACAGGACTACGCACTGACCTTTTATTGAAGAACATCAACAAAAAGATCTATGTACCTATGTCCTTCCAAGGCATCTCCTCCCGGCGTTTCTTTTTATATTCAAATATATTCAGACAGAAGATATAATCAAACCTCATTTAGAGGCTTCCCTCTGAGCCAGAAAACTTGTAAATAAAATAAAAATGTCACTATCCCGCAGATGTTCAATAACTTCTCAATATTTGAGCAAAATAAATTTACATACACACAGGGAAACTATTTGAATATTATAGAAGAGTTAGTTCTCTGATCAAGCAAACTCGTTAGAACAGTTTTTTGCTCAAGTTGTGACTATTAACTACAATTCGGATTCAGGAAATCAGGAAAAAGTTTATCCGCAATTCCTTTGAATGCCGAAGCAATTTTCTTCATTTCATACTTTATTGGTTTTTCTGTTAAAATCGTCTAATAATGCGAACGGCAAATTGAATCCGTTTTACAAATTGCTCTGATTAAGTTGATTTTTTAGTAGAAATCAAACATTTAATTTGAAAGCTTGTCCAAAGAATATACTTATATTTTTTCTTATTATTTAACTTTATTCAAATTTGTTGATTTTTTGAGCTCTCTGTTTCTCCTGGTTGAGCTCATGATTTGACAAAATAATGTGTACTCTAACTGGATGGGTCCCACACATATCCGTGTAGTGTTTCCTCATAAGACCATCTCAGACACTAATCTTCATGACTTTCACATGATGGGACCAAGATTATGCTGGAAAAGACGTTAAAAGAGACTCATGATCACGAAGTTTCTTTTGGAATTTCTTCTCAAAGTACTCAGATAGAAAAACATCAACCTCAGTAGTAAATAAAATAAAAATTTTGCTTGTCTGACGTGCAAAAGTCTTTGTAAAAACCTATTTACAGAAATACATATTATTTAATTGTAGTACTTATTGCTGTTCTGAGCTTAGATGAACATTTCGAAATACCTAGTCGAATAAATAATCGACTCATTGCAGAATTAAATTCTCCTTTTACTGTTACCACTAAGAAACTTTGAAGTTTGAAAGAAATTAATAGAAACTTCGTAATTGTTACACGAACTATTTTAATTTCAACGTAGCACGCAAATCGGAAATTTTTAGTTCAACATCCTCAACAAGAAAAGGAGTTTTTGACTAAATAATAATACATGCTCAATAGGATTATAGTGTATTTCCAGTTGATAGTTCATGATGACCATAGCCAATGATATTATATGAAAAAGGTGTAGATAGGTTACCTAAACACCATTCGATCTTTTAAAACGGTACACTAACGCACGCACTCGTCCGTTGATGGCGCGACGCGACACTGAGGTCAAGTGTGGCTAGCTGGCCACATTTTGACGTGTCGCTTGCTGAGCGCTTATAACCTATCTACGCCTTTTTACTTATAATATTATTGACCACATCTGGTCAAAGTATTTAACGATTAACTGTCAAACAGCTAGTTTTGTATATCAGTGTGTATCTAGGCTAGGGAATAGGAAGGAAATAGCCACAGACAATAATATTGTGATCACTGGTACCTACTGGTACAACAGACAGAGAAAAAAAAACTATCCCTCTCGCACAAAAGAATATTGAAAAACAGCACAATGCAAGGTAGAAAAAGAAAATCCCACCAAAACATTTCATGTAAAATGTTGCCAAGACGACCACATAAGGTTTGCCCAGTGAAAAAGATATCAGATCTCATGTAGAGCCAAGCTTCTGAATCTACACGGCCTAACCTACCGACCATAACTTCACAAATTCTACGCATCATACTTCTTTTGGTTCGTTTGCATTCATACATGTTGTTATACACACACGCCGGTTGCGAGTACTACGCACCTGCCCTTTCTGAAGAACCTCACCAATAACAATTTTTGACAAATTAGACTGAGACCAGAACCTGTAAATTGTTAAACATTCGGCAATATAGCCTCTCTTAACCTCTGCTTAACACTTCGCAGAACACTGGCGTAATGTTATGTGTTTATTTGTATTGTTTCAGATACTCGGACAAGAACCACATCCTGTGTACTGAGAGGCGATGCAGTACTGCAATACTCAGCAGTTTCATTTTACCGCCTTTACTCTGCCTACCAACTTATATGGTAAGATTTTTATAAATATCTGTTTTACATTATTTGGACGGCACGTTAAGAGCAGTGGCTGAGTGACTGGCTGGTGCTCTTCGTGCCGTTGGTTCGTTTCTCGCACGGATCGAATTTTATTTTATTATTTATTTTATTACCCTACAGTACGCGTAATACGATCACCGTAGAAACTGATATGTCCACGGAAGAATTTAAAAAGTTACAGATGGAAGAAACATTTCTACCGATTATTATTGGAGACTATTGTCGACTGAAAACTCTACACATTTCTTCGCTTCATTCTGGACATTGTAGTCAATGATATTATAAGTAAAAAAGTGTAGATAGGTTATAAGCGCTCAGCAAGCGACACGTTAAAATGTGGCTAACTAGCCTTATTGACCTTCAGTGTCGCGTCGCGCCATCAACGGACGCGTGGGTGCGTTAGTATGCCGTTTTTGAATACCTATCAAATGTTGTTTAAGTGGTTACTTAAACAACATTTGATAGGTATAAAAGGTGTAGATAGGTTTATCTACACCTTTTTACTCATAATATAAATTGATTGTAAAGCACACTACACACCAAAGCCCGGCCCGGCGGCATATGTTGGCAACATTTTGCCGGCGGCATGTCGGCGGCTCGACATTAGAAACTTATTTGGCAGTACGTCACTACAGCTCAAATGTCGCCGGGCAACTGAGCGTTTGCATACGCTAGTCGCCGGCAAGCCGCCGACGACGTGTCGGCGCCCGGCGGGCAACACGCGCGCGCGATGGTTGCCGACATGCTTCTTTCAACATAAGCCGCCGAGTTGTGTCGGTGGGCTGTGTCGGCGGGTCGGCGGCTTTGGTGTGTAGTGCGTGTAAAACAAAAGAAATATTTCTACAATCTGTCATTTTGTCGATTCTTCTGTAGACAACATCTGTAGCTACGTTGGTCGTGCTACGCGTGCTAGTTCCTCCGGGTCTGGTTGTTCATAAATACAAAATACAAAAAAATATATGCTACGTTTCTTACATACTTCTTCTGCTTCATAAACATTCATACAGTCATGTTGTTTTCATCAAAGCATATTTAACATATTGCGCAAAAAAAATAAGTAGGCTGAAAGATATGGCTGGAATTCATATACAGTGTATTGACAGTAATAAATAACGAGGTTACGGGAATAAAGGGGAGACTATATAAGGGGCCCATAAAATAAGTTATGCCTATTAGGTTCGATATAATAATATTGCGTTCCATATACTTACATAACTTTAGAACTCTTTAAGACTCCTTCGTCATCAACAATATCTACACTTATATTATAAAGAGAAAAGATTGGCTTGTTTGTTTGTTAGTTTGTTTGCATTGAATAGGCTCCGAAACTACTGGACCGATTTGAAAAATACTTTCAAAGTTGGGAAGCTACACTATCCCGGGTGACATAGGCTAGCTTTTTATACCTTTGCCATTCCCACGAGAACGGGAACTACGCGGGTGAAACTGCGTGACGTCTGCAAGTTATCTACCCCGCACCCCCGCACTCACACAGCGACCCCGCGACGACCACTGCCACGCATGCCTCGCGCTACGTGCTACGGCGTAGAAGAAAGTGCAGGCCATTTACACGCCTTCACCATGTTTTTTGGTGCAGGCAATTTACACGCCTTCACCATATTTTTAAACGCCTAAACAATTTAATTACAATTGTTTTATAAAAAAGATTTAAAAATGATTTAATTGCCATTTTAAAGAATCAGCAGTAGGCTCCATATTCCACAATATGGATATTACTTTTTATAGAGACCTGTATGATACATCACGTATGATATTATATTTTTTTTTATAGTTTGCCTCATCTTTAATAAAATATTGTTTATCTTTATTTTTCTTTTAATTTCTTTTTTCTTTGAGTTGTTACAGTTTACGTCTGCTAACAGTTTTTTTTTATTTTTATTATATGTATAACATAGTAATCTGTGGAAAATGTTGTGGGTAGTATATTTGTTAATTTTAAGAAGTTTTAAGGTTGTGTATACTTAATATACTACTGTTTGTTTTCCCAAATGAAATAAATAAATAAATTTTAAATTTAGGAGTTTCATGCATTGTTAATCCCTACTTATTTTATGATTGACTCTGTGATTTTCAACTAAAGTGAAGTAATATAACTAAATGAAATCCACTTCATTTCACAAAATAAATTGTTGAAATGGTTACAACTAAGTGTGACAGCTGCAGTAATAAAAACTTTTTTACAAAAATAAACAACCGACTTCTCAAAAAAACACTAACATGTAAAAAATAATTCCAGTTTCGGAAGTTTGTGGCTGTTAGTGTTTTTTTAAGAAGTCGGTTGTTTTTTTTTTTGTAAAAAAGTTTTTATTTTGCAATTTTTAGTTTCTTTGTATGTAAAGAAAGTCTTTCAAAACTTGAAAGAATAATTAAAATCGGTTGACAATTGCAAAAGAAGTTCTTTCTACACATTAATCTGTACATCTCTGCCGGGCCCCTTTTAAAATAGACAGGCGTAATGTTATGTTATGGAAATACATAAACCATGCACAGACATGTGACTGTAGCTATTGCGAGTAATTTGCTGTTATGCGTTGAAGTGTTCCGTCGCCTGTCTTCTTCATCAGTTTTTCTTCACCAAATGATACTTGCTAAATGTAAATGCTTGATTTGTTACCAAAGATGCAAACATCGGTACATGTTTTCCTATACTATTTGAGAGGTTCCCTCAATTCCTCGAGGATCCCTCATCAGATCTGAGGTTTAATACTAATGGGACCAACCTGGTAAAATACCCTATCACATAAAAAAAGAATTTTGAAAATTAGTCCATAAATGGCGAAGTAATCGCGTAACAAACACACAAACAAAAAAAAAATTATACCGTTGAATTGAGAACCTCCTCCTTTTTTTGAAGTCGGTTAAAAATAGATTAAAATAAATTCGGCGTCCATCGTAATCGAAACTGCTTCTCGAAACTTTCGCTACAAAGTTTGAAATAAAAATACCCTTATTTAACTTTTGTCTAATGATATTGTGAATAGCGTATAGTTATCATACTACTTAAAACCCAAGGAAAACAGTGTGAATTAATGTCAGTAATGTCAGTTAGGTAACGGTCAGTTTCCATTAGTCCCTAGACACATCAAACTGTCTACAAACTTTAAGCAAGACTGGCTAAGTTAAAAGAAGAAACATGCCAGAAAAAGTTAGTTATAGTTAAATAAATTACATAGCATAAACAACAAGAACTATAGACAGGCCTATTGGGTGCTGGAAGAGGCTGTAAAAGAGAGTGCTCTGTGTAGTAATCCAGATTGGGGTAATCCTAAGAAGGAGATATTATTATTACTAGTAACAACAACAAAGCCAGTTTAAATACAGTTTCATAATTCGATAGTAACATAACATAACGTCACGCCTGTAATCCCTGAAGGGCTAGGTAGTACACCCACATTTCGCCAGTTATGTTTAAGTCCCATGTAATAGGGGGCGAGCCTATTGCCATCAATCGGGCACAAATCCAGACTCCGGGCTGCTACTGAGAAACCCCAGATGGAAAAACACAATAACACTTTTCCCGACCCGGGGATCGAACCCGGGACCTCATGCTCAGCAGTAGCGCATGCGATCACTAGACCAACGAGGCAGTCGATAAGTCGGAACTCGATAGTGTAGTTAGTAAAACAAAACAAAAATAAAAATATTCATAAATAAATAAAAAACATTAAATAATACTGGGCCAAACTATGTTAAATTTGTATGGGACTAAAAAACAAATATTCCGAGATAAACAAAAGAAAAATCACGTAGAACCTAGAAACGCACACACAAAATACACACTTTTACGAAATTTTGCGTACACATAAAATTACATTATCCTAGTGAATTACAATTTCGGAAATAAGTAAACTGCAGCGCGACTATTAACGCGATCGCAATTTCAAAACGCAATTTAATTTTTGTCCTCCATTTGGTTTGACCCCTTACAAAAATGGCACAACCAAACACATTTCCGTTTCATGTGATAAAAATATACTTGCAGTTCCCACAACATAAGACTGAAGTTTGTTTCTTGCTTGTAATATTATAGAAATGTCATGTTTGCTGAAACCGTTTTATCGTAAAATATTAAAAAATAGAAGGAATTTCTTGGAAAGCGCAAACAATTTTCGTGCCACAAAGTACTCTGAATATATTTTTTTCTTTATTGTTTTGTTCAGCTTTATTATATCCATGCATTGCATACATGATTTTAACTGAACTCAAAAAAAAATGACGTCGCGCGTGGGTTTGACGTCATTTTTTGTTGAGTTTAGTTAAAATCATGTACATGGACAACGTCTGTAGGGTTTAGTTTATGTAATGTTTTATCAAATTCACGAATTGGTTTTTGTTAGGACGCAGGTTTCATTATGCACTGCCAAAATGTTAAAACCACAGCATTGGTAACTCAAAATTAGCGTCCCAAGTGTGTGACCAAAATTCTACAAATTTTATGATCGACATTTAGAATTCGTGGTAAACATTTGACTCTTAAATAACCTAAACAGCCATTTTCAAACATAGTTTTCCTCTAATTGGGAACTGTTTTGATAGTGAAAATCAGTGCCATTATGCTTCACTGTGTCGTCATCTGCATGATCTACCTAGCTTACAAATTATGCTGGCAAGGTCCACGTGATGGTAATAATTTGCGTTACCTCTATCCATCATACCTAATATATTATTATACTGCATGCTTCGTTCTCGATATATTTACCGTGCAGTTTTCTTGATTCACTCGGCAACTGACTTCACATCAATAATTGTTTTACCAAATTTCCAAGGGGTGAGGACCTGGTGCTACTGTAGGTACTACAGGTTTACACCCACAATGGTCACCAGCTCCTTACATACTGTTATTCTAAATTTTTGTTCCATAAAGTGTGTATGTACTTAATTTTACTTCTATGATGGTATTGTGACAGGAGAAATGAAGACTATTTTATATATTTACTAGCTGCCCCGGCAAACTTCGTTGTGCCTTAGCGTCAATTTATTGCTCTTATTTTTTTTTATATTAGATATACATACGTTGAATAAGACGACAACAAATAAATCCAAACCAATAATAACTACTACTACTTTTGAATTACAACATGTATATATACCCTAACCTAACTGACCATACCTATCCTATAGCTAACCCAACTATCTAACCTAACTACCTTACTAAAAAATACTAAATTCATAATTTTAATCTGAACTATTGCCTCTATGTTACATACAATAATTTATGCCTATAGTTTTCCCGGTCTACTTTAATTAAAGTCCTAACAGTAAAATAAGTTCTATTTGCAAAGAATTATTAAAGTTCGTCTCTGTCATCATTGCTAGTTACGTAAATTGATTTCTGAAATATAAGACTTTTTTATGCTACATAAAACCTCTAAGTTTAGTAACAAAATAAATTTCAGAACGTAGGTGCGTATTATAAATTGACAACCTTACCTTCTTGGGTTTAGCTTAAGACTTGTCAATTTCAAATTGTCACCTGATAATGAACTGGGAAGTTTGACTCCTGTCATGTCATCCAAGATGGCGCTGCGTTTGAAAAATGTTTGCGACAACCGATATTCTTGATATTTATTTTTATGATGTCGAACGGGATAAAAAGTATCCTATGTCCTTCTCCTGGCTCTAAACTACCTCCCTGCCAATTTTCAGCTAAATCGGTTCAGCCGTTCTTGAGTTATAAGCGAAGTAACTAACACGACTTTCTTTTATATGTATAGACTAGCTGTGCCCGCGACTTCGTCCACGTGGAATAGTGACTTTTCTGGCAGCATATTTTGAATTACATATACCGTCGTTTGGGTAGCTAATAATTTACTTTACAGTAATGCTTCTCTGTACATGATATTTGACGTATGGCCATCGGGGATGAAAGCATACAGGCTCCTCGGATTGCTAACCCGTGACAGAGCCACGTACAACTGAACGTGCGAGAAACAGCTGATACTTAGATCTACACCCACAACTTTCAGCGTCTGACCTTGGGCTTTAATAATTGTTATCGCAAAACATAGGCTGACTGGAAACTGGACTCGTTTAAAACTAAATGGAAAATTGTTTGGAATGAGAGGAATCCGAGGAATGAAAACACTTTCACCTTTTCCCCACCCTGTTAAAATCTCTGCTTCTATCAGATTTCGTTGTAAATTGGTCACTTTTAACCTGGTGCCATAAATTTCTAAGAAGCATTATGGGTACGCCTACTTTTAATTTTATTTTATTTTCTCGTAGTCCAGGAGCATTGAGGGATTCTAAAAATTCTACTGGGTAGCTTGTAGATTCTCCTTCTTCCATGACTCTGTTGGATGGAGATTTACTCAACATAATCCTCCGGAACATAGATCAAAATTTCAGCGTTTATTGTTGCTGCTTGGACGTTTCGTGGCGTGAAAATAGCTCTTTCGCAAAGCCAGGAATTTTCGCAAGTTGGTATTTCCGTTGCGTTTCCATACATAGATGATAATACTCTCCAGGATACGTGCGTTCGCTACGAATAACTGAATCCTTATGGCAACGGCGCGTTTTTTTTTTTTTTTTATTTGAGGGGCATCTCGCTGTCGTGTCGTAGAAGAGGACGTGTACAGCTTAACCGAGCATTCCTGTGGAGATGACTTAAAAAACTAAGACCTCCAGCCAATGGCAGCGGCGCGGCTCTCAGCGCGCTTTATATAGCCACGGACCCGCAGGCGCGAGGCGTGTACGTACTCTGATAGAATACCTTAACAAATGTTCGCCGTGATTCTTTAAATTGACATAACTTTTTTATTTATGAACCGATCAACATGAAATAAACACTAAATGTTAAGTGAAGCTTACAACAATGTATTAGTGAAAACCGCATCTAAATCGAATAAGCCGTTTCTGATATTAGCGTGCACAAACATACCGACAAACAGACAAAAAAAAAAAAATTACAATTTCGGGTTCGGCACCAATATAATAACAACCCCTGCTACTTTTTTTTTATATATTTCCATTGTACAGACACCACTTTTCTACAATTTTATTATATGTATAGATGTATTAAAGAAAACCCAGCCGGCCACAGCAATTCTCGTAAACATATGGTGAGATAACAAAAATGTAGTGACGTTCATCTTTCTCAACTATTCGTGGATGATATATACAGGATGAATTTTTAGTCACCGTCCAAATTTTTTCTAGGCATTAGGTATCATTCACTTAGTCCATTTTTGAAAAAAAATCGATACATAAAATTTTCATATTAAATCATTTTCTCGAAAAAATTATCCGCTCTGCGTGGTCACAAGTTAAACGTTAATAATACTACACTTGCCGCGCAAATATTCAATGAAAAAGGCAGCGCTCACCCCGCTCACCCCCACCCCGCTACACCTGCGCGACACATTTATGACATCTATCATCTATCGTTAGTCGGTCTCGCGCGCGCACCCTTTCGCGACGCAAGCGCTTACTTCCGTGTTCTCGGCGTTCCCACGCAACCCGCCGGCGCCGGCGCGACGGCGCCCCGTGCGTATCGTGAATTTATTTACAATGTCGTCGTATTCCCACCGCGAGTATTACGAAATGGTGCGATCCTACATACTGAGTGGTGAAAGCTTGAACGGTGCCCGGAGACTGTACGAAACCGAAAGTATTCCTCGCCTTCGCAATCAAGGAATAAATCCCTCATTACCAAATCGCCAAACGATTTTGGCCGCAAATCAGAGGCTATTAGACCATGGCCAATTTATAGTACCTACACACGCTCAAGGACGGGGCAGGCCGAGACTCGCAGTGGAGATCGAAGAAGATATCTTCGATTTCTTTGAACGGAGCCCTAGATCCAGTACGCGAGATGCAGCGCGGCGCTTCGGCGTAAGCCAATATGCCGTGTGGAAACTTCTCCATTCTGCCGGGTTGCACGCGTACCATTTTCAAAAGGCACAGGCCTTGAACGACGCAGATGCAGTTCCCCGTCGAGCCTTCTGTGAGTGGCTGATTACACACCCCGATGCTAACATTTTGTGGACTGACGAGGCCTTGTTTACTCGAGTGGGGCTGTATAATCATCATAATGAACATTGGTGGTCATTTCGAAACCCACACATGATACGAGAAACGTATCACCAAGTGCGGTTCAGTGCAAATGTGTGGGCTGGAATTGTCGGCAACAAAATACTGGGGCCATATTTCATTGAGGGACGGTTGACCGGGGGCACGTACCTAGATATGTTACGCACAGTAATTGCTGACTTCATGGATGACGTGCCGGTAATCTCCTATCGAGATTTTTATTTTCAACAGGACGGTGCACCGCCTCATTACTCCGCCGCCGTTCGTAATTATTTAAACATCGAACACGGTGATCGTTGGATCGGTCGCGGGGGGCCCGTCGTCTGGCCACCCCGGTCACCAGATCTTACTCCATGTGACTTTTTTTTGTGGGGTGAAATAAAACGACGAGTGTATGTGGAGGAAGCCCAAAACCTAGACCAATTAAAACAGCAAATTGTACGTGCATTCGACGAAGTTAAAAGTGACACTGTAGTGCTCAATAAAATTAAAAACAATGTGCAAAAACGTGCAAGACTCTGTTTAGAGAGAAACGGTATGCATTTTGAACATTTATTAAAGTACTGTTAATTTGATTGTTGATGATTTTGATTAAATTTTTATTATTTGTACATAAGTTGATTCAATTTTTTTAAATACGCCTAATAGCAAAACGTTTTGGCTCAGCTTTTATTAAGGTCTCAAGTTCTTATCTAATTAATTGATTTTTACTTTATTTATACGTACTTAATTGATTAATTAAGGGTTAGATTCTAATCATAGTGAACATAGCACAAACCTTTTGCTTATTGACGGTCCTAAGCCCGTGAAAGTATGAAGGGAAAATTTGCAACTTTGTTTGTATTGTGTTATCAATGAATTCCGGCGGCGCGCGGCGCGCGGGGCGGCCCGGCTCGCGTAGCTTCACCTAGCGCGTACGCACGGCGCGGCAGTGTCCAGAAACATAAACTTTTTATAGATAACTTTGTGAAGTGATATCTCAATATTTTTGTATTGAGTGATACTAAAAGAAAAAACACGTATTCAATGATTTTTGCCAAAGATTAATATATCAAAATTTGGACGGTGACTAAAAATTCATCCTGTATATGTATCAAACTAACCCCGTTAACATAAAAAGTGGTTCGTTTAGCATTGAAAAAGTCCAATGGAGCGTGTTCATCCTATGGAAAGATTTCATGTGTAGCCATCCAAATGGTTGGATAATATCTTTGTAAAAAACCGAAAAAAGCTGTATGCTGGTATAATCTACGCCGAGCAATATAGCCTCACGGGTTTGCTAAGGTCGATCAGTGGATAGGTAATCATGCATTACAATATATCGAGACTGCTTTGGTCCCGGCTGTCATTTGTAGATCTCCGACGGTAGTCTAAGGTACATGAGTAGTAAAAATTATATGTATACAATTATTTATAAGCCTACCTCAGCCTACCTACACTAAACAAAAGAGTAGTAGAGATTAACATAAAAATTTTAAATATTTATAATACTGCCGTGCTAAGCGCAAAAGCGGTCTCTTAAAAAAGTCATATAATTGATTTGTATTGCATCGAAAAGCTTAAAGAAAGACACTTTCAATGAACTAAGCCAATTAGCGGTATCTTATTCAAAACATATGAAAAAACCCTTAAATAAAATGTATCAATCTATACCTACTGCAAAAAGAAAACTATATTTATAAAACTTTAATTTTCTCAAAACTAGCTCTCCCTGAGATACCGCTTTTGCGTTTAGCACGGCAGAATAGCCCTCCTCGTAATTCTCCTAATTTTTATATTGTTATGCCCGACAGGGCCCACACTGATGCATATTATTATTATATCCTTACTAGCTGTACCCTGCCACCCTTTGCTGTGGCACATTGTGGTTGAATGTTTAAAAAAAAAAAAATTACGTGTGGCACTCGGAGACTGCCGCGGTAAAGCTATTGCATAGCATTAAATTTTTTATCACTTCCTCTCCGCTCTCCCTCTCCCTCGCTCTCCACATCCCTCCCCTTCCCATCTCCCTCTCCCTCTCCCCACAACTACCACGTCCCCTCCCTCACTCCCCCTCCCCCTCTCTTCCGCTCCCTCTTCTCTCACTATCTCCCCCCTCCCCCACCCTCCCACTAACTTATGTACCTACCACCTAAGTTCACATTGTGGAATGCAATAAATATATTGAGTATTGAGTATTGAGGTATGAAAGTCTGATCACTTGTACTAAATGATATCGTGTTACCCAGTTACTGGATTGTCGAAGTCAGATAGTTGCTATATAATGAAAACTGGCATTCAGCTACATTTAGACTGGAAGCCGAACCCTATTGTTGGAGAAAAGAGAGGGCTAGAAGTCCAAGTCAAACAAACCATCTTAGAAGTTAAATCAATAATTAAAATGCCTCTAGTTCCAAAAGGTAGTTTCGTATGCAGAAGAATGGGCAAGAGGCTCCATAAATAGTAAAAATAATGATACCTACCAGCCTGTTACTGTCCCACTGAAGGGCAAAGGCAGAAAACGCATCCCTGAATAGGCTATTTGACAAAAATTTAGTTTTTAGTCCCTCATCTAGATTACAATAAAAATATTCGACACGTATTTTTTCTTTTATCACGTAATCAAAAACCCCCATCGCAAAAAAGTAAAACATTTAAAAAGTTAAAAATAACACTTTAACCATGAAATTTTACTTCATATTCATATTCATATTCATATTCATATCTTTATTTGCATTCCATAATGTGTTGAGATCTTACAATGGGCTTAAAGCTAGAGTACAATTACGGACCCTGTAGGGCACAGCAAAAAGTATAAAATTAAAATTAGTGTTTTACTTCACGTCGGGGTACCGCTTAAGTAAGGAATGTTCCTAGTACTTGTAGGTATGTAGGTACTTATTTTAAAGGCACCCCGACGTTACGTAAAATTTCATGGCTAAAGTGTTATTTTTAACTTTTTAAATGTTTTACTTTTTTGCGATGGGGGTTTTTTAAATTTTTAATTTAATTTTTATTTTAAGATTTTTAAACGCATGAATTTTGTTTTATAGATTTTCAATTATGAGAATTTTTCAGTGCACTGTATGTAGAGTCAAATGCTGGTTAAAACGAATCCAAACACGACATATCTGCTATTATTTTGTCAATAGTCTACCCACTGGTGTGCTGGATAGCCTGGCTGCAGCATCAGCTCAACCTGTTGCCATCAAGGCATTGTGTGCAGAATCAAATGCTGGTTGAAATGAATGCAAACACGACATATCTGCTATTATTTTGTCAAGAGTCTACCTACTGGTGTGCTGGATAGCCTGGCAGCAGCATCAGCTCATCCAGTTGCCATCAGTGCATTATGTGCAGAATCAAATGCAGGTTAAAATGAATCCAAACACGACATATCTGCTGTTATTTTCCCAAGAGTGTATTAGTCTGCTAGATATCCTGGTTGCATCAGACCAAAAACACCATAATGTTGCTTATTAATATTACACACATGGGTGTTTGAAATTTTAAGCCACACATATGTTTGTAAGTAAAGTTAATACCCATAGACGTCTAAAACAGCAAAGGTAGCTATCACAAAAGAGCTGATAACCTTGAAACGGCTGCACCGATTTTGATGAATCATATCTAAGAACCATCGCAAGAAACCCTGCTTTCAAATAAAAAAAACCGCATCTAAATCGGTTCACCCGTTTGGGCGCTCCGGTGCCACAGACAGACAGACAGACAGACAGACAGACACACACACATAGCGGTGAAACTTATAACACCCCTCTTTTTGCGTCGGGGGTTAAAAAATAACGGCGATACATAGAGTTAAAATGTCGCATGACGTCACTAGTCAGTACAGTTTATGCTAGCTAATGACGTTACAAGCCCCCACTCCTCAACTTCAATGCGCTTAATCTAAGCAGTTTTCCATAAATTACAAATAGAAAAAAATCGTGTGTCGAATATTTTCTTGTAATCTAGATGTCGGTCTTAAAACTAAAATGTTTTCAAATAACTACTACACTCCTGTCACTACTGTTTACTCGCGTTTATAACAGAATATATTATCTAAAGGGATTCGTTTAAATTAGGAAAATGTCGCGTCCCTAAATGTTGGAAGGAATCGAAATTGCCTCATTTATGTTACATGATTTAAAAAAAATCGTTTGCAGCATTACATTACTGTTATTCTGAACAAAATTGACTTCTTTGGGAAATTTTCTCTGGCTGACATAATAAATGAAGTATCTATTTACAAGTAGGTATTTTTCTGTAATGAAATCATTTTCTATCATTCTCAAAGTAAAAAAAAACCGACCAAGTGAGAGTCGCAGTCGCATACCAAGGGTTCCGTACAAAGCAGGTAGCCTAAGACCTTGCTTTTTGCCAAATTTCGTGATTTTAGGATAACGGGAACTAACATAATAGTAGGTTTTTGACCATAAAACTTATAAAGGCACTTCCAGTTGATCTAAAATTTCCAATTTTGGTTGAGAGCTAGTAAAGAATTAAGTTAAGTTCGAAAAATAAATAAATTGCAAGCTAAGGTAAATTTTAGTAGGTAGGTACTCACAAGGTTTCGCGAAAATCTAAAGCCCAAATCTTTTTATGGTGTTAACTCGGGACCAGGAGAGTGATTTTTATGCACCTTAAGAGACTATAGACCTTAGTATCTGGTATAAATTTTAACTTGCTAGGTCCACCTGTTCCTGATAAAAACGGTGGTAACACACACGGACAGACAGACGGACAGGCGAACAAGAGAGTGATCTTATAAGGTTTCCTTTTTTATTTTGAGGTATGGAACCCTAAGCAACATCTAACCGGCATCAAAAGTATTTGCGAATATTACATTTTCTTTTGTACTTCTACTACTACACACATCAATGAGTAGACGTTCAAAATTAACCTATTGATTGTGGTAGGTATTCCATTCGAAATATATCGGGAATTTCATTTCAACATTCTCGGAGCCAAATACCGCTTTACAATAACATGCATGCAACAGAACGTAACCATTTTGTCAGTTTTATTGTTCTACGATTTGACAATACATAGCGTGAAACTGTGAAACGCGCCAATGGTTTTACAACAATACCGTTCGATTTAAAAACGTTCAATGTAGGATTGTAGGTGTATTTATTTTTATGAAAGCGCTTTTGAAATTCCCAGTAAAAAGCTCTAAAAACGTGAATACTTTCAAAGGTGATATGTAGTACATCTTTTTAACAGGTGCTTAGATACGTCATATTTTCCGGAACGTTGGAAGATCACCCGTGTGATTCCCATACCAAAAGGAGGCGATGGAACAGCAGTCGAATCTTTTAGACCAGTAGCGATTCTGTCGACTCCAGCAAAGGTGTTTGAATCTGCCATTCAGCGGGATGTTCAGGCACAGGTAGCTTCGCAACTGTCAGACGCACAACATGGATTCCGACCTGCGCGTAGTACAACCAGCAATCTTCTGAGCGCCATGACATACCTGGTTCCTCATATCGACTCGGGGGTGCAGGTGGACACAGCCTACTTCGATTTTAAGAAGGCATTTGACCTGGTGGATAATGATGTCTTATTATCGAAGTTGGCAAAAGTTGGCTGTACTCCGAAACTGCTCCAATTTTTTGCGATTTATATGAGGGACAGACGACAGTACGTGGAGTTTGGTGGCTGTCGGTCTGAACCTTATTTCACTAGGTCGGGAGTGAGTCAAGGCAGCAATGTCGGGCCATTGCAATTTATTATCATGATCAATGACCTGCCTGAAGTGGTGCAGAATGCCAGATGTCTGCTGTTTGCGGATGACCTCAAATTGCTCCTAGCCATCGAGAACGAGCAAGACTGTCATCGTCTTCAGCAGGACATTGATCGTGTGGTTGAATGGAGTCGGAAAAACAAGTTGCAATTCAACGTTTCTAAATGTTCAATTGTCACATTTACCCGTGCAAGAATACCACTCCACTATAACTACAAACTAGTCGATGCGCCGATGAAAAGAGAGGAAGCAGTGCGAGACCTTGGCGTCCTTATGGACACACAGTTGAGATTCCGGGAACATATTGTGAACATATGTAAAAAGGCATACAAGCGGCTGGGCTTCGTGCTGCGCAGGGCAGCAGCTTTCTCTAATGTCAGGGCTGTTTCGGCATTGTAAGACGCGCTAATTAGGAGCCAGTTAGAGAGTAATGCAGCTGTGTGGGCTCCACATGAGGCGAAATACACTCTTATGTTGGAGCGCATACAAAATAAATATACGCGATACCTGTACTTAAAGCTGTATGGGGTATACCCTCTCTATCCCTTGATGTATCCAACCTTGTTTGTTTTAGGCATGGTGGGATACAACAGGTTGGAAACGAGAAGAGATCTAGCTCTGGCATCGTATGTTCTTGGAGTGTTTAGGGGTAACACAAACAATCCGAGTGTGTTGCAAGAGATAGGTTTGTGTGCGCCCGATGGTTACGTGCAACGTCGTAGGCGACCTGATTTGTTCGCACTGCCGCGCGGTCGAACCAAGCTGGTGGCAAATGCCCCACTCTCGAGAACACTGCGCACACTAAACCTCATTGCGGATAAAATAGATTTGTTCTCATGTTCACTGAGCGAGTTCGCAAAGGTTGCATTACACTTTTTGTGTTATCATTCAAATTGAAATAAATATAAAAATAAAAAGGTTCTTCAGAAAGGTCAGGTACGTAGTACTCGCAACCGGCGTGTGTGTATGACAACATGTATGAATGTAAACGAAGCAAAAGAAGTATGTAAGAATCGTAGCATATGGCGCTCTGTAGTTTCTGCCTACCCCCATGGGAAAAAGGCGTGAGTTTATGTATGTATGTATGTATGTTGAAATAAATAAATAATAATAAATAAATAATTAATTGTATTATATTGAGTGTCTTATTGTGTTGTTTACCATTGTGTATTAATTTGAATTGTATTATATATATATATATATATATATATATATATATATATTTTTTTTTTTTTTAATTGTAATGTTATTTATTGTAATTGAATTGAATTTTATTGTAAATTTATATTATGTTTGTCTACATCTATCGCATTGGATTAAATTCTGTAATGATAGCTGTATGTATGTGTGTTATAAATAAATAAATAAATAAATAAATAAATAATATTATGGTCGGCCGAGAGAGCAATGATAAACTTTGCTTTTGCAGTATTTCCTGACGTTTGGCTTACATATCACAACACACTAGGTACCTATACTCCATCCGATTAGGTAGTTAACAAAAGGTAAACAATTTTGACATGTATTTTTAGTTACTAACATAGTTTAAAAATTAAATGCAGCTGAAAACAAATTTAGATACAACAAAAACGATTACATGATCAATTAAACAATTTGTTTAAACAGTAGTTGTATTTATTTAATAAGCGTTTATGTAAAAAGAAGTTTAGTTAACTACCTACTCGGATGGAGTATAAGTCCTATTTCATCAATATTATACTTTACTTCGAGTGGCTCATAGGTATTTATTTACCTACAGACACTTTAAAAGTCCTTTAGATTTTCAAGATGTATCTCCATGCCGAAAGTGTTTTTAGAAATATTTATGACAAGTCCGGATGTTTGTATTAATCCACAGTAAGCAACATTACAGTAGGTTTGTTTTTTTTTATATTGTTGTTGTTTTGATGATTCATTATTGATCAGCATATTGTTTAAGGCTCTTGTGATACTGGAACTCTTGGTACAAGAGTGTCATCAAGTGTCTTGTGTGTCACAATTAAAATTATAAAAATAACTTAAAACATATTAAAACAGTCTTGTTTTATTATTAAAATCAATTTGTAGTAACATTAGCAATTATTCAAATATTGTGTTAAAGTCATGATGGACCAGCGGTTAAGGCGCCTCTCTCATTCACGAGGTTGTGGTACAAATCCGGGAGACATCACTGTCGTTGGTGAAGGAGAACGTCGCCTACACCTCGATATACAGGGTGGCAGGGACATCGACGCACATCCGCTTACCATGGATTCAGTACATGATTCTGGACCCCCCTGCGTTGAAATTTTTCGTCGGCTTTTCCTTAAATTTTACGTTTTTTTTTGCATTTTTTTTTACTGTAAACTGTATATAAACATTATTTTTACCTATTCCAATGAGATTTTGTAAATTCACTTGTTTCACTTAAACCAGCAATGAAAGTAAAACAGGAAAGGGCTACCTGATCAGCTGTTTTTCTAAAGTTCAAATGCGAGGTCAACACTAGCATAGTAGGTGCCTTCGCTTTTCGCTTTCTACCTAATGCCAACATTCTATTGTCGGCCACAAAGGACGCCACCGCACCGGGCGGCGCGCGGTCTAGTCTGTACGATATTTTTTTAACCAGCCATTTCCGAGATGAATGACCTTCGTAATTTCATTTATGGCATCAGGTGCAACCTTTTCACGACGTTTGTGCGTCGATGTCCCTGCCACCCTGTATAGATCGTCGAATACGCCTTGAGCAAGCATGGTGATCAATGCTCGACATGCTCGTGCCTTCTCTGTATGACAAAAGGCCTTTGCCCTGCAGTGGGACAGTAACAGGCTGGTATTATTATTGTGTTCAATTATTGCGGAGATCCAAAATACTGTAATAATAATAATAAAATATTAAACCATTTATTTCAGGTAACTAAGACCCATAGATAAATACCTTAACCTAAAAATACATACTATTAACACTTTTGTTAGTAAAATCTTATAAAACTATGTTAGTATCATTAATACATTATTCTTTAACATACACCGTTGGTAACTATGAATAAATAAATCTAGCCTATTTATGATTGCTTGTGGTCAAAGCAATCTCTGTGGTCCGAGCAAGTCTGTGAGCAATAATTTACAATCTGTACCTATCTTATTATCTTGAATCGTTATAAAATTGGTGTTTGTTTTATTCGTCGACTTGAAATCAAAATAAACAAAGATAAATTTGAAGCTTTACCATATCTTATTTCTCAACACTCTCATCGGAAATTGGAAACCGAAGCTGAACTTTTCAAATCAAATAGAAATCTTTTTATATCAAATAAAAAGATAATAATATTGTGTATAGCTATAGGATTACTGATTTTCATTGAATTCCGTCTCGAGAGACTTTGTTTCAAAATACCTAAAGTGTTCACTCATACCAAGACCTCGTACAAAAATAAAGTTTCTGTGAAAAACTTGTCTTGGGGTTACTTAAGCCTTTTGTCAATACAGTTAGTACATTTGTACCAAGTGCTACAATAGTAATAGATATGCATTTTCTTTAGCTTATACCACTTCCCTGTCCCATAAGTCACATACGTTTCATGTTGATTGTTTAAGTATTGTGTTTACTTTGTATTAATTACTATTTTTTTTGTTTTACCCCTCAGGTATTTGACATCCACACAGCAGTTGTCCTAGAACCGTCAGGACCTATGATACTCTACCACGTAGACTCTGATGAAGAGGGCCAGTTATACCAAATCAACTTCTGGGTACATGCCGTCGTCATTAAACTGCTACCATGCTGCATACTCACAGTCATAAGCTTATGGCTGATCCGAGAAGTATACAGCGCGAACCAGCACCAGAAGAAAATCAGGGTGTATAACAAATGTCCGACAAATAATAAAGCAGTTAAAAGACAATGTAAAGCAGACAGAAGAACAAATAGAACAACAAAGATGTTAGTAGCAGTTCTACTTCTTTTCCTTGTAACAGAACTACCACAAGGAATATTGGGGTTGCTGAGTGGGTTACTAGGACGATGCTTCTTCAAACGCTGCTACGATCTTTTTGGAGAACTGATGGATGCGTTAGCGCTACTGAACGGAGCAATTAACTTTGTCCTATACTGCTCAATGTCCAGGCAATTTCGGATGACGTTCGGGCAGATGATGTGGCGAGCACACCTGCACCGATGGCCCCCACCAACCGGCTCCCAATCCGATGGACAAAACACGTAAGTAATACGAAAATATTCTGTTTAATAAACATTGTAAGTAGAAAGAATTTATGGAAACAAAAATAGCGGCTAGACAACGTGATTATTTAGAGAGCAGCGGAGTTTCAAGTTCAATTTAGTCGAAGTGGATTTTAAAATAAATATGCTGTCTGTTGTTTCTTCTTAGTATTGTTTAATTTACTCGATATAATTATGTTAGAAGGCACGAGTGATATAATAGTCTGTATGTAATACATAATACATGATATAGCCAGTTAATAAGTTTCATGTCACCGCTTGAATAACGATGCTATTAGGTGTATAAAGAAGATTGATGTTCGACAAAGTGATTCAAGCTAATGAAATTACGGAATTTGTCGTAAACATGAGGTACACGATGATGAGACTACATTTCGTACTTTTGCAGTGTTTATTCAAACGCGAATATAACGACAGTACTAAGCTGTTTTTAGGGTTAAGAAAATAAAGAATTGCTCTTTATATTTACTAATAGAACTGACTTTTGGGTTATCGTATTGTAACGGTGGTTTTTATTAGTAATACAAATCATTTATTTACATAACACAAATTCAGAGTATGTTACAAACCATGTTTTAAGGTGCACTGTGTTATAACCATGTGAGGTGTGCTAATCTATTAGGTACAAACGCCAGCAAGCATATTATTACCGCAAAAATTACCTTTTCGGGGCAGCCGTGAGACAAGCCATTTTTGTTTCTTTTTGTCATTGTGTAATTATGTTTTTACTTTACGTGTATCAAGCTGTTGCCCATAAATGTTTTTCTTTCTTTCTTTTTTCTGTATGAAGGTACACCAGCGTTTAAATATGTTTATTGATATTCTTTCAACTTTATATACATACAGTGTAAGGTTCATGTTCAATTGTATACGTAATTACGCACAGAAATCACGTTTAGGTATTTTTTTTCTATTATAGCGTATTTTAATTTTGCCTTTTTTTCACTTTTCAGGGCGAAGTCATCGATACCCTGAGGAAGGTTTGTACAAGAGAAACATGCCAATGTTTTGCAGCATTTCCTGTAAATACAATATTGTGTTAGGGAACGGCCATGACACTTTAATTAACGAATTTTATAATAGTTTTAGATATAAGTACCTAGTTAGTTTACACAAAATGTGCGGAAAGGAAATGGGAGGCTGTCTCCATACAATTTAATTTATTGAATGGACAAAAATACAAAATTTGGTTTATTAGTTTTACATTTTTATAAGTAAATTAAGTTTTGTCACTCCGTCTGATTTGGTACAGAGCGAACAATGTTTTCATTTAGTTTTAGTTCATGGTACAGACGCCAGCACATCAAGTTACTCCAATGTGTCAAATTTCTTCGATCGTTTTTCAACTTTATGGCAAACAGAATAAGGTTCATATTCAATTGGGGAAATTTGACACATTGGGGTAACTTGATGTGCTGGCGTCTGTACCTTAGAAACTTTCTTTTGTGTTGATTTTAGCTTTACATTTTTTTCCTTTATTACACATTTTCATGTTATTTTTTTGTGTAAGAGGTTATTTAATATAACAGACGGCGTACCGAGTCGTATTAAGGCCTGAGTAAGCGCAGTGTGTTGTGTATGCCTATTGTAAATATAAAGTTGTTTATACTTAAGGGTCCTTTTTCCGAAATTTACGTTTCTAGATCGAGTTGTTTTCAGAGAAATCACCATATTTAAATTCGCAAAAAAATATATAGTACAGATACATGTTTAAACTAGTGACTTTTTTGGTTAAAAACACAATATTTGTCATTTTGCTCGACAAAAAAAAAATCAGAAGTAAAGCAGATTTTGAAAGTATTTTAAGCTGTATGAGACTTGGGGGAACGCAATGTTTATGAAAATTTTACATTTCATTACTTATCAGGTTTAACAGGGATATTATTGGATAGATTTATAATATGGCACTTATTTTTTTCCATATAAAATAAATGCGTGAAAAACGACTCGCGCGCACCGCGCCAGTGCCCTGCCGGACGTCATCGAGGGAGGACCTATGCAATTTTTGCTCGCAACCACATTATTGTCTTCGCACGCGTAATAGTGCCCACTAACCTGCGTAAAAACGTGTTGTATTAGAAGTAATAAAAATGGCAAATAAAAAAAACAAAATTAAGAAAAAAAGGGCATCTGAAGTGAAGAAAATCCAAAAGTGTATTGCGTAAGTACTTATTCTATTAATACGTCACAATATTATTACTTGTGCTTCTTTACACAGACTAGCGAAGTCAGTATGACAAGAATTTTAAATCTTTAATAGGTATTTTTAATGGAAACATTCACCTTTACATATTTTTACATAAACTGACGATCCGAATGGCGCAGCGGTAGTGAGGCCGCCTTACGATCTTAGGGTCCGGGTTCGAATCCCGGTAGGGGTAAATGTTTGTGTGATGAGCATGATCATTATTTTGTTTCCGAGTCATGGATGTTTGTACATAAGAAGTACCTATTTATTTACAACATTAAAAGTATATATGTATTATATCAACTATCTGGTGTCCACGACACAAGCCAACGATATTTATTTATTTACTAGCTGTTGCCCGTGACTTCTTTCGCGTGGAAATTTAAAAGTGTATGAAAAAAAACATGTGTGCAATTCACACGTGGTAGAAGTGAAACCTTCAAAAAGAGCACAAAGACAACCACGAACATAAGAAACACTATACTCGTATAATGCTTCCTATCTCATTTTCTCCCACGTTAAATATTATGAATTTATGTGGCTGTCTCTTTTTACTGTCGCTTTTTCGTTTCATCTACTATCAAATCACAACGATGCTAAAGAAGATGTCACTTAAAAAAAAATAGCCTATTCTCAGACCTACCAAATATACACAAAAATTTGGTCAAGCCGTTTCGGAGGAGTTCGATAACAAACATTGTGACACGAGATTTTTATATTTGTATATGTTATGTATTAGATCTTATTTATAACTCTAGTAATTGTTCGTTTTAATTTGGCTTTTTGAAATTTAGTAATGAAATTTATTCCATTCCAGTGCTCTGAGACCTCGTACCGGAAAAGGTACTTTGATGTCCAAGAAAAGTACCGATGGGCGCTCTAAAGAGGGGCAGTATCCATAAGCACATTATGTACATATTATACAGTATACTAGGACGGAGCAGTTCTACCTGTCCACTACAAGTTTGCCGTTATCTCCCGTCACGCTTTAGCTTTCTTACTTATCACGTGTCTTATGTATCTCATGGCAGTAAATGATTTTTCGTTAAAATTTATTTCAGTGATTTTGAAACCAAATCCCTTTCTGTACTTTAATGACATTCCATTGTATCAGAAGGACTGTGGGTTCGACCCTCTTAGAAGATACTCGCGCCTAGCATTGAGGAATATATCGGTCGATGAAAATGAACCTGGACCTTGCACACGACCACTAAATTTTATAGAATTTTAATTTTTATGCTAGTACCTACCTATATATTTTATTACATTATAATTAATCATATTTGTCTTTCATTATAGTACTCAACAAATCTTCTACCACCATTCTTTAAATTCTATAGAATGATCATCGCCTGCCTTAGGCATATATTCATAACAATATAAGTGTATTAAGGTTTACAGTCAATAGTGCAGCACATCAAGCTATACGTTTTTATTGCAAACTAGCTCTTATTACCCGCACGCCAATATTTGAACTACTGATTTATTTGTACTGTGGCGTGCTCGTCCGCCGCCATAGGTCACCGGAGTTCATATCGCGACGGCTCCTGTGCAACGCTGCCGCAAGCCGACTCAGTGCGTAAAATGCCTAAAGTTTCGGGAAAAGGGGCCCTTAAGATTAGCACTGCAGGCTGTAGTACACCTGCAGTGCTATAAAAATCACCCTGTGAAAGGTGAAGTCAATGCAAATTAAGATGTCATTCCAGGCTAGACTAGGCATTGACGGATCACTTCACTCAAGTTTTCACGGGATGACTTTTACTAAATCGACCGATTGTTGCTGGTAAATAAGAAAACAGAATATAATTTGTAACTTATATAGGGTGACTGGTAATTAGTGACCAATACTTAAACACGTGATTGTACTCATGCAGATAAATAACTTTCCCAAAGAAACTTTTTTTTTATGTGACGCTACTACTAGTAGATTTTGCCCTTCCCGAGGTCAGACTATCAGCTGATCGATCACAGACGCGCGCGCGGGTATTTCAAACAGCGTTTTTGTTGTTACTGTGTTAATAAATTATTGGGAATAAAAAAAAAGTTTCTTTGGGAAAGTTTATTGCAATCATGAATACAATCACGTGTTTAAGTATTGGTCACTAATTACCAGTCACCCTATATATATTATCTACCTTTAGGGGTATGAGAAATAGGGTGTAAAATGCCTCATCCCACATAGAAAAGGGAGGATCCTCCGACCAGACGGGTGTTGTGTCTGGTGGGCTACTTAACTACTGCCCGGCGGTTGTCATCGGGATCTTGTATAAGTTCAATAACGCAGATAACTTTAACATCGCGATGTAGGATGTCAGTCGTTAGTTCGTAAGTGGCGAGATAGATGTCGCTACATATCTATTGGTTTCTGTACTAAATCTTTGAAGTGAATCATTGTGCTTGAGCCGTTGCTGACTATGAGGACTATCCAATATGCATATTGTGTAGAGGTGTTTGTTTCGTAAGCTGCTTCGGTCTATCTATTTCTCATGTAAATAAAATTAAATATCAACTGTATTATTTATAAAAAAAAACATTACGGCTCGAGCGGTTTTTTTTATTTGGTTTTATTGTATCGGTAATATTGTCATGTCGGAGCTCGCATGAAAGATTTATGTTCTTTAAATCCATGGGAATACTTTAAAATATGGATGGTAGGTACCTGCTTTTGTATGAAAATAAAAGAAAAACCGGAATTTTGACCGTGTACAATCAAAATCAAAAGAAGAATGAAAGAAAATACTTTATTTGGACGCACAGAATATAAAACAAAAGAACAACAAGACAAAAATAAAAAATGTAATAAAAACACGAAGGTGCGAGACCAAAAAGGTCCCTCTCAGCATTAGCTGCGACATTTAAAAGTATAAATATCACAGCGCAAAAGCAATTAATTTTGATTTCGCACCTTCGCACGGTCAAAATCGCGGTTTTTAAAGTCAGGTCGCAATCGAAATAAATTATAAAATTGTATTCTGTTTTAGTACGCTTCAGTGAGGAACGATGTTAATGCGTTGGTATTGCGTGCTTGATCATATTTTTAAACGATTCTAGTCTCGCTTCCACTTGCACAAATTTTGTTAGGTATCTAGAAAAATGTGTTTATAAATTTGTAGCCAGTATACTTAAGTATTTAATTTGTAAGAGCCTTTAAAACTCCCTTTTGTTCATTAGATGTTTGTGGAAATAATAAAACTAAAAACAAAACATCTAATATAAGGTAAACTTTTGGGACTTCCATAAAAATCTTTCATGAATGTGTAATTTTTAAATGCACCTATATTCTATAACTCAACATCGAATAAGAAATGTAAAAAATAGTATAATATGTTAATATAAAATGTCTAAACATTATAAATGGATGGTCACACGGTGAAAGTATTAGAAACAATGTTATTATAAGTAAAAAGGTGAAGAAAGGTTACCTTAACAACATTCGATCCTCAAAAACGGCACACAGTGTGGCTAGTTAGCCACATTTTAACGTGTCGCTTGCTGAGCGCTTATAACCTATCTACACCTTTTACTTATAATGTAATTGATTAGAAATATAACTAAGTCACCTTGTATGAACGCAAACGAAGCAAAAGAAGTAAATGTAAGAATCGTAGCCGATAGCGCTCCGTAGTTTCTGCCTACCCGTCAAGCCCTTAGTTTATGTAGGTATGCATGTTATCTTAAAAAAAAAGTATTAAAAAAACCGGCCAAGAGCGTGTCGGGCCACGCTCAGTGTAGGGTTCCGTAGTTTCCCGTCCGTCACAATAAGTGTTCAAAATGCTTTCTTAAACGATTATACTACAAACATAGTCCAGAAATTATTTTGTACAACTTTTTGTCTTTTTTGTACAAAAACTGTTGTTTCCATCCAAGTTCAAAATGATTTTCCTAGAAAGTCCTCATAAAGTTCTACTTTTCAGATTTTTTTCATATTTTCTAAACTTATTGTTCAAAAGTTAGAGACACATTGTTTTTTACTTTTGGAGCGATTATTTCCGAATTTATTGACATTATCAAAAAATGATTTTAGTGAACACCTAATCCAATTTTTATTTTACCAGTTTGTTGGCGTGATTGATACACATATTGGTACCAAATTTCAGTTTTCTAGTGCAAACTGTCACAGAGATTAAGCGAGGACGAACGGACGGACATACAGACATGGCGATACTATAAGGGTTCCTAGTTGACTACGGAACCCTGAGAAAGAAAAAGACAAAGAAAGATAAAGTTAAAATATGAGTAGAAGAGTAATCTTTCAGGTACATAATGAAGCTAACGGGAGCACCAGGACGTTTTAAGTTCCTTTTTTTTGGCATAAAAAACTGCAGTGACCCCACGCGAGTAATTGAGGGTTTAAGCATACAATACAAACCTGAAAAAATTACGTGAATTATTACAACTTAGGTATATTCCTTTAGAATATCAAAAAAATAAATTCGTGTTATAAGCACGAGTTTACTGCCACAAAACAAAACATTAAGCCTGTATTCCCTGAAGGATTAGGTAGGAGTGTCTGTCCAGTATTCCCTGAAAGATTAGGTAGGAGTGTCCAGTATTCCCACATTTTCGCCAGTTAAGTTGAAGTCACATGTGTTTGAGAGAGTATATTCTCATCAACGGGGCGCATACACCCACACACATACTCGTACATATTTTTTAAAAACTATATTTATAAGACTTTTTAAAAACAACACTTGTTTAAGCTCATTGAAAGTGGCGCTCATGTAGACGAATCTACCCCATGCATAGCGCCACGTGACAGTACCTTCTAAGAAAGAAGAATCTTGACACTACACGCCACTTCTTAGTTCCGTTGTCTAACAAAAGAGGGCGCTATAATATGAAAATTTATTTGTTTTTGACTGTTTTATTTTTAAACTAAAATACGATGTTGATTTTATTCCTTCGCACACTGCAGTCTTGCAAGATTAGTAGAGTAATTTCAAAAAAATGTACTATTCTTCTGTACTTGGCTTTATATGTCTACAACTTATTTGGAAATGATTGTGTTCAAAAATGCTAAATATATTGTACAAAATATTAAGCATTTATGTGTATATTATGGATCTAATCTGTCTCAAATGTACCCTATGTACACTGTACAGACGCCAGCACATCAAGTTACCCCAATGTGTCAAATTTTCCTAATTAAATATGAACCTTATGCTGTTTGACATAAAGTTGAAAAACGATCAACGATATTTGACACATTGGAGTAACTTGATGTGCTGGAGTCTGTACAAAACACAGTCAAAATAATTAAAAAAAAATAGTTTAATTAAATTATAATAATGTAGGTATTCTAGTCACTAAACTGTATCTAAAATTAAAATACCATAGCATATAAATATTATATATAAGTAAAGAATATAATATATATATATATATATATATATATATGCGTTTCTCTTGTACATGCAAAATCAAAATTGTCTTAAAATAATAATTATTATAAACTGTAAAAGTTCGCTTTTGAAGCATTCGCCATTTAGTCATTCTCGTAAAGTAAAGTTTGTACATATCCTTTTTTAAATAAAGTTTTAATGTGAGTTTTGATATTTTATGACCTTTAGATAAGTATTTGAGGGAGTTTAGGCTAAATAATTACAGCGGCATGGGGCGATCAAAGGTTAAACTTAGCTGACCGAGGTCCGTCCGTGGATGGGTAACAACATATTATTTAGACCTCTCCGTGCCTCGGAACGAACGTTAAGCCGTTGTCCCGGCTGTCATTTGCAGATTTTTACAGCTGTTACGAGCAGTTAGAATCCTGAAAGTTAGACAACCAGTTTAACAACAATTCCACCAAGCCTTTTTCATCATCGGACCACCAGACGTACGTCACTGCGCCACCGGTACATGATAGACATTCTATCCATACGTATCTACTAAACGTTTTGGGAACACATTCATTGTGCGTAGGTATTGCTAAGGAGTGGAATTTCCTGCCGGAGACGGTGTTTCCTGATAGCTACAACCTAGGGGCTTTAAGTCAAGAATGAACCGGTTGCTTCTTGCCAAGCGTGCTTCATCGTTGACCACATCATCGCTTACCATCAGGTGAGATAGTGGTCAAAGGCGTGTCAATAATAATAAAATATAAAAAAAAAACAAAAGGGTACCCAGTCTCTGGGCTTTAAGTGACCAAGCTGAAGACAGCTAGGGCGCTGTGGCGCTCATTAGGGCAGGCCTATGTCCAGCAGTGGACTACTGTGGGCTGCTGATGATGATGATTGTATGCCAACAAGCTGAGTATGAAAAATAAACAAGAGCTGAGTATAATATAATTTAATTTAGGTTTCTTCTAGGCAGGAATAGGCTCTTAATAAACTAGTACGCTTCACCATCACTGATTGCAACACTGCTTACCATCAGGTGGGATTGCAGTCAAGCGCTGGTCTATAATATTATTACAAAAAATAAAATAATGATTTACCCTATACTTAGACTACTATAGAGAATAAAGCCCTTAAATAATCGCCAGGCGTAATAATTGAATTAATCCTTAATTAACAAAATTTGTTTAAAATATACACTTAATTAGAAAGTACGAGTTCTTCAATTCCTTTAGATACTCTCAAATTAATTACAATGTTTATTAACGTTACCTTTACAAAAACCGGTGGCACGTGTAACAAATTAATGTTGATTTATTAACAACACACATGCCGGAGATTCGGTCAATTAACAATCGCAAGCCGCTTGATTGCGTAAAGCTTTCATACCAAAATTCACAGTATACGCGAATACTACGACCACAAATTCCAGGAAAAAATATTAAGTAACTATCGCAATGCTAGAACTCAGTGATTTTGTTACCGAGGTTATTACTTATTTGTGAACTAGCTGTGCCTAGCGCATTTGCTCACTCTTATGGGACATAGCTTGGTTTTCAATATACAATGACCTTCCTCAAGAATTAGGCTACTAAATTCAAAACGAATTTATCAAATTCGTCTAGCAGTTCCAAAGATTACCGCCATCAAGCAAACTCTTCAGTTTAATTATGTTAGAAGGTAACTAGTGGACCCGACAGACGTTGTCCTGCCCGGGACGTGGGCTTTGAAACCGTTCGCAGCGCCATCTACTATCAGTTACAAGTTTGAACCTAAACCATTCAGAAACCCACACATAAACAACAAAAAAGAATTATCCAATTTGGTGTAGTCGTTCGGTAGTTATATGCGGTGCATTTCGGCTATTCATTTTTATTTATAAAGATAGATTTAAACAGGACAGTGGTGACCAGTGGTAACGGCCTCAACTTTCTAGTTGTTCAAACCCAGACAAGCGCCTTACTTTGTGTTAATTATTTCATCACCACTGCGCTCAAAACGGTTAAGGAAAAAATAGTAAAGAAGCCGCCATCCAACCAAACCAACCAAAACTTCGAAAAACTGACGTGAACTCTACTAACCCGCACTGGGCCTGCGTGGTATGTTATGGCCCAACCCTTTCACAGACAAGAGGCCTGTGTCCCGGAACATTATAGGTTAAACAAGTTTTATAGGTATAAACCCGTTGCATTGAAAATTAAAGAAATTTAAAATACTATACACGGTGGTTTTTTAATCGTCTGACAAATTTTCACAGGGTGTTCTACCCATGAATATGAACAACATGAAACAGCCGATTTGTTTTTTCTTGATTTCCGAGTTGGTCCCATAGTAAAAGTTGTTCATATTCATGGGTAAAACATCCTGTGAAAATAGGTCAGACGATTTAAAAATCACCGTGTATAGCATCTTAAATTTCTTTGATTTTCAATGCAACGAGTTTATACCTATCAAACTTGTTTAACTTATAATGTTTTGGGACACAGGCTTCTTGTCTGTGAAAGGGTTGGGCCATAACATACCACACATATTCATGGGTAGAGGACATGAGAGGAAAAAGTATCTATAGAGAAACTGTGATTCCATGCCACAGTAACGCCATCTAGAATTATAATTATAGTTATATTGGAGCGACAGCGTAACCTACTAAATTAAACGCATAGACTTAGTATCGTGTGAAAATTTTGTTCATGATGTCACTCACGTGTATAGTAAATATTGAATGACTTTGGATAAAATTTTCACACGATACTAAGTCTATGCGTTTAATTTAGTAGGTTACGCTGTCGCTCCTGATGCCGCAGTTGATGAAGCCAGAGAATAAATAAATAATAAATCTTTATTACACAAGAAATGGTTACAAAAAGAAGAAGTGTGGCTATCCTCGCAAATTTAAAGGTTTTTAGTACATAGGTATCAAATTTTTAATGAAATAATTTCTGCAATATATTGGTTTCTCGTAAGTATTCCAGAAATTTGAGGGGGATAAAGATTTTATCAAAAGTTCAACAGCAGTAGTTTTTGTTTACAGAGCGGGGAAAGTTGTATGTATCGGGTGGTAAAAAAAAACTGCTACCGGAGCTTAAGCTCGCAAACCCACACTCCGGTATTTTTAAGTATAAACCCGATCCACCCCGACCCGAGAAGTACCCGTTAAAGTTGTACATTTATTAATTACTATAGCGATTTACTCGCGAATTCGACCACATGCATTACGTACTTATCGGTACATCGGTCCACCGATCTTAGTTTTGAAAATAAAATATAGCCTAAGACACGCACAAATAATGTGGCTTTCTATTGGTAGGTACCTACAAGCTTTTAAGAACTGGTTCCATAAGATTCAGAGATTTCCTCCTAGAAGCTCATGATCCCGCCCACTGGGCTAGGCATGGCTGGAGATATTATATCCATGAGGAGAGGCCACTCAGTCAATTTGGTCCAACCTCCAAGCATGGTGACATGGGTGGATAAACTATTCTCGGTGGACAAACCAGGGGAAACGCTTGTCCCCGAAATGATTGCCATTATAAGAAAACTTTTATTAAATTACAAAACAGTCGAGAATATCGACGTAAACCAAAGTACCTACTATCATCGTTTTTTTACATCTGTGCTGGCCGGGTATTTATTTTGTTTTGTTGTCATCATAATTTATTATCTAAGTCATATTACACGTAAATAATATCATAATGAGTGCTATAAAGAATGTACGTATTTATTATTGTGTTTTTACTATTGACTAATTGAATATTGTTATACTGTCGACTATTATTTAATTTTTCAGGCCGCGCCGGTGTATTTTTCGCTCGATTTTCTCCCTTTTCGAAGACAACACTATGCTCCAGTAAGCACGAGACATTTTGATATTACAATTAATTATATCTTTTCTAAGAATATACTTAAACCCGCCATCTAAAGACGAAGACAAATTTCTCTCTTTGTTATGTCAAAATATCTGTAATTTTTCTCTTCCACTAGTCGCCATGCTATAGGCGGGTAGTATCCACGTCTAATGTCAAAAAGTGATAAAATTCTCTTAAGTTTCCCCCTGTTGCCGTGCTTTGTCAGGTGGATAAAATAATTTTATCGCTTGTCAGTGGAAATAACCGGTGGACATTTTTTTTATCCCCAACCCATGGTATAGCCCTGCAGGGTTATCTCCTGTGTCGTAGGTGTTGCTGCTCCTGTTTACAAACATTTAAACTCACATACACAAACAGCCAGACCCGGAGCCCTGCAGTTACTCGCTAAGGGTCTACGTGGTTCCTAATGCATCGCTAGACTTTCATTAACAGGGACACACGAGCGAGCAACACATGCCCATGCCTAACTTGCGGTTTACTCGCTGCAATTCCGAAATAGAAATACAGTAGTACAACACGCGCTGACATGACACGAAAAACTCGTATTTTTAGTATTAAAACGATCGGACTGGATTCAAAAGTAAAATATAAAATTATTGAGTTTTTGCAACAAATGCTTATCATTCGTAATTATTCGTGAATCGTAATGGAAACTTTGGTAACTGTTGTTTTATTGGAATGAATCACTTTAAATGAAATTGAATTTGCACTTAATCGTCCAGTTTTTGTCTACCACCCATGGTAGACAAAAACTGGACGACCGACAAAAACTGGTCTGGAAAATACTTTTGTCAGTACTTACTGGTAGTTTATGTTCCTGTTTTTATTGCTTCACTTTTTCTGATATAACTGTTCCCTGCCAAAATGTGTCACTATTAAACTTTTATTTGTGATTTGTAGGTCTGAAATTGTTAAAAGTTTAGAAGTTGTAATATACATATAACATATTTCACGAAATGCGTTTAGCTGGATTGAAACAAATTGCCTGCTGCGGTCTCTGTCGGACGGGACCGATTATAATTTAGGTGTTTTTAGTGCGCTTCATCATAATTGATTGCATCACTGCTTACCATCAGGTGGTATAGCAGTCAAGCACTAGTTTATATTATTTAAAAAAAGAAAAAAAAAGATCAACCGAAAATGCTAAAGATTCTTTGAGGCAGTTTCGGCACTAAGAATAAGTGGCAAGATCGAAGAGACATAAAGTCCTAACACTTCAGTTTGTCCAATGTTATATTTCACTTATTGTGGATCTCTATTTAAAACAACATTTCGATTAGTTGAGATAGAATAACGTATGAGTACCTACCTATGACTCAAGCAATTATTTCTTTAAAGAAAATGATGTAGAAACTTAACGCTCAACTAAACCAAGTTTTCACTGGGATTTTTTTACAGAATGGCACTACAGATCTTCTCCGCACCCATTCAATTTAATCCAATCCCAATACAAATGTCGGCTCTCTGGTTGTTGGTATGTAGGTCGTCCAATCACCGCAGCTTATTTGAGATTTGACATTGGGTTTACTGATCCTGCTTGATCTTGAGCCTTCAGAAACTTCGAGTTATTTTTATGGACAAACCTCAGTAGGTACTTTTTGGTTTGGTTTTTTGTTAAATTGTAACGGTATTATCGAAGTGACTGTTATTTGTGTTCACGTACCTATATCATATCCTATATTTTCCTCCACAACACTTAACTATATAGGGTGACTGGTAATTAGTGACCGATACTAAAACACGTGATTGTACTCATGAACACAAATAACTTTCCCAAAGAAACTTTTTTTTTACACAATTAGATAGTAGATTTTGCCATTCCCGAGGTCAGACAATCAGCTGATCGATCACAGGCGCGCGCGCGGGAATTTCATACAGCGTTTTTGTTATTTGATTGTGTTATAACTTATTGTGTAAAAAAAAGTTTCTTTGGGAAAGTTTATTGAAATCATTTATACAATCACGTGTTTAAGTATCGGTCACTAATTACCAGTCACCCTATATATTATTATAATGCGAATGTGAATTTGGTTGTTACCAAAGAGATTTAAGATATAAGAGGACATTCAAAGAAATGTCATAGAAAAACTGTGATCCCTTGTCTTAGTAACGCCATCTAGAATAATATAGAAATATAGGAGCGGCAGTGGGCCGTATTAAATTAAACTCATAGACATGTCCACCAGGGGGTCGAGTCTGCTATTTGCAATCGTGTCTCAATGACCCCCTTGGTTGTTACGCTTTTACGCCTTTTAATTTACGGCTTAACTGATATGAATCAAAGGCACACCGATAGAGATATAAGTATAATCACCTGGGCTAAGACGTAGCAAACTTTTAACTCCCTTTTTTTCTCCCGTGTGTAAGTTTTACAAAATATTCAACCTTACCATGGGCTTAAGCCGTTATGACTGGACTGTTGGTCTAGTCGTTAGTGGGCGTGACTACTATGATGAAAGTTGTGGGTTCGATTCCCACCCAGGACAAATGTTTGTGATGAGACTATTTGTTCTGTGTCTGGCTGTAATTTATCTATTATAAGTTTGTTTATAGAAATATATTGTAGGTAAGTATGTATATCAGTCTTTTAGTACCCATAACACAAGTGCTGCCAAGCTTGGGACTAGATGGCGTTGTGTGAAAGTTGTGGTACTTATAAGCATTTTTATTTATTTATATGCTATTCATTTGTAAGTACACTATCATCATCAGTTTAACCTTCCATAATTTATTATACTTCCTTTCCCTAATGTTAAAGACGTTGACGCCGACCTCTTTGCATATTTTAGGCGTCATCAAGTCTTAAAAGTGCTTAAGATTTCGCTTCGATGTCTAGAAGCCGGATCTACGACAGTGGTAAGGCAAATTGTTTTATGCGCCGTTTTTTGAAACCTGGCTAAAACTTAGAAAAAAAATCGCAGATTCCAAATTTGTATAGCCAAACAAGCGATACAGCATGATAGGAAGTTGCTGTTAGGTACACATTAACTTAGCCAATAAAAAAAAAAGAAATATAAATTTGTTACTTTCAAGAGTAGGTAATATTTCACAAATGGATCTCTTCTAGTACAAAATTATGGTCACAGACCCGCAATATTTTTAAAAGACCTATTTAACGACATCCCATCACGTGCAGAAAAAATATTCTACTAAACGTGAGAAAGAGATACCCAAAAAATATATTATTTAAGATATTTTTTTACCATATCGACGGCAAGGTGTAAGTATGCGAGTTCTTTGTTGGAACACTAAAAAACGCGAAATACATACCTAATAAAATCGAGAACACACACACACCTTCGCATAACTGCCATCCGGAAACACCAAAAATAAAAATACTTGGTACCTATCACAAAATAAACGCTGCGTAGTTTTCAATTGGTTAAGCTAGGATCTGCCTACTTCAGATTTGATTCAGGTAAGATTCTTTATTTCAAATTATAATTGATCGAACACTATTATTTCACTATTATTTAACCTTCTAAAATCAAACAGTCTTCCGGATTGCGAATAAAAGCACATTGTATCTTAAAAAATATTTAACTTAAAATGTTCAAATACCATAATCCATAGGTACAAATTATGATTTAAGCCAATAACAATACCCATTAGGTACTTACACTTGGCTATGGCATTAAGTCCGTCTCTGGACATTAAATAAATAAACAAACATCTCATATATTATGTTAAATTACATCCCTTAATTTTGTTTGTTCAAAATTAGTGATGGCACCAAACGTGTAACAGAGGGATGTTACACGTTTGGTGCCATCACTAATTATATTATTTAATATTACACCATTGTTAGCCGAAACATAATTCACTTTTCTCCATAATTGTATCAATGTATGCGGGTATATTACTGAGTTCATCGTCGTCCAAATTAATCATCTTGGGGAGCGCTGACACTCCGAGAAGGTGTCGCAAGTCGCAGCAGACCCCGTAGAAGATGGCGACTGAACGAGCTGGACTACACAAACTACCAGTGGTTTACTTTAGGCCTGGACTGAAATAGCTAGAAGTTATGGAGAGAGTCTTCGTCCAGCAGTGGAATGATACAGGCTAACAGTATCCTAAAACAATCTGGACAGATGCAGTCCAACTGGACGAAATTATAAAGGTCCTGTTTCTGGCATTTGACTTCGGATCCCTAAAAACCATTCACGATTCTTAAGTAGCGTGTTCTGTGTAAACAACAGTGGAATGCTTTTGATTAAAAACTCCTTAAACGATGAACATTTAAGAGAAATTTGAGGAAATCGCTCTCTTTTAAACTCGTCAGCTCTTGGCCTATTACCATGTTCATTCAGACGAAATAAGGGTCCTACATACTCACACCACACCCCACACCCACGAGTAGCTACTACAGCCAGATATTGGAGACTGTGTAAACACTGGCTGTGAATATTTTTTTACCTTGCTTTTTCACGACAAACGGGATAGTTTTTCTGACCTACTTTACATATTCGCTCTTTGACGGTGAATTTTTGTCAAAAAAGGTGAAATAAAACTGTTGAAAGTCCAAATAACTACAATGAGCGATTTTCAAAATTCTTTTTTTATTTGATAGGGTTATACTACTACCAGCTTGGTCCCATTTGTATCAAAACCCCGATCTGATGATGGGATCCTCGAGGAATTGAGGGAACTCCTCAAATAATTTAGGTGCACACGTACCGATTTTTGCATTTTTAGTAACTTATCTCGCACGTTCATTTGGAAAGTATAATTTGATGAAGAAAAACTGATGAAAGACAGGCAACGGAACTCTTCAACGCATAAAAGCAAATTATTCGCGATCGCCACAGTCAGTTGTCTATGCAGAGTTTTTGTATTTCCATAACATAAAATTACGCCTGTCTATTTTAAATGGGGCCCGGCAGAGATGTACAGATTAATGTTTAGAAAGAACTTCTTTAGCAATTGTTAACCGATTTCAGTGATTCTTTCAAGTTTTAAAAGACTTTCTTTACGTACGAAGAAACTAAAAATTGCAAAATAAAAACTTTTTACAAAAAAAAACAACCGACTGGCTTTGGTGGTTTTCTTTCATTCATTATTAGCCACCGACTTCTGAAACTGGAGTTATTTTTCACCTGTTAGTGGTTTTTATAAGAAGTCGGTTGTTTTTGTTTTGTAAATAAGTTTATTTCCAACCATATTAGACTCGGCAGTTTTACCGACGATACTGTTTTTCAGAATCACTACTGGATTTTACTACCGGTAACGACAATCAAAGATCTGTAAATGGCAGCCGGGACCAACGGCTTAACGTGCTTTCCGAGGTGCGTAAGTGTCTCGGTATATTACTACTTAATACACAAATAGTAAGTAGTAGTTACTCTTGCAAGCGCAGCGTAGGACGTCCACCCGCAAGGTGGACAGACGACCTCATTAAGGCCGCGGGAACGCGCTGGATGCGAGCCGCTTTCAACCGGTCTTATTGGAGATCTATAGGGGAGACTTATTTCCAGCAGTGGACTTCCTATGGCTGAAATGATGATGATGATGATGAGTCACTCTTCTCGGACCGATCTCTGCAATAGTATATACCTTTGTTCGACTCGTGTGGCTTGGCCAAATGAGACATTAAACAGTGGTACCTAATACTATAATAGGCCGCAAGTCGATGAGAGGCCAGTTTACCAATTATTTTATTGGAACTGCCACTTCTGTGTGGTCTCACGCGATATCGTCACACGATGCTGTACAAGTGTACACATTTTATTGTTACCAATACCACCTGGCTCGGTACGTTTTAATTCAACAACCAAGTGAGTCAGTGAACACCGTGACTCCAGCGCTATTGCGGAACTTAACTTAACTTTTTATTCTAACTATTTGTTCTAAGTACGTAGACAGTGTACTTTACATTTAAATTCACCCCATTTAGTTGAAATGCGCAGCTCTTAGTGCCAACTGAGTAACACCAACTCTGTACCACTTGAATTTTTAACACGATACGGCTTATGTAATCGTATTGTTTGTTTATTCTTTTTAATCAGGCAATGTTGGTACGGTTTCGTTCCAAAAATAAATGTCGTGACGGCCTTTCATGTACATACGATATTGTGGATTGAAGCCTTTCAATATAGTGTTTTATAAGTTTTTCTTAGACTTTGTTTTACATCGGTAAATGAAAAATGTCCGGCCGGAGATTCAGTTAAAATCACTGTTGATGCCTAGCGTGTGGAATTCGGAATTAATTTTATATTATATTTTGTTTTTTCTTTTGTACTTTCGCCTGAAATAGTATTACGTCGACGTTAGTCGCTGACGTTCGGCCGTTTACCGATTTATATAAGCTCGCGCTCGTAGACAGTCATTGCTAAACTATACAATACACATTACTTTAACGTCATCGTCGAGTAACCGACGGTGTATGCGATCGACGTCAGCATAACAAATTTCCAGCAGGAGTCAGACAAGGTATTCAGACCGTCTCGAGGCCTTGATTTCAATTAAACAATTAGTTGATACTTAAACAATCGGTACACAACATAAATATTATGTGCAGAACATGCATATTTAGGATCAATATAGGTGAACGCCTCTTGTATGTACAGGTTTTGTATTTAATATCGTTGATCAATCAACTCAATCTAGCACAGTCTATTGTTGTTGGACATAGGCGGCTTCGAAATTGCGCCACAAGACCCGGTTCTTTGTCTCACGCATCCGGTTGATCCCAAACGCCCTTTTGTCGCTTGTCTCTTCAATCAATCAGCCACAATGTAACAATGATAGTCTCCGATATTTGGGGACTTATACCAACATAATATAACTCCACATAACTACTCGTAGTTATTGAACAAAATGAGTATAGAGCCAACATTAAATTGGACTAGTTCCACGAATAAATTTGTTAGTGAGCCTAAAGTTTGCACAATATAAGCTGTAGAACTAACCACGAACCTAGTTACCTACAGCTGAATTTTAAACCATTGCCTTTAGTTTTATTATTATTATCATTTTTATGCGCTGATATTTCTCGGAACCCTTTGGTTCCGGACCTTTCAAAGGCGTACGAGGAGCCTAAGCCAACTCGCAGAGGCCCTTAGTCGTTTTTAATGCAGCAAGGCACCAATCGCAGATTTTCCCTGTATGCATTATGCAAATGCACCCTAGGAAAACCTACGCCTAGTGCAGGACAATTGTAGACTAAAACAACAAATGTATTGGGCTATAGGTTAGGGGTGGATAAGGTGAACTTGTTACCTAGTAAGTACTATGGAAGGACTATGGCCCCTGCCTCATCAGTGCTTTATAAATACACGAATAAAATGGCAGGGGGCGACTTGCACACTCAATAATGGGCCCTCTGAAACGGCCGCCAGCATATAGTGACATAGCGACAAGAGAGCAACATAACCTGAGGTGCTTGAGGAGTGGAGAGGCATTCCACGGCTATCAGGACAATCCCGGAAGTACGGTCAAGATCCCTACCAGCACCTTACTGGAATGCTTACTTCCTCCGAGCACGTTTGCTCTTGCGAATCTCCACTCTACCCGGCCAACTAAGGCAAGAAAGAGGTTGAAGCTCCATTCCTAGTCAGAGTTCACTCTATGGCCGGCCAATAATATATAACCAGGGTAGCTTGTGGCAAGCTGTTAGGTAGTAGCGACCCCACGGACACAATCTCCCGAGAGAAATCTTGTTCCTCATCTCTGGCTTGCCTTTATTGGCTGGCCAGAGTAAACTCTTACGAGGAACGGAGCTCCCCCCTCTTTCTTGCCTAAGTTATCTGGCTAGAGTGGAGATTCGCAAAAGCAAACGAGCTTAACAGAAGGAAGCATTTCAGTAAGGTGCTGGTAGGGATCGTGAGTTCGTGACTCAATAGATTTATGTTTGAGTTACAAAATAAGAGTAGACTTGTCCAAAGTTAATTATTCTAGCGCCTTCAGTTGACAATTAAGTTTGACGCTCATCGTTAGCTTTCTTTGCGAACTTATTATTTTTAACAAGAGAAGGAAAATTATTCAGTCTCTTGAAAAAAATCAAATAAGTAAGAAAACGAAGGTAGGTAGGTACTTGTCAAGCATTATTTCATAAAAACTAAAAAAAATGATTTAATTTTCTTTTTACTTTTAGAATCTTTTCCATTGTTTCTTCTGGTGAATCTTTGCCTTTTATTTTTAAAGCAAGTGATAAGTCATTATTATGTATAAACAGCACGAGTACCTATGTACGCAAACAACAAGAAAATCCAATGACGTATTATTATATAAACAGAAGCATCATGCAAGAACATCACGATCGATCACGGCACCCGAAAATAGCGAAAAAATAAAAAAATGCAATCGGTAGCTAGATGGGTTACCTACTTACACACAAAGAAAGAGAAAGAGAATCAAATGTCATCTACGGAATACCTGTTGTTAAGAAAGAGATAAGTGTATTTATTTTGTTCATTTAACATTAATGTCACGTACAGCCGCGGAACTGGTTTCGACCCTCTCCGGTCAGTGGGTAGTCTTAGGGGCGCCGAAGCCTCCTTCATACTAGGTGAACCTTTGTTTTTTTTTTTAGGGAGGAGGGGTCTGTCAGCCGCACCGGGGGTCACGGGAACAGAAGATACTTCCGCGACCCCCGATCATACTGGGTGAACCTAGTCCAACTGCGTATAAATACTGGATCAAAATACTTATTTAACCTGATCCACGAAGTACGCATTTTAGACCGGTATGCTTAGTCTGCGTGCCACTGATACGGCTCGTACGAATGAATTGTAATCTTACCTTCAGAGTACTGGTGACGACAGCGGAGGCGAATCTTCTCACTAACATGACGGCAGCATCATGTTTTCTTCTTTTCTTTACCACTAACCACAGCACTAACACACACTGCACAGTCGCACACAACAACAACAGTAAGGTAAGTACCATCTTACTTAATTTATTTCAGTCAGTACCTACATCAATACCTGAGTCATTTCTTAAAGTCTTACTGGCACCACTATACCATTGTAGTTTATTCACCTGTCACTGCACAAACGTAAATGTAATAAATAAAATTATTAAATATTTACTTTACTATTATTTTTTCTACTTTTTTAATTATTACCACCACGCTCTTCAGTTGCTCCTGCGTATTTTTATTTTATATGTTTGACATTTTTACATAGATAATCCATGAAACCGTCCATAGACCACAATAGTCTAGGAAATTAAATAAACTGGGGAACTACGAAAAAAATATATACCTACGCCCAAAGATATATTATTATAAGTAAAAAGGTGTAGATAGGTTATAGGCGCTCAGCAAGCGACACGTTAAAATTTGGCTAACTAGCCACACTTTACCTCAGTGTCGCGTCGCGCCGTCAACGGACGCGTGCGTCCGTTAATGTGCCGATTTTGAAAATCGAATGTTGTGTAGGTATCTACACCTTGTTATTTATAATATCATTGCCTACGCCAAATTCCTTAAATACTATTTCATTCAATTAAAAATAACAGTAATATTAGGTAAAACCCCGTTTCAAACACTCTGTCACCCTTTAAAAAAAAATAAAAAAAATCTATAATAAAATACTTAATATCTATCTTGATTCTTTAACAAAATTTTCCTTCTTATAATTAGTTGTTGGAGTCTCTTTTAATCATGTAAATATGCCTGTGTCAGTAGGCTCCGCTCTTCCTTAACGTATTAACAGCATAGCAAGAGACATGTAAACATAAGTTTTGTATTTTAATTATTTAGTGGGTAAGTAAATTTAGTGGGTACGTATTTATTTATTATTAGCCTAAAGTGTTGTGGTGGTGTTGTTAACACACTCTAAATAACAGGTTCAGGATTAATAAACAATAAATTACTTAAACAACCATTGCATTGGAATGAAGTTAAGTCAAAAATGGCCACACACGTAGATAATTTGATTTTCATCCCACCATCTCGGAAAGAGTATTTTTAATCTTCAATATCTGAGTGGAAAAGTCGTTTTTATTCATTTTCAATATCTGAGTGGAAAAGCCGTTTTTATTCTTTATAGGATAAAGTAAATTGAATTTAGAACATCGTGTGCACTAAGTTTGTGAATTAAAAAAAACATTAAACCTATTTACTGCTACCTCTATGGTGCCGAATATATCATACATCTTTTTTTTTATTTGTTAAAAACTCAGACTCGGAACCTTCTTGGTGTTCTTTTTTCAATTTGCTTTGTACGCGGTTCTTTACGCGGCATTTTTTCACGTCATTGTTAAACCTTAAATTAAAAACAAGAAACTTGAAAACAAGCGAAAAAACTAAAATGAGTGATTCTAGCGGCGAGGAAGTTTGTTTGACGCCAACAGAATTGACTGAAACTGTTAATAATGCGCAAATGAGCTTTCTCCCTCAACAATCACGCGAGAAGTATTTAAAACAGTAGGTACAATATGTTCAACACGTGGCGACTAGCAAAAGGAGCCAAAACTTTCTCAGAAAACCATTTTTTTTGCATTTAGTTATTTCCTCGCTGAGGTGGAATGAAAAGTTACGTGTTGCACTCGAGTGCAAAGATTTTTCACCTCGTGCTCTTTTGATTCCCTCGCTAACGCTCAGGATTCTAATTTTGAATCACTCGCTGCGCTCGTGATTCAATTTTTAACCGACTTTCAAAAAAGGAGGAGGTTCTATGTTCGTGTGTATGTATTTTTTTTTTTTTTTTTTTTTTTTATGTATGTTACCTGATTTCTGCGCCATTTGTGGACCGATTCTCAAAATTCTTTTTTTGTTTGAAAGAGTATACTCCTGAGGTGGTCCCATTTTAATTTGGTGAAGATCTGGTGCTGATCTTCGGAGATATACAACGGAACTCTTCAAAAATAGACGGCAAATCTGTCGTGATTGCTGGAATCGCTTGGATGTTTATTGTTTATACAACATCATGACGTATCATCACGCCTGTATGCTCTGAGGGGTACGCAGGTGGGTACAATATACCTAGATTTCGTCAGTTAGGTACGTTAATTTTAATTTATTAGGGATTAGTGGAAAACCCTATTATCATGACATGTATTGTTAACAATTAAGAATATAAAATAAATTCATGGCAAATATTTTTATGGCAACAACTAAAAATGGAAAAATAAAAAACTTTTTTGCAAAAAATAAAACCGACTTCAAAAAAAACACTAAACGGTGTAAAATAACTCTAAATTCGGAAGTCGGTGGCCCATCATGAATAAGACAAACCCACCAAAGCCACAGAATTCCGAATTTAGAGTTATTTTACACCGTTTAGTGTTTTTTTTGAAGTCGGTTTTTAGAATCCTTCGCTTGCTCGGTCATCAAAATTGAACACGCGGTTACAAAGCAACTTTGTACTCTTGTATAACAAGTAACTATTACCTACTCGTATTAACATAACTAATTTATTACAGACGCAAAACCGTGACAGATAAAGTGAATAAATAGAAAAAAAAAAAACAAAAAATTGAATGCGGTAATGTCGAACTAAGGCAAAGGACATGTGATTCATACAGCTTACGATACTTTTTCAGTTTTAAATAAAGGTACTTATTTTATGTGCTTTGATTTTAAGGAGGACGTGCCAGGGTACCCAACGAAATTCAAACCACAAGACAATTTGCCCGCGAAATTTGTATCTATTTGTTTTTTCAACTAAAATAGAATAATATAACTAAATGAAATCCACATAATTACTTAAAATAAACTGTTGCAATGCTTACAACTAAGTGTGACATCTGCTGTGAAAATAGATTACTTATAATAAATTCATGCAAAATTTACTTTCTTATTTATTTGTACATTCGTTACAAAGTGTGAATAATACAAACTTCTGTGTAATGCGAACTGCAACTATGCAACTTGTGTGTTCTGTGTAAATCTTGTACAGTTTGTTTTAAATATATCCTAATTTTTGTACTATATTGACCTCGTACGTTGTTGTTATAATTTTTATATTCTAAGTACAAAGGCCAGCACATCAAGCTACCCGAAACTGTAAAATTTTCCCAATTGAACCTTATTGATTGGCACTTAATGCCAAATAGAATCAGCACCCAAAATTATGTGAACATGATGAGCAAAAAGAACCTTTCACGCGTTTTCCTGTTACGAGAAGACGAGGAAGCAAGAAGCGGAAATAAAATAATAAGAAAATGCAAAAAACAAAGACGACAAACTGGAAAAACACTCATAAATCATTTATGGCTTTTGTTCCAAAAAGGTCAAATAATATGAGATTAGGAACTGTTTTCTTTTCGCACTTATTGCTAAGCGCAAATTTTCTTTCATTCTACGTACACTTGTAAAGTTAACACTTTCACAGTCCACAAAGTAGTTTTTTTTTTCCTTATGGCAACTGAGACACAAAGTAGTTACACAACCTAGTTACTATGCGTTTCAAATGAGAATAGGAAAGAAAATGGCGTCTATCTGTCACATCAGCTGTCACTTGAAAAGTACAGACGCCAGCACGTCAAGTTACTCCAATGTGTCAAATTACTTTGATCGTTTTTGAACTTTATGTCAAACAAAATAAGGTTCATATTCAATTGGGAAAATTTGACACATTGGGGTAACTTGATGTGCTGGCATCTGTACGCAACGAAACCTTATTCGCGTAATCAATTATTTTTAATTTTTTTGTTTTACCGAGTCGCAGTTATTCAAATTTAAAAAAGGTCTCAAAAGAATTTTATTAGTCCGTGTGGACCGTATTTTTCAATTGACATCTGACAGATAGACGCCATTTTCGTTCGTATTCTCATTTGAAACGCATAGTACACAATCAACATAAGTCATAGGTGACTCATGGTACAGCGAAGTGGTTTAGACTTAAAAAAGTCATAATAGGTACCTACTTATAACTCCATTTACAATACCATTATGCAGAAGTTGAGAAAAGTTATCTTTAATGCACACTTTGTGACGAAAGTACAATTAAGCATGTTACAATTACGATAGACGCCGAAATTATTGTAATCTATTTTTACTGCAGCTGTCACACTTAGTTGTAACCATTGCAAAAATTTATTTTAAGAAATCATGTGGATTTCATTTAGTTATATTATTTCATTTTAGTTGAAAGGTGTAGTGTCAACGATAAAAACCTTAAAGAAGCGGGGATGAAAAATATGTGGACACGGTCTTCGTTTGACTTTTATTCTTCTAAATTTGAAATAAAACATTTGAATAAAAATTGTTTTCACTTGTCTTTACAATAAAATGTTCTGCATTCCTGCTTCTACGAGCTTCTTTTTAACCGACTTCAAAAAAGGAGGAGGTTCTCAATTCGGTTGTATATTTTTTTTTTTTAGGGTTTGTTACCTCAGTACTCCGTCATTTATGGACCGATTTTCAAAATTATTTTTTTGTTTGATAGGGTATACTAACAGATTGGTCCCATTTGTATCAAAACTCATACCTGATGAGGGATCTTCGAGGAATTGAGAGAACTCCTCAAAAAATATAGGCACACATGCACTGATTTCTACATTTTTAGTAACAAATCAAGCATTTTCATTTAGAAAGTATCATTTGGTGAAGAAAAACTGATGAAGAAGACAGGCAACGGAACTCTTCAACGCATAACAGCAAATTATTTGCGATTGCTATATTCAGATGTCTATGCTGAGCTTTTGTATATTTCCACAACATAACATTACGCCATTATATTTTAAAAGGGGCCGGCAGAGATGTACAGATTAATGTTTAGAGATAGAACTTCTTTAAAAAGTTCTAACTAAAAAGTACAAAATAAAAACTTTTTACAAAAAAAAACAACCGACTTCTTAAAAAAAACTAACAGGTGAAAAATGACTTCAGTTTCGGAAGTCGGTGGCTAATAATGAACAAAACAAAACCACCAAAGCCACAGACTTCCTAAACTGGAGTTATTTTTCACCTGTTAGTTTTTTTAAGAAGTCGGTTGTTTTTTTTTGTAAAAAAGTTTTTTTCTAATGCTAGTTAAAAAAAAAACATATGAAATAGCATTAATAGTATAGTTATAATTGATTAAATTAACCGTTGAACCAAATCTGTGGTACAAAATCCGATTTAAATGAGTAGGTACTGAATAGTCAGAGTTTTGATTTAAAAGCGTTTTTTCTGCGCAGTTTATGCGCAAAAAAAAAGTAAAAAAATCTATTCCATTCCTGCTCATTTGAATCGTCTAACAACAAAATTACCTAATCAATCTTTTTGTTTGTGAGGTCTTCACAATGACAATATATGCGAATATCCCACGACTTTAACGCCATTATAATGTGTCCTAATAAAAAAACATCTGTAGTTTGTCTTTGATATTTTCATTTTATTATTCTCAAAAATATGTACAGACTAGCACATCAATTCTCAACACAATAAGGTTCATGTTCAATTGGGAAAAATTGACAGTTTGGGATAGGTTGATTTGCCGGCGTCTGTACTTACATAGGTACAGAGACATCAAGCAGCCCCAATGTGCCAAACTGTGACAGTTTTTCAATTTCATTGCAAATAGTATGAGGTTTATATTCAATGTCTGTACGTACACAAGTACAGAGACATCAAGCAGCCCCAATGTGAAAAAATGTGATAGTTTTTTTCATTGCAAATAGGTTAGGGTTTATATTCAATGTCTGTACGTACAGAAGTACAGAGACATCAAGCAGCCCCAATGTGCAAAAATGTGATAGTTTTTTTCATTGCAAATAGGTTAGGGTTCATATTCAATGTCTGTACGTACAGAAGTACAGAGACATCAAGCAGCCCCAATGTGCAAAAATGTGATAGTTTTTTTCATTGCAAATAGGTTAGGGTTCATATTCAATGTCTGTACGTACAGAAGTACAGAGACATCAAGCAGCCCCAATGTGCAAAAATGTGATAGTTTTTTTCATTGCAAATAGGTTAGGGTTCATATTCAATGTCTGTACGTACAGAAGTACAGAGACATCAAGCAGCCCCAATGTGCAAAAATGTGATAGTTTTTCAATTTCATTGCAAATTACGTTAGGGTTCATATTCAATGTCTGTACGTACCTACAGAGGTACAGAGACATCAAGCAGCCCCAATGTGCCAAACTGTGATAGTTTTTCAATTTCATTTCAAACAGGTTAAGGTTCATATTCGATGTATATTACATAATTTTTTTGTTTTACATTTTCGAAACTTTCGAGTTCAAGTTGAAGTCTGATGTGGTTTAGGTATGTTTGATGTAGTCTGACTGAAGTGACATAATCTACCCAAGATTATGTTTACCAACTTTGAGTCACATCCCTTTGTTTTGACAATCCACAATCCCTTTGTTTTGACCACGTGACTTAGCGAAAGGTGATAAGTCACGTGGTCAAAACAAAGGGATTTGAGGCGTTCTCGATTGTAGAAAGAGAAAAGATACGAATCGTTTGTGACTTGGCTAGGGGGGCTGGTCTTGGCGAACATTCGTTTATCCTATGTCAGACGTTAAGGGTAGCAATTTGTCCAAAAGTCCGAAGACCAGACTTCATTAAGAGGTGTCGTGTTTCCCAGGTTTGTTAAGGTCATATTAGAAGTTGCCTCACGTACCCTAAATATTCAGCTGCAACTAGTTAGACTCGAAGCCGCCTCCAACATAGTTCCGTAATGAAATTCATATTAAACTTTGGAGCGTCTCATAACTTATTAGGCACCTATACTTATGTATCTACTCGTATTGAATGAGAAGGAATAGAAAAGCAATGGTCCACTGAGGAGATCCGTAGAAGAACCAAGGTTACCGAAATAGCCCAGCGGATTAGCAGGTTGAAGTGGCAGTGGGCAGTGCACATAGCACGGAGGACTGATGACCGATGGGGTCGAAAGGTTCCCGAGTGGAGGCCACGTATCGGCAAGCGCAGCGTAGGACGTCCACCCACAAGGTGGACAGGCCGCGGGAACGCGCCGGATGCGAGCCGCTTCCAACCGGTCTTATTAGAGATCTATAGGGGAGGCCTATGTCCAGCAGTAGACTTCCTATGGCTGAAGTGATGTAGGTGATGTGATGCTCCACTTCAAAACAAGGTTTTAGTGCCTACATAGAGACTAATTAGTACGAGTCCAAAGGGATGTTAAGAGTTTTCTAAAGGGAATAGTAACAGGTGATGTTGCTACAGTTAGCGTAATTGCGTGCAGTCATTATGAAACAGCTGATTTTGTCGCTCTGAATTAAAAGAATTTGGGTGATGCCGAATAATTTGTTTTTCTTGGAAACCATACATACCACCACGAACTATCCATACGCAGCTCTCAATTTTCGGATTCATGTGCGTATTGAATAATTAACTGGCTTGAAAAACGTTGAAGAATAACATCGTGAGGCATACGGCATGCCTAAGGGATAACTCGAGATCATGTGAGGACATAACACATAGGTGACGGAATAACTCTGACTCCAGGTTAACCATTTACCATACACAAAGAAGAATGCCATACATGACAACATTACTTACACGAGAACTATCTCGTTTAAGTATTTAAGTTATAATTTATGGTCTTGTTCTGTAAAGTTGTCCTCTATTGATCCATCAGCGGGAATACCACGAGGCAGGCCACATGCAGGCGTGGCTATTTAATGGCGTCAAAGTCTATTTGACTCAGTTTCAATCTTCTTGAGTTATAACAATCGTGTCTCTACGGTGTGCACATAAGTATCAAAGGTCGTTTCCAATACTTATAAAAAAACGTTTCCCCCACATACTTAATTACTTACTATATAGACCTTATTGACGAGGTTCCTTAGAAAGGCCAGGTACGTAGTACCTATACTCGCAACCGGCGTGTGTGTATGACAACATGTACGAATGTAAACTAAGCAATAGAAGTATTTAAGAATCGTAGCATATGGCGCTCTGTTTCTCTTAGTTTAGGTTTGTTTCTGCCTAACCCCATGTGAAAAGGTTTGAGTTTAAGTATACTGTTTTTTTTTTTGTTTTTTTTTCTCATGGTACATCGTCCTCACATAATTATAATCTGATTATGTAAGTATACAAATATTGTAAAATCTATTTTAAAAGAGTAAGTATGGAGTTTCTGCACATTCTTCTCCAAACAAAACTGTCTTTTGGAATGTGCAACTAGAATCATATCAATTTGATTTATTTGTAAGTATAACGTTCAAAAGTGCCTGTTTTCAGGTCTAATTGAAATAAATGATTTGACTTTGACCGCCTTACTAGGATATCCTGTGTCGTGGGTAGGTATACAAACATTTAAATTCAAATACTCAAACAAACAGACTAGGATGCTTTCCGGATATTACTTAGTAACTTGGTGTAATTTATCTATAATAATGCAGGTATGTATTTAGAAATATATAGGTATATTTATCAGCTGTTTAGTACCCATAACACAAGTTCTTCTGCTTAGCTTGGGACTAGATGGCGTTGTGTGAAAAGTTGTGGAATATTATATTTATTTATTTTATTTATTTACTTCCAGTGTCAAGCATGATGTATTGGTCGGATCTTTTTTATTTGCTTTAATTATCATCGTTGACGTCAATTAAGTTTGAAGCAAATAAACAAGAAGTTGTCTGTAAGCGATCACCTTGTGTGATAAGGCATGCATTAATACACTATTTCTAAGTATTGTTGCTCCTTTGTTTTGTTTTAATTCTACTACTATGATAAACGTGATTTTTACTCGCGTTTATTAGGTACTTTACGCAGAAACTGCTTATAGATTTTGATAAAACAGTATTATAAGTTCAATAGTTAAGAATAACTCACCTTTATCCTACTAATATTATAAACGCGAATTTTTGTGATGATGGATGGATAGATGGATGTTTTTTTTTTTTTTTTTTTTTTTAATATTACAAACTAGTGCTTGACTGCAATCCCACCTGATGGTAAGCAGTGATGCAATCAGAGATGGTGAAGCGCACTAGTTTGTTAAGAGCCTATTCACTCTAGCCTTGAAGACACCTAAATTATAATCGGACGGGAAGACCGCAGCAGGCAAGTTGTTCCATGCAGTCCTTCGATGTACGCGGTATAAACGACGAAGCGAAACGCTTTGTCCTAATCGTTGGAGTGCCAACGATGTAAGGGTAGACACTCGCGCCGTACGCCGGGTTGTCCGATGGTAGAATGGTGATGGCGGAATCAAGTCATGTAATTCCCGTGCACACTCTCCAAAATGTATCCTATAGAAGACCGAAAGGCTAGCTATCCTACGCCTATGCTCAAGGCTTTGCAGATTGGTTCTAACCAAATCTGGGTCACCAATAAGCCTCTTCGCACGCCTCTCCACTGAGTCCAAAGCTGCTAGATGACATCTGGCAGCACCAGCCCATATGTGACTGCAGTACTCCACACACGAACGGACCTGTGCTTTGTATATATTGATGGATGTTTGTTACTCTTTCATGTAAAAACTACTACTTAAATGGATTTTAATAAAATTTGGTATGGAGTTAGCTGACACCCTGGATTAACACATAGGCTACTTCTTATTTCTGGATTCCCACGGGAACGGGACGTAAGCGGGTGAAACCGCGGGACGTCTGCTAGTTAATTATAATGGATCTTGTTTTTTGCAGGAAGGTTCCGGAAGTAATCACCCAATTTTTTTTATTTTTTTCGATGAAAAGCTAGTCTACTGTCGATTAAAAACTTTTAAACTTTTAACAGACATTTGACTGGCCTGTTGTTCTAGTTGTTATAATAGTTGCCATGCCTGAGGTCGTGGGTTCGATTCCCACCCAAGACAAATTATATGTAAACAAGTATTTATAAGCCTACCTCAGCCTACCTACACTAAACAAAAGAGTAGTAGAGATTAATATAAAAATTTGAAATATTTATAATAGCCCTCCTCGTAATTCTCCTAATTTTTATATTGTTATGCCCGACAGGGCCCACAATGATGCATATTATTATTATATCCTTATGTACCTACCACCTAAGTTCACATTGTGGAATGCAATAAATATATTGAGTATTGAGTATTGAGTATTGAGTATGTTTGTGTGTTGAGCACTATCATTATTTTGTTCTGTGTCTGGGTGTAATTTATCTACTCTAAGTATTTTTTTAATTTCCTTCCACTTACTATGTATTGTCTGAACATAAAACGGACTATTGAAACAGTATCGTCAAGGAGTAAACAAACGAATTCAACCCTAAACTTTGGTCCTTCGTGACCGAGTGGAAAGGCATTTAATATAATATTAATCACAAACGACCAATTGTAAGAAAAGGTCCCTAGTGACAGCTGTTGGTGTGGTGAACTCGCACGTGACCACAACTGGTGAGTTGTACGCGTTCGGAGTTTCCTGAGTGTTAGGGTCACAGCACACATACCAGCTCAGGAGCAGATCGTCAACGCCTCGCCTTTCGTAACGTAAGCTGATCAGAAGCTCCAGCACGTCGACTCGGCTCCAGCAGCTAAGCGACGACGGTTCGCCGACCGCTGCACGCTCAATCAAGCAAATCAAAATCTTGATTTGACTTGATTATTGTTCCGGGTACTTCATATAAAATTTGCGAATTGAGATATCTTTTTGTTATATCTAAAATTAAACTTGATTTATTGAATTACCTTTCAAGTGTCTATCTTTGCCATTTTAGAATAGAATAGAAGTTTTTTTTCCTAAAACATTTGTTTTTCGAAGGATACCTAAAATGAAGTAGGTACCCCCCGATCTAACCCAATATTACATTATAGTACCTATCTGATCTCATCTATTTATAGTGTAATTATAGTAAGAAAATATAAGATTAAATATATTACCTTATTTTTATAAATACGTAATTTTATTGTTATTATTTTACTCTATTTATTATACCTGCAGGGTCCATGATTGTGCGCAGCATCAAGCAGTCTTTAAAGATCTTATTAACAATTTGGAAATTAAATTAATGATACGAATATGAAATTGGACTAAAAACATACTATTTCATCGCTGCCCACGTGCCCACAAAAGATTTATTTAAGAAACCATACATATAGGAGGAAATTGAATACATTTCTAAAATTGGTGATCGAGCTCAGCACTAATAACGGTTGACAGAATATACTCGTATACTTGGGAGTTAACAAATAATAGAAATAAGTAAGTAAAAAAAAAGTGGCAAGATTTATTTGCTTCCAAGTTTATTTGTATAGTTAAATTTATTTTGAAGTGTTGTAGTGTAGCATCCTGTCAGCCTTGAATTACTTAGGTGCGTATTTCGCTAGGAACTGCTTCAAGTTGTCGGCGTACTTGCCTTCAGGATCGATCTTCTTCCTCAGTATCTCGTATTCTTCAGGGAGCTTCTTCATAATTGCCTCAATGCATGTCGCTACGAGTACCTTTTGTTTTTCTGTGCATTTTGCGCACGATGACTGCGCTGCTTCGGGAATCCAGGCTATGAAAAACAAAAGAAAACTTAGTACAAATAGGTAATGTGGTAATCACGTCATCATCTGTGTTGACGACTGGCTGGAGCTTTGTTATAAACCTTTTTTAATTATTTGTTTTTTTTTTATGGTTTGTTCTTTAATAATTTTAAAACTGTGACTTTTACTTTGTCTTGTGTCTGTCAACGTACTAGATTTGGTTTACATAGTTTCACTTACTAAAATAATAAAGCTACTTAACCCTTAATTAGGCGCATGGGGTCAGAGCCACTTAAAAATAAGAAAAAAATGTTTTACAGTGATTAGAGCGCGCTCACGCTCCTTCTAGCTTCCTCACTCCCCGCGGGGTACGCAAATTAGTCGAATCCATAACATCAGCGCGTGCGCACGTATCACTGCTCTCTAGAGCGCTGACCCCATGCGACCATTTACGTTACACTTTTTGGAGGAGGTTAGTTTCAACTATTGTGTTTTCTTTTAGTTTATATTAGTATATTGTTAATTATTTTTCTTTGTATGTATGTATTTATATATTGTGTAATTGTTTTATGTGTTTTTGAGTATATTTTGGTTGCTTTTCCTTTTTTTTTCAGTTTTTTACCGATTTGAACTGTCTAACGAAAGACAAATATTGCAATGGCTGGACGAAGTTTTCGATGAAAAATATGATGTAGCTGGTTCGGATTCGGAAGAGTCCGAAGATATTCAATCATCGGACTCTTCAATATTGCTTTCTGAATCATGAGCACTATCAATAACAGCATCATTCACCGTTTCGTCTTCCGAATCCGAACCAGCTACATCTTGCTCTTCATCGGACACTCTGAACCATCGGAAGGTACCATTTTTTTCATCTCGACATACTCAGAAAAATGGCCCATCTCCAAAATACCATCATCTAACGCAGTAAGGACCCGACGCAAAATATTATTCTTCAGTTACGGGAGTCAAAGAGTATCCAAGGAACGCCAAATTTCCCTATGAATGCTTCCAATTGTTCTTTGACAGTGATGTTATTGAACTTTTGGACACAGATACACAAGTTGTATATTGATAAAATAAAGGAAAACGACAACAAAGAAACGGCTCCGTGAAGTTCATGATGTGGACGAGACGGTCCAACAATCGACAGCTAAGCGCGGGCGCTGTTTATCATGTCCAAAAAAGAACGACAAAAAACAGCCAACAAAATGCTTCAAGTGTCATAAATTTATTTGTCAGCAACACTCGAGGGTTTACTGCATTGGATGCAGAACAGAAGAATCGGCTGATGAGACTGATTAGTTGGTTTTTTTTTAAGTTGATCTCGGCCATGCCAAACAAAAATAGTTTTGAGTTACAATTTTTTTTTTTTTTTTAGATATAATGTTCCAGTTATGTTTTTTGTTTCTTAAAGTTAATTATAAAGGGTGTTTTGGGGATGAGTGTAGGCATTTTGCAGATGGATAGGGTCGGTCCATACGATTATTTTATAGTATGGGAACTATGGTCCGATATCCTTTAGTTTTTAAGTTATGGGCAAAAATTATTTGATTGTTTTTGCTACCGGAATAGTTGTAAGACTTTTAATTTATCGTGTGTTATGTGTTTAAATCGACAAATAATAAAAAAACTGTATTTAATATGAAATTGTGTTTATTTTTAGCTTCATAACCCAAAAAGTGTAAAGTATTCATAAAAAACAATTTTTGCCCATAACTTAAAAACTAAAGGATATCGGACCATAGTTCCCATACTATAAAATAATCGTATGGACCGACCCTATCCATCTGCAAAATGCCTACACTCATCCCCAAAACACCCTGTATTAAAGAACTTTATTAATTACTTTAAAATACATTTCATTTTATTTCTTTGTGCCACTCTTTTCTCAATATTTGTTTGGGGTCACTCAAGACCCCATGCGCCTAATTGGGTGATTTTTTTAATGCGCCTAGGTAAGGGTTAATAATCACCATCATTTTCCTTTAATATCGTCAGTCATACAGTCCACACGCTCACCAACAATCTGCCTAGCCTTTTCCCAACTATGTTTCGATCGGCTCCAGTTTAACTGAATACCAGGGTTTTAAATAAAGTGACTGCCTATTGGACCAGCACATTGCACAAACCACTTACTGCGAAACGGTACACGTAGTGAAACTACGTTACTGATATTCAAGTTTCAGACTATGTGTCACAAAAATATCATAGATCTACAAATGACACCAATGACTTAACGTGCTTTTTGAGGCACGGAGGAGACGTGGTCACCCATCCATGGACCAACCCCGTCAAGAATAGCTTAACCTTTGATCGACCCGTTAGACAGTTATTACTTATTCACAATCAAAAAGCTGTGTATATTTTTTACTCTAGACTTAATGGATGGTAAACCTGCCTGCGTAGCATGAACACCGAAGAAACGGTCTTTGTCGTGTCTCGGAAGAAAAGAAATTAAGTGTTCATGCTACGCAGGCAGGTGTATTGAAAGAAATTTGACAGATTGAGGTTCCTGTCTATATAATCTGTCACTTTGCCGATTCGTCTGTAGACAAAGGCCGTTTCTTCGGTGTTCAAAGTGTTCATGCTACGCAGGCTGGTCTAGTCTTAATAACATAATTATGGGAAAATAAGGCGAATGAAAGCATAAAAGATATGATTATGTATTCAAGAATCTTGTTCTTCGTATGACGTTATAGGTTAATAATTTTTGTATGTCTATCCATTATCTATAATCTGCAAATTAGTCTTTTTGACGAGTTTCGTTTTTTAATTGCTAATAACGTTGATATAATTACTGTGTTTGTTTATAACAACTTTTTGTTGAGCAATTAGGTTTTGATGTTTGCCATCACCGGACTTCAATGTTTCTACGACGTTTAAGGTTTTGAAACGATTCTATTAATAGTCATTTATCTATTTACTACCTCTGCCTAGCCCTAGGAGAAATGCTGGCGTGGTGTTCATCAAGCCCGAAAGTCTGGCAATCGGTATTGCCCAGTAAATAGACCGTTCGGGACCTTTTCAATTCTTTTTTTTTTTTTACTGATAGGCACGCGTTTGACCACTATCTCACCTGATGGTAAGCGATGATGTGGTCGACGATGCACGCTTCATAATAATTCATATGTACTTTCTAACTTGATCTTAGAGATCACTGACATATTTAGTGGACATCGTAAGGAAACTTAGACCTATAGTTAACAATTTCACTGTCCACAAAGTAGACACAATAATAGTTAAAGAATCAACATGAGCCATAAGTGACTCATGTGACAGAAAAGTGGTTAAATATAAGCCTGAAATCGTCAAGCCACCTTAAGCGATCAATGCTTGTAGCCTTTTTGTATGAAAAGACGCCTCTGTCCTACAGTAAGACAGTAACAGGCTGGCATTTGAACTGGATGACGTAACAAGTGAGCAAAACAAAATAAATATGAAATAATTTACTTGGACCATGTAGACAGGGAAGTGGTTAACTAAGTCTGAAATCGTCAAGCGACCTTAAGCGAACAATTCTTGTAGCCTTTTTGTATGAGAAGACGCCTCTGCCCGACAGTGGGACAGTAACAGGCTGGCATTAGAACAGGATGACGTAACAAGGCTCCAAAAAAAATATTAATAAGATTGTAATGATTACATGGACCATTGGTATTCAGCTGCAGCCGCTTACGCTGAAAGCCGACCCCAACAGACCTGGGAAAAGGCGTTGATTTTGTAATGCTCAAAATTTGCGAAATGATCAAATCAGTGAGTTAATTTCCTTTGGGCTTTCTTTGATTAACAACTTTTGCATAAATATTAATTTTATGAATAAGTATAATGATATTAACACTTTGCAATATTCCCAGTATCGTTGGGAATATTCATTAGTGTGGGTATCTACCTCAGTACCTCTACATGAATGACCTCCCCTTTTGTCCAATAATATAATTCCTTTTTTACTTGCTTATTTATTAGCATAGTGTATCTTAGCCTTATCCTACAAATATTATAATAATAAAATAATAATAATAATACCAGCCTGTTACTGTCCCACTGCAGGGCAAAGGCCTCTTCTCATACAGAGAAGGCTCGAGCATTGATCACCACGCTTGCTCAAGGCGGATTGGCGATTTCAAACTTATAATAACTATAAGTCCAGGTTTCCTCACGATGTTTTATAAATGTGAAAATTTGTCAGAAGCATAGGTACTTAGGATACTTTTTATCCCGGTAGTGATATGTTGCTGGGGAATTTATTTCCAATTCTAATACTAGGAAGCGGTAAAAAGCGGGCCTTTTTGAGAAACTGTACTATGTAATTTTTGTTTTGTTTAAAAAATGCTGACCGTCAACGTAATTTAGATAAATGACTTTTGAGTTTGATATTTATTGTGTTGTTTTGGGATAGTTTTGGGAAAAATACTTTGACGCGGGTCCGGGCGTAACCACAGGCAGAAGTTGGTATCAAATAAATGGTTTTTCTTTTTGTCTTTGAAATACAAAATAATAAAGTGCACTATTTTAGTCCCGGACCATTTTGTTTTCAAACATAGGACGTAATATGTTAAACGACGTGGTGTTTTTGTTAGTGTGTGTTTTGTTTCCAATATTTGTAACACAAATTGTTTTATAAAACAATTTGTATAAAACTAGTTGCAAGTATAAGTTTGTGCAAACTGCAGCATTTTATGACGGACAACTACGGAACCGTACGTACGCACTAGGCCAGAATTATTTATCTAGATTTTATTTGCTTATTTTGGGTGACAAAAAGTAAACCACCAAAAGGTATCAAATGAGATTCCGTACAAAAGTTTTAATCGTTATCGGCTCAAAGTTGGCGTCAAGACTCTGTCACCTTCCATTCATGCCGTTTTGTTTGATAGAGTTTGAAAGAAATCACATCTAAGGAATGCTTACCGATAGAAAACGCTATAAAATCTGAGGAAGCTGAGAAAGCAAGAAATGTGTACAAGAAAATATAAAATACTATTGCAACTTCTTTTATAAGTTAGTTTACGTAAGAACTTTTTGATAACCCATGCGTACAAAAGTGTACGTTAATTAAGCTACACATGATATTATACGTATACCTATACTTACAAAACACTTAAATATTGTTAAACAATAATTACTGTCATGATCATCTTTAACTGTTAACTAATTTAATCCTAAAGAAACCAAGAATTCTAAATGGAAGAACTAGGCAACTTCCTGACAATTTAAAAGTGCCATCAAGTGCTCTAATTGTAATAAATGCTTTCAGTTGGAGGATGGATAAATTAAGTAGAATGTAATCCAGAGATCTATAACTGGATAGGCCACGTCGAAGTAATTTACTGCGCTCCAACGTAACGGATAGCTGGGTCAAAAAACTTTGCAAAGTTAGTGCGACTGTGCAGGCCATGTGCACATGGGCATGTGTGTGTGTGTGTGTGTGTGCGTGTGTGCGTGTGTGTGTGTGTGTGTGTGTGCGTGTGCGTGGGCTGTTTACCTGTGACAAACAATAAACAAATGAATTATTATTATTATCATGTCTACTGCATGCCAGATAAACTGTTGGCTCAAGTAACTCCAAGCTGATGCCAGAGATAGGGATACGGGGTCGTGGTAGACAACGAAGAAGGAAGCGGGACGAACTTGATAAATTTATACAGATCTAGAAAGGAGAAGCGCGAAATCGCGTAAGATGGAATGAGTGACTGGGGCTTTTCTCACGGAGAGGGACCAAACAGGCCACGACATACCCACGTTACTCCAATACCAGCCTGAGCCGAAACTGACCTACTTACACTGCAGGATAATTAAAGGTCTTTTCTCGCACTGAAAATGCACGAGCATTAATCACCACGCTTGCCCTATGGGTTGGTAATCTGAAATCTAGATTTTTACAATGTTTCCTTCACGTACTTACCTATGTCTTTAATAAACTTAGAAATTGCAGAAAAATAATTGAGAAAGTCACATTAAATGTAGACAATACATTGTATCTTTTTCATCCTGTAGATCAAATCATAGGTCTCGAGTTCGAACCCAAGGCACGCACCTCTGACTTTTCGGATTCGTATGTATTCGTAAATCGTGCGTATTGCATAATTATCACTTGCTTCAAAAACGGTGAAGGAAAACATCGTGAGGAAACCGGCATGCCTGAGAGATATTTCTCGAGAGCATGTGATGCCAAGTCAGAGGCCCATGGGCGGCATTTAAACTCTGACACCAGGTTAGTTAATAACCACACGATAAGAAGAAGATCCTGTAGATATAGTACTAGTATCCTGCTAATATAACAAAAAGAAAGCCTATAGGTATTAATTTGAATGTGAACGTGCTAATCAATCACTCCTAAACGGCTGAACGGATTTGATAGAAACTTAGAATAAGTACGTTTTATAGTATTTCCATGGCATAACTTTAGCTTTTCACATAGGTGAATCCGCTGGCAAAAGCAGTCTATACTAATATTATAACGCTGAAGAGTAGAAGAGTTTGTTTGTTCGTTTGCTTGAACGAGCTAATCTCAGGAACTACTGATCTAATTTGTAAAATTAATTCTGTGTTAGATAGCCTATTTATCGAGGAAGGCTAATAGGAGCGGAGAACCAATTAAGAATTTTACAAAATCTCTAATCATACAAAATGTTAAAAATATTTTCACCTACGTTAAGTGAGCGTTGACTCAAAGTGACTATTCCACGCGGGCGAAGTCGCGGGCAGAAGCTAGTACATGATAATAAATGGACTCACAACTTAATTCTTTCCCTTCAGCAGTACATTTGCCGTCTCCGATGAAACAATGTGTATAAGCTTTCAGCAAGCGTTCGTTATCGGTAACCCCTTGGACGTCGAAGGTGTCGTACTTGCTGTCGTAGTATCCGTCATCAGGACGGGCTACAGCCACCGCCACCAGCGCCAGAATGATGAGCAGTTTCATGGTGATCCTGGCAACAATTACGAACTATTACAATTTTATTATTAATGTACAACATCTATAGGTGAGGGTAAACCTGTTTGTTGGCGTGGTGATGCGGACCGTAACGACGTATCACCATGTATAAGTTTCTATAAGTATTTAATAAAAATATTTATGTAACAAACCGTCATTATTTTATAGAAAAAATCTTTCAACTTAAGTATAGGTTTTTACAAATAATTTCGATGTTTCAAATGTGAGGAATTCCTCGAAGCGCTACCATTTTGAGGCGCACCTAATGAGGCGCTCCTTTTTTATTCCTCAGAGCGCACCTTTTAGTAGCGCTATGTGCCCTGCCTCCCGTGTCGGTCCACTTTTTTTTATACCAAGCCCTACTAAGTTATCCTACTAATATTATAAACGCGAAAGTTTGTGAGGACGTTAGTTACTCTTTCACGTAAAAACTACTGAATGCATTTTAATAAAATTTGGTATGTAGTTAGCCGAGACCCTGAATTAACACATAGGCTACTTTTTATCCCTGTAATCCCACGGGAACGGGACCTACGCGGGTGAAACCGTGGAACGTCTGCTAGTAGTTTATATCTTGAAAGCTTCTAAACAGATTTTGATTTACAGACGCCTGCACATCAAGTTACCCCAATGTGTCAAATTTTCCCAATTGAATATGAACCTTCTTCTGTTTGACATAAAGTTGAAAAACGATCAAAGAAATTTGACACATTGGGGTAACCTGATGTGCTGGCGTCTGTACTTTGCACTTTAATTGTAATCTAATAAAAAAGTCACACAAACTTCACAATTATATTAATAGTTTTAATGAAATGCGTGCACAAAATTGCATGTATTTTAATTTCCGCATAGACTTTTCTCACTTTGCTTGATTAGGCTTCTAATGTGACTGGATGCAGCTGAATGGTAGTAATTGACATGGTGCGACTTCCTATCACAACATTTACTAGGCAATACGACACCTCTTTACAGACCACTGCTTGTCAGGCTTTCCTGGTTACCATTGACTGTTATTATTAAATTACACTTTATGCACAAGCAAAAACCAAACTGTACAAAGGCAGAGTTCATCACTTAGGCATTTTCTAACTGTCTATCTTAAGGTTATGCGGCGATAGAACAAGGTAGGTGCATCAGATAAAAAGAACATTAATAAAACTTAAGTGACTTTTTACACAACGCTATCTAGTCCCAAGCTAAGCTAAGAGCTTGTGTTATGGATATTAAAAAGCTGATAAACATACTTATGTACTTCTAAATACATACATATTATAGATAAATTACACCCAAACACAGAACAAATGATCGTGCTCATCACACAAACATTTGTCCTGGGTGGGAATCGAACCCACGACCTCCGGCATAGCAGTCAGGGTCACTCACTACTAGACCAACAGGCCAATCAAAATAAATAAATACACAAATACAAACATCCTATAAAACATACCTGTTGGCGACAGATCTGGCAACCCCGTTGCTAGGGTTTTGTACTGTTGTTCTGTTGTTTGGTTAGCGACGGGGCGGCTTGGTTTTTCTTTTCTTTTCATTGTTATTTTCCTAATATATGTAGTTTCCTATTTCTTTTGTGATCGAATTATTATTATACCCAATTGCACCTTTAACTGATTTTATTTTGGTGTTTAACAATACCAAAAAAAAATACAATGTCAAGAGAGATAAAATAAAAAATAGTTTGATGGAGAAAACCTAAGATTGACTATAAACTCTGTACTTAGACCCTAGTCTAACAAGTCCTAGGGCATAGCATAGTTGCATATATATAAATTAACCTTCACTGTTACCAAATTTTAGCTCAAAACACAATATAAACACATCTCTGTCAATCGTTAACAAGACTTTTCACTGGGCACTTAAAAATAATATTTTTTTAATTAAATAATATTTAGGAGTAGGTACTTACAGTATATTCTTGAGTGAATAATGACATATTTCATTAGCGAAGTCTTTATATACTGCTGTTTAAAACTTATCCTTGAAATCACTTTGTAGGTAAACTTATATCATTTGACGTCTTAAAATAAAAAAAGTTAATTGTTTTAGATTTGGCTTCATTTTTAGAGATCCATATCCAAGTGGGATGCACTCGGTCCGCTGTATTTAGAATCAATAAAGGTAGTTTAACCAGTTGAAATTATCGCAAATCAAGTGTAACTGTGATTGAATATGATAAAGCAACGTTGTGGTTCAAAAGAAGATGCAGTGACAAAATCGAAAACAATATATTATGCTTAGATGGTTTGATCACGTGGAAAGGATGAATGAAAGGTGATATACGGAAAAGTATATATAACGCAGGTGTAAGTGGGAACGCCGGGAGGGGACGCCTTAGAAGGACATAGGTACATAGACCTTATTGGTGAGGTTCTTCAGAAAGGTCGGGTGCGTAGTACCGCAATCGGCATGTATATATGCCAACATTTATGAATCTAGACGAACTGTAGCAGATGCTCTGTAGTTTCTACCTATCCCTATGGGGAAAAGGCTTGAGTATATGTATGTATGAATGTTTGTATTTGGACGGTATAATTAATACGTATATGGGCAAGGGGAGCAAGTGGAATAAGGCATAAACTCGTCCCATCTGTTCACGGTCGAGCATATCATGCGGATTGTATTGGAAGATTGGAATGGAGGTATGCGGATTGGAGCACACCCCATTAAAAATCAACGCATTGCAGATGATACTACTATCATGGGAGCAAATGTAAAAGAACTCGCCGAGTTTCTTCAAATAGTACAAAGAGTTACTCGTAAGTAGAATTTAGACTCAATATCAATAAAACTAAAACTTACACTAGAACAGACTGTTTGACCCGGATACGTAACAAAAGTTTGTCTACTTAAGGTCTATGATTACTATAGATGGCGCCTGTGACATAGAGGTCGCAAAAAGAGCCCAGAAGTGCGATTCTGTCATGTACCTACCACTGCGCGAAAATCTAGAGGAAGTGAAGGCGAATAGAAAAAATCATTCCATACTCATGCTAGACATTAACAGTTCGCTTAACAGAGTCGACCGGCGATTGCAAAATCAGCGGTAAAGCGATTTAAAGATTCGGAGAAATAGAGGAATCAGCAAGTGAATTTATAGCATACCCTGATCATCTCTACATTTCTGTATGCATTTAAAAAGTCATTGAAAGCTCGCACTCGTCAGAAATTAGAAAAATAAGATTTCTCAGACATGTGCAATGCGCGGTGTAACGGAACCATGAATGCGTTGAAGCAACTCAAATTGCCTTTTTTCTATTTCTTGTAAAAACCTCCTTGTAAAACCCGTATTAATTAACAACAGTTCTAGTAATTAGTATAATATTGTTAGTATGTTTCTAACTCACACATCACTACCTCGCCTTGAGCAAGCGTATGGTGATCAATGCTTAGGTATTCTCTGTATGGGAAGAGGGAGTTTTAGTGAGGATGTTGGGAACAGCACACAACATTCTTAGCTAAAAATAAATATCAAAAATTGTTGGGTGATACGATACCTCTTGGTTGTCAGCCTTTCTAGTTTCTAACTGTCAAAGATCTACAAATGACAGTCGGGACCAATGCTTTTACCTGCTTGCCAAGGCAGAAATGGGTCTTGACATTATGTAATGAATAGTTCCATTTAATCGACCCGGGCAACTACTATTGTAAAGCGGTAAGCCTCTATTCGTATACCATAGATTGAAACTAGGAATGCAGATTTCTTTTTTCAAATTCTATCCTTTAACCTACACTTACGAAGTTATTTTATTTTAATTTTTATTTTCCTTTATTGGCCAACCAACAATTGTTTACACTGCAAATATTTAGAGTAATAATCGACCATTAGCTAAGGTTAGTGTAACAATTTCTTACTGGTTAGCACCGCATGCAAATGAATGTTATGAACTCGTCATTCAGGCTACACGTCATAGAATAAAAAGTATTTATATTTGTATATGTCCCTCGACTAGTTTTTAATAACAAAAAAAGGCCAAGAGTCAGTCAAACGCGCCAAAAGAAGTTTAGGCCAAGGTGGTGGGAAAAATATTTAAATAAAATTCCAGTTTCAAAGTATTTTTTGCCCACTTATTAACGTTTGTTTAAATAGTATTAACAGTCTCCTTTTAAGACAAAGCATATGCCATGAAAAGACACGCTCATTATTTTACTACCTATCTTACAAGCTTTTTTTTTAATTTGCCATGTAATATTATGTGTGGGTCCTATAGCTAATTACTAAAGAAACTTTATTAATCTAGAAATAATAATTGTTTTCTTCTTTTAGTAAAAAGGGCAAAAGGAAAGGAAAAGAAGGTGGTGGAGTTTTAATTTGTAAGTTTTTATGGTGTACACACGGCTACACACCAAGCAATGCGATTCCAGTTTACGCTGACCTTGCATTGAACGGGATTCCTATACAATGCGAGATCAGCACTGGAAATGTAAAGAATAATTAATTTATTCTATTCTAAGGGACAACGACGGCGACGTGTAGCCTTATTTAATACTTTCATGATTATAAATCCCCAGCTTTGAAACGTTTCGTCAGCATTTTCCTATTTTTCACTTTAAATTCTAATGATTTTTTTACGTTAAACTGTAAACAGCAGTAAATCTTCAATTCAACCTGTTATTCAATTTTTTATTTGGTTACATTGAAGTAATGTTTTTACAGATTAAAATAAAAAAATGCCTCTCTCTCCTGCTTTTGCTAAATTATTGAATTTTTTTTCTGCGTTTTATTCATTCTTACGTTTTTTATGTTTTTTTTTTTACTGCTTTAACAGTTGAAAGTATGGGGAGAGTTCTTTCTTTACCATTTTGGAGCGGAACCCTAAAACGTGCAGAATTGCTGTACAAAAGCAACCAAAATAAAATTGTATGACTTTTAGCCATAACTCGTGTTACAGCTCTACTTTTTGTATTGCCGCAATCGATTTTTTTTTATTTTTTTATTAAGTAACCCGTAGTCAGTGGAATTGTATATAGCTATTTTGTATATATACCTATAATAGGTTTGGATAATGACATCATAAGAGGTTCAACATAATAAGGTTATTTATTTATTGAAACATTAAAACTTTATGCAAAAGTGAAAAAAAAACTGTACAAAGGCGGCTGCTTAATGCCTTAGGCTTTTTCTATTAGTCTACCTTAAGGTGGTGCAGAGATGGAACAAGGTACTCGTAGGTGCAACAGGGTAAAAATTAAAGACAAATAAGTGACTCATAAAAATAAATTCACAATTATTTTTCTACTAAAACAAAATAAATACATAGTCATGAGAGCTAAATATATGTCGTGGAAAGCGATATTCTTGAATAATAAGTTGTGAAGTTGATTAACTTAGTACGGAGTCTATGGTGACCAGCGTGACGTTACTTGTCATTTGAAAAATGGCGCGAATGTGTTTTCGGTACTGTCACGTGGACAGAGTCGTGTTGGTGTGTGGGAGCTGGGTAGAGCTCAGATTGATTTGAGGCACCAACGAAGACACACATCCAGTACGAAACTGTCAGTTACCTATTTGAGTTATGTTTTGTGATTACGATTGTTAAAGTGAGGTTATTACTGCAATGATGATTGTTATTCTACGTAATGAACTCGGTACCACGAAACCCCCATCGGTGTCAGCTCATCGCTCAGCCATTGCTGACGCCGAATATACGTTTGTAAAGAACAACCATTCTGAGGATCAATCAACTCAACGAAAAACCTGCCAACATCTTACCTATGCATATGTTCAATGTACTTTCATTTTAAATGAAAACTGACTGGTTGCCATCCTGATGTTCAGAGGGAGCGCATTCCAAAGGAATACCGCCTGGACGAAGAAGGAAGAGTGAATAAAACCAGCGCGGTGAGAAGGACATTGTAGAAGACGATTATTCGTAGACCGAAGATTCAAAGCGTGCGCAGAGCATAAATATTGAAAGTGACTAGTCAGATAAGAGGGAGAAGTGGGATTGTTAAGTAACGAGAAAAGGGTTGTCAAAGCCCAAGGCTCTGTGCAGCGCTGACGGATAGCCATTTTAAAAGCGACCGCTCGCGATGCGCGGAAACGTGGTCATACTAACGTAGGTTGAAAACGAATCGAATGCAGTTCTTTAGAAGTCGGTCAAGTTTATTGAGAAGATCTGCATTCAGGTCATAGTAGCACACATCACCATAGTCAATTATGGGAAAGATAAGTGCTTGTACAAGCAGTGACTTAATATGAGGCGGGAGAAGATTTTTTAACCGGTAAAGTGACCGCAACGATCCGGTGACCTTTTGACTGACAGTCGCATTTATCATACGCGCTATTTCTATATTCACACCTGTAATATCGGAAGAGCTAGGCAGAGGTGTCCTGGTAGTGGTACACCCACATTTCGCCAGTTATGTTTAAGTTCCATATAATAGGGGGCTATCCTATTTTCAATATTGGATTCTGCAAAAGCCGACGAAACATTTGACGAAATATTTTCTTGGCTTTTCTTATTTTCTGATGTTTCTATACTTTGTTTGTGAAAATAATTATTTTTATTGAACTCAATGTAGTGCAGACGTCAGCACATCAAGTTACTCCAATGTGTCAAATTTTCCCAATTGAATATGAACCTTATGCTATTTGATATAAAGTTGAAAAACGATCAAAGAAATTTGACACATTGGGGTAACTTAATGTGCTGGCGTCTGTACCTAATTGAAGCATTAATTTTTAATTTAAAATTACTTTTGAGTAACGAAGAAATGATGATTTACTTGTGCTTTTTTAAAACATCTGAAACTAATTTTAATGTAAAAAAAAGAATACGTTTATTATGTATCATGGTGTCAGGTTGTGCGTTCATGTGCTTTCCACTCTGTATGCACACACATATGGGCTATTATAACAAATTATAATTATGTTGTGTGCTTATATATTTATTGTTTAAGGCAATGTAGCCGCATTGCCTTAAACAATAAATATATAAGCACACAACAGTCTTCTGGGCAGTTTTCCCGTTGATAGCGATGCGGATGAGTTTTTTGATGCCCTATATTGGTTTACTGTTCTTTTGTGTGCTTTGTGTAAAAACAAATTCAATTGAAGCCCAGACAGACCACAAACAAAATAAATCCTTATTCAAGTAAAACCACTATTCATTTATCATTTCCTATTTCTTATAAACAGAATTCATTATTACCTATTACGTAGGTACCTCCATGTTTCATTGTACATAACAAAAAATATGCTTTACTAAATTTTCCTCTGGAAATAATCTTTAACAAGAATGCTTACGCTATTATAATTGTGGAAGGTTTCTATAAATAGCTGAAAACACGTGTTTTTGTAGGTCCTTTTACATTGATTGCGTCAGAGGTGGCGAAGCGTTTCAAGTTGTTTTACAGAGTAATATAATGTGATTGTTCCTAAAATAGCACAGGTTAATAAAATTTTCGTTTTTCTTATGTGATTTCAAATTGAAGTTAGGGTCGGCTTGCCGAGTGAAGACTTGTTTATATACGTCCGTGACACACCTCAACAACTCCTCAACTTCAATTCCTTATACAAACCAACGCTCGGCCTCTAGTTTTGATTTGATCTTTGCTAAACTGTACTTTAAACATGAGGCATTTATTCATAAGTAGCAGACGTCCCGCGGTTTCACCCGCGTAGGTCCCGTTCCCGTGAGAATACAGGGATAAAAAGTAGCCTTTGTGTTAATCCAGGGTCTCGGCTAACTCCATACCAAATTTTATTAAAATCCATTCAGTAGTTTTTACGTGAAAGAGTAACAAACATCTTCACAAACTTTCGCGTTTATAATATTAGTAGGATAGTAGGATGAAGTAGTGTCCCACTTTATTCTTTGGCCAATAGTGTTTACGTTTCCTACTGCCAATCATCGACCACACAATTTAGCTATCACCGAGTAAAAAAAAAAAAAAACAAACTATTTATTTTAGCATGCATACATTAATAATTACATTTAAATAGCGCTCAATCTTTTAGTGGTTAGATTACGTGCGCTAAGTTTATTTTAGGTGTTACTCACTCACAGACATGTACATTAGTTAGTAGACCTACACGCAGGTCCCTCCCCCACTCTAGACTTATCGGTGGTAAAAAATACTTTTAAAATGTTTTTCATTTGTCGAGACTTTTTATTTTCGAGTTGTCTAACTTTGTATAAATCCTGACTCTATCTCGAACTAACGTGAGGAGTTGGTAAAAGTTTATTTCACGCTTTGACGACGGATCAAATCTGCAAGATTCCTTTGAGACGTTATAACTCGCCTGTACCTATATTGCATTTACCGGCGGCAAAGATATTCTGAGTATACAGGATGCTAGGGACATCAACGCACATCCGGACATCTTTTAGCTCTCTGCATGATTCTGGATCCCTAGTGTAGAAATTTGTATGTTGATTTAACGTTTTTTTTTTAATGTTATTTTAAAACCACGAGTACCTTTATTTACTATGATTTTTCTTCTGAAAAAGTAAATAGCCAATTCTTTATTTTTTTTAGTCTCAGTGGGTTTGATAAAAAAAAATATGAAATCATACGTACGGTAGGTACAGCAGTGCGATTTTGTTAAAATCGAAAATGTGGGTGTAGTGAAGACAAATTGAGCTGTAATTCTTTACTAATTTAAGGCATTGGCAGTTCAGAACACTCAAGTTTTCAAGACTTAGTGAATCGGTCGGCTGTACGGTGGGCGTGAATGGATTAAAGTAAAAAGGCTTGAGAAAAAATTAGGAAAAGCCGGCCAAGATGTTAACACTGGACGTGCAGGATAATGTACAGACGCCAGCACATAAAGTTACCCCAATGTGTCAAATTTCTTTGATCTTTTTTCAACTTTATGTCAAACAGAATAAGGTTCTTATTCAATTGGGAAAATTTGACACATTGGGGTAACTTGATGTGCTGGCGTCTGTACCTACTTCCTCTTGGTATAAGTAAGTTCATCGATGTCCTGTACACCCTGTATACCCGTATTGGAATCTGCATACAACAAGCCGTGAGATCTATTCGCAATATCGAATGATTGAGAACTAAGTTTATATTTCGGAGAGTGTGCATCGGAATTGCATGATTTAATTCCGCCATGTCCTTTTTATGATCGGACCACTTGACACATGGTACATGGTGGACATCCCACCTATACTAATAAACGTTTCGGAAACACATTGCGTGCATACAGCTAAGGAGTGCAATTCCCTGCCGGAGTCAGTGTTCCGGATAGCTACAACCTAGGGATCTTTAAGTCTAGAGTGAACTGGTTGCTTCTAGGCAGGCGTGCTTCATTGTCGACCACATTATCGCTTACTATCAGGTGAGATAGTGATTAAACACGTTTATAAGAAAAAAAATACGCTGGTGGACTTTAACCTTTTTATCAATTCAGGCAACTTAATATAAGACAATAGCAATTATACTACACGGAAAAAAATCTACCTGTAAAAATACCCAACTCTTGGTAGAAAATTACTAAGCAGGTTGATTAATATAGCGCCTGCAAAGTTTATAGTTAAAAATAAACAAGTCAAGTTTGCTAACTTTACTTGATCAATATTAACATCAGATTAGTTTATCCCCTAAATTGGCATATAGTTCTAATTAACTCGTTTTTGACTCTTGTAACACAGGTACCACCTAGCTCAAGAGTCAGGGCTTCAATTTAATATGTAACAACTTTTACGTCAATAAAACATTTTTATTATTATTATTATTTTATTATTAATTAACTCTGTCTGGATCACACATTTCAATCATTCTTCAGCGTTATCGAATGAAATTGAATTTACATTCAATCAATGTTCACCTGCCGATTTGTCAAAACAAATTTTATTGTTCTCTTAATAATTGTTTGGGAATAGGAATACTAAAAGAATATTTAGGTTTGGTTAACGAGATCAAATTCCACGTTAAACTAATAATAACCTTCCCTACATTAAAGACTAGCAGCGGCCTGTGAATTTGCCCTTGCAAATATAACAATATTGAAGTAGGTATTGTTTCAGCGTGAAACCCTTATTTTTCTAATAATGTAGGAGATAATGTAGAGAGTAGGTATGTTGTTACAAAAATAAATACAAATCTATCACATCAGATGTTTTTGCTCTTTAATTTTTTAACATTATTTTGTTTTTGCGGCATTCATTTGTTTGTTTATTTTTTAGAAAGGAAAAATTACCTATTAAACTTGGTTCGTATATAGTAGGTAAACCACCGAACTGTAACACCCAGGTGAACTAACGTAGGTCGACCAGGGACAACTCCCAAAATAGCGTTACAAATTTTAATAAAAAGTATTCATTTGTTAATCTAATTAACTATCTGTTTATTTGCTAGGATCTAGTTTATTACATGATTGTCGGAATAACTGTGTAGTATTGTGGTTTGTTGAACGCCGATGCTCACGTTTCCAAATTAGTCGGAACACCAAAACACAAACAGTTGTAAAACTAAATCCTGGAAGGAAATTTAACTCAGAAATGACTCATTGACATTTAAAATGGTTAGTTGAATAATTGTGTGAAAATCGTAATTTCTAGTTTTTGTTAATTGTGGGAAACAGAGACTGAAGAAACAATGGCTAGAAAAAAAATCTCTAGAGTGGAAGGGGGACAACTTTATACAATGCTTACAATCAGCTGTGTGCAACAGCAAGCAACAGGAAGACCTGTTAAATATTAAGCAAAAAATGGCAAACAAATTACGTTTGTTATGAGAGCCCTGCTGTAATAATATTTAATTTTGTTTTTAGTATTTGTCATTATGACAGGCTGGTGACAGGCAAAAAGATACACAGAGTCTTGGTTAATATATGCCAGGTGTCCCGTTTTTGTTGTCTTTGGTTACAGTACCATAAAAAGAGCTACAAAAATAATAATTATTGGGCATCAAAAAATTTATCCGCACCGCTGTCAACGAGAAAAATGACAAAAAGACTAGCTCTATTGCCACGTTGAATGGCAATGCTGATTCGGGCCTAAAATGGTCAGCCTTCTGATCATACATAAATACATAAACCCACGCCTTGTTCCATTGGGGGTAGGCAAAAACTACAGAGCGCCGACTTACGACGATACTTAAATACTTCATTTGCTTTGTTTAAATTCATACATGTTGTCATACACTCATTTGAATGTTAAATGTGCAACTAGTTATCAACAGTCAATACACATTGTAATACAAAACAATAGGTGAAATTGAGCACATGAAACTCATTTTAACTGCACCATAATACAAATTTCTCGTTGGTTATTACGAGCACCAACATCAAATTTGCAGGATTATTTCAAACCCTGCTTTGATATTACGGATTACTGAAAGCGGATTCCCATTGAAATAGGTAATTATGGATTCGCATATTTCGAAATGGTTGGAAAGCACTGATATTTGGAGCAGATATTTAGGCCAAATAAACTCTTTATGGCATTTAGTTACAAACAAATATAAGAAGAACAGTGAGTGATTAGAGTAGTGGTGCCCGCAATGCATGGAATCTAATCTGCATAGTTCTTACATGATCTGATCAAGGTAATAAACAGATCTTAAAAGAGACTGTGACCTCTAACGCCCGATATTAATATTCTATCTCAATCCAAATCCCGATCCTTTGTTTTTGACGGCTGCTTCTGATTGGACATCTTTAAGACTCGGATAGGCGAATTCGGTCGTTGATTGGTTACAGACAAAGATCGGGATCAAGATAGCAACCGAGATAGATTATTAATATCCAGCGTAAGTTAATTTCGATGTTTCTTCTCAGAGTAGTCAGATGGTAAAACACCGACCTCATTTTCTATTTAAAATGATATTTACAAAAGTTTTTGTATGAACCTATTTTCAGAAATAAATATCTTTTATCATTTTAATGGTAACGGCCGCGACATATGGGTAGTTATCAAAGTGTAATAAAAATACTTTACAAAGTAAATATTTATGTCAAATGAAACACAGCAAGGAAATCTGGATGTTCTTAAAAAAATCTTTTCAAGGACAGTTCTTTAATTTACAGTAGGTAGGTCAGTTCACGACCGCCCGTATAAATTTCCCTACTTACACATTTCTAGATTAGGCAAGTTAAACAGTCTAACAAGAGCTTTAAATCCTGTATATAATGAAGATATGTATGTACAGTTTAAATGTACATAGGCCAGCACATGAAGCAACCCCAATGTGTTTGATAGTTTTTCAACTTTATTTCAAAAAGAATATGGTTCATATTCAATTGGCTCAAAGTTTACGAGAGCTTCATGTGCTGGCGTCTGTACCTACTCTAAATACATGTGCTACATATACTCGGAAGCAAATAAATTATTTAGTATTAACGTGAACTACTGCCAAATTGTATACTATACATATGTAAATCACAGATAACTTGATGAAATTATTTCTCTTCTAGATAAGATATACTTACTCCACTTCAACCACCACAACTACCACCACCAGCACCACCACCACCATTATTACCTCCACCACGACCACAACGCCCACCACCACCACCACCAACACCACTACCACCATCATTACATGTGATTTAGTGGTACGGAGGGTTCTCAATGTATTGTGACTGGTAACCCATCCATGAACCAACCTCAGCAAGCGTAACTTAATTTTTTTCAACACATTTGCTCCAAAAATGCATTTACGGAGCCTGTATACATTATTCGAAAGTTAAAAATTAAGCACTATACAACGGAACGTGCGGTAAAATATGTACTCTCACCTAATACCGTGCGGGAAAATAGGTACTCTCACCTAAGTAAGTACCTACCTATTTTACAGCACGATCCATACCCCGTTGTATAGCACCGTTCGTATTCTTTACGGTTTTTTTTTAATTTCCATAAAAAGTAATACAAGAATTACACCAAGGAGTTTCACATTACTAGAATAAATAAGCTAACTGAACGAACCTCCTTGGAAGCGCTTTTGTTCAATAAGTTTGTCTCACTTTAATACTAAAGAGTAAATGAGATGAAAGTTGTAGTTCTAATTTTCACCACGTGCATGTGGCGCCATTTGCAAATGCGCGGCATTTTAATATTTTATTTGCCATTCAAAATAGTCTTGAAAAAGTTTGTTTTATTACATAACTGTACTGTTTTCTCGCAAATGTGTTGAAAAACGTTGTATGATACACGTGCAGAAATTGGTGTATTTACAAACTCGTGACTATGGAAAGCCCTCGACCGTCTACTCGTTTGTAAAAACCAACTTACCGCACTTATATCATAAATAACTATAATCGACTTGTATGGCTATTAACACTTAGCTACTTAAAAACCTTAATAAATTATTCACCCTAGATGAAAACTTTGGTAACTCAAAAAGTGGCCATTTGGAGTTAATGACGTTTTTTAATTCCCGTATCAAACACCTACACGGCGATATAATTCACTCAGATAGTTTGAATACCAATCAACTAATTTCAAATAAGAAATAAATTATTCCAACATGCTTTAAAAAATATTACCCTTAATGAAGTATTGTTAGATTTTTTATATTTTTCAGATTTGCGTCATTTTTCAGACTTGCGTCATATAAGCAAAATATGCATTTTGAGTTTCTATACTTTTCATCTTGGGGTGCGATGTAATTAATTACTTTATGTAAAGTACTTAAGAAGTCGTGATTTCGCAAATCTTCAGACGATATATTATTGCAAGAACACTTCATTTCACCTTGAAGGTAAAATAAAATACTGTAGGTAGGTACCTAATGAAAATATTCTAGTTCTACCAGCAGACAAAACCAAATTGTATTCAACTTTAATTTATATTTGAGATTGTCTAAAATACGAGTAATAAAATCACAGTCACACACAACAATAACTCATTTGTGACGTAAGTTTGTTAAATTCTATAGTTTATTTGTTTTTACTTTGACAAAATACGACATAGTGCTTATATCATAAATAAGAAATCTTGGGAAAAATTTAATTTTTCATTTAATTTTTAATTCGAGTAGGGAAATTTGTAACTAAATAGACATAAATGGAAACGTGTAACGCCTTTAACATGAACTTAGAAGAATCCTTTTGAAATGAAACTAAGATGTCTTTTACTGAGAAAAAGTTTTTAAATTTGTTTTCAAAATAAACTAGAAGTTAGTTCACAAACAGTTCATTTACAATGTTTCGAAAGTGTAACTAAGTCTTAATCAAAACTAAGTTTATGAAGTTGTTTAAGAATTAAATGTAAAACTGAGAGAGATTGATTAATTTAAACTGATTAAAGTAGTATACAATGACTTGTGCGTTAATAATAACACGCCACTAGCACTTGTGAATTAATACAAACCTTGTAATTAAAAATCTCATTCAGGCAAAGATACTGATTTGTATGTAACTCTATTAAAAGGTAGCTTTTTAAGTTATGATTTGTAAGTTTTACGGTTTACAATAATGAGTATTCTATTCTATTCAATTCTATTCTGTAATTTGCCGATGAAAAATGTCAACGCATTTAATATCTACTCTTGGTATCCAATTACTTTGAAATCCATTCTTCTCTGTGAAATATTTATCTGTTATCTTAATTATCAGGTGTCTGTGCACATATTTTTTTTCTTACTTTATCTGCCCTAACATCTAACCTAAACATTTTATCACATTTCACGTTACCAAAATAGCATGACCTAATTTCATAAACACTTTACCGTAACCTTTTCCTTGACTTCAAAGGTGTAAAACTCGTTTAGACAACTTGATACTGAAGCAAATCTTCTATTTCATCGTTCAAGTGCGTCCTTTCAAAGGTCTCATCAGTAATCACAAAGACATTGACTGCGCTCCAAGCGTCGTTTAATGAAGGTAGTCACGAATCTCACGATAGATCTTAAGATACGTGAGCATTGCGTGAGCGTAGTTTCCCAAGCAATTGCCCACGAAGATATCCTGATGATTGAGGCTGATTAGGGCTATTTGCATTAGTGCTGACCAGTTGAACTGAGACAGAGTGCTGTAACATGTAATTACGATTGTAATTCTTGTGGGGTAAGTAATTAGAAGTTGGCCTATAAGTCTTGGTGAAGAATAAATTGTAGGGGGCATCGCGTTTAGGAGGTAAGAGGAACAGGGTGTAAAACTCCTCATCCACCATTGAAATGGGAGGATGTTTCGACTAGACAGGTCTTGTGCTGTGTACTACTGCTCGATGATTGTTGTCGGGAGTACTTATACGTTCAATCGCGCGGATAACTTTAATATCGCGATGTAGGATGTCATTCTTTAGTTCGGATGTGGCGTGATAGATGTCGCTACAGCGTAAACGGAGGGAGCTCTTACTAAGTATGAGGAAAAATGTTAATTAATTTATTTGTTGTTCACTTAATTAAGCGTGTTTAGTGTTTCCGTAAGTATCTATCAACTGTCTCGTTGATCTAGAGGTCGGATGTGCTACTTGCGAGCCTGAGAGCAAAAAAAATCCCAATTGAAATTCCCAATGCTGTTTGACATAAAGTTGAAAAACGATCAAATAAATTTGACACATTGGGGCAAATTGACGTGCTGGCGTCTGTACATACCTGAGAGATGAGGACAGCGGCCCATAGACGGCATAAATTATGACAAAAAAAAAGAAATTCTATAACTATGCGTCACGCACAAAACGGCGCCGCGTTGCTAAGCATACTTTAACTTTTTTATATATACATATATATATATATAACGGGTCTACTCTTGACCTCAATCTTGTCCTGCGGTTAGAGATGAGGTCGACGATGCAACGAGCTTACCTACCCAAAAGAAGCCCATAAACTCGCGACTTAAACAGATTGGGGTCATACGAACTCGGAAACACCGATGCAGGCGGGGAATTTCACTCCTTGGCTGTGTGCATAATGAAGGACCAGGCAAAGCGCTTCATGCGAATGTGTGGAACATCTACAAGGAATGGGTCCTGCAGTGCGTCTTGATTCCCGATGGAAAAAAAATAATTATGGCCGGAGCAGATACACATCACAGCAGAATTGAAATTATAAAAAAGTTCGCCTTTCGTTACCTCATGTGCCGGTCGGCTTATGTATTATTTAATTGGCATGCATGATTGTTATTTACCCTTGTTACTTGATATATCCTCAAGCAGTACTTATACACATACGTTCTTGTTCACCACAGGGAATGTAATATTGGCATGTTAAACTTCTGACAAAGTTTATCTTAACATCACGCCTGGCGTTCCCCAAGGCCTAATTCTTTGGGGTAACCAAGCGTACCTCATATTACGCCGCAAAAACTAATACAGAGAAACAAGAAACATATGGCCAAGTTTAAAATGGTCTTGCAATAACTAAATCTATGTATACACGCTTTTTTTCATTTCATAACTTGTTTGAGCACGTTGTGCATTTTTTTGATGAAAAACAAACGTTACCGTAACCTCTGTATAAAAGTATGTTAGTTTACGTTTTAAGCAAGAGATTTCAATGTTTATTTCCTGACGACAAGTTTTTACTCCTATTAGCATTTCCAGAGTCCCACTATTTTTTCATTATTTTACTTATTAAATGACTACTTATATTAAGATACTTGGGTACAAGGTAATACAAAATGAACAATGCAACAGAAGTTAAAATTAATTACTTGATTCTTCTGTTTTTCGCAAGTATGAATATTAGGTCCCCATATTTGGACCACTTATACCCAGCGGGCCATCAGCGCCCTTCGTATATTGTGCACTCGTATTTGTATAAGTGCAATATAATACTCCAACTCCATCCTGAAAATCTTAGCTGGGAGATACGACTCTTCGATACTGTATCGCATTATGAAGAGATGTATCTCCCAGAGTAATCTTATGGCATAGTAATAATAATAATTAAGCTTTATTAACATAGTCATAAGATTTCTTTTTACTAACCCACTATGGATGTTACTTGCCCAGTTGTCCGAAATAAAGGTTATTTTTATTATTTTAGGACGTAACAGTTCATTAGTGGCCTTGGCCTGACCTACAGCCTACTGTACCTTATTACTGATTTTCACACACCAGTAAACATATTAGCTTTTCATCAGAGAAGTTCTTTTCCTTTTTATCTATGGAATATTTTACCGAAATAACTCAAGTAGATTATGTTTGTAAAAATGTTTAGCTTAGCCGTCTCTGAGTCCCTATTTTCCTTTCGAATGGTTTCAAATGTAACATCGTCGTGTTAGTTTTATGACCTACTTACTCAACGGATTTCGGGGTTACGTCAACGATTTCTTATCTACTACAAGGGTTGTTCTTATCTGCGCTTTAAATTAGTTACTGAAAGTTGAAAAATAAATGTAAAAGATTGTTTTTTCTTTCAATTGAGAACACGTAACTATGCAGATATTACTTATGTATGTTCTATTTGTGAACCATTGAATTAACAGTTCAATAGTTTTTAATTCTTTTTTTAAAGTTAATACCTACCTACTAAAATCAGGGTAAGCCACTCACATTATTTGGGTTTTTTTTTATCTGAAATAAATATTTTGAATTCGAATTTGAATTCGAATTTGTGGTCCTAGAGATACTGAATTACAATGAAAACACATTGATATAAACTAGTGGTGTCTCGATGGGTACCTATTCCAAAATAGGCTGTATTTACTTTTTTAGTTGGGCTTCTTAGTCATATTACAATGTTTTTATTACAAAAATGTTGCCCCACACTAAGAATGTTTGTGTTTACAAACATTTAAACTCACGTACACAAACAGACAGACCAGGAAATCAGGTCGTACAAATATTTGTTTCGTCCGGGAATCAAAACCGCGACACGTAGCGTTATAATCAACCGCTTAGCCACTGCACCAACTGTGCCTCTTTTAAAAGGAATATTTTCGACTGACCTGTTGGTTTAGTAGTTAAGGGCCTGGCAGCTATGCCGGAAGTCATGGGTTCGATTCCCACCCAGGAAAAATACTTGTGTGATAAGCGCGATCATTTGTTCTGTGTCTGGGTGTAATTAATCTACAATATAATATTAGCAATAAACAATTATGTTTCTCAGTTGTTTAGTACCCATCATAACGCAAGAACTGCTTAGCTTTGGACTAGATGGCGTTGTATGAAAGTTATTGTTGTAACATACCTAATGCCATTCATCAAGTTGAAAGCAACTCGGCAACTTTTTAAAGGTAAAATTTAGATAGTATGTATCGATTTAGAAATATACATATAAGTGTGTTTATCAGTTGTTTAGTACCCATAACACAAGCTCTGCTTAGCTTGGGACTGAATGGTGTCCTATGAAAGTTGTGGAATATTATATTATTATTGCATTATTTGGTGTCAAAAAAGTGCTATCGAATTCCCAGTTGAAACTATCGTACTTCGTACCCAAAGACATTCAATACCTATAGACCGGACATCACAAACAAAATTTTCGTCCGAAAAAGTGTGTCCTGCCGGACACAAGTCTATGAGTTTTTTTTAGTACGCTCCGCTGCCGCTCCAATATTCATATATTATTCTAATGTTTTTCTATGACATTTCCTTGACATGCCCGCTCTATAGTCTTTTAAATCTCTTTGTTCGTACCCAAGTATTTTAAGAGATGATAATAATTGAACATTGTACAAGGTTAAATTTTACCCGGATCGCTATTGTTGAGGCTATGGTTGGGTTATAAGTTGGCTTACGGTATCATGAGATAGATCAGATAACAATAGTGTCCCCAAGAGGTTTGCTTCTCATGCATTATAAGATTATTATGGGAAATGAATGCGGTAACTATCTTCAGTCAAAACCATTGTTAACAATAACTTTACTAGTTCATAATCTTGAATTTCTGAAATTTTCATTGAATTTATTTTTGACTTAGTAACTATATTTTGACATTGGTCAATCATCTGACATAGCGTACATTTGACATTAAGTATATCTGAAATACTTTTCGACATTTAGTTATGACGTCTTTTAATTAATTAATAATTATAAAAATTGATCATACGTGACAATTTTTTTCTGAAATGATTTTCTACTTTATTAATATTCTCCACAATGTTTATAGTTTGAATAAATAAATGAATGAATGAATTACCTACTATGGAAAATACTAAATACTGAGGGTGGGCGCTGATACCTATAACTACAAGATAAATTAAGTTATCTTAGCTTGGGTATCGGTTGCAACTCTAACATACAATGTTATGGCTAATTTTACATTTTTTACTGTAAACTGTTGTTTTTTACTTAAAATAAACTTCCATAAGACAGGTTGTAGATACTACCAAGTTTACATTAGGTGTAAAACTTACTGACATACTTTTGTAGACGTTCGATGACAGACTTTTGTACGCTCTTATTGAATTGAAGGTTGTCTGGTACAAAATGCCTATGGCATTAAGTCCGCCCCTGTACATAAGTGTACTTGAAGTATTAATTAAATTGATAAATCAACGTGTCACTCCAAGCCTGTTTTTCTAAAGGTTCCTAAAGATAGGAACTGGTGGTAACTGGTAAGTTATTGCGACACGCTGGACTTCATGCTATGCCACGCCACAACCCGTCAATGGCGATGAATACGTACAAAATCAGAATAAAATAAATACACGTTAGGCCGGCAACGTAACATGCTGTGTCGTGGGGTCATGTAGCCTTCCGCGAAAACGCCGATACACAACACCCGTCGGCCAAAATTATTCCTTCCTAGCTGTACTGAATGTCTGTAGTTGAAACCCCCATTTAGTTTACTCGCACGCCGAATCCCTAATCACCTATTTTCGTTACGTGAGGTTTATGCAACAAACCGTCGTGTTGCTCCACAAAACGCAACACTGTGCCACATGTCACGCTCAAAATAACTTGCTATTATAAAATAACTTGCTTCCTTCTTGTTTTTCCGCCATCGTCGTGCGTGTCACATCTTGATCAATAGGTTTATAAGAAGCGACACTATAGAATGGCATTAATTGCTACTTGTGTATGTTTACTTTAAATGTCTGTTAAAGCACCCACGTTATAGAAGAAATTCATAGTGTCGGGCCACTGACTGATCTGGGCCCCTCATATCTGTGTGGTTCTTTCCTCAAAAGACCATCTCAGACACTAATCTGTATGGTTCTTACATGATATGACCAAGATAATGTCTGGACTTTAAGAGAGACTATGACCTCTGAGTTTTTTTCGGTGTTTATTCTCAGAGTAGTCAAATAGTGAAACTCCGATCTCATCTACTCAGTTAAAAAATGACGTGTAAAAGTGTTTGTGAAAACCTATTTACAGAAATAAATATCTTTTTTTTTTTTTTTTTTTTTTTTTTTTTTTTGATAGAGGGCGTCTCGCAGTGCACCCTACTGAGGGGTGGCGCCGCTATCTGCTCAACCGGTCAAACCTGTGGACGACCTCAATACACAAGGCCTCCAGCCAGGAGCATTACGTCAGAATTTAAGTGACACTCGCTAAGGGCACCCCCTGTGGGGCTCGGACCTCGGCTTAGGGTGTCACTGATCGAATAAAAAGGGGGACGGCTGGATCTGAGTTAGATTATTTAGGGACTGTTTAAGCTAGCGGCTCAGCATCGCGGGCTGGCTCATGCAAGGGTCGGGGAGGGAGATTAACTATACTTCGCGACGGGCCACGACGGCGGGGCCGGAAGGCGTTCGGTTTGTAATTGTAGTGTTTCTTGACTGTGCTAGTTTCCCTACGACTTTCCTGGAACAGGGTGATGGGGTCGTCGGGGGTGGTAAGGGCATGCCTGGGACGGCGAAGCTTATTAATTCGTGAAGGGGTGTAACTGACTGCAGCAGTTATAAGTGGGTTTGGGTGTTTGGAGGCACATTCAAAATAGCGCTTGGAAAGGCGCTTCATGAACTGTTGAATAGTCGGAATTCTAAGGTCAACGTGTAGTTGCTCGTTGCGAACGAACCAGGGGGCACCCGTTATTCTACGGAGGTAACGGTTCTGCAGGGTCTGCATTTTACGAAGGTGACTAGGCTTGGCGTGTGCGAAGACAACGCAGGCGTAAGTCATAATCGGACGGATTACCGCGGTATACAGTCGCAATTTGCACTTGAGTGACAATTTGCTGTTCGCGGATGTTATGTAGTTGAGCCGACTCGCAGCAAAAGCGGCTCGCGAGCGAACCGTCTTTATGTGCTGAGCGAAGGTAAGGGATCGGTCTAGGGTGACACCTAGGTATTTGGCTTCCTTCTCCCAAGGGATTGGTTTGCCGTACATAGTGATCGGTTTAGGGGGAACCACTTTGATACGCGCCCTGTGGAATAGGACGCCTTGGCTTTTGTCGGGGTTAACCTCGATTCTCCACTTCCGGAACCACTCTCCCAGTGCGTTCACGGCAGATTGGAGATTGCGAGCGATAAGATGTTGGTTACGGCCTGAACAGAAAATGGCCGTGTCGTCGGCGAAGAGGGCCAACTGGGCTTTTTTAAACTTGGGAATGTCACTCGTGAACAGAGTGAAGATGAGGGGGGCCAGCACAGAGCCTTGGGGGACACCTGCGCGTATGGGATGGGGGGCGGACAGAGCGCCCTCGATGCGGTAGCGGAAAGTGCGCTCCGACAAAAAGTCTCGTAAGATGAGTACGAGACGATCTGGCACACCCATTTGGTAAAGCTTAAAGAGTAAGCCGTTGTGCCAGACTTTGTCGAAGGCCTTCGCTATGTCGAAGAAGACTGCACCAGTCAGCGACCGGCGTTGAAAGCCGATGCTGATGTGCTCTACGATGCGGTGGACTTGGTGGATGCAGGAGTGACCGGTGCGAAAACCGAACTGCTCATTAGGAATAAGACTCTTTGCCTCGGCGTAGTCTTTGAGGCGCTTATAAATAAGCTTCTCATAGATTTTACCGAAGACATTGAGGAGGCTAATGGGGCGATAACTGGATGGCTCAGACTTGGGTTTGCCTGGCTTAGGAATACCGATAACGGTAGCCTGTTTCCACGCTTGTGGGAATATATTATTGCTCATGGCGCCATTGAAGATGGCGGTCATTAGCAGGATAAGTTGGGCAGAGAATAGCTGGATGACTTTGTTGGTAATGCCATCAGCGCCGGGGGCTTTGCGGGGTTTGAGCCCTTTAATGATGTCTTGCACTTCGTCTGGAGTGACGGGAGGCAGAGGATCATCAGGGTCTTCGATGGGAGGGAGGGAAGATCGGCGTTCAACTTCGGCCTCAACCTCAAGCAAGTGCTGTTGGTCGGCCGGTTGGGTGCTGGGGGAGCATTGGGCCTCTAGACTGTCGGCCAGACACTCGGCTTTCTCAGAGTCGTCAAAAGCGACGCTCTTATCGGGTCGGATGAGAGGAGGCATGGAGGCTTCCTGAGAGGAGCGCAACTTACGTTGCAATTGCCAGAAGGCTTGATGAGTGGGTTCAAGTTTGCTTAACATCTTTTCCCAACGCGCTGAACGCAGGTCCTTTACGCGCCGTGACAGCCTACGCTGAAGCCGTCGCATAAAGGTTTTGTTAGCCGCGCAGGGGAAAGAGTAGTAGGCACGCATGGCCGCGTTTTTCTCGCGCAGCAGAGCACGTACATCGTCCGGCAGTTTCCATCGATGATCGCTCATCGCGGGAACCTCCCTTGAACATTCGTTCAGGACAGATTGCACGTGATCTGTGAGCGAGTCAATCGCGGCCGTGGTGTCAGCGACTGATTCGATCAGATCGGGGATGGAGTCCAAGTGGGCCGACGTGGTTGATTTCAGCTTTTCGCTTACTTTCTTCCAGTCGGTTATCCTTTTGGTTTCGGTGGGGGGGCTAGAGCCGAAAGGGTCTGATCTGGAGTGCAACTGAAGGACCACTGGGCAGTGGTCCGAGTTGAGCTCGCAAAGCGCCTCAATAGAGTGTAGTCGTAGGCTTACATTCTTGAGTAACGCTATGTCGAGTACATCAGGGGCATGGTCCGGGTTATGAGGGTAATGGGTGGGAGTCATCGGGGCGACGACATCGAAGTTGAGAGTAGAACCTAGGGAGTAGATGGTTCTACCTCTGGAGTTGGTTATTGAGCTATTCCAGGCCGGATGTTTGGCATTGAGGTCACCCGCTATGATAACGGAGTCACTCAAGCCGAAGAGGGCCGTGAGGTCGTGAGTAATAAGATTGGGGTCCTCCGCTAAGGCGGTAGGAGGAAGGTAGGCCGAGATGATAGTGATGGGAGAGTGGCCAGTCATTCCTAGCCGACAGGCAGAGACCTCAAGAAGAGAGGTGAGAGGGGGGGTGACTACGGGAGTGCAGTGCAGACAGTTCTTGTAGTATATGAGGGTGCCACCCTTGAAGCAGCGTGTCCTATCATTGCGGACAACTCGAAAGTTGGCAATGTTGGGGTCACGGTTACAAGGCTTGAGGAAGGTTTCCTGGATAAGGAGAATGTCTAGGTGATGATCGCGAAGGAAAAGGGCGATTTCATCACGTTGATTGGAAATGCCATCGGCATTAAAGAAACCTAATCTTAGGGAGCGGGGTTTGAATGTGCGTGCTCTCGTGTTAGCCATTATTGGTTATTGTGAGAGAGGTTAGCGAGGGCGGCAGCTATCTTAGGATAAGCTGCGAAGATTGCGGTATAGTTACCGATATCGGCGTTACTCAGTTCGTCAGCCATCTGAGTGGCTTCAGGGGTGAAGAAGGTCTGATAGGCACCTATTATAATGTCCATGTTTCGCTGACCTTGGGCTACTTTGGACATAGTGTCAGCGGGGGTGGGGGGTGTCGCTTGAGGGCGAGGTTTAGCGGGGGCGGAGGTTGCCGCGGGGGTGGCCAGAGCTGTGGGTTGAGGAACGCTCAAATCCATCAGCGCCGGGATAGGGGCTTTAGGGGGCGCCAGAGCTGGGAAGTTCCTCTGGTGGTTAAGTTTATTCCACGGAGAAGAACGCTGGGGGCTTAGCTTTTCGGGCAGTTGGGAGAAGGGAGCCGCCGAGAGGGGGCTTTCCCTTTGCTGGCGATCGTTAGCGCGATTCGCCAAGAGCTTGGAAGATGGTTTGGGGGCCTTGGGGCAGCCACGGTAATTGGCTGGGTGGCCAGATTGCCCGCACAGAACACAACTGGGTGGTTCAGTGCAGAGGGACAGGTCCTTGGGACGGGAACAGTCCCCAGTGCCATGTTCACCCAAGCACTTAACGCACCTGGGCTTGGCGAAGCAGTATCTTTGAGAATGGCCATAAAGTTGGCAGCGGTGGCATTGGCCTATGGAGTTGGGTCGGTGGGGCTTCTCGACGATGACGCCGGAAAGGTGACAGATTTTCTTCACTTTGAGAATGGGATGGGGACCTTCGGTGGGGTCACTAATGACCAGCACCATATCATATTTTTCACCACCTCTGGACTTATGGAGGCGGTGGACGGCGGTCGCTGGGACCCCCTGGGCTTGGAGGTCGTCCAGGACGGCTTGTTCGGGAAGCTCCATGGGCACCCGGCGGAGCACCATACGAATAGGTGCCTCCTCCGGGATGGAGTATGTGTGAAACGGGACATTACGCTCCCGCAGCATCCGTGAAAGATCACGGTAGTCTGTGCTCGTTGGAGTGGACACTTTTACTCCTTGTTGGGTGGGGCGAGCATTGGAATAGTTGATGCGCTTTTCAGCGCACCATTTAGATACTGTGAGCCACAGATTTCTATCGTGAATGAAGATGGGCGGGGGGGGGCGGGGCTTCTTGGCAGCGACGGAGGGAGTGGAGGTCGCAGCTGGGTCAGCCTGGGAGGTAGCCATTGGGCTAGAAGGGCGAGAGGTGGAGGGGGCGGGGGAGGGGGGAGCTAGGCGAATGGCCTTGGAGGGGGCTTGGGTCGCTGGGTTGTGGCGCTTCTTGCGCTTACCCGCTACCACTTCAAATTCGTCAGAAGACGAGGCGGCAGAGGGCTTCTGGGAGCAGTCGCTCTCAGAGCCCGACGTGGAGTCGTCCTCCATGCGGGAGGCAATCTTGTTCTCCGGTAGAGGGGGTGAGGGGGCAGAGAGGGGGGTGCCCTGATCAGCCGCGGGTGGAGACGCCGGGCTGTCGAGGGCGTCGGTGAAAGGAGTGAGAGACTCCATGAAGAGGGGCGCGGAGGGGGAGAGAGTGGAGCTGCCTGTGAGGGCAGCCACTTTGGCACCGTACTTGGCAGCCAGGGCCGGATGCTCAGCGAGCATCTCAACCAGCAGGTCCAAAAGGGCCTCCATGGTTGAGAAGGGTGAAGCAAGGGGGGAGAGGGGGGGTGTAAAAACTCCTACACAGCCTCTAGGAGACACGTGAAACGTGAGCTCCTAGAGCAGTCAGTCCCCTAAAGGGCCCTTCCCCTGAGTACTTCCTAGTGTTATTACTGGCGAGAAGAAGTACTCAAACAAACTCGCCAGCAACACAAACTGACTGTTGCCTTAGGGGCCTAATAACCTAGCTCTCCGGGTGGGAAAGCCCGGAGATGAGTAACCCTCCCTGCCGGGTGAAGGCAGAGAGGTGAGTGCCTAAGGCGTACCCTAAGCTTGATTTTTGCCCGCTGTCAGTCTTAATGTACAGCGGGGTCCTATGGGTCTTTCGACCGATCCGGTGCCGCTGGGGTCGACACACCCAGACGTCACCGGGTGCAGCTGGAAAGGAAGGGGGGGTTAAACAATGGTAGCGACTAGGAGTCCCCCCAAGGTCGCTAACCAAAGTCCTTCCGACTTTAGCCTAACCCTGAAGGGGTTAGGCCGGTGCGTCGGGTCCGCACCCACTTGATTCGTTGACACCGTTAGGTTTCCCCAAGTGACCACTTGAAACCAACAGTGGCTTTACCCTGAAGGGGCAAAGGACAGCGAACAACTGTAAAGTCCGCTACGACGTAGCGGGCCTACAGCAGTCGTGTCGTCACTCGTAGCTGGGCTACGAGTGAGGGAGCGTAGTCAAGCTACGGTGACGTGCGTCACGCGTAGCGAGGCTACGGAGCGGGGCGGAGCGTCGTAGCGTGAGCGCTACGGCGTAGCGGAGCAGGGAGCGCGGAGTCCACAGGAGCGTGCGTTCGCGACGGCGGCCGGGCGCAGAATGAGTTTGCAGAAATAAATATCATTTTACCATTTTTTTTTATCGCAACATTAAATATCTTCTTTATTTATTTATTTATTTATTAAAACTTTCTGCACAATAAAAAAACTGTACAAAGACGGACTTAATGCCTTTAACCCTACTGGCCCCAGAAATTCACTCGCTTGCTATTACGAAGACTTTGATATTATTAGATGTAATACACAGATCTGTTTAAAGTATTCTGAAACCAACATTGGCAGTCACGGATGTTGGGAACCCTTTATTAATGAGGAAGTAAATGCAGATTAAGTATTTGGTATTTTGATAATTAACAACTCCACCTATTCATAATCCGGTAATTATAACTAGACGATGAATCTTGATTATGAATAAGCATTCTGTATGCGGTGGAAAATTTGTAAATTACAAGGACACAATTACAAGAAACGTAACTTAATTAATAAAAAACATTTACATTTTTTTTACATTGATAAATTCATGTTTTTTTGTGAGAAGTTTTTGTACTACTTAACGTGCGTAGTGTGAGCCCAAACAGAAGTTTAGAACTGTCTTCCATCTCCATCAGAACTACTCTAGGTCTAATTTGTGTTGTACTGTATTAAATTTATACCAAATATTTATTATGTTGAACAAACTGAATATTTCTGATTCTAACTAAGTCTGTTCACAGGTGAAAATTCAGAGTATACATGAAAAATCAATCGTTCCCTATTTTCTACACTCAGGGTGAATTGGAAGATAAATTTTTTAATAGTACCAACATTGGGTTATACCGTAGATATCTTGGTATACCCTTTCCAGTGTGTTAGGTGTTTCAGAAGCTCTGGGAATTGTCTATATTCGTCACCGTCTATTTTATTTTTAATTTACATAAATTTATTGAGCGTTTCTTTATGAGCATGAGGTTTATAAAACAAGTCGTAAAAACATTGCGTTCACTTTTTGTTCTAAGGCTTTAGGTAAGTACCTTGGTTTCTTGATTTTGAATACACTTACAAAATAAAAGGTAATCTAACACGTTCAATTCAAGATTTTGTACCCAAAGGGTGCCAATGTGGTCCTAAAAAATAAAATTGAAGCCTTCATATACTAGAAATTCGCCGTTTTTTGTCATAAACACTCGGGCGATTATAAACAGTAGGTACCTACACCTATGTAGACTTATTAAAAATCATTTGATTGTTTATTCACTGAACTAAGTTATCAGTAGCTTGCTTCTGTTACAAGATAGCTACGTAGATATTGTGTAGTCTCACTTTTTAACCTACTACTACTGAGCATTGAAATTACGAAATGATATTTATTTCTGAAAATTGATCTCTTAATTCATTAAAACCCCAAGAGGACGCCGCACGCCGACGACGACGTGCGCCGCTGGCGTCCGCGATATCATTGTCTTTTTATTACGTCTCTGATTGACATGGTTGAAAGGTTTAGATACTGTAATCGAGTAATTTCAGTACAAATAAATTAATTTAATGTAATAAACAATCATTATCATCATCAATCAATGCTAGTAATTTTCAGTACCTAAGTACACACGACACGTATTAACGACACGCTTATTTTTTAATAATAATTTATTTTTTTACTGCATTTAATAAACTGTTGGCAAGTACAGATTGTTGTCAATAAATGTGCCCACGAGACCTGTTTATATGTCCCTTAACACTTGTTCTCCTAGTTCTAGAACAATTTCGCATGCTTCGAGAGATTTTACGCGCTGAATCGATCCAATAGAATAGAAAAAAACCAAATAGAATAGATAATCTCTGTATGTAAAATTGGTGTCAAACGCACCTATTTATAATACATAATATAAAATCATGTACAATATAATAGAATACTCTTAATTATACAAATGTCAGTAAGTACAAAAAACTACCCCAAACTGACATTTTTTTCCAATTGAACCTGAGCCTAATTCTGTTTGTAAAAAGTTGTAAAGTAATCAAAGAAATTGATTATCTAACAGAGCAACGGAGAATCACTGTATTAATTCTGAATCTGTAGTTATCTCAAGTTCAATTAATTAGTCGACTCGTAGATTAATTTTTATTAGTCATTAAATTGAAGGTGTTCATTTCTTTGCGTCGGCCTTTGACAGGACCAACGTACACAAAAATTAGAATAATCTATAATTGCACGCGTGATTGCATTGTGCAAAGGCAAAGGCGAAGCATTGCTTGTAAAAGTAACATGCTCGCCAGGCGATTTGCACATTGCTCAAATCCGGCTAAACTGACCCTGTTTAAGGCATATTGCCAGGCGTTCTACACCGGCCAACTCAGGTACAAGTACACGAGGAGTACCTACAATACTCTTCGTGCACAAAACAACAACGCGTTCCGGGCCATGTTTAACCTGCCCTGGCGGTGTAGTGCGTCTGGTATGTTTGCCGAAAGCAGGGTTGACGACTTTTATGCCATCATTCCACCTGAGGCTAATTACATGTAATAATAGTATTGTGACTGCTGTGTTTCGCACAGTTTACATGTCTACAAAATGTTTTATATTGGTACTAGCTGTACTCTGCCACGCTTCGCTGTGGCACATTGTGATTGAATGGTTAAAAAAAAAAGAGAAAATGACGTGTGGCACTCGGAGACTGCAACGGTAAAGCTATTGCATAGCATTTTTGATAAACTCCTCTCCCCCTCCCGTCTCCCTCTCCGTCCCTCTCCCCCACCCCTCCCACGCCCCTCCCCTCAGCCCTCCATCCCCCTCCCCTCTCCCCACCCTCACTTTCCCCTCCCTCCCCCACCCGACTCCTGCCTCTTCCCCTCCCCATTTCCCTTCCCCTTTCACCTCACCCTTCCCCTACCCCTCCCCTCTCCTCCCCCTCTCATTACCTCCTTCTCCACCCCATCCCTTTGTCCTGACCTCCCTCCTCTCCTACTCCCCATCCCTCCCCTAATCCCCTACCCATTTCTCCCCCCACTCCCCTCCCCATCCCTCCCACTGCCACTGCCCCTCCCCTCACTGCCCCTCCCTCCCCTCGCACAATCTCCCCTCCCCCTCACACAATCTCCCCTCCCCTCTCACGATCCCCACTCCGACTCACCTCCCCCTCTCCCTCTCCCACTCCCCTCCCTCTTCCCTCTCCTCGTGATATTTCAAAAAGTCATTAAAAGTTCTGCTATGACTATTAAAAAGCAAGGGTTGGTGATAAAAAAGTGCAAATTTAGAGTTGTATGTATTTTTTGATGCCACAAAATAAAAAAATAAAAAAATTTGGGTTGAACACCCCTTATCACTTACAGGTTAGAAAAATAGATAGTGGCCGATTCTCAGGCTTACTGAATATGCATTAAAAATTTCATGAGAATCGGTCAAGCCGTTTCGGAGGAGTATGGGAACGAACATTGTGACACGAGAATTTTATATATAAGATAATAAATTTGACCCTGAGTGTAATTTAATGTATTAATGTAATTTTTATAATGTAATAAAATTTTATGTAATAATAATTTAACTTACTCTATAATTTATTCTATTTTATCTTAATACTTATTTTTAATTTAATTTAATTTATTGTAATATCTTATTATTTATTTTTTGTACTATGGGTGTGTGATTGCCTGAATTAAATGAATTTTATTTTATTTATTTATTTATTGTATGTATTTGTCTGTGCATTTTGTTCTGCCTTGGGCGCTCGGTAAGCGTGTCCAACTCACTTTGTGTTGATTTCTTTAGAACTCTCTCTGTACCACAACACGTAGTAGTGGTGTTGACGAGGGTGACAACACTGACAACATTCTTATCACGGAAAGTATAGATCAGCACCCCGAGCACGGACACAATGGAGCAATTTACATTTTCTTCAATTTACTGCACACAACTAGAATTACTTATTGATCTCTGCTTTACAGGGCGATGTATCTCGACTGTGTTTTTTTATTCAATAACATCCTTTGTTTACGTGTTGGCTGCTAGTGATTTGCTTACTATCGGGCTAAATAATAATAGCCACACACACGGGTCGTTCAAAGTTTAAACCACGCTTGACGCCTCACTTAATATTTGTCAGTTTCATGAAGATTTCTACTTAACTCCATAAATATTTGAAAGGTATAAATCTTATACTAGCCTATTTCCAGAGTAATATTCTATTACAAAAAAAATCTAGCAGACGTCCCGCGGTTTCACCCGCGTTGTTCCCGTTCCTGTGGGAATACAGGGATAAAAAGTAGCCTATGTCATCTGGGGATAGTGTAGCTTCCCAACAGTGAAAGAATTTTCCAAAGCGGTCCATTAGTTTCGGAGCCTATTCAATGCAAACATGCAATCCAACATTTCCTCTTTAAATATTAGCTCCCCATGGCGGGTAGCTTAATTTTCTTCCCTAATGTGTATTAAATTTAATTCTGATTATAATAAAATTGTGGCTTTCTTATTATAGTTTTAATATGAATGCTGTGGTTTTGTAAGTGCAGGAGTACACCTACATAATACTTTTTCATCCCACCATCTCGGAAAGAGTATTTTTAATCTTCAATATCTGAGTGGAAAAGCCGTTTTTATTCTCTAGAGGATAAAGTAAATTGAATTTAGAACATCGTGTGCACTAAGTTTGTGAATTAAAAAAAACAATAAACCTATTTACTGCTACCTCTATGGTGCCGAATATATCATACAACTTTTTTTTAATTTGTTAAAATCTCAGACTCGGAACCATCTTGGTGTTCTTTTTAACCCCCGACGCAAAAAGAGGGGTGTTATAAGTTTCACCGCTATGTGTGTGTGTCTGTCTGTCTGTCTGTCTGTCTGTCTGTCTGTCTGTCTGTCTGTCTGTCTGTGGCACCGTAGCACCCAAACGGGTGAACCGATTTAAATGCGGTTTTTTTTATTTGAATGCCGAGTTTTTTGCGATGGTTCTTAGACATAATTCATCAAAATCGGTTCAGCCGTTTCAAGGTTATCAGCTCTTTTGTGTTAGCTACCGTTGCTATTTTTAACCCCCGACGCAAAAAGAGGGGTTTTATAAGTTTCACCGCTATGTGTGTGTGTCTGTCTGTCTGTCTGTCTGTCTGTCTGTCTGTGGCACCGTAGCGCCCAAACGGTTTTTTATTTGAAAGCAGAGTTTCTTGCGATGGTTCTTAGACATAATTCATCAAAATCGGTTCAGCCGTTTTAAGGCTATCAGCTCTTTTGTGTTAGCTAGCGTTGCTATTTTAGACGTCTATGGGTATTAACTTTACTTATAACTTTACTTAAAAACACACGTGTGTCTTAAAACTTCAAACACCGATGTGTGTAATATTAATAAGCAACATTATGGTGTATTTGGTCTGATGCAGCCAGGATATCTAGCAGACTAATACACTCTTGGGAAAATAACAGCAGATATGTCGTGTTTGGATTCATTTTAACCAGCATTTGATTCTGCACACAGTGCACTGATGGCAACAGGATGAGCTGATGCTGCAGCCAGGTTATCCAGCACACCAGTAGGTAGACTCTTGACAAAATAATAGCAGATATGTCGTGTTTGGATTCATTTTAACCAGCATTTGATTCTGCATACAATGCCCCGATGGCAACAGGATGAGCTGATGCTGCTGCCAGGCTATCCAGCACACCAGTAGGTAGACTCTTGACAAAATAATAGCAGATATGTCGTGTTTGAATTCATTTCAACCAGCATTTGATTCTGCACACAATGCCCTGATGGCAACAGAATGAGCTGATGCTGCAGCCAGGCCATCCAGCACACCAGTAGGTAGACTCTTGACAAAATAACAGCAGATATGTCGTGTTTGGATTCGTTTTAACCAGCATACGACTCTACATACAATGCACTGAAAAATTCTCACAACTGTAAACTCTATAAAACAAAATTAATGCGTTTAAAAAATTTAAAATAAAAATTAAATTAAAAACTTAAAAAACCCCCACCGCAAAAAAGTAAAACATTTAAAAAGTTAAAAATAACACTTTAGCCATGAAATTTTACGTAACGTCGGGGTACCGTTTAAATAAGTACCTACATACCTACAAGTACTAGGAACATTCCTTACTTGCGGTACCCCGACGTGAAGTAAAATTTCATGGCCAAAGTGTTATTTTTAACTTTTTAAATGTTTTACTTTTATGCGGTGGGGGTTTTTTAAATTTTTATTTAATTTTTTTCAATTTGCTTTGTACGCGGTTCTTTACGCGGCATTTTTTCACGTCATTGTTAAACCTTATATTGAAAACAAGAAACTTGAAAACAAGTGAAAAAAACTAAAATGAGTGATTCTAGCGACGAGGAAGTTTGTTTGACGCCAACAGAATTGACTGAAACTGTTAATAATGCGCAAATGAGCTTTCTCCCTCAACAATCACGCGAGAAGTATTTAAAACAGTACGATATGTTCAACATGTGGCGACTAGCAAAAGGAGCCAAAACTTTCTCAGAAAACGTTTTTTTTTTGCATTTAGTCATTTCCCCGCTGAGGTGGAATGAAAAGTTACGTGTTGCACTCGAATGCAAAGATTTTTCACCTCGTGCTCTTTTGATTCACACGCTCAGGATTCTAATTTTGAATAACTCGCTGCGCTCGTGATTCAATTTTAGAATCCTTCGCTTGCTCGGTCATCAAAATTGAACACGCGGTTAAAAAGCAACTTTGCACTCTTGTATAACAAATAACTATTGTCGTTGAAGTTATTTATTTCATGTATCTGTGTATATCTTTTGTTGGAGATCCAAAATATAATAAAAAATAAATAAAAAAATGTATGCTGTCCTACCGTGTGGTACAGTTTCGAATAGGACGGTGGGCGTTGTGAATCCAGCTACAACCAATATAAAAAAAATAGTACAAATATGGTGTGTATTAGTGATATATTAGTGCTTATATTCGTGTTTGCAAATACTATATGGCGACCTACACATCATTTGAGAAGGTAAGCGATATAAAATAGAATACTCATTGTTGTACACCATAAAAACGTACCAATTGTAACATAATGTAATAGATTTAGTTCTCGTATTATGCGATTAATCTATTTATTATTACGTTATACTACCCTATTAAATGAAATGATAGGTAGGTACCAGGATATTCGTAAGGTTGCATGTACCTACTACTTTTGTAATGCAAATAAAATTTATTATTATTGTTATGTGTAAAACGTTTTATAAGCGAGTTGAGGTCAAGGTCAAAAACTACTACGCTAATTTTCGATCAGTTCGTGTCGGTAGAGATAACTTCTCACGGATACAGGAACAGAAACGTTTGAATTATTTCTTTCCTGTATTTCACTAAAGGAATCGTTGGCTTTTATTCCAGTAATCGCAATTACGATCATTTCATAAGTTGTAACCTGACACTTACCCGTTCATAAAGGTCGTAGTGATATAAGAAAGAAGAAAGAAATAAAGAAAAATATTTATTCGGGACAAGCACAGGAACTACAAAAATAATTATAACAAAAAATAATATAAAACTAAATAATAAAAGAGAAGACCTGTGCGAGGCCAAAAAGGCTCCTATCTCAGCATGATGCTGCGATAAATGAAAACAAATACCGCAGCGCTGGTATTCTGATAGGGCCCACTGTGATGTCACGGTCACACCTACGGACACAAAATACATTCACGCACATAAAAAAATAATAGTAAAAAATAGTTAAATATAATACTCACAAAAAAAATAAACACATAGTATAAAAGTATAGTATAAAATAAAGTATATAAACAAAATTCTTAATTATTAATAACACTGCTATAAAAGGCAAAAATATATTATTTAAATCCGACAGAGATAAGAGCAAATAAACAACCTTGAATTCATAAGATAAGTAGTATTAGTAAATAAAAACTTTTTTAGATTTACCCAAATTTAAAGAAATATTGAAACCAAAACCAAAACTATAACTAGGTATACCTATTATAATAGTGAGGATGCGCTCGAAGTGCACATCAGCACCCGCGTCCAACTCGCTTTGAATTTGTTAGTATTTAATTTGAGTCTTATGACACATCAATAGATCTCAAATTGAATTTATCGAAGTCCAATCGCACACGCCACGCGCGAATCCCGCGCTCACAAGTACGCTGATATTCCACGTGGCGAGCGCGTGTAAGAGCGAGACTCCACCAAAAAGGAGACGAGAAGAGATATGTCTTACAACCAATCAGCTTGCGTCATTTTGACCACTCAGTGCTTAGCTTCAGCACGATACAATATCCTATTAGTTAATTACGAGACATCTCCTATCGTCTCCGCTTTGGTAGAGTCTCGTCCTAAGGTTCAGCGCAGACAGAGAGGAGTGTAGCGGAGAGCATTTTATTAAGACACTCAAAAATCAACTTTAAAGTTATTGACATAAAGTGCAAGGCCCGCTTCACAAAATTTACATTCTCACGTAAAGGTTGTAAAAATGTTGTAAACGGGCCTTACACTTCAAATCAAATCAAATCACACACATTAAAATCCCATAAGCTGTGCTTCCTCTCTTTGTGTCGTGACCCTAAGGCGAGTAACGTGAACATCATCTGAACACGGCCTAAGTCTTGGAAATTTCCAACAGTTTATATACCCTAGCTTGCATTAAACTCCGTGCATAAATCCAAACAGAGTAAACATCAAACTCAAGAAACTATCTGGTACGTGCCTCAGTTTCAGCTTACCTTTTGTTCCATGAAAGAGCTCCTTCAAACTCGCAATCAAAACACCCTATTTATTTACGAGTTCTCGTCTTAGCTTGGGGGGTAAAAATAGTCCAACAAGCCTATCAATTAATAGCCTCGTAATTACTGACTTATGTTTGGAGTTGTGGGGAGTTGTTGAGTATGAATGTGGCAACGTTCAATGGGCTACTTCACAAAATGTTAGTTTTTTCACGTAATCAGAAAATAACGGGTCAAAATGTCGCATGAACGTCACTAACCAGTACAGTTTATACTAGATAATGACGTTACAAGCCCCCTCTTCTCAACTTTAATGCGCTTAATCTAAGCAGTGTTCTATCAATTTGAAAAAGAAAAAAAATACTTGTGTATTATCTTTTTATAATCTAACTGATGGACAGATTATCTATATTTTGATGTTCTTATTCTGTCACACACCCTATTCTTAATTCTTTATTGCGTGCCAACCACAACATCTACTTAAACTTTTTCCATCTGTGTTACGGTCGGCATCCAGTCTAGCCGGGTGCACCTGTGTACCAGTATTTTACATAGAGGAACCGCCTATCTGACCTCCACAATCCAGTGACTGGGTACCACGATACACCATGATAGAACTGGATGTCAGACTTTCTGGGCTCTGGACTACCCGTAACAACGACTGCCAAAGATCTACAAATGACAGCTAACACCAACTTCTTAAGCGGCTTAAGCATTATTCTTGATATTTTATAGTCTTATTATTTATCTATCTTTTTTTTATTAATTTTGTTTTCTTGGGTGTGTCCGTGGCTTTTCCGCGTCTACGTATTACCAATTTGGGTGCATGCGTTTGATCACTTTCTCACGAAGCACGCTTGCCTAAAAGTAACCTATTATTCCCTCTTGACTTAAAAACCCCTAGGTTGTAGCTTGAACTAGTAGTATGTTTAGTTAACCCCTCTAACTGAGTTAAATATGCTTTTGTCTGGAGTGTTTTCACATCACAACTGGCCCTATCAGAATAACAGCGCTGCGGTATTTATATTTTTAAATGTCGCAGCTAATGCTGAGATAGGCGCCTTTTTGGTCACGCACAGGTCTTTATATTATTAATTTTTATTTTTTATTTTTTTTCGTCTTTGGTTTTTAAATCTTTTCTTGTTTTTTTTTATTATCTGTATTGTTGTTCTTTTGTTTTATGTTTTGTGCGTCCAAATAAAATATTTTCTTTCTTTCTTTTCCTTTCTATAGGTATGTAGGTAATGAATTGTCACCCATTCAGGGTTGAACCTCGACAAGTATAGTTTAACCGTTGATCGAGCTGAGCGGCTGTTATTATTTACTAACTTTGTAGGTAAATAATTATATTAGTCACAATATTGTTAACCCTGTCGGGCACAGCAAATATCAAAGTTGAAGAGAGGAGGAAGAGCACTAGATGTTTAATGTGAGTTTTGGTATTATATAAAGAATGTTTGTTAGTAAATGAATCTCAACAACGGAATTTTCCTGAGGATGCCATAATGAATGAAGACCTTCAGAATATTTTTTTTAAACCAAATCTTCCAAGTCAATCTTTAAGATCGTTAGTTGGTTAACCGCCGCGGACTATTCTGTGGTATATTTAAGGCCCTGGCTAGGGCAGTCCCTAGAATCATTTCAAACAGAAATTATTTATTATTATTATTTATTTAATACTTCAAGCACAAAAATGTACAAAGGCGGACTTAATGCCATAGGCATTAACAAATTAACTTAGTACTTTGGAGGAGATCCGTAGAAGAACCAAGGTTACCGACATAGCCCAGCAGATTAGCAGGTTGAAGTGGCAGTGAGCAGGGCACATAGCACGGAGGACTGATGACCGATAGGGTCGAAAGGTTCTCGAGTGGAGGCCACGCATCGGCAAGCGCAGCGTAGGACGTCCACCCACAAGGTGGACAGACGACCTCATAAAGGCCGCGGGAACGCGCTGGATGCGAGCCGCTCCCAACCAGTCTTATTGGAGATCTATAGGGGAGGCCTATGTCCAGCAGTGGAATTCCTATGGCTGAAATGATGATGATGATGACGACTTTGGTTTTAGTTATTTATTTATTTTATTTATTTATCAACTATGGATGACTTATAGTTATGGTTTTTGTTGATTTTTTCTTGTATTGTATATACAGTATTGACGTGATAATGATTTTGATACCTATACCTATAGGTAATTTATCCACATTTTTTATTTAAGTTCAAAAGCATAGAAATTGGAATTTTACCCAGTCGTAACTTATCTTCAGACGTACACAAAGAACAAAGCTCTAAGGTATTGATTCACTAATAAAACAGTTTCGTGTTTTATCATGGACCATAACTTTGGGGAATAAATACGCTATTCGTTACATTAACGACTATTTATAGGTTTACGAAATAGGCTTGCGTATTTTGACGGCGTAGTTATTACCAACTTGTAGATAATTACAACCTGTGGGAGTTTGTTTTGATACAAAATGTTAGGAGTTGGGCGGAAAACTTTGTGAGGGAACTCACTCTATATTTATAAAAATTTAGAATCACGGCTTTTGTTGACAATAAACTGCAGCAATCCTTAACCAATTTTGATGAAATTCAGTTCAATGTGTGTACACACGGATACAGATCAAGCTATACATTTCCAGTACAAGCTGATCGCGCATTATGTTGAATTTCCGTACAGTGCAAGGTTAGCGTAAACTGGAAATACATAGCTTGATGTGTAGCCGTGTGTTCATACTTGGGTCCAACTTAGAGATAAGAAAGTTTTTATGTCTATGATTGAGTTCAATTTTTTTTATTGCAATTTTATTGTTTTTCTATAAATTGATCCATACTTTTTTAACAAATAGCAGTGTACGTTAACTTCTGAGCCACAACACAGAAGTTTATACAACGTGTATTTAGTCAAAGAACAAAAATAATCACCTGTTGCATAGAAATGTTTGATACTTATTCAACCAAGAACTGGTCCAGTCATATCTGTGTGGTTCTTTCCTCGAAAGACCATTATCAGACACAAATCTGCATAGTTCTTAAATAATCTGACCAAGATAATGTCTGGACTTTAAAAGAGACTGGTGATAGTGAAATACCGACATCATCTTCTAATTAAAAAATGACATGTAAAAGTGTTTCTATGAACTCATTTACAGAAATAAATATCATTTGGTCCCATAGTTGTTCACAATTTGTGAAGATTTATCCCATGACTAAAAATACCTTGTATACTTTAGTCTGAAATCACCATCCCTTACAATGCAAGTGTGGGAAATAATAATAATAATGATAACTTTCATTGATTTGATTAAAATCGATTTGTAACTTAATTCATCATCAGATTGGCTTCTTCCCAACTACATTTTCCAGTTAACTTAGGTTTCAATGCCTTATTTACATAGAGAAAACGCTCATCTAATTTCCACAACCTAGAAACTGAGTATTACGCATAAGTAAAACTCGGTCGAGGCTTCTGACTGTCCGTAACGACTGTCTGGAAATGACTACTCCGTGCATTCTGAGGCACAATAGGGTCCCGGCAAGGCTGCTCATTGACCGCAGTTGTTACTGTATAGCCCCAGAATTCTAATAAGTTAATTGAAAGCTTTAGCTACTCTATCCGCCGCAATATTAAAATAAAAAATCAAAAATCTAATTAGACTGAAATATTGACACGTTTTGAACGTCAATTTTTCTTATGTAATAACATAAGAAAAATACTCCAAAACGCCCGTCACCACTTTTTGTACTTGTCCTGGGAATAAGAAGTGGCGGAAAAAACTCTTTACATTTATAAGCTTAAACTGCGTCAAAATACCGACTACCTTTTACCCAATTTTCAGAAAAAGTTATTTTAATTGGAAAACATTCTGTAGTACACTTGTTAAAAGTCCTCTGTATAGTAATGCAATATTGTAAATACTTAATCCTCCTATAACACCAAATAAGTCGATTAAGCAGACACTAAATCGATTATGGTCTTTACCGCAAATGCTAATAGAATTTCGAGTTGGCCGCAAATGGTTTTCATCGGCTAACCCAACTGATTGCGGCTTGTTAAAAAATTATGTTTGAGTTCGTTTAAATGTTTTGGTTTTCATCTGTTCAAGTAGACGTTTGATAGTTTTTAAGAAAATCCCGAAGATACACTATTTTGTTCAAGACAGCTGATATTGTGTGCGATATGACAGAACTCCATCCAACAATATTGACTACATATTATGGAATAGATAGGGGAGCTTTTACCTTCTGGCTTTTTGGAGCTATCCGACTCTTTTGACGCTTCTGACACTTCTGAGCTTGATGAGCTTTCTGAACTCTGTGAGCCGTCTAACTCATCCGAGCTTTCTGATTAGTCTGCACCTTCAGACTTAATCCTTCATACTGAGCCTTCCTCTTTATTCTGACTATAACAAATTTATGACAAGAGAATACTATGCCAAAACATTTCGTTGTAATTACGTTTAATTGTGATTAGTTTGTTTTGCACTATAATATACCAATTGCCAAGGTCTTTCTGAATTAGTTCAGTCTTAAACAATGATCATACCGACTTGAGGATCTTTATATCACCTACATATACTAGATTTGTGATTTTAAAAGCAGTATTTGAATTGTAACAAATTGTCTTAAGAATAACGGTCCCAAAGTTTTACCTTGAGGTACACCATAAGGGTTTCCTAGTTACTATTTTCGTACGGACCTTAAAATAAGTTCTTCTCACTATAAAATATTCCGAACTACATTTATTCTTGTCGGAACATCATCGGTCTCACTCCATTAGCATCTCCGCACCATTTGTCACTCCATTTACGTCGTAGGTAGTGCACAAACGCTTTTGTCACGGTATTACAACTTTTTGCACGTGTTTGTATTGCAACTTTGTGCACGAGTCTTGAGTTTGCAACAAAAGAATACTAACAGCGTTACTTTTTAACGCAGCTTGCAAGAAGTTCACTATCTACTAGAAATCGTCACGTGAGAAGGAAAGCTTTATGCCTACTCCATGCAATCCCTTCTTTCTTTCTTTCACTGACTCCTGCTGTACAGGATGGAAGGGAGATTGTCGCACATCCGAGTAACATGAGTGCCAAATAAGATTCTGAGCCCGCGTTTAAATGTTTCGTCGGCTTATTTTTCCTTTTTTTCTGACAATATTTTTACTCCATATAGTCATGATTTGTCCCCCGTAAAATGTAGGGAACTTTTGCACCAGGATATTGGTGTTTGTGCACGATGCTTCGCTCGGTTTATATCTGGTCTAGCAACAAGAGAGGATGGAGGGGATATTAAATTACTGCACACGGATGAACAAAGTGGCGAGCGAAGTTCTAGTTTGTGATATATTTACATCAAATAATATAATGTTTTATCATGAGGGTTGTATTTAGCGTGTTTATAATTACGACCCACACTGGTTGTAATTAGAAGGCCCTATTAGTTAGAATTTAGATTATTAGCGCTTGACCGGTTCAGCCACAGTCCTGTGGTCAAGTTGATGGACCATAAACAGCTCGATTGATTGAACACGACAGACGTGTGTGATTAAATATTTGGTAATTGGTCTACAAGAGCTGACGCGCGTTTTAAAACACGCGCGTAATTCCGTGCTTGGAGAGATTAAGTAGAAAAAAAAACATGGGGAGGGGGAAGGGAGGGGTAAGGGAGGGGGAGGGGATAGGGGGACGGGTAGAGGCCTGCCTCTACCCGTCCCGACCCCTGGGTCGGGAGGGGTTAGGGAGGGGAAACTGAGGGAGGGGTGAGGGAAGGGGCGTGGGAGGTGTGGGGGAATGGGAGGGAGGGGGAGAGGGGGAGGAGAGGAATGGGGAAGGGGAGAGGGGGAGGAGAGGAATGGAGAGAGGGGGAGGAGAGGAATGGGGAGGGGGAGAGGAGAGGAGTTGATAAAAAATGCTATGCAATAGCTTTACCGCGGCAGTCTCCGAGTGCCACACGTCATTTTTTTATTTTATTTTATTGTATCAGGAAAACAAACAGTATTAACAACTAACAAATACAACAAATCATGCAACTTTTAACCAATTACATGTTTTCAGTGACAGTATGTGCAAAAATAATACTTACACAATCACAACAATACGTCATTAAAAATAAAAAGAAAAAAAAAAAGAAAGTTATTGAACCAATTCGAACCAGAGTTTAGTAAGTATTCGATTGAATACCTGCGGCTAATTGTAATAATAAAAAAATGTGTGTGTGGGTTATGATATGAAATAAGAAAAATGTGTAGTGTGTTCCAAATAAACAAAAGAAATATAGAAAATTCGGGCGCCAGGAGCACACACAAAATACTGCCAATATCTCTGTTTAAAAGGTTCACTATGAAGCGACTGACTATCGAGTGATTTCTAAAACTTAATGACTGGGTGACACAGTACCTATTAGCCAGACTAATTACTTATAATCAATGATATTACAAGTAAAAAGGTGTAGATAGGTTACCTAAACAGCATTCGATTTTAAAAAACGGCACACTAGCACGCACGCGTCCGTTGACGGCGCGACGCGACACTGAGGTAAAGTGTAGCCATTAAGCCACATTTTAACGTGTCGCTTGCTGAGCGCTTATAACCCATCTACACCTTTTTACGTATAATATCATTGCTTATAATATCTTCCTCCTAGTCAGACTAATGAGATATTATAAAAAAATGGTTAATTTACCCATTGATTTTCTCATAATTTTTTATAGTTTAAAAATTAAAAATCATTAAAAAATAACGTAAATATTAGGAGAAAGACTGACATAATAGTACATTATGATATAAGTGCGGTAGGTTGATAATTACAGCCGAGGCAATATTGCTACAAGAAAGCAGATGCTGTAATTATCAAAGCGCACGTATGTCATACGACGTTTTATAACATACTAGCTGCCCCGGCAAACTTCGTTGTGCCTTAGAGTCAATTTATTGCTCATAACATTTTTTTTTACATGTCGTCTTATTAACTAATACATACGTTTAATAAGACGACAAAAAATAAATCCAAACCAATAATAACTACTACTACTTTTTATGTAGCGAGTCTCTACTGTGATCTAATTTAAACATTTTGTGTTCGATAGAATTAAAATTACAACATGTATATAAAACCTAACCTAACTGACCATACCTATCCTATAGCTAACCTAACTACCTAACCTAACTACCTTACTAAAATGCATTGATTTAAAAAATACTAAATTCATAATTTTAATCTGAACTACATATTTATTGCCTCTATGTTACAAACAATTTATACTTATAGTTTTCCCGGTCTACTTTAATTAAAGTCTTAACAGTAGAGTAATTTCTATTTGCAAAGAATTATTAAAGTTTGTCTCTGTTGTCATTGTTAATTACGTAAATTGATTTCTGAAATATAAGACTTTTTTAAGCTACATAAAACCTCTAAGTTTAGTAACAAAATAAATTTCAGTACGTAGGTACGTATAAATTGACAACCTTACCTTCTTAGGTTTAGTTTAAGACTTGTCAATGTCAAATTGTCACCTGATAATGAACTGGGAAGCCAAGATGGCGCTGCATTTGAAAAATATTTGAGACATCGAATATTCTTGATATTTATTTTTCGAGGACTTTTCATGTTTTATAATAATTATTATGCTATTCCGGACAAAGAGAAATCCAAAAAGACCAAAATCATTCAAATTGATCCAGCCGTTCTTGAGTTATAAGTGGTGTAACTAACACGACTTTCTTTTATATATATAGATTTGCGAGGAAATAAATAAAACTCGGACTGAAATTTTCAAATAAAAACAATACAGCGAAAAGAAAAAGCGCGCGTAATAATTTTAACTTGATCACAAATTGGCGATGCGCGCACACGTGTTTTTTTAAGTCATAGGCTCAAAAACAGCCCGTATTACTAATAAAGTAAATAAGTTAATATTTTATTTTGTTTTGGTTACTAATGGTTGCAATTTATTGTCAAAATTAAAAAAAATAACGGATTTTTTTTTTATATTTTATCTCCCAAAGTTAATTTTATTCATAAAATGTCCACTTTTCTGACATAAAAACTCTTTGCTAAGATTTAAAAAAAGGAACCGTTCGTTTTAAGTCGGAGCATCTTGCAAACCGTGCGTTTTACATTACCATTACGCACTAGTGCGTAATGAGATACATTACGATACTGAATTTGGCGGAATGAGAGACCCTTTACGAGCAAATGTGTTATAAAACATATTTTCAATCGTTTAAACTACAAAGTATGTATTGAAGTTATGGAATCACAATACATATGGTGCGTCAATGAGCTTTTCACAGTGTAGGACATCTTATTCACTTGTGACCTATGTTTACATTAAATTGATTATTGTGAAAATTCTTATCAGTTTTGTGGTTAGTCTTCTTTACTTAAATAAAGGCATATATTTTCTTTAAGCTCGAAAATATTACCTCTTTGATCGCATGCTGTACTGCTATGGTTTGATTCCCGAGACGAGCTAAGCGTTATAGAGTTTTTCCATCTGCAACTTCTCAGCAGCAACCCGGAGCCTGGATTTGTGCCTAATTAATAGCCATGGGCTCACCCCCTTTTAAATGGGACTTAAACATGACTAGAAAAAATTGTGGGCGAAAATACATCTCTGCCTAACACTTCGAAGAAAACAGGCTTGACGTTATGTTACGTCGAAAATATCTCCAGAACAATACAATTTATTAAGTAATCACAAACTTGGTCTTACCTTCTAGAAAATTTTGCCATTCGCTACACCTTCATTTCAATAATTTCAGTAGCGACAAAGAAAACTCATTCAGAATATCAATGACCATTCCAAATTGCCTACCAATCATATTGAATACAGATTATGGCAATAAAAGTGTATCGTTCGCGTCCATTGACCTTTCGGATCACTTTTATTGCGAAACAGAGCTTATGCCCGTTTATTCGAACACCGTTTGTCGGATTTATTCAGAGTATTTTGTTATATGAATATTTACGTTAAATTTTTATTATGAACTGACGCCAGCACATCAAGTTACCCCAATGTGTCAAATTTCTTTGATCGTTTTTCAATTATATGTCAAACAGAATAAGGTTCATATTCAATTGGGAAAGAAAGAAAGAAAGAAAGAAAGATTTATTTGTTAGAATATAGTACAATAGATGTTAACGTTATATTAAGTTTCTTATATTCTACCATTTCTGGTGTACAAATTTTTAATCTTAAATAACTAAACTCTTAGGTAACTAATTATGTTTATACATTCCTTTTTTTACATTTTATTTTATTCTATATATTTCTGTCATCTAGGAATTCTTTTGTTGAATAATAACATTTGGTTATTAGCAATTCAAACAATTTTCTTTTAAATATGTTGAAACCAAGGCTCTTCAGGCAGTTTGGCAGCTTATTATAAATTCTTATAGCCATACAGTATGAATTTTTGCTGTGTATCGCAGTGCGTTGTCTTGGGAGCCTTAATTTGTGTGGGAATCTAGTGCTTCTGTGTATGACCTCTGTATTTTTTTTGGAAAAGGGATGGATTTTTGTAGACAAATATACAGATTTCCTGAATATATAGGCACGGAAGTGGTAGTATTTTGTGTTTTATAAACAAAGGTTTACAGCTTTCCGAGTACTCCGCACCGGTTATCGCCCTTATGCATTTCTTTTGGGCTCTAAATGCTGTCACTATGTCTACGGAGTTTCCCCATACGACCAAAAAATTTGACACATTGGGGTAACTTGATGTGCTGGCGTCTGTACCGGACGGGTTGGCTGTAAAAATTATAAAACAAAATACAGCCTCGTAAAATTAGCATAGTGTGACGCCGCCGGTCTGTATTGCCACTCGTAAATTAAAAGTGTTGATTATATTTTGTCCTGGCAGCGCGCTTGGAAAGTTACGACAACTTACCTTACGATTGCGATGTCTATTAAAAAAAATGCTACGCTATATTATTATATGAGGTTATTTATAGATAAAAACTTAAATCGCCCTTTGTAAATACATAAATAAAATAAATATTCCTCAACTTTCACACAACGTTGTTATGGGTAATAAACAACTGAGAAACATACTTGTACATATATTTTTCTAAATACTTACCTACGTATCTATACTAATATTAGAGGAAAGGTTTGATTGGTTATTTGCATTGAGTAGGCTCAGAAACTACTGGACCGATTTAAAAAATTCTTTCAACGTTGGGAAGCTACACTATCATCGGGTGACATAGGCTACTTTTTATCCCTATATTCCCTCGGGAACGGGAACTACACTGGTGAAACTGCGTGACGTCTGCTAGTTATAGATAAACTAGCTGCCCCGGCAAACTTCGTTGTGCCTTAGAGTCAATTCATTGCTCTTATTTTTTTTTTATATTAGATATACATACGTTGAATAAGACGACAACAAATAAATCCAAACCAATAATAACTACTACTACTTTTAAATTAGAACATGTATATATACCCTAACCTAACTGACCATACCTATCCTATAGCTAACCCAACTATCTAACCTAACTACCTTACTAAAAAAACTAAATTCATAATTTTAATCTGAACTATTGCCTCTATGTTACATACAATAATTTATGCCTATAGTTTTCCCGGTCTACTTTAATTAAAGTCCTAACAGTAAAATAAGTTCTATTTGCAAAGAATTATTAAATTTCGTCTCTGTCATCATTGCTAGTTACGTAAATTGATTTCTGAAATATAAGACTTTTTTATGCTACATAAAACCTCTAAGTTTAGTAACAAAATAAATTTCAGAACGTAGGTGCGTATTATAAATTGACAACCTTACCTTCTTGGGTTTAGCTTAAGACTTGTCAATTTCAAATTGTCACCTGATAATGAACTGGGAAGTTTGACTCCTGTCATGTCATCCAAGATGGCGCTGCGTTTGAAAAATGTTTGAGACAACCGATATTCTTGATATTTATTTTTATGATGTCGAACGGGATAAAAAGTCCTATGTCCTTCTCCTGGCTCTAAACTACCTCCCTGCCAATTTTCAGCTAAATCGGTTCAGCTGTTCTTGAGTTGTAAGCGAAGTAACTAACACGACTTTCTTTTATATATATAGATTCAAAGAGATTTAAAATACTATAGAGCGGGCATGTCAAGGAAATGTCATAGAAAAACTTTGAACCCATGTCTCAGTAACGCCATCTAGAATAATATATTAATATTGGAGCGGCAGCGGAGCGTACTACAAAAAACTCATAGACTTGTATCCAGCAGGACACACTTTTTTGGACGAAAATTTTGTTCGTGATGTCCGGTCTATAGGTATTGAATGTCTTTGTATAGATTACACCCAGAAGCAAATAATCGTGCTCATCACACAAACATTTGTCCTGGGTGGGAATCGAACCCACGACATATTGGGACGTATTGGGGTAACTTGATGTGCTGGCGCCTGTACATCGTACTCACTTAAAATGTATTTATTATTAAGTATATTGTAAAACACTATTTTGGAAGAGCACTAAAGTATAGAGTTTCTTGTCTATTCCTCTTCATAGTTGGTCCATAGTCTCCATAGAATAAAAGACGCACAAACTGTATTTTGTCTATGACAGAATCGACAAAACAGACAGATTATGGAAACATTTCTTCCGTCATAAGCACGACAATGCCAAAAGCGAACAGAAGAAATGTGAATTCTTCAGTTTACATTTACAAGAATCTACAATATCTGTCCCTTTGTCGACTCTACCGTCAATATAAACCAGTTTTTACGGTGGTCATTCCATGAGTGCTGGTAGAAGTAGCTCTATACTCATAAAATAAAGTTCGAAGAAGAGGTAAAAGCTACTATTGTCAGATTCCGAGTAACTACTAGCCGAACACTAGCAAATAAATACGCCATTATTTCAAAGTAAACCTTGTTGCCAGCACTATACGGTCATAAGTAGGTAGGTACACAGAATACGTAGACGTTCGTAGAATTACGTAGGTAGTCTGTACCGCAGAGGAGTCGACTCGTGCTACGTCGTAGCTATGGCATATTACAGCTTGACGGATTGAAATGCTTTTCACAGGAAACTCTTCATTTATTTTAACTGGCACAAAGGTTCAAAACAGTGTGTTATATTTTTGAAAAAGAAATGAAAATGTAAATTTATTCATGGTTCGGCTTTTTTTTTTCGACGCGCATACAACCTGTTGTTTTATACCCCATTACTCGAGGTTTATATTAATAGATATAAATGTGCGATCAATCGACAAATATCTCTCAGGCAAACCGGTTTCCTCACGACGTTTTCCTTCGCCGTTTTTTGAAGCAAGTGATAATTATACAATACGCACAAGAATCCCAAAAATTAAAAGAGGTGCGAACTCGGGACCTATGATTTGGCGATCCGCCGGTCACATCACTAGGCTATCACTGCTTGCAGGTGTTATTAATAAACACGGAGTAAAGTTAGTAGGTACTAGTATGATCTCTGGATTTACCATACTTTTTTTAAGGATTAAGGGCGCCTTCAAATTTGCCGTCAGGCGGTAGCGCGGCTGCAGCGCTACCGTCGCGCTGCTTTGGTAATCCATATAAATAAAAAAGCGCGACTGCAGCGCTGGAGCCACGCTGCCGCCGCGAATCGGTTCATCAATCGACTAGTTATGATGCGTACGTGTTTTTATTCAGATATGAACAAAAATCAGCTTGAACAATTTATCGATGAGGTTGAAACTAAATGATGCTCGAACCTAGCGGTTGCAGCGCGGCGGCAGAGCTGTAGCCGCGCTGCCACCGCGCGGCTTTTTGCGGCTAATTTGAAGGCGAAGGCCTAAGTTTGGAGTAATTTTGATCCGTGTTTATTAATAAGGGGGTAGGAGTCTACTCGATATTGTTTACTGCATTCTAATATCGCTTCATTGCATCCCTTCATTGCATTGTATTCCCTTCATTCATACTCTCAAAGTAGGGATTACAATTCTTAAAAAAAAGTCCCACCGTGTTCTATGTGAAAAACAGATGTTCTTTTTCTGTGATATCAATCCAATACATGATATCATTTATTTTTTCTATGTTCATCACTAGGCCAAATTTTATTCAGCAAAGGGACGTTTCTCGGATAGCAGAAAAAACTTAAAACAGGTCCTGTAGGTTGTATTATACCTATCATAAACATTAATATCATTCCAAGAACAGTATTGTTCAGAAAAACTACAAAAGAAAACCGTTTAAGAAAAAAGTTTCATCAAAACGCAAAAGACAAATGATAAAAGTTGTTTGACTTCTTTCTTTCTTTCTTAATCTGTCGTTTTATACTTTACTTGACGAATAATTCATTCAGTATTTCGAAGACCAGGATGGAAAAGGCTAACTTTATTGAATCGAGCAAGTTACCCGTCAACCATTATTACCCGTCTAGGATTATCTTCATATTCAGCTTAAATCTAATTTAAAATTATTCCCCGGAGGATGAAAACTATCTAACTTTAGTTGTCTGTTATCGAACTAAAGTAACATCCAATTTGTACCAAACCAAGATCAACGTACAAGTGTATGCTTTTAAGTCATTTTCGACTGTAAGTAAGTTTGATGGACAGCTTTTTCTATACCTACTAATATAATGTCGAGGAAATATTTGATTGTTTGTTTGTTTGAATAGGCTCTGAACGGACCGATTTGAGAAATTCTTTCACCATTGGTTGGGAAGTTACACTATTGTGGGTGAAAGCACGTGACGTCTGCTAGTTTTCAAATAAAAGTCGCGTCTCGTTTAATTGCGTAACTAAGCCATTACAGCCATATATAGGGTATGTTTAACAGGAGAGAAAATTACATTACTCACATAACACTCGCCGGTCAATAATGTGTTTTTAAGTGGGACTGGGCAGGACATGTGTGATGCATGCCAAACCATGCTGTCTCAGCTGGTGCCCTGAGACAGGAAGACGGGGTCGTGGCTAGCCAGAAAGGACTGACTAGATATATTTCTTCAAAACTGAAAAGACGAAGCGCGAAAAGTGAAAGAGGTGGAGTGAGGCAAATAGCCTCACTCCACCTCTTTCACTCACACACACAGGTTCCAAAAAAAACACTACTTGTTTAAAGATCAAATTGCTGCTCTACAATGTATTAACACCAACACACTATTTATAAATTATTATTGTATTAATACTATGTTGTCGTGATGGCCCAGAGGTGAAGGCGCCTACCTCTCATGCACAAGGTTGTGGTTAAAATCCGGGCAAGTACCAATATGACTTTATCAATTCATGTGTACTACCTCATTGACATCGGTGAAGGAAAACATCGTGAGGAAACCTGGACTTTTAGTAAATATAAGTTTTAAATCGCCAATCCGCCTTGAGCAAGCGTGGTGATCAATGCTCGAGCCTTCTCTGTATGAGAAGAGGCCTTTGCTCTGCAGTGGGACAGTAACAGGCTGGTATTATTATTATTATATTATCTATGTACTATGCATTTGCATAATAATGTAACTGTATTTTTAATTATTGAATGTATTACTGATTTTGACTGCTATTGATTTATTTCTTTTATTGACTTTAGCATCTCGCACTATTTGACATTTGTTTAATATTTTTAATGTATTTTTATCTGCAATATATTTAATCTGTAAATGACTTGTTAAAATAAGGGATTCTTACAAGTCATATAGGACAGATAAATTACTAAGACTACTATGACTGTGACTATTATTATTTTCACGTCTGTGAAAAGCAGAATGTTCGCCTTGAAGATATTCAACTGTGATTTGGGCTACCTTGAATCCCATGTTGCATTCTAAATTCCTGTCTTAACTCCATGGTATCCTTGACGCTGTTAGATACTGCTTTTTTCCCTTGGTGTATAATTTAGCGTTATGTTTTCAATGTCACTGTACCACGCATTCTGTTAATTTACATGTTACGACGGCATAGTCTTATTGATATCATTTAGGTGCGAAATTCTAAAAACTGCGATCTTCAGCAAAATTTTACTTATCGCTTTCAGAATCGATCCCGATGGAAACGTTCTCGAGCAAGTTAATGAAACGTGAAAATCTGATGGTTTTTGCTAGCAGCCTCCGATGTGGTTAGATAAGCTTTAATACCATTAGCTGAACCTTCGTCGTATGTAGGTATTTAAACAAACCATGTTTTAAGTACTAGAGAATAGATATATAGACATAACTGTAATGTAGGATTTATCGAGTAGAAAATTATTCGTAAGTATTCGCTTTACGCCGGAGTTTTTATGTATTTTATTTTCTTAAGACTTGTGAGCGATTAAACATAACATTTTATTTTACGTAGCTCCTGAATATTTAATTCGAAATAAATTAGGTGTATGTATAAGACGCGTCGCAGGTACCGTAGGGATATAATAATATTGCGTCATTTATTTGGTTGCCATAGGGACCATTAATAATAATAATATCTTTATTTTCAGACCAGTGTCCATAAAGTGTTAGTAAACTTACTTAAACTTAGGATAAATGCTAGTACAAACTTACTCTAATACATTTTATATTATTTAAGATGGATTTTAATCCACTGCCTCCATATTGGAATATCAAATTTCTGAGCAATTACTTGCTGCATTGCTGGAGCACTTGTAGAATAGAAGTGAAATAACAGTACAAACGTTAATACAGGGTGAAAAGAAGAAGTGCCGGGGGTAGTGGAAGTATCATCTGTTCCTGTGACCTCTGGCGCAGATGTGAGACGGAAAATCGTGGTAATTTTTAGTCAGTAAGAGTCTGGCAGACTCTTACTGACTAAAAATCGCCTCGGAGAGAGCGGAGGACATCCATGAGAATTTATCATCCTCCACCAAAAAAATTGATCAATAGAGAGAATCGGAAACCACACCGCAATCAAGCCATACTACTAGGATATCGTTTACTTTGAGAAATCGTATAGATCCGCTGTATGCTTTTATGAACACACAACTACAATAATTCAACACGAAACGGGCCAAATTATATAAAGTTTCTACGTGCAGAACAGTGAGTGTAATACATCCTAGCTGCAGTACCCAGTGAATCACTTTGCAGTTGATTTCAGACGAATTCAGTAGTATTATTCTGTAAAAATCAGCCCGCTAAAATGTAGGTAAAGTTGATGTGTAAATTGAGCTGTCAGTCCCTACTAATGCTAGGCATTGACAGCTCACCTTGCGATTAGGCACAAAAGCGTCAGACAAAGCCTGTCGCTCCTGTCCTTAATCGCAATTTTTTATTGTAAATTGACGACCGTCGCCCCCCACGTATCCCGTAGCCCTCATACCCGAAGTGGCGATGCGTCCTCTTCCTCGTGTGCCTCTCTTTGACGTCGCTGTTGGGAAAGTCAATCACCTCCCGGCGCAAGTGTGAGATGGAAAACCGGATTGGTTTTTAGTCAGTAACTGACAGATCCCTCCACCTGCCCAGAGTAGAGGTTTTCTTGAAGGTTTTCCGCCCCAGTTCAAACTGCTATTAATTTAACTAGAGTAACTTTCCTACAAAGACATATCTAATATTATCATAATTATTACATTATAAGTAGTTATTTCAGTTCTGGATTGGAAACAATTAGGTACTAGTAAGTCGATGACGTTATTAAGATACATTTTTGGTTAAAAATACTGCGTCCCATTGGGAATTACACAGTAGAAAGATTAATTATATAAGTAACTGCATTCACAATACAGACGTAAAGCCACTGCGTCCACCTCCAATTTGCGAGTTCTCCTTACTAGCTCATGTGTCAGTAATTGCCAATACCGATTAGCACTGTGGCATGGCGTCCTGTGTCGCTTTTCTGCTGCATTCAGGAAAAATTGCTACTAGCTAGAAAGGAACCAAACACATTCAACTAGCAAAAACATTCCGTTCCATTTGTACGAATGAATAGTTCAACTCTAATTCAACATTTAGTAGAGTTGAATTTTGTAAGACGTGTGTTTTGAATTTGATTGTAGGTACCTATTATATTCTATTTCTATGTCTTACGGGAGCATAACTTACTTGATTTAATTGTATTTTACTTTTATTCAATAGACATCGCACCTGAGCGCAACTTCTGTATTTTTATGGACGTTCCCATTCTTATCTCAGACTAAATTTGTCAAAAATACGTCTAATTTTCATACGTATTTAACAGGTTCTTGACATTGATTGTTGCTGTGTCGCTGATTGCGAATAGATTTGGCCCTCTGATACGTAGAAATGATATCTTTGTTACTGTTACTATACAAACATCGGTGCAGAGCACTTTTGACTCCGCCTCAATCAATCAATTAGTTGGATCACAGTTTTCATTCGTTTTGTTTGTTTCGTTGGTTATGTAACGACAGTAAAGAGAATACCATTCTACCATTCGATCGCGACATCGTTTGCGTGAATTTCATACTTTTCCAACCCCTCGACACCCTCGTAGTTTTTTTAAATAAAAAATAGCCAATATTACTCAGTGAAAATATAGGTTTCAAAATACATAAAAAAACGAATAATGAAAGAATTTTTAAATTCGGTTGAGTAGTTTTTGAGTTAAATCCTTACAAACAATTAAACAAATCTTTCTTTCTAATAATAGTTAAAGATATAAATAAATCTTCTTCTGCTCGTAACTTTGTGCGCGTGAAAGATCCCTATACCAAATTCTCCGGCATTAACTACAGTAAAGTTTTGTAATTACTTAGGTAATTCCGGAGATTGGTTTGTAAGTTTGTATCTACCCTACATGCAAACTTACAAACTTAATCTTTCTATACTTAGACGTCAAAAATATAGAAGTACGTTCGTATTACTAAGTACGTATTTTTTGTAGTGAGGAAATCATCATGCATACTCTCCATATTATGTGGAAAACGGACCCATGCTTTATGACGAACTCCTGTTGACTAAAACTCCAAAGTTTCCATCAGTACGATGACCTCGGCCAAGAAGATACAAAAGCCACCCTCGACTTGTGGTTGTCCCCTAATTATGGGGCCCATCGCCACACCAACACATCATACCATAAAGGTGCGCATAGTATATACGTTAGTGCGAGTGAACAATGAAACCTTAGTTCACCGTCACCAATAAACCTGGTTTACCAGACTGTTATTAATGTGCTGCGGACTTCAAATGGTAATGCTTGTTGTCTAAAGTGTTAATTATTATCTACAGATTTAATTGCACCTTTTCTGTTTAGCCAAGTGATGTTTACAACGGTAAATATCTAAGCTTTTACTGAAAGAAAGTATTTTTTTAGGACATGCGTCTAAAATTCATTTCTTTGTACATATCCTTGGCGAAAACAAGTGCCAATGCTTAATGGCGTAATAGTTATAAAAGCTCCCAGGTTCCAATTATTTTCAATGCCCCATTTACTTACCAACTCAATCGCTGAGTCGTTAACCAATAGTTAATGGAGATCAATGACTTCTATGAGATTAACATTTTTTTTTATTTGTCAGCGGTCAGCAAGAATCAGCACTTTTTAGGGTTCCGTAGTCATAGGAACCCTTTTAGTTTCGCCATGTCTGTCTGTCCGTCCGTCCGTCCGTCCGTCCTCGCTTAATCTCTGTGACCGTTAACACTAAATAAAAATTGGAAAAAAATGTTTTATTAGGGTAGCCCCCTAGGTATTAAAGTGGGAAGTGATTTTTTTTTTAATTTGAACCCTATCGTGTGATATATTGTTGGAAAGGTATTTAAAAATTAATAGGGGTTTACTTTTTGATAATGTCAATAATTTCGGAAATAATCGCTCCAAAAGTAAAAAACAATGTGTCCCCGCTCCCCCTCTAACTTTTGAACCATAAGTTTAGAAAATATGAAAAAAATCTGAAAAGTAGAACTTTATAAGGACTTTCTAGAAAAATTATTTTGAACTTGGATGGAAAGAGACAAAAAGTTGTACAAAATAATTTCTGGACAAAGTTTGTAGTATAATCGTATATGCAAGCATTTTAAACACTTATTGTGACGGACGGGAAACTACGGAACCTTACACTGAGCGTGGCCCGACAAGCTCTTGGTCGGTTTTTTGAACATCAAAATAACATAAGGTAGCTCCCCAAAAAGCCCGCTCTTTGAAACCCATTAATCACTAATACATGGAAAATAAATAAATACATACAATCAATGAGCTATCCCTACATTTCTTACTCACACAAATGCTGTTAATGTTACTCAGTGCATTCACCCTAAATAGCATAAATTATTCCATTGTATTCGATTGCATGTATTATGCCTACCTTTACCTATCTGTCTGAGATAATTGATGACCGTGCTAGTCGGTATTACCAAAATGTAGGCCAAAAGCATGCTAATGATCTTGCCTCGACCACTACCATTGATTTATTATAGCTTTCGTCCTAAGATCAGAGTGCCGTAACGGACCCATGAGGGCAAGATTAATATCATGGACATTTTTCTATCCTCTCACCATCGTTATTGAACGAAACTTGTCATTTGACTTCCCAAGTTCCGGTAGTAAATAATTTTCTTGTAAGGGGGACGCCACACTAGACATGGGATGAGAGGACGCGACTTTTTGAATTATATAGAAAGATGAGTCGCGTGCAAGGTTATGCATTTAACGCAACATCGTAGGCACCACAATGACCTATTCGCAACCCCGCTATATCTGTGCCCTGTTTTCACCCTGTCCACTCCTTGTGTGTTTTACAATAGAACAAAGACAACGAAGTGTCCCGTTTGCATCTCGTCATCTCTCTCCCTTCCATTAATAAAGGCGAAAAACAGTTACTAGCAGTAAATGTCACCGCGTAAAAACTTGAGTGAAGTGAACTGTGCATTAAGTCCGCCTTTGTACAGTTTATTTTACTAGTGCGTAAAGTTTTAATAAATAAATAAACTGTCAATGCTTTACTACTAATGCCTGCGTGCGTAAGTGTGCCGTTTTTGAATATCGAATGTTGTTAGGTATAGTATAGTATGATAGCTAAATTCATATTATATTAACTAAACCTTTTTTAAAGACTTGCACTGCAGTATGATCTGTGGATTCCACATACACTTTTCGAGGATTAAGTTTATCCCAACTTCGACATTTATTAATCCGAGGTTATATTTTAGTTTGCGGTACTTTCTTACATTTATATGAAAGTACACTTTAAAGGCCCCTGTCCGCACCATTTCCACGCCTTAAGTCCATTCTGTCCGGTCTGCGCCTAAAACACTTTTGTGTAAAAGTTTCACAAAAAGTGTATATTTATTTTTTTATCTGGTCTACTATTTACACAGACTGGCTAAAGTATAATACATGTTAAGGTTTGAAGTAATGTGGAATGAATTATGAGTAGAAGGGAACGTATGAAGAGGTGCGAGTGAAAGGTGTATAAGAGTGAACGGGAGAGGAATAGAAAAAAGGAATATGGCGGGACATGAAGAAAAAGACGTACGACGAGACGATGTGTTAAGAGTTTAAAAGTTTTCTTGTGTTTTAAAAAAATATAGAAGTTTTGATCGAGACAGCTCTCTTATTTCACCACACGATCCCACAAACTTGGGGGCTCGTCCGGGATTGGGGTGAAATAAGTGGAATTAGAAACGCCGAACGACTCAGACGCAAGTACGACCACGACGACGCACACGCCAATTGATTTTCGAAGATCCTGATCCTAAGGACGACGAGAAGACGTTTACGACGACAATTCCTAGTTACGACGACTACGAGGAATTACGATGTCGACGGAGAAAACCGACCAGGATTTTCACGATGCGGCAATGATGGCTTCGGCACAGACGACACAGATGGCATACGGCGACATGCTGCACCTTACGGAACAGCTCATACGAAAATTCAGTGCACAAGATGAAACGCATACAGTATCTATGTGGATACGGGATATCGAAGAAAATGGCGAAATATTTAAATGGAGTCCGACCCAACTATTGTTAGTGGCGCGACGTTCGCTAACCGGCACCGCAGCGCTATGGCTACGCAGCGAGAAAGTATATAAATCATGGGATGAATTGAAACTGGCTATCGGTAAAGAATTTGTGGATACCATCGATGCGAAGAAGATACATGAATTAATGAGTTCAAGACGTAAGAAGAAAGACGAATCATGTATTGACTACATGTTAATAATGAAAGAATTAGGAAAACGTGGACGAATGCCGGACTACGTAGCTATCAAATATATTGTGGACGGCATCATAGATGACGACGTGAATAAGATTATGTTGTATGGTGTTACAACTTACACGGAACTGAAAGAGAAACTAAAGTTGTACGCGATGTTCAAGAAAAATTCCGCTAAGGAAATTCGGCGTAATAGGCCGCCTAATGACGCACAGAACAACAGTAATAGGAGAAACGCGGCTGCAATGATGCGATGTTTCAACTGTGGAGAGAAGAGTCATGCGTCAGAAAATTGTCCTCATCGGTCGCAAGGAAAAAAGTGCTTCCATTGTAATGATTTTGGTCATATTTCTCCAAATTGCCCAAAAAAGATGGCGAGTGCGAGTTCCGATTTGAAGCAAACAGCGCATACGTCAACATCGGACATTCGGCAGACTTCGGGTACGATCGGAGGACACGCACAGTTTCCAAAGGTTGGCACTTCTACTGAACGAGAACGAAGACCAACCAATCAGATGTCGAAAAATGCATTCTTCAACTTGATGCAAGAGGGCGCCACCAGCAGCGCGAACGACGATGTTCAGGGTGATGTTTACATAGCGACGACCGGTGTGAACTCAGGAGTGAATGATTCGTGTTACGATGTTGGTAATAAACCACGGAGCAGGGCAGCGATTGGCCTAAACAGCAGCCATGTTGTTGAGTTTGACAATTACAATGAATGTAAACAAATAAAGGAACCTGATGATAAAATACCGGTTGTACGACTTATAAGTCTTAAAAGACCAATAAAAACAGTGTTTGTGTGCGGTAAAACGGGCAGTGCATTAATTGATTCGGGCTGTGACGTGAATTTGATATCAAAGGATTTTTGCAACGAACTTAACAGGTATGAGGTAGACTATGTAGTACAGTGTAACGAAAAGAACATTACGTTAACCGGTTTAGGTCATTCACCAGTAAAGTCATGTGGTGTTGTTAAGTTAGACATAACAATTGATAATTGTTTATACCGTAACACTACTTTCTATGTAATGCCTAACGACTCTGTGCCATTCCAAATGATAATTGGTAATGATTTCTTACGAAATGTTATGATGTTTATGAAAGATTGTATGGTTTGGTTACTGCCGAAAGATGATTGGATGAACCCAAACTATGAATGGTTAAAAGATGTTGCATGCTTTTCTAGTTCTGTTGATTGTTTAGCTCATGTCAGTGATCCTGCTGTAAAAGAAGAAGTAATAAGGTTAGTAACGAGTTATGTGCCACAGAAAAATAAAGAAGCGCCAATAGAATTGAAAATTGTTCTCAAAGATGACTTACCTGTATCTCAGAGGCCACGACGAATCTCATTCAAGGAACAGGAGGATGTGGATCGCCAAATCCAAGAATGGCTTGATGATGGAATTATCAGGGTGAGCTACTCAGAATATTCTAGTCCATTAGTATTAGTGCGAAAAAAGGATGGTGGTTTAAGAATATGCGTTGATTATAGAAAGATTAACAGTAAAATGGTTAAAGACGAGTACCCACTTCCTATAATAGATGATCATATTGACAAGCTGTCCTCAGCTAGAATATTTAGTGCGTTAGACTTAAAAAATGGTTACTTTCATTTACGCATCCACGAAGATTCGATTAAGTATACTTCCTTTGTAACGACAACCGGACAATATGAATTTTTACGTGCACCTTTTGGTTTAGCAACTTGCCCCAAGGTTTTTACAAGATTTATCACAATTATATTCAGAGAATTGATTGCCAGAGGTGTTGTTATTGTTTTTATTGATGATATTTTAATTCCAGCAGACAACGAGTATCAGGCTTTGGAGCGCCTAAAGGAAGTTCTGAATACTGCATCGGAATATGGGTTACATATCAACTGGAAGAAGTCTCAGCTGTTAACCAGAAAGGTGGAATACCTTGGCCACGTTATCGAAGGTGGAGCAGTAATGCCATCGCCGGGGAAGACAGATGCTGTTACAAAATTCCCTGAGCCTCAGAACTTGAAGCAACTGCACAGTTTTTTGGGACTTTGTTCCTACTTCAGGAAATTTATACCTAAATATGCTCAGATAGCACAACCACTCACAGATATGTTAAGGAAAGAACGCAAGTTTGAATTCAATGATGAACATAGAACTGTTTTTAACGAATTGAAGATGAAGTTGGCCACTAAACCAGTGTTGAAGATCTATGACCAAAGAGCAGAAACGCAGCTCCATACTGACGCATCAAGTATTGCCTATTCGGCTATTTTATTGCAAAAAGGTGATGATGGGAATTTACACCCAGTTCATTATATGAGCCGAAGGACTACAGACGCGCAGGCCAAGTACACAAGCTACGAGCTTGAAGCACTAGCTATAATTGAAGGTGTGAAGAAGTACAGACACTACTTATATGGAAAGTTCTTCAAGATTGTCACCGATTGTAAAGCTTTTCAAATGACACTCAACAAGAAAGATTTAGCATCATCAACAAGAGTTGCTCGATGGATTTTATTCTTACAGGATTACGATTTTACAGTAGAACACCGTGACGGTACTGGAATGAGGCATGTTGACGCATTGAGTCGAAACCCGTATGTAGCAGCTATAACATCTAGCTTACACCAGGATATAAGACGTGCACAGGAGTGTGATGAGGGCCTTAGTGCAATAATAAAAATTTTGGAAGAAGGAAAATCATTTAAAGATTACAATCTGAATCAAGGATTACTTTATAAAGGATTAGAGCAACAACTTGTTATACCTAGTACGATGGAAAATGAAATTATACAGAGGGCACATGGTAACGGTCATTTTGCGAAGAAGAAAACTTTGGATTTGATTAGTAAGGATTACTACATTGACAAAATAGGAAAAAAAGTTGAAGATTATATAGCATCATGTATACCATGTCTACTGACAAATAGAAAAGAAGGAAAGCAGGAAGGTTACCTTAATCCAATTGAGAAGGGAGACACTCCACTGCAAACGCTGCATCTAGATCATGTTGGACCTCTGACAGAAACTCATAAGCAGTATAATCATATACTTACCGTTATTGACGCTTTTACGAAGTTCGTATGGTTGTTTCCATGTAAAAGTACCACAACGAGGGAAGTGTTGAATAAATTGGAGACATTGCAGGAAACTTTCGGAAGTCCAGAAAGGTTCATCACAGATAGAGGTACTGCTTTTACTAGCAACGAGTTTCAACAGTATTGCATGAAAGAGGGAATAGAGTTATGTCATATTACTACAGGAGTACCTAGAGGTAATGGTCAGGTGGAAAGGGTTCACAGAACTATTATACCAGTACTTACCAAGCTATGTATTGAGAAACCAGGACTGTGGTACCGGCATGTAGGAAGAGTGCAGATGGCACTAAACAGTACTTACCAGAGAAGTGTGAACACTACTCCATTTGAGATGTTAATAGGGAAGAAAATGAAGAGACAAGACGATGTAGAGATATATGAACTACTACAACAAGAAGGACGGGACAACTACATAGGAAATAGAGAAGATTTGAGGAAGAGAGCAAAACTACAAATACTGGAAGTTCAACAGGAGAACAGGAAGAACTATGATAAGCATAGAAAGGATAGTAGGAAATATCAAGAGGGGGAGTTAGTTGCTATAAAGCGAACACAGTTAGGACCAGGACTTAAACTCAAACCAAAGTATTTGGGACCTTATCAGGTTACAAAAACCAAACGACACGACAGATATGACGTAGAAAAAGTAGATATGATGGCAGAAGGTCCAGTCAAGACCACAACATCTGCAGATCATATGAAGAAATGGCCAGATGACAAGGAGTAAAGTCAAGTAAGTATGTGAGGTTTATGAAGTATGTATGTTGTGTGTTAACTGTATGAAAGTGAGGAGAATTAAGAAATATTCTTTTTGTGTTTTCTCTATTTTGTTATGTTCTAGATTCATAATTACACAGAGTTGTTAAGGATAGGTAAGCATTATAAGTAAATTGTAACTGATGATCATATTGTGTAACTAACGTGTTTTATATTTCTTTGTTATGCAAAGATGTAATAAGATGAAGCCTAAACTATGAATTAATGTTTGTAAGTAACTATAACTAGAGTCATGATGTTTTCTTTTCCTTTTATCTCTTCTTCTATGAAAAGAAATAATAAGTTGTTAAATAGGTTGCTATGTAATAAAAATTCAGTAAATGTGTTTCTACAAAAAAAAAAATGTTGTTTGTGAATTTGTTTGCTTGAAAAATAATATTGTTTAAGATTACAATTTCATTAAGTAAGTTTCTGTAACTCATGTAATGTTTCTTAACCTAAAGTGTTAATCAAGATTGTTTATGTAAGGTGTGATGATTGTATGAGGATTACAGTGTTTGAAATGTTGTGTCTGAGGGCAGACAGTGTGTAGGATGACCGAGTGTGGAATGAATTATGAGTAGAAGGGAACGTATGAAGAGGTGCGAGTGAAAGGTGTATAAGAGTGAACGGGAGAGGAATAGAAAAAAGGAATATGGCGGGACATGAAGAAAAAGACGTACGACGAGACGATGTGTTAAGAGTTTAAAAGTTTTCTTGTGTTTTAAAAAAATATAGAAGTTTTGATCGAGACAGCTCTCTTATTTCACCACACGATCCCACAGTAATATTAAACTTAAGAGCTTTTACTCTCTTGTTACTTCTTTCCACGAAGTGTTTATGACGTTGGTATTGAACATTTTGCGTCAAGTTTTAGTTGTTTATTTTTAAATCAAACACTCTTTTGGAACCTACTTTTAAATCGGATTATTTTAATGAATACATAGAAAGAAAAAATATATTGTAGGTACCTAAACATTTCTTTTTAACGAAAATAAAACAAGCAACACAAATACAAATACTCACCTATTTTGATTCAATATTTTGAGTTGATTTACCTATTTAGTAAAATCAAATATTGTTATAACAATTTCGATAATTGCCAGTAAACACAACATTAGAAGACGTTTGATATTTCCAGTACCTACCTACTTAAATTAAACTTGATAAGTAGGCTCAAGTAATAGGTGATTTGCCAGATTTTTTTTAAAAGATGGTTTACATAGAAAATAAGCTACTACAATATTAATAAAATAAAGCTCTAAAGACAACAAAAAAAAACTTATTCAATTATTTATCATTCAATAAGTAGATAACTTATGTATTTTAAGTTAACATAATTTTATTATAAATGGTACTAAAATACTCTTCAGTCAGTTTCAGTCAGTGGTTGCAAAAGAATCGTCCGTTACCGCGACTTTCGGTGCATATGGTAGACGGAACACCGCGGTGGTTTTTAGTCAGTAAAATTTGTTCAGTCCCCTGCCCTCCCTAGGGCGTCCAAGAAAAGACAAAACAATTGATTGCCTTAAAAGGATTGCGTGAATACAGCACACATAACAGACACATAGTTACTTTTATCAGCGTGAATTACTTACAATAATAACGACCGGGTGAACGAGTGGCAGTGGGTAGGGCACATAGCACGGAGGACTGATGTCCGATGGGGTCGAAAGGTTCTCGAGTGGAGGCCACGTATCGGCAAGCGCAGCGTAGGACGCCCACCCACAAGATGGACAGACGACCTCATTAAGGCCGCGGGAACGCGCTGGATGCGAGCCGCTTCCAACCGGTCTTATTGGAGATCTATAGGGGAGGCCTATGTCCAACAGTGGACTTCCTATGGCTGAAATGATGATGATGATGATGAATAACGACCTAAAACAGCAGCATGTTTAAAATTCAAAAGACTTCCTGAAGAAACATTCCTTCATTTTTGCTAGCTTTAATTCATTAAAGCTTAAGCGGACGGCGACGTTCGCGCTTTCTATTGTGTCTCTAATTGACACGATTGAAAGGCTAAAGGTCCACATAAATCATAGCTTTGATTCTAAACGTTTTGCACGTGTAGAGATGTCAATGAATATCCCTATAATTGAAATTCCAGCCACGTCGGTTTACAGCATCCCACATGCATACTGTCGTAATTTTAAACCACGTGGCATCCACATGGCAAAGTGTAACTCAACTTGTGGTTATTGTTTGAGTCCACGAGTTCCACTTTCAGTGACCAGAGAGGTCAATTCATCGAATACCTAGGAGTATGCTCCACACAGAGAGACTTAAGAAACTATAGAACGGACATGCGAAGATATGTTGTTTTTAGATGTGTCTGTGTATTTATTTTGCATATGTAACTTATTTGTCCTTAATTTTTACCCTGTTTTCACCTACCTTGTATCATCTCTGCACCACCTTAACGTAGACTGGTAGAAAATGCCTAAGGCATTAAGTCCGCCTTTGTACAGTTTATTTTACTAGTGCGTAAAGTTTTAATAAATAAATAAACTGTCAATGCTTTACTACTAATGCCTGCGTGCGTAAGTGTGCCGTTTTTGAATATCGAATGTTGTTAGGTATAGTATAGTATGATAGCTAAATTCATATTATATTAACTAAACCTTTTTTAAAGACTTGCACTGCAGTATGATCTGTGGATTCCACATACACTTTTCGAGGATTAAGTTTATCCCAACTTCGACATTTATTAATCCGAGGTTATATTTTAGTTTGCGGTACTTTCTTACATTTATATGAAAGTACACTTTAAAGGCCCCTGTCCGCACCATTTCCACGCCTTAAGTCCATTCTGTCCGGTCTGCGCCTAAAACACTTTTGTGTAAAAGTTTCACAAAAAGTGTATATTTATTTTTTTATCTGGTCTACTATTTACACAGACTGGCTAAAGTATAATACATGTTAAGGTTTGAAGTAATATTAAACTTAAGAGCTTTTACTCTCTTGTTACTTCTTTCCACGAAGTGTTTATGACGTTGGTATTGAACATTTTGCGTCAAGTTTTAGTTGTTTATTTTTAAATCAAACACTCTTTTGGAACCTACTTTTAAATCGGATTATTTTAATGAATACATAGAAAGAAAAAATATATTGTAGGTACCTAAACATTTCTTTTTAACGAAAATAAAACAAGCAACACAAATACAAATACTCACCTATTTTGATTCAATATTTTGAGTTGATTTACCTATTTAGTAAAATCAAATATTGTTATAACAATTTCGATAATTGCCAGTAAACACAACATTAGAAGACGTTTGATATTTCCAGTACCTACCTACTTAAATTAAACTTGATAAGTAGGCTCAAGTAATAGGTGATTTGCCAGATTTTTTTTAAAAGATGGTTTACATAGAAAATAAGCTACTACAATATTAATAAAATAAAGCTCTAAAGACAACAAAAAAAAACTTATTCAATTATTTATCATTCAATAAGTAGATAACTTATGTATTTTAAGTTAACATAATTTTATTATAAATGGTACTAAAATACTCTTCAGTCAGTTTCAGTCAGTGGTTGCAAAAGAATCGTCCGTTACCGCGACTTTCGGTGCATATGGTAGACGGAACACCGCGGTGGTTTTTAGTCAGTAAAATTTGTTCAGTCCCCTGCCCTCCCTAGGGCGTCCAAGAAAAGACAAAACAATTGATTGCCTTAAAAGGATTGCGTGAATACAGCACACATAACAGACACATAGTTACTTTTATCAGCGTGAATTACTTACAATAATAACGACCGGGTGAACGAGTGGCAGTGGGTAGGGCACATAGCACGGAGGACTGATGTCCGATGGGGTCGAAAGGTTCTCGAGTGGAGGCCACGTATCGGCAAGCGCAGCGTAGGACGCCCACCCACAAGATGGACAGACGACCTCATTAAGGCCGCGGGAACGCGCTGGATGCGAGCCGCTTCCAACCGGTCTTATTGGAGATCTATAGGGGAGGCCTATGTCCAACAGTGGACTTCCTATGGCTGAAATGATGATGATGATGATGAATAACGACCTAAAACAGCAGCATGTTTAAAATTCAAAAGACTTCCTGAAGAAACATTCCTTCATTTTTGCTAGCTTTAATTCATTAAAGCTTAAGCGGACGGCGACGTTCGCGCTTTCTATTGTGTCTCTAATTGACACGATTGAAAGGCTAAAGGTCCACATAAATCATAGCTTTGATTCTAAACGTTTTGCACGTGTAGAGATGTCAATGAATATCCCTATAATTGAAATTCCAGCCACGTCGGTTTACAGCATCCCACATGCATACTGTCGTAATTTTAAACCACGTGGCATCCACATGGCAAAGTGTAACTCAACTTGTGGTTATTGTTTGAGTCCACGAGTTCCACTTTCAGTGACCAGAGAGGTCAATTCATCGAATACCTAGGAGTATGCTCCACACAGAGAGACTTAAGAAACTATAGAACGGACATGCGAAGATATTTTGTTTTTATATGTCTCTGTGTATTTATTTTGCATATGTAACTTATTTGTCCTTAATTTTTACCCTGTTTTCACCTACCTTGTATCATCTCTGCACCACCTTAACGTAGACGCGTAGAAAATGCCTAAGGCATTAAGTCCGCCTTTGTACAGTGTCTTTTACTAGTGCATAAAGTTTTAATAAATAAATAAGTCATAGGAAGTTTCAGTACCGCCATCTAGAATAATAATAATGAAGCGGCAGGACAGCCTACTAAATTAAACTCATACACTTGAGTCCACTCGGACACAAGTATCGGATGAAAATGTTTGTTCGTGATGTCCCGTCTGAATGTCTTTGGCTCCACACATCCGAAAAACCATGAATTCTCTCAATAATTCTGGACCCTACAACGTTAGCATAGTCTTTCCTTTACTTGAAAGTTTTTCCTGATTTTCTTTAAGTTCATTTGAGTTCTAATAAATAATATACACCACTATTTTTTTAATTAGTAGGTACAAAAAAATATTGGGCTGTGTCCTCCGTACTTGCTACTGATCATATTTGCGTAATCAAAAGTAAATAAAACGGAATTCAATTTTTAAATATGCCACTATTTAGTTAAACTTAAATAACGAAAACAGCTGTTGGAGGCGGGGCATGCTTGAGCGAGATCTCGCGAACGTAAGCGAGGGATGACGATTAATGAATACTACTATGTCATGAATAGCCTGTACAATATTTTCATAAATTGGGTGACTTTTTGGGATAAAAACTTTGCTGTTTAAGAATATTATTTATTGATACTTTACAAATATAATGAGAAGACCGTCTAGAATAAGCCCTCTAAGTATTTTTATTTATTAAAAATTAGTGGTGGATAGAATAAAATCTTTGGGTTGGAAAGAAATTACGACTTGTTCACTGTTTCTAAGGGTTTAAGCAAAAATAGCAATAGAATCTGACGAGAAAAAATTAAAAGTGCTGAAGAAAAACTTTAACACTGGCGTTTCAGAACCATGTAGAGATCTCTTATTATCTGCATGTGCTTTAATTTCCCTTCTACTCCGAAGAAGAAGTAAGGTTTCTAATAAAAGGTTAGGATAGACTTATGAGAAATGAAGGATTAATTATGTAGCGCATTTAATCCGTAAAGAAAATGTCCATGGATATAATTATTTTATAATTAATACTAAAGTATTACAAAGACTCATAAAAATAGCAGATTTATTTTCCACCTTGCAACAATACTAGACAACTTACAGGCTAATCTTATATTCTTATATTTTTTGTAACCAAACAAATCACATTATCCTATTACAAAGAACATAGTTTCTAAGATTTCAATTTGAGCTTCAACAAAAAATAAACTTACTTTATTTACACAACTCACAAGCAAATCTCTGGAGTAAAAACTGCTGAACTATTTATAAAATAAGAGTAATAAGCTTTTCATAGTCACTAGAATTGGAAGTATTAGGGTACAGTCAATGATATTATAAGAAAAACAGTGTATACATATGTTACATATAGACCATTCGATCTTCAAAAACGGCACACTAACGCACGCACGCGTCCGTTGACCGCGCGACGCGACACTGAGATCAAGTGTGGCTTTTTAACGTGTCGCTTGCTGAGCGCTTATAACCTATCTACACCTTTTTACTTATAATATCATTGGGTACAGTCAATACAATTCTTTGGTATAACTATATTTACAATCTTAACGTTAATACAATCTTTGTGAATGAGCCAATAGGTGTCGAGTTCGAACCCAAGGCACGCTCTGACTTTTTGGATTCATAGGCGTATTGTATAATTACAGCACTTGGTAAAAAAACGGTGAAGAATTTTTTTTTGAGGAAACCAGCATTCCTGAGAGATATTTCTCTATGGCATGCGAAGCCAAGCCTGTGGCCCATGGGTTGCATAAAAACTCTGACACCAGGCTGGTCATTACCGCAGAAAAAAAAAGATGAATTAGTCTGACACAGCAAAATACATTAGCAAACCATTCAAAAATGCAGAGTAAAGGTCATGGCCTGGTCATTATACCGGCACCGCACCAAACCAGAGATTGACTTCTCATTCAATTTAGAGCCTTAAATCGTGTGTAGTATAATATATTTCACAATGTCAAAGTGAAAAGCCAACGGCGAGCAGTCAGCTCGGTTGCCACTACCATACAACTCGACTCGCAGCCCGCGTGCCGATAGCGAGCGGACCATGTGTTTACAGAGCGTCGACCGCACGCATACAGCACGCCAATCGCATGCTTACTACTCGCGGACTCCCAAGTCGCCATCAAAACAGCGTCATTGCGCAGTCGTAAACCGAGACATTATGAAAACATGCAAGTTCTTGGCGTAATCAATTAAAAAAGCCATATAACAATTGTGTTCGCGGTGACAGCTAGCTTGCACCTCGCGGCCAGCACGCGGGCTGCGAGTCGAGTTGCAAACTTGCGCCCCACAAGCGGTAAGCTTGCACTTCGTGGGCGGCGTGCGGACTGCAAGCTGGCTCCTTGCCGACGATGCATCGTTAGCGCACTGGCAGCTAACCGTAGCCTAAATTCGAGGCGACGTGCGGCAGCTGTGCAGTTGCGGTGCCGTAATAATGTGCCATGACCTTAATGTTACAAACACGGTTAACTTAACAGATTACCTATCATTACCATTTTAGCCTACTTATCAATGAACGCGCAGTAAAAACCAGTATTTTTGTCCATAACTTCGCGTTTATTAATATGGTGTTTAAAATTCTTCATGATAGTCCAAATACTATGATCAATACCTTACTGTGTAACACTGAACACTGATTACTTTCTAGAGCACTGCGAACGTCAGCACCAGTTTATTAAAGGAAATGTTCTCGCACCACTGGGATGTCCCCGTGCTTCACCCGTCCTCACGGCACGGATGTCTTGGCACTGCAACAAGTACAATGTATGACTTAATTATTAGAAAAACTAAAAAAAAAGCAAAACAACGGCTCTCGACAAAAGATTTAGTCGCATTTCAAAAATGGAACATTTTCATATGTAGAGAAAACTAGAGCCAAAAAATGACAAAAAATTATAACACGTGCAGAAGTTAAACTTTTTTAACAATGGAACTGAGAAACAAAAAGGTAGCAAAAATAATTCGTGCGTTAGTAGGAGGAGAAAGCAGATTAGACAGAGGAAAGTTACCAGTGCTTTTAAATAAGACGTAAGTAGGTATAAGATATTTGTCTACTAATAACACAATCCTAAATTTACACTAACCTATACTCCATTTACAATAGCATTAGACATAAGTTAAAAAAGTTCATTTCAAAACACACTTCGTAACGAAAGTACAATATGCATATTACAATTCATTACGATAGACGCCGAATTTATTATTATCTGCCGTCAAGCTGTCAAACTTAGTTGTAACCATTGCCTCAACTCATTTTAAGAAATGATATGAATTTCATTTAGTTAACTATATTAGTGCAGGTTGAAGTGGCAGTGGGCAGGGCACATTGCACGGAGGACTGATGACCGATGGGATCGAAAGGTTCTCGAGTGGAGGCCACGTATCGGCAAGCGCAGCGTAGGACGTCCACCCACAAGGTGGACAGACGACCTCATTAAGGCCGCGGGAACGCGCTGGATGCGAGCCGCTTCCAACCGGCCTTATTGGAGATCTATAGGGGAGGCCTATGTCCAGCAGTGGACTTCCTATGGCTGAAATGATGATGATGATGAACTATATTATTTCATTTGCCTGAAAATTACAGTGATAATGACAAAAACCTCAAAGCAGCAGGGATGAACAATACATGGATAAGTATGTTCTTCGTTTCACTTTTACTCTTCTAAATTTAAAATAAAACAATTTGAATAAAAAATGTTTTCACTTATCTTTAAAATAAAATGTTATTCATTCCTGCTTCTACGCGCCTCTTTTTGCTATTGCTATTATAAATGTGGTATAAATACTTTGTTTATTGGTACAACAATTGGTTCTTTAATTTCATACAACAATCTTGTTGTACCTTTAGAACCATGCAGATTGTTCATTAACAGCATTTAAAAGTATTTACCTACGTTTAACAAAAAAATAGGATAGCAAATGTCAGCGTTACGATGTTGGAATTTATAAAAAAGAATGACGCCGAAAAACAGACCTACGATGCAGTTTCATTAATTTCAATTACTTAGTCAAAATTAATTTACGTGATATGACAAAATCAGTTTCCATCGTCGATATCAAATAGTTAAAGACGGATAAAGGAAGCACGATGTGCCTTTCAGGTAGCTGACATCGACAGGGACATCAGAATGATATTTTAAATAAAAAATAAAGAATGGAGAACAAATAACTTGAAGGTCTTAGTTCTTTTGTAGCCAGGTAAAGTTGCGATAAACATTAGAAACAGGGCAGTGTTACTGAAAAGTCAGAGGTCAGCTTGTAATTAAGAGCTAACACTTCATGCTTATCGTTAAAAATATTGCAATATAGAAATTAAAATAGCTTTTCAAATTTTAAGGCGTGATTACTTTATGTTTTATTTGAATTGACCACTCACTTCACCTAAAGAGCGGTTTTGCACTACGTCCGATCCGAACCCGTGGTGATACGGTCCGGAGTAGCCGTAGAGTAGAACTATTGCTATGGTAGTTTACGCACTAGATCCGACTTCAGTCATCCGATTTTTTTTTTACCGTATTGACACGGGTTCGGATCGGACGTAGTGCGAAACCGCTGTCAGGCTGCTGGAATGTAAACGATGGCCTATGATAAAACTGTTAAACACAAATTAGTACCTTAAAGCAAATATCTGCTTTCACAAAACATAACCTGATCCTAGGACACGCGCTTATCTCCCAATATTTTCCTTCACCTTGAGGTGAAGACGATGGCACCATTAACGCAAACGGTTATGTGCCCATTCCATGTAAACGGAATTACGACATCATTACCCATTTCAAGGATAATATTAACATTCTTTGATATTATAAAACCCTTCATACCTGTAATTATCCTTCAAAGAACATTTTCGTACCCATCTCAGAATTACAAACGAAATTGTTGTAGAATAAATTTGGCTAAAGTTCCAATTGAGGTCTATTTTACATTTTCTTACTAAACCTAAATATCTGACAAGGTTAGCCTGGGCTGTATTTAACACTGTCTGGAGTTAAAGACTTGAAAGAGTCTTACAATAACTTAACCTTACCGCAATAATTTGTTGCCAAAACAGTATTTTAATAATTATGTTTTTTTCTTTGCCTAAATGTTGAATTCCTTTGACATTTTTCTATTGACATGTAGGTATTAAGTATTTTTCTATTTTTTTTTAATTTTGTGAATTCTTGATTATTTGTTTTAAATGGATTGTGGAAATTGTTAGCATGTAAGCGTTTTGGTCATAGTAACTGTAAACTTATATTGTGTTTTGTTCAATAAATAAATAAATAAATAAAGAACTGTGCAAGAAAAAAACATATATCCCTTAATTATTAAAAATGATGATAATAATTTTTAAAATGTATATTTTTGTTAAAAATTATTATAATTTATTTGAAACAAGCACAGTGAGGCCAAATAGCCAAACCGAAATAAAGATAGGCTTCGGCTGCCCTCATTAAAACTAAAATGATTTAACCTTTCAATCGTGTCAACTAAGGACACAATAGAAAGACAATGACAGCGCGGACCCCGGGCGTCCGCTTGGAGTTTAATGAATTAATAAAAACTTTTTTACAAAAAATACAACCGACTTCAAAAAACACTAACCGGTGTAAAATAACTCTAAATTCGGAAGTCGGTGGCCAATCATGAATGAGACAAAACCACCAAAGCCACAGACTTCCTTATTTAACAATTTTTAGTTTTTTATTTTTATATACCTAGATGATCATTTTTATCCATTTCTACAACACATATTTACATATTAGGTACAATCAAACAAATAAACAACAACTGTTCACGATGAAATCAAAAATTAAAATTCATGAACAAAAATTTTCATAAAATGAAAACTACCAGACCAAACTATGTAATTTTTTTATGAGACCAAAAAAGAACTAGTCCGCATCAAACTAAAAAAAGAATCACGTAAATCGGTACATAAATCTCAGCGTAATCGGTGAACATACATACAAAAAAGTGTTCAAAAATAAATTAAATTTTCATAAAATTGTTCATAAAATGAAAACTACCCTGTCAAACTATGTTATATTTTTATGGGACCAAATGGCAGCTATTCCGCATCGAAATCAAAAAGAATTACGTAAATCGGATCATTTATCTCGGAGTAATCGGTGTACATACATAAAAAAGAAAAAAAAAAATACCGATCGAAGTGAGAACCTCCTCCTGAAGTCGGTTAAAAAGAATATGTAGTGTATGTCGATTATTATTTACAATCATTTACCTAATAGGTTTGAAGACATACCCCTGACAATATTTAAAAAAAACTATCCAAATTATTACTGCATAAAAGATACTATATATACTACATAGTTAGGCTACTGGATTAAGGACTATCTAGAAGACAAATCAATGGTTTCTGTAATTTGTTAGCTCGATTTATTGACATCGCTAATTGCGAAAACATTTGCAAGCCATGTTATGGCCGGTTATGCCGAAACAAAACCTTTTATACCATCTTCTGGCAAATAAATATATTTGATAAATATGTATGTAAACACAAAAGAATCAAGGTACTGGTCACGAATACATCACCTAATAATAATAATAATAATTCTAGGGGGCTGGGTCACCCGCGTCCGTAGGAGAATACCGATTGCTAGTCCCTACACGTGGCCCCCGGGTGGTGCTAAACGGGTGACACTAACTGGTGGTAGGTTCCGACCGATGGCTTGTCACCACCCACTGGGCAAAGACTTACCGCCAAGCGGCCTAGCCGTGTTCCGGTATGATGCTCAGTGTAGCCAACACAAAGGAGCTGGGTCGAAACAGCTGTTCCAACGCAGGCAGACTAAGCTGACTCGCGCTGATTTGGACGTATCGGGAGACTAGTCGCGGAGGGTAGCGGGATCCGAGGCACGGTGCGCCGCTGGCCGACCGCAGGTAGTAGGGGGCCCAAGTAGTATGCTTGCCACATATGAAAGGCTGCCCCACCAACTGTCGAAAAATCCCGGAATGCACCATCGTGCTGGTTGGCGGCCAGATGAGAGGGCCCGATGGACATTCCCGGGGGGGCTCGGGCGTCCCCGCAGTCTCCAGGCTAGTCCCCCAATGATGTCGTTCTTTGAGTGCGTGACTGAAGGTTAGCAGCGTAGAACCTCATTTCACTTCCTTCTCCTTTCCAACCTTCGTTCAACTAATTATGAAAAGGAATAAAAAGAAAAAAGCTGAACAGCGGCAGCACTCCCTCTCTCTCAAAGTGCACCTTACCAACATTCGAGGTCTGCACTCAAATGTCGTCGCAGTCCACCACCATCTGGAGACTGAGAAACCAGCACTTTTTTTCCTTTCGGAGACGCAGATCAGAAGTCCGTCTGACGTGTCGTACCTATCTTACCCAGGGTTTACCTTGGAGCACAACTTCAAACCACGAGCGGGTGTATGCATGTACGCCCGGGACGACATCTGCTATCAGCGTCTACGGAACCTTGAGGACTCCAGGTACTCAACGCTTTGGGTTTTGGTGGACACAGGCCTGGATAAAATTATCTACGCCTGTGTCTACCGTTCGCACAGCGGAGATCAGGAGACAACCAGGCTCGCAGAGCATCTTAGTGAAGCGGCGGATGCGGCTCAGCTGCGGTTCCCTTCTGCCCAATTGGTGTTACTGGGGGACTTTAACGCCCACCATCAAGAGTGGCTTTTCCCGTACCAGTGCACAGATCATGCTGGACGAGAGACGCGTAAGCTAGCGCTAGCGTTAAATCTCACCCAGCTGGTCCGGGGGGCAACAAGGGTGCCGGACGTTGAGTCGCACACAGCCAATTGCTTGGACCTTCTGCTGACAACAGATCCAGACCACTACTCGGTGTCGATATCTTCACCTTTAGGTAGTTCCGACCACTGTCTGGTGAAGTCTGTGTCCGTTTACTCCCCGCCCGATCCCAGCCCAAAAGGCACCCGGCGGGTTTGGCGTTACAGGTCAGCAGACTGGGATGGCATGCGATCTTTCTTCTCATGTTATCCTTGGCAGCCTACTTGCTTTTCTTCGGATGACGCTTCCTCGTGCGCAGCTGCCATTACGGAAGTGTTGCGGCAGGGGATGGAATACTTCATTCCGTTCTCTGATGTAGCAACGTCAGGCGCAGCTCGACCATGGTTTGGGGCCGAGTGTAACCGCGCTGAGGCGCTTAAACACGCGGCATACAGAGCTTGGGTTGATGCTCGCATGCGTAAAGCAAATGACGTCAGTCAGAAGAAGAAAGCCTTTAACAGGGCTGCCAAGTCTTGCAAAAAGGTGTTGCAGAGGTCTCGGTTTGACCACATCAGCCGAATTGGGAACAAATTAGCTTCTCACCCTGCTGGTAGTAGAGCATTTTGGTCCCTGGCTAAGTCGGTTGAATCAAACTTCTGCCGCCCTTCACTACCACCACTGCTGAAACCCGATGGGTCGCTGGCTCACACCGCTGAAGAGAAAGCGAACTTATTTGCTTCTCTTTTTGCGGAATCTTCGCGTCTGGATTCTGGGGACGCGCGGCCCCCTGCATCTCTTGATGGATGCGAGACGAGTATGTCGGATATTCGCATCCATCAGAAGGACGTCCGCAGGGTACTGCGCAACCTTGACGTGAATAAAGCTAGTGGCCCTGACGGGATACCGGCAATTATTCTTAGAACTTGTGCGCCTGAATTGTCTCCGATCTTGACACGCCTATTTCGTCTCTCGTATGAGACTGGAAAAGTGCCGATTGATTGGAAGCAAGCTAACGTGCAGCCCGTGCCCAAGAAGGGCAGTCGAGCTGACCCGGCTAACTACAGACCCATCTCTGTAACGTCCATCCTCTGTAAGAGTATGGAACGGGTGCTTAACACTAAGCTCCTGGCATACCTAGAAGCTAATGACATCCTCAGTGATCGGCAATACGGCTTTCGTCGAAATCGGTCTACAGGGGATCTTCTAGCGTATGCCATTCACATCTGGAGTAAGGCCATCGAGAAGCATGGGGAAGCGCTTGCCGTCTCCCTCGATATCTCGAAGGCTTTTGACAGGGTCTGGCACAAAAGTCTCATTGGTAAGCTTCCTTCTTTCGGTCTGCCCACTGGTCTATGTGACTGGATTGCTGACTTCCTGAGTGGTCGGTCCATCCGAGTTGTAATTGATGGCTGCTCATCCGGTCAGTTAGACATCAATGCCGGGGTCCCTCAGGGGTCGGTACTCTCGGCAACATTATTCTTGCTGCATATTAATGAACTGCTTAAGCCCGGTACCTTTGGGTATGCAGACGACAGCACTGTTGTCGAGAGCTACATGTCTGACGCACGGGCTAGTGGGTCACAGATCCAGTCTCTCCGAGAAGCTATGGTCGAGCGCTTGAACTTGTCCTTGAAGGCAATCGCCGAGTGGGGTGATGCCAACTTGGTCAAGTTCAATGCTGCGAAAACCCAGGCGTGTCTGTTTTCCGCCAAGCGGAGCCTATTCCACCCGGCTCCATCTTTCCGAGGTGTAACCGTGCCGATAACCGACCATCTTGATCTTCTTGGTGTAACGTTGTCATCCACTCTCAATTTTAGCTCTTACATCGAGGCAAAGGCTCAAATAGCTGCAAAAAAGTTAGGTATCTTAGCAAAGGTGAGACGTTACTTCACGCCGGAACAGCTGCTCAACCTCTATCAAGCGCAAGTTCGGTCGTGTATGGAGTACTGCTCTCATCTTTGGGACGGATCCGCCAAATACCAGCTTGATGCGCTTGAGTCTATTGAGAAACGAGCCAAGAAGATCATCGGCAATGATGCACTCGTTGTGTCAAAACTTCAAAGTCTTGAGCATCGACGCCGAGTTGCTAGCCTGTCGGTTTTCTATCGGTTATATTTCGGAGAGTGTGCATCGGAATTGCACGATTTAATTCCACCAAGCCCTTTCCATCATCGGACCACCAGGCGTTCAGCACTGCGCCACCGGTACATGGTAGATATCCCAACCATACGTACTAAACGTTATGGAAACACATTCATTGTGCGAACAGCCAAAGAGTGGAATTCCCTGCCGGTGTCGGTGTTTCCTGATAGCTACAACCTAGGGGTCTTCAAGTCAAGAGTGAACAGGTTGCTTCTAGGCAAGCGTGCTTCATCGTCGACCACATCATCGCTTACCATCAGGTGAGATAGTGGTCAAACGCGTGCCTATCAGTAATAAAAAAAAAAAAAAAAAAAAAAAAATAATCTTCCATTTCGAAACCACGACTAGCTTTATGAAATCGGAGTAGCCAGCGTAGCCACCGCAATTAGTCGGTCAGATTGCGGCACGAAAAGTAGTACAATGGTCAAAAGAGATGAGAATCCTTTAAACCCTTCTAATCTCTCTTTGCCCATCCTAATTACTAGTACGAATAAGGAATCTGTATTATAAAATCGAAAAACACAGATAGATGAGTAGTTTTCTTGTTGGTAATGAAATACTTAGAGAAATTACTCGTACCTACTTATTATTATGTCATTCAACCCTCTGACATTACTTTATTATTACTTATTGATTTGTATATAAGACATTGTTCAAATTGTTTAATTTAATTTATTACAATGGCATGTTTTAGAATTTTGTACGAGTATTTATGACATTTTGTAACGTATTAATCTGAATTTAGAACATTAATTTATAACGTGATAATTTGAATTTATGACATTTACTAAAGTGCGAATTAGAATGACAGTAGGTATAATATAATGTATTCATTGGAATTTATGACATTATATGAGGTTTTTATTGTAATTCCTGCATATGGTATTAATCGCACGTTTTCAAATTGTATGATTTTTGCATGCCTAACTTGGTGCAACACCACTTGGTGCTTGGTTGACTACACATCAAATTGACATCTGGAAAAGTATGACTAAGTATGTACTGTGTTGGACAATAAATATTTGAATTAGAATTGTCGAATTTGAGACTAAAACACTTTTGAAATAATATCTGCCCGCGATTTTTTTCACGTGATAGAAACCTGAAAATACATACTAAGAGCCAACATAGAGCCTGATGGAGGTCTCTATCAGTAACGATTTTTTAAATCGGGTAATTAGTTCCCTTACGTATAGATTCAAACATATAAATTCTACCCAACGGCGGATCCAGGGAGTGGGTCATGGGGGTCATGACCCCCCCCTGAGCTGGTTTCAGGACTTAGGTCGACCACTAATTGAACATACTGATTTTATTTATATATTTTGTCACCATACAGATTTTATGTAACTACACCTTCAATTTTTAATTTATTTTTTTATAATAACTTTGTATGATGGGAAAAGTTTGGGAACGAACGCATCGAAAACTTGAATTCATTTGTCAGTGTAGCGACAGCAGAAAGGTCTTTCTCTACGTTGCGCAGAATTAAATCGTGGCTCAGATCTTCAATGGTTGAAGATCGCTTTACCGGGCTGGCACTTCTCCACGTTCATAAAAACGTACCCATTGACGTAAATGACGTAATAACGCGTTTCGGGAGAAGACGTAAAAGAAAAATTTGATTTTGTTTTTTAAATACCTATAGGTATGTATTTTGTCTGTTTCTATTTTGTTTGTTGGAAACCCTTGTCGTACCACCTCTAAGAGGTGACCTCTTCACTTTTGCGGAGTTTTGCGTCATACTCCTCGCTCGACATACCTCTAGCTGTTATGACAAATCATTCACCACGGTTATGGAATATAAATAATGTGACTCAGGTTGGCTGGACAAATCTTCAAAATAGCTCGCATTTAACTAGGTCAATAGGGCACTTTATGTGACGGCTAAACATCCTTATTTCAGAATTTGTGACGCTACAGAATCTTAGATAATCGATCGAAAACGTGTCCAGCCAGCTTGAAAAACGGAAGTGATTTTGACGACCTTTTGCATATCAACGGGGCATCACATAAATTTGTGACAGGCATCGAGCTAAAAGTTTTGTGATACTTACCTACAGTGGTTTAGTAGAAAAATGCAAAAATCTGTGTACAGCCAGCTTGAATTTACGTAGAAAACTTTTGGCTAGCACTTCCGAATCTCAATAACGGGAGCGTTTTCGAATATGGTTCCTTTACTAACATTTGGTGATTTATGGCGTCACGTGTAAGGGTTTACGAGAAATCAATAAAAACTTAATGTCCAGCCAGCCTGAGTTCAAGCTGGCTGGACACATGTATCTCCGCTGCCTGGTGACCTTCAAAATGTATTCAACATTTTGTGACGCTGACGATAATGATAACCTAAATTTGTGACGGAGAAACTTTGCGTAGTTTCAAAGATATTGACCATTTAAATTTTCCCATTAATAGTTTTTATTGATTTCTCGTAAACCCTTACATGTGACGCCATAAATGTTTTAAATGAACCATATTCGAAAACGCTCCCGTTAATGAGATTCGGAAGTACCTACCAGCCAAAAGTTTTCTACGTAAATTTAAACTGGGTGAACACAGATTTTTGCATTTTTCTACTAAACCACTGTACGTATCACAAAACTTTTCGCTCGATGCCTGTCACAAATTTATGTGACGCCCGTTGATATGCAAAAAGTCGTCAAATCACTTCCGTTACCGAAATTGAGCGACCAGCGAAAAGTGGTTGTTCAAGCTGGCTGGACACGTTTTCAATCGAATATGTAAGATTCTGTAGCGTCACAAATTCTAAAATTAGGGTGTTAGCCGTCACATGAAGTGCCCTATTGACTTAGTAAATGCGAGCTATTTTGAAGATTTGTCTAGCCAGCCATAATCACATTATAAATAGGCTGCCTCATTCCGTAAGTGGTAGTGCTTCTCTGGATGTCTTCAAGAGAAGATGGCAATATGCACGTGTATATGTACAAGTTAGTGTTAAGTTTTTCAAGTGTACAATAAAGAATAAATATTTTTAAGTACAGTAGGTACTTACGTACATTAATAAAATGTCTACATTTTACTAGTATCTATTGTTATCAAAATTAAATTATAAGTTCTTGACTTGACCACGACTATGTGACCCCCCCCTGGCGCCAAAGCTGGATCCGCCCTTGATTCTACCTCTTTATAATATTATTAAAGTAAATACTTAGTACAGATGCATGCACCATTTGTATCAAATATTTCCCATAGAATAAATAGAAAAGTGAACTTGTGGAGAAAATGCCCAGTATGAGAGCAATTGACGCGAGCTGTTGTTAGACAACCAAGCGAATACTTTCAACCATTTTGACTACGTGTGACCTAGTTTATAGTGCTGCTGTATTTCAATAAATCTAGCTTCAAATTACCTTTTGTTTGGCCTTTTAGAATTCCGTACCAGATTAAGGCATTAAGTCCGCCTTTGTACAGTTTATTTTACTAGTGCATAAAGTTTTAATAAATATATAAATAAATAAATATAGGTAAGAATCTTTGTACGATTGCATCTATTCTATGGTGTCTCTTAGTCTATCTGACCTGCAGTGATATTCTGTCAAAATTACCCCCCGTGAAAATGTAGATGAAGTGAAGGCAAATTGAGCTGCCATTATTTTTTTTTTTATATAAATATACACAGATATGCTGTCCCAAACATTAAAAACTTAACTTTGGAAAATATTTTTCTACCAAGATACGGAACCGCATTAGTCCTACTCACTCTATCTGGATTATTCACTAAAAGACTACATGTTCGCTGTCTTTTCTGTATTTATTTATTTTTCTGTCTTTTCTGAATGATAAAAATAAATATAATTTTCTGTTGTTACGAATTTCTCATTATTTGTACAATAAACAGCATACTACAGCTGAAACACACAATTTATGTTTCACCACAAACCAATACTTACGATCGATCAATTATGATCGAATTTTAAATTGTTCATCTTTGCAATAACTCAAACTGAAAGAGACGGAGCGCACTTACGGTAAAAGGTTATAACATAGTTCCTACTTACATCAAACTAGCGCAGAGTAAAACACTCACATGCATATCAGTTCCTTATTGTTAAACAACATTCATTATGCAGTTTGAGGAACACTGCGAACGTGTAAATGCTGTTATAAATGCAAAGGCAATCGTTACTCACATATCCATATTTATATTGAAGCTCGGCTGTAGTTACCTTTTTATCTTTTCTGTGCACCTGTAGGGGGAAACAATTTCATGACTCATGAACATAGTTTTAAATTGTTTCACTCGACATGCAGTTAGCAAAAAAACTGATTTAGAACGAACAAAACATACAAAGAAAAGCAAACATAATGCAGGTTAGATAAGGCTCTAGAACTTACGTGTTCTGGTTGTGTGAGTCAGAATGCGAGGCTGTTGGTGGCAGGAACCGCGCCAGATGTGGCTGCAGCAACAACTGCCTGAAGGTCTGCCGGAACTGCCGAGACATGGTGCAGTACAGCACGAAGTTGATAGCCCCGTTTAGCAGCGCCAGGAAGTCCATCAATTCCCCAAAGAGGTCGTAGCAGCGCTTGAAGAAGCACCATCCAAGCAGACCGCTCATCAGACCCATTATTCCTTGCGGCAGTTCCGTCACCAAGAACAGTAGTAGCACCGCCAATAGCATCTTTGTTGTTCTGTCAGTCCTTTTGTCTGCCTTATTCTGTCTCTTCACCATTTTCTCAGCAGCGGGGCATGCGTTATAGTTTCTGAGTTTCTTCTGGTGCTGGTTCGCGTTGTACAGCGCCCGTATGAGCCAGATGCTGATAATCGTGAGAATGGAACATGGAAGCAGTTTGATGACCACGCCATGCACCCAGAAGTTGGCTTGGTACAGCGTCCCTTCGTAGTCTGAGTCCACGTGGTATGCGATGTCTGGGTTTCCAAACTTGTCCGTCACGTTTTTTGTGTGTATGTCGAATACCTGTTGGAAAAAATACTTGAACTTAATTACGTTGATTAAAGGTCTATGGAACCGTTTTATTAACCTTTAAATTTCAGTGAATTCCTCTATTTTTGCTGAAACTACTATTGATTACCGGCGTACAAAAATTGTACAGACGCCAGCACATCAAGTTACCCCAATGTGTCAAATTTTCCCAGTTGAATATGAACCTTATTCTGTTTGACATAAAGTTTAAAAACGATCAAAGAAATTTGACACATTGCGGTAACTTCATATGCTGGCGTCTGTATTTTATTTGATAAGTGCAGGAAACAAAATACCGTATTATATCCTTAAGAGAGGTACTTAATAAAGAAAAAATAACTACACTAACATCACAATCATATTGAATAAATTTATATACTGTTCCTAATCACTGTATTTTGCAATCGTGACTGGTTGGTTCACAACATTCCATGTCGAATGACAATGCTAATTCCTTGAACAATGAATACATTCGATGATAATGGACATTGTATGGAAAATAGCGAATATTATCACAGCATTTTATATTAAGTTCAATTCGTTTAACAAAGATGAAACAATCAAGCAAAGCAACAATGGTGACTAATTGAATAATCAGACGAACTTACCTTAAGTGAAGTCCGATTATAATTTTATGAAGGGTGAACTGAAATATAATTTGACCACAAATGAGAGCCCTTCTCGATCGTGTAGGACACCGCGTTTTTAGAGTATATAAAAAAAACGTTTTCTCTGTGGGATGGCAACCCTGATACCCTGATTTGACACTTTTTTAGAGATTATTTTATTGTTGGCCCATTCGACCAGGGACTGTTTTTTATCAAAAAACAGAATGGGCTGGGCGGGTAATTATATTTCAGTTCACCCTTCATAAAATTATAATCGGACTTCACTTAAGGTAAGTTCGTCTGATTATTCAATTTTATTTCGGTGAACTGAAATATAATTTGACCACAAATGAGATGTTTAGAGTATCAAGTCGACATGGGCCATTGCCACATGCTTGCTATGGGCAAGCCACTTGAGATAAAAGAGGATTTAACAGATATTTAGAATCAACTTTTACATGAAATCAACTTGCTCAAAGTGTTTTAACCACTTATTAGTAGTATTAGTATTTAAACTTAGTGAGAACATTGCTCAGGTATTAACCTATACAATAATTACCAAATAAATGTTCTTTAGTCATATTAACTAAACCAATTAGATTTTTAGTCACATTATAGTACTAAATGTACCTATATAAATATATTTATAATATATCAAAATCCCTTTATTACGTCCTCAAATTGGAAGCAAAGACAAAAAATAAATAAATCTGTCCTGCGGCACATTAGCATTCGCTGATGCATCATAAAACCTAGCAATCATTTAAGAGACTTGTCTTAGCTAATTGCATCATGATATTTTTGCTTGTCTTGTTTTGTACGTCTGCTACTGGGAGTCAATATTTTAGTATTATTACCACTTTCCTTCATGACTAACCATCATAATCCATCTTAATTGCTTGTCTGTAGGTATGTTCTCGTATAATATTAGTAACTAGCAAATATTTGTTGTCTAATAGTAACTAGCAAAAATATTTTGCACTAGTCCCGATAGCCGACTTCGATTGATATAATATGTTCGTAAATCTCTAGTTAGAACAACCACAGCATTATAGTCCTAGGATGGTGATTTAACTGATGTCATTTACAATTTTAGATGAAATTTATGTATTTGTATTTTGAACAATATTAATTACTGTACATAATGTTCTGCCACTAAGACATGTATAAATATTTCATGGTCAACTAATTATTCAGTACTCTTGCACTATAGCAATAAGAAATAACGAAGGAGAACCCAAGTATTAAGATACTTGCGCAGAACGATTATATTCCGTTGAGCGTTTCGTTAAAGGTTTATCCTGATCTGTGACTTGTGCTACTTCTTCTCTCCAGCAGAAGGTAAAGTGAAGCAGTGTTTAGTAAGCTGTAGCCTTCATTTCTTCTAAGTGTTTCAGTGAAGTACCTACAGCATTACATCTAGTAATGAGGGTAGATGTCTATCTGAGTTTAGGCAGAATGACCATCAGTTTTTATAAATAATATTAAATTATTTCACAATACCTCGTGGATGATAAAATAACATTTAGTGAGCTTTCTGGCAAACCTCTGCATATGAATGTTTCTTACAGAAGATGATTGCTGCCAGGGTAAAATTTCTCAGTAAGTAGTCTGAACTGAAAAGATAATAATTCACTATTAGAGTAAAAAATTGTTGGTTACTATCAACTTTTTGTCAATAGCAATGACTGACAAGATACAGTATAATGAGTGTACTAAATATATTATAACGGCCTTTAATCCCAGCCACATATAATTTGGAGTTTGTGTTGATTCTGGGAGGGAATGAACCAACAGCATGCTTTAATTAAATATTTCTATAGATAATCCCCACTCTAGCTATGTTATTATTCTCGAATCCTCATCTGCCCAGTTATCCATAGATTGAAGCAACATGCCTCAACTTTAAAAGGTATTTGCATACCAATCCCATATTCTTCAATTAATCTGATTGAGGTGTGACAATTGAGTAACAAGTGCATACTAGGGCAGTAGTTTTGTCCGAAGAACCTCATAATTACTTTTCAATTATGCAAGGCACTTCACTAATTCAGAAAGGAAAAAACTTCCATTAGTTCTTAATGGTTTAGAGGATATTACATCAGAACAAGATATAGTCTATGGTCACCCATAGACCTGCAAACCTCTCAAATTCAGCCTGGAAGAGAAGCAAGCAAACATGACGCCCTGTAATTTTCCGGGGGGTCAGGCAGAGTTGTACCTGTAGTACACCCACATTTTGCCATTGTGTTTAAGTCCCACGTAATAGGGGGCGAGCTTATTGCCTTTGAAGAAGAGAAGCATCTGTAAATCAAATTTTATATTATTTAATTTAAATATTTCCTGTCTTGTGTTATGTTACCTCGCTACCATACAATGTTGCTGTAACCCTATAAGTCATTGAAGCATCATCATTTAGTTTTGATTTTTGTTATGCTAGGTACTTCATACATTCCATTTCTTCTGTATGTTTCTCTTTTGCTGAAGCCAAGTGTTTCAAGGTAATACATACTAATTGTTGTTTTGTTGATCAGTAAACACTTGTTATATGTATGGCCAATACATAAAATATTATTAATATTTTTATTAGATAGGAAGCCTGAACTACTTTTTTTTTTTTTTTTTTTAATTTTGGTGCATGTAATGCATACAACAATATTAATATGTACCTAGAGTAGGTACAAACAGTCAAAGCTTCTAGTAAATATGATTCCTAAAGGAATATGGACACTAATCTTACTCTTAATCTGCAAATGAATCTTTGACTTTCACTGACTGCAGTTCAAACAAAATTTTAAAATCCTGCTGAACTTGCTAGATTTTATGAACTTTTAAAGTTTAATAATTATAAATCTTTGTTAAACGTTAGGTTTCATTACAAGGCATTTATTTTGAAGTAACTACATTTCCCTTATATAAATGACAGCATGGTGTTTTAGTAACCAACTGAAAAATGTTAGTAATACTCATTTGCATGAGTGAAACTTCACTGTTAAATCAAAACATGTGACATCTGATCTGTGTCTAACAATTTTCTTTGAAATGTAACATACATATATATACATAGGTACTTAATTTCACAAAGAAATGAAATCAAATGTTATATTTCCATTAGACAACTACATTATAGTAGGGTCAATAACTTTCAACATAAACCAGGTAGTTATTCCCAGCATGTACCTAGGGACCTTGGAGTTCTCATGGAACACAGAAAATTAAAGGTTACCTGGTGGTGGACTGTAGCAAGTCCATGGTATGAACCAATGTGTCATCACCTTAGATGATTTACTCTGATACCCTTGTCAGAGTGGACCGCTCGTATTTACACATAATTTATGTATTTAGCAAATATTGCTTTTGTTGCCGTTTCCATAACAGAATTAGCACATTTTTAAATCTTATTTCTAGTTGTATTCACTACACAAACTTATAAAATAATAGGTTTGTTCATGACAAATATCACTAAGTGAATTTAGGATAGTCATTACATCTATTGTTTCATTGATTATACATCCTAGACATGTCTTTGCATACATAGTACTTTGCACATTTTGGTGGACAATGTACTCATCTCTAGTTCCCCAGCTTCAGAGATCGCTGCCCATATGAAATAAACTAGGCATTCAGAAGTTGTGAATTTTCAACTATGTGATGCATTTTGTAAATATATTTATGAATATTTAGATTTTCATATTTTTTAATATATTCATACTCTTGGCCCAGTGCTTGTAATACAAATCAGAAAGAAATCGTAGTAAAATATCTCAAATGTCTACCTCGCGGGTTTGATCATTTGGGTCTCCTGCTGATAATTATAATCAACAGTCAAGTGAGACAATGATGACATTTCAAACATTAAGAAATACCTTTTAGGTTTCTCAGAATCAATTTGGATCACATAAGATACCATTTAAACTAAAGTTTTCAATGTTATATTGCATTTCACAGTATTGCATACAATGGAAATACATATGCTTGTTCAGGGACATAATATTTGGCTGCATGACACAGTGTCTCGCACTGTTCTAGTGTCTCGCACTGTTCTTAATACATTAGGTTGTTCAGCAGCAAATTTATGACATTACTGACTTACCGTCATGAGTGTATATTGTTGTTCAGGAGAATCCATGATCACATTAATATATCCACAGCATCTCGTGCTGGTTTTAACACTTATAAAAGACGTTCAGGAGCATTTTGAATGTATTCTACGGTATTACGTAGGTAGTGTTAGGCCCTCAAGGTTATTTGCTCAAGGAGCTTAATCGTTCCGTGGATTTTATTGCATAAACAGTATCTCGTACCTTAATGCATAAACACGTACGTGCTGGTTTGTAACAAAGCCAAAGCACAACAGTTGACACTGTATTATTAGTTTAGACTATCAAAAATGTTATCTCGTAACAAATTTGATCTTCGTGTTGAAAGTATCACGTACCCCCACGGTATATTATGCTCAACAATCGTAACCAGTAGCATTTCTTGATTTAGTTCTTGATTAGTTGATTAGTTAGTTTAGACTATCAAAAATGTTATCTCGTAACAAATTTGATCTTCGTGTTGAAAGTATCACGTACCCCCACGGTATATTATGCTCAACAATCGTAACCAGTAGCATTTCTTGATTTAGTTCTTGATTAGTTGATTAGTTAGTTTAGACTATCAAAAATGTTATCTCGTAACAAATTTGATCTTCGTGTTGAAAGTATCACGTACCCCCACGGTATATTATGCTCAACAATCGTAACCAGTAGCATTTCTTGATTTAGTTCTTGATTTCGTAAACACCAAATTAACTTTTCTTCGCCACTGTCAAGGCGCACAAATAGGTTTGTCACGGTGAATTTGGGGTCGCCAATTGGAGTTGCATGATTCTATTGTGTGCACACTACGATGACACTAACTTTAAACTGCATTTGCCTATTCTTTGTAAAACTTTTCTTCCGAAACAATTTTTCCCGTGCGGTGCCATTAAACGCGCGAAAAAGAAGTGTCAAATCAGGGTATCAGGGTTGCCATCCCACAGAGAAAACGTTTTTTTTATATACTCTAAAAACGCGGTGTCCTACACGATCGAGAAGGGCTCTCATTTGTGGTCAAATTATATTTCAGTTCACCGAAATAAAATTGCTTTTGATGCGAAACTTATGTCTATGTTTTGAAGATAAAGTTAAAATATTATAAATTTAATTGTTTTCTGAAGCTTTGGTTCTTTGACTTTACCAATTAATCGACGATCGAATGCTTTCCTAAGGAGAGAAAAAATCTGTTAGTCGTTTGTGTCATATATTACCAGTCACGTGTTATTGCTGTCAGTGTTCGAAACTTAATAATTTTTATTTTATTCTCAATTTTCTATAATAATTATTAATAAACTTGAGTAAGTTGATTAAAAAAATATAGGCCCCAACAATATTTTTTTTTTAAATTGATAGTCAAATAATTAAAAAAATCGTTTGTTACACTGACAATCCTAATAATATTGCCTATCAATTTAGGTGATTTAGCTTTTTGAGTATTCCTTCGGCAATGTTACATGTTTTTAAGATTTAAAATAAGATCTTAATGTGTAACTTCTCATTAATCAAGGCCTTTAATAAAAATCATTTATCAAATTATTGAGAAAAGCAAAGAAAGTCCACCGAAAAGTCAATTACGAATTTGTTTTTTTTATACTCAAAGTAAATGAATGGCAGTCTAGCACACAGCTGCCAGACATCATTGTCAATATAGACTTACAAATTAATAGAAGCTTTCTTAATGAAACCCACAATAATCTTTATTAAATAGCACGTTCAGTTTTGTTCTCGTAATAAATTCAATTAATGTACGAGTACATTTTTCTTGGAAACGCTGGTAATCACGGGCATTGTAGGGACCCGGGAGGGTAACGGCCGCAGGAGGTGACAGGCTTGTCCGAATAACCGGCGGGCCAATACCTGTCGGGGTTGATGAAGAATGTGCTTCGATATAATATGGATTTAGTTAACTAGCCATGTAGTTATTAGTCAGTACTTTCGAAAACAGCCAAAACAAGCGAAAAGCGCCAAACATCTAATACTTACACCGATTATATAACTCGGCCGGCGAACTTTACTGCTTTACTTGTAACTGGGTATTTAAAAGTAAATTCGGTCTGGCCAGTCGCATAAGGGCAGAAGAAAATAATAGGTGGAAAGGAACGCCGTTACTTAAATATTATTAATCAGTAAACTTCTTATTCATAAAAGCAGGGTAAAGATACTACCGGTGGTATGACCAACCTACGATTTATCTTACATTTTTCGAAGATCAAGTTTGGCATATCTGACAGAGCCTCAGCCCCATGGAAAGTAGATCAGATATAACATTCAGTCAATAAGTATTACCAATTAAAAACTAAAATTAGAACAAAAACTTACCATAAAGGTGGGTGCACACAGTATAGGTGGCAATATAAAGCTCGTTAGTATGGCAATGCTGCACCTACGCTCCGTACATAGAATGTGACTTTTATCCGAGTACCTGGAACAGAGTGGAATTAAATCGTATCTAAACGTGAAGTGGTTGTAGTCATTCAGATAACAGTGTGCCTAACACGTAAACATAACGTCAAATGGAACGATTTGAAATACACGTTACGAATATAATATCTATGGTTTTTTTTTACTTTATTCCTAATGCAGTAAAAACTCTTTAATCCAATATTTGTTTACTTTCACTCTGATATTTGCTGTTGCTTTGCTTGTCTTGCCAGTTATACATATAAAGTGAAAAAGACTATTAATTTGCAGCACATGAAACTACTCCAATCTGTCAAATTTCTTTGATAATTTTTAAACTTTATAACAGAAAAAAAAAGGTTCAATTGGGAAAATTTAATAATTTAGGATAGCTTGATGGGCTTTTGAGCTTATAAAATTTCTTTGAGAAGATCTGGAACTGGCACATGACTATTTAAAAACTTTAAGATACCTACTGGATTTATTTGTCTTTCAACTTTTCATGCAAAAAATAAATTAATTTATAAATAAATTAATTTATTGTGTTGCTTCAAAAATACCTAAATGCCACAGAATAGTCTATTAGACCACAGAGGTGTAAAAATAAAATCGTTCGAATTGACGTTTCGCTTACGTCAAACATTTGTGCTTGGCACGCAGATTTCTTGGTATCTCATTTGGAGAACGGCAGAAATGTTCACCTTTGTGACGTTCGCAATAAGCACCAACACGAAAGAGGAATGTCTCGTTTTACTATTAACAATTTATTGGCATCAGAAACTTATTTATTAGGTAAGTAGTAAGCTTATTTCCTATGCTACGTATTTTCGTAAAGTAAGGAGAAACATTAGCTTAAGCTTCTTTAAAAAATTAAGAAAACTAGTTAGATTAAATAGCGCCGCAATACGACTAACTATGGCAAAGGACTATTATTTGAAAGGGCACAATTATACAATAATCTCCCACACGTTAACATGAGGCTAATTAGCCACACTTGACCTCAGTGTCGCATCGCGCGCGCCGTTAATGGACTCGTACGTGCGTTAGTATGCCGTTTTTGAAGATCGAATGTTGTTTGTCTAAGCTCATTATTAAGTGAACTACCTATGTATTGTTCTTTTTATTTCTACTTTTTTAACATCATAACTTTCCGAAACAAGAAGAACATATCTAAAGGTCCTTTTATGCCCTCCTGAGGCTTCCACTTACACTAGCTGTAAGCTGCTTTTGAAAAAAAAACAGGATATTCAAAAATAGATTTTATGACAAAAATAATCTATGGTAATTTATCATGATTAAATTAATTTTTCGTTTTATAACAAGATGGTATTTACGTTCCTTTCAATACTTAAACAGAACGGAAAATTAATAGATTTCTTAGCCAATACAAACGTGAAACCAGTTCCTTGAGGATTTACGGTTTGGTTTATTAATTAATGAGGTGCTTTAGTACCCCAATTTAATTAATCACGGACGGGGTCTATCACACCTTAATTATAGGAAGGCTATCGGATGAAAGAGCAAAACGCCTTTTAATTATTTGCCTCTACCTTGAGACACACTAATAGCAAAGTATGTATAGGTACCATTAAGTAAAAGAACCTTCTTGGATTACTTTGTGCTTAGTGAGAAAAACACAAAATCTGCCATTTAGAAGAGATATGCCAGGCATCGACTAACATGACGCGGTGGTGTCCTTCTGCGAAACGGTCTTCTCGCAAAAGGAGGCTGCGGAAAGGTAGAGGGAGATCAACTCCACTCACTCACTCACTCGGCCCGCAATAGACGCACCGGGTGCCCTCTTCCGGACCCCTGAATAGGTCCAGGGGCGACGAACACGGGGACGTCCGCCGCCCCCCCACGTACATGGACCCGAGGTGGCGGCACGTCTTGTTCACGCGCGCCCCTCTTAGACGTCGCGAGTGGAGTCTAACACCTCACTCCCCTCACTGACTCCCGGCACCAAGCCCTAAACCGAGTCTCGTTCCCCGCAGGTGCCCTTAGCGTAGTCGCTTAGTTCTTAAGTGAATACCCTGGCTGGCGATCTTAATTATTTTTTTAGTTAAGTCATCTCCACAGGATCGTCCGGTAAAGGAGTTCACATCCTCCTCTAGGATATAACTGCGACACGCTCCATAAAAAGAACGGCTATTTGTCGTCACGTCAAAGTGGGAACGTGCCCTTACCGGTGACTTTTATTCGTGTTTATTTCCAGGCAACACACGATCTTTCATTGCGTATTGCTTACATTAAAACCTTTCCAAACAGTAGGTTACGTGTTACAAAGAAGAAAACTCATAAATATTAAGCTTTGGATTCCTATGAATATAATATTTAATGATTGTAAGTATCAGCACGTGCTCTATTGCTTCTCACAAAAATATTTGCTTGTAATACGAAAAGTCGCGTACCTACCTAAAAAAATATGGATAAAATTGTCTACTTATCTTGCTACGCGAATTGATGATACTCACTCAAAAGAAATGGAGGGAGTGATGTTTGTAAGCAATGGACTATACGATCATTAAGTAGCATCATCGTTCGAATTCCTTCAACTGTATTAACTGACGCTTTGAACTGTCTGATGGGACTTTGATACAATGGAAAGTGAATAATGTAGATATGAAAATTTGTTCGTTACTAGCGAATCGGCGCAGCTTCGCTTGGGTTTAAAGAGATTTAGATTAGTCTTTGCTCGGGTGAGACTTTTAAATAGCTATAACCCAAAATTCCTTTATTCGGGTGGATTAAAAATATATCTAAATACTACTAGTGACCTTGTCTTACGATCCTAACATGCTTGGTGGTTTCGTTTACGTTCATATGTCATACACGGACGCCGCGCCGGTTGCGGCTGTTGCGAGGTACTGAGCATCTAAACTTTTTGAAAAACATCGCCAATAAAATGTAAGTCTTTCTTTGGAGTATCTTCCGCCCCTTTCATCTGCCTTATAAATTACTACCTTCTGTTAGCCTTTCATTCATCCGTCTCAACGTGCTTTTTGCTTTCCTACATATTTTAATTATGCTTAGGCATTATTTTGTTCTTCCGTCTTTAAGTAGCACAAGCCACTACTAGGCTGGCAGATATAGTCTGGAGTTATGCCTTTAACGAATACAACAGTGAGATCTTGTTCAGAACCACATCATAGATAGTGTGAGTTCATGCAAGACTCATAGGAGTCAATCGTGCGAACATTTGCGCTGTGATACCGGCCCTATGACGCGGCACATTATAATGACTTCGTTCTATAGTACCTTTTGGAGCTGTTAAGTGCGTCTCTCCAAGTCAAAGGTCAAACATTTTGATGACATTTAACTTTTTTCGAAACTTCAAGCATTCTGCCTCGTCGGCTACTATAGATTGAAAAATGATTTCGTCAAAATTATGAGAAAGTGATATTTTGTGCGCCCTTTGCGGTGATTTTCAGCTTAAACAAAGGTTTTATAAGTGATAAAACCTTTGTTTAAGCAGAAAATCACCGCTTGGCAAACTTAGCATAATGCAGACCTTTTGCTTCTAGTATTATAGTTCTGTGTATACATGTATAATAACGGTAGTGAACACAAACATCTCATTATTTGGTAAATATACAAATGAAATTCATCACTTATTGCAGTTAAATGTTCACTTTTCATCGATAAACGCTCAAAAATAAAATAAGACTATGATTTCATTTGAACATAGTTTTTCCGGACAGCTAGTATTATTATAAAATTGTATACTTACTTTATCGCCAAATATCTCCATATAGCCAGAGAGAGAGTGAGACAAATAGACGCAGTGTGTAGTATTTGAGCAAAGTGCATATGAAACAGCAAGTACATTGCCCACGAGTACGGGAAATCCAATTTCTCTGGCAGGACCTGCGAAATAAAACTGTTGGTGAAAAACTTTGTTCACTGTTTGTTTTGAAATGTATTCATATTCTTTTATTTGCATACCATAATGTCAGATAAAGGTGTTACAAAGGCTTATAGCTATAGCATTCTATTTATATTATTATTCTATTCTATAGTAAACTGTAGCCTATGTGTTATTCTGAAGAACAAGCTATAATACTGCGAAGTTTCATCTAAATCCGTTCAGTAGTTATTGCGTAGAAGAGTAACAAGCAAACATAAATCCTCAAAAACGTCTTCTCCTTCTTTGTTGCTGCTCTCTTGATAGAAGAAGAACAGATAATATATGATGCACCCTACAATATATCGCTATGTCTGTCGGTACAGTGTCAACCGGGTGCACTTATGTACCTACGCGTCAACCGGTCAACCAACAGCGGATTTATATAAGTAGCAGGATTTAGTGTGAGTTGCTGTGCTCTGACAGATTAATTACGCCAAATGTAAGCTATTTCCTGACTGACAATGTGTTTATGGGCTTAAGACAACATCCTTAACCCTCAATCTACAGCGTATTAGTACTACTACACACATGACGCAAGATATTGCTCTAATTAATATGCAATGCTTAGTGATTGAAGTTTCCCATAACAATTATAAGTTCACTTACATGAGAAATATTGCAAAAAAAGATATTGACACACAGTAACATTGTCGATGAAAAAAAAAATCAAAATGGTTTATTGTGGATCTTCAGTTCATAGGCTGTGATAAAAACAGTTAAAGAGTTGCTACATAGGTCATCTATGTCCCGCCTTTGAAGCATACAAAATTATAGATAACGCTAAATAACGCAATATATGTTATTTATTTAATACTTCAAGCACACTAATGTACAAAGGCGGACTTAATGCTAAGTATGCCTTATTTTTCAAAATTATAATATTCCAATAATAAAGCGATTTATTGAATTAGGATAAATATCAATGAGCATAAAATGTAATCCGAAGGGTACCTAATTTCCTTAATTAAGAACTTCAATCGAGCCGCAATCTCATCTCAACGACAATACGTGGAAAACTCGTAAAAAAATTAAGTAGAAAAGAATTTTGACAAATTGAGACTGAAATTACAATATCAACATTGTAAAAAAATACGGGAATTGCACTTCTGGCTATTAATTTGTTTATTTATAGTATAGGTACAGAAAACAAAACCATATTTACTAACCAAGAGTTGTCTTGGTGAATTTTCATCGATATTCGCTTTGTTATTTTTGGTTCTACGACAAAAGTTACGTAACTTTAGCAAGGTTGTAGAAAATTTTATTTGCAACAAAAAACCGTCTCGTATTTTTTTTAAGAGTCCTGTAGTTTGTCGGGTGAACCAAAAAAAAAATATTTTGCACCCCTTTTAGCAAGATAGCTTGGAAAATGGGGTACAAAATGTGGCTGTGGCTGCTGCGCTGCGTGTTTGAAGGTTCACTTCTCGAACGAAACAAACATTTGTATGGCCTACGTGTTGGTCCCGGATCGGCCTGTTTTTGTATGTGAGTTTAAGTGTTTTAAAACTTAATTCACAATACTCTAGAAGTTCCTAGAGTAGCGCCGTTTTTCATTCAAAATTAATCATTTAAAACATAAGCGGCAAAGAACATTTTGAATAGGTGCCCAGTATACTTGTGTCGCACAAAGGTCATCGATATTGGAAATCACGTTATGGAAATCAAATAGAGTTGGGCAGGACACCTAGCTAGGCGCGGTGAGGGCCGGTGGAATATAGCTGTGACCGAGTGGCGTCCAAGAAACGGCAGGAGAAGTGTAGGGCGTCCTGCGGTGAAATGGACGGACGACATTGAAGCCATTGCGGGAGTACCGTGGGAGATACTGGCACAGGGACCTGGAAATTGGTACCTAAAAAGAGAGGCCTAAATCCAGTAGTGGGTGAAGTCAGGCTGTGGATGATGATGATGATGGTACTTTTGTGGGTGGAGTCTACAAGAATAATAATAATAATAATAAATAATAATAAATATTCCACAACATTTCACACAACGCCATTTAGTCCCAAGTTAAGCTTGAGAGCTTGTGTTATGGGTACTAAATAGCTGATAAACATACTTATATATTTCTAAATACATACATTTTATAGATAAATTACACCCAGACACAGAACAAATGATCGTACTCATCACACAAACATTTGTCCTGGGTGGGAATCGAACCCACGACCTCCGGCATAGCAGTCAGGGTCACTAACTACTAGACCAACAGGCCAGTCCAAGAATGTTTGCTGGGTATGTAGATACGTAGGATTATGATTAATGTTCTAAATATCTATACATATAATAAGACTGTAAAAAAACTGTGTCTGTACATTGAATATATTTAAAAAATAATAATTGAGGGGGGTTTAGAAACAGTAATAGAGCACGAATCCAAAAAAAAAAGTCTGTCTGTTTGTCTGTTTGTCTGTTTGTCTGTTTGTCTGTTTGTCTGTTTGTTTGCACACGCTAATCTTCGGAACTACTGGACGGATTTGAATGATTTTTTTTTTGTTGTATAGATATTAGGTCTGGTCAACACATAGGCTATAATTTATCTTGGAAACTGGAACACCTGATGCAGAACCGCAACAGACCAGCTAAACTATAGGCGATACAAAAATGGTCCCATAGCAAAAATTGTTCCACGTGATGAGCATTTTTTGCTGAGAGAATAAATTTGAAGATCCGGAACACCTGATGCAGAACCGCAACAGACCAGCTAAACTATAGGCGATACAAAAATGGCCCCATAGCAAAAATTGTTCCACGTGATGAGCTTTTTCTGCTGAGAGAATAAATTTGAAGATCCGGAACACCTGATGCAGAACCGCAACAGACCAGCTAAACTATAGGCGATACAAAAATGGCCCCATAGCAAAAATTGTTCCACGTGATGAGCATTTTCTGCTGAGAGAATAAATTTGAAGATCCGGAACACCTGATGCAGAACCGCAACAGACCAGCTAAACTATAGGAGATACAAAAATGGTCCCATAGCAAAAATTGTTCCACATGATGAGCATTTTCTGCTGAGAGAATAAATTTGAAGATCCGGAACACCTGATGCAGAACCGCAACAGACCATCTAAACTATAGGAGATACACAAATGGTACCATAGCAAAAATGGTTCCACGTTATGAGCATTTTCTGCTGAGAGAATAAATTTGAAGATCCGGAACACCTGATGTGGAACTTCAAGAGCCCAGCTACACTTTAACATATATTGGAATGACGTCTTAGCAAGAGTTGTTCAGCCTTATGAGCACTCGCTGTTGACGTATAAAAATAGAAGATCTGGAACACCTGTTGTGGAACTCCAAGAGCCCAGCTACACCATAACTCAAATAGGAATGACGTCTTAGCAAAAGTTGTTCGGTCTGATAGGCATTTCCTGTTGACTTATAAAAATCGAAGATCAGAAACATTTGATATAGAAATTAAAACTATCACTAATTTAATTGCATAATTATAAAATAACATAAGTAGGAGGTACTACGCGGTGAAGGCGGGAACAGTTCAGGACTGATTTTCGATGACGATGGTATATCGTTGAAAATTAGACTCTACTGGCTAAAACTCCCATTTTTTTATCGTATGCCTTCGGGCTTATGTTATTTGAGTGTTTAATTTCCTTTTCCATTTATCTTCGTTACACGGTAGCTTACCCGGTAACGCAGGGAAGCAGCCACTTAGATTTTAATTGATCAGGTATCATCACAATAAAACTATAACCATGCCTAGAAAGAGGTCAAATTTTTCCCAATGTTCCAAAGGTGCTAAATGATTAAAGACCATAAGATCCCAACAATCTACCGAAGAGCGTTAGGAGAGACTTGATGCTGTTCGAGAACATGAGGCTGCAACTCGCTCCGTGGAAACTTATTGGGATCGCGAAGCACGCCTGCATTCTCAGCGTATTTACGCATCTACATCCAGGTCTCTAGAGACCAGTGAAGAGTATGTGCTCGACTGACCGCTGATCGTGAACATCATGCACTGTCTCGCGAGTTGGAGACGTTCACGGAAAAAGCATGACGCTTGAGTTTTCAGCGTATATACGCATCGACTCTAGAGATAAGTGGGGGAAGGAGATGCGCGACTGACCGCTGATCGTGAACGTCACGCAACATATTATAGGCTATAATTTATTTTGGAAAATGGAACACCTAAAGTAAAAGAGATATAAAAATGGTGCCATTGCAAAAACTATTCCACGTGAAGAGTGTTTTCTGCTGTGAGACTAAATTTGAAGATCTGGAGCACCTGTAGGGGAACTCCAAAGCCCAGAGACAATATAACATATACATAATAGAAATGGCGTCTTAGCAAAAGTTGTTAAGTCTGATGGCATTTCCTGTTGACCAACAAAAATAAAAAATCTGGAACATTTTGAATCGTCTCGCGCATCCCATTGATTTCCCGTCCCCGGGCTTATAGAATTCGACATCAGATGTTTCAGATCTTCGATTTTGACGACCCCGTTGTCGCTGGCATAAGCAACAGGATCCGCGTACGAAGTCGCGGGCAGAAGCTAGTACTTGAATAAAAATACCTATTTCAGATGAATCTTTTCCAAAAATATCAAAAGCGTTAGATATAAAACAACACATTGAATCGTTTATATACTCGTACCATTTATTCATGTCATTTACACTCTTGTCCAGCCTAACTGGGTCGAAACGTGAATAAAATTCAGGAAAATCCATTGACCTATATATTTTTCAAAGAAACTGTCTAGGGATTGTGGTTGTCGATAGTCTATGAACCGTTTTACGAACATGTCACTAAAAGAAATTGATAAACACCTCATTTGCTGTCAATCGGTCCAGTAAATTAAAAAACGTTAGCGGTTTCCTTTTGTTTATTTTTTCTTGGGATTCCGCGTACCTCAAAAGGAACACTTCTTTGTCCATCCATCTTTTAGGACCAATTTTCTCATCAATGATAATAGGTCAGGAGCACGGAAGTTTGGCAACCAGTTTAATCGTGGTACCCAGTTACTATGTTATTCAGAACACATAGGTAGATCACACCATGTAAAATCAGATACATCTGGATAGACTGGAAGCCGATTTCAACAAAGTTGGGAAGGCAAGTGATATCACCTCCCTAGCTTTCCCAACTATTACTATGACTAGGTACAAACGCCAGCTCATCAAACTACCCCCAAACTGTCAAATTTTCCCAATAAATTAAACATTGAACCTTATTCTTTTTGCAATGAAGTTAAAAAAAAACTAGCTTCTTGGGGTACCTACTTACTACTTGGGTTAGCTTGATGAGCTGGCCTCTGTACCTACTAGAAAAAATATAATCGAAGACGACGTAACATTGGCATTTTGTTATGAAAACAGTTAAACGATTAAATGTTACAATTCTCTTTCCTCACGAGTGACTAAGGAAAATATCTATACTGCGGCTAAACTGCCTTTCACCACTGGCATCCAGCTGCACACTAGTTCTCTAAATCAACGAATACAATAGAGGAAACGGATGCATTCATCGGGCAACTGTTATACAATAAATCAATTCTTTTATACGAAGCATTGCAGCTGATCTAACATTGTTCTCGGAAGGAATTTCTTACTTAACGGGTACGCCTACCTTTTATTGGTTTCCGAGTTTGCTTATTTTTTCTTCTTTTAAAAAATTTACTAGAAATGCGGGATGCTCATTACTAGTAGTCTTCCAACTAAGCTTGGGCTTGAAAGAAAGGAAAGAAAGAAAATGCATTTATTTGGCCCAAAAAGGCCCTCACGATAATACATAAAAATAAGAGCAAAAAAGAAAATAAAGGAGTCTGAAGTGGATTCAAGTCAGTACCGAGTTCAGGTGAGGATCTCGCCATTAGGCATATTTAACATTAAAGTTTATTGGATTGATTTATAGGTTTAGATTAAGGACCACTGCACCAAGTTTTGGGAAATGTATGATCGCTGCCGCTGCGAACACTTAAATTGCTTATTAATTAAATACCTGGTATGTAAATACTTTAGTCTGTATTTTATATTAGCTAAAATAATTATCATTTCATGCTTTGATTCACAGATTTATCGGATATTTAATTTTAAAATACAGGATTTTTCCGAATGATCCTTTCACTTTTAGTATACGGTGTGCCGTAACGGTGAAATGGAATGACACGATGAAAATACATAAATTATGTGTCTCTATGCCACTTAATCTGTTCTATTAATCATAAACTACTTCCTGCGAATCAATAACTCTCTGATAACAATGTTATCTTTAACGCACGGATAAACTGTGTTTGCTCTAGTACTCACAATATGCGTTAGTAGATAATTTAAACCTATGTAGTGTACCTACAAACTTGAACTTTATCGTGAATCATTCAGGAGTACTGCTCTTGAAAAAAAAACCCAAATGGAAATGAAATGGAACTAGAAATATCTTAAGTTTTTGTGTTTTTTATATTTTTTTTAATTATATTATACACTAGCTTTTGCCCGCGGCTTCGCCCGCGTGGATGTCGAACTTCCGCACCTATGTTTTCCCTTTAAGGGTTGAATTTCCAAAAATCGTTTTTTAGTGGATACTTTTCACTAAGAACACCTTTTCAAGTTTCATGTCTCTAATACCAGAGGTTTGGGTTGTGCGTTGATATACAATAAACGTAATAATTTTAGCATAATACTTTCGGATAGACCACTTTCAAAGTTGATCCTTCCGGTATGTATTCATAAAGATTTCTGGAACTACTGACCCGGGAAAGAGCGCCGTACAACTGACCATGTGTAAAACAACTGAGACTATCTATATATGATCAACCTGCCCAGGCGTATTGATTACAACCGTACCAAATTTGGTTAAAATCCCTGTAATTGTTTTTGAACTATGCGTGTACCTACCATTCAGACAGACAGACAGACAGACAGACAAAACATTTACTGATTGCATTTTTTGCATCAGTATCAATCACCAATCATCCTCCAATATTAATTTTGAATATAATAATTATTATCTTAGTAGTGTGTGATAGTCCATTGAATTGTATGGCGAGCGATATTGTATCTTAAGATTAAATATTATAATATCTTAGCCGTGTGCAGCGCCCTTTGGTGAACTCCACTGCGGGTGACGTAACCTACGACAAACTTATTATTTGCGGTTGGTACAGTAGTCGGGTCTAGGGATCGAACCGCAAAACTAAGATTGTTTTTTATTGTATATACTTTTCCGGGATAAAAAGTACCCAGTGTGGTGCCCAGGATATCAAAGAATAAGTATACCAAGTTTCATCGTAATCGAACCGGTAGTTTTTGCGTGATACCTGAACATACAGACAGACAGACAGACAGACAGACAGACAGACAGACAGACAGACAGACAGACAAAAATTTTTTTAATCATATTTTTGGGTTCGGTGTCAGTCTAGTAACACCCCCTGCTATTTATTTTTTTGATATTTTCAATGTACAGAAATTTTACTTCTACAGATTTATTATAAGTATAGATTATACATATATTTCCATTTTGACTGTGTTCTGATTTTTTTTTATTTATTGTGTTGTGCCATACCTAAGTTGTTATGGATCATGGTTATCTGACAGAATTAAATGAATTCCATTAATTTCTTTGAAGAGATAGTCAAAAGTCATAAAAGTCAAAAAGTCAAACCCAATACACAATATTTGCAATTTATCATTTTTACCGCAAAAGAACTGGCTAAACAATCACAAGCAGCTTTGAACGAGATTTTCATCATCGTTTATTACCTACTCGAAACGACGCGAAATTATAATTTCAATTTATGAGATAAGTCTCAAACAATGCAACAAACAATTCTACCAATATTATAAATGTTAAAGTTTGTGAGGGTGAATATTTGTTACTAATCTCTCACGCAAAAACTGCTAAAAGGATTTTAATTAAACCTAACAGTTAAGTAGCTTATTCATCAGAATAACATACAGGGTATAATTTAAAAAGGTATTGTGTAGATTTGCCAAAATTAAGAAAAAAAATATACAAATAAATCGAATAATATATTTCTACCATCTGCGATATATTTTGGCGTGCGCTCTCAAGTGTTACACGAACACGAATATGGGGGGAAACCGCGGAGCACGACTACTATGATAAAAACAAAAACACGAGCCTGGTACTTTCCAACTGCAGGGCAAAGGCCTCTTCTCATACAGAGAAGACACGAGCGTAGATCACCACGCTTGCTCAAGGCGGACTGGCGATTTCAAACTTAAATATATTAACTATAAGTCCTGGTTTCCTCACGATGTTTTCCTTCACCGATGTCAATCATGTCCAAGATAAACTTAGTAAGTACATTTATGAATTGAAAAAGTCACATTGGTACTTGTCCGTATTCAAACCTAAACCTCTTCCATGAGAGGTAGACGCCTTAACCTCTGGGCCATCATGACTTGGCTTGGCTAGTCTATACCAATATTATAAAGAGGACAGATTTGATTGTTCGTTTGTTTGCATTTAATAGGCTCCTAAACTACTAGACCGATTTGAAAATGCTTTCATCGTTGGAAAGCTACATCCCCGGGTAACATGGGCTACTTTTTATCCCTGTATTCCCACGGGAACGGGAACTATGAGGGTGAAACCGCGTGATGTCCGCCAGTATATTAGTAAGGTGAAAATTTCTTTTCACATTTTGCTTCAATTTCTGTTTCGATTCTCCTCGTTTTCCGATACTTATTGATACCTGGTATATCAGTGTCCATTGCGTAGGCACCACAATCGCTTTCATTGTGACAGCTCGTTATCGTGAAAACGGATTTCATAACAGCGCGAAATGGATAATGTTAAATTGTCAAAGATAATATGAGAGCGTTAGGACTGTTCTTTGCACATGGTTTTTATGCTGATTAAATCATAGCATAACCATGTAACATCGGGACTCGTTAAATGAAGATACTTTGAAATAAATGTGTTTAATTTTCTTACAAGCTGAGATTGAGACCATAGATAGTGTCATAGAGTATAGAGAAGGCCACAGATTAGTATGCGACCTATTTAAATGTTCTTCCTTTTGTATTGTTCGTGTATTCGTTAAGCTGCTTTAGTCCCGAGTTGAAGTTACGAAAACTGACTCATACGAGCACTATCTGGGCACCCCACTGTCCCCACTCATATCTTGGATTGTTTTTTTTTCTTCAAAAGACCAACTTAGACACTTAAGATACACGTTCGAGATGAGCCGCGGACCGCAATCTGCACGGTCTTCTCTGAATCTCTAAGAAAGTGATTCCGAGAATGGCGACACCGCGGCCGCAAGCTGCGCGCCGCGGTTATAAAATTCAATTTCATAGAAATTCATAGAAACCCATGCAGTTTGCGGTTGCAATTTGCAGTCTGCGGTCCATCTCAGACTTGTACCTTAATCTGCACGGAATTCAAAAGAGACTGCATGAGATCTCTGAATTTCTTTCGGTGTCTCATCTCAGAGTAGTCAGACAGCGAGAAAAAGACTTCACTCTTTTAAAAAAAATATATTTAGCCAAATTGGTTTTCCAAATAGGTACTCTATTTGGAAAACCAATTTACATAAGTAACTGCATCATTTATCATTAACCTAACTTCACGCCAGTAATTCTTGAAGCAGCTCGTAGTCTGGTTTTGTATCAGGTAGCTTATTTATATGCAACAGGCTCGCCCCTAGATACAACAACTGCTGAAATGTGATAGTACTTTTACACGGCTACACCTTGAACTTACCCTTTTATTCATACAGGCCTGGCAAGTTTATCATTGTACTAATTCTGTGGCCCTAGTGAAAAGGGGTATAAGTCCAATTTTGTCGAAAATGAGTTAAGTGTACCAAAGTGATCAGAAAAAAATGTTCTATCGTTTGGTGAAGACAGATCTAAGCTATCTCTAAAAATAAGAAACTTATTTTGTGTAAAAGGGTCCAACTGACACAAAAAAAAACTGTAAAAGTCGGTTTTCTGATCACTTTGGTACACTTTACTCATTTTCGACAAAATTGGACTTATACCCCTTTTCACTAGGGCCACAGAATTAAGGAGAATGAACTCACCAAATGTCTATAGATAACAAAGGGCACGTATTCAATCATGACAAAGACATCGGCCACTGCTAGCCACTTGAGTAGCCGGTTGATAGGAGCGGCGGCCATATCCCGCCTCGTCAGAACAGCTATGTTCATTGTGTTCGCCAAAACTCCTATTGTGCACACCTGAAACAATAAATTAAATCTATGAAGATTGTCTGATGTTATAAAATAACTTTGTTATAGATGGAAATGCCACATAGGTACCGTTCAGTATCAGACTGAATGTAGAACAAAATAATGATTTGCAATGGTAACACGCATGTATTTACTGAACTACAATAATTCAAATAATTACGACAACCTTTTAAGTTTATGTAATTCCATTGAATAATTATTTCATGAAAAAGTCATTTAATGGCATTAAATGAACAAAAAGGGTTGTATTGAAATAAAAGAAAGAAAATACTTTATTTGGACGCACAGCAACATAAAACAAAAAACCCAAAAATCTAATTTAAAAAAAATACAAGAAAAAATTAAAAACTAAAGACAAAAAAAAACCTGTACGAGACCAAAACGGCCCCTAACTCAGCATTAGCTGCGACATTTAAAAATATAAATATCGCAGCGCTGTTATTCTGATAGGGCCCACGGACACAACCACTATTTTAAAACAAAGTAATAAAATAAGATAGATATAATAATATATAATAATGCAATAAATACCTACAATAAGATTGAACATACTAAAACGAAATAAAGGAAAAACCATGAGTTTCGCGGGATACCGTGGCGCATCTACCTTAAAAGAAGATGTAGTGACAAAAATGTGAAAGACTATGCTTAGAGATGGTTTGGTCTCGTTGAGTGGTTGAATATAAGGCGACTAACAAAAGGTAGGTGTGAGTCGAAACGCGCCGCCGGCAGTAAATGCTCTAAAATTCTAAATGGACATACACTGATCCTATTTGTGATAGTCTTCAGAAAGGTGAGGTATTCTTATTCCCGAACTAAAACCTAGTTCGGCAGCAGATGCTAAATTATTGTCTCAATTATGCAATACTTTTAACCTTACTTATATATAACTAGTCCAATAACAAGAGGCAATAGCCAATACATGGATAAGGGCTATATTTCACCGGGACACCATGGCGGCGCAACCAGTCGCCGCTACCAACAAAATGTTTACAGCTCTATAGAGAGTTACTCACCGGTGTCCGTTTGGTTGCGCAACCAATTTGGCTGCGCGACCAGCTCGGACTCATGCATAGAAAGTTACTGGTCGCGCCGCCACGCTGGTCGGGCCACCACTAATTACTATAGCGCTGTATGGTGTCTAACTCACTCGGCCGCCAGTCTGGCCGCCAGTGGCGCTTTTCCTACGTACACATAGCAGTAGTGCTATCTCTTCGAGGACCATTTTAATACTGTCTCAGTGTGGTGTGGCGATTCTGGTGTCTAGTTTGGTCCCTGGGGCGCGACTTGTTGCGCCGCCTTGGTGTCCTGGTGAAATATGCCTTATTTATTTATTTAATTACAACGGTCGTGTTTAACCAATTACAGTAACATTTAAAATTAAAACTAAAAGAGACAATTATTACACGTTTTAAAATATACAAAATATACAATACGCCTTAAGGCGTCGGGCTGGCGATCGAGAGGTAGTGAGTTCGATTTCCACCCATTGCACTATTGACGTGAACACACTCCAAAAGCATGCATTGCATTTAGCTTAGTTGGAGGAGCTAACAACGTAATGTGCGACCCAAGCTAAGCTTTTAAGCTTTTTACAAAATAAAATGAATAAAAAAGAGAAACAGAACTATAACCCAAAAAAAAATTGTGTACCTACCCATGTGTCTTGGCTCAATAAATATTACTATTATGTATTGGTATGTCTATAATGGAATAATGAATAGTCAATAACGTTCACACCCTGTCATATAATAGGGTCGAAATTAGATCAAAAGGCTTTGAGGTTACGTGTGGTAGTACCTATTCAATAAATAAAGCAACTATTAAAGAATATTTTTTTGCAGCGTAGGTGGATTTTGTAGGAAAGTAACTGTTTTATTTTTTTCCTCAATCTAAAATGGATTCTGAAGATTACGCCTACTGCGATTACGCCCTACGCATAATATTATGTTTATACATATAAAAGGAATAATAGGATATTTTAAGGAAGACTTAAATTCATAGGGTTTTCGAAATCTTGGAAGATATGTAGATCCTTATGATGGGATAAACGAATAATACGAAAAGATGTATTCTATTCTATATGTAAGACGGTCTCCTACTTAATCAGCTTAAGTACCTCATAAAAAGGGTAAAGGGGTCATAGAAGCACCACCACCAACAAAAATATCCAACACGGAATAAAATTTTCCTGTGTCAAAATTTTTGTCGTCTATTCGTAATTTCCGTTTTTCTGATATATTTTTTTACTTTATACGTAGGTATCATTCTGTTGAGCTTTTCAATCAAGCTTATGAATTATTTACATTTTAATCAAGTCTCATTGGGTTTTGGCTATAAACAACACATTCGTTCCCATTCCCATTATACCTATCTATTTATTAATACTTATAAATTTAATGCACATGAGGAAGACATTAATTTTACCACTAAAATAATTCACCTCAATGAAGCTCTTAATAATGCCAGATGTTTAATACATTATCAATATTTAAAAGATGCTGATAATCTTAAACTTCGTGATTACTCTTATACACGAGGTTCAAATCCGGGCAAGTAACAAAGTGACTTTTTTAATTCACAATACTTTAAAAGTCAAATAGTCGTACCTAGTTACCAGGTTGTGGTTGTGGACGTCAAATAAACAGTCGCTTTATTCAAAACACTGGTATTCACCTGAATCTAGACAGACTAGAAGCCGACCCAACATAGTTGTAAAAAGGCAGGCACTTGATGTACTTTCAAAGTTTTTCATAAAGGCAGATTCTGTCAACGATAAAGGAAAATCGTAAGGAAAATACTATGAAAACCCGTGGGCCTAATTGAAAGTAGAATACATAGGTAGGCCGAACACATTGACATCGATGAGAATCCAACAATTTGGCGTGTAATAAGTAATAAGTCAATGGATATTGCCAAAGTTTGGGCGTGTTCAATATTCAATTTCCAATCTATTTTGGGTATTTACCTTTAGAACCACTTCCTTATTAGCCCCATGGAATCTCAAAGTTTTCCTATTCAAAATTAAACACATTGAAGTAGAAAACTTATTTAGGGACCGACTACCATATTTTATTCTTTGTCTATAAAAACAAATAACCTTCATTTTATTGGTATACAATTAAGAGCATTCTCTTCAATTCCATCCTTATTTATTTCAAAACTTTATAACAGGAAAATTTACGAATATACACCACTAATTTTTAATTAGTAATACGTAGTAATACTTAAAGGGCTTATTCTAGACGGTCTTCTCATTATATTTGTAAAGTATAAATTAATAATATTCATAAACAGCGAAGTTATTAGCGTTTGTTTATATCCCAAAAAGTCACCCAATTTATGGAATAATTGTACAGGCTATTCATAACATAGTAGTATTCAATAATCGTCATCTCTCACTCACGTTCACGTGATCTTGCTCAAGCATGCACCGCCTCCAACAGCTGTTTGCGTTATTTAAGTTTAACTAAATAGTGGCATATTTAAAAATTGAACTTCGTTTTTTTTTTACTTTTGATAACGCAAACATATGTATATTTTTTTACTAATTAAAAAGAGAACAGCGGTGGCGCAGTGGTGGCGGCCTGGACTTACGAACAGTAAATCGTGGGTTCGAACCTAGGCAGGCGCATTACTTTGTGTAATTTATTTCATTAACACCGCTCTCAAAAACGGTGAAGGTAAACATCGTGAGGAAACTGGCATGTCCTAGAACCAAAAATTCGAAGCCATGTGACATCTACCAATTCGCACTGGGCCTGCGTGGTAAATTATAGCCCGAACGTAAAATACGCGCTTTGACGTGGAGTTGCGGATACCAGTCCGGTATCTTTAATCAAATTTTTTTTACTAATTAAAAAATAGGGGTGTATTTACAAAACTGCAGACTTATTCGTTAAATATTTGTCTTGGCTCGATACTTAAATATGCCATAGGTTTCTAACTGTTTTTTCTATAATTAACAATATTTTGAGGAGTACATAATTATCGTTCTAGATAGCCCTTAACTCAGTTGATTTGTTTTCTTTTCCATATAACTCCATTTGCTCAATCTTACCTCTCAATACTCACCTCCTTTATTAACATATCTCATTTCAAACGATCCATCAATCGTTTCTTTCTTCTACTCTTTTAACCCTCTACATTCATTCTTGAAGCTGATATCCTCACGACTTCTCTGGTAGAAAGTATGATACAAGCAGTAGTGGCCCAATTGTAATAGCTGCGACTTACGAGTTGGAAGTCGAAGGTTCAGACCTAGATAGGCACTTCACGTGATGAAAATTATTTCATCACCACTGTTCTCAAAAACTGTTAAGAAAAACATCGTGACAGAACCGGAAAGCCCTAGAATAGAAAATTCGACGACATGTGACATCTTCAACCCGCACTGGGCCTGCGACCCACCCCGGCCCAGCCCCGCCCGGCCCGTCCCGGCCTGCTGCCTGGGATTACGACCCACTTTTTCTGACTTCTTCTCTTTCTTTTCTGACTGATGCCTGCCAGCCGGGGACTGGTGTGTCTCGACGTGTTAGTGCCAATTTTAGTCTCACTCTTAACTTCATTTAATGTTGAGCAGATAATAATTTTCCCAAATCAAATCAAATAATATGCATCATACCATTTTACGGTCTGGCAACATCTATTAATATGTAGATGCTTGATATTAGTACTAAATTTGAAACATGGTAAATTATACAATGTTTATATTATTATAAATCTCTTGATAGCTGTTTGAGCTACTGTATTAGTTTATGAAATTACGTAAACAAAGGTAGCTGCAATATTTGTCTATGAGCTTCGGGCAAAGGAATCGCTGTACTGTAAGTTGTATCTTCTGGTCCACAAAAAACTTCTGGGCCTTCTCTCTTCTTTTTTGCAATATTTGTAAGTCTGTAAGAAACGCAGTAGGGTAGTTCTGTTTTTATGAGTACCTACGCGCACAATTATGTGCATGTACGCGTAAAAGGCGTTTACTTTATGTATCTATGTAAGCATGTGTTTGACACATACATTAACACAGTTTACTTTGAGTACCACATGAAATAATGCATGGGGCTGTAATTTGGAGCTACAGCGTATTACAAGTAAAATGATACACAAGGTTACCAGTGAAAGTTTGTCAGACTCCTTTGACAAGCTCACTTATCAAGGTCATCAGCAGTGCGATTCTCGACAAATACCTCGTAAAAATAAAGGCGTAGTGAGGGTGAATTGAGCTATCATTCGAACTAATGCTAGTCATTGACAGTTCATTTCACTTACGCTTTCACGGCGTGACTTTTACTGAATCGACCAGCTGTGTGTTGTATCCTCTAGGACACAAGTATCGGATGAAAATTTTGTTCGTGATGTCCCGTCCAATAATAACTATTCAACGTCTTTGGAATATGAGATTTTCTTAGTCAAAATATATCATCTAAGAATATCTCCTAAAAAATCAAGTATGAAACCTTAATTTTATTTAAAGAACTGAAAGGAGGTGTCCCGGTTTTGAACAGTGGCCTTAACCACTGGGCCATCATAATCATAATACTTATAACTCAAAAGTTTACAAAATCAATATTGACTGCTACGGAATTAATTTTCGTGTTTTCGTCAAGGAACCGGAATAAGGTCTTTGTATTAATTTGATAATAAGTCGAAATTTTTGAAAATTCAATTTATTCAGGACTGTCACTTTATCTTTTGAGATAGGCGATGGAGTGTTAATAAACAACGATTTATCTTCTTAAATTTAATTTACCATGAAATAGGCATGAGCAATGTTTTCAGTTTAAATAATATGACAAGTAAATGGTAGGTACTACACATTATATTGAAATAAAATATGTTTTAATTCGACAGAAAAGTTTCTTCCTCCCGAAGTTTTCCATACAAAAGTTTACTTTTGGATTAATAATCTATACTTATGCTTTATTCTTTCTCGTTTTTGCTGTATACGTCGTTTGGGCTTTTCATTTGACTTCACAGCTCATCGAGAAAAATTTAATAAAAATCGAAACTTGATACAAAAATGTAAAGACGAGATTTTCGTTTCTACACACACTTAACTAACCGACGAAAATATTCAAACCCCATTTTGTATGCAGCCTACAACACTTTGTGCCTTTGATGAATCGAAAAACGACCCATACTTACATCAAAGAAATGAAGGATTACAAGAAAATATTAACGTTCCATAAAAAGACTTTCCATTAGAATTATGAGCAACAAATATTTATTCAATAATGTCGTATTTGCCGCTACGTTTATCTAAGCAGTTATAGGTGAATATTCTTTATTCAAGTTTTTTTACATAGTTAAGGGTATTTTGTTCTTTAAATAGAACTCGTCAGCCAACCCCATTTGTATTTAAGCCGCAAAATTGGTTTACTAATTTGGTTTACTAAATAAAAAACCTTAAACTCGGTCCACCCAACAATCGTTCATCTTTCACCTCGTCTTGGGAAATATCTAATACCCAAACCCAGCTGCTCTTCTTTCTAACGCGCCAATTTTTCAGAAGTGTTGCCTGCAATTGATTTGTTTCTGTCCTAACCCCTCGATAAATAGACTACCTTTTTTTTTTTAGCGCAAGCGACTGAGCGGTTATCGACAAAGAAGGCACTATGAAGTTTATAAATCAAATGAAATATGAAACTACAATAAAATTTCTTCATAATTTGCATTGTTGAAGATATAATATTAACTTTTTTTTTTATTACACTAGCATTCCGACCCAGCTTCATACGGGTGCGAATTTTTTATTTTATTTTAAGGGCAAGTGTGTGATACTCGCAACTGGCGTGTGTATATGACAACATAATATACGAATATAAACGAAGCAAAAGAAGTATGGAAGAATGGTAGTATATGGCGCTCTGTATTTTCTGCCTACCCCTATGGCAAAAAGGTGTAAGTTTGTGGCGTATTTATGTGTATGTATACTTTAAATAACAACTTTTCGGGCGATTAAAAAAAAAACATACAATTCTTTTTTAGATAAGCTATAATACAAACACAACAAAAAAAGAATTAGTTAAGTCGGCCAAACAGTTTTTCTAATGATGCTGATGGACAAACATTTGTGGCAATTGATTTTATTCGTACAGATATACATTCGATTTTCCTTTCGAGATATCACAAGGTACTTTTATGTGAGTATTTACAATGTGGTACGGGATTTATTAAAATAAATAATGTCTGGGCGTCTCTGCTTTGACGATTACACGACCTGTCAGACGAAAAATCTGTGTTATTTTTACGAGAAGGCCAAACGTATGTTGTAAAGTAATACACTCAGAAATACTGTATATTCCTCTGAGAGCTGTAAATTAAGATTTTCTTTTATACAGAAACACTCTCTAAGAATTAGATTACCTTCTCCTGAGTAAGCATGAACAGGGTAGAAAAAACCCGCCAAGTGCGATTCGGACTTGACAACGAAGAGTTCTGCACAAACGTCATGTTTTCGGTCTTTTTTTATAAAGGCCGAAAAAGTGACGTTAGAGCAGCCATCGCAATATACACTCTGTGTATTATTTTAGTAATTCCTGGTTCCGTTGTCACCTTTTGGGTACAGAACCCTAAATAAGAGAAGCAAGCTTAGAGAAGCAATGATCACGCATAATATACCCCTAATATATGTTTTAAAGAAGAAAAAATGTTATTATTTTTCTCATAAATTTTTTGTGATAACTTTAGGATCATTGAATGCTAAAATATTGAAATATTTTCGTAATTGAGTTGTACGTAGTCGTAAATAGAATTACCTGGACCTAAAACACTGAGTTTTATTCTGATTAAATTAAAAAGTTTTCAATAGTTACAAATCGTAAGTAATTTCGTATTCAATCCATAGAGTACCTGCGTGCCTCAATAATAATATATTCTCTTTTACAATCAAGTAATGTAATAAAGAACAAATAACGGTTTATTTTTCGGCGACAATATGTATAGTCTACACCGTGAGCTCGACAAATTGATGTGCAATTAACGCCTGTGCGACGAAACTGTACTGCGATTCACCATAGTTCTAATGCACGCATGTGCGACAAACTGAAGCTCGAAATCACGCTGGTGGGTGTGACAAACAACTGTGCGACAGTAGTTCGACACTACGGTAGTGCGATAAACAACTGTGTATTCGACAGTACGTTGGTGCAGTATTAAAAAGTTTGCAAGCGCAGCAGTATCAGACCAGCCACCAACAGCTCCATAAATCGGAAACCCCAGTTACAATAACTCAATAAGCATACTTAAGCAGTATTTTCCTATACAACCCATACATACCTAAATGTAGTTTTACTCATAACACGACCGTCTAGACAATGTCAATATTATTTAAGATTTCTACAACCGTAAATACTTTCAGCTTCTACGTTGAACATAAAATAAAAATATTTTAAAGTCGAAACAAACGTTGTCTGAAATTGGCGTTCCTCGAGATATGAAAAGGAAGATGTAGCTTGTAACTATGCACTGATAAAATTTTAAAGCAAGAAAGGGATATTTTGATCTTAACACGCGGTGCTTCGCGGTTTTACTTGCTTCTAATGGGCCTAACCTTATGCATGCCGCAGTCGAGGCTAATAAAAGTTTTACCAAATGTAACAATTTACAATACGCATTTTCATCCATCCGTAAATAATTCCGCCAAACGCGTGGATCATCTTTTAAAACCTTGAGTAGATTTATAAATATACCTAGATGATTTTTTTTCTTCAACAACTACTTCTTTTGTCCACATTTAATTTTGGCATTTAAGCATTAACTTTTGCATTGTCTTTTTTTTTCAAGCAAACTTCAGCAAACACTTGAAAAGTAGTAGCAGAAGAAATAGTTCTTTACTGGGAAACATTGTTTCCAGACCGACGATTCGAGGAATTGGACTAACACGGCAACTGGTAGTTCTAGAGATTACTGCGTTTAAACAAAAAATCAAAGTTGTCAATGTCAATGCCTAGGTATTCAGCCTTCTAAGAGCTTATTGTGAGCATGAACTGGAAAAAAAAACATAGGTTTTATTGACATTTATTTTCATTCTATTAGTTCCTAGATAAAAATTTTAAGTCTATCTCGGTCCTTTTCAAATTATCAGGGCCCTGCCATGCTTACGCCTATTGGGACTTCGCTTTGATCACGTTAACAATTCAAGTAGATGCCAATTCTACTGAAATTCAGAAATGAGAATAAATCTTTGATTAAGTTTAACTGTAATTTGATTTATATCATGACTTAATAAATTATTCACGAAGTAACGTACTATAGTTAAAGTGATCGTAGAGCAATTCAATTTGCTCGGAGAAGGTTCTGAGAAGCGTTGTTGTAATTGTGTTTACAGTTGTTTTCGTGATCAATAACGATACACATTTAATCAAAAGTTTCATTCTATAATGCTTTAGTCACTAGGCTCAACCTCCCACGGCAATCCTCTGAAAGACCGACTCTCAATATTTTTCTACTAGATACAGACTGTCACACGTAGTTATATTTCTACTAAACCGAGTAAACTACCTATGTCTAGTTGAAACCAAGAACAGATTTAATTGTACCGAATCTGACACACTACTATAATATTTTTTTCTGAACGAAGAATGCCCAACGAGTTCTTTCAACTAGATTAGGTCTAACCTTTTTTTTTTGAGAGGTGGAAAATCCTCATGGATGTCCCCCGCCCGGGGAGGCGGAGGGGTCTGTCAGACTCTTACTGACTAAAAACCACCCCGTGTTCCTTCTCACACCTGCGCCGGGGGTCACGGGAACAGAAGATACTTCCGCGACTCCCGACTGGTGCCGGCCCCGCGGGCCTCGCCAAGTCAGCGAGGGGAGTGAGGTGTTAGACTCCCCTCACGACGTCTAAGAGGGGCGCGCGTGAACATGACGCGCGTGAACACGACGCGCCGCCACCTCGGGTGGACATCCCCGCGTCCGTCGCCCTGGACCTTTTCAGGGGTCATATAGTATTTACTGGCCGAGTCTATCACACTACAATTTTCTACAGGAGTCTGACCAACGATATTTTTCTACTGGGTCTAGTCTGACTCACAACAATTTTCTACATGCACTATGTTCAACGGAATACTTTCAGAGTTGGATGGTCTCTAATTGAGTCACTTGCCTCTAGTCTAAGCGGATACAAAAAATACATTTTTTTTCACTAAAGCAGTACTTACATCTTTCATTGATTGAATAATAAATATTCAAACCCACGCTAATGCGAAACAAACGACTGGCTGCGACGTAAACAAATTGTCAATAGTTACGCAAATAAACAAGTCTGTATATAAAGCAACCACGGTGCAAAGAAAAAGAGAATATTTACAAAATCTTTTTAGATAATATTTCCCGCTAACATTGTACATAAATATAAATACTTCGACTGAGTTTAGGGATTAGTGAAATAATTGAGTTTCAGGGGCCTGTCATTAATTGAACGAGGGTCTGTTATGTTTAAATTTAGTGAAAAAAGCTGGTGTCAACTCCAATTAACCGTTTGGGACATTAACTTGTCTGCACATCGTCAGGGAAGAAAAAATGTAAAATGAATTATCGCTTAGTGTTGTGTATTACAAAATGTTTGTAAAAAAGATTTGCAGTTTTTTTGCGCCGTAACTTTCGAGTCGGTGCCTCTCATTAAAAATTACGCATTTTCTAATGAGAGGCCCCGACTCAAAGCAGCCATATTAAAACAATTTTTCAGAACATGTTAATTGTTAAGTATAATGTTATTTTTTGTGAAAAATAACTATTTTATGTCATAAAATGTTCTACAGGAATAAAAAAAAATTACCAGCCAGATATTACATATTATAGGTACAATTCATTCTTTTAAAATTGCCAATTACAAAACTCTTTTTTTTAAACCATGTTGCTTTTATGAAATGCAAATCTCTCTGTTGAGCCTTAGCCATCTGCAGTTACTTTTAAGGACTTTTAAGGGTTTATTAACACACACCAAATTGCGATTGTTATTAACAAAATAAGATTTAAAAAGGTATTTGGTAAATTCAAAATTCATTTATTAATTTTGTGAACACAGGGTAAAATGATCTTATAAATATAATGTTTAGCCCATCCCACGTCCACGTCCATCCCATCCATCGTACGTATATTCCACGGTATTTCGTTACTAATTTCTAAAATACTGATATTTAAGAAGTTTTGAAATAAGATCCTCAAAATTAATAAATTATAGTGTAATCTAGACACTTGAACAAAAAAACCTCGGTGAAAAAATAAGCTAATGTCGTTGTCAAAAAGTTATTATTAGTTACATGATTTGACCAAGATTTTGTATCAAATGTTTTTATGTTATTATTGACACTGTTGACATTGAATGTATATTGACATGTATTTTTACTTTGAAAGTATATTTTTTTTTTTCATTGTGAATGTAAGGACTATGTGGATTCTGTTCTTTTTTTTTTAGATATTCGTTTCTAAATATTTTTAAGTTCTTTTATTTATTTATTTTAAATTTTGTCTGGCACACCTATGCATTTAGCACCAGAGGTATTCCCATTTCCCATAGGTTAATGCATAGGTGCTCAATAAATAGGTGCTCAGACGGGAATACTCCGTTTGAGTTCTTTATGGGACCAACCCAAATGTTCTCTCTTTGGTATTGTTCGTCGGCACGTGGAGCTCCTCAAGTTCCGAGTTGAGCTCACGATTACTGACAAATGCTTGCACTGACTGATCTGGTCCCCTCATTCTGTGTGGTTCTTTCCTCAAAAGACCATCTCAGACACTAATCTGCATGGATCTTACATGATTTGACCAAGAGAATGTCTGGACTTTAAAAGAGACTATGAGCTCTGAGTTTCTTTCAGTGTTTCTTCTCAGAGTAGGCAAATAGTGAAATACCGATCTCATTTACTAAAAAAGGCGACGTGTAAAAGTGTTTGTAAAAACCTATTTACAAAAATAAATATCATTTATCATTTATACCATTGTTAATTAACTATTTTTCTCCAATCTCTGTTTTTATAAATTACGGCATGTAAGTAAAACTAATTGGTTTATTATATATTTTTCACTTAGTGAATAATCTTCTAATTTAGGTACCTACCTACTTAATAAAGTAAAGCAAAATAATTGATTAAAGTTTAGTATTTTGTTAATTATATATTTTTTAAAGTAACAATAAATTCAATTTCTAAAAAATGATGTATAAAACAATTTTTTTTAGTAATATCTTATTATTTCGGATTTTGCATCTTAATATAGGTATGAATATTAACATTGGAAAAAAAGTTTTAATAAGGCATTTGTTAAGAAATTGTTTAATACGTTTTTGAACTTGTTGACTAGACTATAGCGTAGCGTATGTATATATACTTGCCCAGCTAGATGATGATTCTAATAAAGTCGTTGGATTAACTTATGTTGCTAACCGTACTGGCTAAATTAAGCAAATAATATTATAATACCTACCAATTATAACATATTTCGCAAAATGAAGAAATATTTTAGCACCTCTTTCCGAAATCGTGAGGAATACAGCCTTGGTTAGTTGTTACTTGAGTGAACAATAGGGGCCCGTTGAACTAATAGCAATAGACATCGTCGGGTCACTAAACTGTCGTACTGATCTCACTGAACTTCGATCCACATACGTGGTGAGATATCGAACAGCGAACACTGAGGTAACTATACTTAGGTACTACAGCCATTGCCACTGTACCGCGTCCGTCACCGAGCGTGGGACCACAGAGTTTAGCATTATCAAGTATCTAATTTCTTGTAATTTCCTTTTTTCGGGTCGGGGTGGAATATCCTTATGTGTGTCCTCAGCCCTAGGGAGGGCGGATGAGTCTGTCTGAGTTTCACTGAATAAAAACCACACTGGTGTTCCGTCTCACATTTGCGCTGGTGTCGAGGGATCGGACGATTCGCAACATAGAAAACACGCCTAGGAAAACACAGTGACAATGTGTCTCGCGTAAAATGTCAAAATTGGCAGCCCACCAAAGACATTCAATACCTTTAGACCGGACATCACGAACAAAATTTACGTCCGAAAAAGTGTGTCCTGCTGGATACAAGTCTATGAGTTTTTTGTAGTACGCTCCGCTGCCGCTCCAATATTCATATATTATTCTAGATGGCGTTACAGAGACATGGGATCAAAGTTTTTCTATGACATTTCCTCGCGTGTCCGCTCTATAGTCTTTTAAATCTCTTTGCAGCCCACGTACGCGGTTTATTATGATAATCGCGTAGGTGAAAAAAATGGGTGCTAGGTGGTAAAATTATGGTAGATCTACCCCAAACGTATCAAAAATACAGTTATAGATTTTTGACATTATTTTGCAAGTCAATCAAGCTATTAATATTATTATCTAACAATTGTTTTGACTTGCGAATTCTTTAAAGACTCAAAGCCCGGCTATGAAAAAACAATAGCCGCGACATACCGGTGAGACAGGCGGGCCTTGACCGAAAACTTTAAGTAGTACCTACCTATTAAGATTTATATTCACATTTTATGTTGTGACTTAATTTAAAATCACACCTCCTTTAATTAACATTATTATAGGTATTTTGTTTCAAGGATTATAATCAGAACTTTATTTAACTGATTTGAGCTGATTAACTGAACCTTATCTTGACATGTTTTTAGATAACATAAAACTGTTTTGCATGCCTAATCTAAACTAGATTGTATAAAGATCATCATTTCAAACTGTATCACGTGAAAATACTGAACTATTTTATTGATATATTATTTAGGTACCTACTAACATATCGTAGTTGTTATTTTTTTGCTGACTGCGGTAAAAGAAGCACGGTGGGCACTCCCACCGTGCTTAAAAGTCGAGTTGATTACACCAGTTACGACAGATAGTATACCTACTTTTAACGAACTGTTAATCACTTTTTAGAAATGAATTGTTTAGTTACAGTTTCTGCAATTCACATTGAAATATATTAATATGAATCAGAAGATTTTATATTATTTATTTGTCAAAACAAAGGCGGACTTAGTGCCTTAGGATTGTTTGCAGTCTATCTTAGGGTGCAGAAGAAATCAAACATGCTAGGTTAGGTGTAACACAGTTGTCGGGGGTCGCGGAAGTATCGTCTGTTCCCGTGACACCCGGCGCAGGTGTGGGACGGAACACGGGGTGGTTTTAAGTCAGTAAGAGTCTGACAGACCCTACAGCCCTTCCCAGGGCGGCAGACATCCATGAGGATATCCCACCCCCCGAAAAAAAAAAGGTGTAACACAGTTGTAAACAGCGCGTAATTATTTTAAATGAATTAAGTCACATTGTTAGGTACTTGCCTAGATTTGTACCCGCAATTTCATATAAACGAGGCTTAACAATTTTTTATAGACATTATTAATAGGTACTTAACCCTGTAACTGAAACAAAGAAATCGAATATGAATTTAACTATTAGTAGATCTAAGATCAGATAAAAATGTAAGTCTAGAATACTAGATTATTTCAATGATATCTAAGACACGAAAAAAATAAATACACAAAAAATTGTCTTTCATCTCAATCCTTAAACCAAGAGATGATATACAGACCTGAACTGTAATATTTGTGTAGGAGCACTTTGATGTTTTCATTTCGCCAAAAACCTCAAAATATTGCACGGGTCAAAAGGATTGATCCCAAATAAATACGCCAAATGTCCGGGGAATACTCCCAAGAGATCAAACGTATGCATGCGCCCATAAGTAAATATTTGGAAGGTTGTACCTATATAAGTGAATGTATATTTTACGAGTGGACAGCATCTTTGATCTATATTAACTACTCATGTTTATGTTTTATACTTTTAAACATCGGTTTTTGACACGATTGTTTTGTCAATGGCAAAACCAATTCCGAACGTAAAGCAGGAAAAAGCTATCGTATTTTATCCAAATTCCCAAACGAGATCTCCATTTTTGCACAAAAGGTATCGGTTTTCACAAAAATAATACAAAATTCGAGGTAGGTATTTATTGAAAATTTCTTTGTTTTACAAGCATTGTTTAACGTGTGTACCTCTGTCTGTGAGTGTATATTGTGTCCCCTGACGTAACAACCGTGACGCTTGGAAAAACATACATAATATAAATAGTTTGTTTTTTAATGTTTGAAACACCTAGGTAGGTACATATTATTTTTGAACTTTGGCACGGGTTTATAAATGAAATGTAAGTAGGTATTCTAACAGTTTAGTTTACAAATACAATTCCATAGTCGGTTTACTGCTGTTTATGTTTAGTGTCTGTATTTTGAGTACCTACTTTTATTGATTTTATTACCTAAATAAGTTCTTATTAGTAAAATTTTCGCATTATTGAAAATTGAAGTAATTTGAAGCAATTTATATCGATCTTTTAATTACTGCAGTGATTGGAGTGAACCTTTTTGTTTGGGCAAGCCTGCCTGTGCCAAACAACAAAAATATCCGTAAGTAAATAACAGTACCTAAGTACATACGCCTACACTTGATTATCCACTCACTGTATATTGGACTAATTGGTAGGTACCTAAAGAATGTTGAATTCTGCAAATAGAATTAGGATGGAGGACAAAATAAATTAATGGAAAATAAAAAAATGTTTGTATGATAGAGATTCAATTTTCAACCGCTTTGTATCTTTTGCTGGCTTATCTAACTATCTTTTAGATAAGCTTTTCTCTGACTAAAAATAAGCTTGTGTTTCTAGTTCAAAGAAATCTTGATGCCAAAACAATATGTTTACTCTTACCTTTGAAGCTTAGCAAAAATAATAAAGATAACTTGTTCTACAGAGCTACTTATAACTTAAAAAGTTAAAAAAACAAAACAGCTGAAACAACTGTATTATTATTAGACGAAAAATACTTTCATCTCTGTGCTGAAATAAACTTTCGTACAAGATAAGAGTAAAATGGCGAAATACCTCACAGGAACTTTATTACTAAACAGATTTAGTTTAACAGGAAAAGTGTGTTGAGGAAAAGTATCAAAGAACTCCGTATGTGTAATTTAACAACCTCACCTGATGATGTATATGGTAATTTTACGCGCGTTAAAGGCGTTTGATCAATATAAGCTGATGGAATCTAGTAAGATTAAACTGACAATATAATAATGGCCAAGAGACTCGACCAATGTCTGAAGAGGGTAGCTGGATCTAGGACTTGATTAAAAGAGCGGTATTTCTGGACACGGCATTGTTAGGATTCTTCTCCCTAGAGTCCTGACCACCGCGCCGCCGCGCCGGTAGCTGGGACCCTGTTCCCGATTCCGGTGGGATACTTTTTATATTCCAAAATGTAATTGAGTTTTTACATTTGAAATTTAAAAAGTAGTATGAATACACAGAATCAAAATAATATTTACACATTATATGAGTCTGTTACTGTCCCACTGAAGGCAAAAGTGTCTACTCATACAGAGAAGGCAAAAGCATTGCTCATAACGCTTGCTCAAAGAGGGTTGTCAATTCCAAACTTATATTAACTATCAGTCCAGGTTTCCTCATGGTGTTTTCCTTCACCGAGGTCAATGATGTCTAAGTTAAACTTAGAAAAAACATGTGAATTTATTTAGTGACATTGGTACTTGCCAAGATGTTAACCATTACCTCGTGCTGAGCTAGGTTTGCAACTTAACCTCTAGGCCATCACAACGACCACATGACGAAAACGAACTGTAATATAGCGAGCTGTGTAGCCGTTTTTTACCTTGTAAAAACGGTGAAGGAAAGCATTGCGATGAAACCGACAGGCCTGAGAGATTTGGTTGCCATGTCAGGAGCCCATGGATGGCATAAAATGTCTGATACCAGTTTAGTAACTCACCACGCGTAAGGCATAAAGGAAGCTATAAATAAGATTAAAATAAAGATTGGTATAACATACGAGTACGTACCAGCAAGCTAACATATCCATGGATTCCGTTGTACGCCATGATGACATCTCTAAAGTCGCCCTCGCAGTAGCCGCATGTGTCCGGCTTGAGGGACAAGTTGAGTTTGTTCATCATCCTCAGCAACAAGGATTCCATCTCATCCCCACTTCCCCCCTTGTTCGCCTGCTCCCGCAACACAGACACGATCTGCGTCTCATTGATGACGCTATCCGAAGCATTCCCAGAAGCGGCTAAAATCTTTTGGAATATGTCCAAAAGCGTATGCGATTTGTTAGACATCTTAATAGATTATGTGATCTTTACAATACTTTCAGCACTGCCAACTCATCGCTCATCGTTGTACTTTCTGTCTTCGCTCCGTTTGTAACCTGAAACAAGATAAATCTGAGTTAGAGTAAATTTTATTTCCGCTGGGAGCAGTAAATCATTTTCCTCGAACATTGTTATATTTTATCGTAATAACCGCCCCAGGGATACTTATTGCGGATTTGCTTACAGAGCGCCAAGCGGGTCGCGACGAAGTTTTGTATCTTATTAATATGTTTTTTTATATCCTAAGACAATCAAGGAGGGGTTTGTGGCTTAACAATATCAGCTGCAGGAGTCGACAAAAGGTTGAGCTAGTTCGTGGGTGGGTGATCATTCATCACTCTCAAGAACCCTCCATGCCTCGGTAAGCGTGGTCCCGGCTGCATTTGTAGATATATATAGATATATATATAGACTATACAGAGCTCCAAAAGTCTGACAACCGGATTAACCAAGGGGTATCGTGTACCCAGACACCAGGTTGAGGAGGTCTGGTAGGCCGACACTTCATGCAAAACCCTGGTTTTCAACTGCACCCAGTTAGACTGAAAGCTGACCCCAACAAATTTGGGAAATTGCAGATGAGTGGGCAAATGATAAAAATGCCACGTAACGTTTTATGCTTTAATAACGTGATTTGATCTGACAGTAAACTGAAAATACTTCAGTCGCTACCAATATTTACCTAAAAGTACCTACCAATGACAAACTTGCTATAACTAGTGTAACTTTCGGAAATTTTAATTGAAAGCCATTTTAAGTTCGTTACTACAGGATCACGAGACTTATCTCTCACTCTTGAGTTTAATTTATATAGAGTAAATCCCTAAAATCTGTAATCCTCATTGTGATTGTGACCAAGGCTGATAACATTTTTGACTGCCGGTCGATTCAATAAAAGTCACGCTGAGTAAACTTTAGTGCCTAGCATTAGTATAAAATGACAGCTGAACTTGTCTTCATTTCCACGAGGACCTACATTTTCACGAGGGTGATTTTTACAGAAGAGCACTTAAAAAACTCCGGTCACTTTTCTTTCTTTCTACCTAAGTTATTAATAGTTAATTTTTTCTTCACGTACAATATTCTCCAGGTTTTGACTTTTACGAGTAGCTTTCTTCATTACTTCTGCATTACTAGGCCAAATCACAGATTATATTGTGCGCGCAATATTCTTGAAAAGAGGTACAGTTCGCTCTACTCGTATTAATATATAGAAGTCTTAATGAAAACAACACGAGCAAATATTAATTTTATGATTGCTTCCTCGCTGGCAGAATTCCAACTCTGCGGGGTTAGATAAAGATCTTAAAGTCAACATTTTTATAGTTATACTATTGCTATGAAACTTCGTAAGTACTCTTATGGTTCAAGTGATTATATATTATATCAAGTTTCTAACTGCCCCGGCAAACATCATTCACCCTTAGAATTATAAATTAATTCATTAGTTTTACTAGTTTACTTCCTACGGTCAGACCTCCTGAATACACACACGAAATTTAAATAAAAACGGTCCAGTCGTTACAAACGGACGTCGTCGTCGTCGGTCCGGTCGGTCGGTCTTTTTATTATTATTATTATTATTATTTATTTTTGTCTTTAGTTTTTGAATCTTTCTTTTTTTTTATCTGTATTGCTGTTCTTTTGTAAAACAAAAGAACCCTGTCCTGTGCGTCCAAATAAAATATTTTCTTTCTTTCTTTCTTTCTTTCTTACAAACGCTTTGACACGAGAATTTTATATACATATAAGTCAGAAATGCATTTTAAATTAATTTGTTAAAATCATAGTGACTAATTCACTAGCGTCATTTACGTAGATTATCAAGAATCTTCTTACAGTGGCGGGCCAAGAGCACGAAAGTAGGGTATGGCAAAAGTCGTGCTGCACTGGACTGATCTTAGACTACAAAGGCAAACATACGGAACTCTTAAATGACCAACAGCACAAATGTTTTAGATTTACTTTTTACGGGTATATTGTTAATCCTCTAAGTATCTTACAATTTATAGAACTTGCTGGACTCAAAACTCAAAATCATTTTTCCAAAAGCACAATTCTCTTGTTGTACTGACGCCAGCACGTCAAGTTACCCCAATGTGTCAAATTTCTTTGATCGTTTTTCAACTTTATGTCCAAAAGAATAAGGTTCACATTCAATTGGGAAAATTTGACACATTGGGGTAACTTGAGGTGCTGGCGTCTGTACTAGAATACGCTTATCCAAACTGTAGAAAAACTTTTAGTTTCGGATTTCGGTTAAAAGCGAAAACACGAAATCAGAGACTCCGACTTCCGAAATATTTATTAGTATTTCGTTTAACTGACTGACTACTTACTTATTAAAAGTTTTCATCTACACATTGTGTCAAACTTCAAGCGACACTAAACTCCAGCAGGCGTCCATTTCAATTGAGATACAGCAAATACGTTTTCCTTTATCGACAATATTCACCCTTCGTCGGGGCAATAAACATACATTTTCTACGGTTTTCCTAAAGGTGATGTTCAGGCGTCCTTGTGATATTGACATCAGCTGACGGGGAAATATTAGCATAAATATATCGGTATTTCCCGTATTTACCTATCCACAACGTATTAGGGTAAAAACTCTAATCTTACCACGTCGTGTTGTGCCATTGTTTTGATTTTTTTTTTTTTATCATTTCATTTGTTAGCAATCGCTTCTAGGCAGTCCATCCTATCAAAGCATGTCAAAGTAGCATTTTGCTCGCGACTTCTGAATTCTCGTTTTTCTAAATAAAATATAGACAAACAATGTGACTTTCCACTGGTAAAAGAATTATCAAAATGTAAATCAAAGAAGATTCAGAGATCCAAACTTCATCTCTTCATAATATTACTATACATTATTAGTAACGATTACATATTTAGTACAAAAATTTCCAACAAACCTCTTTCTCACAAAATCATTAGGTACATCAAAACATTATCGTCCTGCATTCATCAGCAAAACAGTTTCAATTAAGGAACATACAATTTCTACAAGCAAAAACTTAATGTAGGTATTATATTTTCGGCCGTCGCGCGTCATGACTCAATACTCAATACTCAAAATCTTTATTGCTTTCCATATGTATTCTTAGGTGGTAGGGATATAAATGAGATCATTATGGACCCTGTAGGGCACAGCAAAAATGGTAGGAGAGAGGAAGCCTTGCTTAACGTGATCATTTCATTGTAATAGAAGAATTATTCAAATATTAAGACCATGAACAAATTAAATATTCTCAATATTTGGGGTTTATTAAAATTCCATTTATTTATTTGACATTACTGACATGACTGACATGACTGTAGTATGTAGGTACTGTATATTTGATACCCAAATTAGTACTAGAACAAATATGAAAGCATTTGTTCAACCTAAACCAGTCTAGGATTTAGTCCTCATGAATAACCAATAGATTTAGAGCTGAAAATTATCAAGCACTCAAACTTAGGCAAACTTGAAGTTCTGAGAAAGGGTCCCTTAAGAACTTGTTTGGAGAACTCTACATTAATAGCCTGTCATATTTGAATACTAAACAGCTATACTGATGAAAATTTAATGAATACTCTGGCTTGCACCTAAGCAATTCCTACTGGTACTCTAAGCCTGGTCTGAAGATCCAACCCTTAACAGAAAAGCTTGTAATCACTAGTCACATCAAGGCGAGGAGACGAGGAAGAGGAACTGAATTTGTGGACTGAAAAAATGGCCTTAACTCCGCTCCATGTTACGTATCGAAAGGTCTAACTGAGATGGATGTTGTTTGTTGAATGAGTTTTGCGTCAAAAAGACGTTCCTTATATAAGTTCGAATAATAGAACTAAGGCGCTGTGTATCTCTTCTATTTGCAAGAATATGAGCTTAATGGACTCGTACCTACATAAGCGTAACGCCTTCGTGTTTAGACAGCAGGACGAATGAGAAAAATAATCAGCAGAAATATATTGTATGTACTTGTCAATAAAGTATTAACTATATTCCCAATCGAATTAGCTAGTACTTATTGTTATATCGTCAGTAAAGGTTATTTTTATCTTTCTGAGAGTATCCTGACAATATTGAAAATGAAGTTCAAACCTGGAGGAGGATAAAAGATAGAGTAGACAGTTGGTATGTAAAAAACTACAGCATAATGTAAATCGACACAACAAATAGCTAAAGCAAGAAATAAAGAAAAAAAATGATAATTTCTAGTAGGTAACTATCATTTTTACTGGTAAATACATAATTATCTAGACTATTTAAATTGTGAGAGACTGGTGTGGTACCTAAACTAAACGTGATGTCTGTTCTTGAGGACAGAAATTTGAGTAATATAATAAAACCACACCAATTTTTCCACAAATTTAATTATTTTTAGGTACGTTTTAATGAAATGAAATGCAAAAACACTGCAAAGATTAGAAGACCAATTCCCGTTATTAAAAACGGTAGTAATCTAGTTTTTTTTGTCAAAAAGCTTACCTGCTATATTATGATCACACAGAAGACTTCATTGCAATCATTTAGTTTTTGTTATAAAGCTTAACTGCTATGTGAGTTGCACATTACTAGAGTCTTGTTAACATTCATTCGCCGAATGCTTTCAGTTTTGTTAATTAGAAAACACCGGAAAAATTACATAAATGACTGCGCCGTTAGTGTAGTGGTCGAGAGCGCTACTGCCGAGCATAAAGTCCCAGGTTCGATCTCCCGGTCAGCCAAAGTATAGTTAGCTTTTCCATTTAGAACTTCTCAGTAACCACCCGTAATTGTGGAAAAGCCTTGCCCCTGTTACGGGGGACTTACCCAGAACTTGTCAAATGTGGGTATACCACAGGTATTCTCCTCTGCCTACCCCTTGGGGGATTACAGTCTTGACGTTAATTTAGGTAGAATATAATTTGTTTTTTTTCCCTGGCTATGGACAAAACAGTTGCCCAATAAATCCAATAAAACTTTTCTTTTATGATACAAAAGAAGATGGTTCTTCCGAAAAAACAACCCAATGGGTACCTATATTATAACTTAATTTGATTTTAATATTTGATTATCTTTCCCCTGCGGCTTCGCCCTCGTGAAAACCGAAATTGTTTCCTTCTGGCAGGTTCCATCTAATCCTTCGTATGTTAAACTTTGCCACTTTTAACTGAGTACGTAATATTGGTGTTAAGTGGCCCGTTCCACAAAAGGCCAAAATCCAGAGTTAAACTTTGGATTTAGGAACAAAAGTAGGATAAGATCATAAAGATGTCATTATGAAAGTAATTAGTTAACGCGGGCCTGAGACTTCCAAACGAAAGTAGAACTCCTTACAAACATAGGTACAAAGTTCTGAAATCTGCTCTAAGTAGAAAGAAAACGTCAATAAATTAACTTTTATTTACCTAACCACCATACCTGTAACCAAAGATATTCAATACTATATTCCACAACTTTCACACAACGCCATCTAGTCCCAAGCAAAGTAGAGCTTGTGTTATGGGTACTAAACAGCTGATAATGATACGTTATATTTCTAAATACATACAATATACATATCTATATTATATAAAAATCAATGCCACTTTTCGTTGTAATTTTATAACTCAAGAACGGGCTCACCTATCCAAACCAAATGTTTCGGCTTTATTCGGACTATTTAGTCTGGTTTATGTGAAGTTTGCACAAAATCGGTCCAGCGTTTCTTCATTTATCACATTTTTTGTAACAAATGAATTTAATAAATGGCGTATCATTTTGTTAATAGGGATTTTGCTATCAAATTGAAACTTTTTTCAGATGGGAGTTGAGTAAAATAGCTAGCAATTAATAAAATGTAATATCAAATTCATTAAATTCAAACAGCAAAATATTTTACGAATTCATTTGTTACAAATGTGTAACACAGTCATTATCACATTTTTTGTAACAAATGAATTCAATAAATGGCGTAGGTATCACTTTGTTAATGGGGATTTTGCTGTCAAATTGAAACTTTTTTCAGGTGGGAATTGAGTAAAATATCTAACAATTAATAAAATATTTTGCTGTTTGAATTTAATGAATTTGATGTTACATTTTTTTTTTATTATTCACTTTATACGTAGCGAAGCACGTACCGGGCCAATAGTCTGCTATAAATATGAAGAAAACGTCAATGATTTAACTTTTATTTACTGTAAGTCTTAATCTAGGCCGTTTTATTTACCAAGCAATACAAATGTAAAGGCATTCAATGGCCTGATGACCCTATTTCATTATTTTTTCTTCCCTATTTCGTTTCCTATTAATAACAGCCTATTACTGTCTCTGCAAGCAAATAAGCACAATAATATTTGGTCAAGGCGTGTTGGCGATTTCTTATTTATTATATTAATAAGTCCAGGTTTTCACGATGTTTTCCTCCACTCCTCTCCAATTATGTCAGTCTTCTTCTTTCATTGTTTTTTACAGTTTTTTTACATTTTGCTTCACCAGTTTGCTCGATCAACTCGCGCATAATAAATTGCAATCAACCTAACCCGAATGAGTTACCCCGAAGGGTGAGCTAAATTATTATCTGCGGCTAACTTAGAAACAAACATATATAGTTCGAAGAGGTTAATTGATTGATAAATGAGATATAAACTATTCTAGAGGATCAAAAAGACGATAAGCACATCGATTAGTTTTAATAGGTTTAATAGAATATTCACTAAAATATCGAGAAGAAAAAGGTAAGTCAAGGTCATGTTATACACATAAATTTTCATAGAAAAATAGACCCCAAGAACCCCTAAAAATTATAACGTAATATATCATCGCTCATGGCAATTTCACAAGTTTTTTTCAAGGATTTACTACCAGCCATGTCGTGCCACCATAAACTTTAAGGGATAACTTTCTTATTACAAAGGAGGTATTTTACGATATCATATAGAAATGAGATAAGAGTATAAAAATTCCAATATCCTACCGGTGCACAGTATCAGGGGACATAATTTTTGTACACTGTGACGCCAAGGTAAGGGCCTCGCTTCACATGCATGCAAAGGGTTGTGTGTCCAAAAACCGAGCAAGCACCAATCTAACTTTTTCAATTTATAGGCACCTTTCTCCTTTCCAAGTTTATCTTTGATATTACTGACATCGTGAAAAAAAACATCGTGAGGGAACCTGAACCTTAGTCTGCGCTAAAGTATTATAATAACGCAGAAGAGTTAGGTTTGAACGCGTTAACATGGAAATGCCGGTCGCATTTAAGAAATTATTATTGCATTTGGTTGCTGCATTCTTGAGGAAACTAAAGGCTATTATACTGCAAGCTACAACCCTTAGGAGCAGCTGGCACCTGGAGCATAGCTAGGCAACATTTTAATCTGAAATCACCAATCGCATTGAGCTAACATGGTCATTGATACTTGTGCCATTTCTGTATTGAGCCAAGGCTTTTTTCCCTGCAGTAGTACGACAGTAACACGTTGGTATTATTTGCCTTGCAAAATCTGAATGTGATCTGTTTGCGTTTGAATGGAGTAAAATAATTATAAGTGTATGTCTGATTTTTTGCGGGAAACAGTATGCGAGTGTCCACTGTTCCATGTTAATTGCATTTAGGCAACTAAATGTTTACCAGTGGCATTTAGAATCTGCTTCACCGTGATTTTTTTGTTGATTATGCAAAAACGGTATTATTTTAATATTGAAGCTTCTACGTTACGAAGTGTTATACGATTGATAAATTAAAATTGAAACTGAGACCCACGAAGTTCATGATATTATGATAATTGGTTAAAAAAGCTTTTTATTTGTGCGAGGCTCAATATCACTTAAACGTGAATTTTATTTTTCGCAGTGTCGAGCCGAGCTCTGGTTTCTGAGACATGAACTAGCAAATTAAAACACGCCTTAACTTAGAAAATCTTTTGTGAAAAAAATTATATGGGAGTAAGATTTTCGTGAAAATATTTAAAAATAGCGTTGAAGTAGTTAAATCTTTTGTATCAAAAGACATTGGAAATATAATCGTGGTGCCTTTTAATTGGGTTTTGCGCCATTATTCTTTTCGGATACACACCAAAGAGATAATAAATTGTGCTTTATAATTAAAAGACTTTAAGATAGAAAGGAACGAGTCTCTTTTAACCAATTATTGATTTCTTGCAAACCCTCAGACTTTTGAGCCTTTTGTTAGTATATCCGTTCTAAATTTGATTAAGTTGGTATGTAGGTACAGGAATGTTTTTAAAAAAAAAATATGGCAATCCGCTGCCCGGCAAACTTCATCCCGTATTTGAATCAATTCAAAGGCGAAATTTAGTTTTTTTACTGACTTACTGACTTTTTTTTGACTTGCCTGTTGGTCTAGTAGTTAGTGACCCTGACTGCTATGCCGGAGATCGTTGGTTCGAATCGCACTCAGGACAAATGTTTTTGTGATGAGCACGATCATTTGTTCTGTGTCTAGGTGTAATTTATCTATAATGTGTTATGTATTTAGAAATATATTAGTATGTTTATCAGCTATTTAGTACCCATAACACGAGCTCTCAAGCTTAACTTGGGAATAAATGGCGTTGTGTGAAAAAGTTGTGGAAAATTTATTTATGTACTAGCTTTTGCACGCGGCTTCGCCCGCGTGGATGTCGAACTTCCGTCCCCTATGTTTTCCCTTTAAGGGTTGAATTTCCAAAAGTCGTTTTACAGTGGATACTTTTCACTAAGAACACCCTTTCAAGTTTCATGTCTCTAATACCAGAGGTTTGGGTTGTGCGTTGATATATAAACGTAATCATTTTAGCAGAATACTTCCGGATAGACTACTTTCAAAGTTGATCCTTCCTGTATGTATGCATAAAGATTTCTGGAACTACTGACCCGGGAAAGAGCGACCTACAACCGACCATGTGTAAAACAACTGAGACTAAGATCAACCTGTCCAGGCGTATTGATTACAACCGTACCAAGTTTGGTTAAAATCCCTATAATGGTTTTTGAACTATGTGTGTACCATACAGACAGACAGACAGACAAAACATTTACTGATTGCATTTTTGGCATCAGTATCGATCACCAATAATCCTCCAATATTAATTTTGAATATTTATTATCTTAGTAGTGTGTGATAGTCCATTGAATTTATGGCGAACTATATTGTATCTTAAGATAATATTATACTATCTTAGCCGTGTGCAGCGCCCCTTGGTAAACTCCACTGCGGGTGACGTAACCTACGACAAACTTATAATTTGCGGTTGGTACAGTAGTCAGGTCTAGGGGTCGAACCGCAAAATTAAGTTTGTTTTTTATTGTATATACTTTTCCGGGATAAAAAGTACCCAGTGTTGTGCCCAGGATATTAAAGAATATGTACACCAAGTTTCATCGTAATCGAACTGGTAGTTTTTGCGTGATACCTGAACATACAGACAGACAGACAGACAGACAGACAGACAGACAGACAGACAAAAATTTTTTTAATCATATTTTTGGGTTCGGTGTCGGTCTAGTAACACCCCCTGCTATTTATTTTTTTGATATTTTCAATGTACAGAAATTTTACTTCTACAGATTTATTATATGTATATATAGATTTATTACTTTACGTCCCTTTCTCAGACATACTGAATATAAACATAAAATTTCAAAAGAATCGGTCAAGCCGGTTTGGAGGAGTTTGGTAACAAAGACAAAGACACGAGAATTTTATATATTAGAACATATTTGTCGGTCGTAATGTTATGTTAAGTTAACAGTGTTATAAACAGAAATCTCCACGAACTGGAAGCTCCAAGATTAACGTCTTTTAACAAACGAACTTCTCAGCTTAAATAAAAATAAATAAAGGCCACAACTTTCACACAACGCCAAGCTAAGCAGAGCTTGTGTTATGGGTACTAAACGACTGATTAACATACCTGCAGGCCTAGCCATATTACAAATTCTATTCCTACTATCGTAATCGATAAGGCGAAAATAGAAAGAAAATGGCGTATATGGATCAGCTGTTTGTCAACTGTCAAGTGTTAACGAGTAGAATTTGTAGTATGGCTGAAAATGAAATATCTACACTTGACAGTTGACAAACAGCTGATTCCATATACGCCATTTTCTTTCTATAATTGATATAGAATAGAAATAGAATTTGTAATACGGCTAGGCCTGCAGGATAGCTAAATAAGCATAATAAAAAAAACGCTTAACTTTTTTTAAGCTAGCCTTACTGTCAAGATTCGTAGATTACTGTACTTTATCGTAGTCCCGCGAATAAACTTAATAGTTAGGAGTGAAAAAGAGAGAAAGACTTAGTAAATATATATTGTTTACTACGTAGTAACTCCACTACCAAATACAATGTAATAGCTATGTTTGATGGATTTCATGTGGTTTACGAGTGTGCTCTAAGCTCGCATGACGTGTGATGCGTGTTAAAGCCCCCAGAGGTCTGCGGTGCGAGGCTCGAGGCTGCCAACGATTCACCGAACTACCCACAGGACAGGCTATTACTTCATCTTACACTAGCACTTCGCTCGCGACTTCGTTCGGGTAATTTGCTTACTTTTATCTTTAAACTTTAACATCCCCTCCGACAATTTTTAGTTTTGAAAATAAATTAATTATAGCATAAGTTACTTGGTTGATATATGGCTTTCTAATGTTAAAATAATTTTTCAAATCGGTTCAGTAGTTGTTTGAGTCAAATCCCTACAAAAAACAGACAAACAAACAAAACGTTGAATTTTTCCTGTTTATTATTTTATTAGTAGAGCAGCGAAAACTAAACAACAGCATGTCTACATACATACATCATCATTATCTGTCTTTAACCAACTATGTTCAGGTCGTTTTCCAGTCTACACAGATATATTATCCCCGAAAGGGGCAAATAGGCAGGAGAAGAACACCCACATTTTACCGGTTACATTTAAGTCACATGCAATACGGGGTGAATCTTTTGCCATCAATTGGACACAAATCCAGATTTCGGGCTGATACTAAGCAATTCCAGATAGAAAAAAATAATGCGTTTAAAAATTTTAAAAATAAAAATTAAATTTAAAATTTAAAAAAACCCCCACCGCAAAAAAGTAAAACATTTAAAAAGTTAAAAATAACACTTTAGCCATGAAATTTTACTTCACGTCGGAGTACCGCTTAAGTAAGGAATGTTCCTAGAACTTGTAGGTAGTACTTATTTTAACGGTACCCCGACGTTACGTAAAATTTCATGGCTAAAGTGTTATTTTTAACTTTTTAAATGTTTTACTTTTTTGCGGTGGGGGTTTTTTTAAATTTTAAATTTAATTTTTATTTTTAAAATTTTTAAACGCATTATTTTTGTTTTATAAAGTATACAGTTATGAGATTTTTTCAGTGCATTGTATGTAGAGTCAAATGCTGGTTAAAACGAATCCAAACACGACATATCTGCTATTATTTTGTCAAGAGTCTACCTACTGGTGTGCTGGATAGCCTGGCTGCAGTATCAGCTCATCCTGTTGCCATCAGTGCATTGTGTTTAAAATCAAATGCTGGTTGAAATGAAACCAAACACGACATATCTGCTATTGTTTTGTCAAGAGTCTACCTACTGGTGTGCTGGATAGCCTGGCTGCACCATCAGCTCACCCTGTTGCCATCAGTGCATTGTGTGTAGAATCAAATGCAGGTTAAAATGAATCCAAACACGACATATCTGCTGTTATTTTTCCAAGAGTGCATTAGTCTGCTAGATATCCTGGCTGCATCAGACCAAATACACCATAACGTTGCTTATTAATATTACACACATGGGTGTTTGAAATTTTAAGACACACATATGTTTTTAAGTAAAGTTAATACCCATAGACGTCTAAAATAGCAACGGTAGCTAACACAAAAGAACTGATAACCTTGAAATGGCTGAACCGATTTTGATGAATTATGTCTAAGAACCATCGCAAGAAACCCTGCTTTCAAATAAAAAAAACCGCATCTAAATCGGTTCACCCGTTTGGGCGCTACGGTGCCACAGACAGACAGACAGACAGACAGACAGACAGACAGACAGACAGACAGACAGACACACACACATAGCGGTGAAACTTATAACACCCCTCTTTTTGCGTCGGGGGTTAAAAACTCAATACTGATTTGCCCAATCGGGGGTGTGAATTTGAGACCTCCTCTCAGCAGTAGCGCTAGCATCCAAAACACCAACGAGGCAAACTCTACCTACTAATATTATAAGGAGAAAGTCATTAGGTATACTTAGTAAGTTTTACTTTTAGGGGTAAATGAAATCTCAATCAATGTAGTCGCCAAACATAAAATCTGGGATTTCCAGTTGCTACGTATTGGAAAACTAACTAAAAGCATGCAGTCTTTGGAAGATGGAACATAAAACTTTCAAGGAAACTTCCAAGTTGACTTGCTTCTTTCATCAATCAGCCATTCACATCTAGGTCGGAATGCAAGGCTAGATACTACCCCCCCACACCTTAAAGAACACGTATTTTCTTCGAATATGTCGTTTTACTTGTTCTAATTAAGATACCACCGGTCAAATGATGGGATAACATACCCATGTTATCTTGGTCTTTAACCTCGACTCCGAACATTACATTAAGCTCAAGATCCCATGATTTCACTTAGAAGTTTCGGTCATTAGGGAACTCTGAAGGATTTCACTTGACAGGCAACATGGGATGTTTGGTAACGACAGCCACCAACTCAATATCTATCTAGTGTATATTTGAAATAGTTTCGTGATTGACAGACAAAAGCGCACCGCAAACCACTGACGATAGAAATGTTTCAACATATAATCTAGAGATAGAACATTTTAAAAGGGAGGAAATTATGATTTGTAAAATTATCAGTCGCTTTCAATCAAATCAAAAATGTTTATTTGAAAGAAAATACATCACACAACATGGAAAAATCATATCTTCTCTTCTTAAAGTCATAGTATACGGACACCATGATTCTATACAGGGTGCAAAAAGGCCGATCACATAGCCGATAGCCACACATTCTGTACACATAATTAAGTAACTTTGGCCAAAAAATAATGCTGGGAAAATACTTTTTTTTTCATCTTTAAAAAAGAGATGCTTTTTATTGCGCGTATTGCATAGCGCGACAACGCAACGCAACTTTCGATCAGCTGAGCGTATAGCCACTCGCGCTTGGTCGTTGACCCGACCGGCCCGCTTGTTTAGTATCCATTGCATTTTTGTAACTTAAAATGCGTAATTTGTTTTGAAAAATCGATAGATTTGATAATGTTTGTTTGGAAGAAAGTTTATACTTGGAATACAATTTTGAAAAGAAAAACAAAAAAAAATATTGTACTTTGACTTTCAATATCTCCAAAACCAGTGAATTCCCAGGTATGTTCGAGAAGAAAAAAACTATCCCAGTGATGGGTAGAATATGTTGTTTTCGTTTACGTTAAGGGTCTTTTTACACCCTGTATATGTGATTTTGGGAGTTTTCACTTTCTTTTTTCTTATGACTGTACTTAATATCGTAAATATCGCTTTAAAAAACATTATTTCTATTAAACCCCATGAGATTTTTCTTTAAAATGGATATAAGCAACTTTAAAGTTCTTAAATTTAACAATTATTTGGTTAGATGAAAATCATAAAATTAGGAAAAACTATTAAATTAAGAAAAGCCGTCGACTTTTAATAAAAGCTTAAACCAACGCTGTAGGGTTATAGTGAATTTGATAACATATTATTTTAAATTCTTAGGATGGCATGGGCGATAATATTTAATAATTGTGATAGAAAAAGGTAGTATCCTCAGAAACTCAACCCATAAAACCTAACACAAACACTCATGACACAAACTGTTGGAAATCGAACCGAAATGAGATGTTACTCGAAGTATGTTCGAATTGTTCGAGTCTCATGTCTGAGTTAAACTTTAAATGTGAGCTCCAACGTCAGATACTTGCGTTCACTTTAATAAGTTCCAAAAGAATGCGTAACTTATTTAATACTGCATGCGTAGAGACCCAAGAAGAATTCGTTTGAAAAGTTTTTTGTAGAACATTCGGTTTTATGATTAAAGAACAAATCTTAAAGCCTACTAAGGATATTTAAAACACCCAACATTTTAGTCAAAATCCCACACAATGACATAATTATTGTAAAATTCAGACTATTACTATTATATTTATACTATTTATTATTTTATTGATACTTCGTTTGACTAACTTATTAACTTGCCAATCTTTCAACAAAACTTTGTGACAGCTTAAGACGCAACTATGGTTTTGGTCTGCCAGTTTAAGAAATCAAATTTTTGTCCTGTCGCTTGCTGAGCGCTTATAACGAATCTACACCTTTTTGCATATTTAATTGTCAAACCGCCATTATTATTCCTTTTATAAAAGTTATCTGATGATTGAAAAACTACATCAGAGCTTACTTTGTTAAATAAGAATCTCTTTCGTGCTAATACAAAGTTACTGGCTGAAATGTGTACAGTGTAAAAGCACCTACAGAAGATTCTTCCGATATTCTGGTAGCCTATAACAGTTTGTGGTTATTGGCAGTTTTACCCAATTTTACATAACCGTATCATGCCAATCTTGTGCGTTTAAAATCGCAACGTCTAAATATTGAGCACATTATCCAGCTAGTAGCACAGAAACGTATATTGCATATTGGTTTTGGAATTCCTAAATGAAATTCCTCCCAGAAATAAAATGGAATGGAATCAAAGTTAGGTACTGAACATAATACAACTCTAATGAGCAATGAAATTTGGATTTTGTTTTGTTGTTTGAATGAAGCGGTTAGTTATTTTATAAGGACAACGAAAGCCAGAATACAAGAAGCAACTAAAAAAAAAGCGTCGGTTCAATGAAGCCCGGCATGATTAAATTATGTTCAGTTAAATATAATATCAATAAAATAATAGAATTAATGTAAATCATAATCTTTACTTTACTTTACACTTGTTTTTTTTTATCATGTGACGTCAATAGATCTGTTTCAAGACCTTATCCTTCTGGACGTATAATAAAACGAAAATCTTAGTCTCATATTCACTTCAACTTATCCTTAAAACTTTTTTGTATCGTTATAAGTTCAAAGTTTTGTAAGAAAAATTGTGATACAAAAAATTGGTAGTACCTACACAGGTACAACAACGAGACTAAGGAAGGGCGTTCACAGCGACTGGCATTACTATTAGTATGGAATGACATCTATATTTTCAGGCGGTGATTTTAACTGACTGGCCTGTTGGTCTGCTATGACGGAGGTCGTGGGTTCGATTACCACCCAGGACAAATGTTTGTGTGATAACCACGATCATTTGTTCTGCATCTGGGTGTAATTTATCTATAATATGTATGTATTTAGAAATATATAAGTATGTTTATCCGCTGTTTAGTACCCATAACACAAGCTCTAAAGCTTAACTTGGGACTAAATGGCGTTGTGTGAAAAAGTTGTGGAAAAAAAAAAAAAAAAGAATCATACTACTAGTATTAACACATCCTCAACATTAATAAACCAAGTAAAATTTATACCATTAACGACGAAGACATTCCATACTCATAAATCACTCGTCAGTACCTACGAAACAAAAATTACCGTAAACAAAAAAAGATTTTTTCAAGTTAGTCCAACAGCTTTCGAGTAATTGAGTATACGAATTGTGAAACTTAACTTGAAGTCTGTTAAAAATTGACATGCCTCATTTACGTTCGGTCATCGTACCTACTTGTGTATTTAAACTTGTCAAGAATAGAATAGAATAGAATAAGTACTCTTTATTGTACACCATAAAAACTTACAAATTATAATTTTAAGGGCTACAAACGGTGATACAATGGGCGGCATTATCGCTGAAAGCGATCTCTTACAGACAACCTTTGGATGGACTTGATAGTGGAGAAGAAAAGATGAGTAAGCAGTATGTGGTGTACTACCATAAATAGTATATACCATACTAGACGACGTCCCGCGGTCTCACCCGCGTTGTCCCCGTTCCTGTGGGAATACATGGATAAAAAGTAGCCTATGTCACCGGGGGATAGTGTAGCTTCCCAACAGTGAAAGAATTTTCCAAATCGGTCCAGTAGTTTCGGAGCCTATTCAATGCAAACAAACAATCAAACATTTCCTCTTTATATATTAATATAGACAAGACTATTTGAATAGACATATTATTATATAATAAGTATGATTAGAAGAGAAAAAAAATACATAAATACAAATCATTTACAGAGGTTAGGAGAGAGGTAAAAAAAATTTAAGCATATTTTTGAATGATTGTAATGTTTGAGCTTGTATCACTGACACAGACAAAGCATTCCATGGCCGTACAGCTTCCACTTTGAACGATTTTTGTCAAGAAACCATAAGTTTCAAGTTACCTGCTAATTGATAAGCCACGTTCGCACCAACAGGGACGCTTTGAAGTTATAACGACTCTCTTTATAGAAAGAACCCACTTTAAGTTGAACAACTTGACAAGTATTATAAGTAACTTGAAGCGGGTCCATTTTCTTGACTTTTGTCGGGTAACTTACTATTTGTATCGGGAATTTATTGAGTGTTCACACACCTTCCAAAATATGGCACGTTGATATTAATAATGAAGTTGGGTGCTATGGTGTTCTGTGCTGTTTTATATTTTCAGACGATAAGTTTTCACTTCCCTTGGTATCTCCCGGAGTGTCTGAGTGACTATTTTGTTTTTAATTTGATACTCACACACTTGTATGTCGTTTATTATCAAAGACATTCAATACTTAGTTTACTATAGTCCGTCTATAGTAAACCAAGTACCATCACGAACAAAATGTTTGTCCGAAAATTTTCCGAGCTTTTTTAGTACGCTTTGCCGCCGCTCCAATATTGATATATTAGTCAAGGTGGCGTTACTGAGACATGGGATCAAAGTTTTTCTTTGACATTTACTCACATGTCCGCTCTATAGTATAAATATCTTTGTTTATTATACTTTACACTTAGTTTGAGTCTACGTTTCATAGGAGTTAAATAGGTAGCTAATTTGTGCGAAGTACGTCCTCTTTCCAAGAAATAAGTTACTACTTCCCAAGGTTTTCTAACTTGTTTAATTTAGAAACAAAACTCCGTTTGAAATAATTACGCACATTTATTTCTCTAGCGGAGACAATATAATTTTAATTAATGACGTGTAGGTACAGATCGTTGCTGATAATTAATTAGTTAAAGCTTTAAATTAATTAAATTCCTCTCATTTCAACTAGAGCAGTATGATGTTTAAAAAAAACCAGTCAAGTATGATGCAAACCAGCTGTCGAAATAATTATTACAAGTGTATTTAAACATGATCGTATGGCAAAAAGTAACGTACATTTTCGTTAAGTATCTCTTTTCTGTATACCGTTGTAACTCACCGATATAAGTAGACTTGTCCAGTCAGTGTACGCATTTGACAGTAATCGTGAGCTAAACTAGGAACTTTAGGAGCTCAACGACTCTTCGAACACCATACATATCTACCAAGGAAAAAACATTGGGTATGGCCGCATAAAGTACACATAGTGATGTAATTATAATATTTCTTAGGTATTATCACGACTTCGGTCTACGAAGGTACCCATAGAGCTTACAATATAAACAAACAAACTTATTATAAATACAGAACCCTTTTAGTAAAACTAACTTTCGACACAATGAAACCAATCTATGGTCTCCCTATAGAATCGTAAAACGTTATTTACAAGACTTAGTGTTAGGAAAAGTGAGACACTATGTCCCGTATTCACTTACTTAAGGGCTCCCACACAAAACTGCGATGCGATGCGAATTCGCATCGATACTATTTTGTCCGATAAAGCGTTGGTTCAGGTGACCATACTTCGCAGATATTTGCGATGCGTTGCGAATTCGCAGTTATGTGTGGGAGCCCTAAGAGAACACCACTAATATCTACAGTAACGTTCAACGTTCTGACAATTAGTATTTCACTGAATTTACACCTTTACCCTTCTCCACAGTAACCCACATGTCAGTGGTAATCACACCTCGACTTTGACCTTAAAGCTGACCTAGCGTAGTACAGAGTTTCAAAGAAATGCTTGGGCAGCTTATACCGGTTTCTTTACAGTACATAAGCTTTAGATGGGTCAAGTAAATAAATTGCAGAAGAATCGTCTGCTCCCGCGACCCCCGAAGCTACCTGATGGTAAGCAGTGATGCAATCAGTGATGGTGCAGCGCACTAGTTTATTAAGAGCCTATTCACTTTGGCCTTGATGACACCTAAATTATCCTTACACCCTGACCCCCCCCCCCCCCCTGTCCTGACTTTGACCTCAAAGCTGGTTTAGCGTAGTACAGAGCTCCAATGAAATGCTTCGCCAGCTAATACCGGTTTCTTTACAGTAGGTACATACAATTTAAGGTTAAGATAGGGGGTCAATTAAGAAGGTTGCAGAAGAAACGTTTGTTTCCGTTCCCGCGACTCCCGGAGCTGGTGTGAGACGAAACATCGTGGTGGCTTTTAGTCAGTAAGAGTCTGACAGACGCACATCGGACATCCATGAGGATTTTCCACCACGAATCAAAGCGTAAAGAAAGAAAGGGGGTCAAGAAAACATTGCAGTGTTTATTTATGTATTAAAATGTTATGCACAAGTAAAAAAACTGCACAATGACGGACTTAATGGCCATAAGAATGGGAAAGTCATGGGGTTTTTTTTCGTCTGTAATATCTGTGTAAGTATCTAGTTCTTTTCTCTATGTTTCTTTCATTTTTTTTAATGCAACGGTTAGTGATAAAAGCTGGGCTATAGCCGTATCAAATGTTTACAGGCACAGCTTTATGTTTTCCCACTAAACGTTATCAGACAACAAACAGACTGTAAAAATCTTCCATTAAGCGGTTAACGGTTGTGTCTGTGCGCAGTTTATGACAACGGAATGAAATAGAGTGGCACGAAAAGGTGGCGGGCGCTGGTTGATCTGACAAACCGCGTGGTCGAACGTGGTCTTACGACGGCAAGCCTATTTGCCAGTAACCAAGCACAATCCTGGACTGTTACTTGTGATTCTCATACAACATCATTGCGCCTGTTTACCTCGAATGATTAGGCAGAGGTGTATCTATAGAACACTGACATTTTGCCAGTAAAATAATAATAATAATAATGACCCACGACCAATATAATAAGCGCCTTGCCATCAACAGAGCACTAATCCAGCCTCCAAACTGCTAATGAGAAATTCTCAATATGCGCGACCCGTGGATCGAACTGGGACCACATGCTCAGCTGTAGCGCTTGCGGCCAACGAGGCAGTCAGTGATAGTTCTCCAGACTGAAAAACCCCGTTCTTTTGCAGGTACTTATTTTGATTTAAAAACCCAAACTCCTTCCCTATTTCAATGAAATTTGTTTGGAACAAAAATTAATCATTAAAATCACTTCATAATTAGTAGAATAATAGCGTAAGAAACAAGGGAATAAAATATAGGTAATGCAGTCGAAATGAGAACCTTTTTTTAAGTGAGTTAATAAACGAGTTGCTTACACTTATCGGGTTCACAATATTGTCATTTACTCGAAGCCTGACCTATATTCGTAGGCGGCTCAACCTAACTCCCAGTTGTCACAGAATATTATATATGACTTTCGTAAGAACACATCGTCTCATGAGGCGCAAGAGTAATTTATATTTTGTCAATATTACTTCGGGCAAACAAGAAATAAACATATTCGGTCAGTTCACCTTTACAAGAAAGAATTTTGGTTTTTGTGTTATAAATATTTTGCCGAGTGGGAGTAGCTCTTGAATAAAACAGCCAGACGGATCAACCGACGATTAATAATCTGTGGATGGGTGTCCATTACATACATATTGTATTACTCACTGCTCACTGCAAATATTCGTTGATCGATGTCAAATTCTGCGACTGTCATTCACAGATTTTGGCATCGATTTCGGGTTGTCAGAAGCCTCAAAATCTGACAACCAGTCTTACCAAGGGGTTACCCTCTTACTTATACCTACCATAGCTCCACTTAGTCAGCCCCTGTACATTTGTGTCATAAAAGTCTCAAATAAAAATACACAAATAAATATACAGGCATCTCAGGCGTCTGTTGTTGTTACTGTTAGTTTTTCCTAAATAAATAAATCTCGTTAGACTGCAAAAGGACCTAAAAATATTTGGGGAAAGGCTAAACAAGATGAGTGTCAACGTGAATGAAAATGTCCTAGGTATTATCTAATTGGCTTGACACGTCAACAGTATTAATAGTAACAGTATTTTTCTTAGTTCCATTCCCAAAACACACTCACTAGATTTAAAACACTGTAACGATCCTTGCCAACAGCTACGTTTCAATTGTAAACTTTTATGACAACAATGAAAATAATTTGCAAATTTCCTAAAAAGCAATTTCATTAGCCATTAATAAAATACCGGGAATCTTATTCTTGCCATTTCATTTGAGAATTTCATAGATCATTAAATAAATACTACTACAACTACACTTCGCCCGCGACTTCGTCCGTGTGGGTTGCGATAAATTATATTTTATTCGGTAAATAGGTTCATACAAATTATTTTACATGTATTTTTTTTGACTAGAAGGTGAGGTTGGTGTTTCAAAATCTGAATACTCTGAGAAGAAACACCGAAACAAACTCAGAGGTCAGTCTCAGATCATGTAAGAACTATGCAGATTAGTGTCTGATAATAGTGTTTTGAGGAAAGAACCGTAAATGCTTGCACTGACTGATCTGGCCGCCACCAGATCAGTCAGTGCCAGCATTTGTCAATAACCGTGAGCTCAACTTGGAGACTATGATCGACGGCCTTTCGTATTTTGCTGATTAAAAAAGGAGCACACTTGCACGCAGCTGAACCACCACTTACGGAGGCCATCGACGGCCGATCGCGTTTTCTGTCAGTCGCCAAAGGAGCGCGTTAGTCTCATTGGCGTTGATGCGAAAGGATGCTTACGTCGTTTCATACTTTGCTCTCTTATTTTATGGACCAACCTCGAATGCCGTCGATCATGTGTCCTAAACATCCCCTCAGTCCTTTCGTGGGTTTGAAAATAAAATATTGCTTATAATAATGTTTGTAAACGCGCCCACAATTGGCCACGAATGCCACGATACAAGAGAGAAAACGACGAGAAAATCCTAGTGTGAGGCAACGTTGTTTACTTACGACGATACCTTATTAGTCCCCTTCTCAAACATAAGTTCAAACACCGCTCCCACACAGTATCAAGCCGGGTGCTTATGTCACAAAACCCCTAAGTACTTGGTACTACATATATGTGGTGACACCGAAAGCCATACTTTAGTAGTTTTATATACAGACCCGTGTTCTTATTTACCTTTGTTCTATTAATGACCCTTGGTATAAAACAATAGGGGATCTCCGTATACTTGATGGGACAATGGATAGTTATGTCGTGTCGGATGACACTAACGTAGACAAGTTACTGTTGATATGCCAGTCAGTAGTCAATGAGGTGCTGTTTTTTTTTTGTATCCTTAGCTTTAGTTCTTTTTTTTATGTTATATGTCCTGTGAGTCTCAAATAAATAGTTTCCTTTATTTCTTTTGAGTCAGCGTAAAAAATATCGGGACGAACATACAGTTAAAAACGATCTCAGCAACTACTGGACAATGTGACTGTGTGACAATGTGAATGACTGGCCTGTTGGTCTAGTAGTTAGTGACCCTGACTGTTATGCCGGAGGTCGTGGGTTCGATTCCCACTCAGGACAATCGTTTGTGTGATGAGCATGATCATTTGTTTTGTGTATGGGTGTAGTTTATCTTCATTATGAAGAAATATTTAATTTTGTTTATCAGCTCTTTGGTACCCAATAACACAAGCTCTACTTAGCATGGGACTAAATGGCGTTGTGTAAAAGTTGTGAAATATAAAAAAAATGGTATAAGTGGAACATTATAATACTTGTTTTATGGAATTCTATTATAAGGACTGCCTCGTTGGTCTAGTGGTCGCAAGCGATGCTGCTGAGCATGAGGTGCTGGATTTGATCCCCGGATTAGGCAAAGCGTTATCGCGTTCGCATTGTTTATTGAGTTTTTCGATCTGTCAAGTTGACGACAGATTTTCCAATTCAAATCTATCTATGGTGGATTGTATCATGGAGGCACATTCCCTTAAGGTATATACAGGAACAGATATATATAGAAGCAACACTGGACCCCCCCTTTTCCCTTTATGATTCTGGACCCCATTGAAATTTATCGTTGTGCGCGAAATGTGTGACAAAAAACATATCAATAATTAATTTGGCCGAGGATCAGCACTTTTTGAACGTCAAATACCGTCAATAACTACTACATGGAAGTTCCATTTAATATATAACTATCGCACGTCAAAGTCGGCGACAGTTCTGTTACGAGACAGCGCTAACAGGATTCCCTTAATACAACCCTTCCTGTTAGTGCCGCCCACTCAAATCAGCAACAAATCAAAGTTCAAATTAAACTGCCATGCAATAAAGTATGTCTGTAACCGTGTTTTACTCTGGGATGCTAATGAAGTTTTAACGTGAAAAGGAGACACGGCAAAAACGGCCGACAGACAGAGTTACGAGCGCCATGATCACAATTTAGTACTTAATGTTTTTGCTCCGTTTCATACTTCAAAATGTCACTCTGGAAAGAAATATGGATCTTTCTAAGTGAAAAAGAAGAGTTATTGTTGCCTTATCCAGAGGCGGACCGTTTGTAAAATATAAAATTTAAATGTTAATTGCAATAACTTAAACAACTTACTCCAAATTTCAATGGGGAGAATCTTTTTAAGCAATTACTTTGTTTGTGTTAGGATTCTCCGCACTTCCCCTAGTTATATAATTACTAACAAGCTGTCCTAAATGATGAAATTTTACAGTAAAAATAATAGAGTGGTATGGATTAACTTTCCATGAGAGACAAAAAAAAGTAAAGTAATTAGGTAAGTGGGGCCTTGGTGTAATAAAAAATACTAGTTGGGTGACTGCCTTATTTACCAACTATTTCCATTGCGGTTTTAGATTTCAACTAAATATTTTTTTGGCATGTTACCGGTAAATCCGGGGCAGAGTCCAGGATTGATTGGAGCAGGACGCCTCTATGAAATTAACGCCCTAGGCGACGCGACGTGGCGACTACCCCGGTTACCCACCCACAAAAGCTAGCACTATGGTTACTACAGGTACGTTTCTACAGGATATGAAATACCTATGTCACCGGATTCAACACTATGTGAACACCACATACATACATACATACATACATAAACTCACGCCTTTTGCCCACGGGGATAGGCAGAAACTACAGAGCGCCACGTTAGTCAAAACTCAAACTTTAATAAATCAATAGTTGAACATTAATTTGCAAAACATACTTAGAAACAGCATTAGTATCTAAAGAGAAGTTACACTTACTAGTTGTCAATTTACTTTACTTTTAAACTCTCGATAGATTATAAACTCTCCATAATTTTGAACGTTCAACGACAATCCGATAGAAATTTACAAATTCCATTTAAGTTTCTCAACATTTACTAATACATAGTTGCGGGCGATCTGAGTAACAAAAGCAGGAATAAAGGACCTAAGTACCTTGTCGCATCCTATAGGTGTCACAAGATGGCGTCTATATATAGGATTGTACGAAAGGAATTGAACATATTACCTCATCAGCTACTAAGAACACGTGGGTGTGATGAATACGTCACTATGCTCACTGCTCATGCAGTACTGGATCTTATGCCATTTCTTCAGGAGCAGCCCGGAGTCTGAATCTATGCTCCGGTTGGTAGCTAAGTATATGCTTGCGCCCAGTTATTTATTGTTATCCTTACTAATATTATAAACGCAAAAACTACTGTAAGGATTTTATTAAAACTTTCCATTTATATGTATAGCTTGTACAGAGACCAGCTCATCAAGGTACCCCAATGTGTCAAATTTTGATAGTTTGTCAACTTTCAGATTAAGGTTCATGTTCGATTGGGAAAATTTTACAGTTTAGGGTAGATTGATGTGCTGGCATCAAAAAACACATAGGCTGTAATTTATAAAGATATTGAGTGAATTGTCCAAAATATAACGATAAGTGTCTAGTAAGTAAGAGAAAACTCGGAGTTCTAATTCTGCGCAGACGAAGTCGCGGGCACCAGCTTGTTATGGCGAGAAGTGGGTGTCATTGTAGGTTTACATCTGCCCAACCCTTTGGGGAATACATGCGTGTCATGCGTGATATTATATAAATAAATAAATATTCCACAACTTTTTCACACAACGCCATTTAGTCCCAAGTTAAGCTTGAGAGCTTAAGTTATGGGTACTAAACAGCTGATAAACATACTTATATATTCCTAAATACAGACATATTATAGACTAGCTTTTGCCCGCGGCTTCGCCCGCGTGGATGTCGAACTTCCGTCCCCTATGTTTTCCCTTTAAGGGTTGAATTTCCAAAAGTCGTTTTATAGTGGATACTTTTCACTAAGAACACCCTTTCAAGTTTCATGTCTCTAATACCAGAGGTTTGGGTTGTGCGTTGATATATAAACGTAATCATTTTAGCAGAATACTTCCGGATAGACTACTTTCAAAGTTGATCCTTCCGGTATGTATGCATAAAGATTTCTGGAACTACTGACCCGGGAAAGAGCGACGTACAACCGACCATGTGTAAAACAACTGAGACTAAGATCAACCTGTCCAGGCGTATTGATTACAACCGTACCAAGTTTGGTTAAAATCCCTATAATAGTTTTTGAACTATGTGTGTACCATACAGACAGACAGACAGACAAAACATTTACTGATTGCATTTTTGGCATCAGTATCGATCACCAATAATCCTCCAATATTAATTTTGAATATATTATTTATTATCTTAGTAGTGTGTGATAGTCCATTGAATTTATGGCGAGCTATATTGTATCTTAAGATAAAATATTATACTATCTTAGCCGTGTGCAGCGCCCCTTGGTGAACTCCACTGCGGGTGACGTAACCTACGACAAACTTATAATTTGCGGTTGGTACAGTAGTCAGTTCTAGGGGTCGAACCGCAAAATTAAGTTTGTTTTTTATTGTATATACTTTTCCGGGATAAAAAGTACCCAGTGTTGTGCCCAGGATATTAAAGAGTATGTACACCAAGTTTCATCGTAATAGAACCGGTAGTTTTTGCGTGATACCTGAACATACAGACAGACAGACAGACAGACAGACAGACAGACAAAAATTTTTTTAATCATATTTTTGGGTTCGGTGTCGGTCTAGTAACACCCCCTGCTATTTATTTTTTTGATATTTTCAATGTACAGAAATTTTACTTCTACAGATTTATTATATGTATAGATAAATTACACCCAGACACAGAACAAATGATCGTGCTCATCACAAAAACATTTGTCCTGGGTGGAAATCGAACCCACGACCTCCGGCATAGCAGTCAGGGTCACTAACTACTAGACCAACAGGCCAGTCAAATTTTTAATTATTCAAGGAGATAGTCGTGTTTCCGTTGTTCCTCACACTGGATTTTTAGGACGATAATAAGGTCAGTTTAATAAAGCTTAAAACATGGTTTAAACATGAGGAATCTGGACAAAGTTTAGTTCATTTGAATATTTTAGTAAAATCAGGACCACAAACTAATTTATAATCTTAAGTAGGTACCTACGTAACTTCTGAACTAACAATATCCCGTAGGAGGCAGAAATTCGATTCGATAACTTAATATGAAATGCGATACATCTACTAAGTTATTCAAATTTCAAATGTAGTGTGGGTGATGCCAAAAAGATGTAATGTAACACTAGAATTTGAAACCTAACTGAACAATTTGTATCAATTGATTACAAAATACTGTTACAAAAAAGTATATAAAAAGTATCGTTCAGTTACATTTAATTTTACAAACCGCAGAAAGACTTTCACGAATAAAACTTGAAGATATTGTGCAATAGATAATAGACGTTAACTATTTTTGTTTTGTAACATATAATTTGGGTACCCTTCCTACACTTTCCGTCACTTTTAGTCATATTATTTGCAGATTTGTAATAAGTGCATGAACGAAATCGTATACCAACATAATCTGAATGTAATCAAAATGGTTATTGGCAACTTCTTGATGAAAAACAAAACCAAAATAAAAAAGAGAGAATAACGTCTCTTTTTGTTATTACGAAACCTTTATAATTACGTCAACAAAAATAAGATATAAAAAGTAATCCGAGTTGCCGGGGCTTAAAACAGACTTATTTTTATCTTTTTCAATTAAATGACGACAAAATTCTCATAAGGGGCCTATTCCTAAGCGGTATTCGCTTCCACTGTGGGTACAGTGAGTTTCGCTCAGGTATTCGGTATCAAGATCCGCGGTTAGAGCGGCCTGAGCGGTACTAGCTGCCGCGGAGTGCAGTATTCTATCCATACGGATAGCGAAAGCCGCCTTAGTGTGAACAGTAGATAATATTACCGCGTACCCACTCGGTTTTCTCTATCGCAAACGGTAGCGAATACCGCTTAGCTTTGAATAGGCCTTAAGAACCTCTCTCTAAACAAACACGACCCACATGGAATAATCTAATACCGGCCACAATGGCAGGGAAATGAGATACAAAATAGGGGAATGCAAAGCTGATAGATTGATTGTTAGTAACCCAATTTGAAAAGGCCAAATTATCCTTTGAAAATGAAAATTAGAACACCGCCCCGGTTTTGGAATTGAGATCGGTAAATAATGAAGGGTTCGTTCCTTCTCACTTGGGGTTTGCCCGTCATTGGCGAAGTTTGTAGCAACTACTTTTCGTGTGGAAAGTGAATAATCTGGTGTCAGAGTTTAAATGCCGCCATGGGCTTCTGATTTGGCTTTAATAATAATAGTTCATTTAATTCAAACAACAATTTATATCAATGCGTAAAAGTATGTACAATAAAATGTTAGTAGCCCTACTTAAAAATTATGTTAGTGAAATGATTTTTTCTTTTGAGTTAACCACGTGTAGTTGACTCAAAAAATGCACAAATGGACAATCAGGTTGAGGTATTCCACGAAGCACACCCAAACAAAGCACACCCAGAAGAAGCACACCCAAAGTATTCCACTTAGCACACCCGTAGGTGGGCTTCAAATAAAAAATTAAAAGAATTAATTTCCTATTCCACGAAGCACACCTACGATTATCACTCGCATAGTGCGGAGACTAAGAAATAAAAATGTCGATAGAAGATAATATTTATTATTTATAAGACTAACTTAAATTTCTAACATCATTCATTTTCATTATAATAATGTGACACAATATTTGTCATTTTTCTAATCTTACTATTTAAAATCATAGATTGTTTCATAATTATCTTTCCAAAAAGATATTATTTTTAACTATTTTTCTATTATTTTCCTTTTTTGTTCTCTTAATAAAATCACAGATCACAGATCTATGTTAATGTTTTCTTTTAACTTATTAAAAATACTCTTGTTTTATGTAAAATCACAGACTGTATCACACTCACTGAATCTCAAATCCAAATATTACAGATTTTAAATAATCTTGAAGAAATGGGCAAATTAGTTTCTCAACTTATCAATTAAATAAATTAATATTAACTATATTATACAAACACTAAAAAAAAAAACAATAACTAAACCTAACAAAAAATATTTACAAAGCATCAAAAAATTCCTCTGCATCGCTGCCAGCTGGTAAAGTGCCCAAAAGACTGGCTGCATTGCCACGTTGAATGGCAATGCTTAGCCTCTGGCCAAAGTAGAGGCCAGCCCTTGGGTCACGGGAAGCGTCAACCAAACGTTTGGAGATGTCTTTAAACAGAAGACGAGCACTCGGACCCCACGGCCCAAGAGTTTCAACCCCAAACGGCTCGAAAGTATAACTACTAACAAGGTTACTATATTTACGCCGCTTGAGGTTCTCAGCAGCCGCAGCAGCAGCACCAGCACAGGATGTAGACCCAGGAAGATGGGATGGCGCAAGAGTATCGACACAAGTAGCATCCCATACTAAAGGCCTACCCATCTTCCAAGGGAATAAAGACATACCGTCCGGTCTTTTGCCATCGTCGCGTGCCAAGCCATTGGGTTCTAAAACAGCTGGAACGCCGACGGAAACAAGAGCACGTCGGATGATGTCATTAATGTGTGCATGCCGTGCTATGCGACCCGCACTACGACTGCAAGATAGACCGTGATGCCCGAGGCTGTTGACAACTTCCCCACAGTGACAGCGATGAGGAGAAACACATGGAGCTCCTAGACGAAGGGAAGCAGCGAGGCGGAAAGTAGTGTCATCGAAAACCGTACCTATGTTCGACGACGGTAGTGCAAGAAGCCATAGTCCCGACTCCCATTCACCCACAGCGAGCAGGCGCGCACGCTCAGCAGCAGTGGCAGATGAGTCAATTAGGTACTTCTGCACCGCTCTGCTGAGCGGCTCATCCCACCGACTCTGGGAAAATGGGTTCTCGGGAAGATCTGAATTCGGGCAAGCGATTTTCCAGGCATCCATAGCCTCGGCGAAGTACGGCACATTGAAATCAACCAGTGTGGTAGCTAAGATATTCCTGATTAATTTCTCAGTGCCGCAGACCGAGGATATAAATGCCGGTAAACAAATACTAGAAATTTTGCGGACGCCGAGGCCTCCCATTCGAATAGGAAGACTAGCTTGCGCCCAAGCTCTATCGTCCAAGGCCACATTTAAAATTGAGGTTAAAGTATTCCTGATAATTTGGTCTATTTTGTCCAGAAGGTTGGTGTGCTTCCATAAATGGGAAGCACGAAGGAAGTATGTTAATTTAGGGCCAAAACAAATTAATATTAGGTCTTTAGTGTCTTTACCTATGAAATTGCCGTTCTGCAGTACTGGCCATTTCAAATCAAAATAATTTTTGTTTGGCTAAGAATTCTAATTTCAAATTAATTCTATTTTAAAAACATGTTTTTTTTTCCAAAAGTAGTCATTTGTTTATTGATTAGTGTTACATTTTCATCGCATTTCAATCTTTTTCGTCATCATGAATTCGTTAAAAATTCGAGTAATTATGGAATATTAGTACCGTCGTGGCAGCAACGCGGCACAAGCGGCACGCAACATCAACGACGTTTACGGAGCTAACACTACAAACCAACGCACCACCTTTTATTGGTTTGCTCGCTTCCGTTCTGGAAATTTCGACCTGAAAAATGAACCTCGCGGTCGTCCGAAGACTTTGGTGGACAACGACGAATTAAAGGCGATTGTGGAAGCTGATGATACACAATCTACGGCTGAATTAGCAGCAGTTTACGACGTTAGCGTCAAAACAATATTGGTCCATTTGCGTCAAATTGGCAAGGTAAAAAAGCTTGACCCCCCGAACTCAATGATCGCCAGCGCGAAGTACGCGTCGAGACGTGCCTTGCACTGCTCAACAGACACACAAAGCTCAGCAAGTTGGTTGGATCCTGGTTCAGCACCTAAACAATGCCCTAAACGAAAACTTACCCCTAGAAAAGTGATGGTCACTGTTTGGTGGTCTAGCGCCGGTGTGATTCATCACAGCTTCTTACCAAACGGGGTGAGCATTACTGCAGATGTGGACTGTGAAGAACTGAACACAATGATGGAGAAGCTGGCACATCTCCAACCAGCATTAGTCAATCGCTCGTCTCCACTGCTCCTGCACGACAACGCGCGACCTCATACTGCACAGCTGACGGTCTCCAAGTCCCAAAAACTGGGGTTGGAAGCTCTCCGTCATCCGCCCTACTCACCAGACCTTGCGCCTACAGACAGTAGTCTGTAACTTGTCTCTTTGTAAAAGTAGTAACTTTTTCCAGAATTGGATAACTTCTTGGCGGGAAAACATTCAATACCTGAGAGGCAGTACAAAATGCCTTTGAAGAATTTGTTGCCTCCCGTCCAGCTGATTTTTTTAAGAAGGGCATCAATAAACTGCCACTGCGTTGGCAAATATGCATTGATTGCATGGGTGATTACTTCGATTAATACAAATAAAAAATACATGAAAAAAATCGTTTAATTTTTTTTATACAAAACGGCAATTTCATAGGTAAAGACCTATTATTAGTAATGTGATCATTACTATAATGAAACTGAAAGATGTTAGTAAGTTAGTCTTTTAAGTAATAAATATTTTCTTCTAGATAGATATTTTTATTTCTTAGTCTCCGCACTATGCGAGTGATAACCGTAGGTGTGCTTCGTGGAATAGGAAATTAATTCTTTTGATTTTTTTTTTTAAGCCCACCTACGGGTGTGCTAAGTGGAATACTTTGGGTGTGCTTCTTCTGGGTGTGCTTTGTTTGGGTGTGCTTCGTGGAATACCTCATCAGGTTTACCAGCAATGACACGCAGGAGACTGTTAGAGCTGGCACGCGTTGCGTCTGATCGCAACGAAGCCGTATGCGCGTCAGCAAACATACCTGACGCGCTACAGAAGCGTGACAGCCTCAACAGCATCCTGAAATCCTTTGCAGGTTCAGTACCTACGGTTTCCTCACAATGTTTTGCCTTGGCCGTTTTTGAATCAAGTGATAGTTATCAAACACATGAAGCGGAAAAGTCAGAAGAGGTTATGATTTGACAGTCCACTGCTCACACCTCTAGGCTATCAAAGAAAGAAAGAAAGAAAGAATACATTTCATTTGGACGCACAGAACATAAAACAAAAGAACAGCAATACAGATAATAACAAAAAAAAAACAAGAAAAGATTAAAAATCTAAAGACAAAAATAAAAAGACCTGTGCGAGACCAAAAAGGCGCCTATCTCAGCATTAGCAGCGACATTTCACTGTTCGTGTCATCAGGGTGCAAAGAAATTGCGGTCGATCGACCGTCGCAGCGTCACCTCAAATTATGTCGCTTCATTTATTTACTAAAGCTCTAACCACAAGTAAACATGATCGTACAAAAGAAGACTTAATACCTTAGTCATGTTTAAAGTATAATCCTGCCTTTTCAAATTGGGCGACTGTCAATCAATCTATCAGCTTTGCCTTTCCTTTTTTCCTTTGTTGTATTATTGTTTTCAAGTACAGACGCCAGCACATCAAAACACTCCAATGTGTCTTTTCCCAATTGAATATGAACCTTATCCTGTTTGATATAAAGTTGAAAAACGATCAAAGAAATTTGACATATTGGGGTAACTTGATGTGCTGGCGTCTGTACATCTATATTTTATTTGATATTTTTTTTTTATCATAATAAAACTGGAGAGTTTGTTTGAACGCGATAATATCTGGGACTGCCTGCTGAATTTTCAAAAAAACTTTTTTTTTGAGCCTCATCTGTTCTGGGCCTCATCAGAAGACTTTAAAGTCACTCAAGGTCAGTGGAGAGAGCAATGCTCAGAGTTACCTTGCGTGATCGGATCAGAAATTACGATATCCGAATGTCGATGTCTGCAGGGCACATTGCTCGCACTACAGATGGTCGTTGGGGCCGCAAAGTTCTGGAACGGCGACCTCGTACCGAAAGACGCAGCCTCACTAGACCTCCCACAAGGTGGACAATGAGATGATGGACACTTGGGGAAGCCAATGTCCAGCTTGGACGTTTTTCGGCTGAAATTGATATTAGACATGATAGACATTTGAGAAATATTTGGGTATTTTCAAGTAGACTGGTAGGAATGCCTTAGACATTAAGTCCGTCTTTGTGTTTTTACTTCTGCATAATCTATCTATCTATATGTATATATAAAAATGTTATGTTGGTTTGTGTACGCTTCAAAAACTCAAAAAGTTCTGCACCGATCGAGCTGAAATTTTAGGATGATATATAATTCGCATCAAGGATTGTTTTTATATATTTTTTTTCTTTTTTTTTAACCATTTAATAACAATGTGCCACAGCGAAACGTGGCAGGGTGCAGCTAGTATTTTTATAAATAAATAAGGAGTGTTGAATCAGGCGTCCTTTGTTTGTCATTAGAGTCATGTTCGACGCCATTGCCGACTTTTGCCGCTCCAATTAAAGATTATGTAGATACGGCATTACATTATACATTCGTGCGTAACCGTGCAAATTAACCTCTGACCCGTCTTAACGAAGGGAAAGCAGAGCAAAGTAAATTAAACTTTTTCCTTGTTGCCTTACTAAAACAGCTAATTTTTAGGTGGAAGAAGGTAGATTTAGTATGTAAGAATTGTAGCAGGTGGCACTCCGTAGTTACTCCCATAGATTGAAGCCGTGAGTTTATAGGTGTGGATTGGAAACACACTGGTGTCCAGTGCTCCGGTGTTTGGTGCGGTTTTGATTGTGGTGTGGAAATCCTTACCTATTTATTGAAATATGTGCAGCCCAGAAAACTCCACTACGTGCTTAATATTTGAATCAACTGTGTTCTATAAAAATGTCTAAGTAAATTATTGAAAAATGGCTTTTTGGTGTTGTTTCCGGAATTTTGTAATAAAATACAGGAAAAAATTAAATGTACTAATACACTAACCAAAATTTTAAAAATCGTTTCACTGGCTGTAATTTGAGAAATAATATATTATAATTTGATTCAGAACACTTATACAACGTGTTTTTTTTATATCCCATAACTCTAGGGTATGGTTGAGACCATATATCAAAGAATCAACTGGCATATGAATTATGTTTCAATCATCCTTTTTTTTTTTACTATCATAGAAAATAATTTGACAAAGTCACGATGATTAATGTAAAACACCCTTACGTGAAAGAAAAGTGACGTTAGAAAGAAGATTCGTCGTACTGGTGACAATTTTTGAACTAATTAGGTAATAAAAATAATATTAATAATACTTAATAATAATATTCCACGACTATTCACACAACGCCATCTAGTCCCAAGCTAAGCAGAGCTTGTGTTACGGGTACTATAATAAACAACTGATAATTTAATTATGATTGATGACATCTCCGAAACTATGCATTTTTGGACCATCTATTCTAGGAGTTTTAGTATTATTTTTACCTACAGAATATAACCCTAGAGTTATGGGATATAAAAAAAACACCTTGTATAATGTGTTATGTATAGAATACTTCACAACACCTTAAAAAAATGTTCTTCCTTTAAGTCGGGTTTTATATTTTATCCTCTTTGAAATCAAATGTACATAATTTCGCAAAAAAAAAAAAAGTGTCAAATTCGCCCTTAATTGTTAAGGCTAACATTCTTGAATTTTAAGGGGTCCGTAGTCAACAAGGAACAGTAATAGTTTCGTAATGTCCGCCCGTCCGTCCTGCTTTCCGTCTGTCCGTAGCTTAGCTCAGAGACTCTCAGTAATTACTAGAAAGCTATAATTTGGCATGGATATGCAAGTAAAAATTTTGTACAAAACCGTAAAATTACTTATAGGTACTTATTTTTCAGTTGTGTAAATCAGGTAGTATTGTGACATGCAACTACGGAAAATTTAATTGCGCGTGGCCCAACACGTAGGTACTTGACCGGTTGTCTGAAATTAAAAAAATACCAGAGCTTCGTTCCTTTTCTATAAACGAAAAGGTAGGCCAAACTTCTTACTTATTGATAAATTGTTCAAACTTTTCACATTACAAACACCTTACAATTCAGACAAAACGCTGCCAGAATCCCTTGGTAAATGAAAATTTGTGAAATTTTATACCTTCCTCGTTCCGTTGGCGGATAAAGTGGCTAATTAAAATATTTATGGCAATTACCTGTTTATGAGTTTTGTTCTTATCAATATAAATATAAATGAGCTGTCCTGTATCACCGTATTCAAGTATGTAGGTGGGTACATAGATTAGGTACACACTTTATTACATTTTTCGCAATGGCGAATTGGCGACTAGACATACTGTGTTATTTCCTTCGTAGACCATCAATTAGAGTATATTGCTACTTCATGCGATCTTACATACTATTACGTATTTCCATTTATCATGATTTTTGGGAACTTTTGCTTAAACCTTTTTTTTCGCAGAGGTAGATAACGTAAAAAAGTTTTACTATATTATTTTGCTTATAATTTGTGATTGATTAGGTTGTGGACAGACGATTTCATTGGAAAACGTACAAGCTGTTGAAGTTTTTTTTTGAGCAAATATAGCCGGTCAACCAAACTGACGCCAAAAGGAACTACGGCGCTATTTAAAAAAAAATATGAAAATTAAAGTGGTGCTCTATCATAATTTTTATTTATCACGATATAAATACTAGTTTGGATTAGATTTTAGCAAAATGACACTCCATTAGCTTAGGTACCTATCCAATTTCGAAAATACGCTATATCCAAAAAAATCACTCGCATATACTGGCGTAGTGTTTAATTAATGAACTTGGCTGAAAATTGTGAAAAACAAGATTGTTTGTTCTTGATTTATCACATGCGCTAAATATTTTAAAACCATTTTTTACAAAACTTAGAAGTTACGAATAAATAAAAATTACGAATAATTTTATCGCAACTACTTATAGCTAAAATGATAACAAAAAACTGAATAATTAACTTTGACTTTTCTAATCGTCTCACCTGGGTGGTGAAAAGTGGCTACTACGTAAAGCAATAAAATAATGTAACTCATGAAATGTCTAAATTAGCGAAACATTTAAATACTTACCAATAAAATTTATCTCGTGAAAATCAGCATGAAAAGTTTAAAAACTCGCACAACTAGTCCAACAAATTGTTCACAAAACACTACTCACTATTATCAACTTAAATTTTATTGGAAAAATAATATATTCAAAGAAAAAATCTAAAGTTTGAAAGATGTGAAAGTGATAATATATCGATGTATTCAGTGCACGAGACAAGGGCGTCTCACTCGGTCGCGAATACGAACTCGACTGAAAACGGTCCAAGCGCCAGAGCCCCACGGAGCACGGCATAGGACACACTGATTACGTGCAACTACACTAGCACAGTCACCCTGGCAATGACCATACACGTCATTTAACCCGAATCTAGTCAATACTCACGTTTATTTACTTATTGGTAAATTCCCGTGTTAACATAAGATATCATCCTGTTTAGTCTCGCGTGCGCACTAATTGTTCAATTACTTTTATTTTCGAACTCGTTTTTGTTTCCTCTGATCTAGTAATGGAGAACAGAAGAATCAATCGCTCATCGCCTCGCTATTCTGAGAACACCCTGTGTGAAATACATTTTTGCGCAGCCGAAAACAAATTAGCGCTTATACAAGTTTCCTTACACACTTAGATTCTAATAAGTTGTGCCTCATAGTCTATTTACCCACCAATATAGTATGACAAATTGCACTTATTTTACATGTGTTTATTTATTATCATAAATTATTTGCAAATAGCCGATAAAACTAAATGAAGTTGATTCTGCCATTCCGTCTTCTCGCATAATCGCAAACATTCTAGCATTATCGTCTTCCATTCAAACATTATTTAGACATAACCAACACCCAATAATTGCTAACTTATATAAACTATTGGTATTTATTTATATTACTGTAGTCAAGTCATTACACAATAGTTCGTACCTGTACGAAGGTACTTTTTCTCTTCCAGACACTAGATACTATTTTAAGCAATTTATTTTCAGAATCCAGACCGTCGCCCAATAAATCGTAGTTCTTTCTGATGTTGATGGTTTGTCGAATTCATTCTATCACCACAATGAACATTAGGTAGGTATATCTCGCACATAATTTCACTGACTATTCTGCAAATATGCTAGATTGTAGATATTTATTTACTTATACATATGAACTAGCGACTTGTTTACAATTTTCTGATAAATTGAAACATTTACAAGAAGGTTCTGTGTAAATAAATCACTTACAGGCGTGCACATCATTTAGAGAGAAGTGTGCGGAGTACTAACAGTGATTGTTATTTAGTTTAGTTAAGTGACAGGTTGCTTTAGTTATGACATACGGTATAGCTTTTTCTCAAAAATTCAACTCTGCAGAAATACATTTAATACTAACGTAGAATTAGATAAGTAACTGAAAATTGCCGAAGTTAAAATTAATTGTCTGCAAATTAATTCAAACTTTTTGCTGGCTAGTATTTGAGTAGGGTGTAGACAAGAGAATCGTCGACGGCCGCCGCTTATTATTAACAAAGCTTAACTTAATTAAAGTTACTTTTAGTCGTTCACATACTTACACCTTTTTCCTATGGGGGTAAGCTGAAAGTACAGATCTGCTACGATCCTTACATACAAGGAGTATTTAAAGACCGTTGTTTATGGCAACACAAAATTATTATGGTTTTTAGTTTTTGGTAAAGATTGTCTAAGTTTTCTCTCTCTTCCGATCGCCATTCTAAAGTGCGTGTGTCACAGTGTGCAATAAAGTGTTTATTATTTATACAAGTCGTTTGAATCAAGGTGAACCGTCCACATTGGTCCTTCGAGCCGGATATTTAGTTCTCTAGAGCGAGAGCACGCTTATCCAAATATACCAAAAAATCCTCAACCGTAGAGTCCTGCTCTTTGTCTCGCTCCAGTTGGTAGGACCGGGAGCTGTAGAGGTCCAACTTACGCACCAAGATGCCCAGTAGAATAGGGTTCCAAGCCGCCACCGCTGCCTTCAGGTTGCGCAGAGCACTTAGTGTCTGTCTCACTACGGAAACAAAATTCCTAATCTCATTAGCATTAGGGAACTTGGTAAGCTTGTCCAAGTCTAAGAGAGTATTTACAACCGTAGCAGAGTTCTTGTCTTACGTTGGCCGTCAAACATCTCCCGGTCGATTCACTAAAAGTCACGCCGTGAAAACTTTAGTGAAGTGAACTGTCAATGCCTAGCATTAGTATGGAATGAGAGCTCAATTCGCCCTCACTACGCCTACATTTTCACGCGGTGTTTTGACCAGAATCGCACTGCTGGTCATACACGGAAATCGTCCAAACATATTCTTTTGAATTCTTGTTTCTAAAACTTCTCTATTTATTTACAACAACAACGTTGTCATATCACATTATTCCTCTAATCTATCATTCATCTTTTCTTGTGGTTATAATTGACTAACCCAGTGTCACGGTTTATGCCGCTCATGTATAGGCTTTTAACCTTGGCTTCTCACATGGTGTTTAGAAATATCTTTCAGGCAACGGTTTCCTCTTGATATTTTTCTATACCATTTTTTAAGCAAGTGATAAGTGAATTTAATAATAATACATTTATTTAATTAAAAAAGGAGATTGTAGGACATAAGACATACACAAAGTTATACATAAATATGATGTATGAACAATGTAAGTCACAATCTGGTACCTACGTATCCGAAAAGTCCAGAGGTTATAAAATAAATAAAATAAAATACACCATTTAAAATTTTATATTTAATTTCTGCTATGAACACAAATAATTAAAAATCAAATGTACTTAATTGAAAATTAAAGAGCCCCATATTAAAACCGTGATCGGTATTTTTGGATTGACATAATAGGGATTCAGACTAGCACTTGGCTGGTTTTCCTGATTAGAGACAAGTTTTTTTTGCCACACTTAACATTCAGTAATTCGTCAGTTCATTTAGTCGCTTATTCATACTGAAGTATAAAATTATCTGAAATTGTGTCTACATAAATAAGGACAAAGTAGGCACTCTTCTCTCAATTTGTCGTGTTGAGACGAGCTGCTATAGATATAAAAAATACTCAAACCCGTGCTAAAAAGATTAGGTGCCTACTCCGAAAACTTACAAACAGTCGGTCGATTCCGTATAAATAAATCTGTGAAACTTGTATGACATGAGCTGTCAGTGTTACAACATCTCGTGGTCGTCTGCCTAGCCGTTTCCCAATGATTTTAGGATCAGCTTCCAGTCTAACCGAATGCGGCTGAGTACCATTAATGTTTTACAGAAACGACTGAGTATCTGACCCTCACAACTGAGTGACTGGGAAACACGCTACCCCTTTGTTAAACTGTCTGTCAGACTTTTATGAGTTTTGAGTTTTTGACTAGTCAGTGTTACAGCATTAGGTTTATAATGGCTGGCTTAAAATCATTTTCATTTTGAAGCGTCTATTTATAATGTCAAAATAACAGCTTTTTAGTAAATTCCCATAAAATAGGGTACAGTAGTCAAACCAAAAAACCTTTCATTTTAATTGAGATATAAATCTATATATATAAAAGAAAGTCGTGTTAGTTACACCACTTATAACTCAAGAACGGCTGGATCAATTTGAATGATTTTGGTCTTTTTGGATTTGTCTTTGTCCGGAATAGCATATAGCATAATAATTAATAAAAAACATGAAAAGTCCTCGAAAAAATAAATATCAAGAATATCGGTTGTCTCAAACATTTTTCAAACGCAGCGCCATCTTGGATGACATGACAGGAGTCAAACTTCCCAGTTCATTATCAGGTGACAATTTGAAATTGACAAGTCTTAAGCTAAACCCAAGAAGGTAAGGTTGTCAATTTATAATACGCACCTACGTTCTGAAATTTATTTTGTTACTAAACTAAGAGGTTTTATGTAGCATAAAAAAGTCTTATAAGTATTTCAAAAATAAATTTACGTAATTAACAATGACGACAGAGACGAACTTTAATAATTCTTTGCAATATATACATGTTGTATTTTTAATTCTATCGAACACAAAATGTTGAAATAAGATAACAAGTAATTTAAATCTGTATGTCTGTTTTTTTGAGCTAATGAGAGAGACCGATTTTGACGTAACTTTCACTGGCCTATAGCCCAAGTTGGAAAGTAACACAATAGCTCAGCCTTATTTAAGGGCTCCGCGAAAAATATAAACATAAAATCTCCAGCGAACATAGTCTCGGGTAACGGTTACTTACGAAATACAATTATTTCTCCTACCAATCTTACGGTTTACACTAATGGTTCAATGTACTGCAGTGCGATTCTGTAACTGTCACCACGTGAAAATGTCGGCGAAGTGAAGGAAAATTGAGCAGTCATTCAATAGTAAAGGCCTATTCAGACCTAAGCGGTATTCGCTACCGTCTGCGGCAGAGAAAACCCAGTGGGTATGCGGTAATATTACTGTTCAGACCTAAGCAGTATTCGCTACCGTCCCGGTACCGGTTCGAATAGGTCTTTATGCTAGGCATTGACAGTTTACTGCACTCAAGTTTTCAAGGGGTGGCTTTTACAGAATCGACCGACTGTTCATAAAATTACAAACATGTTTCGCGAAGAGACACTTCAGACAAGTACCTACCTATTACAGAATAACACAGCTGTAAGTAGGGTTGACTGTTCTTTGTCCAGCGCGTGATGGATCACAAGTAGACTTTGTTCCTAAACAGTTTTAAAAGAATGATGGATGGGATATACATAATTCTTGCAAACATAAACTCACGCCTTTTGCCCAGGGGGCTGGCAGAAACTACAGAAAGCTAAGTACTGCTGTGTTTATTTCACTGCATCTTCTTTTAAACCTCAACGTTGTATTATCGAATCATTCCTAAATGCTCGTACTTCGTAAGGAACGCATTTCCACATAATTAATCCACGTTTAGGCCTCTTTTGAGGCAATTTCCACATTTGAAAATTCGATGAATGTTGAGTAAATTTATCTTTGAAAATTAGGAGATTTTGAGCCATATTCCAAAACTCCAACACGGATATTGGTCAAAAAGAGGGTAAAATATTGGCAAAGGAATTTCTTGAATTTTTTTGTAGTTTCGTTTGTAAACCGATGCTGGCCCGACGCCAAATTTTAACGTCTAGATTTTGAGTGCGTGCGTTCACTTCGTGGTATTTTATTCGTGATCGTTATTTTTTTGAAAATTAAAATCTTATTTGGCACTTGTTACATAGAAAAACAGCGGCAATGCGATGACAACGATTCTTGAATTTATTTTATTTTATTTCCACCTTTTGTATTATGTTTAACTGTTTATAGTTAATTTTAGTTTAATTTTGTAGTTAGTTGCTAGTATTTTTTAATATAATAATAATAAAATAATAATAATACAGCCTGTTACTGTCCCACTGCAGGGCAAAGGCCTCTTCTCATACAGAGAAGGCTCGGCATTGATCACCAGGCTTACTCAAGGCGGATTTTTAATATACTTAAATAATCATTGAGTTCTTTTAAAAAAAATACATGGACAGCTCATTTAGATTCCTGTGAATTGTGTTAATTCGAGACTGCTGTACACTAGTATTTTACATTATGTCATCTATGTTTATCTGACCTCCACAACCCATTTACTGAATAACACGATATCCCGTGATAGGACTGGATATCAGACTACCAGTAGTTACTGCCAAAGAAAACGAAACCAGGTGCTTGACGTGCATTCTGAGGCACGGAGTGATCTTGCTACTCAATACTCAATATTTATTGCGTTCCACAATGTACAGACGCCAGCACATCAAGTTACCCCAATGTGTCAAATTTCTTTGATCGTTTTTCAACTTTATGTCAAACAGAATAAGGTTCATATTCAATTGGGAAAATTTGACACATTGGCGTAACTTGATGTGCTGGCGTCTGTACATTAATCATAATCATTTTCTAATTCAATGTAACGTGATAATACGCGACAATAATAAATACGGTGATAATATTACGTGCGGTCACACACATCCACAAACTGACCACGACAAGCGTCAACCACAAGCCACCTTCTTGATACATTACCTTACAAAACTATGTCCAACTGTGTTCACGTTTTAAACTAAGTTAAGAGTTCTTCAGGGTTGTATTGTACCTACAATGTGAAGTTCTTGAAGGGCCTAACATTGTTTTAGTTCGCTTGGCTCCAGCTAAAAATACTTGGTGAAAAGTCAAGAGTCGATCTGTCACCGAGGACGATGATAAGTAGCTGCAGCGATAGGGACAAGCGAAAGTTATAGGTAAGTTAAAAGTGGCAAGCGTTAGGGCACTCATTCGATATCGACAAACGTAATCGAAATGCTATAGCGACAGGGACAGGCAAGGCAAGACGCGACAAGAGAAAAACGACAGCGAGAACCAATAACAAAAGCGACAAATGAGCAAAAAAGACGAGCTAAAGCAACAAGCGCCAGCGAAGTGTGATAACGACAGCGACAAGCAACATCAATGAGCAACTTCAATAGGCGACACCGAAGTGTTTACCCCGAAAAATCATATGACCTATTTACCTACTTTACTCGCAACCACATTTAGGTAATTTTGTTAAAACAATATTAAACGGTATCGCGCTTATGATAACACAACACAGGTGAATCTGATTTACTTAAACACATTCCAAAATGTACAGTCACGTAATTTTGCCTATTCCGGAAATTTTGTAATTATTTGCGGTTGAGGCGTAACAATATAGGGAAACCACAAAAACAATAATATTATTAAGTTGAGAGAACATACTTACCTAATGTAGTTGTCTGTGTGTGACGTGTTGAAACAGGACATTACTCCCTATGAGTTAGGTAAACCAGCAGCGGTATATTTCTACATAATTAAATGTATGATGAAGTTCGATGTTTGGGTTCGAGTTTCTTACTTAATTACAGCGGAATTAAGACTCGTTCCTTGTTATAAATTTAACATTATTGTGTTTACCAAAATAGCTAAACGAAAAAATTTTTACCACCCAAAGATAACACCTATTCGGCGCAGCCGCAAGGCATATAATTCTTTATTTTGTTTATTTGTATTGATATTTTTTAGTATAATTCTTTTTGTACCTATTTTTATTTTTAACGTGTGCCTGTGTCGTGCTAAATAAATGCCTTTTCTTTCTTTCTTTCTTTTCTTTCTTTATAACATTTGCAAAACGCAATTAGCTATTTTTCAACTTCTTTATCAACTCAGCAATCAACATTAATCGAGTCTATATATTTCGCGTCGAGCTTGTCAAGACAAAGTATGGAGTTTCCCATTCGTCTCCACACAAAACTACATTCTGAAAGGGGCATCATTTTCCTTTTTTTTACTTTTAAGTAAGTATGACGATCAAAAGTGGTTTAACGGTCTAATTAAAATAAATGATTTGACTTTTAGATCATGAAACTCGCGATCAAAAACTATAGCTCATAGAAAAATAGTAAAAAGCTTGTGCAAACTACTTTAAGTAATGTCTTTAATCTTTGCGTCATAAACTAAAAGTGATATTACAGCAATAAACAGGTTATACCGGCAAAAACTGCTTCCGTGAAGGCCTCGAGCTAGACTTTATTGCTTGGTATAAAACGTAACTTTTCTCGATTAAAATTACCTGGAATTGGTAAAAAAATGCCCTTGTTTCAGCAGTTTTATGCATTTACGAGCATGAAAGTAACAAGTGACCATCTTGGCATCTCAATTAGAGTCCAACTGTACACTATACAGAGAAATACTTAGATCGATGTTTTGTTGTGATAATATTACTTTTATTTCTTACGAAACTTTCAGCTAGTAAAAACGTTAGTGAAGGAAGGCCAATCAAAAGTTTCCACTGATAACATAATTATGATAGTAAAGCAACAGACAGGAGATAGACGGGTAACGGAAATTAAAAGATAGATTCGAAAATAATGTGCTATTTGACTAAATTTTAATTTTTAGTCCCTCATCTAGATTACAAGAAAATATTCCACACGTATTTTATCTTTTTTTCACGTAAACAAAAAATAACGTCGATACATCGACACGATCAAAATGTCGCATGACGGCACTAGCCAGTACAGTTTATACTAATAATGACGATACAAGCCCCCTCTCTTCAACTTTAATGCGCTTAATCTAAGCAGTTTTCCATCAATTTGAAAAAGAAAAAAATACGTGTCGAATATTTTCTTGTAATCTAGATGAGGGACTTAAAACTAAAATTTGGTGAAATAGCTCATTTAGTGTTCTCACTAATATTCTTTTCCAGTTTAGCGACACATCGTCTGTCTAGCCTTTTCTCAGGTATCTTGGGGTCGGCTTCCAATTTAACTAGATGATGCTGAATACCACTGTTTTACATGGAGCGACTTCCTGTCTGACCTCCACACCCCAGTTACTGGGAAACAAGATACCCCTTGGGTAAACTGTTTGCCTTAGTTTCTGGCTTCTGACTACCCGTAACGACTGGCACGGAAGAGGAGGACATCCATCCAGGGATCAACCTCGTCAAGCGTTGCTTAACCTTCGATAGACCTATGCGGCTGTTATTAACTAGCCCCAAGCTCCTCCAGTTTAGCCACACACTGGTGATAAATAAATATGTCCGCCCCCCTGCCCTATAACGCCCTTTACACATTTTATTTGGCTGCCGCACATTGGCTGCTGCTGTTTATAGAAAGAAAGAAAAGCTTTTATTTAACTGCTTAATGCACAGGACCACGTTGCATGCTAGAGACGAGATTGAATAAAAGAAAAGAGTTCAATAAAAAACAATTGACTCAAACAGACGTAGTAGTAGATTCAGCAGCAGCGGGCAAAGATCGCATTGTAGAATACAAATAATATATATTCTACCCGAGCGAATGCGGGCAAAAGAACAATAGTCCCTTTGCATTCAAGTTCTGTCAAGATAACGTAGGTACTGTTACATTCCCACTACGTTCAAGCATTGTGACTTCCACTAAAATGCATTTCTTTCTTGCACTGAGAAGGTACAGAGTCAGACAACGGTATGAATAGCAAGATTTTTCAGTTACTCTTTATTTTTTTCTAACTCTGATATAGCTCGCACAACAAACAGTAGAACTCGGCATTTCTAGAATATTAAAACAAACTCGTAAGAGCAAGGTTTGCCTTTGTATGTTTATTTTTATGTCAAACAAGAGAGTAAACAAAGATTTTCTAACATTCGCTTCTGTGAAGGACTTGACATGAATGACCGTCGGACTTGAATTAACTTACGATACTTGGGCCAGCTTGCTTTAGTTAAATGTCTTATACGTCGAAATATGTATAACAACAAAAAATGTTTACCGACCCTATCGCTTTTTCTTGAATTACTTTTAGGGTTCCATAGCGAAATACCGAAAACGAAGCCCTTATTGTTTTTTCCTGTCCATGTAATCAAAGAAATTATTTTCCTTAATAAGCGTGTGAGGGAGAATTCATATTAAATAGACTATAATGTGTTCAAACGACATTTTATTTAAGTTTTTAGTTTAAAAAACGAAATAGATAACATAATTATATTATATCCTAGCTACGTAAAGCTATACAATCAATATATATTTAACAGTTATCATAAAATGGCGTCGAAAAATTCCGCCGCATGAACTGGTGAAGTTCCCGAAAGGTTGGCGGCAAAGCCACGTTGTATGGCTAAAACAAATCAAAATAAAGCTTGTGTCGCGAGAAGAGATAAAATAAACAGAAAAGTTTCAAAACGTTTGGCTAACGCTTGTGCTTGCTTGTGACGCTTGAGATGCTGTACCGGGTCTGCCTGTTTGTGTATGTGAGTTTAAATGTTTGTAAACGCAAATGTTCCTTACTTTGGGGTAATTTGTAAAAAAGAGAAGAGGAAGAGAGCCACCATTAACACACTGAAATATAATTGTTCTGAGAGTTTCTTATAAAAATAGTACTAAGAGATATAGGATACTTTCGATTACAACCGCAGCTTTCTTTAACACTTAGTGTATGGAATACAAACTTTATTTATGCATTTGATTAAAACAATAATACTCATGCGTAAATATTTACCCCGACAACGGAACCATTAACCTCGGGTGGCTCGACACGCACTTACCCGGTTTTTTATTTGCGCTAGAGCGGTTCTGGAGTAGGGTCCGATAATAGCTTGAGAGGAAACCTCTCTGAGTGGTGAGTGGAATCAGAACAAACGACGTAATGCACAGCTTAGTTAAAAGAATCCGGTTTTATATTGTGACGTCAACAACGTCAACTGTAAATTACAAATTTTGGCAACTAAAGTGGGCGAAAATGCTGAATTTAAGCCTTATAGACCGTTACGGGTAATTCTATCGTAATTATTTCACTTGGTACTAATTATATCTACGTTCACCCACCTAAAAATAGGTGAATGAGAGTCGGGTATTCCAATGATATTCAGCTACATTCGGTTAGACTGCAACCCGACCCCAACGTAGGGAAAAGGCTAGGCAGAAAATAAGTCGCCGACCTTCTCGATGTAACCTCTAAGTAGGTACAGAACAAGCTACCCTAAGAGCGCTAACACACGAGCGGTATATTGCCAGCGGCAGAGGTAACTGCAGCTGTCGACACAGCTCCGCGGCAGACGTCGTCTTCGTCAGCTCTCTCAGTTGAAATCAGTTGTGCTGCCTTATCGTTCGTGTGTAAGAATTCTAAGCCATCATATTTTTTATTATGTTTTAACTTTATTATAAAGAAAAAGGTGTATTAAGGTTAAGTAAGTTTTTTTATTAAAGGGAAGGTAATCCTTCATGTAACATAATTAACTACATGATGTCAATCTTCTTCTTCTTCTCAGCAAAAACACTAGGAAATGGCGAAGGGTGGGATTTTTGGGGGACTGTCTTATGTAATTTTGACGTTCAAAAAGTGCTGATCCTCAGTGTAATTTGAATAAATGACTTTGGATTTTGATTTTTGATCAATTATAATTGTAGCTTATAAAACCTACCGCGAAAGGTTCCTTGCAAAGGTTAAAAGACGGTTACAATAGCGAAAGGCGGAGGTGGTGGACGTCCAGTGGCAACCCTAAGAAAAATCGATTTAGAAATACATAACAAACCTCAAAGATCAATGTCATATACAATTTTAGACCCTAAAGCTGATACGGTTAAACCAACATTTACAAAGAGGAATATATGGCGTTGTATTGCCCGCAATTTACAAAGCGATTCTTCAGCTTAAATTCTACAATACAATTAAAGTACGTAACCAACACGATTGCGAGATTAATATATCGATGTTCCCGAACCGTATGGTAATACCGTGGCCACAATTTGTATCAACGCGGTGATAAACACACCTACGTCAGGTAGGTATGTGCTCATGTCATGTCGATTTAGGAGTATATAAGGAAGAAGGGCCATCATCACACATGCTGTTTCCTCTACCTACAGTTAGTAGGTACACCCACTAACTAGCAAACAGAAACTATAAATAAAACTAACTGCGGCACGAAAGCTGGGCCTCCTAAATAAGGTTAAGCGATACTTCAAAGCTGGCCAGCTTTTAGTTCTTCATAAAGTATAAGTCCGGTCCAGCATGGAGTATTGTTGTCACCTTTGGGATGGCTCAGCCAAATACCAACTAGCCACACTCGACTAAGTAGAGCGCAGAGCCAAGCGGCTCATTGCTGACGAAAAGCTGGTGGGTACCAAGCTTCATACCCTGGCCGCAAAGTTGCATGTCTGTCGGTCTTTAACAGACTGTATTTCGGTGAGTGTGTTCTAGAGCTCCACAAGCTCATTCCACCATCTCCTTTCTTCCATCGGGAATCCAGACGTACTGCAGGTTATCACCCATTCCTTGTAGTTATTCCACACATTTGCACAAAGCGCTTTGCCTGTTCCTTCATTATGCGCACAGCCAAGGAGTGGATTCCATGCCTGCATCAGTGTTCCCGAGTTCATATGACCCCAATCTGTTTAAGTCGCGAGTTAATAGGCTTCTTTTGGGTAAGCTCGTGCCATCGTCGACGTCATCTCTGACCGCAGGACAAGATTGAGGTCAAGAGTAGACCCATTTGTATAAGGTGACTGGTAATTAGTGACCGATACTTAAACACGTGATTGTACTCATGAATACGAATAACTTTCCCAAAGAAACTTATTTTATACTCATTAACTTTCAATTAATTCAATTACGACAGAACTGCACTACCGGAGCAGATTTACCCCTATCAGCTGATAGATCACAGATGCGTGCGCGGTAATTTCAAACAGCGTTTTTATTATTTCATTGTGTTATAGGTTATTGTGTATAAAAAAAAGTTTCTTTGGGAAAGTTGATTGAAGTCATTAATACAATCACGTGTTTAAGTATCGTTCACAAATTACCAGTCACCCTATATATAAAAAAAAAACTAATAAATAACTGCCTAGAAGTTCTATTTTAGATTACCGAATCCAAAGTCGTTTTTCATGATTTTTTATCCACAAAACAGCTAGAGAGATTAAAAAGTGTAGAGTTTATTCAATCAATAATTGCTTACTTTGACTGACCTCTTGGTATATTAGTAGTGATCCTGCTATGCCGGAAGGTCGTGGGTTCGATTCCCACCTAGGCCAAATGTGTGAAATGCACGATTATTAATTGTTCTGTGTCTGGACGTAATTTATCTATAATATGTATGTATTTAGAAATATGTGTATGTTTATCAGTTGTTTATTACCCATAACACAAGCTGTCCTTAGCTTGGGACTAAATGGGGTTGTGTGAAATTGTGGAATTTATTTACTTCTTTTTTTCTTTTGTTGTTGTTATATTTCATGTGCGTGTCCTAGGTAAATACTTTTTTTCTTTCTTTCTTTCGTTCCATATTTTTAATCCTAAGAAATAAAGGACTGTCACAAGAAAAGATACATGCAGTTTATTGCTATTCCTCATTTGACACAAGACAGCTCACCTCGACCGGCGCACCGTTAACCAAACAACAACGCGTTCTTAGAATTTAACGTGAAGATTCTGACGTCACGGCTTCGTGTGGGTTTTCTAACAATGCAAGGCAGAGAAATATATTTTTTTCCGCAGAGCAATGGAATAGAGTAAAAGTAAAAATATAATTAAATAGCAAAACGTAACGTCACACCATTAACGGATCCAGTAAAACAATGCTTTCAAGTAACTGATTGGTCTGACTCGCTATTGCAGTGCGTCAGCGATGTTAACCGACGCACAAGCGGATGGCTTCAGGGTGAGGGACAGTTCCAACATCTATCTGAGGGTCATTGCTTGTAAATTGGATAGCCCTTTAAGGAGGAAGTGGAAACAAATCCATCTTAAACAATATAATAGTTTTACAACATGTATTAGAGTAAGTTTATACTAACATTTATCCTAAGTTTCTTTTTATGTATTTTTACTAACACAGAACACTAGTCTGAAAATGAAGATATATTATTTAATAATATTCCACGAAGAGTTAGGCAGAGGTGTAGTACACATTGCGCCAGTTATGTTTACATCCGTCACTTGATGTTACCCACTGTTAGTTTATACCAAAGACATTCAATACCTATAGACCGGACATCACAAACAAAATTTTCGTCCGAAAAAGTGTGTCCTGCCGGACACAAGTCTATGAGTTTTTTTTTTAGTACGCTCCGCTGCCGCTCCAATATTCATATATTATTCTAGATGGCGTTACTGAGACATGGGATCAAAGTTTTATTATGACATTTCCTTGACATGCCCGCTCTATAGTCTTTTAAATCTCTTTGGTTTATACAAACCACGAATATCTATCTACATTCGATTTAGACAGACTGTATAGGTATGGCCCGAAGTATGTGTGGATGATTTAATAATATTATTATTGCGAAAGCATAAGATTTACGCCTTCACAATGCTATTACTACTGACTTATATTATTTTGCGCTAGACGAGTAACGGTGTGTTGGTAGGTATATGATGAATTATGGTGATGGGTTTGCTTCCTCATAACGACCCATAATCTGAGTCTATACATTGCATGTTTTAATAGAAGCTATTAATATTACACTCATCATCAGCCTTGGCCTTTCCCGACTATGTTGGGGTCGGCTTCCAGTTGAACTGGATGCAGCTGCAATACCAGTGTTTTACATGAAGCGACTGGCTGTCTAACCTTAACAACTCAGTTACTGGGTAATACAATACCCCTTGGTTAAGCTAATTGTCAGACATTCGGGTTTCTGACTACCTGTATCGACTGTCAAAGAAAAGATCTTTGACAGACATTGACGGACAGCCGGGACCGTGAGGACAGAGGAGTCTTGATATGAATGATTGGTCACCCATCAAAGGACCAACCTCGTCAAGCGTAACTTGACCTTCCATCCCGTGTGAGGCTGTTATTATTTAGCAACAATATAATATTAGCTATTTATACAATCTACACATTCCTACTTTGATTGGAGAAACTATACTATACTATAATTATGTCCTGTATACCCATTTAGGTAGGCTAATATTGTGCCAACAGTATACAGGGTGTAACGGAAAGGGTATATACATACAAACAGGGTGAATAGTGTATTTAATAACGAGTCTTTCCTCAAAATTTCAGCTCCCAACTAATAACTTTGAAACTTCACGATATTATTTAATATCGACAGTTTATTAAATGCAAAATCATAACAAACGTGTCACCGCACTATGAGGGTCATAATCCTGTCCGGCAAGGTTCAAGTATATCTATCTCGGGTTCTGCGCGCCTAGTACAGACCTATCGGGCTCTGCCTAACCGACGAAGGCGCGACGGCGCGGGCGGGCTCAACTTTACAATTATGTATGTATATGTATAAAAACGTTGCCATGTCGTTTCTTATCACCAAGAGAATCCGTGCCCTTCGTATGTATATACCCTTTCCGTTACACCCTGTATAGGGTGACTGGTAATCAGTGACCGATAATGAAACTCGTGATTGTACTCATGGATAGGAATAACTTTCCCAAAGAAACTTTTTGTTGTACTCATTAGCTTTCAATTAATTCAATTACGTCAGTACTGCACAACGGGAGCGGTGGGGGTGGCGGAGGAGCGTGTGACGCTACTACTACTAGTAGATTTTGCCCTTCCCGAGGTCTGACTATCAGCTGGTAGATCGTGCCGATTCGTGCCTGCTGTGATCGATCAAAAACGCGCGCGCGGGAAGTTATAACAGCGTTTTTGTTAATTATTGCGTTATTAGTTGTTGTGTATAAAAAATAAAGTTTCTTTGGCAAAGTTGATTGAAAACATGAATACAATAACGTGTTTAAGTATCGGTCACAAATTACCAGTCACCCTATATATGTAACTATACCGACATGTCTACAACATAAAATCTACTGGCTAGAAAAGACAACTGTTTCTGTAAACTGAACACATACCTAATAAATCTAACTCGAATATCATCCATTACATAACCCTTTGATAGCGATGTTTGATGGACACTTTGTAAACGACTGGCAGCTATAAATATCTACATATATTCGTAAATATGTACCTACGTGTTATACCTACCCAACGTTTGATTTCTTCAGTTGAGTAAGCATACGATGAGCGCGTAATATACTCCACGTCATGATATAAGAACTTTTCTACACCTCCTTGATAGTATTTCCGTCATTTTTCGGTTAAGGACTGTTGGTTGCAATTAATAGTTCCATTGATGCCATTGATGGGTCTATTAGGATTCCCAAGTCTATCTGGCTCCATAAGTGGGTCCAACAGGATCGGATTCCGATATTTCCATTTAGATGGTGAAGTCAACTATCTAAATTTTTACAAGCACAGATTCGGAAAGCCTATTGGACCCATCAATGGCACCAACAGTCTTTAATCCATTATCCGGCTAATTACTTCCATGGGAGATGTAGGGATATGGTCACGCACATAAATACATACCTACATTATAACATGATATATGAATGTTCTTGATAAATCAAACGTTTATTTTAGACAGCTGAGTTTCCTCGCGGTGAGGGCGAGGAAACGTTGACGTATCTAAACGTCATAAACTCGAACGGCATACCAACTTTTCTAAACCTCCCTAATAGCAATTTACCGCCCTTTTTCTGCCAATAACTTGTATTGGTTGATATAGGTACGGTCACGCGCATAAATACATAATGTACCTGCCCTCACACTCAGTCAAATTAAATGTCGATGTTTCTCTAGCATCCTTAACCTTAAAATCGCTTGAATTGAAGGAAAGCTAGGTGTAATTATTGTTAATATTTTTCATCCTTGTATCTATGTAACTAAGGTCATGTTAAAATTACATACCTACTCATCAATTACATTAATAACAAAATGCTATAGAGCAGCACAGGTCCACTCGATTAGAATTAAAACCATGTTTTTTTTTAAATTGTAACAAAATCTCAATGACCTAATTATGTGTCTTCGAGCATTAATCGATCTATCGGACAATATAGGTCGTATTGTCAAATATTGACCGACCTTCTACGATGAGTGAGCGAGCCATATTGAAGGATACCAATTTTGGGGATTGTATGGTTTCTGCATATTGTGATGGGCATAGACGACATTTTGCCATTACCGTAATATCCTGGATGAGGCTAGCACAAGGACTTGGGAGCTTGGCACCAGCAAAGAGAGGCCTAAACCCAGCAGTGGGTGAAGTCTGGCTGTTGATGATGATAATAATTATTATTATTTATTACTCAGACAACAAAAGGTCCACTCTGATAAAAAACAATCATAAAAGTAACAACAAAGTGTTAGTAACAAATGTAACAATAAATAAACTATCAACTATATTAATGACGAAATTAAATATAGCCCACACAATAAAAGAATCATCATCCTTCAGTATTCGAGCAGATATACAGGAGCAACGATTTAAGACTGAGGAGTCCAGCCTGTCAGCAATTATGCCCAGTATGCTGTTGTAACTGGCCAACGCACCAAGGATGCACATCTTGATGATGATCATTATGGTTTCTGCTTAGGGTGGTCGCACACGGGCCACATGCGACAACAACAAACGCCGCCACCTGAGGATAGGAATGGCTACCACCGGCGGCGGCGTCAACTGTGTGCGACTCGTCCATACAAAATGTATGAAAACTACACAAAACTTGCGGTGTTTTGTGGCCCGTCAGCCATCCTTAATTATAGCTGAGCAGTGTTATCGATTTTTTCCAACTGAAATTTCTAAGCAGTAGCCCGAAGTTCCAATTCATGCCCGACTAATGTCAATCACGTTCACTACACGGGCTTAAACATAACTGGCGAAATGTGGGTGTACTATAGGTATAACCTACACTTACCTTTTTGCCTACCCCTTAGGGAAATTCAGTTACGTTTATAAATAGTTCCTGCTGAGCAATCGATCTAAAATAATCTGTTGGGGGGGTAACAGTTTCACGGGAAGGCACTGTTTACCTTGCTCTCGACCAGCGGTCGCGGCCGGCTAAAAGCCAAAGCCTTTAATGTCCAAACATGGACCCTCTATTTATGTTAAGCTTATCGGTAATTCACTAAGTAAGCTTCTAAAATAGTAAAGTACCTTATAGTTCTGGTAAGTACTCTAAACTCTGTATATATTTGGCCAGGTGTACGAAAACCATTATAGGAAAATAGAAAATACACATGTTCTGCAAAAACCCTGTCTGCATCAGTGTTCCTGAGTTCATATGACCCCAATCTGTTTAAATCGCGAGTTAATAGGCTTCTTTTGGGTAAGCTCGTTCCATCGTCGACCTCATCTCTGACCGCAGGACAAGATTGAGGTCAAGAGTAGACCCATTATAAATAATAAAAAAAAAACACCAAGTCATCATTGCCTAATTGCGCTCCTTGAGAATGAGCTCTAAGTTTGGATTATTGGAAATTGAGAGTAACAGTAAGAAGTTTCACGTTAACAAGTATTTGTGCAAATTAACGTGAAGGCCGACCTTTTCTGTGTCATGGAATATCCAAAGAACAACTTAATTATTAGTTAATATTTATAAACGATTTGTTCCCGATATACAAAATTTGATAATCCATTTATTCTAAATGTATAGATGAATAAACTTCGATCCGAAATCCGTTTCCAATTCGTTAGCCAACAAAATTCGCGGTAAGCAAAACCATCGGTCTAAGGAACAAAATATTTGTGTTTACCGCCTGATCAAATATTTGATCGATTCTGAGTCATTGTCTATGTTTCATTCATAGTTTATGACGCCACAATCATTATTGCCATAAGGAAAGTCAGAGCGCTAAACTATAGCGGAATAATAGCTACTCAATTTTTCAAATTTTGATGATAACCGTTGTTGTCTCTTCTAAATACAGCAGCGCGATTCTGTAAAAAGAATCCCGTGAAAACGTCAGTGAAGTGAAGGTGAATTGAGCTGTCATTCCATACTCGTGTTAGGCATAGACAGTTCACTTCACTCGATCGTAGACGGTTGAACGACCAAATTACTTTGTAGATTTGATAACAGATTGTCTCTAGTTTCCAAAAGGTCTTTACAGTAACAAGATATAGTAAGCTGATATATGGTTTGCTATTTACAAAAGAATTTTCTCGTCGCAAATTAGGAGAAAAAGTTTTGTGTTATACACGAAATCAAATGAAGAGACACTAAGGGATCAAAGAGCATGCTTGTTGGTCTAGTTTAGTATACCATTTTTATTATTTTTTGTTACAGGGTTGGGAATAGTCCTGGATGGCAGAGGGGTCTGTCAGAATCATGCTGATTAAAAGCCATTCCAGTGTTCCGTCTTACACCAGAGCCGGGGGTCGCAAGAAACTATGATCAACTCTCAACACGCTAAGAAGAATTAAAAAAATCTCGAGAATGTTTTTCTTCACCAATGTCATGAATGTCTTAGTTCTACCTAACTGCCGCATTCGGGTATAGCATCCCAACGGTGAAAGAATTTTTCAAATTGTTTCAGTAGTTTCGGAGCCTATTCAATGTAAAGAAACAAACAATCAAATCTTTCCTCTTCATAATATTAGTAGGTATAGACCAGGGGTCACAAATAGTTTAACTCAGGATCCGTTTTAAGAAAGGTTTAAAAAAATGAAATGACCACCGTGGTCCGTTCAACATTTTATAGATAAAATCCGTAATTACATTTGTTTAGTTGATACTAAACAAATGTAATTACGGAAATACAAAGGTATTGTTTTTTCAAATAATGAGAAAAAATATTTTTTTTGTTGCGGACTCTTTGTCTGAAGTTTGGAGTTAAATTGGTGCAAGCTTATAACATTAAATCCTCATCAGTAGGTCAGTCGAGATCGAAATTTATTCTTAGTGAAGTTCATTTTGGAAAATGCTGCTTCATAAATATACGTTAACCCAAGGAAAGTAAGAAGTTTCAAAGCTTTTTTTTGTAGTGTTGGATATTTTTGACCACACACAAATTGTCTCGTTCTCGCGATCCGCACAAAATGGGTCAGCGGTCCGGATGCGGACCGCGGTCCGCCATTTGGCGACCCCTGGTATAGACTAATGCTAGGCATTGACAGTTCATTTCACTCAAATTTTCACTTGGTGACGTTTACTAAATCGACTGGCAGCTTGGCCTTTCGGCTACCGGCTAGTCGGCCAAACTCAACGTCAAGTCGACCCATCTCTACGATAAAGTGTAATAGTTAAGTATTTCGTCTTTTGTCTACACTGCACAAGAGAACACGGTCGGCAAACTTTCTACATTTCCGTTTTGTACGTGTAGAATGTGTAGATGGATTGCGTCCTTCCCAGTAGGTATATCCAGTTTCAGTTTCACCATTTTGTAATTACTTAAACTAAACTCTGCAGTTCGAGTTGAGTTTAGCAAAGTTTAACTTAGTATTTTGAATTAACTGGCAGGTTAGGTGTTTGTTTTTAAAATAGATTATAGTATGTAACTGTTTATGGTATTTAGAAACTGATTGCATTTGTAACAGTTATTATAGGTATGCTAATCAGTCCAGATGCCAAACAGTCCAGCAGAAAATTAGTCCAGTTGCAAATCTGTCCAGTTGCAATTCTGTCCTGTTGCTACGGATGGGATTTATTTTACCCACATCATATTACTTAGGATATACAATTTTCTGAATCAAACACCACATGCATAACTTTATTACTTAGGTTCTGTCAACAAAGATAAAAATGCTGTGTTAAAGTATGTATTTGCACACTATTGTTTCATTTCTATTGTGAGATAGAAGACTTTTGCGCCATCATAACAGGACGCGAACAACTAACGTACTCATTATTAAACAACGGCTTAAATATTATAAACTAGTGCTTGACTGCAATCCCACCTGATGGCAAGCAAGCAGTGATAGAATCAATGATGGTGAAGCGCACTAGTTTATTAAAAGTCTATTCAAGAAGACACCTAAATTATGATCGGATGAGAAGACTGCAGCAGGCAAGTTGTTTCAGTTCTTTGATGTACATACGTGGTATAAACGACGAGAAAAAGAAAGAAGAAGGCTGAAGTTAGTTAAACAGTTAAACAAATTACCTCAACACTTGCGGACTTCCACAAACCGCTGCAGCGCTAAGACCTACACAACCGGTTGATTAAGTAAAAGTCACCACGGGAAAACTTGATTTAAGTGAACTGTCAATAGCGTTAGTACGCAATGGCAGCGCAATCCGCCATCAAATCATCTACATTTTCACGTGGTATTTTTACAGAATAAAAGCCGCTATAGCTAGAAGTACGTCCTGCCTTCTAATCAATAAGTCTATTTATAGCAACTCGTGTAATCTACATATTACAGGAAAATCTGCCTGAGATAGTGATCCAGAGTGAGCGATTGTGCCTCGCACGTGACTCGAATATAGAACACAGTTTTTCAATTCCACGTGATTACCTAATAGAACTGTTTCATTGGATTTTCTTCTTTGATTTGACAGGTCCTGTGGGCTTAGCATGAACGCGCGAAGCAAACGTAACGTTGTGGCGAATTATTATAAATTTTCGAATTATTTAAAATTCTACACCTAACTATTATTGACGAAAAATTGCTCTACATGGCTTGGTGATTCCAAAAGTTGTGTTGCTACGTTGCACGACAATGAGAAATAAAAGTAAAAACCAACTTAGGTACATACTTACTTAACTTAAGCTTAATTAATCTCTATCTAAACTTCCAAAGGAAAAGCCTACCCTTGGGTTAACGTTAGCGTCATGGTCTCGTCTCTTACGTAGGTATCATTTTATTAAAATCTATTGAAACATTCACTAAAAGTAATTATGCTGTAAGACAACTATATTTTCTATAAATCGTTCGTTTAATTCGCGCGTTCGTGCTAGAACCATGGCCTCTGGCCACTGAACCTGTTGTTCCAGATAGTAACAGGATATAGAATATAATAGAATACTCTTTTATGTAGGTACACCGTAAAAAAAAATACAAATTATCACTTTAAGGGCTACATAGGGCGGCCTTATCGCTAAAAGTGATCTCTCCAGACAACACTGTGCAGTATTAGCACAGTATAAGGTTTTTAGACTGTGGTACTAGACAGTATTTTTCTTTAGTTCTAATAGGAACTCAGTAATACAATAAAATAGCTTTTTAATTTTTTATACAGTTTTCAAAACTCTGTTATTATTTTAAGTTTATTATTTTTCGCCCAGTATTTAAATTGAGTTCGTTCTCTTTTAGATGTTAGCGGAGTTAGTTAACGCTTGAGCGAATAATTTAATTATCAATATGCTCCGTTGTTAGGGGCCTGGATTTTATAAAAAAAGCATAGTTTTCTTTCAGGCCATTTGTTTGTTTCCAGTGGCGTGCGGCCAACGAGATTTAAGATACTATAGAGAAGACTTGCGAAGAATTGACATAGAAAACCTGTGATCCCATGTCTCAGTAACCCCATCTAGCCTAATATAGCAATCTTGGAGCGGCAGCGAGGCGTACCAAACTAGACTAAAAGACTTGTCTCCGCAGGCACAAGTATCGGATGAAATTTCTGGTCATAATGTCCCATCTTTTATATTGTATATATAAAGAGTCTACTCTTGACCTCTATATAGTAAGTATTTAATGCGGTCTTTGCGTGCGGCTTACTGTACCTAAACCGTTTTGACTTGCAGTTTAACCGAATTCCGAACAAACTACAAACTACTTCAACACAGAAAATTCCTCCAAAAATAACCACTTCTATACAGGATGGAACAGACATAATTCTGTACTATAGTTGCAAATATACCTACAATTTAAAACTAAAATCTGTAGATTAAACCAAGTTTCAATAAGGCCCGTTGATTTGAAATTGTCTATCGATATCATGAATGAATCAACCATTCGTATCCCTCTCTATTTTTCATCATGGTTGCGCTTTGAGGAATAAACATATCATATTTTTAATTAGAATTAGGTACTGAGCGCAACTAATGGTTGCGTTTTAAGGAATAATTTTGTTGCGCTTAGATGGTTGCGCTTAGAAATGATTGCGCTTTGAGATTTGACCCCAGATTATGATTTAAAAAAGTTATTAGATTTGAATTTTTTTTTAATTTATTTTTTTTAATTTTTACTTTCTTTTTATCTGATGTTTCTTTTTACTTTATTCATGTTCTGAACTAGTACCTACTGTGAGGTTGTAGGACAATATCTTTTCCACACAGTATATAAGGATTTTGATGATAATAGAACTAATCACCACCTATATCTATTGGAACATAGATTCTAGAGCGACATCTCTTAGACGGAGGACGCTCAGCCCACAATAGAATTATCCCAGGATTGCTAGGAACTCGTTATCACAATTACTGCCGCTGAGCGTAACATGTCTTAAATTAGACTCCCTTGTTGCGTGGTGCTGTGTTGAGTAACAGCATTATGTGGTATTAGTTAAGGGTGAGTTACTCTAAAGTACGGGAAAGCTGGTTGCGGAAGTACCTTCTTTAAAAAAAATAAAAACTACGGGAAATCTATGCGAGCGCTTGAAATGCGTATTACCCGACGCACTAGAAGAGAGGGCTATTTTTTTACCCCATACTGTATTTTTTTCCCATTATATAGAACCTTATTCTACTTACAAAAAGTTGAAAAACTATCAAAGAAATTTGACGCATTCGGTTAGCTTGATATGCTGGTACCTATTTTTAATCAAAGAAAAATAGTTAAATATCTACTTATTAGGTACAATATAATTTACCCCACAACCTAAAAATAACAAGTTAGATCTATTTGTAGAATGATAGCATCACTAAGTAGTGAAGTCGTTTTAAATTGCGATTTAGTGTTGATATTTTGAGTTGATTTAGTTTTTTGTTCATCTTTAGTGATGATATTTTTTTTGAGCAGTAGCAATTTCATAAAACACGTTTCTGGTTTCACAATCCCCTAAGCCATACTTATATTAAAATACAAATAAAAAAAGCGCATTTAACTAGAAATACAGTTGTTAAAAAAGGTAAAAATCAACTGCAACATCGCCTTAAATGTTCAACTAGTCCACTAGGTTGTTTCATCGTACGGTTCGTCCGACACAACTTAACATAAAATCACGCCTATGTTCCTCAAAGGGTAAGACAGGGGTTTAGATACGACTGCCGTGTACAATTTTGTATGCATGTATGTATGATTTTGTTATTTTTATACAAAGACAGCCTTTGTTTTGATGTAACATACTGACTTTGAAATGAGTTTGCGCGACGATTCCCTTCCACCTAGCACCTCAGATAGGTTTGGAGAGGGGCGTCTCTGACAGTATGTTGGGCATGAAAGGCATCAAGAAAGGACAGCTGCCCCAACAAAATAGTTCACAATAAAGCTTAGACAAGGAGGTACAACTTTCACTATGGGACCGACTCGGAAATCTGAAATAAAATTTCAGCTGTTGCCTACAAAAAATGTATGAAACAGCATTTTTACACATTTCCGAATTGGTTTCTAAGTCAAAGTTGTTTATTCATTGGTAGAACACCCTGTGAAAATTTGACAAGTGAAAATAAAGTCACTCCGTATATTAATATTATCTATCTACCTAATTCGTTCAAATAACTAGGTATCACAGATAAATAATTAAGTTATTAAGTGAAACTAACTACTTACTAAGTCAGTCGCAGACTATTCCGATGTTCGACGAGCCAACTATCGGAAAATGATTAGATTTAACTAAGCAGGATAAACTAAGTTTCGTGACTGTTAACATCACTCGTTGGATTATAATTTATTTATTTTTTATTTATTTATTTATTTCCAAAACACTTAGCCTAATTCACATTTGGTTTTAGTGAAATATAAATATAAATACCAACAAACTTATCTAAGGCAAGTTTCGATTTACCTACTACCCATTGAATTCTGGTGATATTCGTTTTCAATCAACCTTCTTGAAAAAAGGAAACAAAGCCAGCAAAGGCACAAACTCCCGAAACTAAAGTAATTTTACACCTGTTTAGTGTTTTGTATTTTTTTGTAAACATGTTTTTATTATTTAATAAAAAATCATTAGAGGTAGGTACCATCGCCAGATAGCTTTTATTCGGGGAATAAAATTGACGTTAGACAGTTTTTGTATGAAATTTATAAAAATTCAAAATAGTGCTTAATTATATTATAGATATCAGATCATTGAATATTAGCTAGAAGAAAATCAGCCGCAGCAGATTGAGGAATCCGCAGCAATTATGAATCTGTTCTTTTTTCTCTAGTTATATAAGATCTGACATAACTTCACGTTTTAGTTATAAGTGATACCCACCATTGGCCGAAGAACCTACCTGACACGCTGCTAACGAAATTAAGTAAATAAAGGAGCCAGGTTTGGCTTGACATACAGATAGACACACATACGAAACTTCTTTGGGACCATTGATATATCAATGTTTGAAATCCTAAAACCAGCCAAACCAAAACAACACGTACCTACTACACCGACACCAAATAAGGACTTACATAAAAAATATGTATTATAGGAACATCTTTTATACACAAGGTATACAACAACAAGTTCACAAAAAACTGGCCATCATTCTTAAAATTTAAATAAAACAAGTACTTAATTAATACCCTTTTGAATTATTACACATTTTTCTCAGAGAAAAATGAACAGTTTTCGGGACAAAAAAGATCGTCGTTCCAGGAATTTGAGTCAACATTTTCTGAGGCAGGAAAATACTGCGAATTCCTTAAGTTTTTCGTTTTAGTCAACATAGCAACTGTCCTCATTATCATCTAGATAGAAGGAGGAAGTACAACATATTTGGAATACCCGTTTTTTTTTGGAAATAAGAAGGAGAATCGGAGAGTGAGCTCCATACGAAGGTAGGGTCATAGCTGCAAAGTTAACTTTTGTACTACAAACAAGAACAAGACTGAAAACCTCACAAAATTTCAATTAATCGAATCAAACGAAATACTGAGTTTACTGCTGCAGGTAATTTGGACTGTAATCGGGCCAGTAAACAGAAACAGAAGAGTCTTTCAAAACATTTATACAGTTTTAAATGATGCAATTATTTTTCTTTGAGTATATAACCAATTTTCAGAAATCTGTAGATACCTATTATCTACAGATTTCTGAAAATTGGTTACATCTAACAAGCAAAATATTTTTTAAACTAGGGATAATGTTTCCTATTTGGTATACTCGTACTTAATAAATCATTGACTAAATGAAATAGATAAAAGACTACTGGTACATGAAGAACCTCCCCGAGCAAGAAACTCTTCGGCCTCTGTTTCGTCCGGCGCATCCTGAACAATCCACTTCTGTCGATTGGCTAATTATTTCACCATGATAGCAAATTGAAGCTCTATTTATGTGTTTTCCATCGACACGCTAAGAACTTCTGTCTACTCTATAAAGAAACACGAAAACAAACTCGGAGAACTGTCTCTATTCAGATGACCAAGTCCCTAAACCCATGTCATCCACAAACTTGACAACTAACCTCAAATAAAGGTAAAAAATCCCGTCCATCGCACCAATTACCACTCCATATTGTTTTTCACACCGAGGACACATTTGTCTACAATGTGCCAATATGTTAGAAAATCTCTAACAGTTTACGACAGGATTAATAGGTCCGGAGCGGACACCGCGTGGCCGGTTCTGCCCCATCAATCAATTGCCGTCGGTGGCTCGGTGTACCGTGTGAAGTCGCTCTGATGACGATGCAACGTGAGTCCGACAGGCGGGACGTCGGACCGCGTTGCGCTTGCCATGTATCACGTCAAACACGTTCACGATGCACCATTAATACCCAGTGGGGTAGCGAGTTCTGAAGGGGCCCCATATCGGAATTTGGGGCCTTTTACGCGACTATTTAGGCCAGGCTTATGTTAGTGGTTGGCGTAACATGCGCGGGAGGATAATGGTGATAAAATAAAATAAAAGTCTGACATGGATTGTTAAGAAGCTAAAGTCCGAAGACCCGAGCAATGTTAGATAAAAAGTACTTTACCACACTACTGAGGTGAAAATTATTTGTTATTGTTACAGCTTCAGTCTTAACGAATAAGAATTTGAGATACGAATTTCAGCTTGTGGATGACAAAGCCCCGTTTTAGTAACGGTTAAAGGCTACACCCCTGTTAATGCCTCGGAATGTTAGCAATACTTGGCTTGTGTCATAGTGTCACGAATATTGCCGGTGTACAAAATGTTGTTAAGTAACTTACTCGTGGCAAAATGACAGCCGCGGCGGCTGATCGATCATTTGCAAGGATTGGAAACATGCGTGATGGTTATTTAAGGAGCGTGAATTCATGCCCCTCTGTGATCTACAGAGCGGAGCGTGAACTGTTATCGGTTTTTGTTGCTATGTGGTTATGTAAGTCAGTGTTAGTTTAGTAAAATTGGAATTATTCTCCCATCTTTGTTGATATCGGCTTCCAGTAATCGAGGGAATGTAGACATACACGTGTTGGTTTTAAAATAAAGCTGTAACATTCGTTTGTTTTTCTATTTTTATTGAACCCGCTATTCTCGAAAGGGGTATAGAGTGGGTTACCCATAACCGAGGTTTCGTGGAAAAGTCCTCAAGGTTTTTTATTTTTGTCAACTGTCGGGTATAAATTGTGCGACCCACAAATATTAAAAGAACAGTGAAATCAAAGTGCAATGCTATTATGGAATTCTAAAAAGAATCCAAGGTCAGCTTAAACCGTGGGCGATCCAGTAACAGTCACCCTGTGAGTGAAGTGAACTGACAATGTATAGAATTAGCATAGAACGACAACTCAATTTCCCTTCACTTCACGGGGTGATTTTAACAGAATCGTACTGCAGTAGTCTAGTCGAGTATACTCGACTAGAGGGTATACCCATTTTGAGCGTTATCCTTATTAAACTGATATGAATCCAGGAAAACAAAAGCTTTTCAAACGCAAATCCCAATAAACCAATTAAAAGTTTATAGCTTTCAATAGCGGGTTTAACAACTCTGTGTTGGATTGATCGGCGAGACCTTCGTTTTATTTTAATCTATTTGGTTTGAACACTTAATCGTTTGTTTATTTGAAGGGATCCTAAACCGTTTCCACTTGATAAGTGTAAAGGATTGCCTCGTCATAACTATTTAAATCTCTGCCATTACCATTTCTAGTCTACCTACGCTTTTATCTAAATTTAGCAGCAACTTTTACAGTGACGCTTTCATTTGCATAAAACTTTATTTTATTATTTGGGGGCATTTGTATGCCAGATACAACCTTATGGCGTACTGGCTGGAAGAATATTAGTCCTGGCTGGTTTCAGACCCTTATTAATTTTAGAATGGAATTAAATATAGAACGTGAGTTTGTAGAGACTGTAGCGTTATAAAAGGAAAAAAAAATTTACACCACAATATACAGCTTGGCAAAAAAGAGTCTGACGCGGTGACAGTTGAAACTAAAAGTGGATGATTGTGGCAACATTGATTTATTTGTCTAGTGCTAGTACATCATGTGTCAAAAGTGCGTAAATCCTCGTCGTTTTTCATAGATTTAACAAAATTATTAAGTTTCGTTGCAAAATTAACGATTAAAAGTTAATATAACCATTCGTAGTTGTATCAGAGCAGTGATTTACCTCGTCTTTTTGAGGTGTTTGGCCAAATCTGAAGCAGGACAAGTTTTGTCCGATATCGGGAATGTTTATCGAAGAACTGCCGCTAGGACAGGTATTTATCTACCCTAATTAAATCATTGTACATTAAATAAGTTTTTCTAAATGTATTCAATGCGTAGTTTTGTTGATATACAGATTTAAGTAGCTATTTGTCTTGTTTACAGAAATTGAAATTTAAGGTTATGTTTTGTAGTTTAAAGAGCCTCGTATACCCATATTTGATACTTGAAGATAAAGAATAGGGAATTAATAATAAAGTAGGTACCGTATCTTTTTGTTTTAGGTAAATCCGTCAACACAGTAAGAAAAATGTTTAAGGAAGGTAAAAAATAAGATATTTTTAAACACCGGGAAAACTTCAAAGGTTGCATGATGAAAGTTACCACCTTATCACTGTGACGTGAATCTACTTGAATTAATATGGGGCATTGCAAAACATTAAATTGCTTCAATCAATGATCCAACATTCCAATGATATAAAGGTATGTAGCCTAGTTTATACATATTTAAATTTGCTATGTTAGAACCATTGTTTATGATTATTTTTTGTTTATAAAGGTTGTCGCGAGGGCGCGTGGATTTTCTTTTCATATTATATTCTGGTTATCTCTAGATTTACAATGTGATTTGTTTTATTATAATAATATAGGATTGTACTGCTTCGCTTTGATGTGAAAAGAAATCCCCGCCTCACGATATGTTAGAGACACTCACCGATACGGATTCCCCTCCGACTTGCAAGCGTCTCTCAATCCAGTCTCTTATCTTCGGTCCACAAGGGCACCGAAGTGTTAAAACTATGCCGACCATCAATCCATCCAACTTCTCAGGTGTAACTAGGATATCTGTAAGTTTAATTACCCATGAATCTTTGGGTTAAGTACTACCTATCTGTTTCCATCAATAAAGCTATCTAAAACGGTTATTCAATTGCAATATCTATGATGAAATTTACTTCAAGTTCTCATCAACAGCCTTTGAGACACCTATGTGCTAATCAGATACTAGGATTCTTTCCACGTCTGCAGAAGCACGCATTCATTTCCGACTTCGGCCCATCGCCTCCGTCTAGAATGCTCCCCCTTTATATTACCTATATATATATGATATAGTGTAATTTTTCATACGTTCGTCAACGTTTGTGCCCGTCGGCACACGAAGGCCATGGGGGACCAAGAAGATTTATAAGAGAGGTTGGCCCACGACCCTTCCTATAAACTCCCAAGAGCTTTTATGTCCGGACAAGTAGCTCGCGTGCGGTCGCTGTAATTATGCCCCCAGCCCAACGCTGAAGGCACGACCAACACATTTAAGTTTAGGTGACTCAAACAATTCTAGTAGGTAAAAGTACAACAACAGATAAATAATACTTAGCTTTCCAGGTGGCGCGTATCACGCACGGGTGACAAGAATCTACTTATGATCTTCTTGCACTGAATTTACTTTACAATAAACTTCATTAATTAGTCAGACTGAATATGCTATAATGACCATTCAAACAGAGGCGTCCTTTTGTAGCGTCAAGTTGTCAGTACTGATTTAGTGTTGCTATTACATTAGTTCTGTGCAATTATATATTTACATTTTAAGTTTGGAACATCGCGATTTCATCTTTCGCGACAACCGTATCTTTTTGTTTTAGGTAAATCCGTCAACACAGTAAGAAAAATGTTTAAGGAAGGTAAAAAATAAGATATTTTTAAACACCGGGAAAACTTCAAAGGTTGCATGATGAAAGTTACCACCTTATCACTGTGACGTGAATCTACTTGAATTAATATGGGGCATTGCAAAACATTAAATTGCTTCAATCAATGATCCAACATTCCAATGATATAAAGGTATGTAGCCTAGTTTATACATATTTAAATTTGCTATGTTAGAACCATTGTTTATGATTATTTTTTGTTTATAAAGGTGGCTGCTGAACAAGCATTTGCTAACATTACTAAGATTGGAAAAAATCATGCAAGAATATTGTAATGAAAATAGAAAAATAATATCATGACAGTAATAAATCTCACAGATGACAGTAGCATTGATTTATCAGAATTAGAAAATACTAGTGTTTCAGAAGTTGCAGGAAGCTCTAGCCAACATTTGAGCTTTTCCGGGATCCGAATATTTGATGGTAGTGTGTTTGATTCGTCTGATTAAATTTTTGGTATTAAAATAAAACTAAAAAAAACGTGTTCTTTCATTATCTTATACCTGTAAACAAACTATTGTCGTTAATTCCTAACAATCTTGCGGTTAGACTGCTCTCGAGGGCGTAATTATTATCTGTCTGTGTATACTTATTGCATCACTTTCGTGCAAGGCTTCAGTGCCCACTATAACATACATAGGTATATTAACTCACGCCTCTTTCCCACGCTGGTAGGCAGAAACTAGAGATCGTATACGAAGCAAAAGAAGTATGTAAGAATCGTAGCATAATTATGCATTCTTACATACTTCTTATGCTTCGTATACATTTCTACATGTTGTTATGTATAACAACATGTAAAAATGTGTACATTTGCCTACTATTAATAGTGTTAATACTGGACATTGAAGCCTTCCATGGTGTTTGCGTAGCATCCGACAGACACCTACATAGCTTTGGGAAAAAATAACAAGTATCAAACCTGTTAAGTCGTACTATTCAGGGTGGCCACATGCGCGATACTAGCGACCTCATTTATTCCACACTCTTTTTTGCCAAGCTGTACGTATAATTTTGCTAAAAGAAATCAAAACATTTTTTAAAAAAAAATATAAAAAAATACAAAAAGGTATAAAAAAGGTATTGACGACAGACTTCGAAGAATTATTTGTAAGATGCGAAATGGATTAAGTTTAGAATTAATAGTAATTTGGATAATTGTGGTTGCAACCCCTGGTTATCCTAATTGTACACGGTTAGATGATGCCCGTGGTTTAAAAGATGTTTAAAAACAGCACATTCCGCGACCTTATGACACGAATTTTTGTTTTATAGTAAAAAAAATAGAACTTTCTAGCTACAAAATAAGTGAGGTTGTGAACAAAACTCAGGCGAGGCGTTGACGTCGCGATGGACCTACGATGGTTGGTTCCGTTCGTAGTCACATCCGGATCCGCTGCGTATGCCGATAGTTAGGGCCCACTGCGTGTGCCGAGATTATATCGGCGTGGGTTGCACCAAACCGCCGGTTTGGGGTAAAACTTGGACCGATTCAGAGCGAATCGGTCCTTTGTGAGAAATAGTACCTATTAGCGACGGGAGTGAAAACCGCGTCGGACTTTTATATAACACTTCACTTATCACAATAGAATTTATAACGTGATTAGTTTATAGGTACGGCGATGCCATATTTTTCTATTAAAACGATTAAATATTGGAAGATAATGCAAAATAAAAAATTTTCAGCTATATGTCTTCTAGTCTGATCGTTCAATGACAGTCAAAAATTTTCTTCTGTTCGAAGCTTTTTCACCGTTCAAACTTTAAAAACGAAAATTAGAAGAAAAAAAATTACATAGGTTCATTACAAGGAACAAAAAGGTTTTAATCAGCCAAATTAATTAGACAGCATGATAATGCTGCAAGACGCAGTAATGATAGCGAAAAACAGAGTAGTTAAGTACTAGAAAATTAAAGTAAGCTTGGCTTAACAGGCAAGAGCCTTGACGAACATCTAAGAAAGCCAACTGAATTAAACGTTGGTTTCAGAAAGCATGCTTTTGGACATGGCTCGCATTGTTAGGCGATTTCTCTCCCTGGAGCCTTTACCGCCGGTAGCATGGACCCTGTTCCCAACACCAGTGGCAATATTTTAAATGTTTAGTTTATTTTTAAATGTTTTAGTATTTAAACAGGGTGGATAGACATCGACGCACATCCGGACACCATAAGTTCTGTACCTACATGATTCTGGACAACATTGAAATTTATGACTATGTTTTTACAAGAGTTTATTATATCTAATTAAATTGGATGTTTAGTTTAGATTGTACAGTTACAAACACTTAATTCATTTCACAATACAGACAGTACCTACAAAAATATAATTAGTTTTATAAAACCTCTACGTTAATTAGTTCTGCCATTAGGAACAGTTATGGTAAAGCGCGAAATTGAAACTGCCAAAAGAATGAACTGCCGTCGGTTACCTTTATTAAATTACTCCCTGCACTCGCTCATAAAAGTTGTTATTCCGAACACGTTTACGCTAGGTACAATGTTTCACTGCAAAAAATGTGAGCGAAAGTTTTATTAATATTCTTTTACATGAAACGCTAGTAAAAAAAAGAAAACAGCTCTCTTGCAGTGGGGGTTTTATAATATGTCTTAGGAAAATAAAATTAAATCTAATTAGTAATAATTATACTTACTCTCGATAAACACTCGTTATATTTATCTTAGTACCTAGTTGGAATTTACGGCGGTTTTTTTGACAGTATGGTTGGCGCAGCGGCTAAGGCGATGACTGCCGCGCCGCGTTCGTTTTCCCGCACGGAATAAATATTAGAAGGTACCTATAACCTACAAGTAGTAGCTTGGGGTCTGGTTGTTTGTGTGACTTTAAATGTTTGACAACGCACCTACGACACAGGAGAAACTCCTAGTAGTACCTAGGGCCACGATATCCTTAGAAAGAAAAGCATTTCAGTACCTACCTACCTATACGTTCTTACCCGCTACGCTACGCACGAATTACGCGCTATGACACCTTATAAAAATGCTTGGTATTACATTACTGTCTAGGTACATACCAAACCCAAACGAAGGGATCTAACAAGCTACTGCATCGATCGATGAACTAAAAGTGGCTCTGCAGAAATAATGGGTGTGAATTTGTCAAGATGACGTCAAGAACCCATTAGATCGATGAGTAATCGTTTAAAAGCTGTAATTAGAGCAAGGGGAGGTAATTATTTACTTATTTATTCAATACTTTGTTTAAGAATTTGTGATGTGTGGTTTTATTTATGTTACAGAATAATTATGTAGTCTATATATGTTCAGGAATAGGTACTTTTATACAAACTATTTTCTTTATTCATCAGTCAGTCATGCATGACTCCAGTAATACTAGATAAAAATAAAAATGAATACCTATCTTATTTGCAATGTTGATATTTTTGTAATTGAACTCTTCTTGTTTTACTTAAGTAGGTACACAAATTGGGTTTGTTATTGTACTTACTTATAATTTTAACTAAACAAGTATAACTTCAAATAACAAATTGTGTGCTGGGACCGAAGAGATTTAAAATACTATAGAGCGCCCATGTCAAGGAAATGTTATAGAAAAACTTTGATCCCATGTCTCAGTAACGCCATCTAGAATAATATATGAATATTGGAGCGGCAGCGGAGCGTACTACAAAAAACTCATAGACTTGTATCCAACAGGATTACAGGACACACTTTTACGGACGAAAATTTTGTTCGTGACGTCCGGTCTATAGGTATTGAATGTCTTTGGCTGGGACACATAGTAGAAGTGAAACTTCAACAGACAATTGGAATCCCTCCGCCGCGCCGCTGCCGCCTCTCACTATGCGATTTATCGTCTACCCCCTCCACGAGGCCGTAAGGCCTTTACGTGACAGAAAAATCCTACTACCTCCCCATCTACCTAAGTACCTATATGAAAGTTTCACTTCATAAACCTTCGGGCACATTGTTTTATTTTAGGACAAAAATAAAATACATTTTCACGTACCAATAATTTATTTTAATTTCCATGGCAAATATAACATTGATGTGTCGCTGTTTCGCACAATGCTCAGTAAAATATTGAATATATTTACAGTTATGAAAAAGCTGAACTACTTGGGACATTATAATTCTGAGTACTTTACCAGAGTCAAAAATGTAAAACCAATTATTTAATAGCGAGAAGAGCTTAATGCTAATTAAATTTTTATACAAGTGGGCAAAGTTTGTACCTATATTGTAGGCAAAAGAGCCGTTGAGAGATTGTGAGTCGAAGTCAAGTGATTCAGAAAAGAGTACAGAATCCAGCACATCAAGTTACTCTTATCTGACAAATCTCTCTAATAGTTTTTCAACCTTATTACAAATAAGGTGCATGTTCCATTGTGACCATAAATTATACTTTGGGATAGCTTCATGTGCTGGCGTCTGTACAATGACGAGCGCTTTATCATATAAAATGACGTTCGCGACGAAAGGAAAAAAATAGCAACCGGGGTTTACGTTTCATGTGCCTTATGGACGCCAAACGGCCTAGGGCGTGTTTTCAATTAATTAAAGTAAAATTAACCTAAAGTAATCCCAAAACTGACAGTAAATTTTCAGCGGGGTTGTCCAGAACCCGCCTGAACTGGACCTATTTGGCATAGCCGCAGGGCACATTATTCTGTTTTTTTTTTACTAATTGTTCATCTTTTTGTAGTTTAATTCTTTTCCTTTGTTTTTTTTTTATTTATTGTCGTGTGCCTGTGTTTGGATCAAATAAATGCTATTTCTTGATGATATGATGATGTTATATAAACTCGAGGTATCAGTATTTGCATAGATGTTTTCCAACTATATTTTTTTAAGTTTTCCTATGGGTCTGTAACCTTTTTTTTTAAACCCTTTAAACCAGATGCCGAGTTTATTTAATAATTGTATAATACTACCAAGATTTCGTGTTGACTTTTCAAAAATCCTTATGCAGAATGAATTTTTAGTCATGAATATGAAAATCTTTCATCATGGGACCAACCCGAAAATCGTGAAAAATGCTGCACATACACTTTGATCGAGTAGATATCAATTTTTTATTTGCAACAGCATTTTTTTCGCGTTTTCCCCGTTGGTTCCATAGTTAAAGTTCTTCAATTCCATGGGTAGAACATTCTGTGAAAACTTGTCCCATTACTAAAAATATACCTTCTCTAGTAATCCATGAAGTAAAACTAGCCATTACGTATGACGTTAGGAACCGATAAATATTTGAATTCTGTTAACAAAAATTCAATAACTTTGCATTGAATGCATGCCATTGTTCCATTCTTTTATACAATTTTGATCCGACTGGCATCGACATATCAACCGTCATAGGATGTTCACGGTTTTCTTTGTCAGTACTTGAATATCGATTTATTGTAATCATGACCACGCAGGATGTGTTTTATTTGTAAGACTAATGGCAAGATAATCCCATTACATTGTAATAAATCATTTGGTATTATCCAATCCAGTCGATGTCGATTCTGTAAATATATTTAGTTTACGCGGATTTGTATCTAGGGTTAAGTTAACTACTTTAAAGTGGCTCTTATTACACGGCAATTAGATTTATAATGCAGTGCGTTTAACACGCGAGCATTTGTCGGATTAATAAAATAAATGCTTTGCAGTTTTGAGTTTGAATTGGACTCTCTAGAAGACAAACTTTTCCACTTGTATCGAAATGTACAGACGCCAACACACCCCAAACAGCCAAATTTTACCAATTGAACATGAACCTTATTTTGTTTGAAATAAAGTTGAAAACCTATCAAAGAAATTTGACACATTGGGGTAACTTGATGTGCTGGCGACTGTAGATTAAACACGTGATTTTAAAATGATAGGGACTACACGAAACAGGAACACATCGAGTTTTAAATTATAATAAAACAAATTTTACTTAAATAATAAAATGTAACTAATATTTACAGCAACATTATAAGCATACTATTCGTGTTATTTGCATTGCTAATTCCCTTGAATGACGACGTACACAAGACCATTAAACAAGAATACGGCGAGTGGTATTTTTTTTACTGTGAAAACTTTTCAATTAAGTATCAATGTTTCAACAAAACACGCAAAGCATGGTGTCCACTAGTAGTTTTTTTTTTTCTGCGTTTCTTTCGGCAACGATTGAAAAATAAATATAAACTTGTAGAGTATGTGACTGTTTACAACAACATACGTATTAAATTGTCTTGTATGTTATAAACTTTTAATAAAGTACTTACGTATTTTTTCTTACAAAAATCGACACTAAAAAATAAACCGATCTATTTGTCTTTACCTCTATTATTAACTAATCGTTCGTACTTTTCTATAATAATATGAATATGATAAAGAGATAAAATTGTGAGATTGTAGGGGGTTTAATCTCTAGATCTACTAATCCGATTTAAAAAAAAAAAACAATAGAAAGCCACATTATTTGTGATTGTCATAGTTTATATTTTATTTTCAAAACTAAGAAGGGTAGAGGGATATTTAAGTATAAATTGTACCCGAACGAAGTCGGAAGTGAACTGCCTAAATACTACGTTATATACAGAGTGACTGGTAATTAGTGACCGATACTTAAACACGTGATTGTATATTCATGATTTCAATAAACTTTCCCAAATAAACTTTTTTTTTGTACACAATACTTAATTTATACACACACACAATTAAATAACAAAAACGCTGTTTGAAATTCCCGCGCGCTTGCCTGTGATCGATCACAGTAAGCACGAATCGGCACGATCTATCAGCTCCTCCGGAAGGGCAAAATCTACTAGTAGTAGCGTCACTCGCTCCCCCGCCACCCCCACCGCTCCCGTAATGCAGTACTGACGTACTTGAATTTATTGAAAGTAATGAGTATCAAAAAAGTTTCTTTGGGAAAGTTACTCGTATTCATGAGTACAATCACGTGTTTAAGTATCGGTCACTAACTATCAGTCACCCTATATATAAATAATGTAGTATTTAGTTAGCACGATCCATATTATAGTACACACGGCTACACATTAAGCTATACATTTCCAGTTTACGCTGACCTCGCATTGTACAATAAATCAATTGGCAATCCTATACAATGCGAGATTAGCTTTTACTGGCAATAAAATATAGCTTGATGTGTAGCCGTGTGTACTTACAGTCAGATACCCTATTTACTGTTATATTAATTATCTATATAATTTAACTTAGTTAAATTAGGGCATGAATGTTATTGCACTTAAAGTGATTGCGTAATAATTAGTAGTTTGTAAACACCATGCTAAGATTTTGCCTTCCACGTCACAGCATTCTAAGGTTTTTGAGAAAATGTATTGTAATTGCATTGTATTGTTTGATTTCTACATAAAACCAGCACACGGTCCAGTTAGCTATAGGTACACCAAATCTACTAAGACTAGTACTTACACTTAAAATATTCACAAACACACAGATATTAAAACTGACACTATGCGTCATTAGCATTACAAACGGATCTTTGTATTTCCAAATTATTGCTATTGATTTACTAACTTTACTGTACTGTACAACCATTGAAACAAAATTGACAGATATTAATTAGAATTACACATTTAATTTTATTTTTGATGTTATAGTTATGACTTAAATTAACTCATTTATAGTAAAGAGAAGAGAAGGCATAGTTCATTTATGGCAAGTCGCGTCAGGCGACTGCCTAGGGGGAAATGATCGTTATGACCAAGGGATATAAAGTTGATAGAATCGCTGTAGGACAAATTGTAAGCAGCGAAGGATTTGATATTACTAGGGTTCGTATTATGAGCTATAAATATTCTAGTACAAAAAAGAGATGGTGGTATTTATCATGTCATCATCTAGATTACAAGAAAATATTCGACCCATATTTTTTCCTTTTTATATTGATGGAAGACTCCTTATATTATGCGCATTAAAGTTGAGGAGAAGGGGCTTGTAACGTCATTAACTGTACTGGCTAGTAACGTCATGCGACATTTTGACACGATGTATCGCCTTTTTTTTGATAACGTGAAAAAAGAAAAATATGTGTCGATTATTTTCTTGTAATCTAGGTGCAGGATTAAAAATTAAAATTTTGTCAAATAGCCTATTATGATGGCATTCAAGAATCATAGTTATACGACACTCGATAGCTTTTGCACCATCAATGGTTACGTACGCCTACGCTTCGCAATATCATTATCTGTTAGGCTTTTTCTCAATCACCCAATGTTGGGATCGGCTTCCAGTTTAACCAGTAGCTGGATGGAGCTGAATGCCAGCCACACGCTTATAGTAATAAAGTCCATACTAGGAGACGAATCGCAAATTGACTCCAGATCCCCAAAATACACATTATAATTAAATGGAAGTGACGTAATCTTAATGTATCCCACTTAAAAGTTGATCGACGATAACTGTTGGAAAATAGTTATTTAAAAAAAATATTTTTTGCCCTCGGTCGGCAATAGAATTTCGTGCCACGCTAAAGCAACGTTATGTATGGACAACATTTACGACAGTTTTTTCTCTTAATGTACTTTATTGCCATCTTTTCTCTTTTTTTATCTTCTCAATTGATGACGCCATATTATATTTGATGATTGAATTAGAATTGTTTCGCAATGAATATCAGTATAACTTATTACCTATAAAAAAACTGGTTTTATTTTTCTTCAAAGGGTTAGACATAGGAGTGCCTATAGTAGCGTGAAAAAAAAACAAATTGAATAGACAGTGTCTGTCTTGGTCTATAAGAAAGAACATTCATAAAGTAAAATAACATATATATTTATTTATTAACTGATCCTCATAAGAAAGTTGAGCTGTTTCATGCAAGTATACTATAATGTAAAATATATAGAATTTATAACAAAACAAAAACATTTTTTGGCTAATTTTCGTTTTCAGAAAACTAGATAGGTACGCTAGAACTTCACTTTTCGCTCGTACTAAACTCTACAATAGTTCGTCAGGAACTAGATTTTCTACAACTATCGACGTCTAGATCTTTACCATCTTTCTACCCGGACGCACTCGATAGAAAATATAAGGCCTAATTTCATCTATTAGCACCGATACTCCCTTTGTCAGTCTATGTAATCACAATCCAACTCCCCATCACATCGTCACGCGATGTTGCCAAAAATAATAATTAAAAACAATTTTATAAAATATTTTCCAATCATATCTAAACAATAATAATTTTCTAAAATAATTATAGAATGTAGGTCTCGTTACCCGATTATATTTTTATGTGCCTAACTAAAATTTATAACTAAGTTTATTTTTGTCACAACAGTGAATTGCAAAAACTTACTATAAAGCGTAAAATTAATAAAAATGTACACAATAGTTCTTAAAATAAATTGTTCTCTAGATTTTATGTTCATATTTTAATATCATCTTTGGTTTTATAGTGAATCGGTCTGAGCGACCGTTCTACATAACATGTGCGTTTGTTCTGTCATAAATTAATCTCTCGTTGTCACCTCATAGTTGCAGCTCATTTAACAAAATGCGTACAAAATTCTGATTACAGTTCGAAAATTAATTTCAATAATAATAATTCCTCGATACAGACATGTTCACATTCGTGCCAGTAAGGGCAAAACGTTTAGACTAGCGAAACTTATACACTGATTGCTTAAACAATATAACTTTACTTACACTAAAATTGACTCGTCAATTGTACACGGCAAGTATTCATTACGTCAAAAATCAAGTTTACAAATTGATAGTCAAGTCATATGAAAAATATACAAACACTGGAACAAAAACAATAAAAAAAAAACAAAAATTGACAGAAAGCAAAACTGTCCGTTCACATGATTGCACTGAAAAACACACATTTATAGATTCCACACGATTGAGATACATTACGATGGTGAATAAACTGAAATAACATGTGTATAAATATTTACAAATAACTATTAACTATACAGAACTAAGGCAAATGCTTCGAGGAACCACAAAAACACATACTTATATGTTAAACGAATGATTAGCTAGTACCGTTTGTGCGAAATTATAACAAACTTAATGCGCGAAATATGGCTTTTAACTATACAACAATATTAACATCCAAAAAAATAATAGGTTGGATCAGAAATTGTACAGTCGGCGACTAGAGTCCAGAGCATGTATAATAATATTACATAAGACTTTACACCTGACACCTGTAGCAACAAAAGTCGCTGGATAGGTTTACAGCATTTTACAGCAAAAATAATAAACTTACAAAATAGTACATTATGATATAAATGCGGTAGGTTGATAATTACAGCCGAGGCAATATTACTACAAGAAAGCAGAGGCTGTAATTATCAAAGCGCACGTATGTCATACGACGTTTTATAACATATTTGCGAGGAAATAAATAAAACTCGGACTGAAATTTTCAAATAAAAACAATACAGCGAAAAGAAATCGAGCGGAATAATTTTAACTTGATCACAAATTAGCTATGCGCGCGCATTAGTTTTTTTTAAGTCAAAGGCACAAAAACAGCCAGTACTACTAATGAAGTAAATTTTTTTTTTGTTTGTTTTGGTTGCAAATGGTTGTAATTTATTGTGAAAATTAATTAAATTAACGAATTAAATGTTTCTTTTTTATATTTTATCTCCTTATGTTAACTTTATTCATAAAATTTAATGTTGACCACTTTTCTGACATAAATATGTTTTCTTGTCTATTATGATAAGTTAAACAAGACAAATTAACTGAACATACCAATTTTTTGTCAACTTGTATAAAATTTATATTCTATAGTCCTGGTTCCTTTAATATTATTATAACGACTTCAAAAAGGAGAAGCTCTCAATATGGCTGTATGTTTTTTTTCAATTATGGCGCAATTCAAATCCAAGATAGTGCAGGCCACAAAAAAATAATTCATAATGGGTGGCAATGAGTAGTGGAACAATGTACACGCTCATCGACTTTAATCGCTGACTGTACCAAAGAGGTAAACACAAAATATTACAAACACTTACTATTTAACATAAAAAATAAGTTTTTGTTTCTGTTGTATCATCATGACGTTTGTCGCACATACAATTTTTTTCACTAAATCACAATTCCCGTCACAAGCGAATAAATAAAAACATGAATTTAGCTGTGCGAGATATATCAGCCTTAACTCCAATATATACACGCTTCTCATGTTTTATTTTTATCATTGTTTTTCGATTTTTGACATTGGCAATATTCAAGGTGCATTTGAAGTAACAAAACGTAAAATAAAATGCTCTACTTGTATTCGTCCATAAATCGTTTGCACATGTGCACGAGGTCTATGAACTTGGGTCGGACGCCCGGGTCAAGGTTCCAGCAGTCTTTCATGAGGTGCCTGAAGATCTCCGAGGGGCAACCTTCCGGTATTTGAAAGCTGCAATAGAAAAAACGGTATAAGAAAACATCGTGAGGAAACCGCCCTGCCAAGCTTTGCAAGAGATATTTCTTGACGGCATGTGCAGCCAAGTTAGAAGCCCATGGGAGGATAAAAACTCTGACACCCAGTTTAGTCCACTTACCATACGAGAAGAAGAATAGAAATATTACATTCTATCCCAAGTTTTCGTATAAAGGAGATGTTTTATTTTTTATTTGGGGCTCCGGCCATAACGTGTACCTTTTAGCGAAGGTGCAAAACTTACCCCTGAATAGAATAAAGTAACATTTTTTTTTTCATAATATCAAAATATGATTATGTAAAAAATATAATTAAAAATGTTTCGACAACTGTCCTAAGAGTTATGACAGCCACGACAAGTTGTAGAGATGTCGTTTACTTAACCTAGAATTAGGTTATTTTGAATTTGTTCAGCAACACACTTCAAAAATGGAGACTAAATATTTTAGATTTTTATTGTAACGATGAAATCGCCACACTTAATTATCTTTACCTAAAAAAATGTACAAGAGAATAATAGTGATTTCTTTTTAACACCACAAAATTACACACCGTTTTTTATTTATTTTCTAAGTAACATTGATTTGATGCAACATGATTTCAGAACGAATGAGGTATGCAAGCAAACGAGAAGCCCTGTTGAATAAAACATGGTAATAATTGAAAAACTAAATTTTTTTGGTACACAACAAATCAGACTCAAATTATAGTAGTGATACTATTTTTCCCTAATTTGTGTTATTTTTTCCTCTTTTTCAATAAATATACATCTGATGGCCGAAAATGAAACAACTCCTTTACTAGCTAACGTGGCCACGTCTAATACGTTGAACCAACATTATTCCCAACCTTGATATCAAAAGATATTTAAGTTCACTAACACTGCTGAACTTACTATATTATTATGCATATAAGGACAACAAAAATTATATTCTATGCATTATAACCAAACAGCAACCAGTCGCCGCGGGAGCGTCTAACCAAAAAGGATTAGCCATTATTAACTACAAGTCTAGATTTCCATTCATTTCTTCACAGATGTCAATGATGCCCACGATAAACTTAAACTTTAACTTAACTGAAGTACCTCCTGCATGAGAGTCAGGCGCCTACGGGCACGATTTTAATAAAAAATATACCATATGTTTATTGCTATAAAGTTTATATTGTTTTAAAGAAATGCGCGAATATTTTTAAAATAGGAAGGACTAGACTGACCAGGAGGCGCGTTCCCTCGGGCGCTCGGCGTTGAACTTGGGCACCTCCTGGCGCGCGCGCGTGAAGATCTCCCACGCCGTCACGCCGTACGACCACACGTCGCTCTTCGTGGAGAAGTGCCACGGCTCCACGGCCGACTCCGGGGCGTACCTAACACATTCAACCGTTACTCCTTTATTACACATGAATCAAGGTGATAAGGAAGGAATATACACGGTTAAATTTAAGTCGTTTTAATCCTCTTCAGTGGTCATTGTACTCATCATTGTGAACAACTTCTACTATGGGACCAAACCGGAAATCGCAAAAAATAAATCAGCTGTTCCCTACATTTTAACGAGTTATGCGCACATAAATGTAGGGAACGGATGTTTTTTTTTTCTCGATTTCGCGTTTGGTCCTATAGTAAAAGATGTTCACAATGATGAGTACAATGACCCCTGAAGTGGATTAAAACGACTTAATTTTACCCGAGTATATAAAAAAAAATAAAAATATTAAAGTAGAATATTATTTTCATAAAAAAAGCTTTCTATTACTTTAGCTAAAGTTTAGTTGCAATTTAACCGTTTTATACTAAAATCTGTGGTATTAAGCCTTAAACAAAATATAAAGTACTGAATAATACTGGTAGTATTATTCAATACTTTGTGTAGAAACATAGTACTTTTACTTGATTGAGAGGCCTTACATATTTTTTTTACGATTTTGCAGCCCATAACCATAGATATTATTATTGAAATATAGCCATGAGCCCATGACTCACCAATTAATGGGCAACAGTCGTTCAGTCTTTAGTCTGTACGCGTTCTCCTCTTTGGGAATAATCCTCGCGAGGCCGAAGTCCGATATCTTCACGTGGTACTTGTTCACGACTAGAATATTCCGTGTCGCTAGGTCGCGGTGCACCACGTTCTTAGCTGATACGTGGTCCATGCCCTGCGGATAGACCATATATTAGCCTATTTGTTAATCCAGGGTGTCAGTTAACTCCATACCAAATTTTATTAAAATCCATTCAGTAGTTTCTACGTGAAAGAGTAACAAACATCCATCCATCCATTCCACAAACTTTCGCGTTTATAATATTAGTAGGATAGGATTATGACGTGCTATATTATTATGTAATTGCAAGTAACATAACTATTGTCTCAAACTGACAGAAATCTATCTCTAGATTACTAGCTACTTAACTTAAAAAAAACTTAGTTCCACATAAGTTCTCCTGTATCCTGTCCTGTGGGGGCGTTTACAAACAATAAAACTTACATACAATAACTGAAACCAGACCAAAAACAACTATACATGTAGACCATACAAGTATATGTTCCGTACGAGAATCGAGCTCGCAACACGCAATGCAGCACCCAATTTCCCAGCGTCACTGCGCCATTGCGTCGTTAAATACTCCAAAACTTGCAGGACCGTAGAATCACACCTAAGAACCATGGTCAGAAGACACACTTGCTTCTACAAGACTAACAAGGCAGCCAGACTAAAATCAACCTTATGTCGTAGTACATACCGTCGCGATATCCCTTGAGTACTTGAGCAGGTGTGAGATCCTAAGCTTGTCTCCCTGGAACTTGAGGTAGTAGTTAAGAGAGCCTTCCTCTAGGTACTCCATGACGATGAGTACGTCGGAGCCGTGGTCCCATGAGTAGCCCAGGATCTCTACGATGTTGATGTGTTGTAGAGACTGGAAGAAAATAATAATATTGAGTGTGAGCTAAGGGTCTGAGAAGAAAACACATTAAAGTTATATTTAGCTCTTAAATGTCGTCAAAGATCCAACAACCAACATCATCCTGCACTCGATAGCCGCCCGGACGGATAATCCGCTTGTGTGGGCGTTAGCCAATCGCACAAGATCTCTTTTAGTTATTAAGTACTAACATAGGCTAAGTAAGATTGTTACTAACACAGTGGACCTGAATTGTTGCCTGTAAGAATAATACTTAATAAATAAATAAAGATAGCGTTGCATATGATTTTATTTTTAAGAAAACGTGACCGTTTTATCGTGATTTTTACATTGTTTTAAACAGACAAAAGATAGCCTTTGGCCGTCTCCAGGATATGCCAAATTTCATAACGATCCGTTCAGCCGTTTACTCGTGAAAAGCCGACAAACAAAAAAAAACAGATTTACTTTGTCATAATAGATTTAAATTAGCACTTAACCTGCGACTTTACTAGTGAGGATTTTACATTTTCCCTTACAAGCAACAACTTCACGCCTTGAAAAGGTAATTTTAGAAACGAAATCATTACTATTAATTACCTTCATAATCTCCAGTTCATTCTTGAAGTCTTCATACAGAGTACCGTTCCTCTCGGAGGCCTGTCTCGTTAGTTTCTTCACGGCTACTTCTCTTCGTTGAGATTCTTGGTTGTCGCGCTCCATCCAGCCTTTGAACACGTGTCCGTAGTTGCCCTGTTTTAACCAGTATCAGTTACTTTATAAAGCTTTGCTATGTAAAAAATCTTGACTTTTTGATTTAGATTAGTCGAAGTTCAAAACTACAGCAGGGCTATCATGGCCGGAGATATTCTTTCCACGGGGAGAGGATAAAATACTATTCCCCTCTGTCATTTTTATCCACCCTCCGAGCATGGCGACATGGGTGGATAAACTATTCACGGGGATAAACCAGGGAAAACGCTTGTCCTCGAAATTATTGCTATTATAATAAAACTTTTATGAAATTACACAATAGTCGAGAATGTCATGTAAACCAAAGTACTTTCATCGTTTTATTACATCTGTACTGGATATTTATTTTGTTTTGTTGTCAATTGGGATTGCTCGAATCGCGAAATCTTTCACTAGTCGCCATGCTATAAGCCGTGGATGAGTATCCACGTCTAATGTCAAAAAGTGGTATAATTCTTTTTCCCCCTGTTGCCGTGCTTTGGCAGGTGGATAAGATAATTGTATCCCTTGTCAGTGGAAATAACCGGTGGATAAAAGTTATGTCCCCAGCCCATGCTAGCCCTGCAGGAGGGAAGGGACAACGGCGCACATCTGGACACTACCAGTTTTATACAATTATCATTCGGTTCGTCTATCGTATCATCGGTTTTCTTTTCATTATTTATACATAATTTCTATCCTAATCCTCTTTTAACTTTTTTTATTCAAATCTCACTGGTTTAAAGAAAAAAGAAAATCAAGAAAAACTAGGGAATTAGGATAAATCAAAGAGACTTATGATACTAGAAAGAAAACATGCGAGAAATAATCATATAGAAACTGTGATCTGAAAAACTGTGTGTGGCTCAGTAAAGCCATCTAGCATAATATAAGCGGCAGCGGGGCGTACTAAATTAGACTGATGGACTTGGGAAAAAATTTGTTCGTGCTGTATCGTCAATAGTAAGTATTGCATGTCTTTGGGATAAACCATAGACATAGGCCTATAAGGCCGCCCATTGTATCACCGCTTGTAGCCCATAAAATTATTATTTGTAAGTATTAATGGTGTACAATAAAGAGTATTCTATTCTATTCTATTATATAGATAATGGACTGAGCAATACCCGCACAAAATTGATCACTCCCTAGAAAAAGACCACTGGGACTGTTGTGCGGCCAATTCCTGTCTCTTTCTTGCTCGTTTAATCAGAATTCTAGGAAGAGACAACTATTGGCCGCACGTTCGCTTTATCTCGCTTATACTTTCTTACCAGTATTTACTTCTCAGCTGGATAAGGAACACTCAGTCCATTCTCTATGTCTATGGGATAAACCGACAGAACAATTTCAAATGTGCAACTGTGTTCTAATCCAAATTGTTAAAGATATTTTTATTGTATTTGTGTCTCTTATTATAAATAAACGATTATTATTATTATTATTATTATTAAATGCTTGCACTGACTGATCTGGTCTCCTCATATCTGTGTGGTTCTTTCCCCAAAAGACCATCTCAGACACTAATCTGCATGGTTCTTACATGATTTGACCAAAATGTTTGGACTTTAAAAGAGACTATGACCTCTGAGTTTATTTCGGTGTTTCTTCTCAAAGTAGTCAGTTAGTGAAACTCCGATCTCATCTACTAGTCAAAAAATGGCGTGTAAAAGTGTTTGTGAAAACCTATTTACAGAAATAAATATAATTTATCAAAGCTGGAGGGTACTGGATCTTATTGTGAACTCAAAAGCCCTCTTACTATAAAAAGAGGTCTTAAAAAGTACCGGGTTAAGTACTAGGTTTAAACCATGAACTTGAATAAACGTTATTACAAAACGAAGTTTATCGCTAGTCCTAGAACTATCTATGGTACCAAAGTTAGACCATCGTGACCACTAGTTTAACTATGGTACTGTATTGTTAAACGTCAATTCTTAATTAACGTTAGTACCGTAACAAACCTAGACTTTTTAGTCCACACCTGGTACTTACGAAAGTTTTACAATAGACAGGAACCTCCATCTGTCAAATTTCTTTCAATACACCCCTGCGTAGCATGAACACTTAATTTCTTTTCTTCCGAGACACGACAAATTTCTTTCTGTCCAACTTGACATTTCTTCTACCCGAGCATGAGGCGACTCATCGACAACCGTTTGTACGTAGAGAAAGAAATAATTACATGCTAGCTACTGTCAAGTTGCTCTTGTCTAGGTCTCATTTGATGTAGACTGTTTGACACTTGTTGACAGGAAATGTTTCGAAAAGAACTGTCAAAAGTGGAGAAAATAGGTACGCACTTCATGCTCGGCATTGTTGATTCTTGTATACTGACGAATCGACATATAACTTCTCATCTTCCTTGACATTGTCATGCTCGTGACGAAAGAAATGTCTATACAGGGTGTCTCATTCAAATCGGTCAGTATGGGAAAATCTGAAACTATAAGACATACGAAGATTTGTTCTGAGGAATCATGTCATCGATTTTAATAACAAGAAAAACTGCATTCATATATTTTAAAAAACATCTGTACTATTGTAGTAATATTGTAAACGTGGTCACTTTGAGCACTTACTAAAATAAATTAAAGTATGTGGAAACAATGCATTTTATTCATTTTAGACATCATGTTTCATACAGACATTTACTGCTTAAGACCTACACAATCGATATCTAAATGGAAATAGTTTAGGTTTTTTTTTTCAAAATAACCGGGTTCGATTCCCGAACGGAGTACAGATGTTTTTTAAAATGTATTAATGCAGTTTTTCTTGTTATTAAAATCGATGACATGGTTCCGCAGAACAGATCTTCCCATGTCTTATAGTTTCAGACTTTCCCATACAGACCGATTTGAATGAGACACCCTGTATAATCTGTCACTTTGCCGATTCGTCTGTAGACAAAGGCCGTTTCTTCGGTGTTCAATGTGTTCATGCTACGCAGGCAGATGTGTGAGTTTATAGTAAAGAATACATTAACACTCCTATACTTCACATTTTTAATTTAGCGCTCACCACGGGTAGGTATCCACAGAGTTGGAAGGTTTCACGAGTTCAACCTATACCTAAAACTAAAGAAACTTCTCATGTAGAAAACTATCGGCCTATTGCCATTCTATCATCACTTCCCAAATTATTTGAAACAATTTTACATAAGTTAATTACATACCAGATCCAACCATTTCTTTGTGATTCTCAGCACGGCTTTAGGCCGAACCGCTCTGTCACAACAAACCTTTTAACGCTAGTGGACCTTATATCACAGCATTTGGATAAAGGTATACAGGTTGATGTTGTCTATTTTGACTTCCAAAAAGCCTTCGACCGTGTAGATAATGACGTGTTACTTGCTAAGCTTAGTAATATCGGTTTTTCACCAAAACTTCTAAATTTTTTTGCAAGTTATATGCGGGACCGTCGACAATATGTTAGGCATGGTTGCTATGTTTCTGACCCTTATCACACTCGGTCAGGCGTTAGTCAAGGGTCCATATTAGGACCATTATTTTTCGGGATTATGGTAAACGACCTTGAGAAAGTTCTCAAACATTCAAAGTGCTTACTTTACGCTGATGATTTGAAGTTAATTTATGGTGTTGAGGAGATGGCTGATACTTTAAGTCTTCAGGAGGATATTAACTCAGTGTTCCATTGGAGCCTTGAAAATAAGCTCCTATTCAACACTGCTAAATGCAGCGTTATGTCCTATAGCCGAGCTAAAAACTCTCTGGATGGTCAATACTACCTAGGTGCAGAACCAATTGCTCGTGTGTATTCGGTAAAAGATCTTGGTGTTCTATTTGACCCGCGGCTGACCTTCCACGAACATATGCGAACCCTCGCCAATGATTCATACCGAAGTCTAGGTTACACCATTCGGAATATGAGGGAGTTCAATGACCCGCTCTCCATTAAGCTAGTTTATATGGCTTTGGTTAGAAGTAAATTAGAATCAGCATCCATCATTTGGAACCCCTATGAGAGTACTTACGCCTTGCTTCTTGAGAAGGTCCAAAAAACGTTTCTTAGGTTCTTATTCAAGAAAATGTTCAAGTATTATCCATTCCTGTATCCCACAAAATTTCTACTTGGTATGCTAAAATTTAACTCTCTCGAAGTTAGGCGTAATTACTTTCTACTCCTGTTCGCTTGTCGTATCCTACGAGGCGAGTCTGATTGTCCGGAACTTGTAGCCAAACTTGTGAGACTTTCTGTCCCTCCCGTGTCCAAATACCAACTGCGACCGCGATCTCACACATTGCTGGCCGTTCCTTCAGCACGTACAGTTTCACATTGCAACTCCCCCATGGTTCGCGTGCTTGCAATGCTCAATGCGTTACTGACATCGACACCAAAGTGTGATGTATTCGCTACGAGATGGGTAGAATTATGTCGTGAATGTTTGAAATTTTGTGAGATCATGAATGAAAGATGAGTATTTTTCTTTTATTTTGTGTAATATTGTTGTTTTTTTTTTGTGTTTAGTTTTTTGTGTTGTGTTTAGTTTTGTTTTTACCTGTATATACATATATATATATTTTAAATTGTTTTACTATTATTAAGTGTGTTTTTGTTATTTTGTATGTTTGTCAACCATAAAGGTTTTTTTTTTTTTTGATATTTTAAAGATTTGTGTTTAGATTTAGTTTTTTTTTTTTTTTGTTTTGAAATGTACAACACCTTAGGTTAGTTTACCTGTCATGTTGTACATGTATATTTAAATAAATAAAAATAAATAAATAAATAGTAGAGCCACTTACGCTGCCGATCTTCTTGGTGAGCGTGACGAGGTAGGTCTTGCCCTGCGACACGATGGACTCCATGAGGCGCGGCGCGGGCGCGGCGCCGTCGTCCAGCTCGTCGTCCATGGCGCGCGCGGCGCCGCCCATGCTGCTGCTGGCGCGCGACCGCAGCGAGCGCTGCAGCGCGTACGGCAGCCCGTTCATGCTCTCCAGGGAGTTCGAGCTCTTGTTATCTGCGAACTAAGACCACAACATGGTTGGTTATACGCGCTGTTAAGGTCATGGCACATTATAACGGCACCGCAACTGCTCAGCAGCTGCACGGCGTCGTCTCGAATTTAGGCTACGGCTAGCTGCCAGTACGCTAACTACGCCTTGTCGGTAAAGTGCCAGCTTACAGTCTGCACGCCACCCGCGAAGTGCAAGCTCGCCGCCTGCGGGGTGCAAGCTTGCAGCCCGCGCGCTGTCCGCGAGGTGCAAGCTAGCTGTCACCCCGAACACAATTGTTATATGGCATTTAAAATTGAACACGCCTATGACTTGCACGTTTTCATAATGTCTCGGTTTACGACCTCGCAATGACGTTTCGCTGGCGACTCGGATCTGGCGTGCTGTAAGCGTGCCGTCGACGCGCTGTAAGCACATGGTCCGCATGCTATCGGCACGCGGCTGCGAGTCGAGTTGTATGGTAGTGGCAAGCGCGCTGACTGCTCGCCGTTGGCTTTTTCACTTTGACATTGTGAAATATATTTTACTACCCACGATTTTAGGCTCTAAATTGAATGACAAGTCAATTGCTGGTTTGGAGCGGTGCCGGTGCCGTGCCGATATAATGTGCCATGACCTTTACAGCCCGCACTTGCGTGCAGCTGTGCAACACGGGACGGGAACCCGGCCTGCCGCCGGCCCCACCTCTCCAGCCAGTCGTCGTTTGTGCGCCTTAGCGAGCTCACGTCGCAAGTACGGGCAGCGCACTCACAGAAACCACGTTGTACAAAATTACTTTCCAATATATACAGTTTTTAAATGTTAGGTCGTCTTATTTAACGACAGCCCAAACACGCGCCATTGGACCGAACATAGCTCACAAAACGAACAATTGAGGGATTGCTTTTTAAAAAGCTTCTGTCTTTATAATTAAAGACAAAAAATTAGCATATTTCCTCTAAACTACCTAAATAACTATAGGCAGCACTAGCCCCCCCCCCGACTAGTGATTCCTACACTTTTTTTAATTCGTTCGTAATTCGTATAATATATATTTTAGGTATCAGTAACATTGACAAGCCTTAGATGTTTACGGAAGTTAAATTCTCTAAACAATCGTAAAAAAGAGCTGAGATGTGTTAAGGAAGATTTAAATTCTAAAATACATAAACGTCCAAGACTTGTCAGTGCTACTGATAATTCATCTACTGAAATATATGTATACCATTATCTTCCGATAATTCCATTTATACAATGTACGTTTAACTATCCAAAACATATCAAGAAATATAAACGATTTTTTTTAATTTTTCAAAGAAAACAGGCTTTAACAGTGAACATTTAGTAAAGGATTTATGAGAACTTAAGCTTTTTACTCTAGTGTAGTATCGTCTCTCTATTTGATCACAGTAACTTAATAAAGGAATAGTATGTAAAATTATCTAATTAAAATCATTTCAAAGTAAGCATTTATACTATGTAAGCATTTAAGAATTACACAATTATAATGAATAATAGATATTTATAGATTATAGTCCTAAAACGCCAGTCGCCATAGAGACCGATTGTGTAGACAAATATAGTGTTGTTTACAAATCCAACAATAACAACTTTTCACACTACTTGATACTAATCCGTATCGTAAGACAATGTTCAAAATACGCCTAACATTATCTTTACAAGCGTGGGACAACGGGTGGAAAAAAATATAGTAATGTGGGTACTTACTGGGTTATCGTACTGATCAGACATGGTTCCATTCATGGAAAGCACGCTACTATCTGATATTAACGACTTATTGCTGCCCGCATCACTAAGCTCACTCGGAATAAATCGGTCACCTGGAACAAAAAACATTACGTGAAATAATTGAACAAAAAACCAAGTGGAGAATGACCATTGAATAAATATTATGAACTGGTAGTCAGGCAAACGTCACAACACCGGGACATTTTTTTTTTATGTTATTATCAAAACCAAATTCAAAAAATGAAATGAGCCCTTTTTGAACGTCGAAAATTACATAAGATAGTCCCACAAAACGCCCGCTCACTGCTTCCTATTGTTTTTGCTGAGAAGACGTCAACATCAAAATCATCATGTATTCAATTAAGGCTCAGGATCAGTCAGAATTACAAAAGACAGTCTCCCAAAAAGCCCACCCTTCGACAATTCTTAGTGTTTTTGCTGGGAAGAAGAAGTGGCGGAACAAACTCCCCAGCAACACGTCTGTCTGCTAAATTAGAAAAACTTGAAATTATACAGTACAATTAGTTATCATTATATTTCAATCAAATTATTCTATTTACTACATGTTTGCTACCACACTACAATATACAGAATATGTACTAGTAATATATAGCTACCGATATTAACACTAACTAAACTCAAGCAAAAGTAAACTGACTGAAAAGAAGCCTCCCGGTAAAAAATGCGTGTAAGTGCACTGTTGGATTATATCCATAGGTCTGCAACACAATGTAACAAAATGATAAATTAGGACCATTAAAGTTGAATAAATCAATAAAGTAAGTGACCAGCAACACATCTGTCTGTTAAGTTAAAAGAACATGAATCTTTGCAATATTATGATGCTTATTTAGTGCAAACTTACTTGATACAGTCTCCGCGTGTTCCATATGTTCAAGGGATATCTTAGGCTCTTCGTATTCATGGATCGGTACGTATTCTGCAAATAATAGGATGAAACATTTTAATCGATTGTTAAAAAAAAAGTATTGGTCTCTTTATCTTTTTTCCTGATCATTTTAAACAAAAATGACAGACCATAATTGTAAAAAAATTAAATTAAAAATTTAAAAAACCCCCACCGCAAAAAAGTAAAACATTTAAAAAGTTAAAAAATAATACTATTCTATCGTTGAACCATGAAATTTTACTTCACGCCGGGGTACCACACTTAAGCAAGGAATGTTCCTAGTAGTACTAACTCGTAGATATGTAGGTACTTATTTTAGCGGTACCCCGACAAGAGTGATTAGGTTGCTTCATTGTCGACGATTCAATTTTACCAAAATTATGAAAAAAATAAAAAAAAATAAAATGTGAGATAGTGATCAAACGCGTGAATATCAATAATAATTTAAAAAAGCTGAGTACTGCGGGTTGTAGTGTACCTCTGTGCAGCATGTGGTTCATGTCTCGCATGATCTCCTGCGGGCGCAGCGGGTCGGGCTGCCAGCACTGCCGCATGAGGACCCACACCTCCTTCGGGCACCGCGCCGGCCGCAGCAGACGATCGCCCATCTCGTAACTCTGCAACCAAATATACGTCAGCATCATGAAGGTAAGGCGCCTACTACTCATGCACGATGATGTGGTTCAAATCCGGGCTGTGCGGTTCAAAAAGTCAAATTAGTAAGTAATGTGACTTTTTCAATCCTTATGTAATTGATGCAATAAACATTTTTTTTATATTTTTCTTAGTTTATCTGAGACAACATTGTGAGGAAACGGCAGTCAAAAATGTTAACGTGAACAGTGGGTAGATGTGGTGGGTGGCGGCTTTATCATCATTGATACGCCAACCCCATCGTGCGCTTTAACATTCTTTAAATATAACCTAAACAAAGCCGCAAAATAATTTAATTATTCGTTTAGTTGTTATTAAAATGGTGTAGTTACAGTTAAAGACTATTTATTAGTCTAAATAACTTTTTGGCACCTGCTGAATTTTGTTGAGATAAAATGTATTATATTGACTATTATTGTTTTTATTTAAGTCTAATTTATTGAAAAGTGACTTCCTCTCACAGACGTGACCATGTAAGGAATTTTTTACTAGACACGTCGATAAAAAGTTTTGCTTTCTTCATAGAATATGGAGGATTCTCCAACCAGACGGGTGTTTTGTCTGTTGGTCTACTACTGCCTGATGGTTGTTGTAGAGATTTTGTATACGTTCAATCGAGCGGATAACTTTAACAACGGGTATAGCAAAAATAAAATCAAAATCAAAAGTCTTTATTCAAACTAGGCTGAGAATCAGCACTTTTTGAACGTCAAAAAATACATAGAGACAGTCCCCCAAAAACGGCCCACCCTTCGCCACTTCCTAGTGTTTTTGCTGGGAAGAAGAAGTGGCGGAACGAACTCCCCAGCAACATATCTGTCTGATTCGTTTGAAGAACGAGGTATACAAAGAATCTATACAATGAAATGCTCAATAAATAGCACTAATGTTAATACACATTGTAAAACATTACATTTCAGAATGATTGTCACGTGTTAGCTAGCACACTCCAATATACCGAGATTAAGAAAAAAAAGTAAATTCATTTAACATTGAAATCAAAACTCAAGCAAAACAACTACAAAACTGAAAAATAACAGCCTCCAGGTATAAAAGGCCGCTTACATGTGCAATGCTGGCTTATATTCATAAGGCTGTGACTCTAAATTTAAAATGATAATCTAGGACCATCGAAGTGAAACCAATAAGCAGCAAGTCGACCAGTCACCACAAGCAGCACCCGTTCACGAGCATAACGCAAAGATCAGCCATTACCCTCCTCGCCATATCTGAGGGAAGGGGGCAACCCGATCCTCGACGCTACCGCAAGCAGCGACGTCTATGGGAGCATGACGAACTTGATCTGGTTACTCAAAAATAAAGATATATACAGTCGTAGAAAATATCTTGAAGCTATCACGCTATACAAAATTGTTAGAAATAAATTCAACTGCATAAATTTAAATAACATGATCTGCTACGCAATACCTAGAACCTTCCACAGGCGTCAGGTGCGCGCAGGTACGCTATTCCCAATTCCTTCCTGCCGAACTAACTCCGGCCTGCGCTCACCCGTCCGCCGTATGGTTGGCTTGTACAACAAAACTTTTGTAAATATTGACATCTTCAACAACTCGATAGGAAAATTAAAAGGTCTAATCTTCAGAACTCTTATAAATTAATACATATAATTATTATTAATCAATTCACACTTCACATTATTGTCTCACATTATCTGGCCTGATTGTTTACTTCTTACTTACCTTGTTTTTTTTTATTTTTTTTATTTGTTTTCTCTCGCCCCTGGCGATTATTGTTTGTCCTAAACTATTATGATAACCCGTGGACAGCGTTGTGGGTTGCATTATTAGCAAAATGAAAATATTGTTAAACTAGTTATAAGTTCTTATAATGTAACTGTTTGTTGTTCTTCTTAATAAAAATAAAAAAAATAAAAAAATAAAAGATAATTAAAGAACCGTCGAGGTCGCTAGGTCACCACAAATTGCTATACAACTCATTACTGTAAAGAGACTACGATAAAACTGTAAAGAAAGGATTTTTGCCAAAAAAAAAAAAATAAAAGAAAATAAAATGTATAAAAATAAAATGTCAAATTAAAAGTTACAAATAAATTAGCAATTTATAGCTCGTCAGTAAGCTAACCACAAGTGAAAGAACGTAACAACATTGTCTTGTGTTCAATAAAGCGACCAACTACTCTTGTCGTCTAAATAATTGTTGATTGAATAGTATGCCTTCGAACAAAGGTTCGATTTAACTTTGGCTTTAAACGCATTAAAAGGCAATTCCATTAAAGAAAGTGGTAGCTTATTATAGAAGCGGATACCAAGCCCCACAAATGAGCTCTGGACCTTATGAAGACGGTGGAAAGGTGCGTGTAATTTGTGCTTATTTCTGGTGTTAAAATTGTGGATGTCACTGTTTTTGGTGAACATGTGTATGTTTTGCCTAATATAATTATAATATGTTTGCAAAAATAAATTGAGATGCCACTGTAAGAATACCAATCTCTTTAAATAGTTTTCTTAAGGAGACTCTGGACCCTAGCTGGTATATTGCGCGAACAGCTCGTTTTTGAAGGACAAATATATTTTGTATGTCCGCTGCTTTTCCCCATAATAACATACCGTAGGACATCACGCTAAGAAAGTAACTAAAATAAACTAACCGAGCTGTGTCAACATCAGTGTATTGTCTTACTTTCCTGACGGCATAGGCGGCAGAGCTAAGCCTACCTGCTAGGGTTGATATATGTGGTCCCCATTGAAGTTTGGCAGTTTTTAATTCCTATGTTCGATGCTGTATTAAGGCTCCTACACACAGTGCCGGCGGCAGGGCCGCCGGGAAAGCCGCCGGCCAAGCATCCGGCGGCATACAAAGCCGGCTTTGCCGCACAAAGGAGCCGCCGGGGTGTGCCAGCGGGTTACGCGGCTTGTCGGCGTCATTCGTGCCTGGCATTCGAGCGGTAGTGGTGTGCGGTTTGTGTGTATTCAACAAATTAAAATGTCGTTTCATTGGGACGACGAAACTGTGTTGCTATTAATTGAAAAATGAAATAAAAATCATGAAAATTATATATTATGGAATCCCAGGAATGCAGACTATAAGAATAGGAACAAACGAATGGACGCCTTGAATATAATTGCAAGTGTATTTGACATTGATAAAGGCGAAGTAGAGAGAAAGTTAAAAAAATTAACCTCTCATTATTTTCGGGAAAAAAAGAAGGTTGAACAGTTGTACAAATCTGGTGCAAGCACAGACGATGTACAGGAACCAAAGTGGTTTGCTTACAGTACCGTTCTGCCATTTTCTATTTTGTAAACTTGGGCGCACCTAAAACCTTCTCGTCCTTTTGTATTTTTTTCTTATTAAAATAAAAATTACAACTGCGCCGGCAGTGCTGATGATTTTCGTATTCACTGTAACCAACCAACCAAAAAAAATTTTCACTTCACTAGCGTTCTATGTGACTGTCACAACCGGAATGATGCTTGACGGCTTTGTGCGGCTTGTGCCGGCGGCTTGTATTGCCGGCGGCACAGCCGCTCGGCAATAACCTGGCGGCATTGCCGCCGGCATGTGTGTAATTTATTGATTGCCTTTAGATGTCGTAACAATGGATCAACGTGCAAACATTGTGGAGAAACTGCATGTAAATACATTCAAATTAAAATACTAACCCTTGCGGTTAACACTGGGTTGGTTTCAGTAGGCGACTGTCCGTAGGAGAACACTTCCCACAGCGTGGTCGCGAACGCCCAGATGTCTCCCATCACCGACCGCTTCGCCAGGCTCATGTCCGAAAAGAATTCCACAGGCATCCAGTGCACGCTGCAAGTACAAGGTATAAATGTAAGGCTGGTAAACAACCTACTTGTGTAGATTTTTGATCTTAAACAAAAATAAGAACTAAGTGATATTGGGTTATTCCATAAGGAACTTCTCAGTCTGATCTTGTGCCACAAAGTTGATGACAATAGGCTCGGCTTGACTTTAACAATGAAATCATTGAAATCTTATTTATTTTATGGTTTTCTTTTGTTTCTTGTCTGCTTGGCGTCCGTACGCCACTTCACTGATCTAGCAGAATATCAGCGCCAGGTACATTTGCCTGGCACATGCTGAGCTGGAGTCCCATTTAATGCAGCCATGAGCTGCACACCGCACACTTTATATTTATGTTTTATTTCTTTTGTTTTTTTTCATTGTGTGTGGGTCTATCTATCTTTCTATATAACTAGCGAAATGTGGATATACTGACGGTTCACTTTTGTCAACCCTTCGAGGAATACTGACGTGGTGTTTAACCTCTTAACCGCTTGTGTCGCAGATATGCGACACATATTTCCGTGTCCCTACCGCTCGTGCCGTATTTCTGCGACAGAGAATTTGCATGATTTTTTCGTTTTACTTTTGTAATATTGACTGCGTGATACAACTAAAACCATTATTAAATATATACATTATATATGCAACAAGAACTTAAAATCGCTACAACGATTGCTTCTCTTTATTTAGTGTAGGTATTATTTTATTGATTTGAAGCAATAGTAGCCGGGCGCTATAATAGGGGCACGGCAACAGATATTTCACCAAGCGGTTAAAAGGTTAAAGAATTATTCGCTGGGAAGTTTATTACGCCACTTCTTCTTCCCGGCAAAGACACTATGAAGTGTTGAAGAGCGGGAATTTTGTAGAACTGTCTTTTGCAATTTTGGAGCGTTCCTTTCATAATCATATACCTAGTGAAACAAACACCGACGTCTGGGAAGAAGTGAGTTTAGGGAAAGAGGGAATTTAACTTGGTTAGTTAGTTGGTTAGTTAATTTTTAGAAATAAATGTCATTTTAATAAATCACACGTAGGTAAACTTTATTTAACATCAAACCGCGACGTGTAGGTCTAATCTGTATAAATAAAAATGAATCGCGGAAATGTATCATGTAGTACATGCATAAATTCCCAACGTAATACTCGCAACCGGCGTGTGTGTATGACAACATGTATGAATGTAAACGAAGCAAAAGAAGTAATAATAATATCAATTAATAATAATATCATTTAAGTATGTAAGAATCGTAGCATATGGCGCTCTGTAGTTTCTGCCTACCCCCATGGGAAAAGGCGTGAGTTTATGTATGTATGTATGTACACCAAATTGGACAATTATTTATTTTGTTGTATTTGTGTTGGGCTCTGATTATATTCACAATTTTATTGGACCCGGTAGTAATCCGGATCAAAACGGGTTTGAAACAACGGGTACGTTTTAGGACAACGTCTGTCTATCTCAAAAAACAATGTTTCCAGCATGCTTGTTAACTTACTCGAGATGCGTGTACTGCCTGAGCGTGGGCCCGGACAGCTTGACGAGCATGCGGTCTCCGTCGTGCGCGGCCAGCAGCAGGCGCCGGCAGCGGATGTTCCCGTGCACCACGCCCGCTTCGGACAGGTCCCACAGTGCCCGGGCCAGGCCTGCCGCTACTTTTTTGAGATGCAGAGGCTTTATACGTTCTTCGTTCTCTCTGTAAAAATGTGGATTGTGGATGAGGTTGTTGATTGCCTCGCTGGTCTGGTGGTAACAACTACTTGCTTTTTTTTTGTTCGGATTTGCGAATACTTATGAATGTCGGAGGAGGGGTCTATCAGACTCTTACTAGCTAAAAGCCACCTCAGTGTTTCGTGTCACACCTACGCCGGGGGTCACTGGAACGTGCCACTTCATACTGCAGGCATCGCCAGGTCAACGGGTGAGTCCTTTGTTTGACAAAGGGGTACAATTTGTGGAAGAAATAAACATTTTCATTATTTTTATTATTTTTTATTATAATTTTATCTATCACTGGGGTTTGGAGGTCAGATAGACAGTCACTTCATGTATAACAATGGTTTTCAGCTGCATCCTGGAAGACTGAAAGGCGTCGCCAACATTATGTTGAGTAAGGGTTCGGCAGGTGACGTTTACTAAAAGATCAATCTTGAAGTTACCTGAGATAGTCATCAAAGGGTCCGTAGGGCAGGTATTCAAGCACAAGCGCGGTGGGCGAGCTCAGCGTTACGCCGTACAGGCGAACCATCGAACTAGACTGCACGCACGCCCATTTGCTAGCAAGCTCCACGAATTCCTAGTCAACAATACATTGCATTGGGAATAATTATTATAAATAAGTAATAAAATATATATTTATTAAGAAATATTATTGAAGCGCTCTTCCTCGCTCTTACTACTCTTCTTAATAATATTTTGCTGTGCTCAACAGGGTCCTTAATATAATTGTTTCTATTTTAAACACCTACCAACTGTATGAATTATGAAATAGGATATGTATTAGCATAGTATCTGGATATATTTGGCCAGAAATCGCTAAGATAGAGTTTTGGCATGTGAAAAGCAAATCGTTTGCCCTTGTAGAGAATCACAATGTATATTCTTAGGCTATAAAAACCAACAATGAAACGAATCCATTCAATGTTTTTGCCGGCATCTGACGATCAAACTTGCATTAAAATTTACTGTTACCGCGGACATAAAAAAGACGACGATTTCAAATAATAATAAACACAATATTAGAGTTTCGGGATATTTATGCTAGGTAGAAGATTTTGACAATATTTAGCTTACCTTTAAATAGTCATTGGCTTTTTCTCTCTGTAATGTCTTGAACGCGACCAACAATTTCTTTGTTTCATCGAGTCTCCACAACGCTTTGTATGTCGCTGTTATATTTTCTGAACCAATTTTATCTGAACCTAAAAGAGTGGAATTAAGTGTTTATATACTTAGCTGTAATGAAACTACGAAAACATAAAATTACGCATGTATGGGACCTATTTTGATATATAATTTCGTCATATTAATATCTTAAAAAAATTGTTTTTAAATTTTGTAAGTTTTTTTTCGCAATTGTAATTTAGACTTTTTTTTGTTTGCTGAACGTGATTAAAATCTTCGGTACACGTTCTTTTTATTTTACAGTATTTTACTTTAACGCAGTTGAACATTAGTTCACTGCATAAATACGTTTTTCGAAACTATTATTATTTCAAATATTTTTCAGAACCTTTATTATTTAACATAATATTTTACGAACAACAAAAATCGTGGTTTTGCTTATCTTTTACTCTTACGTTAGGTTGTTGACGTAGTTCGCACACCACAAGTAGGCAGGCCGATGAGTAACGGTTAGGAAACCCGATTTAATTAGTCAATTAATACAGGTATATCCTCTTGTTAAAATTCCTATAAATTGCAAATTATCGCAGGAATCGACCACATTCGAAGAATCGAGTTATCATAAACAACACAAAATGCTCATTACACGTTAATAGTGATTAAAGTGTGACAATGATTAAATACAAGAGTTATTAATTAGAACATTATCATACCAGTGTAGAGTAGTATGTCCTTATTGGGCAGGCACCGCGGACTCCGGTTGTCCTTAAGAATGTCCTGCAGTTCTGCTTGATCAATACGTACACCTCTTTTCACCGGCTCGCCACACAACAGTAATTGGGACTTGTCTACAACAATATTTCAACGTTAACAACGAAGATCATAGTAGCCTTAATTAATCCATTCCGAATCATAATTAATGAAACACTTACATATAAGGGAAACACCAATAAATTATGATAAGTTAAGTTACGCAAAAACCTTATTAACTTTACAATTTACGCGAATATTGAGTATTTTCGTGGAAGAATATTTACCACCCTCAGTGTATTTGAATTATTGATATTTTTTATAAGGTTATTTTTTCTTATACACTCATAACACATTTTCACATCAGATTGTTAGCTTAATCCAGAAAAAAATACGTAAAAAAATGAATGGAATGAAAATTACAAAGCAACGTTTCTTGTGACAAATCATACAACGGTGGAAAGGGACATCAACGAGCATATTGTGGACACCATGTGTTTTGTACATGTTTTTTTTTTAATACTATAAACTAGTGCTTGACTGCAATCCCACCTGATGGTAAGCAGTGATGCAATCAATGATGGTGAAGCGCACTAGTTTATTAAGAGCCTATTCACTCTAGCCTTGAAGACACCTAAATTATACTCAGACGGGAAAAACGCAGCAGGCAGGTTGTTCCAGTCCTTCGACGTACGCGGTTTAAACGACGAGACAAACCACTTTGTCCAGATCGTTATAATGAATAATAATAATAAATTCTTAGCCTCTCACTTGACATTATTCAATAATATATATAAATATATTTATATATATTACTATTATAATTATTATTATTATTTATATTTTATTTATATATATATTTTTTTTTTTTATTTTTTTTTTTTATTTATTTATTTTTTTTTTTTTTTTTTTATATATATATTTATTATTTATATTTTTATTTTCTTATTTCATCGGATTTTTTCCTAATATACTGTCCAACACTCAGAATTTATACTCTACATGGCGTTTGATTTATTTAATTAAAAATCGCTTCCGATGTACGCAATTTCCAGCGATCACGGACATGGGTGAACAGCTCCGTTAAAGATAATTTAATTCAACAACGGATAAGATTTACGTTTGCAACAGACATTAATATACTACAACAGATTTAGAATCATCACGAAGGTAAAATAGAATATAAAGTGCCCCTTTTTTACGGCCCTCGTATTTCTAGGATAAAGATCAGTCATAAATCTTAACTTTTAACTATTCGTGTCGAGATTAGAATGAAAACGGCCTGTTTTTGAATTGAGATTAAGATTGACTGACATCATTCTGAAAGACTATCATCGCGAACTTAAGTATTGTTTTTTATACTTAATTACTTGATCATCTTATTTCATTATCACACTAGCTACAAAGCTCTTATGAAAAATATGTGCTTTGGCAATCATCGTCCATTATTGGCAATATGAACGCGGGATGATTAAGTCAATACAGTACCGTATTCATGGTACAAACGCCAGCAGATCAAGCTACCCCAAATTGTAAAATTTTCTCAATTGAACATGAACCTTATCTTATTTGTAATAAAGTTGAAAAAATATCACAGAAATTAACACATTGTCTGTACCTACTACTTGCCAATGCAATTCTAAATAGTTTTTCAAATCTTTTTAGTGACTGATGACGAGGTGTGATTGGAGTTAGTAACTCGACAGAGTGAAAACTTTATCATCATCATTATATCAGGCGAAAAATGTCTTACTCCTGTTCATAGTGTCGCCTCAACAACCGATTCTTTGCGTCTCGCATCCATCGGCCGCGACCCTCACCATCCTCAACTCAATACGCTATGATGTACCAAGCGCTAAAGAATGAAACTTAGAAGCTTTGGCTCAGTAAGTTGTTACCCTGTGTTAACGGTTGCGCTAATAACTGTACCTGTCATCAATATTGTACCCTAATTTAATCCGAAACCTATTACAAAAAGTTTCCTACTAATATTGTAAATGTAAAGGTTATGAAAATGTTTAGATGTTTGTTACTCAAACCGTAGAAAAGATTTGTATGAAGATTATCACAAAGATAGACCAGTTCCTGGATTATCACAAAGAATGCTTTATTTTCGCGTAAAGTGTTCCCTTAGTATAATCTTCGATAATTTATTTTTTACGCGTAGTAAGTAACAAAAAGCAAGAAATAGTGGATTAGTGATAATTATGAAAATACTCACCATATTCTGAAGGTGGTATGCATTCATTTAGAAGTATCCTGCCTTCAGGGTTCTGATGACAGCTGACTAGCCTCTCGACGCTGTAGTACTCCTCATTATTAACCACGTAACAATGGCCTTTGAACTCTATTCTATACGTCTCTGTTGTACTGTAAGGAAAGTTAACATTACTACAAGTAAAAAATAAGTTCAAAAACCCGACTAAAAAGAATAAAATAAGAAAATATTCTCTAATAAAATTGTTATGCACAAAACTTTTCAACATGTATCGTATATTATGCAAACATCTTACACATAATATATTTTAATGTAGATATTTAGTACATATTAATTGTGATTTTTAAAGAATAGCCGCGAATATAATTTAATTTACTTAATGCGATAGAGAAGATACTATTAGACCAAACACAACAAATATAAATTAAAAGTGTTCGTTGAAAACTTAACTAACATTCTTAATAACATATAATTGAATATTATGATTATGAAAATAACAACAAACTTAACATGTAACTTCTAGAACGCGACAAAGACATATTCTATTTCTTGTGTGTCATAAATATGCCCTAGAACTGCGTAGAACACAGTCTGGGTCTAGTCTGAGCGAACGATTATCGTTTCTTCAAGATAAACTATTCAATTCACGTACAGTCTACAATTTGTAATATTCATAGAGCTTTAAGCTTAGCCGTGGTTGGATAAAAAAACAAACAAAAAACGTAATCACCTGTTTTTAGTACAAACGTCCAAATAATAAACATTATAGTCATCCTGACACTGCCTTAATATGTAACAACCGTGTTTCTTGGCACGTTTTTCTTCCAACTTTCGATACGAGAATGCACCCCTAGAAAATTAAAAGGTTTCTTTTGTACAAATTTCTCCGTAACAATTACATTAAATATGTACCCCAGTGGGGCGAGCGCATCTACTTACCCGACGGGGCCGTGACATTTTATTCTTTGTAGCTCCTTTAGCGACGGCGTTTCGTCGTCTTTAGACAGGTTAAATGTCCATTTAACCATTAATCTGTTTTACATAATCATATTGTTAATTGTAGGCACATTTATAATAACGGACATCGTAATGGCATTCTTGTTTTGATGCGTTTATTTTATTAGTATTTGCGATTGAGCACCTAGATATGCATTTAGTACCAATCAATATAGGTAATACCTTTTCGTTGGTGCTTTAAAAATAGGTGCTCAAACGGGTCACTGTAAGATCTTGCATGCTTTTGTATGTATACTATGTTTAAACAAATAAATAATCTTTTATCTTTATCTTTAACGGGAATACTCCTATCATTTTGACTGGCCTGTTGGTCTAGTAGTTAGTGACCCTGACTGCTATGCCGGAGGTCGTGGGTTCGATTCCCACCCAGGACAAATGTTTGTGTAATGAGCACAATCATTTGTTCTGTCTGGGTGTAATTTATCTATAATATGTATGTATTTAGAAATATATAAGTATGTTTATCAGCTGTTTAGTACCCATAACACAAGCTCTCAAGCTTAACTTGGGACTAAATGGCGTTGTGTGAAAAATTTGTGGAATATTTATTTATTTATGTATTCGAATGGTGTGATATTATTCAAGAGTTACACCTTACACCTGTTAGGTACACCTCTGCCCAATCCTATTTGAAAAAAAGAAGGAGTTTACGTATATATGTACGTATCACGCCTGTACTCTCCAAAGAGTTAGGTAGAGGTGCACCCATAAGGCTCCCACATATCGCTACGAATGTTTAAAGTGTAACGAAATAGTGGAAGACTATGCAGCCAATTCGAGACTTTGGGATGTTACTGAGAAAGTTTAGAATGAAAAGACCATCTTGTCCCGGCCTTCGAACCCATGACCTCGCGCAGACCAACAAGGCGATCATTTATTAAAACTTTTATCAACACTATACCAGTTACAAGATAATGAATACGATGTAGCGTAAAAAAAACACGTTTCACCTGTAATATCCATCGCAAACTGATATAAACGATGATAGATGCTCCTCCGATTTGAACTTGAAGAACAAAGGCGTTCCTCTTCTTGATATTTCTAGCGAATTTTCTCCATTCCTTGTTATATAAATTAATTCCTCAATTTTGCAAACGTGGGTCCACTGAAATGACGTCATTGTATAATGATTTATGATTTGTAAACAATGTGTATGTACTCTTAAGTGATTTACATAATTATCATCTGAGAGTAGGTAGTTAGATAAAAGGCCGAATAATAAAAACCCAGTTAGGTAAATAATTATTTTATCGTACTGGGGTCGGGTTTAAACTGAAGGCGCAGTTGACATTTGGCCGCTAGTCCCCATTCTCAAATCCGACGAAATGGGCAAACGTCACGATTATTATACAAAAACAGTTTCTTTTTTCCATATTTGGGTACCTATCTTGGAATTAGAAGGCGTACCGACTTCGTTGATTGTTAAATTACACTTGGACAAATACCTGAATCGGATATCAGAAGGATAATTCTAGTAATTAAAAAAGGTTCAAAATCTGGATGCAATCGCATCTCGAGCAATTTCCAAAACCAGTCTAAAATGTAGGGCTATTAACCGAATAATATTGATGGAGACTGAGATTAAAATTCGAACGTTCTTAGTATTTTTTTCTCTCTAAGCCTTTCTAAATACAATATCAATAACCGATTTACATCATTTCCAACGTCTGATGGTGTATCATAGTACCATCGGCCCCGCTTGCGGTAAATCAGTTAGTTAGTTAACGATTCATGATTTGCTTAGAATTACGCAACGTGCGTAAAGCGTATGTGATAAGCTCGGACGCCCAGGGTGCAAAGGATTACAGGCTTATGAGTGATACACCGGAACTGAGGCCGACTGTACCTACATGATATTAGCTGAGTGACTCTCACAAACGCTAATAGTGTAGAGTTGAAAATATTGGAATTGCCCCTCTGAATTCAGATGAGGTCACCTCATACTCACTCTCACACACAATCAAATCAACACACTACACACTCTCTTATTTCCACACACAGTTAGCACAGCTTTTATAGGTACTTTAATCATTCAGTTTTAATTGAATATTGTTTTTATTTTTCATTTTTATTGCATAATAAAATTCCCAAATTCCCAAGATAATGGCCTAGTTTAGGGCCAATGTTAAAATTCGTGTACAAAATATTATGTTTAACACTAAATTATTATTTTTTCTAATAACTGACAATTACTTACTTCTCGCTTTACAGCATTATAGAGCCTTATGCCAGGCTGGTGCGGATGAAAGGGCGCCACCACTACTGTCACAGGTATCAAATCACTGCCGTTCTGCCACAGAACATTGTCATACTCCTCCGCCAAATAGTTCGGGGCCATTATGTACAGTTGTTGGAGGTATAAGTTCTTTATGTAGCTGCAAAGTAATTTAATATTTTATTATTCATATAAAATTATCACTTGCTTCAAATACGGTGAAGGAAAACATCGTGAGGAAACCGGCCTGCATGGCTGAGAGATATTTTTCGAGGGCATTTGCCATTAAAACCCTGTCACCAGTTTAGAGTCAGTAACCAGGCAAACACGATAAGAAGAATGTATAACATTATTAAATCGGGAGAAAAAAGCTGTCCCACAAATTTTGTAGAGAGTTACGTACTGGAACATAAAGAACGTATCAGTAACAGCACAAATATTTTCACGATTTCAGGGTTTGCTTCCTAGGTAGTTAGTAAACGTATTGTAACGCGTATTTTTACTTTGAAAGTATATTATATATTTCTTTTTATTTTTTTTATTGTGAATGTAAGGACTGTGTGGATTCTTTTTTTTCATTTTTCTTTTCTAAATCTTTTTAAATTCTTTTATTTATTTATTTTACATTTTGTCTGGCAGTTTGAGTTCTTTATGGGACCAACCCAAATGTCCTTCTTGGTATTGTTCTTCAGCACGTAGAGCTCCTCAAGTTCGGAGTTGATCGATTACTGACAAATGCTTGCACTGACAGATCTGGTCGCCCCATTCTGTGTGGTTCTTTCCTCAAAAGACCATCTCAGATACTAATCTGCATGGATCTTACATGATTTAACCAAGATAATGTCTGGACTTTAAAAGAGACTATGAGCTCTGAGTTTCTTTCGGTGTTTCTTCTCAGAGTAGTCAGATAGTGAAACTCTAATCTCATTTACTAAAAATAAAATTACGTGTTTGTGAAAACCTATTTACAAAAATAAATATCATTTATCTTTTTATCATTTAACGTTGTTCACAATGACGCGTACAACACACTCTTGGGTTATGTTATGCGATATAATAAAAAGTCAACCAAAAGGTACAGATGGAATAGGCCTCAAGATCTTATTAATATTTTAGGAGACAGACCCATGACTGCCTCACCAACCCCATTGATGACATGAAGTGGGACTTCCGTGGCAACCGTACCTAGTTACACACATTTTCAATACCTTTGCTTACATTCTTTGACTAAACACTCTCACTGCTGCGGTAGGCCGTCCAGCCCTTTACACTCAAAAACTTGGGGCCCGCCAGCGGATCCCATGGCAGTGCGAGTGTTAATCGTCGTCGTGTATACAATAATTCTCGATGTTTAATGTACTAAAAAAAGGAGGGTGACGCTTGAATGCAGACAGACACAAGCATCTGACTAGTGATACAATCAAACCAGCTTTTGTTTTCATTGTGTAGAAGCAGAAACATAAAAGGCTACTCACAAACAAAAAAACAAAGACTACGGCCTGCAGATTGCTGTAAATTGGATGCCAACAGGTATACTTACTTCACGTTGTGACCGACGGAACATAGTTTAGGCAGTTGGTCGTGGGCATGCTTCTTAGCGACGTGACCGTGTCTTCTAACAATCACTTTCGGAATATATTTTTTGTAATCCCTCACAACATCGTTTACCGACAATTTTTCCTCAGCCGTGGCGCGTGTCCTGCGTGAATAAACATGCAATCATAAATCGTCACGCAAAAATCGACATTTTTTTGGAGATTCGAGACGTGAATATATTTATTTCAGTTCACCTCTAATATATTTTAGTAATACAGCTAATATGTATGCAGCGGTTACATGGCTCAGTTTACATTTTATATGGACACGTTCACCCAACGCTTTGCTGTAATAATAAATAATGACGCAAAATGCTATACTATTGTATAGCGAAATAGCGTAGTCTGAACTGCGCTGTACAGCATGATCTATATAAAGTCGAGATCCACTTTTAATATATGTGAAGGAAACAGACATAACAGTAAGTGAGCGTATCCCTTTTCACAGACGCAATAAATTGGTTTATAAAAAGCGACCAGAGAGCTTCACAGAGTATAGAGACGGCGGGCGGCTCGTGGAGCCACTTTTCACACAAAGCAAAACGTCCCAATAACACGACAATAACGACGTATTGAAACTAGAATGTCGGCCGTGACAGAAGCAATGCGCCCAAAGCAATATCAATCAGCGCCATTAATTTTATTAGTACTGACATCTCAAGACATTTCCAGTTCTGTGATTTCGTACTCTGTGGTTACAGTCAATTGTCAGTATCGTACCTACTTATAAGCTGGGTCCTGGCCCCCGACAGACAGCGACTACCCTGTATAATTATGTTTGGATAACTGTATACAAATATTACAATAATACTTTAGGTCGACCGCCGTATTATGATGAGTATTCGTGATCATGTAAGAAACAGGAAAAATATTATAATCATGTAGATTCGAGATACCTCTGCTGGAACTTAAGGTTTGTTAGATTTAAAATGCAGATTAGGTTGGCATTTGGTTTGCAAGAACCTAGAGATTTAAGTAACTTAGAAGATAGACTACCCAGTTGTTCAATTTCTGATTTTACGTGTAAATATTGCGTTGCGGCGAAGTAACCGCTTTCTGTGTTCAGGGTCGTGGGTTCGATTGCCGCATTACAATAAATATTTGTTTAGCATGAATAAAGATATTTGTTCTCAGTCTGGACGTTTAATTACGTAAAGCGACCCAGTTTCTGCATTTGCAAGTTTGCAACCACAGATTATCCATAATGAAACAGGCGAAGTTACTTTTTTAGGGTTAGACGCCAAAATATTAAAAAAGGAAACCTTATACGTCTAATTCCTAAATATTCGGTACTGCTATCGACGCTTGAAATTTGGAATAGCTATGAACAATGCTATTGTCCACTAACAAAAAGTAAAAGAATTTAAAATAAGTATTGTTATTTCCTTGCAATAGGAGTCAAACGGGTGGTTGAATTTTTTTTCACACCAGCTATCTCAGTATGAATCAATCTGAGTGTTAAGAATGTCTAATAGGATTCAAAATTATCTGTATTATAAAAATCCCTTATTCGTCCATGCCGATTGTCGGCGCCACGCCTTAATTGCTAGTTACACGCTACTTACAGAAGAAGAAAACGAAAGAAGAGAAGACTCTTCTACTTTTTCTTGTCTACTACCTGATAAGGGCCAAAACATTGTGTAAAGGGAAATAATACATGACGTTAAAACATGTAAATTAAAGATATCACGCGTTAATTGTGCTGTTAACCGGAGGACTATTGTCTTACTGCAGTGGAGACAGGGTAATTAGATTTTTATAGTCCATTGTTCTGCCAACGCAAGATATAATCGTAGGTACTTGACAATTCATGATCTGCTACAATAATAGCTTATGCACTACTCTGCGCTCTGTCATATTATTACATACATTATTTTGAAGGAGCATGCGCCTAAATAATAGAGTTTTTCGTATGTTAAGCTACGTTTGCCGAGGTCGGGACATGGGTGACCATTTATTACAGTAAATCAAGACTTTTCCGTGCCTCGGGCAGCAAATTTAACTGTTGTTTCCGGCTGTCATTCGAAGATTTGACAATCGTTAAGTAGGTACGCGTAGTTAGAACCCTGAAAGTCTGATATCCTGTTTAACAGAGGGGTATTGTGTTATCCAGTCTCCGGGTTGTAGTTGTGGGGGTCAGATACCGCTTGCCTGAAAGACTAGAACAACTTGCCTGGTGCGGTCTTCCCGTCCGATTATAATTTCAAGGCTAGAGTGAATAGGCTCTAAATAAACTAGTGCGCTTCGCCATCATTGATTGCATCACTTCAGCTTAAGAGGAGCTTGTGGCTAAATTATAACAGCCGCACGGGTCGATCGAAGGTTAAGCTACGCTTGACGTGGTCGATACGTGGATGGGTGACCGTTTATTACATACTAAGACTCCTCCGTGCCTCGGAAAGAACGTTAAGCTGTTGGCTGTCATTTATAGATGTTTGACAGTCGTTACTTGTAGTCAGAAGCCCGAAAGTCTGACAACCAGTTTAACCAAGGGGTATGATACCCAGTTACTGGGTTGTGGAGGTCTGACAGGCTGTCGCTCCATATAAAACACTGGTATTCAGCTGCATCCGGGTAAACTGGAAGCCGACCCCAACATAGTTAGGAAAAGGCTAGGCAGGAAAGCTCACAGCTTACCTTCAGGTGGGATTGCAGTCAACCACTAGTCTATATATATAAAAGAAAGTCGTGTTAGTTACTTCGCTTATAACTCAAGAACGGCTGAACCGATTTAGCTGAAAATTGGCAGGGAGGTAGTTTAGAGCCAGGAGAAGGACATAGGATACTTTTTATCCCGTTCGACATCATAAAAATAAATATCAAGAATATCGGTTGTCTCAAACATTTTTCAAACGCAGCGCCATCTTGGATGACATGACAGGAGTCAAACTTCCCAGTTCATTATCAGGTGACAATTTGAAATTGACAAGTCTTAAGCTAAACCCAAGAAGGTAAGGTTGTCAATTTCTAATACGCACCTACGTTCTGAAATTTATTTTGTTACTAAACTTAGAGGTTTTATGTAGCATAAAAAAGTCTTATATTTAAGAAATCAATTTACGTAATTAACAATGATGACAGAGACGAACTTTAATAATTCTTTGCAAATAGAACTTATTTTACTGTTAGGACTTTAATTAAAGTAGACCGGGAAAACTATAGGCATAAATTGTATGTAACATAGAGGCAATAGTTCAGATTAAAATTATGAATTTAGTATTTTTTAAATCAATGCATTTTAGTAAGGTAGTTAGGTTAGATAGTTGGGTTAGCTATAGGATAGGTATGGTCAGTTAGGTTAGGTTATATATACATGTTGTTATTTAAAAGTAGTAGTAGTTATTATTGTTTTGGATTTATTTGTTGTTGTCTTATTCAACGTATGTATATCTAATATAAAAAAGAAATAAGAGCAATAAATTGACTCTAAGGCACAACGAAGTTTGCCGGGGCAGCTAGTTTATAATATTTAAAAAAAATGTCTGGTAGCGTAGCGTTAGATAGGTAGGTGATGACATTATTTACAAATATTATTAACGATAAGTAGTAATGTTATTTTATCCACTTTTGGTTTTTTCACATTATGGGATAAACCCAAAAACAGTCTATAAAAACTATCGGGAGTTACGTACAATTTATACGATGGACGATAAACATTTTCAATTTTCAATTGTTGTGAACGCAAAATTAAGTTTGTTCGTCATTGGAGAACGTTCGTCTTCTAGTTTTATTAATAACTGCAATGACAACGTTACTATACTACACTTTTTTTTTACTATTTCACACGCAACAATGATGATCAAACAATATCAAGTTTTACAACTTTTCTAACAGCCACTGGCGTTTTTTTTTACTTTCACACCTCTAGTCTATACCGAACTTATTTTTTACTATATCGACGCGCGAACACGTAACAAAGAACGATTTACAGAGAAGTATTAGGCGCGGAACCCTAAAAAGGAAGTACGAATTAAGTTTGTATACTTAATCCTAATCCTACTATAATATTATAAACGCGAAAGTTTGTGAGGATGTTTGTTACTCTTTCACGTAAAAACCACTGAATGGATTTTAATTAAATTTGGTATGGAGTTAGCCAAGGGCCGAGACCCCTGGATTAACACATAAGCTACTTTTTATCCCTGTATTCCCACGGGAACAGGACCTACGCGGGTGAAACCGCGGGATGTCTTCTAGTTGCCAATAATAATATTGCATATTTGTGGATATTTAAACAAGCGTATTATTGAGTGATTCGCAAATGATCGTAAAACAATTTGTCCTTTACGAAAAATCAAAAGTCATTTATTCAAATTAGGCTGAGGATCAGCATTTTTTTAACATCAAACCTACATAAGACAGTCCCCCAAAAAGCCCGCCCTTCGCGGTGTTTCTTTAAGTCTTGCACTTCTTAATATGATGTGGTTCATTTGCTACTCTTTTCAGCTCTTTAAATATTTTTAACTATTATATAATAACATTGATTTTTTCCAGTCACCCAAAAGTTGTCCAAGAGATGGAGTTATTTTAACTAAGGCACATCTCACACTTATCTGTGCGAAGGGCTCTAAATTCTTTGCTTTACATAATTAATATGTTACTTACTGTCTTCTAAGATACAGGAATACCTAGTTTAGGAGACATCATCATCATATCATCGTTTCGGCGGGATCTGTGTAGATTTATGTTCATTCTGTTTCTTTTATACATCTGCTCTTGTGTATAATGAATCTTGTGTTTTTAGTAATAAATTATTATACTTAAATTAATTTGAACAACTTACATGTCAGCGATCCCAAGACCTAACATTTCTTTCTTGTGTTCAGGATACTTAATCTCGGGGATTCTGTTCTCATAGACATCACTCCTTGCTTGAAGAAAGTAGTAGTCATAAGTTGTTTCATCCAAAGTTATGAGCAGTTCTAATCTTGGAACCTGTAGAAGAAAACATTTATTATTTTATATCAACCCAGTTTTTTCCCAACAATTTTTTTTGGCTTCCAGAGTAACTGGATATATTATTTGAGATTATTTTACATTGGCTGCTAGATAATAAATATGCCTTCTGCTTTTTTCAGCTGCAGAGTAAAGAAGCACCAAAGGTGGTAAAACATTTTGTTTTTCCTACCATCTACAACTTTTAGGATAGTTCTAAACATTCTAACAATTGATATTCAATGTTCTCAACATGTAAAAAATAGTCAATGGGGATTGAATGCCATGAAAAGTATAAACAAGGAAGAATATTAACCATAACAAAGCTACCTAATATGAGTAAGACGATAATGTAATCACACTGAAAAATTATGTAAGTAAATGTAATAGTTATAATAATAATAAAAATAGTATAAGCATTCTTGAACAATAAAGTGATTTATTCATTGAAAATGGTTTATATTTTAGGTCTTCATTAGTCATAATAACTTATAAAGCTTGTTACAAATTACAATTTCTAAAACTAAAATACATAGGTGTAAGGTGAATATGGTTCTAAAATGCTTGACTTAGCAGACTCTAAAACTCTTTGTTGAGCCCTCCAGGGTTGCTTGATAATTTCTGCCTACCCCCATGGGAAACAGGCGTGAGTTTTATTCATAAATACATAGGTGTAAGGTGAATATGGTTCTAAAATGCTCGACTTAGCAGACTCTAAAACTCTTTGTTCAACCCTCCAGGGTTGCTTGATAATTTCTGCCTACCCCCATGGGAAACAGGCATGAGTTTTATGCATGTATGTATGTATGTAATGCTGAGTTCCTTTTTTTAATGGATAGAATAAGAAATGAGTTTATAATAGGAAGTCTGAAATTGATTGTCATAGGGATTAAGATTATGTTGTGAGAAAAGCTTTGAGTATGAATATGGTAGGATACAGAAGAAAAAGAAGACCAAGGAAACCACGGGCAGATTGTTTGAAAGACTATAATAATATGGCTAGGAAGGAGATGTCTGTTGAGATGATGGCAAATAGAGATACACACATTACATTACATTACATTATACTTTACATTACATTTCTTTCCCAGTGATATTGAGTGTTTCCATTTGGAATTTCTCAGTAGCAGCCCAGTCTGGATTTGAGACTAATTGATGGTGATAAGCTCGCCCCTATTACATGGGAACTGTTGAAAAGTGGGTGTACTACACCTCTGCCTAACCCTTCGGGGATTACAGGCGTGGTATTATGTTATTACATCATTTATTGCCGGAAGGGTACGAGGATGATGAACACTGAGCCACTTTTTTGGTATTTTTTGGGGATTTGTTTTTGCTTTCTAGAACCATATTTAATACTATATGTTTTCAGTCACATTTGGTGTCCACATTGTTGTTTAAAAATATAATATAGAAAATGATCTATTCAAAAAGTTTGTGCACCCTTCACCTCTTTTCATATAAGTCAGCTAACACCAAGACATATGTGGACAAAATGTAACATTTGCTAAAAAAATTGGTTTGTAAAACCTGTTGAGAAATATCAATTGTGAAACAAATTGTGCAAAAAACAAATGTGTTTCAAAACTTTAACAAGAAACAGAACAGCAAACCATGATAATAACAAGATATATATATATGTAATAGTCATATTATTGTTTTGGCAGGTCAAATGCACAGTAATCATAATATTTGAGTATTAATAACTAAGTACTTAGGATGAAAATAACATTTTCTTGCTGTAATATTAATTAATACTTAATAATAATATTCCACAACTTTCACACAACGCCATCTAGCCCCAAGCTAAGCAGAGCTTGTATTATGGATACTACAACTGATAAACTTACTTATATATTTTTAAATACACACATATTATAGATAAATTACACCCAGACACAGAAAAAAATGATTGTGGTTATCACACAAACATTTGTCCTAGGTGGGAATTGGACCCACAACCTCCGGCATAGCAGTCAGGGCCACTAACTACTAGACCAACAGGCCAGGCAATTGATAATTATTTAAAAGTGCTATACTGTTACACAATTTAAAATGCAGTTCCCGTGAATAAAAATACTGAATCAATAAATAATCAATTAAATTGTATTATTTGAAAGGCCAAAAAAGTACATCAATTTACCTTATAATAACTAAAAAATATACATTCACAACATCTAAAGAGCCACCAAGGTCTTCCTTCACTGTTTCACTACACATTAATTATTCATGGTTTCTTGGCAAAGCAAATTCAAGATTAAGAAAGATTTACACAATTATTAAGTAATACTCTACCTTAAAACGTATTCTGAGTTCATAATCCCTGGTGCTGGACAGAACTTTAGCGTTATCTTTGAGAAAATAATCTCTGCCTTTGACTCGTAACGCAAACAGCGTCCGAGTGAGAGGAGGAATTTTATACTTTTTACACAAAATAACGCACACCTCCTCCGCTGTTATCGTACTAGAGCATCGAACAATGTTAGGTATACGGTCAGTCACCACAGCCACTTTAACTGTCTCTTCGACTGTTGCCATCGTGAACTTGAACCATAAAAAACAAGAGGACGCCAACTGAGATAACACTTAGAAAACCCACTTTGATAAATGCATAGTTATAGTACCACTATTTTTACGAGAAAAATATTTTTCCATCACTACCACATTTTGCAGAACATCCAATAAACGCCAAATTCACAAATGAAAAGATGTTTATTTATAACGTTAGCAAAATTCTTCATTCGGCGTAGTATTTTTTTCGGAATATTTTCAACATATTTTCCCGTAATGCGCTTCCACTGTGCGCATAAGTCAGTGAACTTGACAGTTTGACAGTACACTTGACTCCTGACAGATAATGAAGATACAACAGAAAGTCTGGCACAGATGCTTCATCACAGGTAACAAATAGAACATATTTTTTTAGTCGATTTTTAAACTAATAAACTATACTAAATTACAACACTGTAATAATAGTCAACACTTCTTACGGCTGAGTTTGCGCTCTCTAAAAATAGTAACTGAACCTAAACTTTCGACTGGCCCTGACAGCTATGCTGGAGGTCGTGGCCCTCCCAAGACAAATATTTGTGTGATGAGCTCGATCGCCAAAGATTCTGTTGCTATGAGACTAATGTAAAATTTTACGACTTTTAAATAATGTATTCACTGAAAATCATTTTTTTCACTTACCATGTGTCATGTGTCAAATAATAATAAAAAGCATTAATACTAAATCAATTTAAGTATACGATGTAACAATGTGTATGCTTCTGCTGCCTGTCCGTCTGTCTGTCAGCGTCAGTGGGCTATTTCTTCTAAATGTTTTATTATTATTATTTCGTTTATTCATTTTCATTTCTTATTAAATACATTTTTTTAATATTTATATATAAAAAAAAATAGTAGCCCACCGGTATCGGGAACATGGTCCAAGCTACCGACAGTCAGGGCTCCAGGGAGAGGAATCGTCTAACAATGCGAGCTATGTCCAGATACACTGCTTTCTGATGGCTTTCTCTTCAGGAATTGGTCGAGGCTCATTGCTATTAAGCCTATTATTATAATTATCTATACTCCATCCGATTAGGTAGTTAACAAAAGGTAAACAATTTGGACATGTATTTTTAGTTAATAACACAGTTTAAAAATAAAATGCAGCTGAAAACAAGGTTAGATACAACAAAAACGATTACATGATCAATTAAACAATTTGTCAGTAGTTGTATTTAATTATTAAGCGTTTATGTAAAAAGACTTGTCAAGATTGTTTACCTTTAGTTAACTACCTACTCGGACGGAGTATAGATTGTTGAAATTATCAACATGTGTACTTCTATATAATTGTCTCTTTATTAGCCAACAACACAAATTATAGTGAGATATCGAAATCGCCAGCGACGGCGACGTGTTGATAGGTAATTTGTGCGTCGATAGTCGATTTTAAAATCGCCTGCATGTCATCGATGATTGAATTCACTTAAATCATAACGCTCGCTTAAGCAGCTCGCTAAAGGCAGCCTTCTTTCATCAATTCTTAGGAGTTTGTCGCCTTGATTATAATATTATAATTATGAGTTTTTCACACAATATTTGTTATTGCAATATATGTACAGCTTGGCAAAAAAGAGTCTGACGCGGTGACAGTTGAAACTAAAAGTGGATGATTGTGGCAACATTGATTTATTTGTCTAGTGCTAGTACATCATGTGTCAAAAGTGCGTAAATCCTCGTCGTTTTTCATAGATTTAACAAAATTATTAAGTTTCGTTGCAAAATTAACGATTAAAAGTTAATAAAACCATTCGTACTTGTATCAGAGCAGTGATTTACCTCGTCTTTTTGTAGTGTTTGGCCAAATCTGAAGCAGGACAAGTTTTGTCCGATATCGGGAATGTTTATCGAAGAACTGCCGCTAGGACAGGTATTTATCTACCCTAATTAAATCATTGTACATTAAATAAGTTTTTCTAAATGTATTCAATGCGTAGTTTTGTTGATATACATATTTAAGTAGCTATTTGTCTTGTTTACAGAACTTGAAATTTAAGGTTATGTTTTGTAGTTTATAGAGCCTCGTATACCCATATTTGATACTTGAAGATAAAGAATAGGGAATTAATAATAAAGTAGGTACCGTATCTTTTTGTTTTAGGTAAATCTGTCAACACAGTAAGAAAAATGTTTAAGGACGGTAAAATATAAGATATGTTTAAACACCGGGAAAACTTCAAAGGTCGCTTGAAGAAAGTTACCACCTTATCATTGTGACGTGAATCTAATTTACATATCTCTTGCTCTGTAAGTACACCCTTACACCCCTGAATGCCGGGGTGTATGACTATCATTACAGCATAGGTTTTGGAATTTGAAAAAAGAACTGTCATACTCATACTGCACGAAGAATATTTTTAAAAAGTTATTTTTTTTTTTCTCGGTATCGATTAATTACTCGAATCGGAATCTAGACAATTTATTTTAATTAAATACACATTTTTTTCTTCATAATAAATGTTCATTGAAACCTGCTGTCTTGTTGTTTACTTACCTCACAATCGATATGTAAAGCAGAGTATTTATCTCGGGCGTAAGCATCAATTGCATACTCGGGTTAATTAGCGCCTTCGCTTCGCTCAGGCGCCAAAAACCTCGTATGCAATTGATGTCATACAGCCCTTGGTTAATAATCTACTATTAATCAATATGGGGCATTGCAATACATTAAATTGCTTCAATCAATGTTGGATCCATTGATATAAAGGTATGTAGCCTAGTTTATACATATTTAAATTCGCTATGTTAGAACCATTGTTTATGATTATTTTTTGTTTTTAAAGGTGGCTGCTGAACAAGCATTTGCAAACATTACTAAGATTGGAAAAAATCATGCAAGGATTTTGTAATAAAAATAGAAAAATAATATCATGACAGTAATAAATCTCACAGATGACTAGCAGTGATATATCAGAATTAGAAAATACTAGTATTTCAGAAGTTGCAGAAAGCCCTAGCCAACATTTGAGCCTTTCCGGGATCCGAATATTTGATGGTAGTGTGTTCGATTCGTCTGATTAAATTTTTGGGATTAAAATAAAACTAAAAAAAACGTGTTCTTTCATTATCTTATCCCTGTAAACAAACTATTGTCGTTAATTCCTAACAATCTTACGGTTAGACTGCTCTCATCACTTTCGTGCAAGGCTTCAGTGCCCACTACAACATACATAGGTAACTCACGCCTCTTTCCCACGCTGGTAGGCAGAAACTAGAGATCGCATACGAAGCAAAAGAAGTATGTAAGAATCGTAGCATATGCATTCTTACATACTTCTTATGCTTCGTATACATTTTTACATGTGGTTATGTATAACAACATGTAAAAATGTGTACATTTGCCCACTATTAATAGTGTTAATACTGGACATTGAAGCCTTCCATGGTGTTTGCGTAGCATCCGACAGACAGAACCACCCACTTAGCTTTGGGAAAAAATAACAAGTATCAAACCTGTTAAGTCGTACTATTCAGGGTGGCCACATGCGCGATACTAGCGACCTCATTTATTCCACACTCTTTTTTGCCAAGCTGTACACCTGTTCATAAGTAAATTTATCGGACGATTCTTTAGATTGCAATTTCCCCGACTGGCCCAGTTAGTTCCCCATGTATTTAATTTATATGATACAGTTATCCAAATTTAAGTTAGAACTGCAACAATACAACTGTGAAAATACACAAATAATGTAAAACGCAGTAGTTTTTACGCACATACACAGACAAATAATAATTCTAAAAATATTTTTTTGGCTAGTATTCTTATTAAAAGAACCCTCAAGGCTTCTTTAAGGGAATTCACCTCAGAATGAGAAATAATACGCTTGAAGCACGCGTCACGTTTATTTTGGTGTTCTTCTAATTATTACATAGCTCCTCTGATGATGACATTGAAGAATAAATGCAGAACATGAAGCGACATTGTTTCAATATTTTTATACACCCAGACCAAGCTGTACTTCTCGAAGCAACCGTGCCCGAAAAGCACCTGTGTCACCCGAAACGACAGGGAGTCGTGCCTCCTCCCGAGCCAGCGCTCGAGCACCGGCCGGACCGCCGCGGTGGTGACGAGGACGGTGGTAGGGCGTGAAAGCCTGTCCCGCCATTCCGCCACCAGGGCCCTATCCAATAAAGCTGACAATCCGACAAGTCCGACATATGTCAAAAAGTGACAACTCGACAATTTTTCTGTTTAATAAAACTTACAGGCGACAAAATTGTCATGGTGGAAAATTCACAAAGATGTCGGACTCTTTTTTTTCTTGACATTTTTCTGTTTTATAAAACTTTATATGCGACAGGTGACAGGTGACAATATGTCGTGAAAAACTTGTCAAATCTGCTTTATTGAACAGAAAATTGTCATGACATGTTGACATATTTGTAGAATTGTCCGACAATTCTGACAGGCGCGTTACCCTCTGTCGCGAAATCATATTCAAGCTATTTCCTTCCATTTATTTATTTTTACATCGTGGGTCAATTGGTCACTAAACTTCCCAAAAAGTATATTTTTACTTTCGTAAATAAGGCCCAAAATGGTAAGTTTTCTGTGCATTTCCATCTTACACGCGATCATAACACAATCGAAGTTGCACTAGTGATTCTTTTATTCTTGTACTTTGATAATATCTTTTTCAATTTTACCCTCATCCAGCTTCATAAAACAAAATTCTTTGCAAATATGTCAAAAGTCGACATAATTGTCACGACAATCCGACAATATTCTCACCCACAATTGTCAGAAATATTGTGACTTTGGTTTTTTGATATGTCTAGTTTTATTAAACGTGTTTTTACATTAAAAATGTGTCAAGATTTCACCTGTCGATTTTTGACATATTTGTCACGTTTATTAAACAGCTTAAGCGCGACAATTCTACAATTTTGTCATTTTTTGACATATATGTCGGATTTTCAGCTTTATTGGATAGGGCCCAGGACCTCGCGCAGCTGCGACCGACGCAACTTCATGTGTCGCTCGCCACGCGCCCGCATTTTCTCGCGCCATTCGATTTTTGAGTGATGCCAACATTGATAATGTTATTGTTTTTTATGACTGAAAATACTCGTTATTCATTTGATTAGGCTTGGCAACTTTATCTTTTTCCGCCATTGTTGGCGTTTTGCGCGTTAGCGGCTGGTGTCTTTGTTCTATCTTTTTGTAAAAATTGGCATTGTTCAATTTTAAATACAACGCAACTTACGTTTAATTAAGCTTGATATCGGTAAGGGTTAACTTTATATCCTGAGAATAATAAGAACTTATATGCTAATGTGAATGCCACTGCTAGTTTGCACGTGCGATTAGTTGACAAAAGCCGGTGTCGGTGTAGCATTTTTTTCGTAGTGAATTATTAATAGATTTTTTACTGTAAACAGCACTGTTTTTGTTAATTTCGTATTCCTAGATTTTGTCGCATTGATTTCTCTTTCAGTGATATTTTTTGTGGTACCAACATATTTTCAAAAAGTACGTATTCTCAACGAATTTTTTTCTGTAGGTATGATTAGAAATTAGATACTTTTTTACCTTCCAAACTATTAAAAACTATATTGACTAATCGGTATCCATTAAATTTCACCCCTATTTCAATCTGTTCATTTCAACTAAAGCAAAGTAGCAAGTTATGATTTAAGTACTTACCTACCTTCAGGTTGATAGGCAGATATTTTTGATTTATCATGAGTATATTAAACTGTAGCTGTGAACGAAACCATCCATTTTAATTGTCCATCTATTGAATATAGCATGACTTCCTAAACGTTTTTGACAGAACCTACAAGAGGCCCATTTAGCATGATATCTTTTGAAGTATCTACCTACATCAAAGACTTAAATTATTTAAAATGCCTACCTCCTTAATTTCTTTTGATTGTTACAGGAAAATGGATGACAATTGGGATGATGACTGTGGAGCAAATGTAGTAAGATTTTTGATAATATTATGTATACCTTGCACCAGTGGCAAGGGGTCAATTTACAAGAGGGAAGCAGACACAAAAAATATAATATTCATATCACTATTTTTTGTTTCTCTTGAAGTCAGAATCAGTAGATCGGTATCAGTCTTCCTACTACCCTTTGCCTTAGGTGTAAATAAGAAACCTTAAATATATATATTAATGCTGGAGTCTGGCTGCCATATTCATATTCAAAAGCCGAGGAGAATCGAGTTGTATGGACACTTTGCCACTGCCTTGCACATACAAGTCATTTAATAATTTAGTATTAATTATTTCTTGAATTAGATGGTTTGGTCACGTTGAAAGGATGGATGAAAGGCGACTAACAAAAGGTATTTACAAGGCAGATGTAATAGGAACGCCGGGAGGGGACGCCCTAGAAGGACATACATAGACCTTATTGGTGAGGTTCTTCAGAAAGGTCAGGTGCGTAGTACTCGAAACCGGCGTGTGTGTATGACAACATGTATGAATGTAAATGAAGCAAAAGAAGTATGTAAGAATCGTAGCATATGGCGCTCTGTAGTTTCTGCCTACCCCCATGGGAAAAAGGCGTGAGTTTATGTATGTATGTATGTATTTCTTGAATGGTGAACCAACCAAAATACTAATGTCAACTCAGTTAAAGTTGACTTTGGAATTCCAGTATGTTGTCATCTCTTAAACCCTATACTTAAACCAAAATCTGTAGTTCAATAATTGCTTTGACCTTTCAATTGTGTCAATTAGAGACGCAATAGAACGACAATGGCAGTGCAGACACTGGTGTCCTCTTGGGGTTTAATGAATTAAATTAGTTCAAAAGTATTTTAACTGTACATTGATTACTAATAGGTAATTAATGTATGGCCCATTTTAATCCTTTCGCAAGCAATACTATTTACACCTCCGGTTTTTTGGCCCCCTTTTTTTTGGGCTACGGCAATATCTATGCCAATGCCTGTTTGTGACTTTATTTGTCGTCAAACGGTTGTAACAATATTCTAAGAAGTATCGTTAGCTGTCTATAGTTGCACAATACTAATATACTTTATACGTTATACATATAACATTCAAAAAGTGGTATGGCAATTATTTTGCCAATGCTCACGAAAGGGTTAAAGAGGTTTTGGTTTATTACGCTTTATTTGCAACTATAATCTTACTTGCACCTAGTTTAATTTAGTGCATATCCCAGAAATAACCCACTGACCGAGTTTTCTAAGCATGCTGTTCATAATTTACAGGGGGTGCAATCCAACAACTATTCAAATGTTGATGAAGGCCACAGTCTATCCAGAGGAAGGGGTTTTCCATCATTTAATGACAATGGTACTTTTTTTTTTTTTTTGTGTATACTCACGTTCACACATATTTTTAATTAGCACTTATTACCACTTCGCTCACAACATCTGAATTTTGTACCTTAATATGACCTCCACTGTCCCATAGTTTCGAAAATAAAATATAGCCTATGTTACTTTGCGATAACAATGCTTTCTAATGGTGAAAGTATTTTTCAAATTGGTTGAGTAGTTTCTTAGTTAAATCCTTACAAAAAATATAAACATTAAGTCTAATCTTTCAATTGTAAGAATACTGAGTCTAAGTTTAACCTTTCATTCTTGTTAATTAGAGACACAATAGAAAGACTGACAGCACAGACGCCGGCGTCCTCTTGGGGTTAAATGAATAAACGGAAAAAAAAGTCTTTATTGTACACCTCAATAACTTACAAATAATGAAATTTGGAGGTGCACAGGGTGTTACAATAGGCAGTGTGATCTCCCATAAATAAATAAATATTCCACAATTTTTTTGACCAACGCCATTTAGTCCCAAGTTAAGCTTGAGAGATTGTGTTATGGGTACTAAACAACTGATGAACATTCTTATATATTTCTAAATACAGTACATATTATAGATAAATTACACCCAGACACATGATGATCATGCTCATCACACAAACATTTGTCCTGGGTAGGAATCGAACCCACAACCTCAGGCCAGTAAAACAGTCAGTTATGAAACTATACTGTAGTAGGAATAAAATCTAGAAAAGTAACAATTGCATGTAGGCCAAAAAGTGACACACACTGGCTTTGCTTCATAGCCCCAAATTGTGGCAGTTAGCCTGGCGTTGCTGCAATTTTGTGATTGGTTTGTACTACACAAAACACTTGTATAAAATCCTGATATACGGTGCAGTGGTCCTGTAGACAGACTACTACAAGACCACTGCACAGTATATCAGGTTTTTAATTTGATTAAAACAAACTAACATACTTACTTAATAACCTACTAAGGTTATTATGTTAGTTTGTTTCCAGCAAATGTCAAATTTATGTAAGTATTCAAATATTTATCAAAGAAAATTAATAAAAATTCTACTCAGTCAAATAGGTAAGTCCTTACTTGTAATTTACAAAAATATCATGGGAAGATGGACGTCTTCCCATGATATTTTTGTAAATTACAATATAATAGTTAAAGCCATCACAAGTCTATTTTTTTTACCAGAATATACTTATCACATTGTTAATTTAAAAAGCAAATAATATTATGTTGTTCAATGACACACTTGGGTGAACCACTCAATTGTCTCGGTGTTATATTACCACTTAATTGTGCTGAGTGTGTGCAACAGGAAACCTTTGTTTTATGTTTTAGAATTTGATGACGAAAAGGGAAGTAATGGGTATGGCGAGCGGCGTGGGCGAGGAGGGCGCGGGGGCGGGCGCGGGCGGGGCGGACGGGGCGGCCGAGGCGGCGGACCCGGCCGGGATTATGAAAACGGTAAGCATTCACATTTCACATTAAGTCATAAGTGGCTGCGAACAAATACGTCTTGCGTGTCACTCACTATTGCGACCGGAAATCACCAACATAAAATTATGCACTTTTACTGAAAGTACGCCAACATTTCATTACTGCGACAGTTATACGAATTTGTTAATGAGTTACAAGCCGGAAAATATCTTAGCGACTATTAGAGATCCCCATAAAAAAAAACCATATCATGATTAGTAGGACCACTTTTCTTAAGTTAACTAAAACTGACATGCGAATTCAATGTAAAGAAAAAAACTAACATCAACAGGTTAACTGTTTGAAAAACACGAATTTGTAATAATTACACATTTCTTATTCTGTAATTATTATACATAGAATACGAAATGTGTATTTGAGTCGAATGCTCAAACTGCGGCAAAAAAGCTGGACATCCTAAAAAGGTTAAGCGGTACTTCAAAGCTGACCAGCTTTTAGTTCTATATAAAGCTCAAGTCCGGTCCAGCATGGAGTATTGTTGTCACCTTTGGGATTCTCAGCCAAATACCAACTAGCCACACTCGACTCAGTAGAGCGCAGAGCCAAGAGGCTCATTGGTGACGAAAGGCTGGTGGGTACCAAACTTCATACCCTGGCCCACCGCCGCAAAGTTGCATGTCTGTCGGTCTTTTACAGACTGTATTTCGGTGAGTGTGTTCTAGAGCTCCACAAGCTCATTCCACCATCTCCTTTCTTCCATCGGGAAGAAAGCATCTTCCAGACGTACTGCAGGTTATCACCCATTCCTTGTAGATATTCCACACATTTGCACGAAGCGCTTTGCCTGTTCCTTCATTATGCGCACAGCCAAGGAATGGAATTCCATGCCTGCATCAGTGTTCCCGAGTTCATACGACCCCAATCTGTTAAAGTCGCGAGTTAATAGCCTTCTTTTGGGTAAGCTCGTTCCATCGTCGACCTCATCTCTGACCGCAGGACAAGATTGAGGTCAAGAGTAGACCCATTATTTATAAAAAAAAAAATATTACGATGACACCTTTTCAAATATATTTTGCCAACACTCAAAGAGCTTTTTGTTTAAAAATAAGTATGCCTAAAGACATATATATGTCTTTAGGCATACTTATTTTCGTCACAGGTGTCATTTACATTTAGACCTCAATCTTAATCCGAAATGACCGTTTGAATGGTTGGAAAAAAATATTTTTTTTTAAGTTTTCTATAATCGGAAATGTAGACCTGACTCTCTATAAATTGACGCTTTGGTTTTGAATCAATAAGATGTTAGTGCCTTAGTGCCTATTTGGCTCTTAAAAGAAGAAGACTGTTAGAAGGTAATGACAAAGACTAATTAAAATTAGATTACACTAGCAATATTTATTTTACTAGGCGACGGTGAAGATAGACGAGAACGTGGCGAGCGCGGACGTGGTCGCGGACGGGGCGGGCGCGGTGGCGGACGAGGAGGCGGCGGCGGGAGCGTCTGTGGAGATGATCCTCCAGTAGAAATAGGCGAGGATGGTGAGCCCAAGAAGCCTCCTGTAACGTACGTGCCGCCCGCACCCACTGAGGACGAACAAGAGATTTTCAGCAGCACCATTAGTTCTGGCATCAACTTTGACAAGTTCGACTGTATTGCTGTTAAAGTGAGTGGTCTAAATCAAAATTTATTCTAATTAGGCTAAGGATCAGCACTTTTGAACATCCATATGACATAAAACAGATATCCAAAAAGCCCACCCACTTCTTCCTAGTGTTTTTGGTGGGAAGACGAGGCATTTATATTTAATATGTCAATAAATATAATTACATATGGGTTGTCTAAAAAATTACAGTCCAGGATTATTTAATTGTATACCAATCGAAAATTGGTACCTATGGAATTTGCCCATTAACCAAACCGGTGAAAAATATATTTTTTTTTTTTAATTATGAAATAATCATATCCTGGACTGAAATTTTAGGCAATCTATATTCAATATATTTATAGAAATATTAAATTTAATATAAAATAGGTTTCATTCATTAACCAGCTTGGTGAAGGTCGTTCTTAATGGGACCTTAGACTATATGACCTTTTTTGAGGATTAAGTTAGGCAAAACTTTTCCTCTCCTTTACAAATGAGGGCACTATACTTTTATTTTCATTCATAAAGCAAGTTAGATTTCCTTGAAGGATAACATTAAAATTACTCGAAACAAACATTAGCATAAACATTGACCTTTACTTCAAGGTTGAGTGTCTAGTAGTTTAATTTTGTAACCTTGACAAGAGGGGCCCAAGCAGTATCGCGGGTTAATAATAACACTAACTGAGGCATCAATAGATAAGAACTAATTTTAAGAATAAAAGGTAAGTAGATTAGTAGGGACTTTTTATAGGTAAGTAGATTAGAATGGACTTTTCATTTTTTTCTTTTCATGTTTTTTTTTGTCCAAAATTAGTCATTTGTTTATTAATTAGTGTTACATTTTCATCGCATTTCAATCTTTTTCGTCATCATGGATACGTTAAAAATTCGAGTAATTATGGAATATGAGTACCGTCGTGGCAGCAACGAGGCACAAGCGGCACGCAACATCAACAACGATTACGGAGCTAACACTACAAACCAACGCACCACCTGTTATTGGTTTGCTCGCTTCCGTTCTGGAAATTTCGACCTGAAAAATGAACCTCGCGGTCGTCCGAAGACTTTGGTCGACAATGACGAATTAAAGGCGATTGTGGAAGCTGATGATACACAATCTACGGCTGAATTAGCAGCAGCTTTCGACGTTAGCGTCAAAACAATATTGGTCCATTTGCGTCAAATTGGCATGGTAAAAAAGCTTGAAAAATGGGTGCCCCACGAATTCAATGATCGCCAGCGCGAAGTACGCGTCGAGTCGTGCCTTGCACTGCTCAACAGACACACAAATGAAGGAATTTTGAACCGCATTGTTACCTGCGACGAAAAATGGATTCTGTTTGATAACCGCAAGCGCTCAGCAAGTTGGTTGGATCCTGGTTCAGCACCTAAACAATGCCCTAAACGAAAACTTACCCCTAGAAAAGTGATCACACCGGCGCTAGACCACCAAACAGTGACCCTGTTTGGTGGTCTAGCGCCGGTGTGATTCATCACAGCTTCTTACCTAACGGGGTGAGCATTACTGCAGATGTGTACTGTGAAGAACTGAACACAGTGATGGAGAAGCTGGCACATCTCCAACCAACATTGGTCAATCGCTCGTTTCCGCTGCTCCTGCACGACAACGCGCGACCTCATACTGCACAGCAGACGGTCTCCAAGTTGCAAGAACTGGGGTTGGAAGCTCTCCGTCATCCGCCCTACTCACCAAACCTTGCGCCTACAGACTACTACTTTTTCCAGAATTTGGATAACTTCTTGGCGGGAAAAAAAATCAATACCCGAGAGGCAGTACAAAATGCCTTTGAAGAATTTGTTGCCTCCCGTCCAGCTGATTTCTTTAAGAAGAGCATCAATGAACTGCCACTGCATTGGAAAAGATGCATTGATTGCATGGGTGATTACTTCAATTGACAACATTTCAAAATTTTAACCTCCATGTTTTATTATGTTATCTAAAAGTAAATCCAAAACTAGAGGACCCATATTTTTTGGTTTTTCGAAATTATGTACTTTTCATTCATAATTTTAACTTTGAAATTCGGTGCATTCTAAAAAGACGTAAGCGCCAAATGACGTCATTCATACGGTGGAATGGCGATAATTCCTTTGCTTTACTGTGATACGTCAAAAAAAAATCAGTTTCTTAGATGTCACTGTCATTTAGCAGTTGTCAATGTCACACATTGACATTGGATATGTCTTGTTTGACATTAGATATGTAATTTTTGACATTAGATATGTCTTTTTTGACATTAGATACGTAATTTTTGACAGAAATGTCTTGTTTGACATTATAGTTTTCATCTTAAAAATGAGCTTGCTTTCGCAAAGGTAAACACCTCATTCCACCGTATAAGTGACGTCATCGCATGGTTTTTGGTTTTTATTTTTTTTCTCAGAAATTAAGCTATAAAAAATTTAAAAAAATATATATTTGAACTCAGCATACAAAAATGAAGAAACGGTATTTTTGTTTTAGGGTCATGTCAATTTTGAAATGTTGTCAATTAATACAAATTAAAAATACATGTAAAAAAATCGTTTAATTTTTTTCATACAAAACGGCATTTTCATAGGTAAAGACCTATTATATTGTGTCAGGGAGCTTTATTTCTTTCTAAGTTTTTTTACATATACTTATAACTCCAATAACATTAGTTGCTATCAACTATCGTGATTGGAGATATAAGTATCTATAATACTGAGCTATATTTTACAGAAAAATTATAGCTGTTTATGACTAATAGTTAAAATAAAGTTGTTAATCTAAAACTATAATCAAAGAATAGGAAATCGAACTATCTATAAAATAAAAACAACAGCTTTAAAAGTTGGTGGAAATTTTAATCAGACAAAACACACCACAGGTTTCGGAAACTTAAGTTAGTGTTGCTTAGTTGATTAATTATGTGTAATGCAGTAAAGATTGCAGACCAGCATCAGTTCTTTACTCTGCATTAGAACACTAACTGAATCCAATAAGCTCTTGTCTGTTTTCTTTTTTTCACTATCTTTTATTGTTAATTTTGTTATTCTGTACCAAAGACATTCAATACTTAGTTTACATTAGACGGGATATCACGAACAAGATTTTTATCCGTAACTTGTGTCCTGGTGGACACAAGTCTATGAGAGTTTTTAGTATGCTTCGCTGCCGCTCCAATATGGATATAATATGGTTATTTATTTATTATTCTAAATGGCGTTACTGAGACATGGGATCAAAGTTTTTCTATGATATTTCCTCACATGTCTGCTCTATGTTATTATAAATCTCTTTGTTCTGTACACCTATATTTGAACAATTGCAACAACAACACAGCAATTTCCTAAGGGTTGTATACTTTTTCCCTTGTCACTTTGTGTTTGCTATTAATGTTTAGGATGATGATAAACAATTTTAAGTGACCATCTTCATGTTAAAAATTGTGAGTATTGTATTACTTAAAGGTGAGTGGTGAAAATCCGCCGCGTGCCATAGATAGCTTCGAGACTGCTAATCTGAGGAAGTATGTGCTGGACAACATATTGAAGGCTGGATACAAGAAGCCGACGCCTATTCAGAAACACGCCATTCCAATCATCATGGGCGGCCGGGATCTAATGGGTTGCGCACAAACTGGCTCTGGGAAAACGGTATTTATGATCCTTCCTCAAATTCAAGTCAGATAAAATACTTTGTGTTCACTTGGATTTTACTGAAGTAATGATTTTTTGTTAAAACAGACATGTTAGTAAAGAAATGTGTATTTAATTCTAGGCTGCATTCCTGTTACCGATAATAAACATGCTGCTGCAAGACCCACGAGAACTTATTGTTGCAGGAAGTGGATGTGCTCAACCACAAGTAATTTACTTTCTATTTATATTTAGTATTCAACACAACAGATACTACATCTTAGACACCTGCACATGATTTAACCATTATAATTTCTTGATGATAAAAGAAAATGTGACTTGTCTTGTTTCATTGTTTTTGACTGGCCTGTTGGTCTAGTAGTTAGTGACTCTGACTGCTATGCCGGAGCTCATGGGTTCGATTCCCACCCAGGACAAATGTTTGTGTGATGAGCACGAACATTTGTTCTGTATCTGGGTGTTATTTATCTATAATATGTATGTATTTAGAAATATATAAGTATGTTTATCAGCTGTTTAGTACCCATAAACCCAAGCACTTAGCTTAGATTGGGACTAGATGGCGTTGTGTGAAAAAGTTGTGGAATATTGTTTCTTCACAGAGTAGTCAAATAGGAAACACTAAGCTTAATTGTAGAAGTGTTTGAAAACCAATTACCAGAACTAACATACTTTATAATTTCACTACTTTAATTGGATGTATTTTTTATACAAATTCTTGTGTTTTCAGGTAGTAATAGTTGCACCAACCCGTGAATTGACTCTGCAAATATTTAACGAAGCACGAAAGTTCTCATATGGTTCAGTTTTGAAGATTGCCGTCGCTTACGGAGGAACCGCCGTTCGCCATCAAGGAGACAATATTTCTGTAAGTACTTATCTGGTTTTTCTTTACTGATACTGAAAGTAGAAACTATTAGGACTAGAACTACTTTGTAGCAAAAATATAGTTTGAAAGCCAGTCGCTCACTATTATCTTACCTAACCGCCTATTTTTATGTAACTCAGTCTTTGTAGTCTCTTGATAACAGTTTGTTAATCTTATTTCAGTAAGTGCATGACTGTTAATTGTTTTTGAAAAATGAAAGTTCTGAAACATGACTATTGTATGTTATAGAGAGGATGTCACATCCTGGTGGCGACGCCGGGTCGTCTTCACGACTTCGTGGACCGCAGCCGCTTGTCGTTCGACAGCATCCGTTTCGTAGTGCTTGACGAGGCAGATCGCATGTTGGACATGGGATTCATTCCCAGTGTCGAGAAGATGATGGAACACCCTACCATGGTGACTCTTGTGAGTGGTATATTGTGTTTTTTTTTTATTAAATAGAAGTACTATGGGTTTAGAGACATTGTACCTGTCCCGCTCCTGAGATATTTGGAGGTAAAAATTGCCAAATGAGAAATATGAAAACCATTAAAAATGCTTTAAATACACTATACTTATTACATTCCACATGCGCAAGGTTCAAAATAAAACAAAATGGGCTGGTCGGATATGCCACAAATGTTCGAACTCCTGGGTCATCATCATTAAGGTGTAAGGAGGAAATTAGAATAATAGTATGCTAAGTGAGCGAAGGATGCCAAGTGGGTTATTGAAACAGTCAGTATTTAGTAAAATCAAATAATAAAAAATTGTAAAATCTTTCTATACCTAATCTTAAAAAAAGTATCGGCTTCCAGGCATTATAAGAATTAGTAAGTTTTCCGATAGAACATAAAAAGCAATTACAATTGTGATCAACCAAATTTTGTTTTACTCTTCTGCAGAAAGAACGTCAAACACTAATGTTTTCGGCGACGTTCCCAGAAGACATCCAACATCTAGCAGGCAGGTTCCTGAATAACTACTTGTTCGTCGCCGTCGGTATAGTAGGAGGCGCTAGCGCAGATGTAGAACAAATATTCCACCAAGTAACTAAGTATGAGAAGCAAACAACACTGAAGAAATTAATCGAAGAGAATGGTAAGTCATGTCGGTTTTCTTAAATTACATGGTTCAGCTAAATTAATGTTTCACAGTCTAACTACAAAACTAATCTGCAGATGGTAGACGCGTCTTAGTGTTTGTGGAGACGAAGCGCAATGCTGACTTCATTGCGGCCATGTTATCTGAGCAACAGATGATGACGTCGTCCATTCACGGCGATCGTATGCAGCGTGAACGTGAGGAGGCCCTCGACAACTTCAAGAGTGGTCGGCATTGCATTCTTGTCGCCACTGCTGTAGCCGCCAGAGGATTAGGTAAAATGATTTAGAAGCTTTAGGGTCAGGACAATAAACGGCTGATTCACCGCTTAGACGGCCGCCGACGAACGATTGCGTTTTGGGTAAGTCCGCCGCCGACGAGTACATCGTTCTCTGTTTTTGTATAGACAAACCATTGAACGCCGTCGATTTATGTGTCCTGACCCAAATTCATCGATAATTATAATCTTTAAAAAATGATAATAATCTTTATTTCTAAACAAACTCTAAGTACAGGTTAATTACTTGAGTCACAAAAAGGAACATTTTACTGGTTGTTGATGTTGTTGTTTGAATCGTTAGCAAGCTAAAACTATTTGCAAAAAAAAATGCAAAATTATCATGTAATTATTGGCTACCAATAAAAAAAATCCGTACTTATTCACATCGCTAGCTGTAGGTGACGCCAATCTCACATGCTGTTATTTGTCGAAACAGATATAAAGAACGTCGACATCGTCGTCAACTACGATCTGCCAAAAAGTATAGACGAGTACGTGCACAGGATCGGTAGAACCGGCCGCGTGGGCAACAGAGGAAAGGCCGTATCATTTTTCGATGGCGACCAAGTGAGTTCGTCAACCTTTTTTTTTTCTTGAATTTTTCAAATATCAGAATTGATTTCTTTGATTATATCAGCAAATAATTAAATTCTATAATGACGATGAAGTTTTTCGATACTAAATTATGTATACTCAAGTCATGATATTGTGCAGGACATTGGGCTCGTGGCTGATTTGGCGAAGATACTAAAACAGGCAGATCAACCTGTTCCTGACTTCTTGCAAGGAGGTGGTACCGCCTCATATAAGGGCAACAAATACGGCGGTAGTGATATAAGAGTAAGTAATGCTCTATTATTTTTGTGTTTACGTTTTTAGAGATATTCTGGGGACCCAGACCTGAAACACTCCACAAGGCATGTATCCTACTAGATATGCACGGTTGCGCAACCAATAGTATAAGTTACCCACCATAGTGGTGCATACTTTTAGTTGGAAGCATAACTGGTAAATGAGGCCTAAGGATCCCGGTTATATGTAGAAACATAAGATAGATGTGTCAAGTCTAATTTCAATCATACTTACCCTGTATACCCTTGTAGGGTTAAACAGACTGCACCTATAGTATACCCACTTTTCACCAGTAAGAACCATATTTATGTATTTTGTATGGATATTTAATTACTTCCTTATTGTTCATGCTAACAAAAGAGAGATGAATATGTAAGTACTCTCGAAATAATTCAAATAGGTTCGTTTTGACGTAGAGTAATTTATAGGATGATGATTAACGACAATACACCAAGTTAATAAAAACAAGAGTGTATTGAAATTGCCAACAAAATATTAGTTATTGGCACTAGATTTTCTTTTAAATGTTGTTGTTTAGTCTAAAAAAAAAAGAAAAAAAAAAGTAGTAGTAAAATATTTTGAAACCAGTCCAGGCGAACCTGTTCAAAATTTAGTCAACAAAGAATAACCTTATATAGCTATAGTAGTTTTCTTGAAATTCAGTACAATCTATTGTCTCAATTATGTATAGTAATTTTACAATGGAATTCCCCAGGACTTCAACAATGCTCCGGCCGCGGTGGAACAAGGTGTGGAGCCTGAAGAAGAGTGGTAGATCTAAGGGACTTCTTGATATTACCCTCGCCCGTTAGCGAGTAAACCTCAGTGAGAGTTTGTTCAATTATTATTTTTTGTGCAAGTGGTGGTGCGTGTATACAGTCAGTGGTGCTTATGCGACAATTCCATTAAGACTCCAAACGCATCATTAAAACCGAATTTGTTTCCAGTGCTAGGAATAGTATCACTTCTTAGTTCAAACCTCATCATTATAAGACTGTTAAAGTGAAAACTATTTGACAAGTATTTTAAGTGCACGATTAATTTAAGTTTCCATTTCAAATCAATGTAACTTAATATTTTGCATAAGTTCCATTGCTAGTAATACATACATTCATCTTCTTGTTGTACTTTGATTCTTCATTTTATTATTTTAGTACATAAGTTTGTTTTCATTACAATTTGTTTATATTTTTACTACTTGTTTAATGTTTTTGTTTGTGTAGGTACTGCTTTCATACCTAATTTTAGGTAGCTACAAGTCGAAATTATATATGAACAAAATTACCCTTGTAACTGGCAAATCTGTGATGTTATTATATAAAGTTGCTCATTTTAAAGTAAATATATGACAATTGCATAGTTATATCTTAATATTTTATAAGACAACTTCCAGTTATGTAATTACGAGATTCATGGCTTCAATCGAAAGTTTTAAATTGCAATTGGACGTAGTTGAAGATATCTGAAAGAATCTCGTATGAATGTACAAAAGGCGTGATTAATACCTAATTTAAAGATCTTTGTTTAACACACTCTAAGTGTTTAGGTGAGCAATTAACCTGAAAAACTTGTTTTCTGTACAAAGACCGAACTTAATACTTAGAAAGGTAAATTTATAATCTGTGATGATTATTATTATAAGTAGAATAGGTTCTCACTAACATCCCATTGCCATAACATTTCAGTTCAAACATATATCCAGCATATTGTTAACCAGCAATCCACGAAATTGAATTTCTGACAATTACTTTTCGTACCCAGTACTTTCTGCCTTGTTTAACTATTTAACATAATTATGTTATGTACAAGGAGAGTACTTCTCATTAGACTTAAGACTTCAAAAATAAAAAAAATATAAAAAAAAACTTGTTTAAAATTTTCCTCCTCATACGTTTTACATTAATATGTAAAGCTGTGGCAATCTAAGAAGTTCATTATGACATTAGAAAAAAATATGTAGTGACGGGAAAAAAATCTTTTGCTATAAAATCCGATTCTTGAGACATATTGTCGATTTAAAATAATTAAGAGATCGTAATCAACATTTTTTTTTAGATTGCTTAAAACTGTTATTTGAAACGGTATTCCCCGTTTTATTGGATGCTCGACCGTCAAAATGGCTTTTGACGGTCACAACACTACTGTAACCAACGCAACGACATAACATTGCAATAACGTCCTGTTAGAATAATAATAATCAAAGCTAAATTCGCGTTTTAGAGTGCATTTTCACAACATAAAGTTAAACTTATTGCTTACTAATGATAACCGTCGTTATACTGTGTTATACTTTATAGTACCTAATTAATGAGGATTATGAATTTGATTTTTCGATTTCTTAGTCATACGGTACATACAAAGTTAAAGAGAAACGTCAAAATGCATTTCTTAGATTGCCACAACTTTAATACTAGATCAACATGGCGATCATTTGCCTAGCGATAATAGTAAACAATAGCGTAAAAAAAGAATAGAGTTAGTATTTTCTTTATTTTGAGAACGTTACCTACATACCAAATAAAGTCTCCGTCGTACTAGATCATGTAAGACAATTTTATTTGCCTTTCCCAGTACCAACTTTTCTATTCAACAATAATTTTTTTTTTTAAGCTATTTCATAGCTTCTATCGCGGGGAATCCAGAAATTCCGTAACGAAAAAACCTCACGCACCCCACTCCGACGGGCAAGGAGGTGTGGCTTGAAGGCCGTGCATCGTCTAACGTCGTTTCAGTTCGGCAGTCTTCGAGACGGCGTTGTGTGCGATTAGATGGGATGTTGTGTGGGAGGGGGGAGATTGTGACAGAGGGAAGGGGGGATTGTGAGAGGGGTCGGAGGGGCAGGGGAGAAATGTGGAGGGGAGGGGCAGGGGAGAAATGTGGAGGGGAGGGGAATGGGAAGGATGAGGTGAGAGGGGAGGGGAAGAGGCAGGAAACAGGAGGGGAAAGTGAGGGAAGGGGAGGGAGTGGTGAGGGGAGGAATGGGGAGAGGAGAGGAGTTGATAAAAAATGCTATGCAATAGCTTTACCGTGGCAGTCTCCGAGTGCCACACGTCATTTTTATTTAATTCACTAGCTTTTGCCCGCGACTTCGTACGCGGATCCTGTTGCTTATGCCAGCGACAACGGGGTCGTCAAAATCGAAGATCTGAAATCTCTGATGTCGAATTCTATAAGCCCGGGGACGGGAAATCAATGGGATGCGCGAGACGATTCAAGATGTTCCAGATGTTTTTATTTTTGTTGGTCAACAGGAAATGACATCAGACTTAAAAACTTTTGCTAAGACGCCATTTCTATTATGTATATGTTATATTGTCTCTGGGCTTTGGAGTTCCCCTACAGGTGCTCCAGATCCAGATCAAATTTAGTCTCACAGCAGAAAACGCTCTTCACGTGGAATAGTTTTTGCAATGGCACCATTTTTATATCTCTTTTACTTTAGGTGTTCCATTTTCCAAAATAAATTATAGCCTATAATATGTTGCGTGACGTTCACGATCAGCGGTCAGTCGCGCATCTCCTTCCCCCACTTATCTCTAGAGTCGATGCGTATATACGCTGAAAACTCAAGCGTCATGCTTTTTCCGTGAACGTCTCCAACTCGCGAGACAGTGCATGATGTTCACGATCAGCGGTTAGTCGCGCACATATTCTTCACTGGTCTCTAGAGACCTGGATGTAGATGCGTAAATACGCTGAGAATGCAGGCGTGCTTCGCGATCCCAAGAAGTTCCCACGGAGCGAGTTGCAGCCTCATGTTCTCGAACAGCATCAAGTCTCTCCTAACGCTCTTCGGTAGATTGTTGGGATCTTATGGTCTTTAATCATTTAGCACCTTTGGAACATTGGAAAAAATTTGACCTCTTTCTAGGCATGGTTATAGTTTTATTGTGATGATACCTGATCAATTAAAATCTAAGTGGCTGCTCCCCTGCGTTACCGGGTAAGCTACCGTGTAACGAAGATAAATGGAAAAGGAAATTAAACACTCAAATAACATAAGCCCGAAGGCATACGATAAAAAAATGGGAGTTTTAGCCAGTAGAGTCTAATTTTCAACGATATACCATCGTCATCGAAAATCAGTCCTGAACTGTTCTCGCCTTCACCGCGTAGTACCTCCTACTTATGTTATTTTATAATTATGCAATGAAATTAGTGATAGTTTTAATTTCTATATCAAATGTTTCTGATCTTCGATTTTTATAAGTCAACAGGAAATGCCTATCAGACCGAACCACTTTTGCTAAGACGTCATTCCTATTTGAGTTATGGTGTAGCTGGGCTCTTGGAGTTCCACAACAGGTGTTCCAGATCTTCGATTTTTATACGTCAACAGCGAGTGCTCATAAGGCTGAACAACTCTTGCTAAGACGTCCTTCCAATATATGTTATAGTGTAGCTGGGCACTTGAAGTTCCACATCAGGTGTTCCGGATCTTCAAATTTATTCTCTCAGCAGAAAATGCTCATAACGTGGAACAATTTTTGCTATGGTACCATTTTTGTATCTCCTATAGTTTAGATGGTCTGTTGCGGTTCTGCATCAGGTGTTCCGGATCTTCAAATTTATTCTCTCAGCAGAAAATGCTCATCACGTGGAACAATTTTTGCTATGGGACCATTTTTGTATCTCCTATAGTTTAGCTGGTCTGTTGCGGTTCTGCATCAGGTGTTCCGGATCTTCAAATTTATTCTCTCAGCAGAAAATGCTCATCACGTGGAACAATTTTTGCTATGGGGCCATTTTTGTATCGCCTATAGTTTAGCTGGTCTGTTGGGGTTCTGCATCAGGTGTTCCGGATCTTCAAATTTATTCTCTCAGCAGAAAATGCTCATCACGTGGAACATTTTTTGCTATGGGACCATTTTTGTATCGCCTATAGTTTAGCTGGTCTGTTGCGGTTCTGCATCAGGTGTTCCAGTTTCCAAGATAAATTATAGCCTATGTGTTGACCAGACTTAATATCTATACAACAAAAAAAAAATCATTCAAATCCGTCCAGTAGTTCCGAAGATTAGCGTGTGCAAACAAACAGACAAACAGACAGACTTTTTTTTTTGGATTCGTGCTCTATTACTGTTTCTAAACCCCCCTCAATTATTATTTTTTAAATATATTCAATGTACAGACACAGTTTTTTTACAGTCTTATTATATGTATAGATTAACCCCAAGCGGACACCGCACAGTGGTTCGAAATCGACGCTCCGTGGACATTGAAATCAAAATTTCTTTAGGCGAGAAATAAAAATCGGAACGGCTTTATTTTAGTATTAGAAGACGTCACGCGATGTCACCCGCGTAGTTCCCGTTCCCGTGGGAATACAGGGATGAAAAGTAGCCTATGTCACCCGTGGATAGTGTAGCTTCCCAACGGTGAAAGAATTTTTCAAATTTGTGCAGTAGTTTCGGAGCCTATTCAATGCAAACAAACAAACAATCGAACGTTTCCGCTTTATCATATTACCACAGTATAAATATTAATACAGTAGGACGGCGCCTTTGATCTCTGGGAAAATGCCGACAACTTCTACACGCGTAAGACTTGAATAATATACCTCCCGCACTACGAACATCGTCACACGTCGTTGTTCGCAGTGCGGGAGCGGCAGTCCCGCGTCTCGCCCCTCACACCCCGCACGATTGCCCTGTCTAGACGGCTTCTAAGGACGACTGTATGTTTTTAGACTGTGATATTACTATAGAAGTATAGATTATTTATAATATTTGGTAATATGAAAGCTATAGACAGCACGTTTTTTTTTGTATGAAGTAAAACAAAAGCCTGCGGATTACATGGGGTGTTGTCCCACATATGAGGCGATCCCGAAATGCTATAACACGCACACCCATGCGCACCGCTTCACTCACAGCAGAGTATTAAATTTCGATAATTGGCCACATCTAGGACCTAGATGTGGCCAAGCTGGGGAGATATACCTAGATTCTAGGTTTATCTCAAAAATCAGGGCACCTACGAAGATCTGTTTTGTTCCAAATTTAATCGCTAATTGGTCGGAATTTGCCACCAAGTCACAGATTTAATCGGATCTTAGTTAAGAAGATAAAAAAGCTACATCGAAGGGTTCACTAAAAATTGCTAAGAAAAAATATTTCTAATATGTACAGACCCCAGCAAATCAAGTTACCCCAATATGTCAATTTTCTTTGATCGTTTTTCAACTTTATGTCAAACAGAATAAGGTTCATATTCAATTGGGAAAAATTGACACATTGGGGTAACTTGATGTGCTGGCGTCTGTACCTAACCTATTAACCAGTGACCGACAGATTCTGGTGTTTGGCGACAAAACATGGAAGGCAACAGATATTCAGTCACACGTAAATAAATAAAATATGAAAAACATTATTTCATCAAAATATTTATTTTTGTACCCTTCAACTTAACATTAATTTGTGTTCTTTAAGTTTTTTTTTATAAAAATAGTTTTATATCTAAAATATATCTACCTAAGCCTATCAGTGCCAGTCCTTCAAAAGAAAATTAGCACAGCGGGTGCAAAAAAAAACCGCGAACCATTTGTTAATAATTGATTCCACCTCGAGTGCAATGGCAAACCATACAAGTGACTATTCCTATGTGAAGTGTCATACAATATTGTTATGTTCCCTGACTAACTATCATCAACTCACAGCCAAATCTGTAACAACACACCCAGGCACTGGATCTGACCGATTGGCTGCTGTGCTGCGTGCCGCGGTTCTATTCCCGCATGGAACAAATATTTGTAATATTTGTAGGTATGGCCTGTAGAAATCTTCCGGGTCTAGCTGTTTCTGTGTGTGTAAATATTTTAAACGCTCCCATGATACAGTAGAAATTAAGTGTTTTAATTTTAAAAATGTATTTAAAAATTCACAAACAATGTACCGATTACTAATGTAAAATATCTTCATTAAGTTTCTAAATTACTGTAGTCACTGGTTGTAATATTGTCAAAAATGTTAATTTGAACTACCTACATATTACCTATAATAACTTGACGTCAATATAAATACTGTATAGGTAAGTACCAATATGTACTGTGTAGGCTAAAAGCTGCCCTGACTCACCAGACAGGTGCATTATCTCAATACCTAAATGGTATATTTTATAAACAATACGTTGTATTATTAGATTGATAATACAAATTCTTTAATCATATAATTATTACCTACGTAAGTACGTAGGGAGGCACTTTTTGTAACAATAGGATCGTAAAACTATTTAATAACTTTACTCTGAATTAATTGAACAGAGAGTGCATTTCGTAATTGTTTTAGGCAAAAATACAATAGTTGAAGACCGTTTTCGAGAAAAAATCGGTGGTGGCGGTGGTCGAATAGTACCTAATATTTATCACATTATATATCACATAAGATAATTACGTCAAGTTGTAATGCATATTAAGGATCCAAGTCTCATCCTTACAAAATCGTTTTACCGAAGTTTAGAGCTAGATTTGCAGTCCTTGGCAAGTCAAATACATAAGGTGTACTAAGCTAATGTCAGAGGCTCATATGGTGATAAAACATTCCATCTATAATATTGAACGAATCTGAAACAAGAAAAAACAACATTTTAAAACTGTTTATAAATTCTTGGTATGGGGGGTACTTTAAAATAAGTATTGTAATTAGGAAAGTAGTCACTCTAAAAATTATAATACATATTTTAAAGTTTTAAATGAAAAAATGCTGATAGAGCTTAGTAAGCGACGAATGAGTAATTTGGTGACTATGGTTTATTTTATTATGTTTGTTTTATTAGCTGTAACTCCTCCATGTACTAAATAAATAAAGTAATTTTATGAAAGGGGGACCGTTAGGAGAATAAAATAAAATACTTTCTACAACCGTAAACTTTCAGAAACAACACCACAACAACAACATGTACAGAAAGTTAAATATTTTCTGTAGGTACATATCTGCTTTAAACGGCTTAACACTACCTATCAGTAATGAAAGTTTACTGTTGTAACAAGCATTTTTATTTTATTCACTTAGCGGTCCCCCGACATGACGTTTGGATCCGCATCAATTCAGGATTGCAATTCTTCTTCTTATCGTGTAATTAGTAACTAATCTTAGCAAAATGACAATGGGATCGTGTTGACGGAATGACAATATTTATAAAAATAGCAGACTTGAGGCCCTGGTGTCAGAGTCCTAATGCCGCTCATGCATGGACCTCTGACTTGGCGTCACATGCCCTCGAGAAATATCTCTCAGGCATTTCAATTCATTTAAACTTTAAACGATAAAGTTTTTCGCAAAGGTCATTACGACCATCACCACTCTAGATGGCAAAAACTTCGAACAAATCCTAACAAGCAACGACGCAAACATCTCACGTATGTTTATTTTTATATCAATGTTGCAATAAAAAAGGACACGGAACTGGTATTGTAGGTTTTCTCGTTTTCTGTTAAAGGGCAGAAACATGGTTTCAAAATAAATTTGAAAAACTGCCACTGAGTTAAATACAGGAAGATCTGTTTAATTGTTGTTTTTAAATAAGTTAACGGCACGTTTGGCGCAGTAGTTGAGCGGTTAGCTGGTGCGCTGCCAGTCGCGAATCCGATTCCCGCATGGAACATATCTATGTATGACCTACAGACTACTGATAGTTGTTCCGGGTCTGGCTGACTCACGATACAGGAGGAATTCCTAATGTGGGAAAAAGTTATTATAGAAAAAAAGAACTTCCTATATCCTAAAATGTCCCTACTCAATGGATAACTTATTTATGTATGTACCACGTTACATCACACTACTGATAGACCAGAATATTAAAATTTGGTGGCACAATGGGTAGGTATTTATTGTACACTAGTAACACCCCCCTGCTATTTATTTTTTTTATATTTTCAATGTAGGTAAGTACAGAATTTTTACTTCTACAGATTTATTATAAGTACCTATAGATTAATAAAGTGCACCTAATGCCAAACCAATTAAATAAATGTTAAAATGAGTACTTACGATAAGGACACAATGCAGATTGCAAGAACTCCACTGCTGAGCATATAAATTGATCCTGGGAATACAGCTACCGTGACCTGATAGAGCGAGTTGTACATCACAGGTGCGACCAGAGGGCACAAGCCTTCAATCGCCGACATTAATGCAAACACTTTAGCTATATCCACAACTGGTAAGATTTTAGTCAAAAATGATCTAATTAAAGGCGCGGAAAGCCCTCTCAACGATCCCACGGAAGCACCTGAAAAGGCAAATGGAAATTAATTCAATTAAAAAAATTATTGATACAAACAACTTTCATTCTTATGTCATGGGCAACACAGTTGAAATTTTGGCGAGCAATTATTTTTAGGCCACTAATGTATTATAGGTACCTACCTATTTTGCAATCGACACAAGGACGAAATGTTAAGATAGTGTAATTATTTGTTAATATTATAGCAACTACAACAATACTGAAAATATTATCGGTAATCACAACAGCATGAATCACTTCTATTTTGGACTTACGATAAACGGGCAAGCATTATAAAAATCAATGTTATTAGTTGTTTGTAGGTATTACATTAACCGCAAGAGCGAATTAATGTTCATCAGATACTCTTCATTTGCAAATATTATTATTTTCTATTGTTATAGGTACCCATATTATTATAATATCAACATACTTGAGAGTTTGTTGCACCACTTTGTTTTTTTTTTAGCAAAAACAATAAGTGGTGAAGGGTGAGCATTTTGAGAGACTGTCTTTGTAATATTTGACGTTCAAAAATAATGTACAGCGTAATTTAACAGCTTTACCGCCACATCCAATAATATGAATGAATCCTTTAAATCTGTCATTGGTACCATGTAGTCGTGACGCGTGGCGTGATGGGCACATTTTGGTTTGGACTGTGGCGGTGAAAGTATTATATGAATTGATTTTGATTTTAACGTCAAAGTCAAGTCAAAGTCAAATCATTTATTTCCATTAGGCCTGAAAACAGGCACTTTTGAACGTTATACTTACAAATAAATAAAATTATTATGATTCTAGTTGCACATTCCAAAAGGTAGTTTTGTATGGAGAAGAATATGCAAGAAACTCCATACTTACTCTTTTAAAATAGATTTTACAATATTTGTATACATAATCAGATTATATGCGAGGACGATGTACCATGAGAAAAAAAAAACAGCTATCCTGAGATAGGTGATATAAAATAAGCGCGGCTGGTAATTGTATGAGCGTATTGAAAGATATATGGTGCTCACATATTTACATAATATTTAATCCAAAGTTGATTATTAAAAAAGTATTTACTTACCCAAATACATATGCCATGATTGTGTAGCGAAGGCCCTAATGAAGTAATCTGCGACATTTGTTATAAATGCTAAGTTAGCAATGACCAAATCACTTCTTCTTAACAGTTTTTGGAGAATCACGATGCCTAAAGTCGAACCGAAAAAGGCTATAGCAGTGCTTAAGCCTGAAAACTGCGTAAAATCTTTCAGTGCCCAGTTGAGTTTCTGTCGTGTGAACAAATATTCTAAGGGACTGATTCCATAGAGTATAAATATCGACAGACTGTTAGCTATTGTTAGGAGAAGTATTTGTGCCCGCCCATTGTTAGGTCGTCGTTTGAAGCATTCACGGATCATCTCTTTGACTAATAAAAAGTCTAATATTGATGTGAAACCACCCTGGAACAAATTGTGAAGTTTAATTATTTGCAATTTTTCTTTTGCGAGTGGAAATGTCCTACTGCTCAAGACGTAGGTACATACAGATGGGACTGTTTGTTAAACGTAACATTAAATTTATATTTAATTTCTAAATGTAAGATAGGTACTTGGAAACTTTCCATTATATTTGTAACGACATCTATCTCGCTATATAGGAACTAAACTGACGTATCCTAAGCACTTCACGATATTAAAGTTATCCGCGCGTTTAAACATAATACTTACAAAAAAACAGCTTTTGCATACAAAAGTTTAATACCTTCTCGACCAAAATGAATGAAACAGCTGTGTTTTTTTCGCGATTTCCAATGAATTAAACACAACAACGACTTTTTTCCCCGAAGGGCTAGGCAGCGGTGTACCGGGTAGTACACCCACATTTCGCCAGTTATGATTCCCGTGTAATAGGGGGCGAGCCTATTGCGATCAGTCGGGCAAAAATCCAGACTCCGGGCTGCTACTGAGAAATGTCAGATAGATAAACTCAATAACGCTATCCGACCCGGGATCGAACCCGGGACCTCATGCGCAGCAGTAGCGCTTGCGACCACTAGACCAACGAGGCGAGATTAAAAATGCACTCTTCATAAGAACCCGGCAACAACCTTCGGGCAGTAACTCACCAGACACAACAATCACCCGAGTCCTCATACCCAGGGTTGGAAAAAAAAACAGTTTTTTTTTTATTTTATAAAACAAATAGTTCAAAATGTTTAAAACAAGTGCTTTTTTTGTTTTTGTTTTTACTTTTACCTTTAGGGATCAATTTCAAATCAATAATATCGAATAATAAAATAATCCATTTCTAAATTATTTTCTAAATTATTTCCTAATTCAATATTTACCTACTTTTTGTTGCGTAGGTACCTCAGTATCTCTAATCTAATTATTAATTATGCAATTTTTGAAAGCCACAACTTGTAAATTTATTTTTAGCTATTTAGAGTCCTACATATTTATTCGTTTGGATTTATTTCCATTCATTTGCAATTAAAAGTTTAACCCCTGTTTTTTTCTTCATGTTTTAAACTGTGTTTTGAAACACTCAATAAAAAACATAGTTTTATTTCCAACTGTTTTAAACACGTGTTTTAAAACAACTTGTTTTAATCATGCCAACCCTGCTCATACCCCTTATAATATGTATTGCGGCGGTTGTTAGACCAATGGCTCATGTTTTAGACCTTCTATGGTTTATCAACCATAAAGCTCGAGGCTTTGCTTGAAAAAAGAGTAAGCGGCAGAGTATTAGTCATCCTTGCTTTTGAATAATCAGTCATGATACTGTCTATCACCTAAATAGGGGGTTTTATGATGCGAAACATATTAAATAAACAAAATCTTCCTTATCGGCAGGTGATATATTCATGTGCGAAGTATCTTCGATATAGATAATACGTACCAAACAAAAGAGCTCAAAGAGCTGCCGATAACACATGAGACATCGCTTGATAACAACGATGATTCAACTGCAATTTTATCGTCAAATTCATTTGATCATGTTTCAGTATGGTGTAACCTACACTGTGCCCTAAGTGCGAGTTGTTTTTACGCTAACGCGATCGAAACGTTCACCGCGTTTGGCTCTCTGATTGGTTAAAAGCTTGGAGCGGGCCAATCGGAGCGCCGAACGTCATGAACGTGTTGATCGCGTTAACGTAAAACAAACTCACACTATGCACTCTGATGTACGTTACAATAGGCCTATAACATAGACGTGTAGTATTAAACTGTTAGTGTAAGTTGGTCAATAAATAAATAAATAAATAAAAGTATTGATATCAACAAATACAATTATAAGTATTGTAAGGAAACCGCATCTGTAACTTTATCAAAATAGGCACCTAGAACATTATAATATCTTTAGCTCAGACCAATAAAAAAGTACTTTTTTAATGGTCTGAGATCTTTAGTTATTGGTGACATTGGTGTTCAACTGGTTCAACATTAGCTATATTAATAACAATATTTAAAGCCGCTAGACAGTTAGGGCCTTAGGGCTCATAATATTATTATATTCCATCTAGCTTGCATAGTAGGTACTCACCAAAGAGATTTAGTTTATTGAATGTCTTTGGTACTCACATTCACTCATACAAATTTCTCTTTTAAACCAAGGTTATTTTTACCTTATTTTGTGTCTGGGGTTTTTAAAATTTTAATTTTATGTCATTCAATTTGTTATTATCATAATGTCTTCTAATGTTAGTTCATAATCATCATTTTTTAAATTTGCTACTTGTACTAGTACTATTTTAGTAGGTACTAGTTTGTTGCCCTGGGAAAAGAGCATGGGAGCAGCTTTCTAACGAATGATCGCCTCAATATCGACTTTCAGTTTAGATAATACGTATTTATATCGTAGTAATTAATCTGATAAATACCAAAATAAGTCCCTACGTATTATACCTACCTATACTAAATTAAGCTTAGTCACGCTACTTTGCATAAAACTGGCATAATGGCCGCTATCGGATCAATATAAATAATATAAAATAAGTAGGAAAAACACAAAAGACGCTTTTTCGTTTTGCCAAAAATGTCTTCTATTTGACGGAACAAACTAAGTAAATAGGTACTTAGTCAACTTACCTACTTTATTTAAAAAAGAAAATGTATTTTAAAATGATTCGAGATGTTTCTAAATGAAGTATAAATAATAAGTAATAGGTATTAATTAGTCTGTGGAGTAAGTGTCTTACCTGAACAGCCCCAACCAAAGATTCTCTTATGCATACGTTACTAAATACATATGCTAATACGTTTAATGTCGTGGCTATCAATAGTAAATATACATTCCCCACAAGCCTTAGGACATAGGGGCTTAGCATTGATCCAAATACACTTCCTAACCCAACGGAAGCTTCCATCATGAACATCCTGGAACATAAACAAAATTTAATATAACGTTCCCACAGCTAATATCTCCTTACTCGTATTTATATTACCTAAGAGATCTATTCTCAGTCGAGGTGATGTCACTTATGTAACAAAATGCACCCGTAAAAAATATGGTAAAACCCCCAGTAAGGGAGTAAGGGATGGCAGCCAAAATGAACCACCAGGGACCCAAATTGTCCATCATACTGTAGACGACCATCAGCCCAGCAGACATCGACATACCTAAAAATTATAATAGGCTTCAATAATCAGGTGCAACCAACATAATTAGAATAGCAGGTTGCTGCAGAGCTGCTGCTTAACTGACCTCCACAACCTCGTTACTTTCGGAATTCTGAGAAAAGAAATTCTGTCAATGAATGACAGCCGGGACCAAAGGTTTAACGTGCTTTCCGAGGCAAGAAGAGGTCTTGCTCACCCATCCACCGACCGATCTCGGCAAGCGTAAACAATAAATGACAGCCACTTCAACCAACATACCTAATCAGATATAAGTAATTACTAAATTCAAGTGACCTTAAACTACGAGGAATGACGTCATGCACAAAGTTAGTTTAGCAATGTTTTGCGATTGCGATTTTAATTGGGTATCTAGGTTAGTTATGATACTGGGCGACCGTCACTAACAGATGAGTTAGTAATATCTGTTGGTACTTGTAGGAACCCTACTACTACAATATGCTGTACCTATGTATTAGATATTTAGGTACTTAGATTACAGAACAATGGAAAGTAATTAACAATAAGAATTTATTTGCTATGTTTGTGGTTATGTTATTAAATGTCGGCCAGCAGTATGTATTTTGCTTTTACATTGCGAAAACCAATTTTAAGTAAGAGATTTGACTCGAATACTAGTAAATAGTGTGGTTAAATTATGATTAGTCTGGACAAACCACAATTTAAACTGACTCATCATAATCTGTCTATTATCAAAGAAGAAGAAACAAATGTAGATTTTTTGTACCCTATGTGTAGAGGCATGTGTGAGTATTAGGAACTAAAAACTCTTAAAAAGAGTCGCCTCGGAGGCAATGACTCGGCGTGTGTCACCAAAATAACTGAACTAGTACCCACATACGTACCTAAACTGTCAAAATCTATCAACTATGACATGAAGATTTACTTTGGACATTGGCAGATTGGTCGACATCGGCTTTGCTTGCTTATTGAAGAATAGAATAGATAAAAATAAAATAGAATAGATAAAAGAAAACAGAAATGGAGTCTTCAGCGTTGCCGTTGTGAACACGATTCTATGGTCTATGACTAAAACAGATGCGCCGTTTATAAAACGAATAAGATAACAATTCAGCGACACCCACTCACTGTTGTTACTATTGAATTTAAATGAAATTTGGCATTAGACTTTATGGTGTTTACCGATAAAAAGTATACGGGCAAACCAGTTATGTCTGGTATCAATTACCTACATACACTTTAGAAATTAAACCTGATAAAGTGGAGTTATAAACAAAAGAGAAACGTGTGTAATTTAAGCACCGGTTGGAACAAAATATGTCCCAATACGTAGGACGACTTATTTATTAGTCCATTAAATTTGACCGATTTCAGAATTTGAGTAGGTAGGTATGTTCCCAATGCATCGGAATATTTTTATTAATTATGAAACATCTATTGGCACGCCTTAATGGCGTCAAAAATGGGCCTACATTATACTATTGGTGTTAAGGATCTACGGACGGACCTGACGAAACTGTAAGGGTCAGCAGCGCAAACAGAGAGGAGCGCGACGGAGAGGATTTTATTAAGGCATCCAAAAATGAACTTCAAACGCATTATAAATTTGCGTAAATTTTGTATAGCGAGCCTTGAACTTTATACTAAGGGCATGGACTACGGGATTGTATTAATTAAGCAAGCAAAGAAACCGACTTTCGGAATCGCAGTTATTTTGCACTAGACAGTTTATTATAAGGATATTTATTTTATGTAAAATAGCACGGTGACTGTAAGAAAAGTCCATTAAAATCACGAATCGGCATCAGAAAGTGAACAAAATCTAATTCTATATAAAATTCTAGAACAAACGAAATGGAATTGAATCTGCTTTAGGTCCATAGAAATATATCTATGTTTAGGTCTAATAAGAGGTCAAAGATACCTACCAAATAAAATGTAAATGAAGTGTCGCGTGGTTTTGAATTTGAATGAATTTGCCCGTTTCCACTAATACACATTGAGTGGAAACGGGCAAATTTATTAAGGTTTTATGTAGCGTTTATATTTTTTTTAACGTTAGGTAAGTCCACCTTTTTGCCCAACATCGTAAGGAAACCAGCATGCCTTAGAGATATTTCTAGACGGGATGTAAAGTCAAAGACCCATGGTATGGGCGGCAAAAACTGTAGCCAGGTTGGTCACTAACCACGCGAAGAAATATTTTATGTCGTATATAATTATACACTTCTGGACACATCTATTGGCCCACCTTGTATTTTCAGTTTCGTTTGGTCCTAGCTAAAATTTTATATTAGGTCGAGCAAAAAGTTTTTATTTATTTATTTATTTAGTACATGGAGGACTTACAGCTAATAAAAACACAACAAATAAGAAAGTAATAGTCACCAGAAAGCCAATTACAAGTCCTCGCGTGTAGATTTACAATCATAAATCAAATCAAATAAGCCGCGATCACAGATAGCAGTACTCGATTCAAATTGTTAAAAGAAAGAAAAAAAGACAAAAGCAATAAAAAAAGTATGCAGTTTTGAACCTGGCACATTCACAATTTCATTCAATTGTCTTTTTTTTAATTTCGAACACAGAATTTAAAGAAATAAAAGACAATTTCGAGCCTGTTTGTTGATATCAAACAATCGAATACCTACTAAGAAAACTTGGTTTTATTGGTTTACTTGGATTTAATTCTTGAAAAAGTGATTGATATCTTTGGTTTTGCAACAAACATTACTTATTCTTAACATTAAGGTGAGGTTCTATCAATAATCTATGGATACTTCACCTGAAGTCGCCGCCCAAGCTGTGGCACTTATTCAGGCCGGACACAGCCAAAGAAACGTGAGTGCTCAACTTAATTTAAGTCGATCTGCGATCCGAAATGTTTATCGGAGGTACCTAGAGACTGGCGGCTTTGTTCGTCGCCAAGGAAGGCTACGATCTCGGGTCACAACTGAAAGGCAGGATCGATTCATCGTGACGACCAGCTTGAGAAATCGTCACCTTACCTCCATTGAGATACAAAACCAACTTCGCGAATCCACGGAGTATCTGTGAGCGCTCGAATTGTTCGGAGAAGGTTAAAAGAACGCGATATGGTACCACACAAGCCAGCTAATGGGCCCAAACTAACGCGAGCCTACCGGACAGCGCGCCTTCATTTCGCACGCAGTCATTTAAATTGGACAAGCAAGATTGGAGCCGTGTACTCTTTTCTGATGAGTCTAAAATTATGTTACATGGCAATGATGGAAGGAAGAAGGTCTACCGACGTAAGGGAGAGCGTTTCGCACAATGTTGCTTTGAAGAGAGGTTGCTTATGGCGGTGGCTCATGGACTGTCTGGGGCGGTATATCCGCAAGCGGCAAAAGTCAACTTGAGGTTGTTACAGGACCACGGCTGCCAACATTAAATGCTGAAAGGTACATTCGTGAGTGCTTAGAACCTCACGTGATACCATACGCGGACTATGTGGGCCCAAATTTCCTTTTTATGCATGATAATGCAAGAGCCCGTGCGGCCGGCATCGTCAGGGAATATCTTCGGGATGTGAACATCACAGTTATGGACTGGCCAGCCAGAAGCCCAGACATGAACCCCATTGAGCACATGTGGGACGAGCTAAAAAGACGTGTTAGGGCTCGTCAGCCAGTTGCCCAGACGATGCAGGAGTTGAAAACTGCCATAGAAGAGGAATGGGAGATGATCCCTCAAAATTTCATATTATAGAGCGGTTGATAAACTCTATGCCTAATCGTATGAGAGCTGTGGTAGATGCCCATGGAGGCAACACGCGTTATTAAACTAAACCTTTATTTGATAAAACATGTTTTTTATTCAAAAATCAATTGCCTTTAACAAGGCGCATAATTATCCGACATGATAGGCGTAGCTCCATGTCGTATGGTATTCTGAATTCAAATTTAAAACAATACGATCGAAAAAGATGGTAAAATGTATCAGGTTTAAAACTGCATCAACAGTTTTTGTTCAATCTAGCAATCATATTTCGGTAGGGGCCATCGAAACCTAAACTCTAAGGTGGGCCAATAGATGTGTCCAGAAGTGTATTTTAATTACATATTTATTTACTGAATTATAGGTACTTTAAATACAGAACCGAATTTAATACACTGCTTACTTGCACTATTTTATATATTTCTTGTCTATTGGTTAAGTAGGTAAGTAATTGTACATTGACAGGTGCTTAAATGCCTAAAATTGGAAAAAAAAAACAAATGATAGGCATTAGGCTTGACATCACAGATAAAGAAACGACAGCTGTTTTTCACATAGAACTTGGTGGGACTTCTTTGTTTGAATTGCAATCTCTACATAGACCACGGAACTAAAATATTAGAAAAATCAGCTTTGATACCATAGCTCACATCAAGCTATACATTTCCAGTATAGTATAAGCTAATCTCGCATTGTATAGAATTTCCAAACTAGGCGTTATGCGAGGTCAGCATTACCTGGAAATGTATTATATCTTGATTAGTAGCCGTGTGTACCTACTCATTAGTATTACAAATTAGTAATAGAAAAATTAAGTTACCTAGTTATTTTTAGTATTTATTACAGAGACTAAAATTACAGAGATTAAAAATTTGGCCAGAAATGGCTCTTCCTTTTCGTGTTGTATTTTTTAACTGGAATTTTAGCTTGATCGCCGTAAGAACTAAAGGTACTTACCGAAAAGAGGCCACACAATTAGAGGCTTTCGTCCAAAGGTGTCGGACCAAACTCCCAAGTAAAATGACAATACAGCGGGCACTACCGCCTCTATGATACTCCTGATTGTCCCCACAACTGTTGCATACCGCTGTACTTCAGCTTCTAGATGACGGGTCTCATTTGTCTTGTCCAATGCTAGGAATGGCTTGCATTCGTCAACGGAGTAGTGTAATGAATGGACGCACGTTCGATACAGTAATATGTTACCTATGACCGTTCCTGAAAATAAAACTTATTTGATGAGATTGAGAATGAATGAGAGAGTGATTGATGAATGAGAAAGAACAACTACCTACTTAATTAAAAATACATAAAATGGGGTAGTTAGTTACTCACATAGTAGTACCACAGTCTAAAACATACAGTCGTCCATTCATCTATTGTTTCTAATAAAACAGATCTTTCTAAATTCATTACTTAACAACTAAAATCGATCCAACTGCAAAGACAATAACACATTTCAAAAATTTAAATTCAGTTAGTGCCAGTTATTTTAATTCCATCTCAAATGCACCAGAATTCTTGAAAACTGTCAACAATTCATCATCAGCCGTTGCGACCGAGGTTTTTAGACATTTGCAATACTCTACATTTTCGTGTTTACGTTTTTTAAATCGTCACCTCAATGATTTTATTTTTTGGTGATGGTCATGTACATACAGTAGGTACCTACTCCCTAAAGAATAAATTAATAATAATAATTTTTGTTTAAGTTTAAAGTAAAATTATGATTTACATTATTTCTCATCGCTGAAAATTTAAATCTAACCGTAATGTAGACAGACATACCTACCTACTTTCCAAATAGGACACCATCTTGTTTTTTTTTACAATATTTATGACACCTGACAATCAGGGTATCAAGGTGATTCTAATGATATCTATAATTACCCTTGGTATACGAGTACCTACTTCTGGGGTATACCGGTAATAAAAAGATGTAACAAATCTCTTTTTACTCATGCCAATGTCAACTGGCAACTTTTCCTAGATTTTTTTTTTATGGATGCGACTCATTTTACTTGCGCAATCTTGTTTCAGATAAAGGCATAGACTACCTACCTACTTATTGTTTTACTGAAAACCCTACCATAAATTGTGCTTTTTATTGACGAATGTAGATTTGTCCCGCTATTTGGGTTTTTGTTTATTTGCATTGTTTTTTGTGATTTTTAGTTATTTTTAATGACGTAACTATCTGAGATTCTCAACCAGAAGTCGATGGATGACTCACCAGAAGACTATCCACCTCAGTCAGGATAATTGAAATCATAGCTAATTACACATTATATGCAGCAGGCGCAGTCGCAGCTAAAAGACTTCATATAGGTACATATTATTGTATCATATAGGTCACAGGTATCTTAGTCCTAGACGTGGTGGTCGTATGTATTAGCAATAAATAGGTAATAAAAAAGAACGTACCTACGATTGTAACGTTTTAGGGAGGGAGGCTTCGACCCCCACAACCCCAGGGGGTCGGGGCCTCCTCGGGCCTTTACTAAACTGTAATGACTTACCTACATACCTACGAGAACGAAAAACCAGCCGTTCTTCATATGAGCACGCTGATTAGCTAATCATTTTATATTTCCTGGCACTGTTAATACTCCATGATACTTTTGACTGGTAAGTAATGTGGCATCAAAGAGATTTAAGTTTATTGAATGTTTTTGTGTGGCATAATCTTGAACAACAGAATAATACAAATATTTTCTTTTTCTTGTAGGTATTTGAATGATTCTGATTCTAGTGCCTACTTACCTTGTACAAAGCGCCAGCACATCAAACTACCCCAAACTGTCAAACTTTCCCAATTGAAAGAATATAGTCTATCCGGAAGCTTAAGGCCTTATCCAGAAATACGCGCGAGTTTGATGCGTTTTGTAATACATTGCTCTTCAGCTAGAAGCTCTGTAAATAATGTATGGAACATTCACAGCATTGAACTTCAAATCGCGTGTCAATTCGTTGCGAATTCGTTCCTTCTGGACAAGGGCTTATGCTAAAATGATTACGTTGATGTTTCAACGCACAGCCCAAACCGCTGGTATTAGAGACATGGAACTTGAAAGGGTGTTCTTTGTGAAGAGTATTATCCAGTAAAAAAAGATTTTTGGAAATTCAACCAAATTAAAGAGAAAAAATAGGGGACGGAATTTCGACATCCACGCGGGCGAAGCCGCGGGCAAAAGCTAGTGTGGAATAAAGTTGAAAATCTATCAAAGTTTGACATATTGGGGTACCTTGATGTGCTGGCCTCTGTACCTACCTACTATTACTTCTACATCAATAATTATTTATGTGAAAGTTGAGGCTTCTGCTATGGACTAAGCTTGTTTTAGGCACTGTAGGGATACTAGACAATCCTAGAAGACCGGGTTACCAAATGCGAGCAGAGTGAGGATCAGCTTCGCTGGAGTGGGCACCCTGCCTAAATTAACCGTTCATTCGTGTCAATTAGAGACACAATAGTAAGACAATGACAGCACGCACGCCGGCGGCGTCCGCGCTGTTATTGTCTCGTCAATATTATATTTATTCATTAAACTTGAATTAATATATCTCGACGAGACAACGGCTAATAATGAAAATGACTCATTGAAACGTTACGCTCATAGTAACGTTACGAGCGGAGCGAGAGCGCATCACGCACCGTGTTATGAAGTGGACGTTTAACTATCGTCCATAAACCGACTTAACAGACCACCTATTTTTTTTAAATAGGTAATGTAAACTGAACAAAACTTGACAGACAGTAAAGCTATATTTATTATTATACTTAATGTAAAAAGCAAAACAATAACATTTATCTGTACTATCTACTAATGTCTACATAAATATAAAAGTCTATCTCCACAAAATTAGACTAATTCGTTTTTTATACAATAATATAAAAACCTAGTTCTAATAGTTATATTATCATAGATAAGTAAATAGTAGCTACACAACGGACTAGATTGCCTGTAGTTAAGGCCTAGCACACATTGGCGGTACGGCACGGCAGGATCCTTCGGCATCCCTACATGTAAGCGCACATGGGCGGTAACTATGCGGTGGCATCCTTAAATAATTAAGGTGCGACGTCCTTTAGCATACCGAAGCGTCCTTAGCCACGCAGAGGCGTCCCTAGACACTGTGTACATCGTGGTAAATGTTTCGGCATGAACGACGCTAAGCTAATAAAGCTACGAGAGGGGCCGCGGTGTTCGGGAGCTGTCTTGCCACAGTTGCCACGGTATCCCACAGACTGCCAAAGCGTTCCGAGGGATCCCGAAGCGTACCGAAGGTTGGATACACGGCATGGCGAAACGTGAGGAAGGCTGCCTACACGGCACGCACGCCAAAGCGTACCGAAGGCTGCCTGCACGGCATGCCTAAGCATACTGTAGTATTGTTTACTGAACTTCCGACCGTTAACATTTTAACCTTATTGCCTTACGTTAAATTATGTTTTTGGTAGTCGTCTAAAAATACCTTGCCATACCGTGCCGCCAATGGGCGCCGGGTCTAAGGATTGGTTCTAGCAAACACCTTAGGCAGCTCCGTTATTATTTGTAAAGTTGTATGGTTATGGTAAGAAGGAAATACTATTCTACTTCTAAAAATATGTTGTCATACCAAAGCTTCTTTCTGCTCAATATCTATCGATAATTTTCTTTGCATCTAAAAAAATGGAAACATTTATTCTTTTTTTTCATAAATATTAAATGTCTTACACATTTTCTTACCATAATACAGCATGTAATAAAACTGTGATAATATTTTTATACATGTTTATGTAAAGACCCTAGTAAACCCTACTCCACACAGTAGCATAGATTACAAATTAAATGGGTATAAAACTAAATATTACTTATAGTTTGAGCTGCCGCATTTTGAAAATGTATGTATTTGGAAATGGTTTAAAAATTGCTTCGGCTGCACTTAATTCTTATTTATAAAATAAGAATATCTTTTCAAATAACAAAATTTGTTATTTAAAAAACAACGTACAACAACACAACAATGTACAACATTTGTTTTTTGTTTCTATAGTTTGTTTTTTTTTGTTTTTGTTTTTTTGTTATTTTTTGTTTGTTGTTTAAAGGTATGTATTTAGAAATATAATATAAGTATGTTTATCTGCTATTTAGTACCCATAATACAAGCTCTTAGCTTAGCTTGGGCCTATATTAATGGCAATGTGTTAAAAGTTGTGTTGTGGAATATTTATTTATATTTAAATAAAACCTGTACTTTATAGTTATTATTATTATATATTAAGATGTTAGGTGAACACTTTAGATCCCTTTTTAAGAATAAGACTTGCAGTTATCTTTAATTGTTGTATTTCAACCACTATCTGACGACTGATGAAGATATTTGTCACCAAAAAGCTGCATTATAGGCTCCTGTTGATCATAGCTCTATACCAATAGTCTGTTTATCAGTTGTTTAGTGGGTACTATAAAACAAGCTCTTAAGGGCTTATTACACTATTTAATTTGTAGGATCCTAACTAGGATTCTAATTATTAAGCCACCGAGGGGTTGGTACCCTAAATCAGATTAAATCGGCGATAACATCTACTGATTTTCTTTTTTTCTTTCCATTTTTCTTTTCTTTCCATTCTTTTTGCAATCTGTCGTCTGACCATAAGCAAATTTGTGAAAATGACAATACCTACTGATTTCTCGCAATTTCCTAGTCAGGTTTCCTACAAATTGAATAATGTAATAAGCCCTTTAGCTTAGGACTAGATTGCATTGTGTTAAAGTTGTTGATATTTTTGTATTTATTATTAGTTTCAACTACAAGTACAAGTTAACTTTAATTATGTTAGTATCAACACTGAAACATGTACTGTACAAAATGTAAGATTTACAGGATTTTATTCTTTTTATAGACATGTTCGAAAGATCCCGCAATCATCCAACTTATCTTGTGGATAACTATTATGATAATGGTTAAGTAACAATGCTTAGTGTGCAAAGACATTCAGTATTTTAAATCGCTTTGATAATGTGGGTCAATTAATTTATTGGCGGGAAGAGATTTATTTATGTAAATGTTTGGCGAGTCAGAACATATAATATGCAGCATCACTGATATGACATTGAATATAAAGGAAACACTGTTTATTATGTCATAAGTAATTTGCATACAAAAGCATAATTTCAAAAGCGACGCAAAGAATGCGTCCATTACTGCAAACTTTTTTCAATCTTGAGTGGGATTTATTTACGATCGGCTATTTTCGTACACTTCCGTTTTTACACACTTTAACACAAATAGATTTAGTAATTACAGACTTACCAGAGAGCGACATTCCCATCATCACAAGAAACAAAGGCAACTCCGTCGTAATACCAAATCGCTTTGCCGAGAATTCACTAATTGTATTAACGTTAGAATTACTCTCAGTGAGACGTTCTTCATCTTGAGCCATTGTTGTAGTTATATCCAAACAACAGATTAGAATTCCGCACTGCCGAAACTAAGATAATGAAAAACGATAACGTTATTTACCTACATGCAATAATTATAAATTCTGAAAGTACTAGCTTATAAGAATAAATAGTCAATACTCCTACGTGATATGCATAAAACATGAGCAACTTTAAAAAAAAATTGCGTAGGTACCTACTTTGTACCTACCTAGTCCTAAAATAATATTTTAAAACAATTAGCTAAAAACGTCCGTCCAAACTTCACTTTGACAACGTTTTGTTTGTGATTTGTTTGATTTCATTTCATTCACGATTTGTGATTTCGCGGTCGTCGGTAGTGTTGCCATTTGCAAAACTTATTTAAAACAGTGTTGTGTTGTGTACTGTACCCAGAAATACCGTACTTTCCCATGAATAACCAGAATAACGCAATAAAACCGTATGCAAACAAAGATTCATGAAATTAATTCATTTCACCCCAAGAGGACACCAGTGTCCACGCTGACATTGTCTTTCTATTGTGTCTCTAATTGACACGGTTAAAAGTGATTCCTTACTGATTTAAAAAAATAATACATATATAGATTAATTTGTCTAAAAAACAGCTAAGTACCAAGACTAGGTTGGTACGATGCGGTTGACACGGGTTGCCATACGAAGAGCACAGTGGCGCCTCCATTATTTTCTACTCTTTTTTGCCGAGCTATAAATATAATATTTTTACTCTTCAACGCAAAGTAACGCTTGACTTATATAATTCATGATCTTATGCAGGATATGCAAATTAATACACTCATAAATAATAGCAGGTATGTCGTGTTAGGGTTCTTCACTTCTCTTAACTGTAAACTCTATATAGCAAAATTATTGCAAGTTTTAAAATTTTAAAATAAAAGTTAAATTTAAATCATAAAAAACCCCCAGCGCCAAAAAGTAAAGCTCACATTTAAAAAGTAAAAAATTACACTTTCCTGTTTTACAAAGTGTATAAACCTTAGTGCTATTTATTGAGCATTTCATTGTATGGATTCTTTGTATAGGTACCTAATTCTTCAAACGAATCAGACAGATGTGTTGCTGGGGAGTTTGTTCGTTCCGCCACTTCTTCTTCCCAGCAAAAACACTAGGAAGTGGCGAAGGGTGGGCCGTTTTTGGGGGACTGTCTTTATTTATGTATTTTTTTTGACGTTCATAAAGTGCTGATTCTCAGCCTAGTTTGAATAAAGACTTTTGATTTTGATTTTGATTTTGACTGAGTTTTTTGGAGTCTCAAGCGTTTTTAATCAATTTGAACGTGATGACCAACAGTTTAAGGTAACCTCTCATGCACGAGGTTGTGGTTCAAATCCGGGCAATTGTACCAATGTGACTTTTTCATAGCATAGTAATTAACTCAATTTTGGCCAAACTATGGATCGAGTCCTATACGTCCATTTGTTTTTCGTGATGTCAAGATGAGTGAATCTAATGAAGAAATTCGATACATTTTAAAATTTTGCTACAAAAAAGGGAAAAATGCAACGCAAGCCGCGAAAAAAATTACGATGTTATGGACCTATAAAGTGTCTGTGAGAGTAGCACAAATTTGGTTTAAGCGTTTTCAATCCGGAACTTTTGATGTCAAAGATACACGTCGCTCTGGTCGCCCTATTACGCGTAGCTGAAGAACTGGGAAAGTGGGAATTGACCACAAAACAGTTATGGCGCATTTAAAAAAAAACTGGGTACACAAAAAAGCTCTATAATTGGGTAGATACCTCACGAGCTCACTAAAAGAAGCGTGTGCTTACCTACTCATTTGTGATTCTTCATTACGACGTAGGTAATGAAACCGAACCATTTTTGAAGAAGCTGATAACTGGTAATGAAAAGTGGATCACGTAGGTACGACAAGAACGTGCGAAAAAGGTCGTGGTCAAAGGCCGGTCAGGCTTCACAGACTGTGGCGAAACCCGGGTTAACTCGCAACAAGGTGATTCATTATGAGCTGTTAATTACCATCAGGCAGGACTATCGATTCTGAACTCTACTGCGAACAACTGATGAGATTAAAGCAAGAAGTTGAGAAAAAGCGGCCGGAATTAATCAACAGAAGGGTGCTGTTGTGCTTTTTCATCATGATCGTCGCTAGACGTCACACATCTTTCCACCACTCAGCAAAAATAGATAGTTTGGCTGGGAGGTAGGTACCTAGGTACTGTTAATGCATCCGCCGTATAGTCCTGACCAAAGAGATTTTATTGAATGTCTTTGGTCCTTGCACCTTCAGATTACCACCTGTTTCGGTCTCTTCAGAATTCTTTAGGCAGTCAGGTTAACATCACGAGAGGACTGCCAAAACCACTTGTCGCGGTATTTTGATCAAAGTCCCAAAATTTCTAATAGCAATGGGATCATGTCCCTACCTACAAGATGGCAAAAGTTATCGAACAAAATGGCACCTAAACACTTTAGTTAAATGTAAATAGGTATATGTAGGTACCTATAATGTATACCTACATTAAAAAAAAATTTGAATTTTCTTAAAAAATGCGAAGAATTTTTTTCCCTAACCTATTACTTTCCTCTATGGATAGCTACCTACATTAAGATACTGAAATTGGTGGAGTGAAAGGGTCTCTCCCTTTATTTGTTATTTCGATTTGTCATTGTAAATTGCTTTGTTTCGATTAAGTCTGGAAATTATCCGGAGACAAGACAAGTACCTACAGATCTCCGTGAACAATATTACTGCAAACTCAACGCGAATCAGTCTGCAACTGAATTTTGAGTAATTTTGACTTGAATTATAGTGTAACAGCTTTGTTTGCAGTAAAATTGTGGCCACGAATTGTTGTCTTCGTACTTGCGGCCCGAATTCATGAATGTTGTAAAAAATTACATTTACTTAGAGACCGACCGACTGTAGGTAGGTACTAAAGGACGGACCTTTTTAACCGATTTCAAAAAAAGGAGGAGGTTCTCAATTCGACGGTATGTTTTTTTGTGTTTGTTACGCGATTTCTCCCCCATTTGTGGACAGATTCTCAATTTTCTTTTTTTGTTTGAAAGAGTATGTAATCCCAAGATGGTGCCATTTTAATTTGGTGAAGATCTGGTGCTGATCTTCGGAGATATACAATGGAACTCTTCAAAAATAGACAGCAAATCTGTCGTGATTGCTGGAATCGCTTGGACAGTTATCGTTTATACAACATCATGACGTATCATCACGCTTGTATGCTCTGAGGGGAACGCAGATGTGTACAATACACCTAGATTTCAACAGTTAGGTATGTTAAGTTTCATTTATTAGGGATAAGTGGATAACCCTATTACCATGACATGTATTGTTAACAAACAACAAATATAAAAATAAATTCATGGCAAATATCTATACAGGAACAACTAAAAATGGACAAATAAAAATCTTTTTAGCAAAAAATAAAACAGACTTAAAAAAAAACACTAACCGGTGTAAAAATAACTCTAAATTCGGAAGTCGGTGGCCCATCATGAATAAGACAAAACCACAAAAGCCACAGACTTCCTAATTTAGAGTTATTTTACACCGGTTAGTGTTTTTTAAGTCGGTTTTATTTTTTGCTAATAAGATTTTTTGTATTCTACACTGAATTAGAAGGAATTAATGACAAAACACTTGCTTTAATAAAGTTATTATTTTATTTGATAAGACATTCACAATCTGAAAACCAGAGGCAATTAATAATCTGCTGTTAAGGCAATTTATGAATGCTAAAGTAAATAAATTAATTATCTATTTATCTTAACCAGCAAATAACATCTTTTTTACGCCCACAAGTCGTTAGTTTCTTCGACACGTCTAAATGAAGTAATAATCTACTAAATAAAAATATGTTGAATTATAATGTATTAGTATACTTCTTATAGTTAGTTATAATAGTGCAAAATATTGAAGTTCAAGTCTTGTTTCTGATTAACCTAAATCATGTTATTGTAAATATCACACTACCTGGAACCAATTAGTAATTATCAATTTTAACCATATCATGACAATTACAAGTTAAATTTTGTTAGTTACTTTCAGATCTAATACTTATTCATTTGTTATCCGAATTGCATAAAAATGATATAATTTAGAGCCGAATAATTTAATTTGACTCAACCGCGTCATTGCTATAACAGAATTAAACAATTAACAGTAAATCTCTTCCAATAATTTAACAACCTATTAAATGCACATTTATTTAGGCACCAGTGGCCCAAAAATGATGTCAAAGATAGCTTTTCTCACATTCCACAAACAAACTTCATACAATACAGCTTTAAAAATAACACAATAAACAGGGTACTTCGTAGGAAGAGCATACCGAATTAGAAATAAAAATTCCGTCAAGAAACTATGCTCCCAGTGTTAAGGAATGCACTTAGATATGACACAGCCACGTGAATATGTATAATATGATTTACTGAGCGAGTACATGACGAGAAAATTAACCTTTTGAATAAAATGCGAGACAAAGTAAAACGCAAATACACAGGATGATACTTCATAAAATAATCAATATGACGACACACACAACGAAGTGTTACATTATTGTATTTATACAACTAATCTCGAGAAATTATAATCTACAATTTTATAGAATGTTTACAACATAGTTGTAACAATGTACAAGCCTTGTTAGTTGGTGTAACATATTTATTATACATTTTACATCTAGTGTGTAGGTATTTGTTAACATTAGCTACATTAAGCCATTTTAGGGCCACTGTTTCCAAACATTTAACCTACATGTTTCAATTACGACTCATTGGCTGTGAAATACTAAGCACTCGATACTGTTGATGATTGTAAAGCGAGATAATTTCGATTTGATATATGTAATATACAAAGAGCACTATGATACGCGTAGATATATTGATATTTCAATACTCGTCTTCCTCCGGCGGGTGTGGGTTGTCCCCATCTATTTCCTCTGGAGGCGCGAATCCGTCCTGATGAACAAAACAGACATTAATGTTGGGTTCATTCGCTTCATACATATATACATTTAGTAGGCTCTAACCAAGTTCTCTCATTATCCAGTGGACTGCGATGGGCTGACTTGTTCATGGTCCGGCTCTAACTAAGTATGAAAATAAAAGGACAACAATCAGTCCACCCAGCCAAGAGTTTACGAATTAATCCAATATTTATCTTTAGATATGAAAGTAAATAGGCAAATAAATAAATATTGCATTTTGTAACAACTTGATGCTGCATGCATTTAAATATATTAATTAGCAGACGTACGCGCAGGCGCTTTTTGAGCGCACACTGGATTTGAAACGCTCGGCTAAGCGCTAAAAGTTAGAAAGTCAATTGTACTCTTTTCAAGGCAAAAGGGTTGCGCTCTGTTGGATTCTCGACGCTCTGCTTAACAGTGAGAGTTGAAAATCCAATGCACATTTTTCAAGCACAGCAAAAGAAAAGCGCCTGTTCAAGGCGGCAAATGGATGAGCCAGACTAAGCTTAGACCAAATGGCCAAAATTCTGTTAATAAAATATTGGTGTTTGACCACAGCTAACCTAACGATAAATTTATCCGCCCCATTACACGTGACGCAAATTTTGCCGAGTTTGGCTGCCTGTCCACTGAAGCGGAAGAGTGCAGCTAAGAAAACATGTACAAATACAATTTATTATAAAATCGTGTCATTTGTTTTTAGAGTAGGTACCTAATGGTTTATGCTTCTCTGCTCAAATGGACAGGTAGCCTTAAGCGATCTTCACACCTAAGCCGCAGGGAGTTGACTTTAGTTAGCGACATAATCTGTTGATGTCGGCGACATGCGCCCGCGTGTTTTAACTATAAGTTTTGAGTCAGTGGCTAAGGTGTGTGTCCTGTATGCTTGTCTGGCCCCACCCTAGGAACTTAGCATGTTATTATTAATAGTTACATGACACATTCAACAGTTCAACATAACAAGGAAAAATTTATCACAAGTTATTTTAAACTTTTCTGTCATGACTACTGTACCTCAGTTGCATATAAAATATCCAAAATCTTCTGAACAATTGGACCATTCTGCTGTTCTTCCATCTCTTGACAGATCACCTCTATATCCCGGAGCTTGCCAAAATAGAAGTCCCTTTCTTTCTCAAGGCCGTCCACCGTTGCTTTCAATTCATTTATCTGCGTTAATAATAACATTCAAGGTTAAAATAAAAAGTCGAGGTAAAAATCCACACTTTTCAATACACTGATAAGGCAGATATTGACATTTAATATATTGGCAATAAACACAATGATCTGGACTTCTGATAAATACGATATGGATATGCCATATGTTTAAAATGAAAGAGTAATCAAAACATTGCAATACCTGATGATTTAACTCGTCAATAACTTTTGAATCCCCCTTAGCACTTTGATTTATTCTGGATAAATTAACTGGGGGAGACCTGACTGTGCTGTTTGCTTTGCCAACTGAAAAGTGTTAAAAACACATTAAATACCTGTAACACATTCTAGTTAAGGAAACAACTACATTATAAACTGAGAGTAATAAATTTATGTAATTGAATTTGTCTTCTTTAAAATTTCAAGCAATGTTAATAATAAAATTTAATAAGCATAATATATTAAGCAAAATCACAAATAGAGGTAAATGTATAGATAAGCTAATTTCCTGTACCGACTAATAATAATAAACAATAAGTATGATGAGGAATGAAAAAATATGTGTCAACTGGACCGAGTTGTGCCAAAATGATCCACCCTACAATGAACACATTTTGAGTTATTTCAGTTTAAACATTCAGACGAAGTTTTTCCATTTAAACATTTCGATTTTGTTACATATGAAGGTTTCAATATTGGGAATATTGAATATGGTTTCTAATAGTATGCTTTACAATATACAGCTGCTGCTACTTTTTAAGATATTGAGAGAAATATCGTCTGGATCATTTCAGCAAAAAATAAATTTGTATGACACTGTGTCAAAATTAATTTTGCAATAATGATCCAAATCACTTCCATAATCAGTTTAATATCTACGCAAGTTTTTCATACAAAGAGTGTCTAGGTATGAATAATAAAACTATTTTTTTTTATTGAGGTCCATAATATACCTATTTGTGGAGAAAAAAAAAACAAAACGAAACGTTAACTGTCTTAACAGAACTAATTCTCTTCGATGTCAAAATCAAGGGTCCCAAATCGGTCAACATCTTCAGTTACCTTTTTGTTCCCTTTAAATGTTTTGTAGAAACTTTACAGGCATCTGGGATGAAATGCATCATAGACCGTCTTAATCGTTGACGACATAGATGTCATCCAGCTTTGCCTGAGACATCTCTTTGCCACGCGGCCATAGTGAAACCAGATTCTTTTTGTCAGTTTTCATGACACATACTCTTTTTCTGGCTGTTTTTAATGTCGAGCTCTTGAAACCCTTCGTCAAAACCGCTTCTCATAAAAATTAAGTAGTGGGGACCTTTTTTAAAGAGATTTTTTTTCGAAAATTAATATGAATCAGTTTTGCTACAATGAATAATAAGTGTACCTGGATCATTTTGGCAAAACCTATTTGTATTAATTTACCAAAAACATTTTGTTCCAAATGACATGAATCATTTCGGCAATTTATTTTCCAAAAGTCCCATAGATGTGGAATGGTATACTTTCAGTATATCTTTTTCTAGGAAGCAGATAATAAAATGAGTCTTTGCCACATGAAAATATGGCTCATTTTAGATTGGTTAGTATAGATAACTCAAATTCGGTAAAAATGTGGGTTGGATCGTTATGGCACAACTCGGTCCACTGTAAGTTGACTCATAAAATGAATAAAGGTGCATAATGGAGAATGGTAACATCATGCTGTGTAAATATTTGAATCATATTGATAAACTGTGCTTATGATACTGTGCAGGTATGGATTGGAGATGTTAATATTATTCATTGAATATACAGTATATACATTTGATATATTATTTTTCACCTTTATCCCAGACACTAAATGGATATAAATAATTGAAATAGAATGGAATACTACTGGTGTAATGTAAAATATAGAGCAATGGTTCCAATATATTCATATAAAATATTATAAATAATTATAATTGATGTGACTATTGAATGGGGCTGTTGAATTCGAACCTCTATGTGCAACTCATTAAAAAAGCCAAGTTAGAATCACAAATCAATGTCTATAAAGAAAACAAAATAGTACTGGATTGGGGTCTAGCTGCGACTTTGGCGACAGGCGCCATCGGTTTCTTAGGCACGGCGGCCGCGGCCCGCGGGGCTGCGGCGCCCCCGTGCCCCATTGGCAGACCCTCACGTTGCGCCACCGCGTCATATTCTGTGCCTCCATAGTTGGCATCAAAGAATTTCTTGAACCATTGCAAAAATTCAAAATTGTCTTGGAAACGACCCTTCACCAGTCTGTCAATGGGTACTATCTACAAAAGAAAAAAGTGAAGGTAAAATAAAAAGAATCACAATGCTACAAAAGGTGCCGCTACCTGCCTACTGTCTAGAACTAAACAAGATGTGTACTGATGACAACACATAGGAACACTTCTGTGGAGTATAATACTTATTATTGTAATAGTGTTGGTTTGTTACAGTTACAAGCCACAAGTTGTGTTGCTAAGTGAAGTTTAATGAGTGGGGTGCATTATTAGAATCGGCTGATGCATACTGCCGGAGTGGTGCATAAGAGCAGGACGGCGAGCGGCCCTGGGCGGCGGAGGCACAACCTGAACTGCACCACATAAAGGCACTCCTGATTCACATGCCCCTGACCCAATTGTGATGCCGCCACGTGCATCAAACGCGTCATATTCCCTCCCATCATAATTGGCATCAAAAAACTTTTTAAACCACTGTAAGAACTCAAAATTGTCTTGGAACCTTCCTTTTATCAGCTTGTCCACGGGTATAACCTATAAAGTATATTATTGGTGTGCAATAAAATTTACTTTTATGAAACACTTTCAGAAGGAAAAATTATTGAGTTACTTAACATTTATGTTATTTTTATTTTACTTTTCACTGAGGAAATATCACATTTTACCTAAACTACAGATATGGACGATTCTAAAACTTATTTAATAATTACTAAGTTGCTATAAATTGTGCAAACACACATAAAGTGTTCAGTGCCTCTTGAAGCTTGGCTTAGCTCTCATAAGAGAAAATAATTTCTGTCAATACAAAACAAAATCAACAACATTTACTATAAACTAAGCTAATAAATTACTGAAAACTATAATATTTTCAGTTACATAGCCTAATTTAAAGAGTATAACTTGTTTTAAATTACCTTATCAACTCCCATTTTTTTGAAACCAGCTTGTAGTATTTTGAAGTTTTGTATGTATTCATGTTCTAGGTTTGTTTTGAACTTAATTCTTTTCATGGGCACACTGTTTGGGAACAACATGTCCATGAACTGGCAGTACGCGGCGCCTGTGCACAGCTCCTCGATCTTCGCAAAATTCGACTGCAGGCAGTCGTTTACCCACGCCAACATATCATGTCGTGACAAATTCTCAGAAGTCACGTTCGTTGAATACACGTTCACTGCCATTTTCACTACTCCAATACTTTAATCTAAAATATAACATCACCACATTAGAAGAATGCCATTAGACCGGCTCCAAAATCGACAGCAATGCGTTCAGAAAAAAGAAAGCCGATCTAAAAATAGGTCGTGGTATATCCGTGGCGATTTCCTGACTAACCACCCAAAGATGTATCAAAACACTCATATTATACCTGCTAAAGTATGTCCCAAGTGCTTACAAACTTTAATTGAAGAAACTAACAGTAAACGTCCAACAACGGATATGGTGATATTAAATATGACAGGGGAATGAGACGACTCATCAAAAATCTGTAGCGCCGCATGATGAAAGTTTTCGGCACACCCTTTTCTGCACTTTTATAGTAATTTATTTATCTTACCTTCAATTAACGAGGTCTTGGACTTAAATATTCTTAAATTTTTCATAAATGACCAAGCAAAGCAATGAAATAACGTTAGATTTTTGTCCAAAAACACAAAAACGCTAGCAGTTTTCTTTCCGTGTAAGCATAGACAAAGTAGCACAGACTATTACTTTTTTTTTCAAAACAACCTTAGCAAACTGATATAGTCTATGATCTAGTGGTGAGTTAAGCTGAATCCACATGCATGAAAAAATGACATTTAGGTGAAGTGGTGTAAACCATGCTTAATGAAGGCTTTAATATAAACTTAAACATGATATGACAGCTCTTGGACATGCCCGTCCTATTCTTATTCTTTAGGAGTGAAAAAGACGAAAACAGCTTTAATTAAGTTAAGTTTGAAGTTTGAAAACGCAGAGTTAAAATGAAACGCTTGCTGCTAGCCACTTTTTTAAAGTAAAACAATGAAATAGTTTATGTTATACTTTCATAATAAGGCTTCTAACTTAGAACTTGCCTTCAAACGTATAGTTCCAACAGTTCATTTTACGCTTAATCTAAAAGTCATCATAATCATAATCATCATTTATTGCATTCATGTAGTCTAGAAGTTGTTACATTTTTGTATATAGGTTTCATACATGAATCCTGCTAGGGCACAGCAATACAACATCACAACAAAACATTTTTATGCAACGCTACATTAGATGAAGACATAATTCTTCTCCATGACGGGAATTACATCGAACATTTAGTGGCGACTAGCATAAGCCAGCCAACCAAATTCAAACTTTTAGTTTGAGCTGGAAGTTTGCAACGTATGCAATCTTCGACCTCGCGTGCATGTGCTGTCTCTGTCCTACCTACTATGCAGTTAAAAGTGAAAGACATTCTAACCGTGACACGATATTTGGATTTATTTTAGGTTCTTGAGCCAGCTCTTAACGTGGCGGCTAAACGACTATAGTCGTTGTGTCGGGCTTATATTATTTTATGTTACAGTCGTTAAACAAAGTAATAGTAGTGGTAGTGGGTAGTGGTGGTAGTGGGTAGTGGTGATAGTGGTGGTAGTGGGTAGTGGTGGTACTGGGTAGTGGTAGTAGTGAGTAGTGGTGGTAGTGGGTAGTGGTGGTAGTGGGTAGTGGTGGTAGTGGGTAGTGGTGGTAGTGGGTACTGGGTAGTGGTAGTAGTGGGTAGTGGTGGTAGTGGGTAGTGGTGGTAGTGGGTAGTGGGTAGTGGTGGTAGTGGGTAGTGGTGGTACTTGGTAGTGGTGGTACTGGGTAGTGGTGGTAGTGGGTAGTGGTGGTAGTGGGTAGTGGTGGTAGTGGGTGGTGGTGGTAGTGGGTAGTGGTGGTAGTGGGTAGTGGTGGTAGTGGGTAGTGGTGGTAGTGGGTAGTGGTGGTAGTGGGTAGTGGTGGTAGTGGGTAGTGGTGGTACTGGGTAGTGGTGGTACTGGGTAGTGGTGGTAGTGGGTAGTAGTGGTAGTGTGGTGAGTGAGTGTGTGGGTGTGTGTGGGATTACAAGCTAGGGCTTGTAATCCGGATATCTACAGGCTATGTGCTCCCCATCATCCCTGGGGGGGGCTTACCATGAACTCTTATAGCAGGTCAATTTTACACGAAAAATAACCTGCCCTGTTATTTTGTACCATGAGTGAGTATAGCAGCAGGCGAGCCAGCGATCACATGACCTAAGCCGGTGAGTGACCACGTGACAGCACTCCAGCAGGCTGGCCTGCAACGTTTTCTACCATGAAGGCTTTTTGACATATAGACAATCAACAATTAACCTGCCGTACTGTCATAATTTGCAGGTCTGTGAAACTAACTTTTATTGACCTGTTTCTATTAAATTGGAATACAAAAACGTTACTTATTGTTAAAATGTGCATAAAATTTTTGTTGTGCTTTTAGGAACATAGTCATAGCAACAGTGTTAAACAATATGCTAAAATATTCAAAGAAATATTTAGAGGAACTCGATAGATCCATTTGAAATGTCGCAGGTCAATACTTTTGTTAAACGTATTAAGGGATCACTAAATAGCTTACACTTCACAGTTCTGTAATGTAATATGAGCTACAAACATTCATGCGACGCCTTACTTTATCAACAAACTTTTCGATCGAGTTGAAGATTAGTACTTATTTATGTGATTAGAATTTACGCTTACCGTTGATCTAATTGTGAAAATTACAGCTTTCCAAGAGTTCCAATCCTTGTTAACATCTCCGGCAATCGTATTAACACGGCCCCAGTTAACAACACTCAGCTTATCATAAAACTTTTTTAAAACTCACCCACTTAATTTCAAAATCGCCTCGTAAATATTCTGACAAAATATGACGTTTCACATGTCAGTATTAGGTACGTTCGGAAATCAATGTGAAGACATTAATCATCGACATTTAAGTTTATGATGAAGATGGAAATCGTTTTCTCTCACGAAAAATGTTAAATTCCATTTACTCACGGAAAAATGTTTTTTCTTTCTCTCTCTTTTATTTCAACCTTTACTTGTTAAAACATATTTAACTTTTATAAAACCGTAAAATTGTAAACGTGTTTTAGAACGACCGATTGAATTAATCTTATTTAATCTGTGCGGCCAGCTTACTGATCAGAGACTATGTGACAGGTCAAAATGCAGGTCAGCCGGAAACATTCATGGTACAAAAACTAAACCTGCCAGGTAAAGCTGCTCAGTTGAGCTGCCTTGGATTTGGCAAGTATTTTAGAAGATCATGGTAAGCCCCGTCGGTCGGCATTATTGGTTCGGCGGTATTACTAATGCAACTACTGCACTTGTTCGATTTCAGTAAATTTGTATTTAGCAGTATTTGTAATACGTAAACGCCGACCCGAGGCAAGTGGCAATTACTACATTACGTTCGACTGAATGTTTTTTGTTCAGACTTTATGGAGAAGAATAGAAGTCTGTTAGAAATAATATGGTACATGCCGAACGACCCGAATATATGTATATCGATTCCTTAAGTTTTGTATTATAAATACTTGTTAATGTATCACAGTCATCACAGAATTTAAACACTGATGATAATCTAAAGACATTTATTTTAAATCTTACAGTAATTATTCATCACTATACATAATTTAATAAAATCTTAGTTCATTAAAATCTTGTATACAAATCTCCCGTCCGGTTTCACCAACGTCACGTATAGCAACGCTTAGTTAGGAATGTCTAACGTAAGCAGATCTCTAAGCAACCACACTTACTTTACCATTAGGTTCACCATAGACGTAAACTTCACTAGCACTAGGCTCAAAGTTAATCAGAGCAACAATATTTAGGTTTTCTTTGTAGCGTAGCCTAGTGAAGTGACAGTAAATACTGGCATAAATATTTTTATACAACTGCTTATATCTACGCCTGACATTTGGACGTCGACTAGTGTTAGTGAAAACGGGCAGTAATTAAATAAACAACTACGAGCACACTTGGCCGTAAACATAATTAGGTATTAATTCAACAGATTACGGGTCAGCGCACACTGAGCACAAAATCGCTCGAACAACTTTCATAATGAAATCCCAACTTATATAGAGTTAAAAATTGTATACTTAAACGGACGTCATAATGTAGGTAAATATAATTAGAGTTGTTGACTTAAAAAAAGTCAAGTGAAAACTGTAAATTATATGCTAGACAGAGACGGCATGATTACGTCATCATGTTTAAAATTTATTCGCTTATTTAAGGCGGATGCGCCAGGGAAGCCCGCGAAATTCAAGTCTTGTTGTTTTTTTTTTGCAATTTGGCGTTCAGTGTCAGACGTTATGTATGTTGATCAAAATATGATATGCGACCGTCATTCGTCATCGAAATCTTAAGAGAACCCCTTAAGTTGATATAATCCCAAAGAATCCCCGCCAAGACGAGCCAAGCGAAGCGCAAGAGTACTACATTTTCTCGAAGTGTTTCGTCATTTTTTTTAAACCCTCATAGAGTTGATTTCCGAGGTACCAGAGATTCCATATTCTCAGGATATGATGTCATTATTAGACTTATTAAACGTACAAAGTCTCAATTGAATAGCTCTAATACTTTAGATTTTATTGTTATCTAAAATACACCGATTTCGTCACTGACGCACTGACACACTGTTGATCAACAAAATGTTTGGGTACTTCCTGAAGTGCTAGAAAGCTGAAATTTGGTATGATTTCTAAGTTTAGTATACAACTCACAAAAAAAATTCGTAAACTCATAACTTTCGCCGACGTTTCCATTTGTAGAATTTGTTAAGTTAGGGTCGGTAGGTTAGGCCGTGTAGATTCAGAAGCTTGGCTCTACATGAGATCTGCCCCCCTAGCCAAGTTACAAACGATTCGTATGTATTCTCTTTCTACAATCGAGAACGCCTCCAATCCCTTTGTTTTGACCACGTGACTTAGCGAAAGGTGATAAGTCACGTGGTCAAAACAAAGGGATTGGAGGCGTTCTCGATTGTAGAAAGAGAATAGATACGAATCGTTTGTAACTTGGCTAGGGGGGCTGATATCTTTTTCACAGGGCAAACCTTATGTGGTCGTCTTGGCAACATTTTACATGAAATATTTTGGTGGGATCATTATTTCATGAAAAAAATCATTATTTCATGAAAAAGTAATATAATGAGATTAAATTAACTTGGAGGGTTGTATTGGTTATTTTAATCATTGTAACTCAGATAAACTATATTTGTTATGGTCACGAATCACATTTTCATCATCATCATTTCATTTTTTTTCATTTTCGCATTTTCCTGACACTGAATGGCACATTGCAAAAAACACAATGATATTCGTTTTTCGCGGTCTACCCTGGAGCATCCGCCTTAACGTTGATTTTATTCCAGTCTGTTCAAGCGCTACTCAGCGTGCGCTGGCTGTGAAACTACAGCTAAAACATAATTTTATTATAATTCCTATTTATAAATAACTTAACGATTTTAAGTTTTTCTTTTACCTTTGAAAAAATTAGCTCTACTTCGTGCAGAACTTTTTTGGGACACAGGGGTCTGTCCTTGAGACCCTAAAGAAAACGATACGTCGCTCTTTCGTGTATTCATTAGTGAAATATTTTGCTTGTTGTTATTTTTATTTTTAGGTTTAATTTTTATAGTGATATTTTCAATGGATGATGACAAATTTATCACTCTTGAACGAAGGCTTCTATTGATATCGATAGAAGTATTGTTCAGTTGTGAAGTTCTAGAGAGTTCTATGGATCTACTCTGGCTGGAGGTCCGACACGACCTTACCGGGCGTCCACTTATAAAGCTCGTATTTTGTATAGGCTCTACAGTATTGTTAAGTTTTGAATGATTAGGTTTATTTTTCTTAGATTTAGGATTTATCTTAGGACTTTTCTGCTTCTTATTTAGCTGGTTCTGATTTTGAGTTTTGGGCTTCTGATCATTTTTTACTTTTTTCTCATTTTGCTTAACAGTTTTATTTTTAATTGTAGTTTTATTACTTTGTGTTTCATTATTTAGTTTTTTATTATTATCACTACATGATTTGTCCAACTTAGGTTTTGATTCAGATTTCTTTTTGTTTTTTGGACTTGGTGATGTAGATCTAGCAACAGTGGTAGTTTTTTCATTATGGATAATTGATTTAGATTTAGACGCATTTGAAGAATGTTTGCTTTGTACATTAGCTTTAGAGTTTACAACGTTATTGCTGCGTTTAGTTCCGTTTTTTTCAAGGGGTTCTTTAGAATTGTCTTTCTTTTTACCACCTGGATTGTCAAGTTTGGATTTAGTTTCGTTGGCACATGTTTCATTCCAACATTTCTTTTTCTTAGACGTGCGATGTGATCTGACGCTGAGAGTACTGGCATTCAGTTTACGCGTGTTGTTGAAGGTGTTGTTCATCAAATCATTATTTAGTTTTGGTACTTCTGAAATATCGAAAGATTTCTTAGAGATTTCACTTCTTGCATAGCCAATAGGATTCTTGAAATCTTGTCTTGTAGTGTCCAATGTAGCATTAGCTAAAACAAACAGTATATTTATATTCTATGCAAACAAATTGCTTTAGGGAACAAAACATAACATCACGCCTGTTAAACCTGAAGGGTTAGGCAGAGGTTTACCTGTATTAGGTACACCAACATTCCGCCAGTTATGACACGGGGATCTAGACCAATGAGGCAGTCTGGTCTGGTTTAGGTAAAAAAAATGATAACAAATTATTAATTGATAAGTATTTTACCTTTTTTGATATTATCTATAGCTTGACTCTGTGGCATTACTGTCTGGCATTCAGCGTCACTCTCGAAGTCTGTATCCCAAAATGTCTTGCCTGCACTCTTGGCATTGTTTTTTATTATATCTGTAATGAAAAATAACAATTATTAACAAAAACAAGTTTGATGTTATTATTATTTTTTTTGGATGAATGTGTATTCTACTTACTGTTATGTGTAAGGTTAAAGTTTTGCTTCACAACTTGCTTCTGCAAGTTATTGTTACGTTCCAACTTGTTCAAGACAACTTTACATTCTTGGGGTATTTGTGTTTTGGTTACAACTTTGTCAATTGTATTAGTTTGAGCATTGATATCTTTATTATTTATTTTATCAGTATGCTTTGTAGTATTGTCTGCTTTAAATATTTCTTCATCTGTGTAAGTATCACTTGCATCATCATCATTGCACATTGATATCACTGATGTTACATCCCATCTTGTTTCATTATCTTTTTTATTTCTAACATCACTTTTGGACTGGTTTATTGTGGTTTGGTTAGTAAGGTTCATACGGTCAGGTGGTACTATTTTATGAATCAAGTCTAACAGATTATTATCATCTTGTACCTCTCTGTTTAGGCAAGACTGATTTGTGACTAATTTTCTTGCTTTATTTTTCTCCTTTTGTAATGAATAAACACTACTCTGCGGGCTGTTTGTAGCATCAGTGCTCAGATTAGCTTTCTCTGCAACATCTAGTTTTTGAGTAAAGAGCTTCCTTTTAATAAAACTTGGACGTGAAGATACATCACTATTTTGAGTTGTTTCAGACTGGTCAACATGATTTAGACTATCATTTGATTTTTCTTGTAGATTAGATGCCTGTAAAACATTCTCTTGTATCTTATTGGGTATGGGATCCAAATAATCTGTAAGAGGTTGTGAAGATTTGGCAATGAGCTGTTCTGGTACTCTTTGCTTAGATTTTCTTACAGGTAATGCAGGTTTAGCAAATTGAAAGCTATCTGATAATTCAACATTGTTGTTGGAGGGATAGATATTCTTCAGTTTCGGTGGAGCTCTTTGATTGTTTGGAGCACTTTTGGCTGGAGATCTAATTCTGCTTCTTTTACTCTCTGGAAGACTACATTCATCTACCCTATCAATGCTCCTCTTGTGTTGAGATTCAACATTAAAAGTACTCTCTCTGACAGTTTTTTCTGAGAATATTTCATCATCTTCACTACCACTTGGAGAATTGTTTCGATTTTGGTTTCTCATATTATTTTTCAGATTCTTTTGAATAGGTTTCTCTGAGATTTCCATGATTGCTGATGATGCAACGGATCTGTTAAACCTCTGTGATGGCAATAAAAATCCATTTTTAAATCTTTCTTTTTGAGTTGGCATTGAATTGAATTGATTGGAAACTCCTGTATTATTAAAACTTTGGGCATGGGTCATACTGGTAGACCCTATGGAGAACTTATTTTTAAAAGTGTTTTGACTGAAATTATCTGAGCTATCTTTAAGCATGTTACGGTCTCTTAAAGTTTTTCTGAAGTCAGTCAAATCCATCCTTGCTGATCTGCTACTAGACATATTTTCTTTGTAGGTTTTGGCTGACCTATAGTCATCACTGCTTACGGAGGAGTCACTTGCTTGATCTCCAGAGTCATCACCTGATCTTCTTCTGCTTTTAAGTAGTAGTCTCATATTTCTTCTCTTTTCAATTCTTTTACGAACACGCTGTTTCAATAGCTTTTGGTATGCATCTCTGATGACTTTCAAATCATTTTTGTTGAACTTTACATTCTTGAAAGCAAAAGCTATATCAGCTGCACTGACACTTGCAGACGAATCTGAAATTTACATTAAAGAATCTTACTAATATTATAAACGTGAAAGTTGTTGGGATGGATGGATGTTTATTACTCTTTCACACGAAAACTACTGAACGGATTTGCATAAAATTTTGTACACAGATAGTTTATAACCTAGATTAACACATAGGATAGTTTTTTATCCCGATTATATCTTCCCGTGGGAAGTTTTTAGAGTTGTAGCGGGCGAAGCTGCTGTCAACAGCTAGTATTTGATATATTTACAAATAATTTTCTTGTCTATTATATCTTCTTGGCTATATGTATAAGGTGTTATGGTGATTTTATTTGATTATCTATGTCTTTAATAACAGACTCATAAAATTCAATGAGGATTCAAAACAACATAAATTAAAACTTTATGCACAAGTAAAAAAACCTAAAAAGGCGGACTTAATGCCTAAAAATGCTGCTTAATGCTTATTGCCTTATGTTATGTAGGCGGACTAAGAGTAAAGCTAAGCTAATATAGATTTACTAATTTTCACAACACTACTTTACTGATGTTACTATCCTCAGTAAAAGTATTATAATATTTTTTAATTTCAGTTATTTTTTACAGAGCATAGGATACTTCATGCTTATAGTATGGTTATTTATTTATTAGTTGGATTGACATACCTATACTCCTCATGGACATAGGTGATCCACTTCTGCCATTGAACGCAGACTGTCTAGAGCTCATGCCAGCATACTGTTTGAAGTTTCGTCGGCGTACATCACAAGCACTTTGTATTGACATTGGTGAAGTCTCTCGTCTATAGTAAATACTTCTTTGGTCATAGGCAGACTCAGCATACCTTTGCCGCTCAAAGTTTTGTGACATACACATTGTTGATGTCATAGGATTTCGAAAACTAAAATTTGTATTTGGACCCTTAGCATTTACAGTCTGGAAGAAAGATTTTTGCATTAGTTTAGAGTAACACAAATTAAAGAAAAATATTTTGCAATCAAATGATTGTAATAAAGTTGTGAAGGGAAAATGCCCTGCACTATTTTGTTTGTCTATTTATGTACACAATTACCTACTAGGTACTACCGAAAATACCTTGAAGTCCTATTTCAAACACAACTTACATCCATGACATTAAATAAAAGTATCGGTCAGCAGGAAGTTTATGAAACAGGCCATGAAATTAGTATTTAATCACTAACCTGCCTTGAGTGGCAGAGCAAAGGTGAATAATGGTTATGTATGATACACCTCCAATTGCCAATTGGATTATTAAAATCACTATAAACTTTAGTTACGGACCGCTAGTTACTTACTGTGTTAGCGTTCTGGAAGTTAAAAACGTTGTTAGACGTGTCGCTCTCACTATCAGTCATTTTGAATGTTTTATTTATATTCTAGCCGTGAAAGTTTTCCGCACTGGTTAGTAATTCAACATTTCCAATCACTTAGTACGACACGTTTTCCTTTTTTCACAACAATATTATTTACTTGAACTTCTCCACAGTAACGGTCAGTTCATTTTGATTTTTGTATTGATGCGTAGAGTGACGCACCGACCTTTTTTTTTTTAAATTTTAGACCTGGAACGCACCGAACTCAAACTCAACTAGTGTTGTAGAATTATTATTAGTATTATTACCGACCACGTACAAAATATTAGATATTAGAAAAAAAAATGTCTATGTAATCTGAAAAGATTTTCCATTTTGCCCAAAGTACTATTTAAAGTTTTTTTTGCATCGACTTTGTTTCACCTGTTTGCACACTTTGGCTTCCCGCTACGAAATACAGTAATTATTAATTATTGTAATTAGTAATTATTTCCATTAAGCTCCTTATTTTCGTACACAATAGTGGCAGTGTGTAAGTTGTAAAATTGAAGTTTGTTGTTTGTTTGTGTGTAACTCACACTTAGCTTGTTTGTACGACCACATGATTACTTTTGTCATTGCAGATGGATGACTGTTAGCAGAGGGGAAATATTCAGTTTTTGAAGTCAAACTGGGTTATTTTTTATCACGCAGCCGCGTGGAGGTAGTAAACTATTATATCGCATGGTGAGAGGCGATTGAATCAAAGGTACTTTTCCGTAGTTTTACTTCTAAAACCTATGTGTCCCAGCCTTAGAGCATTTTTCTAAGGTCTTTAAATGCTCTAAGTCCCCAGCTCATATATTTTTCCTTGTTCGCGTTTCTGCTAATAATCATTAACGCACAGATGTCCGCCAACCAACTCTCCCGAGTGCTGCTATTTTGTAAAGTAAAAACATATAGCAACTTGGAATCACGCCTTATTCCTTTAGGGTATATATGTTCTGTGGACTTATTAATCTGTGGTTGCGGCACCACGGCTTATAAGTCAAAGTCAAATTATGAAATTAATCCATTTTTAGGTTATAATCTGTTCATGGTGTACTAAACTTATCATTAGAGGATTACAATCTTATTATTCTGAGTCTGGCTACACGTTTATGGTGGAATATGAGGAGATAAATATATTATAATAATACAAAAATGGCTTTAGTAACTATAAAACAACTCCTTTCTCACACTAAACATTTTTGTGTCAAGTTTAGATATCCGATCGTGTGTAATGTTTATAATTATAGCACAAATGTTACCACTGCATATACCGATAATGCCCTTAAAAACTTAACAGATTGGGAAACATTAAGCAAGAAGAAGAAGATCAGTAAAGCCATGAAGGCTTACTTGGAAAGATCTCAAGAGCACGATGAGTTCATGAGAAAACAAGAGTTGGAATATAAAATTGGCAAGCGACATCTCGCTAACATGATGGGTGAAGATCCTGAGACTTTTACGCAAAAGGATGTCGACCGTGCAATCGAATATTTGTTTCCCAGCGGCATTTACGACCCAGCTGCACGACCCCTTATGAAACCACCGGAAGAAGTATTCCCTGCGCGAAAAGCAGCAGAGTTCGATGAAGCAGGCAGACCCCATCATTTCTTGTTCTATAGTGGAAAGCCCAGTTTCTTTAAGCTCATGTATGATGCTGCTGAAAATATTCAACAATTGTATAATTTTGAAGATAAAGTTATTAGGACAAAAGCAACAGCTGATCCCAATGGTAGTCTGAACTTGAACACTAGTGTTTGGTTGACAAAGGAGCAACTAGAACAAGTATTAGTGGAAACTATAACTGACTTAGAATACAATAACTTCAAGCTAGTTATGGAGCGACTGGTTTCATTGCCATATGCTTACAGAGTAAAGGAATTTATTGAGAAATATAGGAAACCCCTTGCTTCCCAAAAGTTTGCACTAGAAATTCCCAAGCCCAGTTATGATGCTGAAGGCCGAGCTTTTATTACGACTTATGAGTGTTTGAGAAAGAAAGCTAGAGGTGATGTGACAGTTAAGACTCCTGGGACGGGCAAAATTACAATCAATGGTAAAGACTTGACTTACTTTGAGGATGTTCAGTCAAGAGAACAAGTCATGTTTCCATTGATATTCACTGAAATGCAAGAGCGTGTTGATGTTGAATGTAATGTTGAAGGTGGAGGCCCTTCTGGGCAAGCCGGGGCTCTAAGGTGGGGCATTGCTTGGGGTCTACGCAGTTTTGTAGACGCAGACATGTTACAAAAGATGCAAGTAGCAGGTCTACTGACAAGAGATTTTAGAAGACGTGAACGCAAGAAGCCTGGTCAACCTGGAGCCAGGAAGAAGCCTACATGGAAAAAACGCTAGTGTGTAAAAGCTTGTATAAGTTTGAATAAAAATGTTAGCTAATAATATTTTTTACTGGTTACCCTCCACAATCTCCCATCAAATCCTTCATTCATTTACAAGGCATACAAAATGCAAAAGCAAACTAAGGTTCATACTCAATGATATTCTAATAAACGGATATGAAATCTCACAAAATCACCAAAAAAAGTTTTCTTTGCAGCAGCAGCAACACACATACAGTTTTCATTAATTTTACATTATACTACCAAGTGAAAATTACAGATAAGGGAGGGCTTGATATACCAATTATTAGAAATTGATTGGCTGCATTGTCCATACTAAGTCAAAGTTAGAATTAATAAAAATAAACTTAAAAAAAAACTTGTAGGTACAGAATTTTTATGTAAATATTTAATTTATTAAATTTCTTTAAGGATGAACATAAGATTAAATTAACTTTTATTTTTATATGGCTTTTTCATTGATTTCTTCTTGCCTCCTATTTTCTTTTTGAACATTTGATTCTTTCTGTCTTTGTTATAAATTCGTTTCTTCATCAAAGACTTCAATTCTCTTCTTTCTTTTTGCATTTCGGTCTCTGGCACTTTACTGAAGAAAGCTAGGCCCTCTGAAAGCAAAATAAGTGATCAAATTAATCAAAAGTTCGACTTCATTTTATGATGATGAGCAAAACACATTGTTGGGATGGTGGTTTCTTCAACAAGACAAGTGCACTGTATATGACGTTATTTAATTATGACTGATTGATTGGTAGCATACATAGGCAAAGAGAAAGAGAATGACGAATGTCAGTTCGCTATAAGGTCTTACGGACACTGGCGGGACTGGAGGCCCCGCCGCCACCGGCCAACGGAAAGTTCGTTTAATGTTTACCTTTTAGACGTGGATCAAACTTGGAAAAGAATAAGTTTTCTTTCCATACAGCTTTAATTTCAGTGGAAGGTGCTGATTGGACCTCTGTTTTAGTGTCTTGTACATCTGCTTCCTCAGTTTCTGAATCAGAAGAATCATAAACAAATGGATTCTTTTCTTTAAGATCAAGAGGGTTTTTTACTTTCTTTGTTTTTGGTGCTTCAAGCGGTATGTAGTCAGTTTCTTGCTCTTGGGGACCTGGAACAAAGTTAGTAGTCATAATAATAATATTATCTATATCATAATAGGCCAGTATGTGTTTTTAAATATTACAAACCATCATCATAATTTTCTTTGTTGCCAAACAAACTTCTTAAACTAAAGGTACTAGGTTGTGCAATTGCTTCTTTCAATGCATCACTGACTTTATAAAATTGCTCTTTCGAAACTTCAATTTTTGGTCCTTCAGGCTCTGGTTGTATTTCTTTTACATCATCTTGCTTATCTTTAGTTTTTTTTTTAGACTTTTTAGTTGGTTCTGGTTTGGTTTCAACTGGCGCCAAAAATTTTGCGTGGTCAGGCTGCAAGGGGTCAAACCTGAGCATTCCTAGTTTTGGTCTGCAAAATAAATAATTATTAAGTTTTAGTTGACGTAATATGGTCTTGTAATGTTTAAGAATTAGTTTTGAATGAACCAAATAATTGGTCACCATTACGTATTGTTTCACTTACTTGCTTTTCCTGCTATCATTTTCTGTGTACTTTTGTTTGATAGTTACTCCAAGTACATCCTGTAGTATATTCATTTGTTTAGTCTTCTCATCTGCAGTTCCTAATTCAACTTCCTCATTACTGTAACTTTGCTGTTGGTCTTTTTCTTCTTCTTCATCATCAATGAACCTTTCATCTAAGGTGAAACGTTTATCAGATTTGTATCTTGATTGCAAATCTAAAACCTAATATTTGAATAAAAAGTTATTCTACTCTACAAATAACTAATACTGATGATGCAAGTGTTTTGCTTACCTTCTGCCCTTTTTTCCCTTCATATTGTTTTTTCACTTCAAAGTTTAGTTCATCATCAGATTCATCAGCATCATCGTCAAACAGATTGTTATGGTTGTTTTGCTTTTTCGCTTTACTAATTTTGTCTGTACTTTTAGGTAATTCATCATCAAAATCCGAAAATATTACCCTTTTATTTTGAACTTTATCCTGTAACAATTCAACAAGTTGGCTTGAATACATGTTATTGTAAATTAATTCAATCAATATCCAACTATTTGATGCATGAGAGGGCATGGGAGAGATGCATGGGAGGGGATAGTTGGTGTAGTAGCTTGTAGCTTGCTAGTAGTTTTGTTTTTAAGTATGTATGTATCTGTGTATTTATTTTGGACACTTATACACATTTTGTCCTTAATTTTTTACCTTGTTGCACCTACCTTGTTCAATCTTTGCATAGTTACCTTAACGTATACTGGTAGAAAATGCCTAAGGCATTTAGTCCCCCTTTGTACATTTTTCTGTTACTTGTGCTTAAAGTTTTAATATATAATTAAATAAATATTGTTTTCTATTATGTATGGCCTTCAGGTAGTTGCTCTGGGTCAGGGTATCCATGTATTCACTTTTTTGTAAACTCATCCACAATTCAGTAGAGGTTCCTAGTGTGGAGCAATGTTCAAAAATTAAATTAAAAAAATACTTACAACACCAGTTAAACCAGATTTGATAATCATTTTCTTTTCTTTGAATTCCTGTCTTTTCTTTATAATGGACTCTTGTCTCTTTTTTTCTGCTTCATGCTTCTTTTTATCTGCTTCGGTTACAATAGACAAGTCCTTTCTTTTAGTAGAATTATAAGCATTGTGATTACTGTATACTTCAACATTCTGTTTTTCGTCTCTAAGAGACCTTTTTGTTATGTGCCTATCATTCTTAGTGAAATTTAAGTCCTCATTAATGCTACTTTCTTTTCCAAATTGTTTTCTCAATTTATTGTTATTTTCATTACCATGATTCTGTTCAATTGTTCTTTTTCTAGGATTCAACTTTTCACATAGTTTCATAGATGGGGCTTTGTTGGGTAAATTTTCTTCAGGTGCATTCTGGAGATAAAGTATAGCATTTTTGTTTATTAATGTATTGTGCAAGTTTATATCATACTTAGTGAAAGAAGATAATTTAGATTTCTTACCTTTTCTGCTTCTTTAATCTGTGCCAGTTCTCGTTCCCTTTGTAATCTTTCCAAGAAGCTTTCCCTAGCTCTAGTTACATACAGTCTATTGCCTTCAAAGTCTTCATTAGAGAAATGTCTAATGCCTGTAACATCACAAAATATTAAATTAAATTGAGTTCTGTATGAAGCTTGTAGTATCTTTGAACATACAACTATGAAAGGTGCCAAAAAGAACAATTTAGGCAATTAAGTCATAGCTGCTATGCTATATTTTCTGTGCAACATATTTTTACCAGCTAGGATTTCTTATTTTAAGCAGAGCAGGGTTACCAATGATAGTTAACAAAAGTTTTAGTTTTAATTATGAAGATGGTAAGGGGTTTCATATGTGGAACAGTAAGATAAATCTCTAATCCCTATATTGATTATGTGCAAGTTAAATTAAATTAAAAAGGACAGTCGCAGTATATATGGGCATCTACCAACGAGAGTGAGAACAATCGTTCTATATGTTTCTGCTGAGTGTCAACTGTGTGAGACGGGCCCCACGCTGCATATTCTAATTTGCTTTTTACAGTGATTTGTAGAAGCAACTTACGTAGGGGTCGCCTGCAGAAGTTAGCCTGTCGATTTCGATTTGTTTTGAAATTTACTGTCATATATAGAGAGCCAATAGTACTTACATGATTCGACGTTCGTGTTAGCGGCAGAGAGTGATACGAAGGCAAACTTTTTAGGTTCATTACCATCTCCAGGCTTTGTTTTCAGGTCCAAGTTTGTTACTTCACCAAAAACAGAAAAGGCTAAGCGTAGATCATTTGCTTCGGTAGTTTCTGGGAGATTCCCGACGAATAGCCGGGTAGCAGATATCATGGTGCTTTTTGTTCTGAATCATTCATAAAACATGTTTTATTTTGAAATTTCAAAGTAAGGTTATATTTCCTTCAATCAATTCAACATGTTGCGGATCTTGTCAAGTTGACAAGCAAGTTGTCAAATTTACTTTTATTTTTTGATATGGCAAACAAAACCCATGTCGCCTGCATAAAGATATATTTTTCTATATTTCTCTATATCTTCATTTTTCATTAAAATCTTCAATTGATTCACTGGAACTCAATGTATGTACAGACGCCAGCACGTCAAGTTACCCCAATGTGTCAAATTCTTTCTTTGATCGTTTTTCAACTTTATGTCAAACAAATTAAGGTTCATATTCAATTGGGGAAATTTGACACTTTGGGGTAACTTAACGTGCTGGCGTCTGTACCTATAACGTTAGTTAAAGTAGGTACAATTTCTGGCGAAGGTTGCTGGTTTCTGACCTGTTGGTCTGGTAGTTAGTGACCCTGACTGCTATGCCATGGACGGAGGTCGTGGGTTCGATTGTCACCCAAGACAAACGTTTGTGTGATGAACACGATCATTAAAATAATGTTCTGTGCCTGGGTGTAATTTATCTATAACTAGCTACCCCGGCAAACTTCGTTGCGCCTTAGAGTCAATTTATTACTCTTATCATTTTTTTGTATTAGATATACATACGTTGAATAAGACGACAACAAATAAATCCAAACCAATAATAACTACTACTTACTACTTTTAAATTACAACATGTATATATACCCTAACCTAACTGACCATACCTATCCTATAGCTAACCCAACTATCTAACCTAACTACCTTACTAAAAAATACTAAATTCATAATTTTAATCTGAACTATTGCCTCTATGTTACATACAATAATTTATGCCTATAGTTTTCCCGGTCTACTTTAATTAAAGTCCTAACAGTAAAATAAGTTCTATTTGCAAAGAATTATTAAAGTTCGTCTCTGTCATCATTGCTAGTTACTTAAATTGATTTCTGAAATATAAGACTTTTATGCTACATAAAACCTCTAAGTTTAGTAACAAAATAAATTTCAGTAGACCTAACCTTTTTAAAAGAAAAATTTCATTCTATTGGACTTGAGCCTAACATTTCAAAATGCGAACTATATATCCCCCAAACCACTGACAGACAGACCACCATTGCAAAATTTAATTCAATAGCACCCAAAATATCAATTACAGAAAGGAATTCCCTTCACCTCCTGGGGTCCCCAATTTTCGACGAATCCTTTCCAACGTTTATTGAAGAAAAAATACAAAATAATGATGTTTCGGAAAGACTTTTCAAAATAAACATTCATTCGGCATTCACACTTATTCGATACTGTTGTTTTGGACCAAAATTTACATATAGCCTTCGCTCCTCTCATCTCTGGAAGTACCCAAAACTTTTAGAAAAAGTCGACCAAATTATTAGAACTACTCTTACATCGATATTAAATGTGGCCTTGGACGACCGAGCGTGGCAGCAAGCCACACTTCCCATTCGCTTGGGTGGTCTCGGCGTCCGCAAAATTTCAAGTTTAAGTTTACCGGCCTTCCTTTCCTCGGTCCATGGTACCGCTAAATTAACCAGAAATATTTTACCTGCGTCACTGGTTGATTTTGAGGTACCATGTTTGACCGATGCGTTAAACGCTTGGAAAATGACTTGTCCCAATACGGATTTACCCGACAACTTGTCTTCCCAGGGTCGGTGGGACGGGCCGCTTTGCAGTGCTATTCGGAATTCCCTTTTAAATACGTCATATAGTGCTGCTGAGCGTGCCCGTCTGCTGGCCGTGGGAGAATGGGAGTCGGGTTTGTGGCTTCAGGCACTTCCGTCAGCCACCATAGGCACTTTGATGGATGACACTTCATTTCGGCTCGCTACGTGTCTACGCTTGGGTGCTCCTTGTGTTGCTCCTCATCGGTGTCACTGTGGTGAAGCTGTCGACAGCTCCGGGCACCATGGCCTGTCTTGTTGCAGGAGTGCAGGTCGCATAGCACGGCACGCCAGCATTAACGATATTATTCGTCGTGCTCTTGTCACCGCCGGCGTACCAGCAATTTTGGAACCTAACGGCTTGGTACGAGACGATGGAAAGAGACCAGATGGAATGACGTTGTTGCCTTGGAAGATGGGTAGGCCTTTGGTGTGGGACGCAACCTGTGTCGATACCCTTGCGCCATCTCATATTCCAAGTACGGCGAGTTGTGTTGGCGCTGCTGCTGCAGCTGCTGAGGCCCTCAAGCGGCGCAAATACTGTAACCTCATTGGAAGTTACGGTTTTGAGCCGTTTGGGGTCGAAACGCTCGGGTCATGGGGTCCGAGTGCACGCAGCCTTTTTAAGGAGATTTCTCGCCGACTGGTCGACACTTCGCGTGACCAGAGGGCTGGCTTATTCTTTGGCCAAAGAATTAGCATTGCCATCCAACGTGGCAATGCTGCCAGTCTTCTGGGCACGTTTCCAGATGACAGCGATGGGGAGGAGTACTTCGACGCCTGAGTGTTCCGATTTTTTACTATTTTATTTGTAGTTAGTTTAAGTGTACATATTTAATATATTTAAATTAGTTTTATTGTGAAAAAAAAATATTTCAGAACGTAGGTGCGTATTATAAATTGACAACCTTACCTTCTTGGGTTTAGCTTAAGACTTGTCAATTTCAAATTGTCACCAGCACGCGTAGCATGATCACCGAAGAAACGGTCTTTGTCGTGTCTCGGAAGAAAAGAAATTAAGTGTTCATGCTATGCAGGCAGGTGTATTGAAAGAAATTTGACAGATTGAGGTTCCTGTCTATATAATCTGTCACTTTGCCGATTCGTCTGTAGACAAAGGCCGTTTCTTCGGTGTTCAATGTGTTCATGCTACGCATGCTGATAATGAACTGGGAATTTTGGCTCCTGTCATGTCATCCAAGATGGCGCTGCGTTTGAAAAATGTTTGAGACAACCGATATTCTTGATATTTATTTTTATGATTTCGAACGGGATAAAAAGTATCCTATGTCCTTCTCCTGGCTCTAAACTACCTCCCTGCCAATTTTCAGCTAAATCGGTTCAGCCGTTCTTGAGTTATAAGCGAAGTAACTAACACGACTTTCTTTTATATATATAGATATATACCTGTGTATTGGGAATTAAAAAGTATTTTTATCAGTTGTTTAGTACCCATAACACAAGCTGTATGAGATGAATGAGATTGGCTTAAACTTTCGACATCCTGGATTCCATAAATTCCGATTTGTTGAACTTCGTTACCTATACAATACATAGTTAAAGAAACTGACTTTGTCTAGGCCCCTGGTAGGTATCTAAGTTAATTTAGTAATTTAGCTACATCTGAATTAGTTTTTAAGATGTTTTCTATTTTTGCTGATCGAGTTCTAAATATACATATTTAAGACGCGTCATCGGCGTGCAGCGCGAACGTAGCGGACTGCTGAGGTGTATGCGCGGAGTACAATTCCTACAAGATAAATATCTTTAAACTCTCACTAAAATAATTATGTTTCAGTTGTACGAAGAGGCCAGCACTTCAAGCTACCCCAATGTGTCAAATTTCTTTAATAATAAAAAAAACCATTTATTTTCAGATGTTCGCGTCGACGCTGGCCTATAGCATGTTATTATTCAGTACAAAAATAACTTACAACCTAGGCCATCGTAGGCCATTCCAATCTTTCTGCAAAAACCTCCAGAATGCTATCTTTAATAGTTTTTCAACTGAATTGCAGACAGAATAAGGTTCATGGTCAATTGGGAGAATTTGACAGTTTGGGGAAGCTTGATGTGCTGGCGTCTGTACTTTTCGGTTAAATAAACTTGCTGTTTAATATCTAAATAAATATCTCTGAACAGTATTCCAGAGATGCTACTAAATGTTTTTGACGGAACGTTAGGCGCACCGGCTGAGCGGTAGGCTGCTGCGCCGTGTGTCCGGGGTTCGATTACCGCACAGGACAAATATTTGTATGGCCTACAGGTACTTAGTTGTTCAAAGTCTGGACGTTTGTGTACCCTGCGAGTTTAAATGTTTGTACAAACTCCCTCGACTCAAGAAAAAAACCTAGTAGGTATGGGGCAAAAAATATTTAAGAAAAACCAAATCCTATACCAATAATACGAGTAGATTGGCTGAGTCCCACTGTATCTTCAAATTAATAGGGTGAAGTAAAATCTTAACTCAGAAATTGATCTTGAAGAAAAAACGTAGGTAGGTACTTTTAGGTTTAAAATTTAGGTAGCTGTAACATTATCTGTATATTTTCATCTGTCAGAGAACTCAAGGAAGCGTTATTTAATGTTTTTTTATTGGATCTTTTCGATTGTACAGTCGTCGTCAGATATATTGTAGCAGATAAGGTGACCAAATATTTCGGCCAAATATTTATGCTTTATTTATTTATTTTTTTCATTATAAATTGTTCAATTTAAAATGTCAAAAAGTTCCCTACACTACAAGTTACCACTAATGTCTGAACATTCATTACTTCATTAATATGTGAGCAGAGCAGACGCTTATCAATAATTTCTATACACATAACGACCAAAAATGTCTGAACACTTACAACGTCAAGGAACTGTATCGACGCAGACGAACACTGAGCTTACTTCTTGTCTGTGTCTGCTAGTCGGCTACAATATATCTGACGGCGACTGTACTTATGTAAGTACTTTTAGTTTGACTTTAAGGGAAGGTTCATATCTGACGGAACATGCGCCGAGCGTTTGCGACAATGTACCTCGACGCACTAACGCATCATCTGTTGAGTGTGAACCGTCAAGTGTTTTTCTATACATTTGTCTGTTCTGGCGTTACGCGACCGATAATACGCGACGCATGTCCCTCAGATATGAACCTTCCCTAAATAGGCAAGACCGATGTATAAAATTTTAATTTTATTTTAAAGAAGCAGAAAGAAAAAAAAATTAGAATACTCAATCTCATTAGGTAAATGAAGTAGGTAGGTATCTACTTCATTAAATTTGGAGCTGGTATTTTGATAATATTACCGTGACAACAAAGTGAGAATTGTTTGAACGGTCTATCTATCATGGTTGAGTGGAGTAAAACGCGAATCATATTTTAATCAACATTCAACCTGACATTGAACGGCAAATTGCCAAAAAACACAATCAAATTAGAATTTCACGGCTACCCTGGTGCATTCGTCTTAAGGTATACCTACCTCCGATGTAAAAGCCACGATGCAGCAGGAGAAATGCTTTCTCAGAAACAAACCAACAATGAACCAAGTCCGAACCCGTTTGCCATAAATCATGAAACCGTTGCACATCGGTGCCTACTTATTATTGTGCGCGCGCTCCTCAGAATACAAACAGAATGACAATATTAATAAGTTTTCTTAACAGTTTGTATGTGCAGTGGGTGTGTAGAAGGTAGAAACCACTTAGGTACTAACGTGTGCATGAAAGTGGTTATAAGTGGTAGGGATCCAGTCAGCCTGGTCGCAGACACCAGACTAGAGAGACAGTTGTCCATCTGACGTTAATGGTTCACCACTACGTTTAAAGTCTTTGTGTCTATATTTAAAAAAAAAATCTATAGCATAAAGTCTTGGATATTTTTTTTACTCTAAAACTGACAAGGTATTATACATATAATGTGAGTGAAGTTTAAGACCTTTACGAAGGACAAAGAAAACTTATGATTGGATTTATTTGTTGACAAACGGCATCTAGTTCAAAAAGGTACGTAATATAATATAGGTAACATAAGATACCCTGATACATTTCACCGTCTAATTGATAAAACAGGTTTTTGCACTGCGTTAAAAAAACTTCGTAGGAACCACCTTTGTCGCCGTTAGTGACAGGTTTCCCTGTTTTCACGAACACTAGAGAACTCTTACACAACAATATTTTTTGTTGTAGGTACAAAGGGTCTTACTAAGTCATCATCATCATCTGCCTAGACTTTTCCCAAAATATGTCGGGGTCAACTTCCAGTCTAACAGGATGTAGCTGAATACCAGTGTTTTACATGGAGTAACTTCATAACTGACCTCCAAAATCCACAGGCTGGGTTACACGATACCTGGGTAAAATAACTACCCGTAGCGTTTATAACTATTACCTGGACATCATAATGACTTTAAGACATATTTTTATTGTATCCTAGTGTGCTATTTATAAGATTTGACCCAATTTATTTATTAAATCAATCTCACTAATGTTCAAAACTCAACAGCAAACCGGCATTGTGCTTTGCAGTGCCCTGACAGGGTTCATGTACAAAAACCGACAGTATTGTAAAATGTGTGATGTGTATGAGAGCAAATAAATAAATAAATAAAATTGGTTGTCTAACTTTCGGGTTTCTGACTACCTGTACCTACTGTCAAAACATCTATATTTGATAGCCGGAACCAACCCATTTACGTGAGTTCCGAGGCACGGCAGTATTAATGGTCACCCATCAATGGAATCACCTGAGGAACTCGACTGGACGGTCCTACTTCATCCATTATAAAAATATCAACCCGTACGCACTGATTTAATGGGTAAAGCGCTACTCTAGACTAGATCTAGGAGTAGGTAATCTGTATTTAGGAGAGACATATCTAGCTCTGGGTCTGATTGTTGTGTATGCGAGTTGAAATGTTTGTAATCACATCCAAAATATAGGAGAAGTTCTAAGTGTAGAGCAACTTTTAAATGAAAAATAAAATGTATTGCCTAAAAATGTTCGTTCAATAACTGCGTTCAGCGTTGTTAGATGTCACCTAGTGCAAGTGAAAACAGCCAATTATGTCATAGACAAATGTTGCATGTCTAAACACTAAGTACCAGTTTTTTTATTATATTTACCTACCTAGAAAGCGAAGAATTTCCCACGACTAGTGATTCTTAGTGGTCCAATGGTAAAGGCTTCGCGTTTCAAGCACGCGGGTCTGGACTGTAATCCAGACATTTTTATGTACTTAGTACCTACGTTCTTAAAAAAAAAAAAAATGTAGTACGTTCTCGTTAAAGGCGCATTTAAATACCGTCAGAAAAAAACAAAAATTTCAATGCCGAGTTTAAAATCATGTACGGAACTCATGGTATCAGTACCTACCTACATGTGATGAGACGATGTCCCTCCCACTCTGCGTACGGTATTTACCGATGATAAAATTGTAGTAGAAGACTAGTGTTGAGCCACACCTATGTACAATTCATAATATATATTCTATAACCTCGCTGGGAGTGCACCACCTACCCACCATTTCAGTTGCAGTTTTAGTACAATTAATTTGACAACCCTGTAAATTATAAAGGCTGTTATAATAAAAAAAGAAAGAAATAATATTTATTGGCAACAGGTAAAAACATGCACAAACTGAATGAATAAAATAGTAGATTATTAACCAAGGGGTTACAGTAGTGTCTTCTGTCGCGGGTGACGATTTAAATCGCGAGCGTTATGAAGGACTCGAGGTTTACTCCCGAGCGTAGCGAGGGTTTTAAACACTTAAATCACGAGCGAAGCGAGGGATTTATGACGAGTCCTGATTGTAGCGAGGGATTTAAGTTCACCCAAGACTAAGACAGCTTTACCACCGAAGAAAATACTCTACTTGTCGTACCATTTGCGAAAAAACTAACACAATAATAATATATTATGAGGTAAGCATTTTTTGTCGGAAAAGCAAAGGCATCAAGCCCATACGGCCTCGTCGGTTTTCGTAATTTTATTTAATAATCATAACTGCATAATAAATGCATAATTATTCCTTTTTCAAAAAGATGTTTAACGCTTTACAAACTCAATGGTGTAAACACAGATGTAGTTCAGTATAAATTTCGGTAAGTACCTATTCCAAATTTAAATTAAATTCTCCCAATAGAGGATGAATGAAATTCATCCCTGTTTTTAACAGATTAAAAATGACTATTGTTATGTTCGCTTTTTGTGGCATAGAATGTCACTTTTTGAGCAAGTGGTACGAAAAAGTTATTTATACCGTAAAACCATTTATTTTTGTCCATCTTATGTACGGCACTTACTGTGTGTTTGGGTTAATCACCTAAACGGATCGATTATGACTGGACTTTCACTGTCGGATGTTATAAGGAACTTAGGTTACAACGTACAATTTAGAAAAAAATATTAAGGATTCGTGGAATAAAAAACTGTTTCAGTCCTATTTCATTTATGAAAGTAGGAATGTTAATAATGTCACTCCGTTACACGCGCCGATCCACCGTTGTGGGTACGATGGGCATGCCCAGAACCCTAATTGAGATCTATTAAAAAAAAAACTAGTGTTGGCCTGAACTATTTATTCTAGAAAATCTTGGCCAGACTGTCATTACATTTTTTTAACGCGTTTCTTGAAGAATCAAATCGGGGACTCCATAGCGTACCTACTAGCACTCGGCTTATTTTTTTAAAACAAGCCAAGAGCTAGGTTTATAGGCTAGGTGAGTACCTTTTTTGGGGGCTAGATCCGCGCCTGATTTGTTCTATATCTACGTCCGTCTGTCACGACCCGTTTCCTCAGTAAAGACAGTTGAATTTAATGTCAATAAATAGTCTGCAGTGTCTTGGACGGGTGAGTAGTTCAAGCATCCAAGTAAACGCAATTCGGCTTCGAGATTAAGGTCAAATAGATATCGCATATTTTAATTTGGGAGGATTTTTCACATTGATCTAGCAGCATGAAAAAGAAGCCAGATCCCACACACTATGTACAAATAAGAGAAAAATCGGTAACGGTTTAAAATTAGTTTTGCAGAGAGGGTTCGGCAATGCGAAGCAACGACTATGTATGAATGAACTTAGTTGTTGCAGGACATGATCTTTATATTTTCAAACGCAAAGTTATGATTGTCATTCAACCATAATCAACAGGAATCAAATCTTCGTAGACTCTAGCATACTTTTGGAGTGGTTTTGGTTATTATCTTACGTTTTAGGCGACCAAAAATTTATTATAATTGGTCAGTAGGTAGGTATCTATGTTATAACATAGGAATGTACAAAAGTTATGTAAAGAATGAATTATTACCACATAACACTCTTAACGGTTTTCCGCCTAAAAGTCAAATAATCCGTGTAGGGTTGCCACTTTGCCAGACCCTACAATCAAAAAGCTCGACACAGATACATATGATAACACACATTGCTGGAAATTTTGACCCGAAAGCCTAACACACTACTTTTTAAAAGAGAAATAAAAGAAATAAATAAAGAATTTTTAAAACTTAAAACTTTTATTTGTGTTTTTATGACTCTAAATTATGCGTGACCGCGCGCTTTTGTTCCACATCTTTTGGCGGGGTGGGGTTGACCCAAAGCCTATAGCTACATCTGGACGGTCCGTAGGTACTTGTACGATTGTTCCCAACGAGTCACACTGTTACTCGATGAGACAACTTTTTATGGATCGTACCCATCGAGTCCCAACGAGTCACACTGTAACATGTTACGCTGTGTAACGTGACTCGTTGGGAAAAATTGAAAATTGACCTCCCAACCAGTCGCACTGTTACTCGATGGACAACTTTACAAGACTCGTTGGGAATAAAATATTCTGTAACACTGTTTTGTAAAGCTTGGTCATTCGAGAAAGATATTTGTTAATTATTGAGAAATCCTTAAACAATGACAGTTTACAGCAGGCCTAGCCATATTACAAATTCTATTTCTATTATCGTTATCGATAAGGCAACGTATTTCATTTTCATAGTCAAGTGTATTTCATTTTCAGTCATATTACAAATTCTACTCGTTAACACTTGACAGTTGACAAACAGCTGATTCCATATACGTCATTTTCTTTCTATTGTCGCAATAGAATAGAAATAGAATTTGTAATATGGCTGGGCCTGCTGGTTACAATGTGACTCGTTGGGAACAATCGTACTTTTAGAGGCAGGACACGAATGTAAAAAGTTGAACATGACCGGCTAAATCCCTGGCAACCCTAAATCCGTGTCAACAGATTTCGGCACAGTGCAGCGTTACGAAATCGACTGGTCCATGCAAATTAGGTAAAGAAAGTTAAACAATCAAAAACTTTCGAATAGGTCAATATTATGAAAAAAATAAACCAGTTATCTCGGAAATACTAGTGTCACATATCTATCTACTTAATGAGTATAGAACTACTTGCAATTAACCTAGATTGTTATTATATAACTACTTTAGTGCCGCTAGTTTTGTGTTAGTTTCTTTTTAAGTCACGCAGGCACGCTATCTTAGGTATTTATGGTTTTAGTGGTTGTATTTTTTCTTTTATACCTACTTTTATGGTTATCATTTGTAGATTATTCACAGTCGTTACGTGTAATCAGAACCTCGCCCGACATCGCGGCAGGCAGTTTAACTAGTCTAAACAGTCACTTGGTTGTGGAGGTCAGCCGGTCAATTCAGTAAAAGTCACGTTAAAATGTGGCTAACTAGCCACACTTCGCCTCAGTGTGGCATCGCGCCCCAACGGACAACGAAAGATCGAATGTTGTTTAAGTAACCTATCTACACCTTTTTACTTCCTTTAACACCCTTTCCGAATGCGTGAAATCTCATCAAAATAAGAATATAAACGTTGGACAGATTATTATGTCAATACGCATATATTCGTTTGTCGTAAACAGCTGTAATTAAGGTAATGTTTACGTCATCTTACCTTGAACACTTAATCGAAATAACAGTCTTCTGTCTACCTGTTACTGTATAAATAATTTACTATTAAAACCCGACTTACAAAAAAGGTAGAGGTTCTAGGCAGAGGTGAACCTGGTAGTACACCCACAAAAAATAAACGGAAAGAAAAAGAAATGGAATGGATGAATGGTAGAATGGAATGGAAGCGTCAATTTCGCCTCATGACGGAAAAAGGCGTGCAAATTCACGAAGGAGAGTCTCGAGTATGCGCGAGGATTCTGCGGAAGACGCGAGAACTTTTTTTGGGCTCGTATGTAGGTTTTGTGTTACACAATTGCCATAAAGTTCAATTGCTATCAATAACTTTAATACAACATTACGGTGGTATCCTTATTATATACTTAGTAAAACCTTACAACATAACATAACATCACGCCTGTAATACCCGAAGAGCTAGGCAGAGGTGTACCTCGTAGTACACCCACATTTCGCCAGTTATGTTTAAGTCCCATGTAATAGGGGGCGAGCCTATTGCCATCGATCGGGCACAAATCCAGGCTCCGGGCTGCTACTGAGAAATCCCAGATGGAAAAACTCAATAACACCTTGCCCGACCCGGGGATTGAACCCGGGACCTCATGCTCAGCAGTAGCGCTTGCGACCACTAGACCAACGAGGCAGTCAATGTGTGTACTCAAAGGTATATTAGGTCGGTATGTAACCCCTAACCCTTCGGGGAATGCTGCAGTAAGGTCACTGTTGTTATTTACCTATGCTTATTCTTCTTTGTTTTCAGAACTATGCGGCTCAGAATACTGATGATTGCTGTGACACTAGCAGTATTATTTACATCTTGCGACGCTTTTCAACATTGGTTCAAAAGAAAGACAAGTATAGCTCATGAACAAAGGAGTATGGCTTCCGCAGTCATGGACTTCTTGGACATGGTGTTCCCGAAAGATGACCACGAATCCAGAATGCTGAAGTGGGTCTTCAACTCGCTGACGGACAATGAGAGTCTTTTGGGTGCATTGACTGAGTTAATGATGTGATCATCATTTGTGAAAAGTGCGTAGTGGAATGACGTGTTTTATTCGAATTTCGAACCAAGTTTGACAGTTGATTGAAATTGGACTATGAGTTGGTGAATTTATGGTTTAATGATCAAAGTTTTTACGGACTCATTTCCCGCGTAAAACAAACATTGGTAGCAGCTTAAAATCATGTAGACAACTCGCGTTTGGAATTATTTGTTTATGTATCAAAATATAAGTAACTAAAAATATTTTTACGAGTAGGTGATAATATATACATACCTATTTACCTGTAAACTGGGTGAGCCTGCTCAAAAGGGGCACGTAGGTACTGTGCAGCATGTATAGTTCAATAAGTTTATTTTAAGTTACTTTGTCGCATTCGATTTCATCTGTATTGGCAAAAATGTGAATAAATAAGTAATATTTTTTTTGGTAATAACAGAGTTGTGTAAAATTTGTAAATAAGTACCTACCTACAAGTAAAGCATTAATATGGATTAAGTCAACTGGGTACTTATTTTTTACTTTGTCTAAACCTATTTAGTAATCTTGTGAAAGGTGTTGTTTGTTTGTTTGTTTTTACTTTGTCATTATCAGCTGAGCATTTTCCCAACTAGTTGGGGTCGGCTTCCCGTTTAACCGGACGTCATTGTTTGTAGGTTTGTAAGATATTTTGAATTTAAATTTCCCGGAGGTCAGAAATATCCGAATCCTCACGTACCTACCTAACCCACGTAATGACTATGTTGCGCGCGTAATTATTTTGTGGCGCGAACTTTGTTATATTGCGATATCTTCTAAGATATTTTTTAAACTACATAGAGTATAGGGTACAAATATTCTTTATTAGAACACATTTATTTAGACATACACTCGCGAGCAAAAGTATGGAATCACTTATTCGGATTTGATTCCGCGCGATCTTGAGTACTTAATAACTAGTTAAGAATAACAAAAATGGTACCATTATAAAGGTTAAATTGTCAACTTTAAATTGATACCAAATTCATTTAAAGCACGCCAGGATTTAAAGAGCTATCACGGTTTGAGCGAAGAAGTTAGGAAAACATAAGGATAATGGAAAAACAATAAATGAAGAAAACAACAAAAATGAAGTGATAAAAAATTTAATTGGCCTTAAAATTAATTTTCAATATTTTGTGTTCCCTCCCCTCGCCCTAATTACTGCTCGAAGACGGTTCTTCATTGACCTAATCAGCTTCTAAACCGATTCTTGCGGGATACCTTCCCACTCTTCTATCAAAGCCAATTTCAGCTCATTTACACTTGAAGGAGCAGGATTTCTGGAACGAACCCTCCTCTTCAGTTCATCCCACACGTGCTCAATGGGATTCAAGTCCGGGCTGAGCGCGGGCCAGTCCAATGTGGCGATACCGACTTCTCCGAGGTATTCAGTTGTGGCACGGGAAGTGTGACAACGAGCGTTATCGTGCATAAGGAGGAAGTCATCACCGATATATCCCGCATAAGGAACGACATGTTCCAGCAGAATATCGGAAATGTAGCGGTCTGAAGTTAGACCGCCTCCTCGTCCCCCGCCAGGCACGAAAACAAGCTCCGTTTTACCGTCGAAGGAAATGCCGGCCCACATCATACAAGAACCGCCCCCATAAGCCACTGTCTCAGCGAAACAGCACTGCGCAAATGGCTCCCCAGGCCACCTGTAGACCCGACCCCTTCGATCGCTGCCGTGCAAACACATTCTGCACTCGTCGGAGAACAGAACTCGCCTCCATTGCTCAACCTCCCAATCAAGATGGAAGCGAGCAAATTGAAGGCGTGCTTGTCGGTGACCTGCCGTCAGTTTCGGGCCTGTGGCAGGCCTTTTTGGAGTCAAATTAGCTTGCTTAAGTCTTCGACGAACTGTCCACTCGCTGGCAGCTACCCCACGAACATTTCGGAGCTCCTGTTAGGCGTCGACACCAGTCATATGTCGATTTCGGAGAGAGGTTGACACGATAAAACGGTCATCCCTCTCCGATGTGCACCGGCGCCGTCCAGATCTTGGTCTCGGGATAAAGCCACCAGTCTCCCGAAAGCGTTTATAAATTTTCGAAACACAGGACTGGCTTATGTGAAGCTGACGTGCGACAGCCCGCTGGCTGAGCCCTTCTTGCAATAGGGCGACGATTTGTGCTGCTTCTGTAGGTGTAGTATCCATTGTCTTCCAAGTTCAAGGGTCAGAAGTAGCGGAGATGTGCACCGGTCAACGTGTGAAAGCCGACTGATAAAAAAATACTAGTGGAAGTCGCGACGTCCCCGTCAGGGGACGTGGCGAGCGGTCACGGGGCTACGCCCCCTTCCCGCGGAAGCCATACCGTGACCCGTAAATGCGGGCCCGTCCCTATGTTGCCTGTTAGGCGTGGCGGCGTGGGACCTGCGGCAAATGTGATTTGCGCGGTCCGCTCTGTGTGAGTGATTGCTTGTGTTTTTCCCGCAGGCGCGCCGCGGATCTGTCAACACGCGACGCTGCCGGGCAGCGTCACTGTGAAGCTCCGCTTTCTTCACGGCGTCCTGGCGGTCTGTGCCCACCGGGTGAGACCCCCAGTTACCCGGGGGAGGCCCAGTGAGCACGACCAGCGACAGAGGCGCCGACTTATGACGCACCTGCAGGTGACGGATGAGTGGTACCCGTCCGTCTCGTTTTCCAGATCGAGCCGGTCGCGTTCCGGACTAAGGTACCGTAGTGTATGTGCGGGCGGTATTGTACTGTGTAACACCGCCCGGTGGCTAGGTTGACCTGCGAGCCCGCGCTGCCTGGTACAACGTGTGGGTTAAGCTGCATGTATAGTTGTATTTTGTGTGGCTATGGTGGGCGACGTGCCTATTTTAACTTAGCACACGCCGCGTCACCGGTGTGAGTACGGTGTGGAGTCTTAGTGTATGAGTAAGCCGCGTGTAGACTGGTACGGCTTACTCAAGCGTCAATCCGGTGGGGTGGGGGCCGCAGGGTCCGCGACTAGGTCGCGGGGCAGGCGCCTCGCGTCTGGCGGTCGCGCGTGCCAGGGCGCTAGGTGCTTGACGTGGGGCCAAGCGGATGCGTCGGCACGCGCGAACATGCTTGTCGCGAGGCGTCGTATGAAGTCGTCCAGGCTCTCAATCCCGAGATCGCGCCGGATGACATCGTTCCTCACATAGCGAGGGGCGCCGACTATTGTGCGCAGTGCAAGCTGCTGTTGCACGCGCAGCATCTTCTTGTGTGTCTCGCTAGTGAGGGCGAGCCAAGCCGGAGCGGCGTACGTCAGTATCGGGCGAATGTACAGCTTGTACACGCCCAACTTGACGCGCGCCGGGAGGCGGGACGAGAGCACTGGCTTGAGTAGGGAGCGGGCGACCCTACCCCGCGCGGCGACCCCGCGGACGTGCGGCCCCATGGTGAGCCGACGGTCGATAGTCACCCCCAAGTACTTGACCCGGGGCGACCACTCGATGTCGGCGCCGTGGTGTTTCAGAGGTGGTGGGAGAGGCGCGAATCCGGTGACCATCGCCTGCGTCTTACCCACGTTCACCGACAACCGCCACTTAGACAGCCAGTCGGGAAGGAGCTCGAGTGCGCGCTGCATCTTGACAGCCGCGTATTTCGCATTGAGCGAGGTGGTGATGTACGCGGCGTCGTCAGCGTACAGCGCGAGCATCGCATCCTGCGTCGTAGGGATGTCGTCGGTGTAACATGAGTAGCACGTTGGGGACAGGCAGCTTCCCTGGGGGACGCCCGCCGCCACTGGATGGGCTCGGGATAGCGCCCCCTCGACCACCACTCTGAAGGACCTGTTGGACAGAAAGGATTGGACCACTCTTACCAAGCGACGGGGCGCGCTGGAGGTGGCCAGCTTGTATATAAGGCCGTCGTGCCACACGCGGTCGAAGGCCTTCTCCATGTCGAGGAATACTGCAACGGAGTACTCCTTCTTGTTTAGGGCGGCTGTGAGATGGTGCAGTACCCTCGACAGCTGGAGCGTCGTGCTGTGCTCAGCGCGGAACCCGAACTGTTCTGGGCGTGGTGTGACGTGCGGTGTGAGCCGTCGCAACAGGAGGGACTCGAACACCTTGGAGATAGTTGGCAGCAGCGTGATTGGCCAATAGCTCTCCGGCTTCAAGATATTTTTCCCCGCCTAATAGGCAGCATAATAACGCGCCCCTCCTTCCACTGGGCGGGAAAGGTCCCCGTGCGCAGTATAGCCGTAAACAGGCGCGCCAGGGCCGCCACCATTCGGTGCGGCAGGTGGCGCAGCGCTGTGTTGGTTATACCGTCAGCCCCGGGGGCCTTCCTCGGCTTCGTGCGTGAGATAGCGCGCTTCACCGCCCCAGGCGGGAAAAACACGGCGTCTTCTTCGGGGGCTATCGGCGTGGCGAAGTAGTCCCCAAGGTGTTTCTCGACTGTCGCTACGTGCTCGTGGTCGTCAGTCGGGTTCGGCGCGAATTGACGCTCCAGGTGCTCGGCAAAGACCTCCGCGCGGTCCTCTGCTACATATCTTAGCGCCCCGTCGCTGTTTTGTAGTGGGCGCACCGGAGCTGGGGTGCTGTTGAGCTGGCGGCACAGTCGGTGTATAGCCGGCCAGTCTCCTGTCGCTGTGGCGTCCATGTGGTCCTGCCAGCTCGCGGTGGTGTGGGCCTCCATTGCGGCCTTGACCTTCTCCGCGAGACGGTTGAGCTGCCTCTTCTGGGCTGGGCAGCGTGACTGTTGCCACTGCTTGCGCATATGCCTCTTGGCGGCGATCATCGCGTTTAAGTACGCTGGTAGGGGCGGCTGCAGCACTCTCCCCTGCTGCTCTTGCGTCGAGGTCGCCGCTTCTAAGGCGCCTTGTATGCAGGCAGTGACATCTACCGTCATCTGTTCCACGTCCGCGGGGTCGGTCAAGGGCCGCATGGGCGTGGTGGTCTCAATCCTCTCTGTAAATGTCGCCCAGTCGATCCTACGACGTGGCGCTATGGGCTTCTGTCGGGTCGGCATACCCGATAAGACGACGAGTACAGGTTGGTGGTCGGATTGCATCTCGTCGTCTATCACTTGCTGCGTGATCTGGCAGTGTAGCCCTGTGGACCACGATGTCCAGCACGTCCGGCATGTGACTGGTGTTGTCAGGGTAGTGGGTCGGTGTCTCTGGTCCGGACACCGTGTACCCGAAGGCTTCCGCGTCTGCGAAGAGTCGGTTCCCCTCGCTATTCGTGTTAGCTGCGTTCCACGCCGGGTGCTTGCAGTTGAGGTCGCCGGCGAGGAGTGTGGGGCGTGTGGAGCCGCTCAGTGTGGTCCGCAGCTCAGCCAGGTCCAGACGAGCTGCGGGCGGCTTGTAGCAGGCGTAGATGTTTAAGTCCTCGCCGGCAACGTGTAGTTGCACACCCAGCGCGTAGAACGAGCTGAGCGGCAGCAAAGGGAGCTCTTGATGCACGACTCTCCGCTTCACCAGTACTACCAGACCACGGTAACGGATGTTGAGAGCCGACCTTTCATCCTTCCCGTAAGCGACGTATCCCGGGAACCTAACCTTGTCCTCGGGTCCCAGGAGCGTTTCGCTTATGAGCGCCACGTCGATGTCCTGTTCCTTAAGGAGGTGGCGGAGTGGGGCGACCTTGTCCCTTAGGCCGCGGGCATTCCAGTGTAGTACCCTCAACGGTTTACCCATGTGAGTGGTGAGCAGTGCGGCCAGACCGTCGAGGATGACTAGCTCTACGTCTTGCCCCATCCTGATGGCCGCTATAAGGTCCATCAGAAGTTTTATGGCGCAGGCCGTGAACTCCTTTTTCATCGTCGTTGTAGCGCCGCCGGTAACTGTGTCGGCGCTCTCGGTCTGCCCTCTGAAGCTCGGGGTGGCAGTCGGCTTGGGTTTGGCGCTAGTGACCTTGGCCACAGCACCGGCGGTCGCAGGTACGGCCTGCGCTTTGGATGGGGCAGGAGCGGCCTTTGGGACCTCTTCACTGGTCGCTGGGGGTTGGGACGGCTTACCCTTCTTCCCCCGCTTCCTCTTCCCCCGCCCTGAGGAGGTGGCTTCTCCGCGTACGGTGGGCCCGTTGGCCGCCGCCATCAGCGACGCGCCTTGAACCGCTTCCGTTTCCGGTTCCGGTTCCGGATCCACCGTTGGCTCTGTCGGTGGGTGCCTCTCGGTGACCACTTGGGGTCGGCTCGCGGCGGTCGTCGTGATGAGGACGGTACCCGCTCGCTTATTCCGTATCTCCTTCTGGTATACGGGGCATTTCTTATTGTTAGCTGGGTGCTCGCCCCCGCAGTTAACACATGTTGCCGGTACTTCTCGGGGGCGAGGGCAGTCACGTGCGGCATGTTCGGCCCCGCATCTCACGCAAGCGAGCGGGCGGTGGCATTGGTGGGAGCTGTGCCTAAACTTTTGGCACCTGTGGCATTGTGCGGGCCCACGTTTGCCGCGCCAGGCTTCTATCCTGACACCACGCATGTACATGAATACGGTGGTGTCGTAAATCGACCTGACGTCCGGCGTCCTTTTTAACGCTGCGTGGAATATGCAGCCGGGTCGCCCTGCGCGCGCCTTGATATCGCGCACGTATTCCGGCTCATATCCCAACGCGCGGAGTTCCTCCTCGATCTCCTTGGGATCCGTGTCCGATGGCAGCCCACTGATGGCTACCTTGAAGCTCTTCTCCGCTGGCAGTGAGTAGGCGAACCAGGAGACCCCACTCTCCTTTTCAAGGTCGGTCAGGTATCGCTGGACCACCCTGTACTCCTGCTCAGTCTCGGGGCTGAAACGCACCCCGCTCAAGTACGGACGAGCGTGGGGGGGGGGTGGCCCAGTTTCTTGGCGATGGCCTTTAAATGTGAGGCCCATCCCGGCAGCTTTTCCACCACCAGCGGTGGGTACTTTGGCCTCTTGTTTTCTTCCGGTTTGGTTCCGGTTCCGGTGGTTTTCGGGGCAGGGGCGGTAAGTATAGGTGTAGTACTCACCCCTGTCGTTCTTGGTGTCGGCGTCGTTGGTGGCGTCGGCGTCCGGCGGACCGCGTCGGCGAATGTGGGCGAGGCGGGAGTGGCCCGATCGTGCGGCACCCTCGCGCGCTGTGGGAGCGGCGCATCGGGACAGTACCGCTTCGCCTCCTCCTCGGCGGCGTCGTCGGAGCTCCTGCGGCGGCGTTGTGGCCGTGCCTCCAGTTGGAATTCAAAGTCGAAGTCCAACTGAGGCGACGGCGATGTTGGCGGCGAAGGCGTCATGGCGCCCCGGCGCCCGGACCCGATGGACGCCAGCGACATGCTCGATCCCGCTCGAGATGAGTAGGAGAGCGCCGCCGGCGAGTCGCAGGCCGAGGCGCGCGGGGGGGCCGGGGATGCAGGTGTGGGTGCGGTAGGCACCGGCTGCGAGCGCGGGGCGGGCCCCGTCTTCTTCCCGCCTGCGAAAGGCGGGCTTGCCAGCAAGCTGTGGGAGCCCGCGGCGGTGGTGGGCGCAAGCTGCGGTGCGATGTGCTGCGCCGCCGAGGTGCGCGCGGTAGGCGCACCAGCAGGCGCAGGCATGCGCTCGGGAGTGGAGGCAGTGGGCGCGTTCAGGCACGCAGGCTGCGTCGAGGGGCGCGCATGCGCTCGCGCAGTCGTGGCTGCGGGGCGCACGGGCGCCGCTGGGGTGCGCGCCTGTTCGCGCGCGGGGGCGCGCGTGGTAGGCGCAGGAGGTCGCGCCGAAGGCGCGGCAGCGCGCGCAGTGGGCGCCTGGGCGCGCACAGTAGGCGCATGGACGCGCGCTTGAGGCGCGCGGGGGGGCGGGGGGGGGTGCCGGGGGCCTGTGTAGGCACCGGACGGAACGCCGGGGGGCGCACAGCCACGGCGTGCTGGCGACCCGACGACGGCTGCGGCGCAACGCGCGCAGGCGCCGGTGCCGTCGGCGGGGTGGCAGCGGTCGCCGCGTCGGCTGTGGTAGCCGCCCCGTGCAACTCCGTGCTGCTTGCAGGTGGCGGCTTCTTGTTAGCCCGCACCCTGCCTTCGCCCGGGGGTGCACCGGACGACGCGTCGCCGATGTTCGGCAAAGACGTCGCCCGGTCCAGCGCCGGACGGGACTCCTCGCTTGGGCCGGCGTCACCGCGGCCCAATGAGCCACGGGCGCCCGGCTTAGGCATCTTGGTTGGAGTGGCCAGCCGCGACCGCTTCGGCGCTAGTGCGCCGGGCAGCGACGGTGGCTCCTTCTGTGGTTACACCAGTCGCGGAGACTTTTGTAACCACAGAAATAAGTCAAAGTTTTTGGCGGTCCGAGCGAAATAGTTTTTTCAGGAATACCCACAACTCACTTCACAAGCACTCGGAAACACTACTTTGTAGGCCACTAGCCGATCCTGATAAAAAAAATCCGATAACACGTGCTTTTATAGGGGGTCAATAGGGTGCAACTCGCGGCGTATCAAACAATCGAAACATATCTTTTTCCTTACTTCTTCACGTATTCCGGGATAGCTTCTTAAATAATGGCGTGATGTGGATAAATTTGGTATTAAATTAAAGTTAACAGTTAAACCTTTCAAATTGTATAATTTATATTATTCTTAACTAGTTATTAAGTACTCAAGATCGCGCGGAATCAAGTCCAAGTAAGTGATTCCATACTTTTGCTCGCGAGTGTAGACTGACGACATAAGTTGAATGAACTTCGCAAAACATCATCATTTTTTAAAATCTAAATGATGATAATTATACCAATCGAGGTAAATTATTATGTCCTACTACTGCTATTTTAAATATTACTACCTACTCTAAAATTGTATGTAACATAGAGACACGCAGCGCAGTAGTTCAGTTTAAAAATATGTTTTTAAAATGAATGGCTTTCTTTAAGGTAGTTAGGTTGGGTAGTTAGGTTCGCTATAGGATAGGTATAGTAAGTTAGGTTAGGTTATATATATGTTGTCATTCTTATTCTATCTAACACATAAGGTTTAAAGAACATATAAGAGACTCGCTGAATAAAATATATATAATATTGTTTTGTATCTGTCTCATTAAAAGTATGAAGGTATACCGGATATCTATGAGGCATACCTATCTAATATGTAAAACTCTTGTGTTAAGTCGTGTTACAGTGTTTGTTATTAAATTCCCCCGAGACGGCTTGACCAATTCGTATGAAATTTTGTATGTATATCTATTCAGCGGGTCTAAGAATAGGTCGTAAACTATTTTTTTTTAAAAGGCGGAATGAAGCAGGCTTGGATTCATCATTATGGACACTGTGGCCTAAGGTCCTATGTTTATATTCAATTGTTATAAAAAGGCGTTGTACGATTTCACGCCGTAGATTTTATTTTATTTTCCGTTTAGACGTCTGAATATGAATGGGTGCTGCCCCATAAGTAATGCTCAATTTACTGCTTGCCTTGGTTTGTAGAAGGCTCCCTGGGCGACGACCGACGCGGCGACGATGAGGATCCTACCCAATATTCTACTTTAGGGTAGGCAATCAGGACTGACTGGTATATCCAAATTACGCTGCGGATCAGTACATTTTTAACCCCCGACGCAAAAAGAGGGGTGTTATAAGTTTCACCGCTATGTGTGTGTGTCTGTCTGTCTGTCTGTCTGTCTGTCTGTCTGTCTGTCTGTCTGTCTGTCTCTGGCACCGTAGCGCCCAAACGGGTGAACCGATTTAGATGCGGTTTTTTTTATTTGAAAACAGGGTTTCTTGCGATGGTTCTTAGACATAATTTATCAAAATCGGTTCAGCCGTTTCAAGGTTACCAGCTCTTTTGTTTTAGCTACCGTTGCTATTTTAGACGTCTATGGGTATTAACTTTACTTACCTACAAACATATGTGTGTCTTAAAATTTCAAACACCCATGTGTGAAATATTAATAAGCAACATTATGGTGTATCTAGTCTGATGCAGCCAGGATATCTAGCAGACTAATACACTCTTGGGAAAATAACAGCAGATATATCGTGTTTGGATTCATTTTAACCTGCATTTCATTCTGCACACAATGCACTGATGGCAACTGGATGAGCTGATGCTGCAGCCAGGCTATCCAGCACACCAGTAGGTATACTCTTGACAAAATAATAGCAGATATGTCGTGTTTGGATTCATTTCAACCAGCATTTGATTCTGCACACAATGCCTTGATGGCAACAGGATCAGCTAATGTTGCAGCCAGGCTATCCAGCACATCAGTAGGTAGTCTCTTGACAAAATAATAGCAGATATGTCGTGTTTGGATTCATTTCAACCAGCATTTGATTCTTAACACAATGCACTGACGGCAACAGGATGAGCTGATGCTGCAGCCAGGCTATCCAGCACACTAGTAGGTACACTTTTGACAAAATAATAGCAGATATGTCGTTTTTGGATTCGTTTTAACCAGCATTTGACTCTACATACAATGCACTGAAAAATTCTCATAACTAAAAACTCTATAAAACAAAATGAATGCGTTTAAAAATTTTAAAATAAAAATTAAATTAAAAATTAAAAAAAAACCCCCATCGCAAAAAAGTAAAACATTTAAAAGTTAAAAATAACACTTTAGCCATGAAATTTTACTTCACGTCGGGGTACCGTTAAAATAAGTACCTACATACCTACAAGTACTAGGAACATTCCTTACTTAAGCGGTACCCCGACGTGAAGTAAAATTTCATGGCTAAAGTGTTATTTTTAACTTTTAAATGTTTTACTTTTTTGCGATGGGGGTTTTTTTTAATTTTTAATTTAATTTTAACCTGCATTTGATTCTGCACACAATACACTGATGGCAACTGGGTGAGCTGATGCTGCAGCCAGGGTATCCAGCACACCAGTAGGTAGACTCTTGACAAAATAATAGCAGATATGTCGTGTTTGGATTCATTTCAACCAGCATTTGATTCTGCACACAATGCCCTGATGGCAACAGGATGAGCTGATGCTGCAGCCAGGCTATCCAGCACACCAGTAGGTAGACTCTTGACAAAATAATAGCAGATATGTCGTGTTTGGGTTCGTTTTAACCAGCATACAATGCACTGAAAAAATCTCATACCTGTCAACTCTATAAAACAAAATTAATGTGTTTAAAAATTATAAAATAAAAATTAAATTAAAAATTTAAAAAACCCCCACCGCAAAAAAAGTACCTAAACATATTGGTGTTTGTATTAAGGTTCACTATTGCTTGCTTGGGTTTCTGATAAATTAAATACGTGTTGTTTAACCACAGGTATATTTGCGACTAACTTAACATTATAAATTACATGCTTTTAAAGGCGATATGAGGTATACATAGCTAGGTATGTAGATATGTAACTTGTGTAGCTACTAAGACAATTCTCAATCCAACATACCGCCCACCAAAGAACTTCTAAGTTCTTTTATTAACACATTGAATTTCTAACAAATTATTTTCTAAACAATCAACAAGTTCTTAGCTCAAAATTAGCACAAAATAACACAGCTCTAAGTTAATTATTATGTTATTCTAACTATACCTATACTAGACTAATTCACTTTATCTTAATTGGTTCAAAAGAAGCTAAGTACAATCAACTGGCAATGCACATAACTTAGTGACAGTTCTCTTAGTTATAGAACCTCCACTCTTCACGCTATACACCCTTGTGTTGCCATCCATGCCAGGGTGTTTATCCGTAATTCGTCCTAAAGACCATTTACTTGGTGGTTGATTTTCAATTTTGATCAACACAATATCCCCTATTGCAAATTCCTTCGCTTTCTTCATCCATTTAGGACGCTGCTGTAGCCTGGTTAGGTACTCTTCTTGCCAGCGTCGCCAAAAGTCGTGAAGAATCTTTTGGGTATGTTGCCACCGTGACAAATTATGAACCTTCACAGCTAGCAAGTCAGGTGAGGGGACTACAATAGGTGGTTCTCCAATCAAAAAATGACCAGGAGTTAATGGATCCAAGTTTTCTGGGTCGGTCTCATCTATAGGGCACAACGGGCGTGAATTCAGACAGGCTTCAATCTGACATAATATTGTAGTCATTTCCTCAAACGTTAGGTGAGTTGTGATTATACGTTTTAGGTGGTTCTTAATCGACTTCACGCCTGCCTCCCATAATCCTCCGAAGTTTGGACTATATGGTGGAATAAAATGAAATTGAGTGCCATCTGTTGCTAGCGTGGATGTAACTTCTCCCGTCGTCTGTGCTTCATTCCACAAGTCATGAAGTTCTCTGTTGGCACCCACGAAGTTTTTACCGTTATCACACCATAGATGGCCACATTTACCTCTTCTGGCAACAAAACGTCTAAAGGCTGCTATAAATGCCTCCGAAGTGAGGTCTCCAACTAGTTCTATGTGGATGGCTTTAGTGGACATGCATATAAATATTGCCACATATGTCTTTTTAGTTTTGTTGCCTCTTCCTTTAGATAACAGTGTTTGAAACGGGCCTGCAAAATCTACACCGCTATGCAGAAATGGTCTAGTGGGTGTTACTCTTTCCACCGGTAAGTCTCCCATTATTTGTACTTTCGTTCTAGCATTCATTCGAGCACACTTCATACATTTGTGAATATGTTTCTTCACCAGCGATTTAGCTCCTGTGACCCAGTATTTAGAACGTAAGTGACATAACATCAACTGTACTCCTCCGTGAAGTGTTTTGTCATGTGCATCAGCAACGATTAACTGTATCAGTGTATTTCTATTGCCCAGGATCACAGGATTCTTCTTGTCATCAGGTAAGTTAGCATGTCTTAAGCGACCGCCCACCCTGAGGATATTTTTCTCGTCTAGGTATGGATTTAGACATCGCAACCGACTCCTTTTCTTAACTTGTTTTCCTGATTTTATTCTATCTATTTCTTCTTTAAATTCTTCTTCTTGAGCCTTTTTAATACAGATTTGTAGAGTATCTTCTAATTCCGTTGTAGTTAAATTCTGAATTTCACTGTTGTTATTTTTCTTAAAATTCAAAAATCTTCTACAGTAAGTCATTGCTTTTATTAAATCTGTTAATGTTTCAAAATTATTAAATTGTGATATTAGAGTTGTTTCAGGTTCTTTAATCTGCTCTGCGTTAAGGTAAGTATTGATTTATGTTTTCTTCGCTTCCAAGTCTGTTTCTGTTATTTCATGTTTAATATTTATTTCTGTTTCAGATAGCCAGCTCGGTCCGTGCCACCATAAGTTACGTTTCTTCAAGTCGGATAACAAGATTCCTCTAGATGCCAAATCAGCGGGATTTTCATGTGACTGAACATGGAACCAGTGTTTATTATTAATGTTTTCAACAATTTCGACCACACGGTTTGCAACAAAGGGTTTCCACCTGTTAGGTTCACCACTTAACCATGCGATAACAATTGAAGAGTCAGTCCATGCGTACATTCGTGTTGTTGGTATCCTCATTGATTGTCCAACCTGCTTCATTAACTTCGAAAGAAGTAAGGCACCACAAAGTTCAAGACGAGGTAACGAAATAGTCTTCAATGGTGCTACTCTGGTTCTAGCCACTATCAGTTTTGTTTCCATCTTTTTGTCTGGAGTTTCTATTCTTATATAGACTGCCGCTCCATATGCACGCATTGAAGCATCGCTGAATCCGTGAATTTGAACCTTGTCGTTATTAACCATCGTCGTACCAAGCCATCTCTCTATTTTTATTTCAGATATGTTAACGAGGTCTGATCTTATTTCAATCCATTCTTGTGCTAATGAGTCACTAACTTGATCATCCCAGTTAACCTTTTCAAGCCAAAGTTTTTGTATTAACATCTTAGCCATAACAGTACTTGGTGCTATCCACCCAAGAGGATCGAATACTCTTTGTATATCAGACAAAATGTTTCTCTTTGTTATGGACTCAGCTATGGGTGTAAATCTAAGATTGTATTGGAACTGGTCTGTTTTTAAATTCCATTCAATGCCTAATGCTTTGAGTGTTCCATCAAGGTTTAAATCAATATGTGCCTTAGCAGATCTTTTACCCTCTTCAATGTACTTCATTAAATCGATACTGTTGGATGCCCATTTCGTAAGTTGAAAACCGCCTTTTTCTAATGTATTTGATAACTCTTTGGAAAGTGTTATAGCTTCATCTACCGAGTCTGTGCCAGACAAAAGATCGTCCATATAAAAATCTTCGTTTATAGTTTGTGCAACAAGAGTATCATTCTTAGCTTCGTCTTTGGCTACCTGGTGAAGCGTTTTAACGGCTAAATATGGTGCCGATGCTGTGCCAAAGGTGACTCTGAGTAATCGATATTCTTCTAAGTCATCAGATTCTTGTTGCCTCCACAGGATTCGTTGAAAGTCTGCGTCTTCTTGGCTAACCATTACTTGGAGGAACATCTGTCTTATATCTGCCATAAAACAGACTTGTTTCATGCGCCATCTCATCAAAATGTTTCTCAAGTCTTCTTGCAGCTGCGGACCCACCAGTAATTCATCGTTCAACGAAACGTTGTTTGAACCTTTGCAAGACGCATCAAATACAACGCGTGTTCTCGTGGACTCTTTGTCAGCTCGGATAACTGCGTGGTGAGGTAAGTATACAGCTTTTTTATCCTTTTCCTTTTCAGGCACTTTCTCGATGTATCCTTGTTCTATATAGCCATTAATAACTTTACTATATTCTCTTTGCAGGTCTGGCGATTTCCTGAACTTCTTCTCTAATAGTGTAAATCTATGTGTTGCTATAGATTTAGTATTACCATCTAGTGATTGTGGACTGTATGTATTGAACGGCAAATTAACAATGTACCTTCCATTTTTATCTCTAGTAGTTGTCTTTTCGTATATTTCTTCACACAGTTGCTCTTCCTTTGTTAAGTGTCTTTTAGTGTCTACGTCAATTTCCCATATTGATTTCAACATGTCTTCTATGTCAACTGAATGATGCATGACAACATACTGGTTTTGATGTGTTGTATTAACTTGTCCAAAAAGAATCCAACCCAGGCTGGTTTCCTGAGCGCTTGGTGTGCCTGGTGGACCTTTGATTAGGTTGTTTTGCAGAATTTCTGCGTATTCTTTCACACCCAAGAGCAGATCTATAGACCCTGGCTTGAAGTAAGTTGGATCAGCCAGGTTTAGTTCTTGAATGTGTGCCCAATCTTCTTTATTAATTGTTTTGGTGGGGATCTTTGCAGTCAGTTGCTTGGACATTACGTATGCCTTGATCGGTAAACAATAGTTTCGGTCCGATCGTGATCGTATTTGTAGCTGTACCACATGTTTTATATCGGTCTTCTGGGATCCCACCCCTATTATGCTTGCCTTTACAGGTTGTCGTTCGAGCTTCAACAATTGAGTCGCCTTCTCGCTAATGAAAGCTGCCTCAGAACCTTGATCTATTAGCGCCCGCAGTAAAATGGTGATACCATGCTCGCTTGTTGCTTCTACTACGGCTGTCGCTAAAAGTGCTGCTACACTATTCTTAGCACTGAAATGTGACGCTATCATCGTATTTACTTTTAATGCTTGCTCTTCTTCTACATGTGTTACAGCTGGAGGTGAGGTGACCGATGGTTCTCCATGCTGCTTGGTCTTTGTTTCATGTAAAAGGGAATGATGACGCCGGTGACAAAGACGACAGGATACTGGCACTCTACACTTAAATGCCAAGTGTCCTGGTACTAAGCAGTTATAACATAATTGTTTGTTTTTCACAAACTCTCTTCTTGCAATAGGTTCCTTCTTGCAGAATTCCTTGCAATGACTTAAACTATGACTTTCTTTACACATCACACAAACTTTCTCCGCAACAGGTTTGGCAACATGGCATGAACGCTCCTTTATTGTTTTATTCTCCTTTAATGTACTATTCTGATTTGTTAATTCCAGTGTACGGAACTTCGACTCTAAAAATTTCTTTAAATCACTCCAGGTTGGTAAGTTTTCAGAATCATCTTCATATGCATGTTCTTCCCAGTTCTTATGTGTCTCTGGGTCCATCTTCTGCACTAGAAGATATATAATTGTTGGATCCCAAGAGCTGGTATTAATATTTATATTATGTAAGTTATTTAGGCACTCTGTGGTTGTATCCAACAATGCCTTTAACTGAGAAGCAGATTGAGACGTCATCTTCTTTTGGTTGAATAACCTTTTCATTGAATGATTCAAAAGTAAGCGTTTGTTGCCGTACCTCTTCTTCAAAATATCCCATGCATTAATATAATTCTTATCGGTAACCTGAATATGCTTCAATAGTAATTCGGCTTCTTGAGTTACACTAGTCTTCAGATAATGAAGCTTCTGAACATCGCGGAGCGAAGGGTTATCATGCACCAACGAAGTAAACAGATCTTGAAAAGTTTGCCATGATTCATAATTACCAGAAAACTTCGGTATCTCGATCTTCGGTAGGTGTAGGAGGCTATTTTGTGGACTTGTGCAGCCTAAACTACTATTTTCTGATCTTGATTCCACTATTGATGGTTCAGATAACGCAATAACCATGTCCCTTAAGTCACCTTGAAGCACGTTAAACACATCTTCATAAATAAAAAACTCTTCATTCACAAAATAAGGCAAAGTTTCTTTCTGATCCTTACGTGTTATTTTCACTAAGTCTTTATGCGCACATTTAAACGTATTCCAATAGTCTTCAATGATTTTCATACGTGCCTCAATATAACCTCTTGTTAGGCGTGCTTTAGGACATTTCTTTAAGTTAATTTGTGTCTTCCGTAGAAGGTTTGCAGTATCTTCTAACACGGAGAGAAGTTTCTGTTGTTCCTCAGTCGTAGTCATGTTTCACGTAAATAAGCTTGAATGCAGCTGATACCCGATGTATAAAGTAGGTGCGTAATGATTACTACAATGTCTATCGTAGTAAACAACTTGCCAATTCTTAGAATCCGGAACGCACAAAAAAAAGGTCGGCTTATCGCTGCTGTGGTATGAGCTCCTTTTGTTCCCTCATTAGGTGTACGTACTGGATGGATTCGGCTCGATTGCGACCATATGGTGTTTGTATTAAGGTTCACTATTGCTTGCTTGGGTTTCTGATAAATTAAATACGTGTTGTTTAACCACAGGTATATTTGCGACTAACTTAACATTATAAATTACATGCTTTTAAAGGCGATATGAGGTATACATAGCTAGGTATGTAGATATGTAACTTGTGTAGCTACTAAGACAATTCTCAATCCAACACATATAAAAAGTTAAAAATAACACTTTAGCCATGAAATTTTACGGTACGTCGGGGTACCGTTAAAATAAGTACCTACATACCTACAAGTACTAGGAACATTCCTTACTAGGTACCCCGAAGTGAAGTAAAATTTCATGGCTAAAGTGTTATTTTTAACTTTTTATATGTTTAGGTACTTTTTTTGCGGTGGGGGTTTTTTAAATATCAAAAACTTACATAAGACCCCAAAACACTTTCCTTAAGTGTTTTTGCTGGGAAAAACTGTCGGGACAAACTCCCCAGTAACACGTCTGTCTGATAAGTTCAAAGCTTCAACCTTGACTGTGAAACTATAAAGTTGCATAAGGATTAATAATATGATACGAATGTCATCATCTTTCGATTCCACCCGTGTTTTGATTGACTAATTTTAACAAAAAGTGGTCATTGTAACTTTTTTTGCTGGTAATGATGAGTAAGTACCTACTATAAACATGTGGTCCTGCATGATTTAACATGATTGTATGTATCATCAATGGTTTTCGCAACGCACGACAGATAATGAATTTTACAAGGAAATTATTGAAACATTAAGGTAACATTATTCTTTAGTGGGAATCTCTAATCTTTTTTTCCAATGATACTCACTGATGGCCATTACAAACCAAGGACCGCTTAGTGAAATATATTCTATTTTCCTGTTTGGAGCTTGAAACGTGGACGGTCCAACAAAACCCCGTAAAAAGATGGAGGTGCTTGTCAAGAACTAGACTGCCTAACGCACTAGTTTTTCCATCCTGAAAGAGCTGAATTTCAAGCTTTTTCTGCCTTATTGGTCTAGTAGTTGCAAGCGCTACTGCTGAGCATGAGCCCTAAGTTCGAGCCCCAGGTTCGGGAAAGCGTTATTGTGTCCTCTTTTCTCAGTTGCAGCCCGGATCAGTCAGTGCCCGATTGACGTCAATGGGATCAATCCCCTGTACACTAGGAACTTAAACATAACTGGTAAAATATGGGTGTACTACAGGTACATTGCTTCCTGACCCTTTGGGGATTACAGGCGTGATGTTATGTTGTTCGTCGATTATGAAAGTGCTCATTGGAACGATTGGTGATCCAAGGAAGAGTAGAAGATTAACGTTTCCACACCCGCCTACTCAGAAGTTGGACAGACTTCATCAGACTGTCAACAAAGTTCCTCTTCTTTTATTTAAGAAGTGTACACGCCGCACCGTGCCACAAATAATAAGAGTTGTTGTTGTATAGTTATAAGCACTTTTTGAACGACACTATTGTTATTGCTGGGAAGAAGAAGTGGCGGAACGAACTTCTTACTAGTTTAGATTATATAGGAAGTATACCTACCTACAGGATCATTTGTAAAACACTCCATGAAATATTGTTGTATCTAAGAAATACCTAACAATGGTTTTTGGTCGGGAAAAGTCGGTCAGGGTAGTTTGTATTTTATTAACCCCCGACGCAAATAGAAGGGTGTTATAAGTTTGACCGCTATGTGTGTGTGTCTGTCTGTCTGTCGGTCGGTGGCACCGTAGCGCTTAAACGGGTGAACCGATTTAGATGCGGTTTTTTTTTTGAAAGCAGAGTCTCTTGCGATGGTTCTTAGATATGATTAATCAAAATCGGTTCAGCCGTTTCAAGGTTATCAGCTCTTTTGTGTTAGCTACCGTTACGATGTTTACTTTACTTACAAACATATGTTTGGCTTAAAATTTCACACCCATAACACCCATGTATGTTATACAAGCAAGATAATGGGTCGCGGGAACGGACGATTCTTCGCTGTTCATTGTGCCTGGTCTAACATTTTTTATCACCAGCTCCGCTGACGTATGTCACCGTGGAAAATTTCAACATTCGTCAACATTAGTCAATATTACTCACCACACCACATATCTAATAATAATATGCATATAAAAATATCCTTGGGTGCTCTAATGTCGGTATTTCCCAATTAGTTAACAGAAAACTGTTGCTTCGTTTGTCAAGTGGCCGCAAGTGCGATTGCTGATCGAAGGATTTTGTTTTTGTCAAAGTGCAATTACTTACATGGAATTTCCATTATGCAATTCTAATTAGCTACCCTAACGTTAGCACATAAGATTTAATATTACTTAACTTACTAAATCATTATCCGTTCCTTATATCCCTAAGCACCTAAAAACTATTCAATATTTATCGTCCTTTAAATAAGCAAACTACACGTATTTTAATGACTTTCTTTTTTCATACTGAGCATTAGATTCGATCTCCTGAATTTCTGATGGAAAATCTTGATAACGTTTACCTAACGTAAACGTTATCAAGATTTTCCATCTAAAATTCCTCGGATGGCAATAAAAAAATAATGGCCAAATATGGGTGTACCTAATAACGGTACACTTCTGCTTAAATCTTCGGAGATTACAGGCGTGATGTTGCAATAAAGATATTTTAAGGGTAAATGTGGTCATCATAGTAGCTTTAGGGCAATAGTTTTTGACCTAAAGCTTATTTCAATTAGAATATATTGTTTTGTAAGTTGTAAGTCATAACATAATATTATCTCGCCTGTAACCCTCGAAGCGGTAGGCAGAGGTAAGTGTACGTAGGATAGTACAGATGCCAGCACGTCAAGTTACCCCAATGTGTCAAATTTCTTTAATCATTTTTCACCTTTATGTCGAACATCATAAGGTTCATATTCAATTGGGAAAATTTGACGCATTGGGGTAACTTGATGTGCTGGCGCCTGTACATTTCGCCAGTTGTGTTTAGGTACCATGATGTTATCATGGTATGTTAGGGTACGACCACAGCTATCCTCTGAAATATCCTCATATCTCATCCGCCAAATTGATGACAAACGAAAATCAATATTCGCTGTCTGACCTTTGGCCCGGAAACATTAAAAAAAAACTTATTACAGATGATAATAAAATGTTATTTATTATTACTTTTAATAAATAGGTCTTTACAAACACGTCATGTTATATGAGCATAATATTTTTTAAATAAGTGAGGTCGGTGTTTCACAATATGACAATTCTCAGAAGAAACACCGAAAGAAAATCGATAGTTTTTCAGTTTTTCTTCTTTTATCGTGTTCAGATCATCTTGTACCTATCTGCCGCATGATTGCGAGGAAAATGATTAAAAAAAGAACGCTTAGTTTTCGGATTACGTCGTCCTGATTATGGGGGTTTCAGGGTTGATTTATATATCACGTGCCAATATTTTACAGGATTTTCTACCCATGAATATAACCAAATTTCACTAAAGGACCAATTTGGAACTCTGGAAAAAAATCGGCTGTTATATACATTTTGGTTGAGTAGGAGTTAAACTTTTGTGGACAACAGCTGTTGCTGGTCCAAAAAAGTCACTCTAGGTATACCAAAAACCACCTCTAAGTTTTCGAATTCCAGTGCGTACCTATTGTATCATTCATTAACACTTGCTTCAAAAACGACGAAGGAAAATATCGTGAGGAAGGTTGAGAGATATTTCTCGACGGTATGTGAAGCCAAGTCCGAGGCAGGTACCTGATAATTTAATTGAGTAATATTTTACAATTATTTAAGATTTTTTTTAAAATGTTTAAAAATACGCTCCTCGACTCTCCTACATCTTAATTTTTATTTTGCTGTTCCCGACTGGGTCCATAATTGATACTCGAAACTGTTTAACCTTCCACCTGTATGTTCATTATGGATTGCAATAAATTAGTAAGTACTTGAAATACTTGGCCCTTTGGTGGCGTAAACACTCTGACACCAAGTTAGCCACTAAACACAAAAAAAGAAGGTATACGAAATGTAGAAAGAATAAAGAATGAAAATAATTTTATACACCTTGGATCAGAAGGTGTGTGCCTTAATGAACACAAAGAAAAATTAAAACCTAATTGTAAAATCAGAATTGTTTGCTCCACGACTGCGACGAATAGGATAGGCCCGGTATATACACACAATGGTATTTCCGTATCGACAAATGAGGTAGCTAAGTAAAGTACTTTTTCTAAGATATTCATGCAAATGCCCTGCCACTCCGCGGAATCTTCAATCATTTATCACGTCCACATGACGTACTGTTAAGTACTTATTTGTTGTCCTTACGTACCGAGGTTAGGGTCAGCCACATTCGAAAAGTAGTTCCTTTGAGCCGACCACTAGTTTCTAAAGTACAATGCTAAAATGTAAACAAACGTGTCTACCCAGAAATCAATCGAAATAATCCGCATATCCGGCTATAGAAACACAATTCGATTAGGTGTCGAAAATTAAATTTCTTTTTTGTCAAAATTGCGATGAACACATTTATTATTTTATAGGTTGCCGGAGTTAAACGTTGGATTAAAGTTTTTATAAAAATTGTGGTGGTAAATTTAAAAATGGCATCTTTTTGAAGATCTGCTTGCTAATGAGTCGGGTTCTGCGGTTATTTACCTGTGCTGAGTCAGAGGAGTTGCGCGCGGTACTAGCGCGTATAAATACTAGTCTACAAGCGATCACCATCAACATTGAACAACGGAATACGCGACAATGAAGACTGTAAGTGATTACCATCTCATAAAAAATCCTTTTTAATATTAAGACGTCTTATAGACAAATGTTTTAACTATGAAAAGAAAATTAAAAATAGGTACTTGTCAGTTAGTCGTGTATTTATTATTATAATTTTAATTCTAGAATAACAGATGTACTGTTTTACTATTGGGCTGCCTCGTGGGTCTAGTAGACGCAAGTGCCTGCTGAGCATGAGGTCTTGGATTCAATCCCTGGGTCGAGCAAAGTGTTATTGTGTCTTTCCATCAGGAATTTCTTAGTAGCAGACTCCGGGCTGCTACTAAGAAATTCCTGATGGAAAGGGCTAAATCGGGCATGAATCCAGAGATTCATGCCCGATTTATGGCAATAGGCTGGCCCCCTATTACATGGGACTTTAACATAATAGGCGAAATGTGGTGTTACTACAGGTACCTACACCTCTGCCTAACCCTTCGGGGATTACGGGCGTGATGTTATGTACTGTTTTATTTTATGACTAAAATTCGACCAATATTTAAGTGTGTTATTTTCTATTTCAGTTACTGTGCACTGGTTTGCTGATAAGCGCATGCCTAGCGTACGCGTGGGCCGTCCCTGTGGAAGTGGTCGCATTATCCAAAGACGTGGCGCCTGCGTCGGTAGCTGTAGATGCTGAAGAGACGCTACAGCCCGAAGAGTCACGTTGGGGCAGGTTTGGCGGCCACAGACGTCGCGGCTGGGGAGGCGGCTACGGGGGCGGCTACGGTGGCGGCTACGGAGGCGGCTTCGGCGGCGGCCACGGTGGTGGCTTCGGCGGCGGCTACGGCGGCGGCTTCGGAGGCGGCTACGGTGGAGGCTTCGGAGGAGGCTTCGGCGGTGGTTACGGTGGCGGTTTCGGAGGAGGCTACGGTGGCGGCTACGGCCGTTGACACACCAGTGTTTTAGTGAATATTCAATATTTGGTATTGACATCTGTGATGATATCTTTAACATTTCGAGTTTAATTATAATAACTAAGCGAAACAACAGTGGTGTTATTTTCCTCTATTACTAGAAGTTAAAGTGATTAACATAAATTAGTGAAGTCCATTGATAATGATATTAATATTGGTCAGAGTAATAATAATAGACATTCCTGAAGAGAACTAAAAACAAGCTTAGGAAATTAAATTAAAATAATTTGTTTTTAAATATTTATTATGATAGCGATTTCAATATTAGGTAGTCTGCCTAGTTGGTTTAGTGATCACAAGTGCTACAGCAGAGCTTGAAGTTCCGGGTTCGGACACCAGGTCGTGCAAAACGTTATTGAGTGTTTCCATGTGGAATTTCTCAGTCGCAGATTGTTCAGTACGCGATTAATGGCAATATACTCTTCTCCTATTACTTGGGGCATAAACATAACAGACGATATGGGGGCGTACTAGGTATAACAGGGGCTCGAGTCTGCTATTGCAATCGTGTCCCAATGACCGGTCATTGATCGAATATTTGACAACTTTGACAGTTTTTGTATGGGAAATGTGTCATAAGTTTGACGTTATACGTCAAAAATCGATCATTGACCGGTCATTGAGGCAAGATTGGAATAGCAGACGATTCAGCAACCGTTTGACTCGACCCCCTGGCCTGATGTTATGTTATGAACACATACATATATGTATACATTGCCTTTAAATTAAATTGTAATGTGCTCATGTTAACGCGGTAACAATAAATTAACAATAATGAGTTATTACGTACAAAACAACAATAAATTGTCGCGAACATAGCACTTTGTATAATGATTGATTACTGTGACAACGTGATGAAATACTACATAAAAAGAGGCAAACCACAGACAAGATATATAGATTGTGTAAAATATATTGTTGTTAAGTAAACACTGGTATTCAGCTTCATCTGGTTCGCCGACTCCTAGTTGGAAAAAGGCTAAAGGATTATGTTGCTCAGAATTGAGATATGAGGTGACGGCTAATAATATTGGCTGGTAGAAAATACCAAAGGCATTAAGTCCGTCTTTGTACAGTTTTTTTACTTGGGCATAAAGTTTTAAATATAATAATAAAAAAAATATTCCACAACTTTTCACACAACGCAATAAATAAATAAATATTGCCACTTGGCTATTGGCCATCTTTTCATTGCCAGTGTCTAACTGGCATCCAGTTGCACACCGAACGTTGATGACAACTGAAAATTTACAAAAAAATGGTATTGCACTTTAACCAATTCATGGCCAATGACGCCCCAGGGGCGTCATAAGCAAATATCACGGGAGGCTCTTGACGCCCCTGGCGCGTCATATTGAACTTACTTATAAGCAGATTTTAAAAAATTGAGATCGACGCAAGATAACGGCGTAATACGCATAAAACATCATAGGGTGCCAATGACGCCCAAGGTACGTCATCCTGTATGTAGGCCCATGACGCCCCTGGCGCGTCATCGTCCAATGTTCGGGGCCTGGCTAAAGTATGCATGAAAATGATGGTGGCAATGAGTCGGTTAAGTGGATTTCAAGTTACGGTGTCTATCAGACGAGGTACGGTGCGCTTCGTCACATCCCTGCGAGTGTGCATGACGTCATCCTTGATGCACACTGATGAAAGTAGCTGTTTGACAATTAATCGTTGAACACATTGCCCAGTGATCATCACTATGAACTGTCAACGGAGTTACGCAATGCCGTAATGAAAGGCACAAACGTGTTCCGCCGATCCTTAGTAAATTGGTAGAGTGAGGATATTAATACTATATTAGTCATTTAGTATACAGGGTGACTGGTAATTAGTGACCGATACTTAAACACGTGACTGTACTCATGATTTCATTTAACTTTCCCAAAGAAACTTTTATATATACTCATTAACTTTCAATTAATTGAATTACGTCAGTACAGCACAACGGGAGTGGTGGGGGTGGCGGGGGAGCGTGTGACGCTACTACTAGTAGATTTAGCCCTTTCCGAAGTCAGATTATCAGCTGATAGATCGTGCCGATTCGTGCCTACTGTAATCGATCTCAGGCGCGGCGCGCGCGGGAATTTCAAACAGCGTTTTTGTTATTTTATTGTGTTATAAGTTATTGTGTACCTATAAAAAAAAAATTCTTTGGGAAAGTTTATTCAAATCACGAATACAATCACGTGTTTAAGTATCGGTCACTAATTACCAGTCACCCTATATATTAGGACAAGGCAGGTGCGTCAAAGCCTTCACATAGACCCAGCCTAAAAATTGCACAATATTTAAAAAATACGTGAAATAGGTAAAACCCAACTTACTATACGTTAATAGATTTATAAGCATTAGCCAAATAACCTCAAGTAAGAAAACACACGATGAGTTCAATAACAGAGGCTCACTAATTCTATTAACATGCCACTAAGATAAAGTAAGTACTAACCAACTTTACATAAAGAGTAAACAATCCAATAAGTTGTTTGGATAGAACGGTTTTTAAATTAATGAAATAAACTTGTGAAATAAATTTATGAAATACACAACCGGCGTCATTATCATGAGTGTAGATTATGATTTAATTAAACTAAGCTTTTATTAGAGCATAATAAACATTGTGAGTTGTAACTTGCTGCCATTACTTAACATTCCCTGTGACATTACGAGTATAAAACGAATTAGCACTTTTATGGCACCAGTATTATTATTTACACAATAACAAGGATTATATTTACACTACTCACACTTGTCTAATAAAACTCGTCTTTATTAATGCATGCTGCGAATTTCTTTCAAGGTTAAAATTAGCTAAAAGACACCTATCCTAACTAACGCAGGCGGGCAGAGCCAATGAACTAAGATGACAATGGCGCCGTTTCCTATATTTTCAAGCTATATACATTTGCTACTCTTTGACGAAATAAATAAGGGAGAATTTACAGCTCATATGTGTAGCATTGCTATGCTTCTTTAGAGCATTTTGTTTAAACAAGCCCCAAACATAGTTGACATTAGCATGAACTAATTTGACATCGCTTAATTAGTTCTAATCTTTCACCATTCTTTTCTCGAGGCGTCTGACAAATAGGGATAATTCTGTATTTTTCGTTAATTTGTAGACAATGGCGAACATTCAATGGTGTTTTTCAAATAACTATCGACTATTGTAGGTAATGAATAAATTTCAATTTAATAGGTTAAAATCAGTTTAACCTACTAATGAAATTTATTAATTCAGAGGGAAAACCCTTTTTTCAATTCAGGAACAGGTAAGGGTCAAGAATTAACCCTTGCGGTACGCCTATTATATACAGAGATCCTTCAAGTATTTTAACATTTGAGTGGGCTCTTGTCTTATTTTTTTATTTAACAACGTTTGGATTTCTAACAGCAGCGCGCCTACCAATTGCAGTGATGTTTTACATAGCAACATTGTGTCAAGCTTAGTCAAATGCTTTTATAAGAACACACGTTGTTGCTTACAACAATTCATGTGGGCCTCAAATTTGTGGCATATCATATAAACGCATTAATCTCTACTTTGCGCAGATGTGACAGATTGCTAAGAGCAAATTGACAGGCCTCTCAAAACTCTGTTTTCTTTCTGAGGAAATAAGCAACCACTTACAGAATAATAAGAGCAATGTTTTATAAATAGTGTATAACAAAAACAGCCTATCTAAATCAAACAGTGGGTTACTTAGGCATTACATTTAGATGCGATCTAGTGTTAGTGGAAACGGGGTCAACACCATTTTGACTGATCGACTGATGTTTACGTTACGTAAAACAACCAAAGATATCCGAACTAGACAGAACATTGTCATCTGTAGTGATTACTATGACTAACTTACTAAACGTGTCTGCATGAGTCGTCTTCATATGAATTAATGTATCACTGTAGGTGCATTGTCCCGCTGTAAGAAACAAAATAGATTTAACAAATATTTGTTAAGTTCTGTTCTGGTATATACACTGAATAATGTCTGCAAACGGTACTTAATGGTACAGAAAAACTGTAGAATTATACAGAGTGGTCATCATTCCTGTCTAACCTCATGTGATGTTATGTATTAAACTCATTGGTGTCCTGCTGTGCCATTCTGTGTAAACCGTGGAAATGTAGGCGAAGTGAAGATGAATTTATTGAGCTGTCATTCCATACTACTGCTAGGCATTGAAAGTTCTTTATTATATTTAATTTATTAGGCCTCGAGCGAAAGCCAGCTTCCGAGAACAACTGGTAATTTAATTGTGCCTGGAATTCCGGTAGTTGACGATTTAACTTTTCACAGGGTGATTCTAACTTAATCAACCGGCAGATGTGTGTCGATATTCTTTACACTCTGTGTAAACTCATGGCTATGTCCTATGGGAATTGGCAGATACTATAAAAACCCACTTGAACAATGCTTTCTTGATTACTTACTACCTTCAATATTTATGGAAGTTTGATACCATGACATTCAGACATATGATATGATATATATGGATTATGATTTTTACGGTTATGATACAATTAGAGTTGCCAGTTTGCACGGACAGACAGATTAGCCAGTTTGGCCGGACATTTAGGTGAAAAGGCCGGACAGCCTACTACATTACTAAGGATTTTATGTCTCAGTACGACAAAAAAAAATGTATTTAAAATAAACTTTTTTTTAGCCTAATGATTACTACTACATTAAAATTTCTCATATTCTGTCAACTCGCACGTAAAGACGCCAGCACATCAAGTTACCCCAATGTGTCAAATTTTCCCAATTAAAAATGAACCTTATTCTGTTTGTCATCAAGTTGAAAAACGATCAAAGAAATTTGACACATTGGGGTAACTTGATGTGCTGGCGTCTGTACCTACATTTTACGCTCGAAAAATTATCATTTTGTTGCTAAACTAACTGGGCAACAGACAATAAAACCACATATTTTTCTTGTTTTTTAGTCAGCCATTATTCACAGTTAGCTCGAAACAGGATTTTAGTTTTTCCCCGATCATAAAACTCTAAACTAGCAAAAACTTGGTGTGTCGTCTTCGTAAAATGAGCTTGCACATTATAAAGACTAGTTTAACAACATAATAACATTAATGACCAACCAGTTGTGCGATACGTGAGTGAGTTCTATGACTAAGATCAAGTTCAAGATTGTTGAGTAAACAAGTTTCAACGTAAACAATTCGTAATGCGTCATTGACTGATTGTGATTGGTTTTGTCTATCAACGTTATTAGCATATAGATATTTACACAATACAAAAAGCTTTAAACTGTGGTCACGGGTTTTTCTTCTACATTCCGACGTTGTTTTTCCAATGTCATCAACTGATTTTGTTTTCGGTCAGATATGACTGGTATTGATAGAATTCAGAATACGAAGCTAACAGAAACATTGGCATAGTCATGGCGTTATTGTATTGGTGGCGGTATAGTAGAAAAAAACACGACAGCTTTATGTTTGCATATAACACGACAAATAATGTACTCGAACTTTTTGTCGTATTCAAAGAAGATTATAATGATGAGTAGGTACAGTGACCCTATGAGAGCTTTTCATTAATATCCTTATTCTTACACTAACTTACGAATTGTAAATTTGCTTGAGGAGGTCGGTTAAAGCTCCACTCAATTTTTATTTGAAAGTAAAATATACCTACATGGTCTTTATATATTTTAAGAGATTACATAAATCAGACAGTCCACATTCATATTTCGCTGTTGACCTTAGTAACATTGAACTCAACCTTCATATTGAAGTTCTGTTTTATAAAACTTATATAAACCAGCAACCGCCTCCATTGAAGGTTGACTACTTATTGTGTCATAAAGATATCTGGTTATTTCATCTGTAATTAGGGTTACGAGATGTCCGGTTTTAGCACGAGTCCGTGTCAAACTTTTTACCGTCAAGTCTGGCTTTTGGTCAAAATCGCGTAGTAAGCGCATATTTAAAAGAAGAATAAATAAGTCTCTAATTAAAAACAGTACTATATACTTTAATAAAAAAATCTAATTATATTTAAAACGTGTCAACACAGTCTTTCAGGGGCGGACAAAAAGAAATGGCCTTTTCTAACTTTTTGACATACATACACATACATAAATAAACTCACGCCTTTTTCACACGGGGGTAGGCAGAAACTACGGAGCACCATGGCATAATTATGCTATGATTCTTACATACTTCTTTTACTTTGTAAACATTCATACATGTTGTCATACACACGCCGGTTGCGAGTACTGCCCACCTGGCCTTTCCGAAGAACATCACCAGTAAGGTCTATGTATGTCTTTCTAGGGCGTCCCCTCCCGGCGTTTTTCCCATCTATGTAATAAATACTAAATAATATACGAATTTAGTAACATAAATACTGCTATTGCCATATATTGCTATTTACAATGAGTGCAAAGGTATTAAAAGCCTATTTTATTATAACACAATACTGCCAAAGTTGGAAAAAAGTCCCACCGAGTTCTAAGTATGTGAAAAACAGCCGTTGTTTAAGCATTTGTTCCTTCCATGTGCATCTATTAGCCAAAGCTACCTCAGCAAATGGGCATTTCCCTGTTTGGCTAAACAAATATCCGTGTGTGGTTTTCAATGTTTGTGCTTGGTAACCCTATATCTGCAACGAACTTTGGAACGATTAATGATCCAAGGATCAGTACAAGGTCAACGCTCCCGCGGCCGATCACCCATAACAAGATCAGACCTTATGTTTGTGTGTTGTCTGTTCGAAGAAGAGCTTTTATAAAAGCTTAGGATTGCTTTAAAAATCGGACAGATAAGAACCATTATAAGTATAAAAAAAACAACTAAATAAAACTTGGGTAACTTGACTATAGTGATTAACAATGTTTGTCTTATTTTATATATTTATTCAATATAAATAGTACACCGCAATAACTGCCTACTCATCTTTACTCTTCCACTATCAAGTCCGTACAAAGGTTGTCTGTAAGAGATCGCTTTTAGCGATAAAGCCACCCATTGTATAACCCTATGTAGCCCTTAAAGTTATAATTTGTAAGTTTTTATGGTGTACAATAAAGAGTATTTTATTCTATTCTACTATGTACAGAGGCCCGCACATCAAGTTACCCCAATTTGTCTAATTTCTTCGATAGTTTTTTCAACTTTATTGCAAATAGAATAAGGTTCATATTAAATTGGGAAAATTTGTCAGTTTGGGGTAGGTTGATGTGCTGGCGTCTGTACATACAAACATTGTCTTCCAAGTTATCCAAGTTGGACAACCTATTGATCAATTTCACTGACTTATACGCCTAGTGGTTGCAAGTGTTACTGCTAAGCGGACCTACTCAGGAGGGTTTGAATCCCAGGTCCGACAGTCAAAGTCATTGGGTTTTTCCACCGTTTCTTTCATACAAAAAGTACAAAAAATAATTAATTTTGTTACAGACGCCAGCACATCAAGTTACCCCAATGTGTCAAATTTCTTTGATCGGGTTTCAACTTTATGTCAAACAGGATAAGGTTCATATTCAATTGGGAAAATTTGACACATTGGGGTAACTTGATGTGCTGGCGTCTGTACAAAACCTCTTTTGTACTAAAATTAATTATTTTTGATTCTAAAGCAAAAAAACGAATTTCTCTACACGATTAGGATCAAGTCGGATGCATAAATCAAACCTGCTTCAAAAAGTTAATAAGTATAATTTATAAGACGTATTTCTTTAACTTTTTTGATTTCATTTCATAACCTTAGATTTTGATCACATTATATAGACCATAAAAAAAACATAATTGGTAAGTTCAAGACTATTTAAGAGTGATACTATTATTTGCCTGACTTCTGTCCGTAAAAAGCAAGTTTTCTTGAAATTCAGACAGGAACATATTTAACATATTACCGAGATTAAACATTAAAAAAAAAACACCAGAGCCACAGACTTCCAAAACTGGAGTTATTTTTCACCTGTTAGTGTTTTTTTAAGAAGTTGGTTGTTTTTTTTGCTAAAAAGTTTTTATCCAAAACAGTTCGTTATTTATAATACCAAACATCTTGAAACCTAAACATCGTCATACACTTTCACAAATTCACATGTTGTATAACCTTAGTAAGATAACAAATCAATTATTGTTATTATAGGTATTATAATTTTTATGTCGAATAAATAGGAGCGAGTAATTCGACTATTCGTCATAGGGAATGAACATTAATAATTCGACTATTCGTCATTCGACATAACATCTCTAGTCGTAAGTAAATCCTCTTTAATGCACGATGGAGAAAGATAAAACCAGAAAGTTGTTGACTTGTTCCAGTCTCCAGAAACTTTGACCTTGCCTCTCAAGCCCAAGGTGGCGAGTTCAAATCCGGGTAAGTACTAGTGGGTATTTTTCAATTTATACGTACTTTTTTATGTTCACCTTGAACGTTGTTGACATCGGCCAAGGATAACATTGTAAAGAAAACAGGACTTTTAAATTAATGTAAGACTGAAAATTATAACCCGCACTAAGTAACCGTGATGGTTTTAGGCTTGTACACATTGAGAGCTTTTTTAGAGCTTTGCCCTAAACTAAATTTTTATCCCGTATCGTGGGTGATGCAGATATTTAAACATAAATAAAAGAAAAAAAACTATCTGTATAATTGTAGACCATACAAATATTAGTTACTAGCAGACGTCATGCAGTTTCACCCGCGTAGTTCCTGTACCCGTGGGATTACAGGGATAAAAAGTAGCCTATGTCATCCCGGAATAGCGTAGCTTTCCACCAGTGCAATAACTTTTAAAATTGGATTGGAATTCCGAAGTTTACCCCCTACATACAAAAATACAAACAATTTTTACTTCTTTATAATATCTATAACTAAAGTGCGGTAATCGAATACGCGACACGTAGTTCAGCATCCAATCGCTCAGCTACTGTCTCAAACGGTCCGTGTCGTTTTTACCCCGAAAATATTGCGAGGAAACATACTTACACAGCATGCCTGGGAGGCTGGTAAATATTTCCAGAAGGCATGTGAAGCCAAGTTTAGGGGTCCATGGGCGGCATAAACTCTGACACATTTAATATTTGACGGGAGAATTGCCAAGTGATTGGTCTTGAGTTCGACTCAAAAGCACGCACCTCTGATAGTTCGGATTCATGTACCGTGTACGTATTGTAGAATTATCACTGTCTTCAAAAAACGGTGAAGTAAAATATCGTGATGAAACTGGCATGCCTGAAAGATGTTTCCCGACGGCATGTGAAGCTAAGCCAGAGGTTTAGGGGCGGCATAAACTCGTCAGAGTTTAGTCCGTAACTACACTAAAGAAGAAGAAATAGACAATGGACTATTTGACAAAAATTTAAGTTTTTAGCCCCTCATCTAGATTACAAGAAAATATTTGACACAATTTTTTTTTCCTTTTTCAAATTGATGGAAAACTGCTTTGATTAAGCGCATTAAAGTTGTGGAGTGGGGGCTTAATTGTACCGTCACTATGTAGTATAAACTGTACTGGCTAGTGAAGTTTGACTTGATGTATCGCTGTTATTTTTTGATTACGTGAAAAAAGAAAAAAATGTGTGTCGAATATTTTCTTGTAATCTAGATGAGGGACTAAAATCTAAAATTTTATAAATAGACGATTTAAAACAGGAATTGTATTTTTATTAGTATTTAGTGGTGTGATAAATAAGTACTGCCTTGAGAGCGCTGCCTCGCTGGTGTAGGGGTCGCGTTTGCTACTGCTTAGCAAGCGGTCCCGGGTTCAATTTCCGGGTTGGAAATGGAATTACTTGGTAGCTGCCCGGAGTCTGAATTTGAGCCCAGTTGGTGGCCATAGGCTGGCCCCTGGACTTTAATACAACTGGCGATATATGGGTTTAGTAACACCTTTGCTTAAACCTCCGCGGAAAACAGGCTTGATGTTATAAAGAAAAAATGTTGGACATCTAACAACTGAACAAACGAACCCGACGGTGTCCCTCCTACTCCTATTTACAAGGATTTTAAATCAAATAAATCTACTCAACGTTTAATTATCTTAATGTCAGTTATGAAATCTTGTTGTTTGAAATCATAATAAATCTCGAAGCGTAGACTCTCGTAACTTTAAATGTAATTACTTAGGTTTTTTGCACGTGTGTATGTCACTGAACTTCTACTAAACGGCTTGACCGATTATAATGAATGTTTTTTGTATGTTTTACTGGCTAGTTTGATGATTTGGAATTTCAATTAAATCCGGTATGTTGCGCTGATCAGGAAAACGTTTGTTAGACCCGGTAGTCTATATCCATACTAATATTACAAAGCTATAAGAATTGTATTTTTGAGTTTTTGTTTGTATCGATTTAACTCAAAAACGACTAAACCGATTTTAACAATTCTTTTACTGTTCGAAAGCTATATTAACACCGAGTATCATAGGTTAGGATTTATTTTCAAAACTACGAGGTACTAGGAGGTGGAAGAAATTTCAATGTTTGAGGGTAAAAGTACCTACCTACAAAAGTTACGCGGACGAAGTCACGACTCGCGAGTAAAGTGGTAGTATAATATATGTATATAGGAACGGCATTTAACGATAAATGATTTCTAACATGACACAGTTTCTCTTGTTTTCTCGTTGCTCAAGAGGTAAAGTATTTAAAATTCTCCCCGAACAATAAGGAAAAGAAAATCTCAATAATTTGACCTTTACATGGTTACATCACGAATTTTACGCAAGACTGATAAGTTTCACTGACAACGAGTTAAAAAGAAGATGGACTCCTTTTATTATTGAAATAGGTTAATAGTTTTTTTTAGGGATAGTTACGTGAAAAACTTAAGTAAACCAACACTAGATATAGCTCTAACAACTTATAGGTACGTAAGTTTATATACTATCACCCCCTTTTAGTCCTCTAATCCCCGACGGGTTAACCAGAGGTGTGTCTGTATATATATAATATATGTCGTGGAAAGCGATATTCTTGAATAATAAGTGTGAAGTTGATAAATATAACAGAGTCTATGGCGACCAGCGTGACGTTACTTGTCATTCGAAATGGCGCGAATGTGTTTTTGGTAATATCACGTGGACAGAGTCATGCTGGTGTGTGGGAGCTGGGCTGAGCTCAGGTTGATTTGAGGCACCAACGAAGACACACAACCAGTACGAAACTGTCAGTTACCTATTTGAGTTGTTTTGTGATTACGATCGTTAAGTGAGGTTATTACTGCAATGAAGATTGCTATTCTACGTTATGAAATCTGTACCACGAAACCCCCATCGGTGTCAGCTCATCGCTCAGCCATCGCTGACGCCGACATATATATTATATTAATCTAAAAACTAAATCTAAAATATGGCGTCAAAAAACTCATACGCATCGCTGTCCACTGGAAGTGTACCCTAATAGACTGGCAGCAATGCCACGTTGTATGGCAATGCAACGCGTGGAAACCAAGGTAAAAACCACCCTTTGGGTTACGCGAAGTGTCAAAAAAGCGCCTTGAAATATTAATTATGTATTAATTCAAGTAAAAATAACATTAGGAATAACTTTTCCTAAGTTCAGGACCATGTCCTGATTTCAAGGTGTCCGGGTGTGCGTTGATGTCTTTTCCACCCCAAAAACAATAATGGTTTAGGTATTCCATTCTAGATTTAATTTTATTTGTTAATTGATTGTCTTCCTTAAAACTATAATTACAGGTAGCTCGAAGAGATTTAAAATACTATAGAGCGGGCATATCAAGGAAATGTCATAGAAAAACTTTGATCCCATGTCACAGTAACGCCATCTAGAATAATATATGAATATTGGAGCGGCAGCGGAGCGTACTAAAAAATACTTATAGACTTGTGTCCAAGCAGGGAACAAGTTTCGGATGAAAATTTTGATCGTGATGTCCGGTCTATAGGTATACCAAATGCCATATTGCAGTGAAAAAATTAACTGATCTTTATTAATAATAATAATATTATAAAGAGGTACAGTTTGTAATGTTGTAGGGGGTGATTACTGGATCTACTAAACCATTTTGAAAGTTCTTTAACTAATAGATAGCTGCATTATTTGTGAGTGTCAAAGGCTTATTTTCAATACTAAGAGGGGGTGGACGGGATGTTTAAGTACGAATTACGATTTCTACAGGCGAGTCGCAAGAAAAAGATAGTTTTGGAGATGAAGATTTAATTAGATAAAACTTAATGTAGATTACTTTAAATTATAATTAAATTTATGTACCAAGTGACCATCATCGAAGTTTGATTCATAATGGGAATCACACAGGTGTTCCTAATTTCGAAGATGTCACCGTGAAGTGCAGCCGTTGCGTTGCCGGGTGGTCGATATGCACAGCGGCGTTGGGGACAGTGTAAGCGATACGATGCGATAGTTAGCTTAACGTAACATACGTCAACATATAAAAATACAGTACTTAAAATGTAATAACAACAAAATAGCCTACTCTAATTTACTACACTATGACATAAAACAAGTCTGTGCCACCGGTCATCTTTGATAATCTAAGCATTCCGTTCCGCTCTGACGTCAAGGATCTTGGTCTTCATGTTGACAGTTGCCTGGACTGGCATAAGCAGGTTGCGACTGTCAGTCAAAAGGTCACTGGAACGTTGCGGTCGCTATACCGATTAAAAAATCTTCTCCCGCCTCACATTAAGGCACTGCTTGTACAAACCCTTATCTTTCCCATAATTGACTATGGCGATGTGTGCTACTATGACCTGAATGCAGACCTTCTCAACAAACTTGACCGGCTTCTAAATAACTGCATTCGATTCGTTTTCAACCTACGTAAGTATGACCACGTTTCCGCGCATAGGGCACTTTTAAAATGGCTACCTATCCGTCAGCGCAGAGCCTTGAGGGCTTTGACAACCCTTTTCTCGTTACTTAACAATCCCACTTCTCCCTCTTATCTAACCAGTCACTTTCAATATTTATGCTCTGCGCACGCTTTGAATCTTCGGTCCACGAATAATCGTCTTCTACGATGTCCTTCTCACCGCGCTGGTTTTATTCACTCTTCCTTCTTCGTCCAGGCGGTTTTCCTTTGGAATGCGCTCCCTCTGAACATCAGGATGGCAACCAGTCGGTTTACATTTAAAATTAAAGTTCGAGAACATTTGCATAAGATGTTGGCAGGTTCATTACCGAGTTGATTGGCACTCAGATTGGTTGTTCTTTATAAACGTATTTTTATCTCTGTTGACTATATATTTATTTTGATAAATTATGTATGTATCTGTGTATTTATTTTGTTTCAGTATGTATGTATCTGTGTATTTTTTATGTCTTTCTTTTTTTTTTTAGAGTCACCTTGTCCTTAATTTTTGCCCAGTTACACCTACCTTGTTCCATCTCTGCACCACCTTAAGGTAGACTGGTAGAAAATGCCTAAGGCATTAAGTCCGCCCTTGTACAGTTTTTTTTTACTTGTGCATAAAGTTTTAATAAATAAATAAATAAATAAAATAAAACAATACTGCCCTCCTATGAAGAAAAAGCATATGGAACATTTTTTGAGAAATTGAGTTATAAACACTCCCGGGTTCAGTAAAAAAAATGTGATTTTTTTGTCTAGGAATCTTGGCGAGATTTTACATAGAAGCCAAGTTAGACAAGCACAAGTACCTCACATTTTCTCAAAAGTTCTTCCTGTTTGAAGAAGAAAAATCATAACCCTGTCGTCAGAAGCAGTAAACTACTTAAGTACCCACATATGTCTTTCTATGTCAGTACGTGATTTGAACGAAGTGACTTGATCATAACAAAAAAAAGCATAACATTATTTCTATGTAACTTATGCTTTTTTAGCTTCGTAGGTCCCCACCCGTCTCATTGTTCTTTGCCCTCCTCTACCCGTTCATTCTTGGCACAAGTCACCGAATTCACCGATTAACTTTACATTTACCTAGAGCTGCCGACGGTTGGTATGAACTGTGTGTCGACACCTTACTCTTTATTTTTTGCTCGATAATGAACGTGTGATACAGTTAAGTATTTATGAAATATTCTAACTAACTAACTACTAACTAACAATACCCACTGTGTGGGAAAAAATAACAAATAAGTTGCTACCTATTTGCTTCGTTTCGGTGCATGTGGTTCATGGGGGATATTCCTTCTTTTTTGTTCAATCACGTCGTAACGGTAAAACTGGTTTGAATGAAACTTAGAATAGATGTAATTCATGACCTGGACTAGCATACTGTGGTATTCGCTTTTTATACGGGTACCTAACACCTGCTAGATACCGCGGGCAGTTGCTAAATTACCTAAAGTGCACCTACCTACCTGTACCTGTAATAGTACCTACTTGTGAAAGCTTGTGAGTTTGTTTTCTGCTTAAAAATAACGTTTATATTTGTAATACTTTTTAATAAACAGCGTGTAAGTACTAAATGTGTTCGCTTTTTGGCGGTGGGTAAATATTTCGCTTGCATTTTATTATTAGGTTACAACAATAATGCAGCGGCAACAGACAGGTAGAGGCGGAAGTGAGGACGGTAGAGAAAATGTTGAGCCAAATGTACCAGCAACACCACCATTAGCAAGAGACGAAAATGAAGACGATAAAGAAAATGTCGAGCCAAATGTACCAGCAACACCACCAGAGGTATTACTTCGAAAAGGAATCAGGACATCATTCAACGTCTTGCGAAATTGATGCCCCCGAACAGGGTAAACTTTTGGGAAGGTCTTCCTGATAACGACAGCGTCGCTGATCTTTTAAATGAATATGACACTTGAGTGTACCTACGTTTTTCTTTTTAATTGTTGTACCCAAAACTTAAAATATAATTATGCAAGTTGTAATCTTTGTTGTAATTTTCTTCTAATAAATTCTTATGAAAATAACGAATGTGGTTTTATTTTTATTATTCCATTATGCTAAACCAAACTTATACTAAAGAATAAATCACAACTGTGTAACTGTGTTTTTTTTTGCTTCCGAATATTAGCACATACTACATTAAAAAAACACATGTGTGTAATTGTGTTTTTTTTCTTCCTTCCCGTACTAAAAAAGTGTGACTATTAGGAGACAGAAATAGTTTTTTCAAAATATTTAATTAAAATGACATAATAACTCAAATAAAAAAATGTTACAATAAAACTATGTCAATAATGCATTTAATACCAAAAAAAATAACTACGTAACTCATCTATAAAGCAATTGAATTAATATGCAAAGTTTTTTTAATTTATCTCAAAACTTAGGTGTCTGCACTTGTGCTTTTTCTCCTAAGGAGGGCAGAATACACGACAGCATTTTTGCGAATTCACTTTAATAACAAGTAAATACATAGATCTTCCTGTCCAACCCGAATTGCGTGGGTCAATGGTGTTTCGTCGAGAAGATTGGTCCGGGCCAATGACCAACCTGTAGGGCCAGAAACGGCTAGTGGCGTCATAAATAAGTTCAGTAAGTAATGTGCGAGGGGTCAATTTTCTTAATAGGGAAGCCGACAAAAAAAAACTTCGTATTCGTGTCACTATTTGCTGTCTCTTTTGAAGTCATCGGTCTGCCTACCACCGTGTAATACCGTTGGTGTAAATATACAATTTGGCATTACTCGAGTCCAACTGCCGACTGCCTCGTTGCTCTAGTGGTTGCAAGCGCTACTGCTGAGCATGTGGGGTGTGACCGGCAAACTACCAAGCTATAGGTCTCAAGCCTCTAACTTTTCGGGTTCATGTGCGACAGCGTGTGAATCACCCATCACTCGTCCTAAAAGATGCATTTGAAAACCAGCGTCAGATAGCATCACCGCTGAAATGAGTCTTTTGGCGCAGCCGTCAGAAATGCCATTGTTTTTTACTGTTAATTTCATGTTTTACCTGTTGGCGATAAATATTATTTGTTTCTTACTTTCTTTTTTTTTTGTGTAAAGTCAAGTTAGAAGCCCAATAGTCAATAACCACCCCAAAATAAGAAGAAGTCTACGGAAGTCTGCACCTGCTACGTGTAAGCACTACACATTACGCATTTATACGTAAATAATGACTAAAATCAAAATAAAGATTTAGTTTTAGAAGGTCGCACGCGTTTCGCATGCTGGATGGTAACTTGAATAACCCGTTTATTTTGCAAAACGTGTTGACGCTTCATTAATTTCTACTTCTGGTTGGATCACGTTGAATAAACGACGAAATACTCGATTATTTGGCATCTATCTATTTATATAAGTAAAAATAAATTGCTGAAATGTACGTAGTATCTACACGTGTCACTTCCCTACGACTGCGACAAATTGTTTCTATATTTATTTTTATAGTAGGTTGTATTAGGCACTGGACAGTTCACAATAAAATTGGACCCAGTAGGCGGTTCTGCGATGGGGCTTGAAGCCTACGTTCGGGCAGGACAATGTCTGTCCGTCTCGCAGAAGGCGGCTGCGGAAAGGGAGAAGGGGATTACTTCCACGCACCCGGCACGCAGCAGACGCACCCGACGCAGGCGGAGGGCGAACAAAGCCCTCTTCTAGCCCCCTTACATGGGTTCATGCGCGGTAGACTCTGAGATGGACTCTGGCACTCCCCCTGCTGACTTGGCGAGCACCAGCCGGGGGCTGCGAAAGTATTTTCTGTTCCCGTAACCCCGGCGCAGGTGTGACACAAAACACCGGGGTGGTTTTTAGTCAGTAAGAGTCTGGCAGACCCCCCCAGGGCGGAGGACATCCAGGAGGATATTCCACCCTGCACCAAAAATAAGGGACAACGTCTGTCGGGTCCATTAGTTGAAAATAACGTTCCTTTTAGGATAATCGTACAAATCTGTCCTGTCAAGTAGGTAGGTAGTTTTAAATAGATCCTACTTTTACGTCAAACAACGTATAATGTTTTTGTAGATTATGATAAGACCTTTAAAGATAGTTGTGTATGTCTATTATCCTGGTCCGTGCCTCGCAATTTTACAAGTACCTACCTAACTGTTACACGTGCGTGCAAATAAACTACGCTCGGTAAGATTATCACTTAATGTGCGTAAAAAAGTGTATTCATACGAGTACGATAGAAAAACGTCGGACTAGATGGGCAACGTTACGATTCTACGACCGCAAGTTTTTTTCGTGAATTATCTAAATGGATTTTACAGCGATAACGTAAATTTAAAAATACAGGTTTAATGTTGATCAAACTGTTTTGATTACGTACCTGTTTTAATATACTTTTTCCTGTATGCTTCAATCATCTTGCAACACATTTGAAAACGATCTCTACACATTATAAATTAACGTTTTTAATTATGTAATTAATTTGAAATGTATTGTTAAAAAAATGTGACCATCCGTAATGTAATAAGTAATAACTGTCAAAGATTTACAAATTTCAGCCGGGATCATAAATACATAATTCAAATTTAAAAAAAAAACTAGTTCAAAACAGTCTCTTCATCAACGTTTACGAAGTTCGATAAAAGCCCAAGTCCATGGAATTGGTATAATGTCGTTGTCGGGACCAACGTTTTAAGGGCCGATTGTGCAAAGGTAGGAAAATATATGAGCCGGTGCGAGAGATTGAATTGTATAATTTTTGTAATTTGTTGATCATGGACAAAAATAATGTAACAAAAAACAACCGACTTCTTAAAAAAAACTAACAGGTGAAAAATAACTTCAGTTTCGGAAGTCGGTGGCCAATAATGATCAAAACAAAACCACCAAAGCCAAAGACTTCCGAAACTGGAGTTATTTTTCACCTGTTAGTTTTTTTTTAAGAAGTCGGTTGTTTTTTTGTAATTTTTAGTTTCTTTGTATGTAAAGAAAGTCTTTCAAAACTTGAATGAATCATTGAAGTTGGATCACACTTGCTAAAGAAGTTCTATCTCTAAACATTAATCTGTACATCTCTGCCAGCCCCTTTTAAAATAGAATGGCGTAATGTTATGTCGTGGAAATACAAAAGCTCAGCATAGACAACTGACTATAGCAATCGCGAATAATTTGCTGTTATGCGTTGAAGAGTTCCGTTGCCTGTCTTCTTCATCAGTTTTTCTTCACCAAATGATACTTTCTAAATGAAAATGCTTGATTTGTTACTAAAAATGTTGAAATCGGTGCATGTAAGCCTATATTTTTTGAGGAGTTCCCTCAATTCCTCGAAGATCCCTCATCAGATATGAGTTTTGATACAAATGGGACCAATCTGTTAGTATACCCTATCAAACAAAAAAAGACTTTTGAAAATCGGTCCATAAATGACGGAGTACTGAGGTAACATACCCTAAAAAAAAAAAAAAATATACAACCGAATTGAGAACCTCCTCCTTTTTTTGAAGTCGGTTAAAAATTACAAAATAGCATTTTACATTTTTTAATGTTGGCATCTCTGATGAACAAGTAGATATACCTAACTGTTAAACACGTTTTGAATAGTTTTAGATTTAGTGTCATGTCAACTTTATGATTTTTTTGCTCTAGAATCTAATTTCATTAATCATGTTTCGAAATTCACAAAATATTTTTGTAACGCATTATTTGTATTTCACCAAAAACAAACTGCCAAGAGAGTAATATTATAAGTAAGAGGCCATTTAGGGCGCCAAGTCTTCCAGGGTCTTCAAGGGTCCTTCTCGAAACCCATATGAGGTTGACTGCATGTGCTCAGATTCTTTTCACATGTCGTTAATGTTGTAAACTTTATAATAATAACGATAAATTTGGAGACAGTTTTTTTTGGGCCCACTATTAAACGGTAACGTTTATTAATCAAATTACACATGAAGATAGTGATCATCTTATTACTATTAACAGACCAAAAATTATAGATAAATGTAACCGGAATACTGAAATAATAGTAAAAAAGTGTTACGGCAAAAAATGCTTGTTTAGGAGCGTTAACATATTTGTTTTCATATTAAAATAAACCTATTATTTTAATGTGAAAACAAATATGTTACCCCGGTGCGCAGCGGTAATGACATCGGCGTTATATGCGATTAAAGAGATAATTATTAATTGGTACAGTGAACTTGTTTTTAATTCTTTTACTAATGGAATATCAAGTAACGTACTTTAAAAACACAGTGGAACGAAACGTAATTAATAGCCCGTTGCAGATGCTCTGTGGTCCAATTTCAATCAGTTTGACACTGACAAACAACATTATTATTTCCGTTATTATTGTTTCCGATTACTAGATAATTGCATGTTTCTTCTGTTCTTTTCGTATTTTTATTCTAAAGATTTTATGAAAATGGCATCTGTAGATACAGTGCATAATCTACAAAGCCATTGCAAGCAATTGTGCAGCACAATTTCAACGGAATTGGGGCTGCTCATGCTTGATACTGTTGTAATTGTTTAGTGGGCAGAGGCACTGTTGGCTGCTGTGCACATGTGATGTGTATAGTGTGGTTTTTATCTTGGGCGCGGCATCAAATAAAGTTGAGCCACCTGCATATTTTTTAGATGAAATACTGCTTCTAAGAGAAGATTTTGAAAATTATGACGAACAGTAAAAAAATACTTCTTGTGACAAGTCTGTCACAAAAAGTATAATGTTTTTTTTATCTCCTGACACAACCAGCTTTTAACACAATATCACCTTATTATTTTAGATCTCCAGTACAAGAGATTTAAAATACTAAAGGTACTACTAAGGTATACTACTTTAGGTATTGAATATCTTTATCTACAGTCTATGGCCGGAAAAAGTGTGTTTCGAAATGAATACATCTAATCTATTTTCGTGAATATCTCTGTCTATCAAATCGTATAAATCACATCAAAATCAGTACAGACGTGTCTTTGTTTTATATTTTATATTGTTGAACACTGAACAGTGTACTATTTTAACTTAAAATACGAAGGAGACCTATCCACTTATTCAACAATCGCTCTTCTGAGATTTTAGGTTATTATGAGAGTCATGTTTTGACTATCGTATTTCACAGTATTCCGGTTACATACAGTTTTGCTAATATTACCACTGTAATCTACAGATTATAAGGAATAAACTAACGTACATTTCATTGCTAAACGCCACAATTTGTGGTGGGCCTATTCCCCAAACAAAAAAAACTGTCTCCTTTCTTTTTTGCCATACAAAGCAGGTTTCGGAAAAAAGTGAGACCAAAGAGATTTAAGGTACTATAAAAGGGACGTGAGAAGAAATATCATAGAAAAACTCTGATCCCCTGTATCAATAACGTCTTCTAGAATAATCCTACTAATATTTAAACGCGAAAGTTTGTGAGTATGGATAAATGGATGGATGGATGGATGTTTGTTACTCTTTCACGTAAAAACTACTGAAAGGATTTTAATAAAATTTGGTATGGAGTTAGCTGACACCCTGGATTAACACATAGGCTACTTTTTATCCCAGTATTCCCACGTGAATGGGACCTACGCGGGTGTAACCGCGAGATGTTTGCTAGTATAGCAATATTGGACCGGCAGCGGAGCGTGCTAAATTAAATATAAATTAATAATAATAATAATAAATTAAACTGATAGACTGTGTCCACTCGGACTCAAGTAAGTATCGGATGATAATTTTGTTCGTGATGGATGTCACACCTATTGTACCTAAGTATTGAATGTCGTTGTGTGAGACTCTGTCTCCAGAGCTAGGTTAGACATGCAACATTATGGTAAGTTACCAGCTTCGCCTGTGACAAATTTAAGTATGATATAATACTCGTAGAACCTGATATAACGTGTTGATTGCTTTCAGTTAACATTTTTGTGGAATAGTGATAATCCTTGCACTCCAATGTAAAAGCTATGGCTACTTTAGTAAATTTTATACCATAATGTTTTGTATTCGTGTAAACAGCAAACAAAGGCAGCAGTGAGACATGCCATTTTTGTGTCATTTTTTGTGTTATTATATTTTTACTGTGCGGAATTCCAGCTGAATTTAATTTATTTCTTTCTTTCTTTCTTTCAAAGCTATTCTGTTACAATTACCCAATGAAAATGTGGGTAAAGTGAAGGCGAATAGAGCTATAATTCTCCATACTATTACTCGGAATTGGCAGTTCTATTTCTCATGTAAGTGAATTTGTAATTCTTATGGGAAATAAAGATATCTCAAACCTCACTTTACTCAAGTTGTCACTGGTGTTTTTTTATTGAATCGACCGGCTGAACACGCAATAGCTACTTAGCGCTTTATTCTAGTGACCCTTGGTCATGTAGAGCAGCAATCTACTCCAAGTCATCTCACAAACAAATGGAGCTGAAAAATATTTTGCCCAGAGCGCCAACAACTCTAAGTATCGTCCTGGTTGTGCACATTGCAGGAACTACAACACGCCACATTGCCCAACACAGCTGCCAAAGCGACTAAGCTTCTTTAGATGCGGTGCAGTGCTAATTAAATACCCAAGCTATGGTGTAAAGGAAAGGTATTTAACCTCAAGATGAATCTGCAAAATATTTGTTTACTATTAGGGTAAATTAACCTTTACTTAATAAAAAAAGTAATGATACTAAACCGCACACTACTTAAGTGTACTCGCATATTTGTTACGATTTTCCTGGTAAACGATGTAAGTACCTAAGTAAACCTAAGTAATTGTGTAAAACAATTATCATAAATTGCAGTATGAGATGCCCTCATCGACCTCATATGTGTATATAAGTGTGTCCCATCAATTACAACTCAGATAGTTTTGCAAGTACAGCCACAATGAAGACGGTAAGTACGTTTACTTAGCGACGGACCGTGGTTGTATATTGTGTTTACCTCAGTGCCTTAACTAACCCGCAGTCAGACTACTTCTTAACTACTCAATTACTATTCTATCTAATTGCGTAACACCACACATTCCCCTCAGTATCCTCATCTAAAGAAAGAAAGAAGAAAGAAAATATTATATTTGGACGCACAGAACATAAAACAAAAGAACAGCAATACAGATAATAAAAAAAACAAGAAAAGATTTTTTTTATAAATAAAAGACAAAAATAAAAAAATAATAATAAAAATACCCGTGCGAGACCAAAAAGGCGCCTATCTTAGCATTAGCTGCGACATTTAAAAATATAAATATCGCAGCGCTGTTATTCTGATAGGGCCCGTTGTGATGCCACGGACACACCAAGAAGACAAAGTATTAAAAAAAAACTGCATCTCAGCTGCATGCAACTGCCTTTCATTATTCCCTATTGTAGTTCAACATTCTGATACATACAGGAAAGCAGGTCTTACCATTGTTATGTAAATCTTCCTCTTAAGTTTACGGGGTAAAAACTGTGTGAAAGATGGTTGAGACGAAAGATAACTCGGAACAAAGACATTAAATTAAATCTCTTTGATTCGTAATACGAAGGTATTGAAAGCGTTTTATTATAAATCGAAAATGTATCAAAATCACTGGTTACTTTATGATAATTTTCTTCCATGGGATAAAGGTTTATTATTTACACTTTTAAGTTTTCGTGATACGCCTTCTGATTAGCATTGTTAAGGGTTTTACCCACATGTTTGTTTTGAATGTGTGTGGTTAGAACTACCCAAGTCACCCGTTTAGAGAACACAAAAAAGGTTGTTTTTTTGAGTCAGAAATTCAACGTTCGGATCAAAGCATGACAAATATTAAAAGATAAAATAACATGCTATAACATCAGGTTAACATTATGTAGGACTAAAACTCAGCTAATATTTTATTTCTGATTCCAGTTCACTTTCTTCGCCCTGATGATGTGCGCCATCTTCGCTTTTGTGGGCGCTGCACCTAACCCGATGGCACCTGCTGAGATAGCAGTGGACGGACTAGAGGCCATCCCTGCAGATGATATGCTGGAGGGGGCAGAGTCCCGGGGCTATGGATACCCCGGGCGCGGAGGCGGTGGAGGCTACGGCCACGGTCACCACCACCATCATGGACACCATTATGGATACGGTCGTTAGAACTAACAGAAACTACCAACATAGATTGTCCGATAAATACTACTGGTACTGGTACTTATTTTCAATTTGTAATCAATGAAATTAATATTGGATTTTAATGGAAATGTTTTATTTTCTTATAATTATAGTTAAAAGTGAGGCTGTCATAAGCCCTTGGGCCAATTATACCTAACGGATTATTTTCGCTGTAGGTCCAATCAATACAAAAATGTATCCCACCAAAACGTTTCATGTAAAATGTTGCCAAGACGATCACATAAGGTTTACCCTGTGAAAAAGATATCAGATCTCATGTAGAGCCAAGCTTCTGAATCTACACGGCCTATAATAACCTACCGACCATAACTTCACAAATTCTACATATTAGTATAAATGTATTTATAAATAAATAATTCTATATATCTTCGCCGTTTCGCTACCGTCGTGGAGGTGATGCGAATATTTAGTTTCTGAAGTAAGTAGATTCTGGATGTTGTTCAGCTTATATTATACACATAAGTTGTGGAATATATTATTATATATTCCACAACTTATGTGTATAAGATATGATGGATATATAAAAGTAAATAATAAATAACAAAATGCCATGTAATAAAACACTTGGGTGTATATTATATACAACAGTCCCCATTGTCGCACATACTGGTACCATTTAAGTTCTGTACATGATTCTTGAATCCTTAGCATTGAAATGTAAACATACATAACGTCACGCCTGTAATCCCCGAAGGGCTAGGCAGAGGTTTACCTGGTACACCCACATTTCGTCGGTTATGTTTAAGTCCCAAGTAACAGGGGGCGAGCCTATTGCCATCAAACGGCAATCCGGACTCCAGGCTGCTACTTTTACCAGAAATTCTAGATGGAAATGAAATGATGATGTCATTGAAAAGTTTCGTCAGTTTTTTCCATTTCATATTATACCTATAAGATTTTTCTTAAAAAGTAAATACTTAGTCACTGTTTTCATTAAAAATATAAATAGTTTGGAGAGAAACCAAGATTTTATGCAGATTAAAGCAAAACACAAACACAAAGAAAAACTTGGAAATTAGGGAAAGTCAATAATTAATTCAACACTGGGGGTTGAGGATATTGCCCCGAACTTATTGTGTCTGGAACTCTGGATGTGCGAAGATATCCCATCCACCTTTTGTTTTATACTCAAGGCATTTTCCTATGGGGATAGGCAGATACTACAAAAACCCAATTGATCATTTCTTTGATACGGGAGGTATTGAAAAATAAGCAAGCAAGAAATTCACCAGTGTGTTAAATAGCATCTGCAATAATTTTAGCAAGAAATGGCCGGACTGACTTTGGTTTAGCAGTATTTAGAGAGCGCTCTTACCTTCGGCTTTAGATAGACATTATAATTAGAGCTTATTCGATCCAACTTAGTATTCATTCATACATCGTGGTTAGGTTCGCAATTATGATTTATGCGGCGACTATTTATTTAAAATATTTTCCAGACAAATAACTTCCAGTCTTATAATTTACTATATCCTGAGGTAGTAATGATGGACAAGTAAATAATGAGAATGTTAAATTAATCACACTTAACGTAACAGATCCATGACTTACAAATAATGTTACAAAAAAAACCACTTTCTATCATCGCACCGCTCGCCGTCGACAGGGAGTTCATGCTCACACACTGGAGCCGAAATGGTCCCGTACAGTGCGGTTTCAGAGGAATTTCTCCCGCGTACACTTGGGTTGTGGAATGAGCTCCCTGCGGAGGTTTTCTCAGAGGGCTACAGTAAGGAGTTCTTCAAAAGGGGAGTAGGTAACTAGGTTTTTAAAGGGTCGGCAACGCGCGTGTGGCGTTGCAAGTGGCCCTAGTGTTGCAAGTGTCCTTAGGCTACGGTAACCGCTTACCATCAGGTGGGCCGTAAGCTTATTTGTCACCGTCGTGGTATAAAAAAAAATGTTCCTAGAGAATTATTTTTTAGAAAAATGTGAAATAAAAAAATCTGTGATACAGGTAAACTGTGTGGTTTATTGTAAAGAGTAGGTACTAATTAGTCGTGGTATAAAAGAAATATAAACATTCCAATTATCTTGCGCATTTGACGCATCTAACATAATATATCGGTAGTACAACATAACATTAACTCACGCTATATCCCCTAAAGGGTATGGCTGAGGTATACCTTTAGTACCCACACTCGCATTTCGCCAGTTACATTTAAGTCTCAAGTCAGTAATACAGGCTGAGTAAAGTGCCATCAGTAAGTACTGACTTCGAACAGCTACTGAGAAATTCCTGACGGAAGAACTCACTTTAATTTTAACCGACCCCGGAATCGAATAGGACCTTACGCTGATGAGGCAGTAATAAATATACATTATTTCAGTTCTTTTTATTTCATAAATCAAGATTCATGAAAAATCTCTCTTTTTCTCTAAAAGAGAGATTTTTTGTATTGCTACATGTGCTGACCCATAATTGTCCCGTATTTCAATAATTTCGACCGAACTGGTAGCTCTAGCGCGTATTCTTGATATAGGTGTCCGTAACACCAATTTAAACGATTTCGATTTTAAAATTTAAAATAAGCCTTACCGAAAGGTATGGCAAAAGAGACATGAAAGTAGAATAAATACTGTAGAAATGCGTTCCTTGCGAAGTATGTGTGGTGTAACAATGAATGATAGATTGAGGAATGATGTGATAAAGCAACGTTGTGGTTTAAAAGAAGATGTAGTAACAAAAATTGAAAAGAGTATGCTTAGATGGATGAAAGGCGACTAACGAAAGGTATTTACAAAGCAGATGTAAGTGGGAACGCCGGGAGGGGATGCCATAGAAGGACATACATAGACCTTATTGGTGAGGTTCTTCAGAAAGGTCAGGTGCGTAGTACTCGGAACCGGGGTATGTGTATGACAACATGTATGAATGTAAACGAAGCAAAAGAAGTATGTAAGAATCGTAGCATATGGCGCTCTGTAGTTTCTGCCTACCCCCATGGGAAAAAGGCGTGAGTTTATGTATGTATGTATGTATGTAAGCCTTACCTGTCAATTCGTTCAATACAATAGATACATACAACAATTATTAAGTTAAATTTTATTACATAACATTATTTTTTTGGCATCGTGTACTGCCCTGTACCGCTAGCACGAATGCTTGACGCAAACGTAGCCTCGAAACGTACGATTTTAAAATTGAAAATACTTGTTTCGAATATTAAAAAAAATAGTTGTTATTGTTTATAATAAAATCCATCGTCTTCTCCATATATATCCTCTCACCAGAAGTACATTGACGACCAAACTTACCAATTGGCTCCAGGACTTATCTTACGATAGTACTGAACGGGTCCTTATAATCAACTGATAGTCCTGAAAGTTATAATATACCTTCTACAACTATTCTCTATAATACCAACATCTACGCGTACAGCAATCAAACACCACACAAACGCACACACACATATACACACACATACTTCACTTACATCTAATACACACCCTTATACTACTTACCTCCCACAACACTGAACTTGTCGCAACTAAAGGTGTATTGCTCTAGTACGACCTGACATTGTTTTTCCGGGTGGGGACCTGGTGTCCTATATTACAGGCTACTAGCCTAGCTTAGGCACCAGTCTCCCACAATATTGGAGTTTAATAATTATAATTGCTAACAATATTACCATGTAATCCCTTTAAATATTGTGGTGAGAAATAAATGAAAATGAAAATGAAATTTATACAATAATAAAATTGTTCTTCAGCACAAAATTGAGGCAGCCTCAGTAAGGAACCCCATTGTTGGCGACAGATCTGGCAAACCCGTTGCTAGGGGCACGTTGTTGTTTGGCTAGCGTGTTTCTTTTCTTATTTTCTTAATATTGTTTCCTACTTATTTAAAAGACTTTTGTGATCTAATTGTTATACCCAATTGCACCTTTAACTGTATTTGATTTGGTGTCTAACACCCATTACACCTCACAATTTCCCAAGGGTTTTCTATAATGTAGGCACATAATTAAACAGTAAAAGACGTTTAGAAGTGAAGTGTTTGTGTGTAGGGTGGATGTGGATGTTTAGGGTGTGTGGGTGATTATTAGAGTACAGATATCAACACATCAAGCTACCCCAAACTATCAAATTTTCGTAATGGAACATGAACTTTATAGTCTTTGTAATAAAGTTGAAAAACTATCAAAGAAATTTGACACATTGGGATAGCTTGATGAGCTGGCCCGTTTTTAGAGGTCTTTGTCATACACTGGTAGATATACACTGGTATAGTTAATTATCAATTAAACCTAATTAAACCACACAATATTACGCCTCTAAGGAAGCGACAGTTTAGGCAGAAATGCAGATCCACTTTCCACCTATGAAATAAATCCATTGCTGTAAAACCAAATGATTATTTTCGAAGTGATCGATGATTTACAATAAATTATATTTTTTTGAATAAGGGTTAATAAACTAAGGTCTACCATATTTTATGTAAATAAAACAGAGCCGTCAAAATAATAAATAACATCAGTGAAACCTGTTTGGAAAGCGGTAAAATATTTCTAAATAATAATTATTTATTGAATGAACCAAAAGGAGAATGACCTTAAAACCGCATACAGTGTTTGGTTTTAGTTTTCCCGTTGTGCGTCACCAAACGGTATAAAAGTTCCTGCCGGGTCTAACGCAACATTGTTTGAGATAAGCTGTTGCAATGAATACCGTGAGTTGTTTCTTCATTTTAATAATATATAATAAATATTTTTAAATTCACGCCGATTTTTATATCATCAGATTATTTAAATACAAGTATTAAAAATGGTAGATTGACAGCCTTTTTATAGACAATTTATCAAACCGCCATTTTTATACTTCAGATAAAAGTTATCTGACTATTGAAAAATTTGTCCTTAATCAAATGTTTGCCTTAAAAAAATAAATTTTGATTTTTGATTTTATCAAAGCTTCGTTATCTATTGTTTATTCGTCGAGTGGTTCTAGGAAATAAATTCAACAACGAGGAATAGACGAACATTTAATATAAACAGATGTGAAATAAAAAACTTGAATAGCGTAAAGACGAAGCGCGGCGCGGTTAATTGAAGACTTTTGGGGTTTTAAGGTAGATGTGCTAAGGTAGCCCGCGATATTCAAAATTCTTGTGTTTTATTTTGCAATTTACCGTCCAGTGTTAGGTTGTATGTTGATTAAAATATGGTTCGCGACCGCAACACGTATCTGTTTACAGAATTATAATCATTCAAATAATTAAGACAACCCTCTAAGTTCGTATGGGATTAAATTAACTCGAAGTATTTAATCGGTGATTTTAATTAATATTACTCAGATAAACTATATGTGTCAATGTGACGTACCTACGTGTGTGTCTATTGTGATGTTTTTTTGAGCAAATTGGTCCCTCTCTCGGACCGCCACTGAATGGTACAAACTTTTAAATATCGAAAGCGCTTTAACCGATTTTGATTATCTACCTATGTAAATCCAAGAATTTAATAGGTATGTTTGTACATTTTCTTTTTCATTAACTATTAGAGAACAAAAGTCTAAATCTTAATTACAGATTTCTTTATATTATTTATTTATTGCTTAGAGAGGTGATGTCTCCTACATCACCTCACTAACTATCTAAGGTCGTCTTTTAGGGACCCGTGTGCAGCCTTACCCCTTTTTTTTGGTGGGGAATGCCTATATAATCCTCATGGTTATCCTCCACCCCGGGGAGGGCCGGTCACAGGAACAGAGGATACTTCCGCAACCAGTGGGGGGTTTACACCGTTTGTTCCCAACGAGTCACACTGTTACTCGTTAGGAAAACTTTTTAAAGTTCGTTCCCAACGAGTCACACTGTAACACGTTACGGTGTGACTTGTTGGGAACAATCTGTTTACACCCATACCCCAGCCTAACCCAATCTCAATAATCAAAACTATTGCACGCTATTCCACGGCCATACAGTAGTTTTAAAAAGATTTAAAAATGATTTAAAAATGCTTCTTAATAAAATTAACAAATAAATTGAAATTTTGTTTCAGTATGCATTCTTCGCCCTGTTTGTGTGCGCCATCCTGGCACTGGTGACGTCAGCGCAGGGTGCGCCCGCGGCTGATCTTGACACTGCTGAGAGCAGCCATCATGGATATGGCCATGGCGGCCACCACGGTGGAGGTGGACACCACGGTGGATACGGACATGGCGGCTATGGCCACGGCTACGGACATGGCTACGGCCATCATGGAGGTGGACACCACGGACATCACCATTAGGTTTAAAGTTTAGCTCGTATTGAAAATAAATTATTTTGGCACTATCTGTTTTTTTATTTTCGTTTATGTACTGACGCCAGCACATCGTTACTCCAATGTGTCAAATTTTCCCAATTGAATATAAACATTATTCTGTTTGATATAAAGTGGAAAAATGATCCAAGAAATTTGACACATTGGGGTAACTTGATGTGCTGGCGTCTGTACGTTTACCTTATACAGGATGTAAAAAGACCCTTAACGTAAACGAAAATTACATACTCTACCCATTACTGGAATAGTTTTTTTCTTCTAGAACATATCTGGGAATTCACTGGTTCTGGAGATATTGAAGGTCTAAGTCAAATATTTTATTTCGTCTTTTTCCAAAATCGTGTTAGTAAACTTTCTTCCGAACAAATATTATCAACATTTGAAGTTACAAAAATGCAATTGAAACACAAGCGGGTCGGTCGGTTCAACGACCAAGCGCGAGCGGCCGGCGGCCGTGGTTGGCCGTACGCTCAGCTGATCGAAAGTTATTATTTTTATTAAAGGAGCTAAGTATTTGACTAAATTTAAGTTTTTTTTCCCGTATCTAGATTACAAGAAAATATTCGACACATATTTTTTCTTTTTTCAAATAGATGGAAATCGGCTTAGATTAAGCGCATTAAAGTTGAGGAGAGGGGACTTGTAACGTCGTTATCTAGTATAAACTGTACTGGCTAGTGATGTCATGCGACATTTTGACTAGATGTATCGCCGTTATTTTTAGAAAAAGTATGAGTCGAATATTTTCTTGCAATCTAGATGGAGGACTAAAAACTAAAATTTTGTTGAATAGCCCATTATGAGTTACATTTAATTTAAAATAGGCAGTTCTATGTAAACTACTGGTATGCAATTGGGAGTATTCCCGTTTGAGCACCTATTTTTTGAGCACCTATGCATTTAGCACCAAAGGTATTCCCATTTCCCATAGGTTAATGCATAGGTGCTCAATAAATAGTTGCTCATACGGGAATACTCCTGCAATTGCATCCGTTAGACGGGAAGCCGACCCGACCAATGGATTAGTGTACCGCAGAAACTCTATGGAAGTTGTCTTTGTGCATCGGTGAACGTGTTTTGGCTGAAGTGAATGAAATAATGTCTAACCTGTTCAGTCAGCCAGTTAAATTAAAGATCTCGTTAATTTAAGTTAACGTATGCAAAACTAGATCGATTTGTGATTTGCCAAATACCTACATATGCCAATTAATGAGGAAGCAAAATGTAACCTGTTTGGTAAGAGAATAATATGACTATTTTTTTAGTATAATAAGTTAAGGCCTTATCAGACATGTCAATTTTAGTATCAGCGATTATTAACTGCGTCGCTTTTCTACAGTTCTTCTTCAAAAGTCGACTGCAGTGAGGCATTGGGATTTGAAGGCCAATTTCCGTAATTAAAAACGTTCAAAATGTAATCGCAATTTCATCTCAGGGACAATAATTAATGTCGAAAACTTGTAAAAAATATAGGAAAATTGGACGTATCGTTGACAGATTAACACTGAGATTAGAATGCAAATGTTCTTAACAATACGGGAATTACCCCTTTGCGTTTCATGGTTGATTTAAAAAGACGCAAAAGAAACGATCAATCTAAAAGAAGCATGTCTGGTAAGGCTCTTAATACGAGAACTAGAAATATTAACCAGCATGGTGGCTCCTATAAATGTTCACGATAAACTGAAAATAATGTTATTCGACTTATAACACAGTTACCATAAACACAATGAAAACGGTGAGTTGAGTTTATTCTTTCAATTGAGAATAAAAAAAGTGGGTGTGTCAGCTATGATGCACGATTGTCTATGTTTCATTTTGGCGCCATTGTGACTGGCCATCTACCTAATGTCAACGTTCTGTCATGTTTTCTTAAATAACATGGCACCAAAGTCATTTAAGAGTATTTTAAATCTCTTTGCATGGCCCAGAAACGAGTTAGTTTTACTCCTCATAAAATTTTAAAAATGGAGGCCATAAAGAAATGTAATTTTTTAAGGCAATTCCAAAAATTGATCCACGAAAGAAAAGTTGTCAACTTTTGCGTTGTCAACACAACTTAACAGTGAAAGTTTCTGGGCCGCTTGATTTATTAGAGCCTAAAGTTTTGTTTATTATTGTTTCTAAATATTAAATTGCCAGAATAGTCGACTTTGGCTTTGTTAACCATCTCGTGTTGTCAACAAAATTATAATGAAATTTGATCGTGTTACTGGTTTAGCAAGTAATGAAGCTTTAGTCAGTCAATAAGGCTTTTAAGGGTAGAAGAATTATATATTAAATTATTAATTAATTATTAGAAACTTGTTAGCGTTTAGGGTCAGAAAAATGATAGGCAGGGCAGAAATAAAAATGAAAAATTACCCAGTTTGAATTGAAATTTGATCAGGTCGAACGGGTTAGGCTAGTACACATACATACTTAAACTCCCGCTTATTTCCTACTAGCTGCCCCGGCAAACTTCGTTGTGCCCTAGAGTCAATTTATTGCTCTTATCATTTTTTTTATACATTAGATACACATACGTTTAATAAGTTGACAATTAGTAGATCCAAACCAATAATAACTACTACTACTTTTTATGTAGCGAGTGTCTCTACTGTGATCTTATTTAAACATTTTGTGTTCGATAGAATTAAAATTACAACATGTATATAAGTATAACCTAACCTAACTGACCATACCTATCCTATAGCTAACCTAACTACCTAACCTAACTACCTTAATAAAATGCATTGATTTAAAAAATACTAAATTCATAATTTAAACTGAACTATTGCCTCTATGTTACATACAATTTATACTTATAGTTTTCCCGGTGTACTTTAATTAAAGTCTTAACAGTAGAATAAGTTCTCTTTGCAAAGAATTATTTAAGTTTGTCTCTGTCGTCATTGTTAATTACGTAAATTGATTTCTGAAATATAAGACTTTTATGCTACATAAAACCTCTAAGTTTAGTAACAAAATAAAATTCAGAACGTAGGTACGTATAAATTGACAACCTTACCTTCTTAGCTTAGACAATATACCTTAGTCTAAGCTTCTTAGGTTTAGCTTAAGACTTTTCAATGTTAAATTGTCACCTGATAATGAACTGGGAAGTTTGACTCCTGTCATGTCATCCAAGATGGCGCTGCGTTTGAAAAATGTTTGAGACAACGAATATTCTTTATATTTATTTTTTCGAGGACTTTTCGATGTTTTTTATTATTTATTATGCTATTCCGGACAAAGAGAAATCCAAAAAGACCAAAATCATTCAAATTGATCCAGCCGTTCTTGAGTTATAAGTGGTGTAACTAACACGACTTTCTTTTATATATATAGATGAGGATAGGCAGAAACTACAGAACGTCAGCAGTAGCAGGTATTAAATTTGTCCCATGACTAGAAAGAAAAAAACAAGAAAGAAAAAACATTTATTTGCCCCAAAAGGCACACGTTATTATATTAAAACAATAGCAAAAATGAGAAAAAAATAATTAAAAAGAAATTAAACAACCAAAATAATAACAGAACAAATAAATGTACTAAAAATACCTACACCTTGCATGTTATTATGATGATTGTATTATAGTTTAGATTCACCTACCTTTTATCAATCGCCTTTCATTCTTCCTCTTAATAAAGTAGTATTATTTTCTTATTTCAGTTTGTATTATTTAGTCTGGTGGTTAGCGCTATCCTTGCGCTAGCAAATGCTCAGTATGGAGACGGCGGGCGAGGTGGTCAATTCAGATATGAGCCTGGTTATAGACAAAGCGGAGGCTATGGAAATCACGTGGGCTATGGACATGGCCGCGGCTATGGTGGGCACGGCGGCGGCCATGGCGGGCACGGCGGGCATGGCTGGCACGGTGGCCATGGTGGGCACAGTGGCCTTGGCAAATTCTATGGCGGTCATTACTAAAAGAGTTGCATTAAAAACATTAAGATAGTATACGACATATTTCTAATAATTTTTTTTCTAATAATTCGGTGTCCTCTCGGTAAACAAGAGGTTAATATTCCCTTTAGCGGTTATGTCAGACAGCATCTGTCTGGCCACTGAAATGAGCCTTTTGACGCAGCCGTGAGAGTGCCATTTATGTTTACTGTTTTTGTTTGTTAATTTCTTGTCTTACAGTGGGTGCATGTTTTTACCTGTTCACAATAATAATTTTATTTCTTTCTTTATTAATCTGTGGAGTAATGAGTAATGTTACTACTGAAAGATCTCCGGGTTAACCTTAACCTTAATTTTTTCGAGGATTCAGTTTGATAGAACCAACCAGCCTGGGTTACATGATTAAGTTCTAAATTAGATTGGCAATTTTTTGTTATTTTATAGGTATAATAAACTATTTTAACAAAAACATTTGTTTCTCCTGTTATGCAGCAGTTTCATAAACTACAATTAAGAACTGCTTGCAACAAGAAATAATACCGGCCATCCATTTTCGATACCCTGGGACAACTGGACCGGGCTTGAACCGTTTATTTGTGTTTTTTTTACTATACAGAATAATTAAAATGTGTTTTTACCAGATCCTAATTCAATGATAATTGTTAAAGTGTTATCTATATCTATACTGTATACTAATATATAAAGAGGAAATGTTTGATTGTTTGTTTGCATTGAATAGGCTCCAAAACTACTGGACCGGTTTGAAAAATTCTTTCACCGTTGTGAAGCTACTATCCCCGGGTGACATAGGCTACTTTTTTTTTTCCTGTTTTCTCACGAAACCGGGAACTACGCGGGTGAAACCGCGGGACGTTTGCATTTTTTTTTTATACAACCTTAACATAGTTCTCCTAACTTATCAGACAGACGTGTTGCTAGGGAGTTTTTATCTCCACTTCTTCTGATGCCAATTTTTGGGGGACTGTACCTTAGCCTAGTAAGAATAAAATGACTTTTGATTGTCATTACCATGGTTTTTAATGACATCTCTCTGATAACTTTGAACTCGTTTGAAGTAGCGATTAAGTGTTAACTTTATGTTTTTTTTTAATCGAAGGGTTAGGCAGAATAAAGCTGTCCACACATTGTCAGTTATTTTTGAGTCACCTGTAATCCAAACCCTGTCTCCAGGCTGATACCTACTGAGAAATTCTTATTAGATGTATGGGTTGAAGAATCTTATGTATCGAGCCTTTTTTTTTTGTGAGGGGTGGAAAATCCTCATGGATGTCCCCCGCCCGGGGAGGCGGAGGGGTCTGTCAGACTCTTACTGACTAAAAACCACCCCGTGTTCCTTCTCACAACTGCGCCGGGAGTCACGGGAACGGAAGATACTTCCGCGACAAGATACTTCCGCGACTATGTATCGAGCCTAAGCTAAGTTTATAACTTTACAAATCCCTTGGCCACATGTACAATTTTGTACTTTTTTTTGGGTGCATAATTATCCTAATATCCGTATATATTATAATACGTCGTACATTGTACCAAAAAATGTTAAAAATGACTGCAACCTCGCTTTAACGAGATAGGAAATTACGCGAGAGAATTTGACTAATATAATCAGCTCAGACAACAATGATTCCGGATGTGAATGACATTATTGTTATAAACCGCGTTTAATAAAACATTTGTAGTCACGGATTAAAGTTACAAACCAGTATTAAAATCTTTCAGATAATTATCATATTTTTTTCTAGAATTTAGTTTGGCATAACATAAATACGCGTTAGTCAAAGCGTAAAAAAAAACTATTCTATCAAAAATTGATGCATCCAAGGAATTCCTTAAGAGACACGTGAGTAATGAAATCTGGATTAAGTCATAAGTAAGTAATTTATTAATAGGTGCATTGTATTGAAAAAAAGTAGGTAACATCAACATTATACAGTTAAATTATAATAAATTAAATTTACGTTTAGAAAAGTCAATAAAAACAATAACAGTCAATTAAGAATTCAAGTATATGCAATAGATTATAAATAAAAAATACAGGGTGTACTTTTAATTAGGGGCCGGTAAAAACATGTAGGTAAGTATTGAAATCGCCTTCTTATATTCCTTTTATGATAAAAAAATAACCAGGCCCACCGCCATTATTTCGCGCGCGTTCGAAACACAAATTAATTGTCGCAACACAAAGCTAGGACGTTGTTTACCGTTATGACGAATGACCACACCCACCCAATAGATATTTTATTGGCGATAAAAAATGATATTGAATTATTTAGCTTAAACCAGAGCTAAGTTACAATTAAGTAGCTGTACCTTGTAATATTACTATTTAACCATTCAACCCAGTACCTACCTCGTTTTGATCCAGCCAATCCCTATGCTGTCCTTGCCCAGAGACACCCTAAGCTGAGGTCCGTAGCCCTAGCGTGTAGTCACTTAGTTTTAAATATTGTTTCATCGCATACCTACTTTTTTATTATTTCTTAAATAATTCACAGGAAGCCCAATTAAGCTGTAGATATACTACAAGGATAAACAGCGACACACTTTGTATTGGCCATCATACAAAATAATTAAGACATTTCGCTTAGCCGAGATCTGTTTCTGTTATTTCATTTTAAACTCGCAAACAGCTGTTTGTGATGATAAATTGAAGCAGCTAGAGCTTAATTACTCATTATATTTTTCTAGCAAGTTTACTTAACTGACACAAAAATACACTAATGGTGTTATTGCTAGGTATGGGCCAAATGTAGTTTGAACCGAATACGAAATTTTGCCGAACTTTCGGTTAAATAAAAAGTTCAGTCGCAATTAAAAAATGTGGGTCCTCGGGTCTCTTATTGCCAGTCATTAGCTTAGCACATACACACGTCATCTTTGCGACACGTGCGTTACCGTTTACATTCTGTATGGTTTTACTAAGTCGCCTCATGAGGCAAATCCAGTTTTGATTAAAAAAAGCAGTAAGTTTTATTATTGGCGATAATGATTAAAATGTTTAGATGTCCAAATTCTGATAATTTTGAGAATACATTTAATTGGATAGTAAATAACAAATTATAAATGAATGCGTAAGTATGATTTTATTTTGATGGTTTAGTTTAATTATTTTAGACTTAACAATTGGGTGATGTTGTGTTTGTTATCTGTATCGAATATCCGGTATTGGAACTGAATTTCGGTCAAATGTCGAGCTTTGGTATAAACCGTCGAAGTTTGATCTGAATGTAAAACGAAGTTCGCCACATCCCTAGTTATTATTACAAGCGATTCAGAAGTCGTTGGTTTAGCTGTTTTGTGACTACTAAATTATTTTACACCTTTCAGTGTTTTTTTTTATTTATTTATTTAATACTTCAGGCACACTAATGAACAGAGGCAGACTTAATGCCATAGGCATTTTCTACCAGTCATCCTTCAGGTGATGAGAGAAAAGCAGTGGTAGGTGCAATTAACAATGATAATAAAAGGAATCAAAATAATACTAATACATATGTTGAGGATAAAGACATAAACTTGTAAACTCTAAATATAATATAGGTATATAATAAATTAAATTACAAAAAGATAGAAAGAAGAGAACACATTAGCGCTGTGAAGATACTACTGCCGACTTCTTACGAAAATGGTTGCCATCCTGATTTCCTGGGGGAGAGCGTTCTACAGAGAAATAGACTGCACAAAATAAGAACTATGAACAAAGTCATGCAGAACGGTTAGTGGGACATAGGAGAAAACGGTTATGCGATGAGCGAAGGTTTTTATTATGGTTGGCACAGATGTATTGAAAGTGAGGAGATAGATTACTCAGTAAAGAAATGAAAACAGAGTGGTTAGTGCTCTTGGCTCTCTATGAAGGCGAATGGGTAACCACTTTGGCAGCGACCGCTGTTCGGAGATATGATCATATTTGCGCAGGTTGAAAATAAATCGAATGCAGTTATTAAGAAGACGGTCCAGTTTATTGAGGAGATCTGCATTCAGGTCATAGTAGCACACATCACTATAATCGATGATAGGGAAAATTAAGATCTAAAGCATTGCTTTCGTCTTCGATGGTAAAATGTTTTTCAGCCGATACAGAGCCCACAGCGTTCCAGTAACCTTCCGGCTGACATTAATAACTTGCGTACGCCAGTTTAGGGTCGTATAAATTGATGTGCAGTTCCAGATCAGTGCTGAAGGGAACAGTCGCATCGTGAAAAAGAAGCAGAATAAGAAGAAGTTTTTAAGGGTTCTGTCCCGCAAAAGGGAAAAAAAAACAGAAACCATTTAGCGTCACTTCATTTTAGAGCCGTCTGTCTGTCAACTCAAGACCCTTTTCCGCAGGAACACAAGAGCTGTCAAATGGAAATCAATTTTAAATACGTATACTTGGAGCTATATAACAGTCATGTAGCTTCTAAGTCAACACAATACAAACATTCAGCCATTGCGATATATTCTAATACATGTAAATAAATAAAAACCTATATGGTACTTCCCGCTGACCTAGAATCATGAAATTTGGCACGAAGCAAGGTCTTCTGTTTAAAGCACAATTATAGGAAAATCCAAATTTGTAGTTAACTCACAAAATATTTTTTTGGTAGATAATACGAATCATTAAAATTTGCATTAACCTTGAAGAATTGATTGATTGAATTATTTTGACATGTAGAAAATACTCGTAACAATAGGTAAATGTATGGCCATTTACAATGTATTGTATGTTGCATTAAGCAAACATACATACATTGTAAATGGAGTTTTGTAGAATATAAAAAAGAAATAGATACTTAAGTGCATTCAAACATAGAAACTTCTCTATTTTGTGTGGCTGATTCGTTTTAATTAACATGTTAATGATAACGAACGGTCATTCCAATGTTATTTTAAAAGTCTGTACTTAGGTACCTCTACTTAGTTTTAGTTGTTTTATAAAGGTTGTGTCGTGTTTTCTTTTTTGCATATTTTATGATTCAGGTATCATGATGATAAGGCGACCTATACAAATATGGTGATCCCTGTGCCGATCTAAATTAAACATTAACTAATTAAATAAATAAATATTCCACAACTTTCAAACAACGCCATCTAGGCCCGAACTAAGCAGAGCTTGTGCTATGTTTACTAGACAGATGATAAACATACGTATACCACAGTCTTAAAACATACAGTCGTCCGGCGAAGCTGTCTAGACAGAGCAATCGTGCGGGGTGTGAGGGGCGAGACGCGGGAATGCCGCTGCCGCACTGCGAACAAACGGATGTTCGTAGTGCGGGAGGCATTATTCAAGTCTAACGCGTGTAGAAGTTGTCGGCATTTTTCCAGAGATCTAAGGCGTCGTCCTACTTTATTAATATTTATACTGTGCTTCTACATATAGGGTGACTGGTAATTAGTGACCGATACTTAAACACGTGATTGTACTCATGAATACGAATAACTTTCCCAAAGAAACTTTTTTTTCATGTCATTAACTTTCAATTAATTCAATTACGTCAGTACTGCACAATGAGAGCGGTGGGAGTGGCAGGGGAGCGTGTGACGCTACTACTAGTAGTAGATTTTGCCCTTCCCGAGGTCAGACTATTAGCTCATAGATCGTACCGATTCGTGCCTGCTGTGATCGATCACAGGCGCGCGCGCGGGAATTTTAAACAGCGTTTTTGTTATGTATAAAAAAAAAGTTTCTTCGGGAAAGTTTATTGAAATCATGAATATAATCACGTGTTTAAGTATCGGTCACTAATTACCAGTCACCCTATATATTTCTAAATACATTCATATCATAGATAAATAACACCCGGACACAAAGCAAATGATCGTGCTCATCACACAAACATTTGTCTTGGGTGGGAATCGACCTCCAGCATAGCAGACAGGTCTACTAACCACTTGACACACGGGCCAATCAATTATCCTATAGATCTGAATTAAGGTTATAGGTATTCCCAACGTGCCCACAACGGTGGATTTCACTCACTAAATTATCTTCTAATTTCTCTTTTTAACGAACCGAGGCCCAATCATAAACGCTTGACGTAGAGTCGTTCGTGGCAAGAGGACGCACTTTCGCAAATTCATCTCTACTGATGCGGAACTATTTCTAAACATAACGTAGGTATCTAATTTGGAACTGCGTCGTGGGTGTAGTGGTCGCAAGCGCTGCTACTGAGAGTGTTGTTGAGTTTTCCCGTCTGGAATTTCTCAGTAGCAGTCTGGAGTCTGGATTTGTGCCCGATTAATGGCAATAGGCTCGCCCGCTATTACATGGGACTTAAACATAACTGGCGAAACGTGGGTGTACTACCAGGTAGGTACACCTCTGCCTAATCCTTCGGGGATTAAAGCATGATGTTGTGTTATGTAATGCTAATTTGAAAAGATTATAAAATAGAAAATACTTGTTTCTCACTTTGCCAAATGTATTGCTAGTAGTAAAAAAAGCCAACCAAATAAAAATGGTACAGGTCGTGTTTTCGATTACAAATCGGTGGAATTTACGTTATGTTTTGGTTCGCGTGTCCGTGGCCTACTGGGCCCACACTGATTTGTTATTGTATTTAAGCAGAAAGGACACACTTTCAAAGTGTGAGACAGTTTCCCGACCATATAACCTTTCAGACACTTCAAAATGACTTTATAAATGCATCAAATGCTTCATGCTTCAAATACTTACTACGAAGCGATATGATACTATAGCCCCCCAGTCCATAGACGTAGTTACATTTTAAGTAACGTTAGCCAACTTCATAAACATCTGAAATGTACGGCATAATTGGCATAAGCTTTCAAAATACTGGACTCCATACATTTTGGATTTATTGATCTCTATCGTTAATGAAAATGGTAGTTCTGTCTGGCCCACCTATTATGTTAATTAAATTCAAATAACATTTTAACCATAGTAAAATGATTTAGAACCACTTATTTGACTTTTGATAATTCTCTGAAAAAGTGGCCAAGTGCGTGTCGGATTCGAACACTAAGGGTTCAGAAACATATCGAGCTGAAAACGCCCAATAAACCACATTTCTTGTACTTGTATGGGTAGTATACCCTGTAATTTTATTATTTGTTGTTTTAACGGCAATATAACTTTACACTCCTCTGTGAAAATGTCAACTGTCAATCTACCCATAAGATACAACACGCTGAGAGACGTTGAGACGGACGAACAGCAAAAGCTTAGTCAAAGGATTCCGTTAGCACCTTTTGGGTACGTAACCCTAAAGAGATTCTTACATAAAATCGGTCATTACCAATCTTGACCAATTTGTGGTTTTTAAAATACATAAGTTAAAGCCAATGTATAAGGAAGCATATAGGTAACTCGTTTGGTAGGGAAATAATACCTCCACAATTTCGGTTTTTTTAATTTAATCAGATGTTGACCTCCATCTTGCCTCTTATAAATGTTCGCGATGGACCGAAAATAACGTTATTCAACTCGGAACAGACACAATGAAAACCGTGAGTTTTGCTTGTTCTTTCAATCCAATGAAATAGAACCCAAACTTTTTTTTTTATTGTACCTGGTACAATTACTTTTTTATATTTGTTTAAAATACTTCTTGTAAAGTAGGCTTCCCTTAACTCCCGAATAAAAAATGTTCACTTGGATTGAAACTCAAGCTTTCAGTGCCACTTCAGTATATCACCTTATCCATCCATTTTCAAGATGGATAATCTTAGAAAAAAGCAGACCGCGGTTTGGCCAAAAAACTAAGAAACATTTCGTTTTCAGTTCTTACTGTTCACACTGGTGGCGAGCGCCATCCTTGCGCTGGCGTACGGTCAGCATTGGCATGGTGGATATGGTGGACATGATCATGGGCACGGACATGGCGGAGGCTATGGATATGGCGGAGGCTACGGGCATGGTGGTGGCCACGGCCATGGTGACTATTACGGCCATGGTGGTCATGGCCATGGTGGCTACGGACATGGTGGCCATGGACATGACGGATACGGCCATGGTGACTACGGCCATGGTGGTCACGGCCATGGTGGCTACGGACATGGTGGTCACGGACATGACGGCCACGGCCATGGTGGATTTGAATTGTTCTTCGGTAAATAAAAGATCACAGGAATAATAAATAGAATGCATCCCACATAGATTTATTATTAAACTTTTTCAAGTTTGAAATGTGTGTTAGATTAAACTTGGAACCGAAGATTCGTGAGTTAAACTGTGAAAACTCTGATGGCTTTAATCCTTATTTTTATAATGTTAATGTTTAAATTAAATTATTATAAAAACGACTGACTATTTTGTTTCTTCGGCAATTCTTTGTCCAGTCAAACTTAGTTATTATTAAAAAATACAAATTTCATACGAAGCTCTGCCCGCTACTTCGTTCGCATAACAGTCTACATACATACATAAACTGACGCCTTTTTCCTATGGGAGTAGAAACTACAGAGCTATCTCTTACGATTCGTATATACCTTTTTTGCTTCGTTTATGTTCATCCATTTATACGCACGCTCCGGTTGAGAGTACTAAGCAACTGACTTTTCCGAAGAACATCGCCAATAAGATTGGTGTTGTCCTTATAGGGCGTCCCCTCCCGGCGTTGCCACTTAAGAGTGTCTTATAAATACTTACCTTTTGTTAGTCGCCTTTCATTCATCATCACAACGTGAACAAACCACCCTTAGCAAGTAAACACACTCTCAATCTTAAGTCTTATCATAAAAAATTATTCTATTACAGTTTTTTAATCAGTTTATTAGTTTCGAAGATTTACCCTACATACATACTTAAATTTTTAAATTGAATAATTTTTGAAATTCTACCTTTAAAAAGTTGCAGAGTTGCTTTCAACTTGATGAATGGCATTAAGATAAAGATAAAGATAAAGATAAAGATATATTTATTTGCTTAAACATGTGTAACACAATACATACGCATATTAGGTTTATTATAACAATAACTTACAAACAACGCCATCTAGTCCAAAGCTAAGCAGAGCTTGCGTTACGGGTACTAAACAACTGAGAAACATAATTCTTTATTTCTAAATACTTACATAGGTATTATAGATAAATTACACCCAGACACAGAACAAATGATCGTGACACGACACATAAACATTTGTTCTGGGTGGGAATCGAACCCACGACTTCCGGCATAGCAGTCAGGGTCACTAATTACTAGACCACCAGGCCAGTCAATATCTATTTAAGTATAGGATGGGGTTTTAATGAAAATTCTAGGACTTATTAAAAAGGACTGTTTCAAGAATGCTGTCCCACATTTAAAATCAGTTTCTCTTTTTGTTTTGTTTTTTTTTTTTTGTTTATTGTTGATAGCTTAGGAAATATAGATGCAAGTTTGATCTTGCAAACAGCGCAGTATTCAATAGTGTACACTTTACAGAATACAAAGACGGTAGTGTCAAAATCTTTGTGCATAAAGTTATAATCTATACTTCTATACTCTCATATAATAATAGAAAGAAGAAGAAAAAAGGTTTTAATTTTTGGTCTGTTTGTTCGTAGGGAGTTAACTCAAAGACTGCTCAATAGTTTTGAAAAATTCTTTCACTTCTAGGAAGCTATGTTATCCCCGAGTAACAGGATACATTTTATTTATAAAATTACAAAGGGGTGAAGAGGAGGTTAAGTTTAAAGGTAAGTAGAAGTGTAAAGTGTCATTGAGTTTTGCCATCTGGAATTTTCAGTTGCAGCCCGGAGTCTGGAATTGTGCCTGATTTATGGCAATAGGCTCGCCCCCTATTATAAGACATATTTATTGTATACACCTATGACATAAGTGGCAAAATGTGGGTGTACTACCAGGTACCTACATCTCTGCCTAGCCCAGCGGGGATTACAAGCGTGATGTTAACTTCTTGTTATTAAAAACTTTTTTGCAAAAAATAAAACCGACTTCAAAAAAAACACTAAACGGTGTAAAATAACTCTAAATTCGGAAGTCTGTGGCTTTGGTGGGTTTGTCTTACTCATGACGGGCCACCGACTATTTTACACCGTTTAGTGTTTTTTTTTTGAAGACGGTTTTGTTTTTTGCAAAAAAGTTTTTTATTTTTCCTTTTTTAGTTGTTGCCATAAAAATATTTGCCATGAATTTATTTTATATTCTTAATTGTTAACAATACATGTCATGATAATAGGGTTTTCCACTAATCCCTGATAAATTAAAATTAACATACCTAACTGGCGAAATCTAGGTATATTGTACCCACCTGCGTACCCCTCAGAGCATACAGGCGTGATGATACGTCATGATGTTGTATAAACAATAAACATCCAAGCGATTCCAGCAATCAGGACAGATTTGCCGTCTATTTTTGAAGAGTTCCGTTGTATATCTCCGAAGATCAGCACCAGATCTTCACCAAATTAACATGGGACCACCTCAGGAGTGTACTCTTTCAAACAAAAAAAAAATTGAGAATCGGTCCACAAATGGGGGAGAAATCAGGTAACATACATAAAAAAAAAAAAATACATTACACGAACATAGAACCTCCTCCTTTTTTGAAAGTCGGTTAAAAATATGAAAAAATCAAAAGGAGTATGTTAGGATGGTTTGATCACGTTCAAAGGATGAATGAAAGTCGACTAACGAAAGGTATTTATAAGGCAGATGTAAGTGGAAACGCCGGGAGTGGGCGCCCTAAAAGGACATACATAAGACCTTATTGGTGAGGTTCTTCAGAAAGGTCAGGTGCGTAGTACTCGTAACCGGTGTGTGTAAATGTAAACGAAGCAAAAGAAGTTTGTAAGAATCGTAGCATTTTGCGCTCTATAGTTTCTGCCTACCCCCATGGGAAAAAGGGTTGGGGTAACTTGATGTACTGGCGTCTGTACATATTTCTTCCACAAGCTGTACAAGTTAAAGGTCCCTAAAGAGCACTTTTCTTTCACTGTCAGCAATGCCCTTAAGCTGTCAAGAGGTTTTTTTTTGTGAACGTAAACTGCTTAAATGGGCGATCCTGTCAGTGGAGATGACTAAGTAAAAAAATATTAGGAACTCCAGCCAGGGTAAAAACTTACGAACTTAGCGACTACACTAAGGGGTACGGTTCTCGGCTTAGGGCGTCGCTGGGGGAGGACAGCAAGGGACGGCTGGATCTGAGTGATTATTATTTAGGGGCAGCGCATTTTTATCAACAGGATCAGCGCCGCGGGCAGGCATGAGCAAGTGCCGGGAGCATGTCAAGAGGAATTATTTATTTATTTATTTGAGGGGCGTATCGCATATCGTGTCCTTGAAGAGGACGTGTATAGCTTAACCGGGCGTCTCTGTAGAGATATCTTAAACAAAAAGTTAAGACCTCCAGCCAGAGTATAAAAAAACTTAAAAACTAAGCGACTACGCTAATGGCACCCCCTGCGGGGTACGAGCCTCGGCTTAGGGCGTCGCTGGGAGAGGACAGCAAGGGACGGCTGGATCTGTGTGGTTATTATTTGGGGGCAGCGAGTTTATTATACGGCTTAGCTCGCGGGCTGGCACACAAGCATGGGACGGGAGGACGAGTAATCAACGGGGGCGTCGCGACGGGCCTCGACGGCGAGGCCGATGTCAAGAGGAACACCCTTAAGTATTATTTATATTTGGCAATCCCCACCCCAAAACATCTCACACAAGATCATTACTAGTTTGACAAAATTTTAAACATCCAACTTTAGTCCTTGACATTATTGTTATGGGTCATCGAAATATGATAATTTCTAACAACATCACAACTACAGGTTTTTAATCACCGAAACTTGAAAGAATTCTGGTTTTGGCATGTGCAAAAACATTATAAAGAATAATTTTAAGTATTCGCCTTAAAAAAAAGCGCAAAAGTGCGGTGCCGTACTCGTCCACCGAGGGTTCCATAGGATTTTTCAGGAAAAAATTAAAATTTAAAATTCGGTTTAGGAATCAAGTGTCGCAGTTTTTTTGTATATTAAATAAAGACATTTTTTTTTATATGATGAATTACAAATGTTTAGTTTTCATTTTTTTCCCACACAAGTGTAGTATGAGACAGTATTACATGCCAGATTTCATAGTTCAACGGAAAATACCCCATAATATTTTATTCCTTTGAGATATAGCATATACTCGTAATGACAAGTGCGTGGTACTCGCAACCGACGCGGCGTGTGTGTATGACAACATGTTTGAATGTAAACGAAGCAAAAGAAGTAGATATGTAAGAATCGTAGCATATGGTGCTCTGTAGTTTCTGCCTACCCCAATGGGAAAAAGGCGTGAGTGTATGTATGTATGTTTATTTGATTGTTTTATAATAATAACTGATTGTACCTACTGTATAAATTCAAGGTCTTCTAACTTATCAGACAGACGTGTTGCTGATGGGAAGTTTGTTTTGCCACTTCATCTTCCCAGGAAAAACAATAGAAAGTGGTGAAGGGCTTTTTGAGGTACGTGTAATGTAATTTTGACGTTCAAAAAGTGCTGATCCTCAGAATAATTTGAATAAATTACTTTTGATAATTGCTTTTTTATAATTAATACGTTTTTTGCGGCTGAAATGATTCACGTTAACATAGAAATTTAATAATTACTGTAATAAGAAGTTTATTATTAATAGTTTTCAGTGTCAAGGGACTTTAGACTTAATTATATGGATTTAATTTTTGAACTCGATACCTCCCGTAGGTATCCGAGATAAAAGGTCTTGACAGACGTAAACGTCGACAGCAGAATGATACTATAGGAGTTTCTATTTTTCTTTTGTGGTATGGGACCCTAAAAACAACATTATAGTATTTAATGGACACTGATTTTTCGGCTGGATCTGTGAAATTAATTAGAGTAGGTAATAGAGTGACCAAAATACTATCTTTTTTTGCAGGCTTATTTTTACATCCAATGTTTGTTTTTATTTCTAGAAAACTACTCCCTATTCTTTCTTTCAACCATGGACTGGTGTGTTTGCTTGAGCTTCTTGGCATACATCGGCACCTACTTTTAAGAATAAAGTGACTTATAAAAAATCAATAAATTCCTTAATGACAAATATTTTGTATAAAAATTGTTTGATATTTATTACCTAATGCAACAATAATATCATGCTTATTATGACGAACGACAATTGATATATGTATTAAATTAACTTATTTTCTCTGCTGGTAATTATATTATCATCATCTGCCTACTTTATTGCCGACTGCCTTTTTTTTTTGAGGGGTGTAATAACCTCATGGAAGTCCCCGGAACCGGGGAGGGCGGAGGGGTCTGTCAGACTCTTACTGACTAAAAACCACCCCGTGTTCCTTCTCACAGCTGCTGCGTAGGGCGGGGGGGGGGGGGGGGGGGGGGGGGGGGTTGTTACGGGAACAGAAGATATATCCGCGACCCCCGTGAGGTGTTAGACTCCCTCGCGTCTAAGGGGGGCGCGCGTGAACACGACGAGCCGCCACCTCGGGTCCATGTACGTGGGGGGCGGCGGACAAAGTCACTCTCCCTACGCCTACATTTTCACGCGGTGATTTGACCAGAATCGCACTGCTGGTCGATTATTAAATTTAAATGGACTTAAATTAACTATAATGCAAAACACATTTATCCATTTTGTTAAGTCCGCTGAAAACGTAAGAAGTACGTATTTAGAAAGAAAGCATTGTTTTATATTTTCCTTCGTAGATGTCCTGTCCGTCGTAGATGTTCGATCGAATTAAGATTTGGGCATTTTGCAGGCCAATCTAATACAGTGAAGTCACTAAATTAACTGGTATAAGGTACCTTGTTATTATAAAATATCCAAACTACAGACAACGTCCCCTCAGTATAAGAATACATAGTCTCCTCCAAAATGTAGGGGCGGGGGACAGCCATGAGGATTTTCCACTCCTAAAAAAAAAGGGAGGGTGACTTGAGCTGTCATTCCATACTAATGCTAGGCATTGACAGGTCACTTCACTCAAGTGTTCACGGCATGACTTTTACTGAATCGACCGGCTGAATATTTTGCTTAAAACTGTTTATTAAAAGACGTTTAAGCGACAGAACAGACCGAATGGACATCAGTCCAAAATAATTTGTAAAAAATTAAAAAAATTCGCAATAATTTCATTATCTGGTTTAATCGTAAATCATTTACAAAATAGATTTTCACAGGTTTTATCAAAAATATTTTCCTTAAATTAAACCTGTTTATACTACGCGTAACCGATAATATTATATCATAGATATTAATTTGAAAAAAAAAATACTGGTTCAACTGACCTTGTAATTTGGATATATAAGGCTTACCATGTTTACTAAATCCATACTGTTCTACGGGAACTCACAAAAACAACTCAAAATGAAATATGTAAGTAACTTAATATGATTATGTTATTTAAATTCGTGTCTCTTAACTATCATGAATTTAATCATTAAAAAAAAATGTCAAGTTAATAAATATTACCTACTAGTATTGGTAAAGAAATCACTTTTCTTGGTTAGCAATGAGTACATTTTCGTTTTGATTTCTGTAGTGCTATTTTGTGACAATCTCACTGTAAAGTTGTCGGTGAAGTGATGACATAGTGTGTTTATGCCACACTAAGTAAAGCTAGGGATTGACAGTTATTTATTTATTTATTTGTTTAATACTTCAAGCACACTTATACAAAGGCGGACTTATTGCCATAGGCATTTTCTACCAGTCAACCTTCAGGTGATGCAGAAAAAAGCAGTGGTAGATGCAATTTAAAATGAAAGAAAAAGAAAATAAAGCAAGCAATACTAATATATGTTCAGTGTAAATACATAAATATGTACACTATAGTTTTAATATATATAATTTATAAAACACAGATATGTTCAGTATAAATACATAAATATGTAAACTACTTATAGACATAATACACAGTAAACAGTAGCAGTAGTATACAGTTCATTTTATGCGCACTTCACCTTATCAAATAAAATATTAAAAAGCTCCAAAACCTTAAAAATTAAATGTCACAATTTTAAAGACCATACATCAAATAGACCAGCTGTTTGGGATTATCCTAGTTAATTTACCGTACCTTCTTTAAGACACTGTTAAAAAAAAAACAGTCCTATAAGACATTATAGGACTGTTTTTTTTTTATTGCAACATTAACATTTGTTTCAACACCATTATCTGTCAATTTGTTAATTAAAAAAAATATTTTTTTAACGTTATGTAGCAATATAATATGTTTTCGTACCACTTGCTCAAAAAAGTGACATTCTATGCCACAAAAAGCGAACATAACAATAGTCATTTTTAATCTGTTAAAAACGGGGAAAGAAAGTTGTACTGGAATTCATTTATCCCCTAGGGAGAGAATGTGATTTAAATTTGGAATACCTAACTTACCGAAATTTATACTGAACTACATCTGTGTCACGTACACCATTGAGTTTGTATTTATTGCATTATACATCTTTTTGAAAAATGAATACGCGTTTATTATGCAGTTTATGATTATTAAAAAATTATGATATAAAATTACGAAAACCGACGAGGCCGTATGAGCTTAATGCCTTTGCTTTTCCGACATAAAAATATAAATCTAGGAATTTGCCGCGTTTTTGTTTTCTTCAAATCATGGAGCAAACAACCGGGTTGTTTGCTTTATGCTTCAAATATTTAAACGTTAAGTTTATTTTAATTAATTTTTATAAATAAGTTAATGTTCTAAAAATACGTCTACTTTTAATTGTCATTATTTTTAATAAATGCTTATCTCATATTATTATTGTGTTATTTTTTTCGCAAATGGTACGAAAAGTAGAGTATTTTCCTCGGTGATAAAGCTGTCTTAGTCTTGGGTGAAATTAAATCCCTCGCTACACTCAGGACTCGTCTTAAATCCCTCGCTTCGCTCGTGATTTAAGTTTTTAACACCCTCGCTACGCTCGGGAGTAAACCTCGAGTCCTTCGTTACGCTCGCGATTTAAATCGTCACCCGCGACAGAAGACACTGCTTTATCCCCTTGGTTAATAATCTACTATTTATTACTAGTTACCCAGTTTCTTTAGTACATAACATAATTAAATCAACATTTCTTTGCAGTTTGCATTCTTCGCTCTTTTCATCTGCGCCATCCTTGCTATGGCCAGCGCATCCGTGGACCAGGCCCAGGCCTCGGTGGCTGCTGGAGATTCAGGTAGCTACAGACCCGTCCGCAGCCCTGGCTATTACAAGAAGGAAGAAAAGAAACATTACTACTACGGCGGTCACCACCACTAAATGATACGCGATGCTCGGAATTAAAAAACACGGAATACGTTTTACGTTTACTGATGAGATGCTTTGTACTAGTTATAATAAAATTAATTAAGTAAATTTTTGAAATTATGTTATTCATCCCCCTTGATCTTCTTATAATGGGAAATTATGGTCCATGTCATTGTATCCAAATTAAGTGTACGAATAGGATATTTAGCCTATTAAAGTACCTAATCTAAAAATTAATATCTCAACTGATTTTGACTAATATCTATGTAAGGTAAATAAAAACCCAATAAGCAATGATATTATAAGTAAAAAGGTGTAGATAGGCTATACGCGCTCAGCAAGTGACACGTTAAAATGTGGCTAACTAGCCAGACTTCAACTCAGTGTGGCGTCGCGCCCCAACGGATGCGTGCATTAGTGTATCGTTTTTGAAGATGGAATGTAGTTTAAGTAACCCCTTTACCACCTTTTTAACCGACTTCTGGAGAAGGTTCTCAATTCGATCGGTATATTTTTTTACTTATAATATCATTGCCAATAAGTACTATACAAATTTAGTTTTGAGATTAAAGTTAATGAAGCCAAGACTGTGAATAGTGCCTCAGACAACTTCTGTATCCATACTAATATCACAGTCTAAAACCTACAGTCGTCCGACGAAGCCGTCTAGACAGCGCAATCGTGCGGGTTGTGAGGGGCGAGACGCGGGAAAGTCGCTCCCGAACTGCGAACAAAACGATGTTCGTAGTTCGGGAGGAATTATTTAGGGCTAAAGCGTTTAGACGTTGTAACGTGTAGTTGTTGACGTTGTTGCACGTATGTAATAAATAATTGAATGCGAACAACTAAAACTTTTAAAGGTTTTCTTAACTTAAGACTTGTCAAATGTCAAACTTTGACCTGATAATGAACTGGGAAGATATTTGTCACCGTCTGTCATGTAATTTAAGATACACTGCATTTGAAAAGTGGTTTAGCTTCTCATTATTTTTTTTTGAGACAAAAGTTAGCCGTATACTAGAGTGTAAAAAGACCCTTAACGTAAACGAAAACAACATATTCTACCCATCACTGGGATAGTTTTTTTCTTGAAAAACATACCTGGGAATTCACTGGTTCTGGAGATATTGAAGGTCAAAGTGACATACCTCCTTTTTTTGTCTGTTTTTCAAAATCGTATTCCATGTATTTTATTTTTATTTATTTTATTTTATTCAAGCGCAACAACAAACAGCTACAGCATATAGTATAAAAAAAGATATAGGTACACGTATCATAATTATGAACAATACCGTAGCCAACAACGCTGTTCACAGATAGGCTGTGGAATACAACTTACAAATTTAAAAATTAAACGCTAGGATAGTAACAATAACTTATACTTAACAAAATTTAAAACTAAACTTACTTGGCTATCATGCTTATAATCTATAATTTTACATACTATACCTACATAAAACCAATCAAAAGAGCTCCCTGAGTATGATCTTTGAACTTGCTGGGAGAACATGCGAAGATATCGATATGTTCAAAGGTCTCATTGTAAGTATCTACCATTCTGCGAATAGGTGAGCGCAAACCAGTGTTAGAATGGCAAGTACGCGTAGAAAATAGTCTACCAGCGCGGTTTTTTCGCTTGTACACTGTCCTAGGGACAACATAGCATAACATGTTGGTTAACTCATTACAGTCAAATCTATTACTGACAATATTGTAAAGATTCATGGCTTGCAAGTACTTACGTCTATTTTCAAGTGTTGTGAGTTTGTATTTATTAAGTAAATCCTGATATGGCAAGTAGTATCCGAAACATCTAAAATGCATAGCACGTAGGTTTTTTTTGATATTTCGGTATAATTAGTAAAAGTTTACTAATGATACCGAAAATTCCAAAAGTTCCTTCCTAACAAACATTATCAACATTATCGATTTTTCAAAACAAACTACGCATTTGAAGTTACAAAAATTCAATGGATCGGTAATAAACACAAGCGTGCGTTCGGGTCAACGACCAAGCACGAGCGGCCTCGACCGGCCGTACGTTCAGCTGAACGAAAGTTCCGCGCTTTTCATTGCGCGCAATAAAAACCGACTTTTTTTTAAATGGAATAAATAAGTTTTACCCAGCAATATTTTTTGGTGAAAGTTACTTAATTATACGTGAAGAATGTCTAGTTATCGGTATATCTGGTCATATCTCTAGGATATGATCTATCCCCGTGCAAAATTTCGATAGCAAATTCGGTAAACATTTACGATCCGTTCAGCCGTTTAGTCGTGAAAAGCGGAGTTACTTTCTCATTTTGATTTATGGATTCTTATTTAAAACCTTTCTTTCAACCCTAATAGGGTCGCCAAATTCGTCTGACATAACGGAACTACATACAAAAGTTCCTTGTTGACTACGGAGCCCTAAAAATGAAATAAAATGCGAGATTGAAAACATCGTTTGATGGCTTGTCTATCAATAGATCTATGTTTTTGTACTCATTATTAGGCAATTATAGCGTAGATACCAAATCCGTTGACCTTGACAATGTATCTTATATATGCGTCCATCAGACCGCATCCCGCATCGTTCTTCTGAAACTGCATACTGAACTAGACATGAAATTAGTAAGTGAAAATTTAAATTTAACTTTATCTTGGTAAATGGGAAAAATGTTATTATGTTTTTCAATTTATTATTTCTTAGTAGTCTTTTCAGGAGTTTAGATTTGTGCCAGATTAGTCGAAATAGGTTCACCCACGATTAAGCTGAAAGATAACTGGCGAAATGTGCTGATCTTTCTGATGTATGTGATTTCCGTATACAATGCGAGGTCAGCATAAACTGGAAATGTATTGCTTGATGTGAACCCGTGTGTACCTACTATGGGAACACCTCTGCCTTGTACCACGAAGAAAACAGGCGTCATATTTCGTTATGTTTTTTTATGTTAGCTTTTGTGGTTCTCCCAAAAAAAGGTTTAAATTAGGTTTTTTGTCTTAGCTCATTCTACGAAAGATGGTTCTTTTTGTAGTGCGGAGTTATCTTAGAAGCTGGTGTTCAATATCTTAAAATTCGCGAAGTGATTACAGTTTCTAAAGCGTTAGTAAAACCTATAAGCTATTGAACATAATTCTTTAAGCGTTAACTTTATTGTAACTATGCCCCCCCCCCCCCCTTGTTCTTAAATGCAGAGTTTTATTTCTAACTTAATCCTTGAAATATGTTTGTTAAATCTGAAGGTACCAACTGGTTATAAGTAGCTTAACTCCGCGAGTATGGGTATTGAGATGCTAAAATACAGTGAACGTTAACCTTTCTGACACCCGCACGCAAAATACGCGCTTTGACGTGGAGTTGCGGACACCGGCCCGTTATACTATACTATAACCTTTCTGACAACATTATTATTTAGGTAACGTTTTATTTACTCTGTTTGACATTTATTCAAGTTCTTAATTGATGTCTTCACGTTTAATGACAAATGCGTAATCGGGATCTAAACGCAGAGTTTTGCTGGTGCCTATAGTTAAGTAGATACTCTTCTTTATGTCATTTAGTGGAGCTTTTTAATAAAATCGAGAAAGTTTCTATAATTTTCATATTTACATTTCTCATAGGTATAATAGTTCAACATGAGTATTCTCATAGTTCATACGCTTGAAGGGGTATTGAAATGATCTACGCAAGAACTTTATAAAACAGTATATTAATAAATATTTTGGGAATAGGCACAATACAGAATTGGTCCTCAGATTATAGTCAACGAGTATGTTTGTCCAAACTTGACAGATTTTCTGTTCACTGACCTGCATCGTGCGTATTCTGTGTGAACACTCATGTTTGCACACAAATAAAAATATCATGGAATCTTAACTTTTAGATTTACTTAATTTTATCTTGAATCTATCTTCTTCTTATTATCGTGTGGTTACTGACAAACTTGGTATTAGAGTTTAAATGCCGCCCATGGGCCTCTGACTTGGCATCACATGCCCTCAAAAAATATCTCTCAGGCATGCAGTTTCCTCACGACGTTTTCCTCCACTGGTTTTTGAAGCCAGTGATAATTATTCAATAAGCACAAGAATCCGAAAAGCAAGAGGTGCGTGCCTTGAATTCGAACTCAAGACTTGGCAATCCGCCGGTCACACCAATAGGCTATCACCGCTTCTCTAATCTATCAACGATATATCTAAATTTTATGTTTTCTTCCAGTTCGCAGTGTTTGCTCTTCTGGTATGCGCCGTGCTGGCTCTAGCTGGCGCGAGCCCCGTCGGTACTGAGCTTCGCAGCGCTCTGCCAGCGCTGAGCGAGTCTGACAGCGCACCACCAGCGCCAAGGGAGCCTCGCAGCTCACACAAGAAAAAACAACAAAGAAGGAAAGGCTACTATTAAATTGTCTTGCGTTATTTTTTATACTGTAAAGGCGGTTGGTTGTGGAGGTATAATTATGTCGACGCTGAAGTCCAAAAAGTGTAATTGAATTAATTATTTTTTAAATGAAATTCTGTGATATTGAAAAATTATGTTTTGGAAATAAATTTTAAACCAGCTTGCACCAACAATTACTAAATGCGTTTAGTTTTAAACATACATAAAAAACTTTTTTGCAAAAAATAAAACCGACTTCAAAAAAAACACTAAACGGTGTAAAATAACTCTAAATTAGGAAGTCTGTGGCTTTGGTGATTTTGTCTTATTTATGATGGGCCACCAACTTCTGAATTTAGAGTTATTTTACACCGTTTAGTGTTTTTTTTGAAGTCGGTTTTATTTTTTGCAAAAGTTTTTTATTTTTCATTTTTAGTTGTTCCCATACAAATATTTGCCCTGAATTTATTTTATATTGTTAATTGTTAACAAAACATGTCATGATAATAGGGTTATCCATTTATCCCTAATAAATGAAAATTAACATTCACATTAACAACTGTCGAAATCTAGGTATATTGTACACATCTGCGTACCCCTCAGAGCATACAGGCGTGATGATACGTCATGATGTTGTATAAACAATAAACATCCAAGCGATTCCAGCAATCACGACAGATTTGCGTCTATTTTTGAAGAGTTCCGTTGTATATCTCCGAAGATGAGCACCAGATCTTCACCAAATTAAAATGGGACCACCTCAGGAGTATACTCTTTCAAATAAAAAAAGAATTTTGAGAATCGGTCCAAAAATGGGGGAGAAATCAGGTAACATACATAAAAAAAATACATACACACGAACATAGAACCTCCTCCTTTTTTGAAAGTCGGTTAAAAATCAAACGCATATCTGCTATTGTCAGACGTATTTAGTATATTGCGGGGCAAGCACGCTTTGCACTTATAAACGGAATTTGATTTATTATCCCAATAATAATGCAAAATAAAATTTACTTTATTTAGTTTATTTTACAGTACATATTTCTCAGTCGCTCGCCAGTAAATTCGTCCATTATTGTTTTCCCTGTTTTCTTTGTCTCAATTTTGCTTGCTTCGTGTGGTACTGAATCAGATAGTCTAGATTCTAGAAATTTGAGCTAGACTCAAACTTCTAGAATCTCGCATTCAATTTTGAAGCCTTTTTGGCGTCGTTGACGATGGCTAAACGACATGGACACTGGGACTTAATATAAATGAATTAACATTTTTTAACAGTTTCTGTTTAATAAATTATATACTAACTTATTAAGAATGTTTGGAAGGTATAATATTCAGAACCCGTTTTATCACACCGGAAAGTCATCTCAAATCTCATCAAAAGGAAGTTGTATGGTTCTCCTTTAACTTGGAGCAAAACGACGCCGACGGACTATAAAATTAAATGTTTTTGATGAATACGTTCCGAGTGACGACAGGCATTTTGAAAAAATGACCTCTACGGCACAGGTTCTAATGACCTTCATATTCAAGTATATAAATATCACCGAATTGTTATTACATCTAACAGTTTACAAACAACTATCAAAATGAAATATGTAAGTGATAGTTTTCTATAACAAACTTACGATCAGTTGAGATACGAGATTTTAGTAGTGTTCAGACTAGCACGTTAGTGAAACGTGTCGGTGATCGTTGAAATTATGTAGATGAGGACCAGCAACACTAGTAGAATAGGTACAAAGCAGTTAACGCGAAGCAAAACCGGTAGAACAAGCGTGTGCTCAAACGATTTAAGTTGTTATACGATAGGATCCTGTAAATCCGGATCCTTATTGGAAAAGGTAACAATACTAGTAATTCTACATACAGTTCCTCTCAACTCAAAAGAGAAGTAACACGGTCACAGCCACGGATATCTATGGTCACAGCGATTCTCAAATGTGTATCCCTAACTAGGATCCTCATCATAAAACTACAACAAGGTTTAGATCAATTCGTATTTGTTATTTCAGTTGACCTTCTTCACTTTTTTGATGTGCGCCATTTTGTCAGCGGTGAGCACGGGTTTGCTTGCGAAGGCGTCAGATGCTAAGGTGCGTGAAGGTGGCACCGTGAGGGAGCCTCGCGCTATACCTGGACAACACCATCGACACGGATATGGCTACCGAGGTGGAAACCGAGAGAGAAACGGTACGGCATGGACTCGACACTAGTGGTACAATTCGAAGAACGCATAATAATATTAACAAACACTTAAAATTTAAAAGATGTTTAATTTATTACAAATTAGCCTGTTGCAGGTATTAAATTAAGTCACCCAGTTTTTATTAAAATAAATGCAAGACTAAGAGCAGTTTTTCAATTACAATAATAAAATCTCTACACTCTACCTAAATTTTGAAGTTAATAAACCAACCATACTAACATTCAAAGGTCCAATGCAAACTGAAGGTTTGAAAACCTGCTATGGACTGTATGGACAGTATCGTGGTAAACTAACAGATCATGTTCGGAACACCAGATTCCAAAATTCAAATAGTCGACTGCGCTCAAGTCATGCCAAACAGATTTAAGATAAAAAAGAGTGGTCATGAGAATTACAGAAAAACTGTGCCCATGTCTCAGTAACGCCATCTAGCATAATATAACAATATTAGAGCGGCAATGGAGCGTACTAAACTGATACTAATCGACTTGTGTCCTGGGACAAGTCTATGGTAAGTATTGAAAGTCCTTCTGCTATGCCAAACAAGCTGTGGGCTTGTAAAACACAAAATTGAGCCCCAGAAACAGAAACACAGGGCCGCGGCTGATCGTGAAGGAAATGGTGGGACGACTAAGATGTCTTCAGAGGTAGCACAAAATCGCGACAGATGGAAGGAATCGAGGGAGGCCATTTCCAGCAATTGGACAGTTCGTGCTAGTAACGCTAGCACTTTGAAGGCACTGACAGTGTTTTTTCAGATGTTGATTCACACAGTACAAAAAAAAAATGAGTTTGCAAAAATTAAATTACACAAAGTAATTAAAAAACTTCATAATATTTCTTACACCTACCCAAATGAATTTACACATTAATTTTCTCACAATACACTAAAAGGTTTTATTACTAATTATTTATTTATTAAAACATTTTGCACTCGCATGTAAAAAGTCCTGCACAACAGCTGACTAAATGCTTTTAAGTCACAACTTCAAGCTACCCGAAACTGTCAAACTTTCCCAATTGAACATAAACCTCATTCTATTTGTAATAATGTTGAAAAATTTCAAAGAACTTTGGCATATTGGAGTAGCTTGATGTTCTAGCCTTTGCACGTGGACGAATTAAAATAAATTAAAAATCCACTGTATCAGTATTACTAGTTGTCGACGAAATACGTCCCGAATCGATTGATGATTGTGATTAATGTAATCGAAAACCTGTTTTGCTCACTGACTGATGAAGACACTGTTGTAAACCTAACGATGCTACTATCTCAGACCAACAAAACAAGGAAGACAGTGCGCCGCGAACATCAAAACTGAAGCCATCGTTTTATCTAAGTATGTGTGTCTCGAAAGGTTGCCATTTGTTGAAGTTTCTCCCTATAACTTGGTAAATAATATTTTATGCGGAAGCTAACACTGTACAAGTAGGATAGCGTACAGTATAGTATTGTACGTCAATTGCATTACATACACTTAAAAAGAAAACAGAAATATCTGTAGGGTTCAATACCTATCACAATATTATAGTTTATTTATTTACATATTTTATTAAGAACACAACAGAATAAAACCGAAATTAAAAAAGCACTAATCGGTGTAAAATAACTCTAAATTAGGAAGTCTGTGGCTTTGGTGTTTTTGTCTTATTCATGATGGGCCACCGACTTCTGAATTTCGAGTTATTTTACACCGCTTAGTGTTTTTTAAGTCGGTTTTATTTTTTGCATAAAAGTTTTTTATTTTTCCATTTTTAGTTGTTCGCATACAAATATTTGCCATGAATTTCATTTATATTGTTGATTGTTAACAATACATGTCATGGTAATAGGGTTACTTATCTACTTATTCCTCATAAATAGTTGCCTAGTTTGGGGCCAATGTTAAAACTGTGCACAATTATGTTATAAAATAAATGATTATTATTATTAAATGGAACTTAACATACCTAACTGTCGAAATCTAGGTATATTGTACACAGCTGCGTACCCCTCAGAGCATACAGGTGTGATGTTGTATAAACAATAAAAATCCAAGCGATTCCAGCAATCACGACAGATTTGCCGTCCATTGTATACTCCGAAAATCAGCACCAGATCTTCACCAAAATAAAATGGGACCACCTCAAGAGGAAAAAAAAAAATTTTGAGAATCGGTCTACAAATGGGGGAGAAATCAGGTAACATACATAAAAAAAAATACACACACACGAACATAGAACCTCCTCCTTTTTTGAAGTCGGTTAAAAAGTAGTAGTTGTCATTACTACTTTTTCATCTCATTAAAAGTATGTATATCTAATATATACAATTCTCGCGTGTCACAGTGTTTGTAACAAAATTCATCCGAAACGGCTTAACGGATTCTCATGAAATTTTATGTTTAAGTATATTTAGTAAGGCGAAGAATGGGATGAAATTTTATAAAAACTAAGCAAGTATTTAATAAAGACGAGCCAGCCGGCGGCGATAAGTCCCGTTTTAATAATCTTGCTATTTCTTAGTAGAAACACAGAAGCCGTCGACGCGCGACATAGAAGCCGCGTTTAGTACTCTATATCTTTGTGTTCGTTAGCCGAATGTGTTTACTCGCGAGCTGAGTTAGAAGGAACGTGACTTTTAGTACCTATTTTTGTATACGTTATTGTTCTAGGGCTTTTTTATTAGCAATGGGAGCGGAGAAGGTAGGTAAGCTACAAGTGAATTGTCATAAGTAAAGGCTTCTTTACATGTTCTAGAATCAATTAATCATAATAAGGGGGACCTTAGCTCAAAAGTTAACAAAGTAAAAAGTATGTAAAAATACCGATAATAATAAAAATTACATATATATCTATCAGAGCGGGTAAAATAACCGAACACGTTTGAGTCCCCGCCCCGCCGCGCGCCGGGCTGCGACTAGGCATGATTTGTTGTCAAAGCTGTGTCTGACTATCCCCGTTCACTGCCTATGAATCTGCATTACCAAATTGATGTACAAAAGATACCTATAAAGTTGGCAATATGTTCTCCAAAACCATATCAATACGTCACGACCAAACCACAAATACCTATTAGTTTGTAATAGTAAAAACTATTTTGTGATTTTCAACTAGAAACGTTAATTTTTGGATGTTTCTTGCCAAATGTGCCTTTTGATATTGGATAACGAGAGAAAAATATATGAAAATATAACACCAGTAGCTTTTGTTACACAGGTTGTGTTCATCAGTAATCACCAAACACAAAAGTCAGGAACTTTACACGTCTTGTTAACCCTTTAAAATGTAAGAAAAGATGGTTAATGAAATGATTATCTTACTGCCTCATTGGTGTAGTGGGCACAGGCGTTGCTTCTGAGTTTGAGGTCCTACGTCCGATTCGACAGACAAAGTGTCATGAGTTGCCATTTGATTTATTTTGATTTGTACCCGATTGATGGTAATGGGCTTGCCCCCTATAACTGATGAGAAGTTGGTGTACCATAGATACACCTCTGCCTCACTCTTCAGAGAATAGGCGTGATGATATTTTAAGATAATTAATTACTAGCTGTGCCCCGCGGTTTTACTCGCCGTGTAACTCTACGATTTTCACAGCACGCGCCAAAATAAGTCGCTGATGGCGGAATTTTGATCCGACATATTTGACAGTTTTTGCTATATTTTGGCCAATTTACTCAATTACTTTTATAAAGGAGGATTTAATTTATTGTGTTAATTAACTAATAATACATTTATTACATACTTAATAAAAACTAAAAGAAAAGCAAAATAATTATTGGCATCAAAAAATTCATCCGCATCGCTCTCAACGGGAAACGTGCCCAAAAGACTGGCCGCATTGCCACGTTAAATGGCAATGCTGATTCTCTGACCTAAATAAAGGTCAGCCTTCTGGTCACGCGAAGAGTCGATCAACCGCTTGGCGATGTCACGGAAAACTATATGGGCATTCGGATCCCATGGCCTGAGTGTTTCAACCCCAAACGGTTCAAATATATAACTTCCGATAAGGTTGTTATATTTTCGCCGTTTGAGGTTTTCAGCACCTGCAGCAGCCGCACCAGCACAACCCGTCGTACTAGGAAGATGGGATGGCACAAGGGTATCGACACATGTTGCATCCCACACCAAAGGCCTACGTAACTTCCATGGCATTATGGTTACACCGTCTGGTCTCTTCCCATCGTCCCGTGCCAAGCCATTGGGTTCTAAAATAGCTGGCACCCCGGCGGCGACAAGAGCACGACGAATGGTGTCATTAATGCTAAGCGTGACGTGCTATGCGCCCTGCGCTTTTTCTGCAAGACAGGCCGTGGTGTCCGAAGCAGTCGACTGCTTCACCGCATTGACAGCGATGCGGAGCTCCGCCAGGAGCGCCCAGACGCAGGCATGTAGCCAGCCGGAAGGTAGTGTCACCCAGCATGGTGCCAATGTTAGGTGACGGTAAAGCCTGAAGCCAAAGGCCCGACTCCCACTCACCCACAGCCAGCAGGCGAGCACGCTCAGCAGTATTGATGGACGTTTTAATTAATAATATTATTCCGTATCAAACTGCAGCGCGGCTCGTCCCACTGTCTCTGGGAAGATGGGTTCACGGGCTGATCTGTATCCGGGAAAGCCACTTTCCAAGGGTTTCACCGCATCGGTTAAACACGGCACCTTAAAGTGGACCAGAGAGGAGGCTAAAATGACGCTGCTCAACTTCTCAGTGCTGTGGACCGAGGATAGAACGCCGGTAAGCTAATACTGGTAATTTTACGGACGCCGAGACCACCAAATCGAATAAATGAATTGTAAATTATTTATAAATTATTATAAATGATTCATTTATAAATGAATTAATACCTGGCCTGTATGTTATTTTATGTTATTTTAATGTACATAACTGTAAAGTTTCATTAGAATCCATCGTGCATAAATAGTTTCTGCGTGCAAGTCAAACAGTAACAAACATTTTACTATCACATACGTACATTCTGCAAGCTGCCTCGGCCATCTTATTTTCGTCTTAGAATCAATTTATTAGTTTAGTTTAATTCAAAACACACAAAATTTCATACGAATCGATAAAGCTGTTTCGGAGGAGTTTGTTACAAACACTGTAACACGACAATTGAATAGGTACATTAGAAGATTAAAATTAAATGGTTTAATCAGGACAAGTGATTTACGAATAGGTATCACCTTCACAAATGTTAAAAAGTTCAATAACACTTCATATTTATTTTGTTTCTTTCGTAATTTGATTGATCCTTTAATTATTTTCGTATTTTTTCCATTATTGGGCTGTACTGGTGACTCCATCGACCTCAAACATTTAGTATATAAAGGTGCATAAAGCAATGGGTGCATCAGTGTATTTTTAAAAGTGCAGCTATGAAATTCGTAAGTAATCATACTTAATTACAATTAATTTGAGAAAAAGTAATAATAGTGTAAGTCACTGCTGTTTAATCTGTGTATAATTATATTGGTGAGGCAGAGACCATAAATCTATAGTCCAGTACTTGTGTTTCTAGTCTGCAATAGACCTGCACTAGTCGTCGGTTTGGTGCACTTGTTTAGTGTATACAGGGAAAATCTGGGGTTGGTGCCTCATTTAGTTAACGCCAATGGGCCTCTGCGAGTTGACTTCTTCCCTCGTACGCCATCAAAAAGTCCGGAACCCAAGGGTTCCGAGAAAAAAAGCGTATAAATTAAAGTTTGTAATTAAGTTTTGATAGTGTTCGCGGAAGCCGGCTTCCACTCGGGGCCTGAAAAAGTGGCCTTTTGTGTGTAAAAAAATGTTCAATTATTGCAATCGCATTAAAAGCTTGTTAAATTAAAGGGTGACTAACAGCCAAACGGTGCTTTGCTCCTTCTATATTAAGTCCATCAACATGTCTGCTGTCTTTTACTCTTATCGGCGTGGCAAGGCCGCCCATTGTAACCTAATATGTATCTCGTTGTTATATATTTTTGTAAGTTTTAATTGGCGTACAATAAAGATTATTCTATGCTGTTATATTCTAGCTAGAGACACCCCATTTTTTCCTATTTACCTATTTTTAACCTACTTCGCTATCATATTTACATGTAAGAAAGGTAAAGTAGATGTAGGTATTAAATAGATTAATATCATAATTAGCTCCGATACTTCAGAGATAATCCTTTTGTTCAGTTTTTGGCGTTTTATGGTTCTGTACAAAAAAAAACCATTTATGTTGCTATTTCGTATGCCTGTCTGTCTATTTGTAACAGCTGCTTGGTGAGAAAGACATCGTAAAAGACGATTATAAGAAGATTTATTAACTGAGCGTCTGGCTGTTTCACAACCCAGTGACTTGGTAACATGATACCTTACCATAGATAGAACAACGCTAAACAATGTTTTTTCCTTTTCCAGTTTGCCTTCTTCACTTTGTTCGTGTGCGCTATTCTTGCCTTGGTGGGTGGCGAGCCACTGGGGAGAGTCCAGCGTAGTCCTGTGGCTGTTGCAGACCCGAATCCAGACCCTCACCATCACCGGTATCATGGCTATGGTCACCACCACCACCACCACCACCACCACGACAGCTATGGTCACCATGGTCACCACTATTAAAATGATGAATATTCAATATTCACTTTAATGTTTTGTTTTGCAAATATTAAAATTATTTTGTTTGATCATTGATTTCGGCAGTTTTATTCTCCTCATTGCCTCCTTTGTCACTGTTTTGTCGACTTGAGGTCCTGGGTTCGAATCCTGGGCCGGAGAAAATTAGATTACATCCCATAGGATGCGGATTTGTCATGGTTGATGGTAATCGCTTGCCCCTTAGTACCTACATGGGAATTATACGTAACTGGCGAAATATACGTGTACCTGCAATTGATCGTTTCCTAACTGGAATACACCGCCGTGGTGGTATGGTGTGTTATTCTTGACTTATTGTTCCATATCTAAGTACATCTGGCTTAGTCAATAATATGTTATGTAACTTAAATCAAAATTCATTTATTAAAATGAGACTGGGCATCAATAAAAAATCAATTATTTGCTACATTTATTTGTTTAATTATTTAATACTTCAAGCACATAAATGTACAGAGGCGCAGACATTTGCAGGCGGAGGCTACTCGTTGTCTGCTAGTACAATCGTATACGGTCGTATATGGTCCTAGATTATCATTTTAAACTTAGAGTCACAGCCTTAAGAATATAAGTCAGCAATGCACATGTAAGCGGGTACGCCTTTTATACCTGGAAGCAGTTATTTTTCAGTTTTGTATTCGTTTTGCTTGAGCTTAGATTTCAATATTAATATAAGTAAATATTTTTATTTACTTTTTTTTTCTTGGTACCTATAGTGGAGTGTTCTTCAAACGAATCAGACAGATGTGTTGCTGGGGAGATTGTTCCGCCACTTCTTCTTCCCAGCAAAAACACTAGGAAGTGGCGAAGGGTGGGCCGTTTTTGGGGGACGGTCTTTATATTTTTTTTTTTATGTTCTAAAAGTGCTAGATTCTAGAAGAGCCTAGTTTGAATAAAGACTTTTGATTTTGATACATAATCGCATAAATGTGCAGTGCTGAATGATATCCGTCTCAGACACGATGTCATAAAATAATAAACTAGGACCATCGAAGTTATATAAAACAATAAACTCCTAATAGTTAAAACAATTACAAAACCAAGGCCAGCAAGACGACCAGTTACCACAAGCAGCACCCGTCCACGAGCATAACGCAAAGATTAGCTATTACTCACGTCGTCGCCATATTTGAGGGAAATTGGTAGCCCGACCCCTGACGCTACCGTATGCAGTATAAAGGTGAATGATGAACTTGCTACCGGTCGTTTCGATAAAATCATAACCTTCTTGGTTTGCCGAACTCGGGTAAAAATTAATCAATAAATTGTAGATATATTCATCTAGTTCACCACTTACGCAATACAACATCTTTTACATTGTTTTAGAAAACAATGTAAAAGATCTCGTCAAATAAAAATAATAATAATATTAAAGACACAACAAACTACATCGAAATCATCTCTTTTTTAAATATTTTACTTTAGTAAGTATTGTATGATTTATTACACTTTTAACCTGTAGTGTCTTATTGCTGATTGATAACTTTGTAACCAGATTGTTTAGTTTATAGGCGTCGACTTTCCGTTCATTTCTGCTACCCTGGTACTTTCAAATTAACAGTCATAATTATTTTATGTCTCTTTAACATAAAAATTGACCAAAAGTTGCTTAACACTTATCTAGTATCTACTGTAACTCTAAACTACTAACGTATCTAGCTGTACCAATCATGCAAATAGCTGTACAAATCATGTAATTATCAACTCCATTACTTATTTTTATTTCGTTAAACCATTCTTAGTAGGTATAGTATTTTTTATTCTAGGTGCATCGTCCTCACATATAATCTGATTAATGTATACAAAGTACTGTAAAAACTATTTTAAAAGAGTAGGTATGGAGTTTCTTACCCATTCTTCTCCATACAAATCTACCTTTTGGAAGGGGCAACTAGAATAATTTTTTAAAGTTAATATTTGTTCGACGTTCAAAAGTGCCATAAAATGGATTAATTGAAATAAATGGTTTGACTTTGACTTTGACTTAGTTCCTGTCAATTTAAGTTTGCCTAGTAAAATAATAATAATAACAATTATTATTTATTTATTTTAAAAAAGGTTTCGTACAGTCTTTAGTTACAATAGATAGGTTTGAACAATATTAGAAGGTTATACAAAAGTGACTCTGGCGGCCTAGCTAGGATACATAGTAACCTGTATTAAGGTTAGCCAGCCCAAGTTCCCATGACAGGATTACATGATTTCAAAGAGACTGCCATCAACAGTGTTCCTATGTAATAATTAATTATTAAAATAAGTATGCCACAATAAATTAAATGTGTGTAGTATTAGAATGTGTTTGGTTTGAGAGTTTGTGTGTGAGTGTGTGTGTAATGTGTGTATATTGTATGTGTGGAGTAGTGTAGGTGAAGTAAGCAGAAGTTCGATGTCATCGTAGTTTTTATTAGTTAGGAAAAGTGGTATCTGCTTTTTAGACATGACATAAGAAGAATGATGTATTAGGGTACTTTTGTTCAGTCTGTTGTATAAAAAAGGACCAAGAAAGTAAAAGAAACGTTTAGTACAGGCAAAGCGTGTGAACGGTACACAGCAAACTTCTTATTTCCTCCTGGCAGAACAAACTGTTTGTGTAAAAGGAGTATTGGTGTGGAGTATCATTATTACAGTAGCATACAAGAACTTGACTCAATGAGTTCCCTAATTAGGCATGCCTGTTGATAGGAAATCAGTTTTTTTATTAGTAGGTAAAAATTTAAATAAAATTATAGTACTATGAAGTATTGTACTCTATGGGTGTGCCACATTTATAGAGTTGTGTTTAACATGTGAGTGTAGTTGTGTTGCATTTATTGAGATTGTAAGGACATGAGTGCCTTGTGGGAGTTTAATTTGCTGGTGTAAATTAAATAATTATTAAACTACTCGCAAACCACATAGTTTGATGGAATCATAAAAGCTGAAATAATTACAGTTTGGTTCTTAAATAAATTTTACACATTAAATACGTAACTAATTCTGATTCAGTAGATTTTCAATTTCTATATAATTTAACTGTAAAAGCCAGGATTTTAATTTGTTTTTAAAGTGGGTATAAGGTAACTTTGTTAATTTAATTATTATATAGTAGTCCGCTTGGCCATTACAGTTCTGTCTCACAGAAGGGCAGACTATATCCAATCGACGTTTGTTGTGATAAAATAAAGGGTCCAACGTTAAGCTGGCATGTTTCCTGGTTAAAATATGTTGTATAAATAGCTGTCTCACTGTCAGAGCACCTATTTCTACATGTAAAGCTTAGAAGTTTGATACCGACGGATCTTTTTGATCATAACCATAAGCACTGTTCTTTGTGCTCCTTCAAGGGGTAAAAGTATGGTTTTGGCTGCTCCACCTCAGGTCGAAATGCAGTATGTTATGATGGACTGACGCAGCGCTTGGTAGGTCAACCTGAGAGTACTGAGGCAAGCGGCATTACGGAGCAACTTGAACACAATTAGCTTTCTGACTCGTGAGGTTAAAAAATCTGTGGGACAGAAATTGGTCAATTTTGATTCCTAGGTATGACAATAATTGCACGAGATGTAACACAATGTTAGCATTCACTTCATCCCAGGTAGGACCGTGAATGAGTATCGTCGTCCACGTAAGTAAATACGTGGCAGTTTGGAGATTACAATTTACAGAGATCATTCATATAAATAGTAAACAAAAGAGGACCTAATATACTGCCCTGGGAGAATCCAAAAACCAGTTTCGCGTCTTCACTTCTGCAATCTCCTATTCTGGCTGCTTGTGTTCTGTTTGCTAAAAGTCTTGAAAGACTTCAAGTGCCGGACCCCTAACGCCAAACCTTTCCAATTTAGAGATTAGAAGGAGGATGGAGACGGCGTCAAACTCCTTAGTGAGATCCAAAAATATTTCCAGATATTTTTCATTTTGTCTAACATGACTACCACTCTGTCAACAAGTGAAGAAACTCCATTTTCGGTTGATTTATTATTTTGAAAACTGAATTGGTGATCTGAAATAATACCCTTAGAATCTAAATATTTGGTTAACCTTATATAACTTCTCTAAGACTGTGGACATAGCTGGGAGAACCAAAATAGGCCTATAATTATTGACCACGTCTCCATAACCATTCTTATATATTGGGCACACAATGGCCCTCTTAAAGACATGAGGAAAGACTATAGTCGATAGAAATAGCTGGGAAACACTGGGGCAAATACATTGATGATTGTAATATAGCCGCAGAAATATTGTCATAATCAACAGCACAATCTCTTCGTAGGCTTTTAATGAGTGACTCTATGTCAGTAGCATCAGTTCTAGTAACCCTAAAGAATCACACTGAGAGGGGTATTGCATGACTGGCATGAAACCACTCAAGATACCTTCCCTCCGGACCTCTGAGTAGATCAGACGTGTTTACTTGGAAGTACTAATTACTGTCAATTAAATACTTAATTTATCAAAACTTTACTCGAAAATCATTACAAAAAAAATAGGAGTGTATAGACAGCAGGAGGTCTTCGCGTGCGCCGCAATTACTACGCTACTACTACGTGTACTGCGCTGCGCCTGAGTGCGTGAGTCTTTATCAATTAACTAATAACCGGCACGCCGCGTACCTTGCTCCACACATCTACCTAATTCATGCTCCTTAAGAAGCTGCAACTGTGTGCGTGCCACGACACAATTAGTTGTGAAGAAACCAGGTGATACGGAGATCAAGTTATTCTGGACGGAAAGCATCTTTGTACCGAACGTCGACGGTAGCTATTATAAGTAGAACCCTGCGTAATATTAGTGCGTAAGTCTATGATCCCCTACTAACTATTGCTTGTCTGGTACCTCAGCCTAGTAAAATTCAAAATGCCCGTGGAACGTTCCTCGGAACCCAACCTACATTCAAGCATGAACTCTCCGACCATAAATACCTCACCCGCAGTAACCTTCTGAAATGTCAAACGAAAGCGTTCTAAAGAGGAGGAGACCAGCATGACTACTTTTATGACCGATTTAAGAGAAATGTTCAACGACCTTAAACAACAGCAAGAAGAGAAATACAGCATGTTATGTTCTAAGATCGATAATATTCGTGATACGGTCGACATGGTGGTTGATAAATTAAACAACCTGACCTCTCGAGTAGAGCACTTGGAGTCGGAGCATAGAGAAGCTTTGTCCTATATATCAACGCTAGAAACCAAAATTGATAACCTTGAACAGGGCTTCAGAACGACTTGCATTGAAATACGTAAGATTTCTTTGTATTTTTTAACTGTAAAGACACTTGCGAGGAGCTAAAACTAGAGTTAAAAGCAAAATTCAACATAAAAGATTTAGGCCAAATTAAAAATTGTCTTGGTATGAATGTACCTAACTGTTAAAAAGGGTTGTATTACCATTGATCAGAAAGAGTTTGTAAACACAATTTTGGAAAGATTTAATATATGATTAATTGTAAAAGCTCAGATACTCCAATGGAAAAGAATTTAAAGTTAGGAAAGGATAAAAATGTTTGTTCAGAATATCCTTATCAACAGTTGCTTGGTGCTTTAATGTATTTATGTGTTTTAACTAGACCAGACATAGCTTTTGCTGTTAGTTTTCTCAGCCAATTTAATAATTGCTTCAATCAGATACATTGGAAGCATCTGAAACAGGTTTTTAGGGTACTTAAATAAAACTAAACACTATGGATTAGAGTGTATTTAAGGTGATTGTAATATAATAGGATATGTAGATGCAGATTGGGCTTCATGCACAATTGATAGAAAGTCATATACTAGTTGCCTAGCCCGACTTAAAATATTGCGGCGCTTCATTAAACAGTTGCGGAGCACTGCGCTTCTCTTTATAATATTGCGGCGCTTCATTAAAAATTTGCGGCTGTCCCCCCAGTTGCGGAGCACTGCGCTTTTCTTTATAATATTGCGGCGCTTCATTAAACAGTTGCGGCTGGTCCCAAATTTGCGGAGCACTGCGCTTCTCTTTATAATATTGCGGCGCTTCATTAAAAATTTGCGGCTGTCCCCTCAGTTGCGGAGCACTGCGCTTCTCTTTATAATATTGCGGCGCTTCATTAAAAAATTGCGGCTGTCCACTCAGTTGCGGAGCACTGCGCTTCTCTTTATAATATTGCGGCGCTTCATTAAAAATTTGCGGCTGTCCCCCCAGTTGCGGAGCACTGCGCTTCTCTTTATAATATTGCGGCGCTTCATTAAACAGTTGCGGCTGGTCCCAAATTTGTGGAGCACTGCGCTTCTCTTTATAATATTGCGGCGCTTCATTAAAAATTTGCGGCTGTCCACTCAGTTGCGGAGCACTGCGCTTCTCTTTATAATATTGCGGCGCTTCATTAAAAATTTGCGGCTGTCCCCCCAGTTGCGGAGCACTGCGCTTCTCTTTATAATATTGCGGCGCTTCATTAAAAATTTGCGGCTGTCCCCCCAGTTGCGGAGCACTGCGCTTCTCTTTATAATATTGCGGCGCTTCATTAAAAATTTGCGGCTGTCCACTCAGTTGCGGAGCACTGCGCTTCTCTTTATAATATTGCGGCGCTTCATTAAAAATTTGCGGCTGTCCCCCCAGTTGCGGAGCACTGCGCTTCTCTTTATAATATTGCGGCGCTTCATTAAACAGTTGCGGCTGGTCCCAAATTTGCGGAGCACTGCGCTTCTCTTTATAATATTGCGGCGCTTCATTAAAAAATTGCGGCTGTCCACTCAGTTGCGGAGCACTGCGCTTCTCTTTATAATATTGCGGCGCTTCATTAAAAATTTGCGGCTGTCCCCCCAGTTGCGGAGCACTGCGCTTCTCTTTATAATATTGCGGCGCTTCATTAAACAGTTGCGGCTGGTCCCAAATTTGTGGAGCACTGCGCTTCTCTTTATAATATTGCGGCGCTTCATTATACAGTTGCGGTGTGGCACCGACTAAGGCAACGACAAACGTAGCGATAAAGATAAACTGGAAAGAGAAATATTAAACCATTGTATTATGAGCATGACAGGCTTCGGTTGGATACGTTTAAACATGGGTCAGAGTCAAAACTGTCTGATGTCACGGGTGCCATATAAAATCCCGAGTAAAACGAAGGACTCTTCAGTTAACTCACGACACGATCGAAGTGATAAAGTTAGTACTTTAATTCAGAATGCAGCTAGACAAAGACACCTTTGTAGGAAACCACTCTAATTTTCATACCTTCTGTGAGACAACAAAAAGCAATTCGATTTTAAAATGAGTTATTTATAATATCTTTTTTCGTTGTCAAATTAAAACATAGTGTTAACCACAACCAGTTTGCAAAAATCCTAGAATTTTTGCAACAAAACTTTTATGACAAATGCAAAAGTCAGGTGCAAAAGTTAAAATTTAAATGAATAAATATCGTATTAAAACAGATGTTGGTTTTATTATTCAATAAAGCTAGGAACTTACACTTGTCTTCAAAGATACACCATGTAACTCCACAAGATGAAATAGAAAAAATGTTAAATGAGTGTGAATTGAGGAAATATTAGTTTAATGACAATCCCGGAACAAGGTTAGTTAAGCTAGTGCTGGATTGGAATCGGACTACGCTTCCTGAGAACTCCTAACAAAGGGCACAAATTAGCAAATAGAGGTACTAATGGGTCTGTAAATCCAATTATACTAAAAACTGTTGCTGTACATTTTATTTCCAAAAATAGAAACATTGTGCAAAATAAGTTCAGATTCAATGATTAAGACATCTTACGAAATCTTTTATTTAGGCAAGTTTTAGTATTCAATTAAACCTCAATAGGTTTAATTTATACTTTATTTAGGTTATTTCATTTACTTTATAGGTTTAATTTACATTTTTGATTATAAACTTAATTAAAACAGTATAACTGCAGTCGCACAAAAACAGTTTATATTTTCTACTTTAAAATTTTACATGTGTAATTGGGTGACATTAATATTATGCTTCGCGTAACAATTATAATAATAATAATCTTTATTTTAATACATTTTAGAGATTATGTAATATATGTCACATAAACTAGACAGAGACATAACTTAGACGTCTATCTAAGACAACTTGTAAAACTATTGTATGCCGAGTATGGTAGAGCAGTGCCACACTAACATAACAATAAAAACTCTGTAACCACTGTCTCACAATAAAGATCGTTGGCATTCTCAACTGTAACGATCGAAAAGAAAATTGTATATAAGAATGCAATTAATGTTATTAAACGCCTTAATTAAAAAAGCAAGCATTTTAAAAATATCTTTAGTATTTAATTAAATAATAATACCGTGGAGCTACTTACGGATTTCATTGTGGCAGTACACAGATGAATGTAATAAAATTTGTAAACACACCTTTATATATAGGAGTAGAAATGTCAGAATTAACATTAACATTCAATTATTATTATGTCAGAATATGCAAAAAAATGCAATAATTTAGGAAGTATACATTAAAGCTTTATATCGAAAACCGGCCAAATGTAGGTATGTCGGATCGCTCGCGCACAGAGCTGGGTTCCGTGGCCTGGATGACTTTCTTAGATCTATGAACAATATTGATTTTATTGACGACAAAACCAAGTTTGAATTTCATAGTAGAGATGTAGGTACTTCTCAAAGGAACTTTTACCGTAGACTAATAGCAATAATAATAATAATAAATAAATAATAATAATAATATATTTACTTAATCAAAATTAAAATAGGTAAAATAAAATACGGAAATCATAATGATAATTTCCAAAGGGATTCAAATGTTACGTTGTTATGTTCGTTGTTATGTTGTTGTTATTAGCACTTAGTATTATGTCGTTAATTTGGTCTAGTTGTAGTTGTTTTGTTTAATTCAAGCAACATATTAATGAAAATGCCGAGAGAGGACGCCCTAGAAGAACAAACATACCTCTTTGGGGAGGTTCTTCAGAAAGGTGCTAATCAGGTACTCGCAACCGTTGGCTGTGTATGACAACACGTACAAATGTAAACGAAGTAGGTAAATGAAATATGTCTGATCGTAGCAGATGGGCGCTCTACACGTACAAATGTAAACGAAGTAGGTAAATGAAATATGTCTGATCGTAGCAGATGGGCGCTCTGTAGTTTCTGCCTACGGAATGCCCGATTTGAAAGTCCGCAGCTTTGGCTGTTTTCCGGATCTATCGTTATTTCATACTATTTGTGTTTATTATATATCGGTGGTTGTACGTTTTTGCAAAAGGTTTCTGTTTCTTAGTTAAATAAAATTTAAAAAATCATAAATACGAGTTAGCTACTGTAAACCGTTGAAGAGTTCTCTCGACAGACTTCCGTCTCCATCATCAGATCTACTTCAGCAGGGCTATTAGCTATATTTTCATTGCCAGTGAATTTGCAACGAATTTGAATAGAAGTAGAAAACGCTGCAAAAAAAGTTAAATAATATATTGACTTCATTTGGCCACGGAACCTTAAAAATCTAGCTCTTTTGAATCCTAAAAGAACTTAAAGGTGGCAGTTTGGTAAAAAAAACACCTTTTCTATATTTATACTTTTTACAACATTATAAAGCTGAAGATCTAGTTTGTTTGTTCGTTTTAACGCGCTTACCTCAATAGCAGTTTCTACGTTCGTATTTAAAAATCTTTATGGAATGTTATTATTAAATATGTTATTTTATTGTGTTGGACTAGTCATTTGTCCAGGAAAAAAACATTACGCTACGACCAATAAGTAGGAGAAGAGCATCAATGAAAAATGTTGCAAAAAAGGGTAAAATATTCCTTTGGGAAGCTTCCGTTGCGTGCCCAGCATGTTAAAGTTACCCAAAAATCATATAAAATAGGCGAAAATTCTCTTATTAAGTTCTTGAAACTATTCTTAATGACTTATCTTTTAAGGCTGATAAACTATAGCCATTTTTAATGGTTATCAAATTTTCTCGAAAACAATGCTTATTTGGTAGGGTGTTTTAATGAAGATGATGATAATCTTACTCGAAATTAAGACGTTATTCATTAACTGTTTTATTTTAAACAAAATTGCCTTTACGTCATTGAATTTTGTTTTCCATGAATATTTTAGGAAATATCATAGTTTTAAAACTCCGCTGCAAAATAATCGCGCACGCATTTTTATTATGCGGAACACTTGAGGAAGAAAGTACGGAATCCACACGCGAGAAGTCGCGGCCGAAGTGCTAGTGCAGTAGTTATTATAAAATAACAAAAAATGGACGGGTTTACTTATTATTTAAATCTAATCCTTCGTTCTCGCTTACCTGCTAATAAAAACAGAAGTAGCTAAATAATAATAATAATAAATATTTCACAACTTTTCACACAACGCCATTTAGTCCCAAGTTAAGCTTGAGAGCATGTGTTATGGGTACTAAACAGCTGATAAACATACTTATATATTTCTAAATACATACATATTATAGATAAATTACAAAAATGTGAGTAAACAATCGTATAGGTTAGGTACAATTGTTTACCTACATTTTGCCACATAACAAACTAAATTTAAGAGAACGGATTAACTCATAGTAGCAAATAATCCGTTTAACAAACGAAATATCTGGTTCGAAACCCATTCCTGGCATGTGCTATGCGTTACAGCCTCATAATCAAATTAAGAAAAAAAAAACTGGTCGCCGTATCAGAGAGCTCAGTCGATAGCTCTGTTCAAGATCTTCCACCGAGACTTGATACTACTTGACAGAGGTAGATTTATAAAGGTTCACCGTGCGGTGGAGTGACCCATTATAACGCTGCTTGCCACCAGCGTTATATGGTCTTAAAACGTGTGAAGATCAACATTCAAGACGCTGAATTCAGTTGTCGTGCTGTACTTTCTACTGAAAGCGCATTCTGAGTCTCAAGCACACTATTCAGTACTAACTATAATATACGAAAATAAGTGCACCCGTGTATACCTGCTTATATATTATTTACCTGTCTAAAGCATTTGACCTCGTGTCCTATGGCTTATGTGAGAAACTTAAGGGGACTGGCGCGCTACTAGTTAGAAGTAGCACGCCAGTCGTCTTCTTACCTCAAGTGGTCTTGAGGTACCAAAGCATGGCTTATTCCCAACGGCCACCACTAAAACTGCCACCACTGGTGGTCGTTGGGATAAAATTTTATATTTGTTCCCAACCGCCACCACTGGGGGCGGTTGGGAACAAATAAATAAATAACGGCTTATTCCCAACGGCCACCACTAAAACTGCCACCACTGGTGGCCGTTGGGATAAAATTTTACATTAGTTCCCAACTGCCCCCAGTGGCGGTCGATGAGACATAATATAATTTTAATTTTATTTCCATCGACCACCACTACACTCCGACACTATAAGTCCACTTTTATGCTTGCGTTTAGTAATATATTCATGCTCTGCATAAAGTAAAACAACACCACCATTTCTTTGAATATAGTCAGCGGTCACTCGGATTCAATTAAACCCATCAATATAGACAGTGCTGCAGATTAGAACTTTGGCAAATGTGGTAACGTACAACTTTATTTATTACTTAATTATAATTACTCGAAAGTGTTTCTTAGATTATGAATAATGTTACCTATAAAGAAATTCTATTAACATTCTATTGTAAAACATCCTCCTCAATGCTATTTTCGAACAAGTTAACATATATTTATGTACCAGCACGTTTTAGAAACAAATGGTCAGATGACTCGAATCTCCTGACACTAGTCGAGTATGCATCCTCAAGTCGCCTAAGACTTGAGAAAGGCGTACTTTATTTCGACTTGACGACTCGAAATGAAACTCAGCAAAATAAATTTTCCTCTATCACTTCTCTTTTTTTTTCAGACTAAGTGTATAATAATCGTAACCAGTTTGTAAGACTCAGATTGTAAGACTCAGATTGTACGATTCAAGCACCTATACTCGTTCCGGAGTTAGTCAAGGCTCACTTTTCGAACCTTTTTTAATTCTAATAATAGTTTAATATTAAGTATATTATATTATTGACGATATTTCCCAAAGTTTTGCATGCAATTCATGCAACATGACTGTTCTATGCTGACGACTTCAAACTACGAGTACTTTTCGAAAAAAATATTGAGCGCTATTGTAAAATCAAAATCAAAAGTCATTTATTCAAATTGGACTGAGGATCAGCACTTTTTGAACGTCGAAATTACATAAGACAGTCCCCCAAAAAGCCCACCCTTCGCCACTTCCTAGTGTTTTTGCTGGGAAGAAGAAGTGGCGGAACAAACTCCCCAGCAACAGATCTGTCTGATAAGTTAGAAGAACTTGAATTTACACAGTACAATTGGTTATAATTACAAAATAATTAAAATAAGTTATTCACTACATGATAACTAGCACACTCAATATACAGAATACCAGTAATATATAGCTACCGACAATAGAACTAGCTTAACTCAAGCAAAAGCAACTGACTAATAAGAATCCTCCAGGTAAAAAGGGTGTGCCAGCTTACATGTGCAGAGTTGGATTAAATCCATAGATCTGCAAAACAATGTAACAAAAAGATAAACTAGAACTGTCGAAGTTAAATAAAACATAAAAAAAAATTACGTGTGGCACTCGGAGACTGCCGCGGTAAAGCTATTGCATAACATTTTTTATCAACTCCTCTCCTCTCCCCCTCCCCATTCATCTCCTCCCCCTCTCCCCATTCCTCTCCTCCCCCTCCCTCCCATTCCCCCACACCTCCCACGCCCCTCCCATCACCCCTCCCTCCCCTTTCCTCACCCCTCTTTCTGTTTCCCCTCCCTAACCCCTCCCGACCCCTGCCTCTACCCGTCCACCTATCCCCTCCCCTCTCACCTCCTCCTTCCCCCTTCCCCTCCCCCTCCCTTCCCCCTCCTCTATTTGTCTGGCCTGTTGGTCTAGTAGTTGGTGACCCCGGCTGCTATGCCGGAGGTCGTGGGTTCGACTCCCTCCCAGGAAAAATGTTTGTGTGATGAGCATCATCATTTGTTCTGTGTCTGGATGTAATTTATCTATAATATGTATGTATTTAGAAATATATGTATAAGTACCTATCTTTGTCAGTTGTTTAGTACCCATAACACAAGCTCGGGACTAGAAGGCGTTGTGTAAAAGTTAAACATAATTTTTCATTCAATCCAATAATACAACAAAAATAACTGTGAAACAAAGTTTAATACATTCTAGTTACAAAATAAAACCGGAAAAATACGACAATAGCAAATCAATAAAATTTCACTTGTGACATCCATGATGATTGACGGATCTATTTGCCGTAACCGCCATGATGATCGTGGTGACCACCGCCGTGGTGACCACCGCCGTGGTGGTGACCACCGCCGTGGTGACCACCGTCGTGGTGACCGCCGCCGGGGCTACCATCAAGACTGCGCTGCACCCTCCATATTTGTGGCTCCGCCTTCCTCAGTTGCGGTGTGCCACCGACCAACGCAGCGATGGCACACACGAACAAAGCGATGAAGACAAACTGGAAAAAGAAATATTTAACCATTGTACTATGAAGATGACAGGCATTGCTTGAATAATTTTAATTTACTGAAAAATTAAAGTTGATTACACACCAAGGCGAACTTTGTCTGTTGTCACGGGCGCCATATTAAATCCCGAGTGGAACGAAGGACATTTAAAACTTACTTTAAACTTAATTTAGAATTTAAGACGCTATATACGTAACGTGAACAGCAAATCCCATGCGTTTTAAGCTGAATTTCGGGGCTTGTGTCTTAAGTTCTTTAAACAATTATATTTTTAAAACTAATTAAAACAACTACTTACATAAAAAACAACGACAGAAATCTTTAGAAATCGTTAGGTTTCAGAAGTCTCATTATTCAATTATAAATTATAGTTTGCCACAGTAGTAAATAAGTTTAGTTGCGTCCATTCTAAACTAAACTTTTTTTTTTCTAAACTAAACTTATTTTATTCTATGATTTGGCATTAGATAATAAACGTGTCATAGTTCAAATGCAGGTGCAAAAGTTATAATTTAAGCCAATAACATCCTTTGTGAAACCGATGTTTAGCTTTATTTTAAATATCTTTAGCTAAATAATCGGTATTGGAGCTTGGACCTCAAAGATACCCCTGGAACTCATCCCGATTGATTATAGTATAATGTAAAGTGATTGAGATAATGTTATAGGTAATACCAGCCCCATCCTGTCTCACTGCAGGAAATAGGCCTCTTCTCAAACAGAGAAGACACAGGCATTGACCACCACGCTTACTCAAGGTAGCTATCGAATTCAAACTTAAAACAGTTAAAACTATGTGTAAGTCCAAGTTTAATCACGATGTTTTCCTTCACTGACGTAGATGATGTCTAAGATAAACTTTTAAGGGACTTAAGAACTGAAAAAAATCACATTGGTATTTTTTTTAAACCTGAGCCATTACAACTGAGATTTGTGATAATCCCAGAACTAGGTAAATACCTTAAAAGTAAGAAAATTAGCATTGTGCAAATATTATCGTATCGTAAGAATAAAGTTATAATATCTTATAGTTACTTACGAATTTCATTGTTGCAGTTTTCAAAATACACAGATGAATGTAATAAAATTGTTAAACACAGCGTTTATATATTCGAGTCGAAATGTCAGAATGACCATATAACTAAAAAAATAAAATAAAAATACAATATGGAAGATCTAGAACCATGGAGCCAAATGCATATATTATCGGATCGCGCAAAGTGCACGGTTCCGTAGTACGCACCATATTGATTTAGACGACAAAATATAGTTTGATTTTTTTTTTTAATTATATTTATACTTTATATTATAAAGAGGAAATATTTATATTTGGTATGTAACGATTTGTTTCACCACTGAGCAGCTACACTATCCCCAGGTGATAAAGGCTGTATTTCCATGGAAACGGAAACTACGCGGGTAAAACCGCGTGACGTCTGCTAGTACTTCATCGCTAGGGACCATTGCACTGTTGCAATGGTCCAATATCAGTTAGTCTTTAGTTTTTGTTTTGTCTTCACTTCACTAACATCATTCAAGCTACTTAAATCTTTATTTTTCTATTTATCTTTACTAATATAATAGAGGTACAGTTTGTGAGTTTTTACGCCCCTATAAATTTTCTTAGGATTTACTGAACCGGTTTTAAAAATTCTTTTTGCAATTGCACAAGTCACATCATTTGTGATATTTTATTATCAGAACTAAGAGAGAGAAGGGTGTTGAAGTACGAAATGCACGTGCCTAAACACTTAAAACATGTATTTTTTTCCATAAGTCACAAAAAAAACTGGAGATGTAATATTATTCTGTTTGACAAATTGAGGAAGCTTGATGTGTTGGCCCAAAGAGTTTAATAATAATATGTGCTGGCCTCTGTACGTCCAAATGTTTGTCTATGGTAGCGAGGCTGCCAGTCTACGACCAAAGAGATCAGAAGTAAATAAATAAAATAAATAAATAAATATTCCACAACTTTTCACACAACGCCATTTAGTCCCAAGTTAAGCTTGAGAGCTTGTGTTATGGGTACTAAACAGCTGATAAACTTACTTATATATTTCTAAATACATACATATTATAGATAAATTATCCCAGACACAGAACAAATGATCGTGCTCATCACACAAACATTTGTCCTCGGTGGGAATCGAACCCACGACCTCCGGCATTGCAGTCAGGGTCACTAACTACTAGACCAACAGGCCAGCCATAAATAATTTAATGTCTTTTTTGAAAATAGGTACTCCACTGTCTTTTTTGAAAATACTCCAATGTATTTTAACCTTTTTATAATACTGGCCATTGGTAATACTGGCCGTCTGGAATATGTATTATAAAGTTATTTTTGGTTGTAAGTTGTTTTTCTCAGTTCTTCTCGAATGTTCTAGTGTGTTCTACATAAATAATAAATGACACATTTCGTATAAGACTGCGTTCTTTATTTTATCATAACAGGTTATGGGCCCAGGCACATACCCGTGCAAGTAATAAGATAAATTAAATACAGGAAGTATTCGAAGCGAAATGGAAGTGATGAAAGAGAAAAGCAGACAAACTACACCTTCGGGCTCATCAGCATTTGTTGTTAAAGTTAAAAAACGAAAATTTAGCGTATCAAAACTTTGAATATGTCAGAAAAGTACTATTGAAAACAATTGAAAATTAATATCGACGTGAAACAAACTTCGGCTACTAAATGCGAGAGTTGTTTGGAAAGTAAAATACATCGGTAGCCGTTTGGGAACAGCGAAATTGTTACTAGGTTACATCAGTTGGCAGCTCAAAGTACTTTCAAGAAACCACCGCAGCTGATTCCGCTTAATGAAAATGTGGTGGGTGATAAAATATGTCGGAAGAGGTGCGCATCTGAATATAACCCAAGTGAGGAAATTAATAGCTAATCAGAGTCAATTGTTGAGATATGTCAAAGAGAACCAAGCAAGCGAATAAGGAAACCAACTGTTTTATATAATTGCCAAAATGTACACACCATAAATAGTGAAACAATCACTTATCAAGAAGCCATGATGTGAAGCGAAAGTCACAAATGGAAGGAGGCAATTCAGAAAGTGATGCAAACACTGGAAGAAAATAAAACTTGGGAAATATGTGATGTAGGTACCTAAAAATAAGAAGGTAGAAAGTAGTAAGTGGGTATTTTAAATTAAAAGGTGTGATCAAGATTGTCCTCAATACAAAGCTAGATTGGTGGTGAGAGGGTTTCAACAAGACGATATTTTGGATTTAAATGAATGTTATGCTCCTGTAGCAAAATTGCAACTAAACTTAACTTACCCATAATGCAAATAGATGTAACAGGGGCATTTCTGTATGGTAGGTAATATTGGTGAAACTGTTGACGTTAAATTACCAGAAGAAGATTACTCAAGTAAAAACAATGTTGTGAAATTAAATAAATCACTTTATGGTCTCTAAAAGTCGCCATAATGTTGGAATGTTAAATTCAATAGTGTTATGCTTAAGGAAGGTTTTGTCAGATCAAAATGTGATCTATGTCTTTATATAAAATGTACTGATAGTGACCAAATTTATTTATTATTGTATGTTGATGATTTACTGATCTTTGGAACAAAATAAGGTTACTAGACCATAATTTGTTCCATAGAATGTAAAAATATTATTAAATCAGGAATTTAAAATGAAAGACCTAGGATTTTTGTCTTGATCTAAAAGAATCGCTTTGCATCATGTAAATCAAAGTGAATTTGGACTTTAACTAATGCTTATTTCTTATTTAAGAGTACTTACCTTATTATTATCGATCTTCTCAAAGGAGGTTTTTTCTCGATTTGATATTTGGCTTTCGCTAAGCCCCGTTGCCCGTCCAGAAAGGGCCTAGGAAACCATTCGTTAGCGTCCGTTGGCCCGGTGTGTAGGTACGCAGCATATAAAAATAAATAAATAAAATAAAATAGTTTGGAAGGAATTATAGAGTTTCGTTTTTGCCATTCAGCTGCAGAACCTTAAAAATCAAGTTTCTTTAATTTTTTTTCAAAACATGAAGGTCGTACTGTTCTAACATAATATCACCAAATAATATTTGAATTACTTAAGTACAAAAAATGGAAGTGCCTAAAACAAAAGTCTAGACCGGTCGTTGCTTTTCTACTTGTGCGAAAAAAAAACGATCAAATATAAAACAACAAGCAAAATAAACAATTTCTCGCCACATCGCAAACTAAATTTCAGAGATCTTGCGTGTTCACTTTGGTTGGCAACACTAAATTTTTGCGCGATAAAAAACATTAAACTTAGAGTTTGGTGGTCGTATCTATACTCTTTACTAATATATAAAGAGGAAAAGTTTGATTGTTTGTTTGTTTGCATTAAATAGGCTCCGAACGTACTGGACCGATTTGAAAAATTCTTTCACCGTTGGGAAGCCACGCTATCACCGGGTGACATAGGCTACTTTTTATCCCTGTATTCCCACGGGAACGGGAACTACGCGGGTGAAACCGCGTGACGTCTGCTAGTATATAATATGTGGGCTATTGCGAAGGTATCTCCATTGACAGTTCATAGTGAACTGGCAATGTGTTTAACGATTAACTGTCAAACTGCTAGTTCTGTATGTATCTGGGATGACATTATGCGCACTCGCAGAGATGTGACGAAGCGCGAAATACCCCGTCTGATAGTCACCGTAACTTTAAGTACACTTAAAGTTTAATACCATTTTTTTTGTATATCAATGATAAGACAGACACTAGCCCCGCTGTAGTTAAAAAAGGTTTAAGCCGTAATAAGCCAGTCAACAAGGTAAAAACATGCTTATTCTTGTTTACGATGAAACATACGACCTGTCGCCCATTCGACACTTTGTCCCAACACTCAGATATATGTCGATACTGTCACACAAAAAAATATGCCAATCTATAATAGTAAGTAGTACTCTTTATGTAGGTATGTAAGATATATAATCGGGTTAAATTATTACCTCCTACTACTATTATTTGAAATACTACTACCTACTTTAGTGTTGTTAGCATCATAGAGACACGCATAACAGTAGGTCACTTTAAAATTATGTAATTGGTGTCTTTCAAAACTAATGCATTTCAGTAAGGTAGTTAGGTTAGGTAGTTAGGTTCGCTGTAGGATAGGTATGATGAGTTAGGTTTGGTTATATAATTATGTATATACTTAAATCGTCATTCAAATTGGGATGGAGATGCAGGTTTGGTGAGCGGGATAGGGTAACGTTAAGTATGACGCCTGATATAAAGAAACATTTAATATTGAGATATACATAATTAATTATGTAGCCCTGAAAACTGCCTTTTTTGTGAATGCACTGTCACATATACGAGTGATGATGTGTATTGTGTGTGATTGACGTGGGTAGCAGTAGCGCGTTCGCCACTGAATATCTTGCGCGCCAAATGGATATCCTTAGCTGTGATTGTATTTTTTTTTCTTCGTCGATAGTTTTTATTTTTTTTATTTTTACAAATAATTAGTTTAGCACTCTATCTCAAATTAAATCAACTCTAAGTTTTAAATCAGTAGCCATATTTTTAATTTCTTTTCCGTACTAAAAACAAACTACAAAAATGTAAAAAGATTATTACACTGCGAGTGCAATAATTTTTATTCATTTTATTTTTTTTAAACCCGGACCACAAATGAGCATAACAGCAGTGGGATTCTAGTCAAATCACCGCGTGAAAATGTAGGCGTAGTGAGGGCGAATTGAGCTGTCATTCCATACTAGGTACCTAATGCTAGGCATTGACATTTCACTTCACTCAAGTTTAGGGTTACTTTTACTGAATCGACCTGTAAATGTGGGTGAACTACAGGTAATTTAATTCTTTGGAGATTACAGGCGCGATGTTATTTACGTTTAGTTCTTCTTGTTTAAAACGAGAAAAGAATTATTGGCTTAGTAGCAGTACCTACCACTAATAGTTCCGTTTACAGACAATTCTATTTACACACCCACATTTCTAGTTCTATTTTCATGGCGTTGTGACTAGGGAATGCAATCTCGTACGAGATTTCCGCCTAGCGAGATCTCGCGAGACTCAAAACCCAGTCTCGCGAGATCTCGCAAATTACGGGATCTCGCGAGATTGGGAGAATCGCAATTAAAACATATGCAAATGCTTGTTTTAAGAACTAGTAATTGACATGATATGTAATTAAATAGAAACTGCGTTGCTTAGTTATAAAAATAATGTAAGTTTTATTTTAAAAATCAACAGAGTACTTATTATTTTGTCTCTAACTCTAATAACATTTGTTTATGTCTATAATTATTATACCTACTGTAGCTAATCAGTATTATCTAGTAATCAAATTCTTACAATATTGGTAACATAACAATAATTATCTATATTTAGTCTTTTGTAAATTATTACTTTAGTTTCAATAATTAAGAGTAATAGGAACATTACTTCTGGTAAATAAATACAACAAAACAAAAACTTAACTTCACAAGTTCTTAAATAAATGTTGCGAGATCGTATTAATCAAATAAAAGAAGTTTAAAGTAGAAGTCAGATGAAGTTATCAAGGTACGGAAAGGCAAGTTAGTTTGTCTGAAAATGGCTTCTCAAAAATCACATCATGTCGAGAGTATCATCTGACAGACGACTTCTGATTTTGCAGGGTATTTGGCATGCAAAATCAGAAGTCGTATGTCAGATACGCCAGGCGCGGCCGCACGGCCGGCCAGGATTCAGTTCGCGCGCAGCCGCGCTATGAAATACACATCGTCACGCTGCATTTGTCGATCTCGTTATCTCGCGAGATCTCGTACGAAATTTGACGAGATACAATCTCGTAAAATATGGCCGAGATCTCGCGAGATCGGGATCTCGGCGAGACGAGATTGCATTCCCTAGTTGTGACCAGCCAGTCGATGTCCGAAAAGGCACGACTGGCTGTTCACAATAGTGTGCTGGTGCCTACACTACCGTATGGAAGTGAATGTTGGACGTGACAAAAAAGGCCTGAAAGTAGAATAAATGCTGTAGAAATGCGTTACTTGCGAAGTATGTGTGGTGTAACAATGAATGATAGATTGAGGAATGATGTGATAAAGCAACGTTGTGGTTTAAAAGAAGATGTAGTAACAAAAATTTATAAGAGTATGCTTAGATGGTTTGGTCACGTTGAAAGGATGGATGAAAGGCGACTAACGAAAGATATTTACAAGGCAGATGTAAGTGGGAACGCCGGGAGGGGACGCCCTAGAAGGACATACATAGACCTTATTGGTGAGGTTCTGCGGAAAGGTCTGGTGCGTAGTAGTCGCAACCGGCGTGTGTGTATGACAACATGTATGAATGTAAACGAAGCAAAAAATGTATGTAAGAATCGTAGCATATGGCGCTCTGTAGTTTCTGCCTACCCCCATGGGAAAAAGGCGTGAGTTTATGTATTATGTATGTCTATTTACACGTAGTCTCAATGGAAGAAATTTTAATTAAAGATGGTCTCGTTCATAGTCAGTCGAATAACGATCGGTAAACATTATAATGCGAATGTTTGATTACCATGTATGTTACTCTTTTAAAAAAAAAAAAAAAAAAAGAATGCTTTACAGCCATAAATACATCAGAATAGCACATAGGTTATAATTTATAAAGATATTGCATTAATTGTTCAAAATTGCAGAATATATATTCTGCAATTTTGAACAATTAATGCAATATCTTATATAACGATAAGTGTCAAGTATGTAGGTAAAAATTCTGTTATCTGCGAGCAATTCTGGCGTGCTCTGCAAATACCATTAGGGTGACACATATAGTATATAATGTATGGTCCTTTTTAAGGCGTACTGCACATCGCTGTACTCGCGAGCCCTGTGGTTCACAGATACCCAAAAGGCTTATAATGCTCTGCGCATTCAATATGCGTTCATATTGTTGCTACTGCCACGCTTCTGTAGTGCATCAACAATGTTTACCAACGCACTGACAGTTTTGAACGTTGTGTTGTCGTAAAAAATCTGCCTCGCTACTCCACAGGCTGCGTGGCAGTCCCAACAGTATGCTGAAATCGATAGCCCGCTAGTGTGAGCGCTAACGAATCGCACGCGATTTTTTTTAGTTATTAAGTACCAACATAGGCTAAGTTATATTGTTACTAAGAAAATGGACTTCTTTGTTGTCTCATGAATAAATAATAATTGTCGACATAATGGAAATAATTATCTTAAATAGTCCTACAAAAAAATCACGCGACAGCATCAATCTATCTTTTATGAGTAAGCCAGTATCGCCAAAATAGTGAACCATAAATACAAAAAAACTTTTTACAAAAAAAACAACCGACTTCTTAAAGAAAAGCTAACAGTTACTTTTTTTTTAAGAAGTCAGTTGTTTTTTTTTTTGTAAAAAAGTTTTTATTTTGTAATTTTTAGTTTCTTTGTATGTAAAGAAAGGCTTTCAAAACTTGAAAGGATAATTGAAATTGGATAATAATTGCTAAAGAAGTTCTAATTAAACATTAATCTGTACATCTCTGCCGGGCCCCTTTTAAAATAGAAGGGCGTAATATTATTTTATGGAAATACATGAACTCAGCATAGACATCTGATTATAGCAATCGCGAATAATTTGCAGCTATGCGTTGAAGAGTTCCGTTGCCTGTCTTCTTCATCACATTTTCTTCACCAAATGATGCTTTCTAAATAAAGATGCTTGATTTTTTACTAAAAATGTTAAAATCGGTGCGTGTATACTCAGACCAATATTGGTCTGAGCGTGTATATTATATTACTAGCTGCTGCCCGCGACGTCGTCTGCGTGAAGGTTCTACAGCACCAAATATACCTACCTAAGATTCCAGTGTCGCTATAGCATTATAAGTTAACAACTTTTAAAATAGCATTAAAATATAAGTTACATGAAGAGAGTTTTTTTGTATTTTTTTTTTATTTTGCAATTTTTAGTTTCTTTGTATGTAAAGAAAGTCTTTCAAAACTTGAAAGAATCATTGAAATCGGTTAACAATTGCAAAATAAGTTCTTTCTAAACCTTTTAAAATAGACAGGCGTAATTTTATGGGAAATACATAAACCATGCACAGACATGTGACTGTAGCTATTGCGAGTAATTTGTTGTTATGCGTTGAAGAGTTCCATCGCCTGTCTTCTTCATCAGTTTTTCTTCACGAAATGATACGTGCTAAATGTAAATGCTTGATTTGTCACCAAAAAAAAATGTAAAAATTGGTACATGTTTTCCTATATTATTTGAGGAGTTCCCTCAATTCCTCGAAGATCCCTCATCAGATCTGAGGTTCAATACTAATGGGACCAACCTGGTAGTATACCCTATCAAATAAAAAAAAGATTTTTGAAAATCGGTCCATAAATGGCGGAGTAATCGCGTAACAAACACACAAAAAAAAAACACCGTCGAATTGAGAACCTCCTCTTTTTTTTTAAGTCGGTTAAAAATACGTTCAAAGGTATATACCTTATAACACTTCCCTATAAACTACGTTGATAATTATAGGTACTGCCAGGAGCCAAAATGTAAAGATAGTCAGGACTGGTGGCGCGGGAGCAAGCGACGTACAGGTGCCCGTGTGAGAAGCAACTCGTCCTGAGATCTACACCCGCTGCTCTGAGTATCGGCTCCTGCGATTTATTGATTGTCATCACTAAGCAAACACTCACGGGGAACTGTACGCGCTCGAACTGGATCGGGAAGCTATGAAGTATAAGGGGAATGCGTTGTATAAATACTGCCTTGCCGACGCCACAACCCGTAATAATTTCCACCTCAATGGTGTCTGTGGAGAGAGATGACTTTAAGGCACCACCCATTACACAACTTTGGAGGAGATTTGTTCCTAAAAAGCATAATCGGGACGCCGACCTTCATTCAGCTTGATGGTATGCGCTGGAAGTCAACTTGCTGACAGGTAGTTCAAAAATTCCACGGGATAATGTGTGGCGTCATCTTGCTCGACGACAGTGCTTATCGACGTATAGACCACTTCATTCCCCTCAATGTCCGAGAGAATGCATTCGTTAATTGCTGCAGCATGATCATTTTTGGGCGCCAAAATGGCCCTCTCACACGAGTTCTGCTGGTGCGCTATACGACTGATGTCCACGTACACACAGCGAATGAGTTCTTCGAAGCTGAATACCACTCTACCGAGAGACTCTGAAAGCACAGCCTGTCCACTTCTCTCTTCTGGTAAAGTGCCTTTGCCAAGACTTAGAAGGACATCGGAGAATTCTTGAGCGCGTGCAATGCCGCCGAGCCGAGCTCTTATATTAATGGTCAAGCGCAGCGTATGAACTTGTGCCTACAACGAAGATCGTTTCACCGAAGCATTTATCTCGTCAGCCCTCGATCCCTGCGTCAACTCGGGAAGCGTTTGCCTGAAATCGCCACTGAGCAGAACTGTGACACTACCCATCAAATGTTCGTTCCTGCAGATGCCTTGCAGGGTTCTGTCCACGGCCTCAACTGCCTTCCTTTTGAAAATCGTACACTGATACGATCCCATATGATACGATCCGAACTCTGCTCAAGATTTTGAGGGTTTTGTTGGAACTTCAATTTACGATACAACTTTTATGAAAAAAATGCACAATGCCATCTATGAATTTTAAGAATAACTAACTACTAACCTCATCAACACGATCAAAATTTAAATTAATTTTCAAAAAGTGTTTATGTGTTACTTGATTTGATTTTTATACATGTCATTCTCATAGATGGCGCTGATTCCAAATTGTCTTTATGCTACTAACATTCATTAATCTTTGTTTCTCTGCCAAAGTTACATAAATGGCGTAGTTTTTATAGCGTAAAGCTAGATAATAGCATAGCTTACTTAAAACCAACATTTAAATATGCGTCCTTTGATTACACGCTTCCACAGAATGAGTTAGAAGAATAAAGATTCACTGCTTCTCCCCCGTAGGTCACTTTTTGTCACCAGTTACGTTTTTCTAACAAAACCCACTTATTTTTTCTTGAAAATTCTCAATGTACAGTTTTTCTTTCGTTACTGTTTTATTATATGTAGATGAAAAAAATGCACAATGCCATCTATGAATTTAAAGAATAACTAACTACTAACCTCACCAACACGATCAAAATTTAAATTACCTAATTTTCAAAAAGTGTTCATGTGTTACTTGATTTGATTTTTATACATTCTCATAGATGGCGCTGATTCCAAATTGTCTTTATACTACTAACATTCATTAAACTATGTTTCTCTGCCAAAGTTACTTAAATGGCGAAGTTTTTATAGTGTAAAGCTAGATAATAGCATAGCTTACACAAAACCAACATTAAAATATGCGTCTTTTGATTACACGCTTCCACAGAATGAGTAAGAAGCATAAAGATTCACTGCTCCTCCCCCGTAGGTAATAGCGTGATAATATATAGCCTATGTGTTGACCCGACCTCTTAGTAATATTCATGCAAAATTTGAAGTAAATCCATGCTGTACTTTTTGAGTTCACCCCGGACATACATACAGACAAACAGACAAACAGACAAACAGACAAACAGACAAACAGACAAAAATTCTAAAAAGTCACTTTTTGTCACCAGTTACGTTTTTCTAACAAAACCCACTTATTTTTTCTTGAAAATTCGCAATGTACAGTTTTTCGTTCGTTACTGTTTTATTATATGTATAGATACTAGCTGTACCCTGCCACGCTTCGCTGTGGCCCATTGTGATTGAATGGTTAAAAAAAAGAGAAAATGACGTGTGGCACTCGGAGACTGCCGCGGTAAAGCTATTGCATAACATTTTTTATCAACTCCTCTCCCCCTCCCCCTCTCCCCCTCCCTCCCTCTCCCCCACACCTCCCACGGCCCTCCCCTCACCCCTCCCTTCCCCTCCCCTCACACCACCCTCCCTTTCCCCTCCCTCCCCCTCCCGGCTCCTGCCTATTCCCCTTCCCCTCCTCCTCTCCCACTCCCCTCCCCTCCTTCTCCGCCCCCTCCATTTGTCCTACCCTCCCTCCTCTCCCACTCCCCATCCCTCGCCTCCCTTGCCCCACCCCTCCCCTGCCCCTACTCCTCCCCTCCCTCCCCTGCCCCTCCCTACCCTGCCCCTCCCTACCCTCTCACGATCTCCCCCCTCCCCCTCTCACAATCTACCCTCCCCCTCTCACAATCTCCCCACTCCGACTCCCCTCCCCCTCTCCCCCTCTCACTCCCCTCCCCTCTGCCCCACCCACTCCCCTCCCCCTTCCCTCTCCTCGGTATATTTCAAAAATGCATTAAAAGTTCTGCTATGACTAAAACGCAAGGGTTGGTGATAAAAAAGTGCAAATTTGGAGTTGTGTGTATTTTTTGATGCCACATACCTAATAAAAAATAAAAATTATCAAAAAAAAAAATTTGGGGTGAACACCCCTTATCACTTAGAGGTTTGAAAAATAGATAGTAGCCGATTCTCAGGCTTACTGAATATGCATAAAAAATTTCATGAGAATCGGTCAAGCCGTTTCGGAGGAGTATGGGAACGAACATTGTGACACGAGAATTTTATATATAAGATTTTTTGAAGTGTTCCTTTTTAATTCCTCGAGGATCCTACAGGCTAAACTTTCCTTTACGTGTCAACGAGTTCGACGTTTATTTTTTTTTTGTAGATAGTACTCATAAAATAAAGGCTTTTCGCAAAATATAAAGTTGCGGAGACTCACGGTTTACGAGATATACATTTTTAAAGTTCCCATATAAATTGATAATAACACGCCATTTATGTTGGATATTGTCATAGTAGATGTCAAATTTGACGTTTCACGTTTCGTTGACGGTGGAGGGTGCGTTTCATTCTATTTATTTTTATCAATTTTACGTGGTTGGAGTGTAGCCTTGGAGTTAAGTGTCTTGGTGTTTTTTTGTCTCCGACTAACCGTTTGTCGTAAAAATGATGTGGAAGGGATCCATAGGTTAGGTTAGGTTAGACGCACCGGGCGCAGGCGGAGGGCGGACAACGCCCTCTTCCAGCCCCCCTGAATGGGTCCAGGGCGACGGACGCGGGGATGTCCGCCGCCCCCACGTACATGGACCCGAGGTGGCGGCGCGTCGTGTTCACGCGCGCCCCTCTTAGACGTCGCGAGGGGAGTCTAACACCTCACTCCCCTCGCAGACTTGGCGAAGCCCGCGGGGCCGGCACCAGTCGGGGGTCGCGGAAGTATCATCCGTTCCCGTGACCCCCGGCGCAGGTGTGAGAAGGAACACGGGGTGGTTTTTAGTCAGTAAGAGTCTGACAGACCCCTCCGCCTCCCCGGGCGGGGGACATCCATGAGGATTTTCCACCCCTAAAAAAAAAAAAAAAAAAAAAAAAAAAAAAAAAGGTTAGAACCATAGAAATCTAAATAATAGGAGAAGTGGCATGGGGGCGTGTCGGTGTCTCCGCGACATGCTAAAATTGATCACGTCGTAAGCCGTCTGCGCGAACTTGTGTGCTTTCGACCGCGATTGTGACATTTTATAGCAATGCCGTGTTGTTCAGTGTTTTTTTGTAAAATCCGAAGCACAAATCAAAACTATGTAAATCACGGAATTTCTTATCACATGTAAGTACACGTATTTTACTATATTTGTCTATCTAATCATGCAAAACAACAAAACGTAATATATTTCTTGCTTTTACTATGTTATTTTTGTTTTCAAATATCACAGCGACTGTACTATTGTTGCAATAAATACATTGCTCCGTAACCACTACCTAAGTTTGTCGCTAAGTGGCTGGACGAGCAATGTAAAAATCACACAACGATACTTCATTGAGCGGATGCATCGCGTAGTACGGCCGCTGCTTCATGCGACGAAGTGATAGCGACCGTTGTTTTTGTGTGCGTAAGTTGTATGGTGCATGGTAAATACACGCTGTGTTTGACAGCATAAGGTTTATAATTGATTGTGTAGTACGTTCTGTTTTAAGAAATGCGGGTGTGTGAGCGACTGCGTATCTATTGCTTTTACTGAACTGCATGTGTAGTAGTTGCCGTGTGGTAGGGGCAAAGTGGAGACACATGGTTCCGATACATTTTCGTCTAACGGGCATATCTCCTTCTTTATTATATCTATGGTTAGAACTGTGACCTACTACGCGCGAGCCGAGCGAGCGAAGCGAGCGGTGCCGCGGCAGCGGCCGGCGAGCGCTACCTCGAAATTATTTGTCAAAAATCGAAAGTATTTTTTTCATACTGCCCCCAAGACGACACTCGGACCGGTAGTGTATAAGAATAATAATATTCCTTGTGGTTTATTCAACCTATCCGAAAAATACAAGAACCTAACCTCAAAATTTTAAACACGTATATCTCCGTAACCTTGGGGTTCCGCGGTGTGGAGATGGTACAGGAGGTAGGCCCTTGCCACCCTCGCCCTCCCCGTCCCATAAATATATGGAAATTAGAGTGAAAATAATGGAAATTAGTGTTTCAACCAAACCTAACCTCAAAACTTTAACCGTGGATATCTCCATAACCATAGGGCTCCGCAGGTCGGGGATGGTACAGGAGGGTATTCCTCCTCTCCCCCCTCCCCCCTCCCCCCCTTCCGACCCATAAATCATTGACACGTAAAGGAAAGTTTTACCATCCTACATCAGGTATGAGGTTTATACAAATGGCACCAATCTGTTAGTATACCCTATCAAATAAAAAATAATTTTGAAAATCGGTCCATAAATGACGGAGTACTGAGGTAACAAACCCTAAAAACAAAAAAAAAACTGAATTGAGAACCTCTTCCTTTTTTTAAGTCGGTTAAAAAAATATATACTTAATTTATATGTAATGCATGGTACAAATTAATATAGATGGTGCCTTGGAAAAGAAAATAAGCTGCTCAGTATTAATCCTGCCCAGCTGAAGTCCAGCGCACCAGCTAGTAAAAGTTAAAAAAAAAACGATGCAATAAAAACACAAAAATAACTTACAAAAAAAAATTTAATACTTACACACACAAAACAAAACCGTTAAATAGTACAAAACAAAAGCTGAGTAAAGAAAATCGATCCACTTTCATCAGTACCTATGTTTTGATGATAAATTTATTGTAGCCGCCATGGGAACCACTATGGTGACCGCCGTGGTAACTGCAATGGAATATTTTACCAATAATGGCCGTGATCATGGTCATCATGGTGGTAATGGTAACCGCCATGGTGACCGCCATGGTAACCGCCATAGTAACCACCATGGTGACCGCCGTATCCGCCGTAGTGACCGCTATGGTGTCCGTGGCCAAAACCGCCAAACCAAAATGGTTTTGGGTCAGGGCTGGCTACAGGACTGCGCTGCACCCTCACCAAGTCATCCAGCGTCTGGCCACTAGCCACGGCAAGAATGGCACACACGCACACGGCGATGAATACAAACTGAAAAATAAATGATTCAAACATTGAACTCTAAGGATGGGTTAACAAAATATGAACGGGATAATTCAAATATTGAGAAACAATACAGGATGCCTGCTAAGGGCAAATCCGGTTATCCTGTGTTGTCCTGTTGTTATTTTATTTTAATTAAACCTCTAATGAAAAAAAATATATATCATAGCATCACGCCTGTATTCCGTGAATCCGTGCCGAATTAGGCAGAGGTGTACCTGTGGTACACCCATTATTTCGTTTTTTTTTATACTTTTGCCATCAATATCGGGCTTGAATCCAGACTCCGGGCTGGTACTGGGAAATCCCACAAAAAACTCATTATTGACCCGAGGATCGAACCCGGTAGGTACCTCGTGTTCAACAGTAGCGCTTGACCGCTAGACCTAAATTTGTTTGAATTAGTTTTTGCCTATCCAAAAATATATTTATTTATTTAGGTTAACCAACAATTGTTTACACTATGTACATTTCTGACTTAATGACTAGAGTAACATTTACAAGTGCAACAATTAATTACAGGTTAACACCACATGCACAAAAACGGTTTAACATAACATAATATTTATATGTTATTGACATTAGGACTTATACATTATTTACTTATTTATTATACATATTCAAACAAATCCTAGCACCTTCAAATCAAGAACGAAGAATCATAAAATTATAATATTTTTGAGCTACTTACGACTCTCATTGTTGCAGTTTTAAAAGTACACAGATGAATGTTATAAAATTGGCAAACACACCTTTATATGTCGATCTTTTGAGGATATTGCAGTTAAAATATCACCACTAAGTCAAAAATGTAAAAATAAGAAAACTTATTAACAGATTGAAGATCGAAATCTGGCTAGGTGCGTGGTGTGTCGCGCACCAGTGTCGGGTTCCGTAGTCAAGATCAATATAATAAACGCATGTACTATAATAATTTCAGTCAGAAATGCGGCTAGGGTTTAGAAAAGCGATTGATAAATCTAAATCTCTAGTAAGAAAAACGATTTTGTGTCAATAAGTAATACCGAATTGATTTGGTGTACCTACTGGTTTAACTTAATTGAAGACATGGGTGGATGAAGGGGATATTTAACGTTTTTTTTAAAAAAAGTTTTTTGCTTTGATAGTAGGTGTTATGTACTTACAAACCAATTTAAACCTTAAAACAACGCTATTTAACCTTACTTTTAGAAAAAAACAACTGATGAAGGAGTTATGTACCAACTTAGACTGAATGAAAGTGACATGGGCACTTATCATATTTTTTATAATAAAAATTCTTACACTTTTGTCTTATTTTTTCACTCCATATTAGAAGATTTATATAATTTCTATAATTTGATATCAATAGTTAGTAAATAAATAAAAAGAAAAATGATTTATCTCAAAAACAAGCAACAAAACTTTGATGCCTATTTTCTCAACTTTTACAAATTGTAATATATCCCTTTCATCCACTTATGTCTTCAATTGTATGACACAGAAAAGAAGCAAAGGTAAAGGTATCATTCTTTTATTGCTTTTGAAGCAAACTTCATAAATATTTATTAAACAAAAGAAACGATTGGAATGACTTGTGTGTGACATCAAACTTGTTTCTATTGTATTCTACATCACACATTCGTAAAGTGAGTAAAACAATATTCATATTTCTATAAGTACTTCAAAATAAATTCCCTGTTCAAAAATCAAATCACTGAGACGTAATGTAGTAAAAAATGTGTGTGTACTACACACGTAAGAAGTGAAACTTCTTTATGTCATAATTTTTCGAAAAATTATCTATTTATTACAACTTTACAGAAATTGGTTAAATAAAGCAAAATTAGATAACGTTTAAGCAAAACGCTTTTATTATCATAGACATGGATACAATTAAATATGTCGCGTCACGGAAAAATGTGACTTAAATGCTGGTTAAAACGAATCCAAACACGACATATCTGCTATTCATTTATCAATAGTCTGCCTATTGGTGTGCTGGATAGCCTGGCTGCAGAATCAGCTCATCCTATTGCCATCATTGCATTGTGTGCAGAATCAAATGCTGGTTAAAATGAATCTAAAAACGACACATCTGCTAATATTTTCCTAAGAGTGTATTAGTGTGCTAGATATCCTGGCTGCATCAGACCAAATATACCATAATCTTTCTTAATTATATAACACACATTGGTCTTTGAAATTTTAAGCCACACATATGTTTGTAAGTAAAGTTAATAGGTACTCAGAATCGTCTAAAATTGCATCGGTAGCTAACACAAAAGAGCTGATAACCTTGAAATGGCTGAACCGATTTTGATGAAACATGTCTAAGAACAAGAAAAGAAGAAAAAGAAAACAAGTAAGAAACCCTACTTTTAAATAAAAAAAAACCGCATCTAAATCGGTTCACCCGTTTAAGCACTACGGTGCCACAGACAGACAGACAGAAAGACACCCATAGCGGTCAAACTTTTAACACCCCTCTTTTTGCGTCGGGGGTTAATGACACTTTTTGGTACCACCTATGATCATTCTCCTTTTAATAATCGTTTTTTCAGTCTATTTATCCGATTTTGCAATTTTTTTTTAATTTCTTTTTTTACATTTCGTAGCATTAATAATGATGGCATTAAAAGCAAAAATGAGGTTACAACATCAACTACTTATTTCAGCTGCCATTTTGTCATGTCTCCAGTGCAATAAAAGTCAAAATCGGTTGACAAAAAGACAGACTAAAGCAGGTTTATGTTAATTTCTTAACCGATTTAAACTAAAATCAACCAGCTGTTTTTGTCGTTGGACTATGGAACCATAACAAAATGAATTTTATTGAGCTTTTTATTTATAATTAAAATTTGAAGGTGGCAGTTTTGTTAAAATAGATATTACCTGATAATATTTATAAACAAAAAAAATGGACGTGTTTACTTAATTTGGGGGCATGCGGGCACGTACCTAAAGTCAATCAAGCACGACCGGTCATTCATCCTTACCTTATGTATTTTTTGATATTGTATATCAAAAAATACATACACACGAACATAGAACCTCCTCCTTTTTTAGAAGTCGGTTAAAAATAGAGTTATCATGCACGAGGCCCGTTTTTCCAACAGTCTGACTATTAAATACTTGGGCCTTACAGTCTGACTATTAAATACTTGGGCCTTGGCACTTGGAAACCACTGAGATCAATATTGGAAACCTCACTATTTACACCGTATGCTGACATAAAAAAAATAAAACCGACTTAAAAAAAAAAACACTAAACGGTGTAAAAAAACTCTAAATTCGGAAGTCTGTGGCTTTGGTGGCTTTGTTTTATTTATGATGGGCCACCGATTTTCGAATTTAGAGTTATTTTACACCGTTTAGTGTTTTTTTTGAGTCGGTTTTATTTTTTTCAAAAAAGTTTTTTATTTTTCCATTTTTAGTCGTTCCCATAAAAATATTTACCATCAATTTACGTTATATTGTTAATAGTTAACAATACATGTCAAGATAATAGGGTTATCCACTTATCCCTAATAAACGAAACTTAACATACCTAACTCTCGAAATCTAGGTATATTGTACACATCACTCACCCCTCAGAGCATACAGTCGTGATGATACGTCATGATGTTGTATAAACAATAAACATCCAAGCAATTCCAGCAATCACGACAGATTTGCCGTCTATTTTTGAAGAGTTCCATTGTATATCTCCGAAGATCAGCACCAGATCTTCACCAAATTAAAATGGGACCACCTCAGAAGTATACTCTTTCAAATAAAAAAAGAATTTTGTGAATCGGTCTACAAATGGCGGAGAAATCAGGTAACATATATAAAAAAAAAAATACATACACACGAACATAGAACCCCCTCCTTTTTTGAAGTCGGTTAAAAAACAATGTAACAGGATCGAACCGAAAAATTAAGTTTGTTTCTTATTGTATATAATTTTCCGGGATAAAATGTACCCAGTGAAAGAATATCAAGTTTCATTGTAATCGAATCGGTAGTTTTTGCATGATGCCTGAACAAACAGACAGACAATTTTTTTTTTAATCAAATGTTGTGCCCCCTGCCATTTATTTTATTGTGATTTTCAATGTATAGAATTTTTACTTCTACAGATTTATTATAAGTATATTTCCTGTTGTCCGCCACCCTAATTTTTTTAATGAAAACTTTCAATAAGTAGGTATGTATGTACGCAGTGGTAAGCAGTGGTAGCGTAGTGGTGATGTGACCGGCGCGGGCGAATTGCCAAATTATAGGTCCCGAGTTCGAACCCAAGGCACGCACCTCTGAATTTTCGAATTCATGTGCATATTGTAAAATTATCATCGCTTCAAAAACGGTGAAGGAAAACATCGTGAGGAAACCGGTATGCCTGAGAAATATTTCTCTAGGGCATGTGATGCATTAAAACTCTGACACCAGATTGTCAGTAAACCACACTATAAGAAAAAGAATGATCAAGACTATTATCGAATGCTTATTTATTTCTGAATATTGACTTGTATTATTCTTGTGAGTAGGTTTCGTGTAAGTGTGCCCTTAGTTATTTAGGTATTTTATTAACTTGTGCTTTAAAAACTATCTGCAAATTATGTACCTACTGTTTACCACTTCCCGTAACTCATAATGGTGGGTCTATCCCACTTATAAATTATGTCCCACAAGTCTCATGGGAAAACTGAAGTCCCATAGACCCAGTCCTATGATGGGACAAGTGGGATGATGATGTCCCACTAGTCCCTTGGGACAACTGACACTATTATTTTTTATAAATTATGTCCCACTAGTTTCATGGGAAAACTGAAGTCCCATTGACCCAGTCCCATGATGGGACAAGTGGGATGATAATGTCCCACTAGTCCCATGGGACAACTGACACTAATATTGTTTGTAAATTAGGACCCACTAATCTCATGGGAAAACTGGTACTAATATATTTTTTAAATTATGTCCTACTAGCTTCATACCGAAGCGAGTACCTACTGATTATATGATTGCGACCGTGAATCAGCCAGCAGGGGTACAGCAGGTTCTTAATAAAATGTAATTTTGACTTCTCGCTGCACATACCGATTCATCATCATCATCCACAGCCTGACTTCACCCACTGCTGGGTATAGACCTTTCTTTTTAGGTACCAATTTCTACGTCCCTGCGCGCAACGATGTCGTTCGCCCATCTCGCCGATAATGAAGGTGAAAGAAAGAAAAGTACTTACCAGGGTAACAGAAATCAACAGAATCATATATTATTTTATAAAACGTCGTATCGTATGACAAACGTGCGCTTTGATAATTACAGCCTCTGCTTTCTTGTAGCACTCGCCTGCGGCTCCTGCTAGCAATATCGCCTCGGCTGTAATTTTCAACTTACCGCACTTATATCAAAATGTAGGTACTACTATATAGCATGTGTTTTGGTCGGGTGGGACTCTTATCATTTTCGAATCAAACAAAGACTTCACTTACAGGTAAATTCGTTTGACTATTCCAACTTATTGTAACTAATAACCCTTCCAGCATTTTTGTTTTTTTTGTCAGTGTGGACGATTTGTTGTCTGACGTATAAATAAATTCTTCTTGTTATAATATGTTTGATAAATCTTTTCCATTGTGTTTGCTGGAAAAGCGTACCTAATTTTCCGGACCAGTGACACCAGTAACGGGTACCATAGCTCTAGACCACAGCGTTGATACTACATACAACTTGGAAATGATATTTTAACAACGTTTTTGTTTGTCTTTTTCTATGGCCATACCCATAGAAATATCGTTTATATCGCTGGCCATACCCATTGCTGCAATGGATTAAATCAGGTCTCAACTCTGAATATTTAATTTGAGGCACGATTACAAGGTACTTAACCTGTTATCGTTCCCTATGTTTTTCTTTGTTATTATAATTTTGCTGATGCACGATCCAAATCCTGGGACCTGCGAAAGACTGCTGGCAGATGCTGGATGAGGCTAGCTGAGAAAAGACGCTGGGGTGCTCATTAGGGGAGGCCTATTGTCAGCAGTGGACTACTGGGTGCTGAAGATGACGGTATTAATAATACACACAAATTAAAGGACTTAAGTGCTTTAATAAAGAAATGTTTTATGACAATAATTGGCACGTTTTCATTAACATAATCAACAGAATTGGTATAGTAGAATTATGTATTTATAGTAATTAGTATTCATGTATTATTAAAAACAAATGTGTTACTATTTTAAGAAAATAAGTTGTATGTCGCAACATCATCATATTACAAACTAAATTAATAAAATAAGTTAAATATTAACACCATAGCTTACATAGTTACATTGCATTCTTAATTTGATAGTTAGTAAAAAGGTCTTGTTATTAGATATCAATCTGTTTACTGACAACAATAAGAAAATAACTAAATATTGAAGCTACATAATATATAGATTTTGGAGTAGTAAGAAGAATTGGTGGTGTTGTTTCTTGTGGTATATATCCGTTGGGGCTCCTGATTAGTATGGAGCACCACCGCCGCCGCCACCACCGCCACCACCACCGCCACCACCGCCACCTCCACCGCCACCACCTGGAGCGATGGCTTCCAACGATCCTATAGCCACTGCCACAATGGCGCACGCCAACAGAGCGAAGAATTCAAACTGTAAGAGAAAAAAAACCATTAATCAGTAAAAAATATAAATAAATAAATATTCCACAACTTTTTCACACAACGCCATCTAGTCCCAAGCTAAGCTAAGAGCTTGTGTTATGGGTACTAAACAGCTGATAAACATACGTATATATTTCTAAATACATACATATTATAGATAAATTACACCCAGACACAGAACAAATGATCGTGCTCATCACACAAACATTTGTCCTGGGTGGGAATCGAACCCACGACCTCCGGCATAGCAGTCAGGGACACTAACTACTAGACCAACAGGCCAGTCGATATGGAAGAAGATCCTCGGGTAACCATAATCTTCAGGCAGTTTGGGAAGCTTGACCTGATTCTGGAGGAAGGTGGGCTGGTCGGAGTATAGAGAAGGAAGAAGGGCAGCCGTCATGGTCCTCACACAAATCCAGCCAAATCCAGATTAATAGATAAGGTGGGCGTTTCTGGACTGACTCTAAAGTAATTTGGCTAGTTTACTTTACAGCTTAAACATAAGTTTAACTAATTTGTTTATCTACAACATATTTATTACCTAATACTTATGCCTATTTTATTCATGTAAAGAAATGGTAAGAATCGTAGGATATTAAAAATTAAGTCAGCATTCAGCAACCAAAGTAAAGTAAAAGTCAGCTACCAAATACTACTGCATGACATCATGATTTTATACAGTTTAAAGCAAAAATAACATAAGGAAAAACTAAGATGTTTGGAAAAGCCTAAGAAAAATTCCAACACTGCGAAGTCCAGGGCCTTGGGCTGATCGTAACGTCTGGCTGTGCGAGGATGTCCATCCTGTATACAAGGTGTATTTTTAGTCAATAGGAAAAGTTTTCACAGAGTTTTCCAACCATGCAAGCAAATCGGAAATCGCGAAAAAAAAATTGCAATAAAAAGTTTGATACCTACACGATCAAAATGTATGCAACAGCCAGTGGCGAAGTGGCCATACAACTCGATTTCTATCGGCTTCTCTTTGTAGGTTTGGAAGAGCATTTCCACCACTACGTTGACTAACGGCAGCCGGACTCCAGACTTGCCAAATATAAGGCATTTACACTAAGGGTAGATATACACGGTGGTAGGCAGACAGGTGACTACAGAGAGCAAATACTGACAAGAATACTAAGTTTTTTTTGTCGGCTTCCCTATATTAAGAAAATTGACCCCTCGCTGCTGGCAACAGCAGACTTTTTTTCGCGATTTCCGACTTGGTCCCATAGTGAAAGTTGTTCATTTTTATGGGTAGAACACTCTGTTAAAAAAAATGTTTCCCATGACTAAAAATACGCCTTGTATAATGTCACTCGTAAAGCTACGACACTAAAATTGAATTGGGCTGGACTTCACTCAAATGTCATTCGAGTTATTGAACTCCAAGAGCCTATTGGGCCTCCGACATCCAGGCAATGATGATAGATGACTGAGTGCACCAGATAGGCGTTGTGTTCATCTGGAGGTTACGTGATAGGGTAAATTTTAAGGGCGGGTTCCGTTTTTGTAAGGACTAAGCAACCCTAACTAATCTGCTGTTCCATAAATTTCATTAATTTATGTTAATACAAGTATGCAACAGCTTATATTTTCCGAATAAAGTTTTTGAAATTAATGCTAATGCTAAAAATAGGTTAAAGTAAGGCACTTACGAATTTCATTGTTGAAATTTCAATTCTCTACTCGGCGTTTTGGTGCTGAGGAACCAAGTTTCAAAATAAACTGCTAAATAAGATTTCCAAACGCACCTTTATATACCAAACATTTTAAGGATAGTCGCCAAATAATCGTTTAAAAAAAACAGGCAAAGTCAGGCTCGTAGACTCAGGGGTTCCGAATCTTAAAAAACTTGTACATAGGTACTTTGTCGAAACAACTTTTCAAACTTGTTCGAGAAGTTGCTATTTAGAGACATTGTTTTAATTAACCTGTAGTATTTACAAAACGAGTCTACTTATTTCAATGATATACTTTGCAAAACTTGGGAAAAAGTTATTTGTGAAACTAAGTGGCATAAATACAAACATGTTTTATAAAGCTCTATAGGAAAATCTATTTGACCCCCACTATTGGTACAATATTCTATGCACGTTCCCGTCACAAAAAAATAATATTAATTTTATTATTTGTAATATGTAGGTATAATTAGGCAACCCCAAAGACATTCAATACCTATAGACCGGACATCACAAACAAAATTTTCGTCCGAAAAAGTGTGTCCTGCCGGACGCAAGTTTATGAGTTTTTTTTAGTACGCTCCGCTGCCGCTCCAATATTCATATATTATTCTAGATGGCGTTACTGAGACATGGGATCAAAGTTTTTCTATGACATTTCCTTGACATGCCCGCTCTATAGTCTTTTAAATCTCTTTGGGCAACCCTAATTCATTTATATTTCGTCAATAAGTTCAGCAGTTCATGGTGAACTAGACAGGCATGCCAATTTGTGACCGAACCCTAAAAAATATCTGTGGTAAGAAATAAAAATAAGACGATCGAAAAATTAATTACGTTTTATTGAACTTAGGTATCGTTCAAAATTAAAGGTGACTCAGGTTCCAATTTATTGTGCAGAAACGAAATATCATTCGGGTGTTTCTTTATTTATTAGATTTCATAAATAAGAGCTATTTCACTATGCGATTTATTTAAAGTGATATTTAGGTATTTAGGGACGCCCTAGAAGGATATAACGTACGATATGTACGTAGGTGCACTGACCTTCTAAGTGATTTTCTTCAGAAATATTTTTTGCGTAGTACTCGCAACAGGCTTAAGTGTTTGACCAATAGGCTTAGTCACATAATATTTAAAATTTATCAAACTGGAGGCCCCCTGGATGAATGAAAGTAAGTAAACGCAATGCTTTTGCATAAAGTGGCTTACTACTACTTTGGTTTGCTTTGTGTACTTAGGTATGTACCTATATGTCTTCGTCCGTCCCCGTTCCTTCGGTCTGTATGTACAGACGCCAGCACATCAAGTTACCCTAATGTGTCAAATTTTCCTAATTGAATATAAACCTTATTCTGTTTGACATAGAGTTGAAAAACGATCAAAGAAATTTGACATATTGGGGTAACTTGATGTGCTGGCGTCTGTACCTCAAGGCTCAAAATAGGTTCTTTCTTATTCTTGTCTCTTAAGCCCAGTTTCCACCGCGAGCGGAACTGACCCATTAATGACTTCGAGGGTTGCCGAAGTATCTTCTGTTTCCGTGACCCCGATGTGAGGTGTGAGATGGAACACCGGGGTAGATGAAACACCAGGGTGCTTGTGGATTTTTCACTCCGCAAAAAAAAAGCTCGGAGGAGCTTGTGGCTAAATTATAACAGCCGCATGGATCGATCGAAGGTTAAGCTACGCTTGACGAGGTCGGTCCGTGAATGGGTGACCGTTTATTACATACCAAGACTCCTCCGTGCCTCGGAAAACACGTTAAGCCGTTGGTCCCGGGTGTCACTTGACAGTCGTTACTTGAAATCAAAAGCCTGAAAGTCTGACAACCAGTTTAACCAAGGGGTATCATGTTACCCTGTTACTGGGTTGTGGAGGTCTGACAGGCGGTCGCTCTATTTAAAACACTGGTATTCAGCTGCATCCGGGTAAACTGGAAGCCGACCCCAACATAGTTGGGAAAAGGCAGATGATGACAAAGAAAAAGTGAGGCTATTTTAAGCTGTTGTGCAATATACCAGCTAGGGTCAGAGGTTTTTTTTTAAGATATTGGCATTCTCACGATGGCATCTCATAGTAAAAGTTGTTCATAACAATGAGTAGAATAATCCTTTTCCGAAAGACGTTGACTTCTGCATCTCCACGACGCGCGACGACCGTATCAAATCAAATCAAATTTATTTGTATTTAATGAGGTTCCATTACAATAAGATGTTATAATAATATGATCAGTTCGCTAAATTTTACTCGAAAGCATACAAACAATAGTAACCATTACAAATAAATTTAATATTAATTTCTACGAAGAACTTACACTACACACAACTTACCTACTTATTCTCAAGTCACAACTCTACAAAACAAAAGCAACAGTCATACCAACAACATCTAAAACAATGTGAAGAATAATAAAATGGTTTAAGTAATCTTATCTTCGATCAGTAATTAATTGATGATCGAATAATCTTATTTAATATTTTAATAAGCTAAATAGTCGTCTACTCCATAAACTCAGCTGTACTGGAATAGTAACATTTCTGGATTCAAAATTGTTTCAGTTTCTTTTTAAATGTAATAAATTATAAATAATACATAGCAAAACATCACGCCTGTAATCCCCAAGGACTTAGGCAGTACATGTAGTACACCCACATTTCACCAGGGGCTCGAGTCTGCTATTGCAATCGTGTCTCAATGACCGGTCATTGATCGAATATTTGACAACTTTTACAGTTTTTGTATGGGAAATGTGTCATAAGTTTGACGTTATACGTCAAAAATCGATCATTGACCGGTCATTGAGACACGATTGCAATAGCAGACTCGACCCCCTGTTATGTTGTTTCCTGGGTGAATTCATAAGGAATTCTCGTTTCCAATTAGTTAAGAATGAATTGAGGCCCATTTACCGCTATGGTTAGCTGTAAATTGTAATGGTAGACGTATTCGATAAATAAATAAAATGTTAAGTGTCTATGGGCGAGCCTATTGCCATCAATCAGTTACAAATCCAGAGAGAAATTCCATTATGGAAAAACTCTATAACACTATGCCCGACCCGGGGATCGAACCCGTTACCTCATGCTCAGCAGTAGCGCTAGCAACCACTAAATCAACAAGCCAGTCAATTTTATTTGTATTTTTATTTTGGAGTTGTGCCTCTTGCATCCAGCAAGCGACCTTTACCAGGTCGTCAGTCCACCAAGTAAGAGGCCTGCTTGCGTCTCTCGGATTCCGGATTTTTTGGTTGAAATAAAGTGCTATCTGTATCCAAACTGTAATTTAAATCAGTGTCCGTAGGTATTATTTCAATAACATAAAGCTGTATTCGTAAGTGTGGTGTTGTTTCATGTGGCGTTTGTATCTGCAGCGGTTGCGTACTATCTTCCACATACACAAGCGGGGGCAGCAGGACCAGCAGCGCCACCAGGTCCACCAGCGCCACCAGCACCACCGGCACCGCCCCATTGGGGGATGGGTGCTGCTGACGCGCTGCCCAACACTGCCATCAACAATAACAGCACCAGAGCGAAGAAAGCGAACTGGAAGAAACAAGGCATCATTATCAAGGTGGACTTCTGTGGTCGTGACTGAAGTTCTATCAACTCCAACTTAGCCTTTTTCCAAATATGTTCGGGTAGGCTTAAAATTTAATCGGAGGCAGCCGAATAACAGTGTTTACATGGAGCGGCAGCGTTTCTGACCACCTAGAGCTGGTTGTTAGTCTTTCTAGTGACAACCGGGAACAACGGCTTGGGTAACGTACTTTCCGAGGCACATGTAATAAACCTCAGCAAGCTTAACCGTGTCTTAAGCGTTGCTTAAATTAATAGATCTTAACTTCTGCGTGATTTCCTATCTAATTATATGATTGTTTTGATATTTGACAACATAATGAATCTAATTAAGTATAATATACTACATATCAAGTATTTCAACATAATATTTTTTCTAAATTGTGGTTGTGATTTAATTCAAAAAGTACGAATAAGAGAGAAAAAATCTAATCATCTTTAAAATGAATTCGGAAACTTCTTAATTTCCAAATGTTAAATACATAAAGTAACAGTAAAAAGGCTTTAGAAAACTTACGTATTTCATTTTGACTGATTTCTTGGGCTTTGATAGAACTTTGTATAAATTGGCAGCATTGTAAAGCTTTATATAGGTACCGATATCAAACCAATTAAAATTCACTGTGTCTTTTCCTGATTGTGAATCCCAAAAAGAGAAATGTTATATGTATTTATGTGTATATTTGTAAATTGATGAAACAAGCGAACAGCTCAATTTATAAATCACCATAGTGTTTTGTTTTTGTGTTGCGTCTTGAGAATCCAGTATAAATTAATATAAATTAGCAAGCTTGTTTGCCTGTTGCACGAATAGGGTGCTATACTATGTATTAATATGAAAGTTATGATAACTTGAATGTTGTTGTTCCTTTTTCTACTTTTCGTGCTTTAGTGTTTTTTTTTGGGAAACCTGTTGTATTTTTCTTAAATTAAGTAAAGGTAGGTAGTCTAAGTATCTAAAGATCTAACTGTACACACTATTTATTATTGGTAAAAATCACTTGGTAGTGTTAAGTGGGTTTTAAATTCCACTCAATAAATATTCCAATTTGTTTTCCGTGTGTTTTGCACGTTGTCTTGGGCCAATAAACAATGTTTATTTCTTAATTTCCGAATATTATTATTCTACTATAAGATAAATGCTTGTTCTGATACAGAGTAGACATGGTCATTAACCAACGCGATTGCTGAAATAGCAAGTCTGGTAATTTCTGACTTCAAATAATTAAGTTATAAGTCCAAGTTTCTTCACGACGATGTTGGTAAGTAATGTCCACCTCCTCCTCCTTGCGTCGTACTCCTCAATGCTGAGGGTCGTGACCTCCCTGCTTCATCACCTTTCTCTTCACTGTGTTCCTCCATATGCTTCTGTCTCTGGCGGTGTGAAGAGCATCGTATACCGAAGAGTCAAGAGTGGTGCGGATCTGGTCGGACCAACGTATTGGGCTGCGTCCACGAGGCCTTTTCCCATTCACTTTGCCGGTCACGATGAGCCTTTCGAGATTACCACCGTCTTTCCTTGCTATGTGACCGAAGTATTGAAGGATCTTACGAAGGCACTCGGAAGTAATGTCCAAGTCATGACGAAAGTACCAGATTAAGATTTAAACCCATATCTAAGGCGTGAGAAGCAAAGTCTTACCCTCAGTGTTATGATGACGTTTTAACAAGGTTTAGCAAACATAATAGGGAACCATAAAAACCAATTCGTTGGTAACATTCAAAAACTGCCGCGCTGTATTGTTGCTACTGTATATAGATTCTAGTTTTATGACCTAAAAGACTCTACATTATAGTGACATTGGTTGTATTAAATAGGTATAGGGTAAAACCCCAGAGGATATATGTCCCAGAGGCATATGTGCCCCAATTGTAATTAAGTATCTAGTTTTACGAATGAATCACATACTTTTTTATACATACAAATATATAATTGAAAAATCTGTACAAAAGCGGACTTAATTAACTTCTAAGGATAATTAATATAATCCATAACAATATTGTCCATATTATGGATTTTTTAATGTTGTTTAGTTTTCACACATTTGTATATAATTAATAATCCGCCAAAATCTTAAATAAAATATCTTTGCTTTCTGTTATGTGAGATGCAAAGTGATTTCAAAGAGTGTGTCATTTATCCCAGTCTTACCCTACTGCATATTTAGTTGTCAAACTCGTATTTTTATCTTTTAGATTAATGCTGATGTTGAAATAAAAAGTTAATCTAGTGATTTATTGATTGTAACTTCTTGATATGAGCATAATTGAACAAGTGGTATTAGAGTGAATTATCAGAACTACTACTAAAACTGGCTACATTAACAAATATTAAAAGATGAAATTCTTAAGTACCTACCTACAGTAGTTTATAAAATAATATTATTAAGTGATTGTATTAATTAACTTATAGTTACTGTTTATCGGTAAACAGCGTTGTGGGCATTAATATTGTCTATAAGTATCTAAGTAGGTACTAGATGTGTTGTGTAGGTAATTACCTATTTATTTTTGCCATGCTGTATATTGTAGGTGCTTCAGCTGTTTGTTCTTCCATTTTTATAAAATAAAAGAAGTAGATAAGGTACTACGATTTGTACTTTTTAACTGCGTTACTGGTCCAGTGGTCGCAAGCAGGCTACGTAGAAACGCGATCAAGGGGCGCAGTTAATAAGGCATTGTTTGACCTTTGTGGTCAAGATAATGTCAATATTAGGTCTTTACCTATGAAATTGCCGTTCTGCAGTACCGGCCATTTCAAATCAAAATAATTTTTGTTTGGCTAAGAATTCTAATTTCAAATTAATTTTATTTAAAAAAAATGGTTTTTTTTCCAAAAGTAGTCATTTGTTTATTGATTAGTGTTACATTTTCAACGCATTTCAATCTTTTTCGTCATCATGGATACGTTAAAAATTCGAGTAATTATGGAATATGAGTACCGTCGTGGCAGCAACGAGGCACAAGCGGCACGCAACATCAACGACGTTTACGGAGCTAACACTACAAACCAACGCACCACCTGTTATTGGTTTGCTCGCTTCCGTTCTGGAAATTTCGACCTGAAAAATGAACCTCGCGGTCGTCCGAAGACTTTGGTCAACAATGACGAATTAAAGGCGATTGTGGAAGCTGATGATACACAATCTACGGCTGAATTAGCAGCAGCTTTCGACGTTAGTGTCAAAACAATATTGGTCCATTTGCATCAAATTGGCAAGGTAAAAAAGCTTGACAAATGGGTGCCCCACGGAACTCAATGATCGCCAGCGCGAAGTACGCGTCGAAACGTGCCTTGCACTGCTCAACAGACACACAAATGAAGGAATTTTGAACCGCATTGTTGTTACCTGCGATGAAAAATGGATTCTGTTTGATAACCGCAAGCGCTCAGCAAGTTGGTTGGATCCTGGTTCAGCACCTAAACAATGCCCTAAACGAAAACTTACCCCTAGAAAAGTGATGGTCACTGTTTGGTGGTCTAGCGCCGGTGTGATTCATCACAGCTTCTTACCAAACGGGGTGAGCATTACTGCAGATGTGTACTGTGAAGAACTGAACACAATGATGGAGAAGCTGGCACATCTCCAACCAGCATTGGTCAATCGCTCGTCTCCGCTGCTCCTGCACGACAACGCGCGACCTCATACTGCACAGCAGACGGCCTCCAAGTTGCAAGAACTGGGGTTGGAAGCTCTCCGTCATCCGCCCTACTCACCAGACCTTGCGACTACACTACTTTTTCCAGAATTTGGATAACTTCTTGGCGGGAAAAAAATTCAATACCCGAGAGGCAGTACAAAATGCCTTTGAAGAATTTGTTGCCTCCCGTCCAGATGATTTCTTTAATAAACTGCCACTGCGTTGGCAAAGATGCTTTGATTGCATGGGTGATTACTTCGATTAATACAAATAAAAAATACATGAAAAAAAACGTTTAAATTTTTTCATACAAAACGGCAATTTCATAGGTAAAGACCTATTATAAGTAATAGGTGACCCTTGTGGCCACGAAGGTCAGACATTGATTTAATCATAATCATAATCATTCATTTATTGCATTTCATGTTGTTTACAGGTTGTTACATTATGATAGTGGAAAATTGTAAATAATCTGACAAAGAGAAAGAAAAACAAAGTTAGAAGAAAACTTGTTCTAATTATTGACAAAAGGGTGGTGGCGGATCCACAAGAAATAGCAGACACTTTTGTTGATATATTTGTGCATAAATCGTCACTTTTACAAACAGAAAAAGAAAGAGCGATGGCTTTCCTAAAAAGCTCAACATCACGAGTAGAAAGTGAGATGACTTTTAGCTTGACTACACCACAGGAGGTAACACAAATAGTACGTAAGATGACAAATAAAGCGTCTTCTGGACACGATGACGTGCCTGTTTCGGTGATTAAGGATAACATAGAAATATTAGCGTATCCCCTATCCGAATTTATAAATAAATGTATTGAGGAGTCTGTTTTTCCTGAACAACTGAAATTGGCAAAGGTGGTTCCGCTATACAAGAAGGGTACAAGAACGGATCCTAAAAACTACCGACCAATATCCTTATTACCAATCATATCAAAAATTTTTGAGAAAATAATTAAAAGTAGGTTAATGGTTCACTTAAATTTAAATAGAATGATTAATTTTAGACAATTTGGATACCAAAGGGGGATTGGGACTTCAGATGCGATTGATGAACTTATTAATGACATTATTAGTAAATTGAATGACAAAATGAAAGTAGCTGGCTTATTTATTGATTTAAGTTCTGCGTTTGACACAGTAGATCACGAACTGCTTCTGGCTAAACTGGAGCATTATGGAATTACAGGTAAAGAGTTAAAACTTTTGGAATCTTACTTAGAAAACCGTAGAATGTATGTAGAAATAAAAGACATTAATACAAACAATTGTGACGTAAAAAACTGTGCGAGTGAAGTAACATATAAGTCAAAAATGACCAAAATAAGCCGAGGTGTGCCCCAAGGTTCAATATTAGGACCAATTCTGTATTTAATTTTCACTAATGATTTACTCAATTTTATGAATAATACCCAACCCGACGCAGGACTTGTAATGTTTGCAGATGATACAAACGCAATAATCGGGTCGCCAAACTTAAAAGAATTGTCAGAAAAAGTAAATATTTGTTTGGAGAACAGTTTGGTTTATGGCAAACAATTTAATAATAAATCCAAATAAAACCCAAGTGATGTTGTTCAAAACAAGGTCACGTAACAAAGATAGCATAGATGTCAAGCTCAAAACGGAAAATATTGGACTAGTAAACGAAGTTAAGTTTTTAGGAGTTTATATAGATTGCCTATTAAATTGGAAAAAAGAGCTCACCGCTATTGATTCCTCAATATCTTCAGCTTGTTACGCGCTAAGAAGCCTCAGGGACGATATTGATCAAAATCAGCTAAAAGCAGTGTATTATGCATTGGTAGAATCCAGGTTACGATACAGTATTATGTTTTGGGGGAGCAGTTACGGGTATAATTGCCAAAGAGCCTTCATACTGCAGAAACGTGCATTGAGAACTATTGTCAGAATTCCACAATGGGAGTCATGTAGAGAGTATTTTAAAAAATTAAACATTTTAACAGTACCAAGTTTATATGTTTTAGTACTACTCAGCCACTTTGAAAAATACATATACGAGTACGAATCACAAGAAGAACGTGAACTTAGAGAGAACACTAGAAGAAACGTTATACAAAATAAAATTGCACCTAAACTTAATATTGCTAAGCATTGCTTTAAATATCAAGCAGTAGAATTATTTAATGGGTTGCCTACTGACCTAAGAACATTGATTTACAGAACTACACTTTTCAAAACTAAACTTAAAGCATTCCTATTAAATAAATGTTTATACTCTTTATCCGAATTGGTGACAGGTGATGGTAAATAGTTTTAGATAATATGTAGTAACTTACCTTTTTGTACGTACCTATTACTTATTACCATTAATAATAATTTAATATATTCAAGACAAACATTATTAATTTTTTGCATTTTAGATAGATGACTTACTTGACTTAATATTAATCTATAATAATTGTATATGAGACTATTTACAATTATTTATTTGACTATTTACTTTCTACTGACATAATAATTATCATAATGTTACTGATTTTATTTTTGATTTAATTTTTATTGTAATTTACTTTCAAGATTATGTTAGATACCATAATTTATTATTTTCGCCTGTAATAAACTAATTTATGTACTAAAAAATTCAAACATGCGAATTGTTACATGAATAAATGAATTGAATTGAATTGAATTGAATTGTTCCAAACAATGAACCCAGCTAGGGCACAGCAATGTATAGGCGATAGGTTTTAATTTATTTAACATGCTATCATTATTTATACAATTTGTTGATATAGATTAATTTAAAATTATTAATTATTAAACATTATGTCATTCTTATAAACTAAATAAATAAATAAATTATCATTTTCATATTATAATCTCATACTACAATTTAAAGTCATGTTGCAATGAGTCTAAATGACATGTTTATCTCAGTTAATTTAATGTCAATGGATTAGTTTTACATAATAATATGTCACATTTACATTTCCGCACAACATTTTTAGGGGTGTACCAACAATTTAATTGAATGTTATTTGATCGCAGCAAACAGAATACCTAGTGTAAATGTTGTGTAACTTTGGTTGGATGGACAGACCCACCTATCTATCTGTTTTGCAGTTTGGCGGAGGCAATAGTTATATTGTTGTCTGTGTTGCCTAAGTGAATAAACTATTTTTTTTTAACCAACTTGTGTAATGCAAGTAAAACTTCTGTTAACTATAAATTTTGATTAACATCAACTCTCCAAACATTGTTAAGCTCTGGGCAGAATGGGTAACCTCTGTCTGCTCGAATTCAAGAATATTAGAACGTCATTGGAGACGCTTGAAGAAAATTACTTTGGCGGGAAAGTGTCATCTACTTTTTTGTTTATGTTCGTTAAAAACTTTCATAGTCCACATCAAACACACATTTTTTTATGTGGGGGCATATTTACAGCAGATAAGGCACCAACTATAAGTACATTCTACTCAGCATATAGGTAACTCTAGGAGATACTTTTTTCTGATACTTTAACGTACACAACGTAACTCATGGGACAGGGAAGTTGTTAATAAATAAATATGGTAAATCGACAAGCAGTTGAGTATTGTTATTTTTTTTTATTTTTTATTTGTAGGTATCCTAGTATTTTATTAGAAGCCATTTATTGTCAGTATTTTCACACTAAAACCGCAGCTCGCCTTGCCATGCTTACCTATCGAAAATCATGCACCCCAATTTACGTCACACACTTTTTTATCACACACCCTAAGGCTTTGAAGGTATATTTAAATCCATTGCCTCTCATGACTAAATAATTTGTCACCATTCCAAAGTCTTTGCCGTGTCCAAATGCCTCGCGGGTTTCAGAGCAGCAAACCTAGGTAGGTGTTCGTTGCGCAGGATTTTACAAAGGAACATAAGTAGCTTTTATTAATACTTGTCTTAGAATAACATTTTCGTCTAGCGTTAGTTTTATTTTTACACAGCTTTTAAATCATTGAAAATTTCATTGATTGCACTTTAATTTGATATAAAAATATTGTACTGACGCTAGGACAGTTCGTTGGCAGTTTGGATTAATAGCTAGTAGGTAGTACCTACCTAATCAAAACTATCAAATTTCTTTGGGGAAGGTCTACCCTTTTGTAGATCTATCTCTACTCTTTTGTAAAAAGCGTCAAAAATTATTAAAGTTATGTGACAAATTGGGGTAACTTAATGCTACTGCTGGACTCTGCACAAGACTTACTGGCTATAAGTAGGTATATACCTATTTTATTCTTCTTATCCGAGTCGGATCTTGATATTCAGGTTTGTTACAACACTATTTGAATCAAAACGAACAAAACAAAATAATTTAAGCATTTATGTTCATTTTTAGGGTTCCGTAGTCAACTAGGAACCCTTATAGTGTCGCCACGAGACGCGCGCGCGCGCGCGTGTCGTGTCGCGTGTCGTCGTTCTGCCATGTCTGTCTGTCCGTCCGTCTGTCCGTCCTCGCTTAATCTCTGTCACCGTTAGCACTAGAAAGCTGAAATTTGGTACCAATATGTGTATCAATCACGCCGATAAAGTGGTAAAATAAAAATTGGAAAAAAATGTTTTATTAGGATAGATATGATTGTGTAAAGTGGGAAGTGATTTTTTTTCAAATTTTAACCCTAACGTGTGGTATATTGTTGGAAAGGTATTTAAAAATGAATAGGGGTTTACAAAAATCATTTTTTGATAATGTCAATAATTTCGGAAATAATAGCTCCAAAAGTAAAAAACAATGTGCCCCCCCCCCCCCCTCTAACTTTTGAACCATAAGTTTAGAAAATATGAAAAAAGTCTGAAAAGTAGAACTTTACAAGGACTTTCTAGGAAAATCATTTTTTTTAAGCCATCTTTAAACTCATAAGTGGGAACACTTATTGTGACGGACGGGAAACTACGGAACCCTACACTGAGCGTGGCCTGACACGCTCTTGGCCGGTTTTATTTAATGTAAGGAAAGGTCATTCACTTCGTTGTCACTTTCTTAGCAGGCGACCTTGACAGTTTAGTGGCCTAGAGAGTGGGAGAAAGCCCTTCCAATTTCAAAACATTACGTGCCCTTCAAAAAGGTTAGTATGGTGCATTTCTTTGAGTAGTGCAGTTGAAACAGACTAGAAGACATTCTCGATATGTTTGTGACTGTAAGTAATTTTGAACATTTTGACCTTCGAAATTCAAATTAGGTCCGCGCGATACATGTGAATCATGATTTAAGATATTGTTTTTGCCTTTAATTGGCCAATTTAAACGTAGGTAGAGGTACTTACCGAACTATATTAAAGTTTGGCGATCAGAACATAATTAAAACAACTAGGTATGTAATTGATTTGGGATATGAAGAACAACAATATTTGTCTTCGAACCGTTTAACCCTTATCTACTTGTAATTTTAAATAGGTACCTATTGATAGTAAACGCAATTTCGGGATTTGACGTGACCAAGTTGTCATGATTGCCTAAATGTTATGGCTTACCCCTCTCATGCACGAGGTTGTGGTTCAAATCCGGGTAGGTACCATTGTGACTTTTTCAATTCTTATGTAATTTCTAAGTTCATCTTCATCATTGACATCGGCTAATAAACAAAGTGACAAAATATTTTGAGCAAGTGAATTCAATAACATATTGAAGATAAGTATTTCACAAACTATGGTAAACAATCTCTATCAAGTAAACCATAACAAATAAACAACGAATGTAGAAACATGAAAAAGTAATCGTACCTAGGTAGGTACTATACCTACATATATCAATGATATTTTACTTATAAGTATATCATTGCCTACTATAGGTCTGTATGGTCTTGAAGCGTATAGCTATTAATTTAATTGCGATGGAATCATCTTATAATGCATGATATCGGGTGTAGTTTTTCCTCAATTACAAAATATCTATACCTACGGAATTATGATAATTGCAGGTCACATCTGTTACGGTTTATTAACATTGTAGCCTTTAACTGTCCATTAAATTGCCGCAGTGAATCAATAAATTAATTATCTTGTAAAGTGCCAATAGAAATACACTTTATCGTACACCATTAAGGCGAGGTTATCCGGATTATAACGTAGGCTTTCTGTTGGGTTATATTCGTAAAGGACAAAAATTTTACATATTTCACACTTTGATCTATACATATAGTTGTGCATTCAGATACACATCTATACATATAGTTGTGCATTCAGATACACTAATATTTGCACTTTACTGCATAGAATTAAATTTAATCTAGAGCAACGTACAGAGGCCAGCACATCAAGCGTACCCCAATATGTCTTTCTTTGACAGTTTGTCATCTTTATTACAAAAAGATCGTAATTAATTATAAAAGATGTTGTTCTTAACGATACATAGAAAGTATAAAAAAACTAAAATAATTTAAGTTAGATATTGACTAAAATGTCCTAAGAAATGCGTAGTTCTTCATTTACTTGCAATTAAGTCCGTATGCCCTCTGTGGCAAAACAAACATTTATTTTTCTCTGGGGGGTTTTAGGGGTTTAGATCTGGGTTTTTATGTAAACTAAGAATCGATACGCAGAGCACTACAATCTTATAACATCAAAATCCATTTGTTTCAGATTACATCACTATGGTGTCTGTACATTTGGTCGGTGGAGAGCGCAGTATTAGACCCATCCCTCTACTTGTCACCGAGCCCTCCCCTGATGGATACCAGGGACAGCATTCCTGCAGCAGACTTGTGGGATATGCCTGTGGACAGCAGGATGGCTCGTGACACATGGGATGCTTTGTCCCAAGTCATTGGAGAAAGTAAGTGCTTCCTTGCCGTTTAACCACCACGTAAAATCGTATCAAAATCGGTACATTCGTTTGGGAGCACAGAGAAACACTCGTCAAACTCATACACCCTCTTTTTAACCCCGACGCTAAAAGATGGGTGTTATAAGTTTGACCGCTATGTGTGTGTGTGTGTGTGACATAAAATTTAATGGCTTAACGATAGGAAAGTATTAACACAACATTATAAATGTGAACTTTGCTTTTTTGCGTGGAGGGATTTTTTCATTTTAAATTTCAAACAGAAGTCTGCAAATATAACCTTATTTCTTCTCATCGCATCGGTCAAATCTTTAAAACACATAATTCAGTTAAAAAATATCGTATCAATAGGTACCAATTAGGTAAGTAAACAGAAAAAAACATATTAGATAAGCCAGTTCTTGTTGCACCAGTTTTTACAGTCCGGTTGCACCGAAGAACGGAAAATGTGAACTAAGTGTGGCCGGTGCAAGCGCTTGAACTGCTTGTTTTGTGTATTTTTTTAATCACAAAACAGAATAGTTATAAAACATTTAAGTCTTCTTTTGAAAATTGGCGGAGGATCAGCAATTTCAAACCATTTATTTCAATTAGGCCCTTGAAAGGCACTTTTGAACGTCGAACAAAAATTAACTATAAAAAATGATTCTAGTTGCCCCTTCCAAAAAGTAGATTTGTATGGAGAAGAATGGGCAAGAAAATCGATACTTACTCTTTTAAAATGGTTTTTACAATACTTTGTATAGGTACATTAATCAGGTTATAAGACACTGTCCCAAAAAGCCACCCTTAGCCGCTTCCTAATGTTAATGCTCCAGCAACCACATTATGTACTTACTTTGTAACACCACAGCTGGCCCGCCCTGGCCTCTTCACCAGTTTTTCCTACGGTGGTATGGTTTCGTTTTATATCTCCAAATGTATGGAAGAATAATTTGAAACAGTTATGTTCTTTTTCTTATGTTTACTGACTATGGGCCTCTGACTTGGCGTCTCCTGCTCACGGTAACCACGATGCAATATTAATGTTGAGTTTTAACCCTAGAAAAAATGGTCAAATTGTCAACTTACTCGTATTGTCCTAATATTAGGACTCCACATGTCATTTACTTATAAGCAGTAACTGACTGGAAGCACGAACTGAATGGATCCTCGCGCGGTTTTGATATAATTATCAAAAACATAAAATAATAATTAAAGAAAGGATCCTCGCGCGGTTTCGATAATTATATCAAAACCGCGCGAGGATCCTTTCTTTAATTCATTAAACCCACAGAATACATTCTAGGTATATAGGTACCTACATTAAACCCCAAGAGGACACCGGCGGTGGCGTCCGCGCTGTCATTGTCTTTTTATTGTGTCTCTAATTAACGCGATTGAAAGGTTACAGCTCTGTTTTAAAAAAATCAAAGCTCTGAGGTAAAAAGTTACTTAGACGATTTTCATGTTCATATTACTGTTAAATCATTTTCAATTACTGCAACCTCGCCCTAATTATAGGTACATGCGAGGGATTCCAAATATTTTGTTTGACTCACGAAGTGCCAAAGTACCTACTTCTAATGTGAAGTTCACCAAAACGTGTCCGACCAAAAAATTCAATAATATTTACCTGATTTTACCTGTTTGGTGTTTTGTTTTTACAAATTGCGCAATAATAATTATTAAAATAACAATCTTAACATGACTCATAGAAGTTTAGACTGGTATTAACTTGTTTACTCTAAAATCTAAATAAATAAATCTTTATGTTTAGTTGTTATTTTCTAAGACTGAAGAAACGTTATAAAAGCTGCTGTTTAGATAGAATACATAATAACATTCCATGTGATAGAAATATCTAGAATTAATTAAAACAAAGGGTCAGTTAACAACTAAGTATCTAACACTGCAGTGTTAGAAAATGTATGGACGAGACTAGTGATGGGCAATGATAATAACCCGGTTAATATCATTTGGCTAATAATCGATTAAAACTCAGTTAATAGCCATTAATAGCCATTATGGATGATAACCCTGCTATTAATGTTATTTTAGTGATTGAAAATTTCCCTTCATGGTTTTCAGGGTTTTTCATCATCTTTCTTTGTAGTAAATAAATTTTGCATATCTACATTTTGTATACTTTACTTATAATAAATCTGTAGAAGTAAGAATTCTGTACATTGAAAATATCAAAAAACTAAATGGCAGGCGGTGTTACTAGACCGACAACGAACCCAAAAATGTGTTTAAAAAATAAATTGTCTGTCTGTATGTTCACGTATCACGCAAAAACTACCGGTTTGATTACGATGAAACTTGGTATACTTACTTGGTAAAAAGTAACTTTTTATCCCGGAAAAGTATATACAATAAAAAACAAACTTAATTTTGCGGTTCGATCCTTAGACCCGACTACTGTACCAACCGTAAATAATAAGTGTGTCGTAGGTTACGTCACCCGCAGTGGAGTTCACCAAGGGGCACTGCACACGGCTAAGATACATACTATAATATTTTATCTGAAGATACAATATATAAATAAATAAAATAAAAAGCCTTTTATTGCTTGCATAGGTAAAATTATAAAACAGACTTTATAAGAAGACTTACTTTTACCTTATTTTGTAATAACAATAAATATTAACAAGAATTTAAATTGATATTGTCATTTTTTTATTTAAATAATATTATTATCTTGAGAGATATTATAGTTGATCTGTTTGATCTTGATATTATAGTTTTAAAATAACTAAAAATCTTCGTAGTGTCCATTGAATTTTATGGCGACCGATATTGTATCTTAAGATAAAATATTATAGTATCTCAGCCGTGTGCAGCGCCCCTTAGTGAACTCCACTGCGGGTGACGTAATCTACGACAAACTTATTATTTTCGGTTGGTACAGTAATCGGGCCTAGGATCGAACCGCAAAATTAAGTTTGTTTTTTATTGTGTATACTTTTCCGGTATAAAAAATACCCAGTGTGGTGGCCAAGATATTAAAGAATAATTATACCATGTTCTTTGCGTGATGCCTGAACATATAGACAGACAGACAGACAAAAATTTTTAATCACATTTTTGGGTTCGGTGTCGGTCTAGTAACACCCCTGTCATTTATTTTTTTGTTATTTTCAAAGTGCAGAATTTTTACTTTTACAGATTTATTATAAGTAAGTATAAATAATTATGTTATATTTTTTTTATATATTATTTATTATAATTATTATTTATTAATTTCGCTGTAGTGCAGTTCATGCATCTCTTTCAGGCACGAATAAATATTAGCGCCAGAAAGAGATAGCTCGAAAACGGGGGTTCGGGGACGCACGTGTTACCTACTAACCGCTCGGGTATTTTCCATTGTTTATAATTTACCTACGTCGTCGTATTCACAGAAAAGACCTAATAAGAACTTGCTTATTGTACCTACTTTACATTTTTACGTATCGGTTATTTTTTTTGTATTTGTAGGTATAGGTACATAAGTACCTACACTTACATATTTAGCTCACTTTGTTAAATTACAAAGCGATTTGTCAATAGTAATTGTGGTTTTATAGTTTTGGGTCTTTAAATTAACAAAACTGAATTTCCCAAAACACTTTTTCACATACAAAAAGTGAAAATAATTAAAAAGAATTACAATACATTTAATCACACTACGTACACGCACCCAATTTATGTTCACACCCACAGATTTTACACTAAACAAAAAAAAACCTTTTATTTTTTTAACAATACATTAATAGCAGGGTTATTAGCCATTGCGTGGCTATTAATGGATACTTATGGATTATAATCGCTAATAACTCAAAGCATCCGGCTATTTACCCAACTCTAGACGAGACTTACTAGCAAAACGAATATTTTCTACCTTGTAATGCTAATAAATAAATACTGTTCACCAGTGGTGAAGTCTCCATACAACTGGATTCCTAATCCTTTCCTTTGGATATTCGGAAGAGCAGCTCTTTCGCTCTTGACTTACGGCAGCCAGACCCTAGTATTGCCAAATATAAGGCATTTAAGTACACAAAAGGTATACAGGATGGTAGGGTAGACTGCTAACTTCAAGAGACAACAAATAGTGATACCTACTAAGTTTTTTTTTGTCGGCTTCCCTCTTAAGAAAATCGACCCCTCGCCACTGCTGTACAATACTTACTAATCTAACGTTATGCTGTCTAATTTGATTTAGATGACTCAGTCTCAAGTTAATTATACTTATCCATTGCCTATATTCCTTACCCATATGTTTTCTAGATCTAACGATGACTTAATATTGGGCGCCTCGCTACTAAATGTTATGTAAAAACAATTGAATTAAGTATGTATGTAAAGGCCAGCACATCTAGCTACACCAATTACATTATTTATTATACTACATTATGAACCAGTTTAAGAGCAGGTGTTGAATGTTATTATTGAATTAAATTAATTATCACCTTAAATAGTAGATACTGGATCCTCGTTTTCAAATAAAAAACGTCATGTGTTTCGATCTTATCTGAAATCGATGCAAACTAATATAGTTTTCACTTCATCCCCAGAACCAGAAACAAAAAGAAAACCACAGCCAATGGAAAAGGCGAAACTTTTTTGGCCATCCCTCCACTCTTCGCACTACAGCGTAGGCACGGGTAACGTCCAGGTTCCTTTGACATTCAGTCTATCCGGATTATACGGGAAATATTCTCCTGGTAACATGGGGTCATCAGGGGTTATTGGTAGTACATATGGAACGGTGTCAGCGATCGGAGGCACCGTCATCTCCAAGCTGGCTGGAACTGGTTACGGGAAATATCGGACGTATTCTGGATTACGGATTTATGGTGGTGAGAATGGGCCTGCGTGGAGCGGATGGGGCAACGGCAAGTGGGGACATTATGGTAAGGGATAAGTTTAATTAAATAAGAAGAAACTATCAGAAATATATACATTTCCTAATGAATGTTTTGCCTTTTATTTAGTTGACCTTATACAATCCATCAGTTTCACAACATTATTTTTGGTGTTTACAAGACAAGAAATAGCGTTTTTGTAGCTACTTATCATTATGAACAACGTTATTACTCTATGGAACAAATTTTGAAAATACGAAAAAGCAAATGTAATTCGACAAAATGTAACAACTGCAAATATTTTTCTATTCTGTTTTCTTCAATTTAGGGTTTTGTTTATAGTAAAAAGTAATGTTTAAAGAAACACTTTTTTTAATTATTAAGTTTACATCTACCTACACACATCAAAAGTGTCTAGGGATCAACATATATTTTTGCAATAACTTTTCTCCTGATTGATTTTAATTAAAATTTTCTTTAAGGATTCATCAAATAAAGTGTTTTCGTTTGTCACAGTAACGATAAACCAAGTCACCTTTGCATTAATAAAGAAATTTGCCATTTTCCTAATAAAGGGATTTTTGACATTTGAACCACTAACATTAAAGTTCGAAAAAAAGACTGAAATAACAGTTTTCTTTAAAATTTTATTGGGTAACGTAAACAATTAATAATCCGTGTTTCTACCGCGAACACTAACAACACAAGAACATCGGTTTGGCATACTCAAAATGAGTTCATCCAAATCACGCTGTGGAATGGCCGCCCATGTTCGTTGCAACAACAAAAAAAGGTCTTCTTGCGACTGGATACCCTCCATATTCGGCAGAGCTCTTCTCTGTAGCATATCCCATGCATGCTCAATCGGGTTCAAGTCTGGCGACTGAGCAGGCCAGGGCAGGACATTGATGTTAGCTGCGGCGAGAGTCTGTCTTACAACTCTTGCGGTGTGCGGTCGTGCATTATCATGCATTAACTGAAATAAGGGACCGATTTGCACTTGTAGAGGAACGATTACGTCTGATACAATCGTCTCGGGCGTACTACGGGTATCACCTATAGCAATGCACAATCGTAGGATTCGATATCAATGGGCTCTTGAACACAGAAATTGGGCAGAAGAACAATGGCGTTTCGTGTGCTTTTCTGATGAGTCTCGTTTTGGTATGAGACCGGATACAAGACGTATACGACACTGGAGAACCCCTGGACGCCAACAGCGATTAAAATCCTGCCAGGAAGTCCATCCTTATAGTGGTGGAACCATCATGGTATGGGCGGGTATTTGGATCGGCGGAAGAACTGAGTTGATTTGGATCAGAGGCAACCTCAACGCTCAAATTTATGCTGAGACGATTGTATCAGACGTCATCGTTCCTCTACAAGTGCAAATCGGTCCCTTATTTCAGTTAATGCATGATAATGCACGACCGCACACCGCAAGAGTTGTAAGACAGACTCTCGCCGCAGCTAACATCAATGTCCTGCCCTGGCATGCTCAGTCGCCAGACTTGAACCCGATTGAGCATGCATGGGATATGCTACAGAGAAGAGCTCTGCCGAATATGGAGGGTATCCAGTCGCAAGAAGACCTTTTTTTGTTGTTGCAACGAACATGGGCGGCCATTCCACAGCGTGATTTGGATGAACTCATTTTGAGTATGCCAAACCGATGTTCTTGTGTTGTTAGTGTTCGCGGTAGAAACACGGATTATTAATTGTTTACGTTACCCAATAAAATTTTAAAGAAAACTGTTATTTCAGTCTTTTTTTCGAACTTTAATGTTAGTGGTTCAAATGTCAAAAATCCCTTTATTAGGAAAATGGCAAATTTCTTTATTAATGCAAAGGTGACTTGGTTTATCGTTACTGTGACAAACGAAAACACTTTATTTGATGAATCCTTAAAGAAAATTTTAATTAATATCAATCAGGAGAAAAGTTATTGCAAAAATATATGTTGATCCCTAGACACTTTTGATGTGTGTATTTACATTTATAGGTGATATAATATGTTATGACTTTTAGTACCTTTGACTAAAAGCCATAACATATTATATCACCTAGGTACTTAGTCATCAAACGCACTTAACTAAGTTTCATAAATATCTACCTACCTAAGTAAGTTAGTTAGGTAAGTTACCTGTATAATAAACGAAGGGCACGAGGCAGATGAGGATAAGGTCAGATAAAAACAACATCTTTTATGTACTTATACTTAGGTACCTACTGGGAAACCCATTTATAGAGTCATCAACATGTGTTGATGAACATAATGTTAAGCTGCGTGCAGATAAAGTAACATAAAGTGTCCCTAACTTGTGTTTTCTAAACTTTAATCTCCTCCCATAAATAAATAAATCAATATTCTAAAACTTTCACACAATGCAATCTAGTCCCAAACTAAGCAGAGATTCCGCTTTGAGTTAGAATTTTTTTTTTACAAAAAAAAAACAACCGACTTCTTAAAAAACACTAACAGGTGAAAAATAACTCCAGTTTCTCCAGTCTGTGGCTTTGGTGGTTTCGTTTCGTTCATAATTGGTAAACGACTTCCGAAACTGGAGTTATTTTTCATCTGTTAGTGTTTTTTTAAGAAGTCGGTTGTTTTTTTTGTAAATAAGTTTTTATTTTGCAATTTTTAGTTTCTTCGTATGGAAAGAAAGTCTTTCAATACTTGAAAGAATCATTGAAATCGGTTAACAATTGCAAAATTCTTTCTAAACATTAATCTGTACATCTCTGCCGGGCCCTTTTTAAAATAGACAGGCGTAATGTTATGTTATGGAAATACAAAAGCTCAGCATCGACATCTGAGTATAGCAATTGCGAATAATTTGCTGTTATGCGTTGAAGAGTTCCGTTGCCTGTCTTCTTCATCAGTTTTTCTTCACCAAATGATACTTTCCAAATGAAACTGCTTGATTTGTTACTGAAAATGTTAAAGTAGGTGCGTGTGTGCCTATATTTTTTAAGGAGTTCCCTCAATTCCTCGAGGATCCCTCATCACATATAAGTTTTGATACAAATGGGACTAGGGAATGCAATCTCGTCTCGCCGAGATCCCGATCTCGCGAGATCCCGGCCATATTTTACGAGATTGTATCTCGTCAAATTTCGTACGAGATCTCGCGAGATAACGAGATCGTCAAATGCATCGTGACGACGTGTATGTCATAGCGCGGCTGCGCGCGAACTGAATCCTGGCCGTTGCCTAAATATAGATAATTATTGTTTTGTTACCAATATTGTAAGAATTTGAACTGATTAGCTACAATAGGTATAATAATTATAGATATAAACAAATGTTATTAGAGTTAGAGACAAAATAATAAGTACTCTGTTGATTTTTAAAATAAAACTTACATTATTTTTACAACTAAGCAACGCAGTTTCTATTTAATTACATATCATGTCAATTACTAGTTCTTAAAACAAGCATTTGCATATGTTTTAATTGCGATTCTTCCAATCTCGCGAGATCCCGTAATTTGCGAGAACTCGCGAGACTGGGTTTTGAGTCTCGCGAGATCTCGCTAGGCGGAAATCTCGTACGAGATTGCATTCCCTAAATGGGACCAATCTGTTCGTATACCCTATCAAATAAAAGAAGAATTTTGAAAATCGGTCCATAAATGACGGAGTACAAAAACATAATAAAAAACATACAACCGAACCTCCTTTTTTTTGAAGTCGGTTAAAAAGAGAAGAAAAAAGCAGATATATGTACAGACGCCAGCACATCAAGTTACCCCAATGTCTCAAATTTTCGTAATTGAATATGAGCCTTTTTCTGTTTTTCATAAAGTTATAAAACGATCAAGGAAATTTGACACATTGGAGTAACTTGATGTGCTGGCGTCTGTACATACCTACATACTTATTTATTGTAAATTCATATTATGAAGCAAAGTCCTCAGCCGCGACTGTCTAACTGTCTGTTAGCGATAAACTCAAGAACCCGCACCGATTTTTATGTTATTTTCATCAATGGATAGAGTATAGTTCTCAAGTAAAGTTTTATTACCTATATTACTTATCAAGTTTTTGTTTACATTGGCAAAAATATAATGATATTTTGTAGGTGTCGGAAAAAATAATCCGCCTGGGTGCTGGGCGCGATAACCGACATCCACGCGGGCGAATCGCATTAGGTATATACATTAGACCCGCAGAATAAAATATGATCATGCATCACACCAACATTTGTTTTGGGTGGGAATCGAACCCACGACCTCCGTCATAGCAGTCAGGGCCACTAAGCACTAGACCAATAGGCCAGTCACTATGTTACATTGTTTTTAACATTGGAACATATAACAACGTTTTATAACATAATTTGAATAATATGTTCGCACCTTTAGAAATAAACACACATATGTTAGCAATTTATATGTATAGTAAACCTTTAACATACCTAATACATAGGATACAATATTGTTAAAAAAAATAGTATTTGAATGGTATAGGAGTCGAACTGCCGCGCTTGAGGTCCTGGGTTCGATACACGGGTCGGGTAAATGGTTATTAGATTTATATCCATCTGAAATTTCTCGGCATCAACCCGGAGCCTGGATTCGTACTCCTCTGATGGCAATAGGGCTACCCCTAATATATGACAATCAAACATAACTGGTGGTTTCTGGGCGTTCTATAGTTACACCTTTGCGAAACCTTTAGAAGACCAATATTTCTAATATTTTTAATTAATATTCCACGATGCAATGGCTAAAATAAATTAAGAAACTAAACGAAGTAGGTACCTTTAAGTGATTAAAAAAGTCGCACGGATTGAACCCAAAGCGGAGGCGTTAACAATAACCCAACACGATCAGTGTCCGCTAAGCAATAATAAAAGCATACAAACATACAAAATAATGACTGCATGATGAGGCCAACGTTATTCTAGGAATCCTTTTTCTATAGCTAATGGTAGCTTTACGTGTGCGCATTGTTATCAATAAACAAATTGTTGCAATGAAAAGAATTCACAGGAAAATCACGACTGCTGACAGCCACTTGACATCTATAATAATGACACGAATTTCCTGTACAAATCCAATTTATATGCACAACAGTGATGCAAACCTCTAGTGCCGTACGATGGTGGGTGTGGTTGTAATCCTCACGCTCCTGCCTGCCTGGGTAGCGTGCGTCGGTGAAGGAAACATCAAGTTACTAGAAGATGAAGTAGCCGTGGCTTTGAAAGCATGCACATTCCCAGAGGACATGGTTGAGTCTAAAGAACCTGTTAGTAAGGAACGCCAGCGTCGTTCTGATAACTCCTACGATGGATCCCCTACTCGGATTGATGACGAGAAAAAGGAAGCGAACCGATACAGTCACGAGAGAAGGACCACCAACGACGGTGGTGACCAAATGTCGGTGATCAATGCTACGGATTATGATTACGATGGCTATGGTACTGGAAACATGGGAGAAAAGCTACTGACGTCTGTCCCACGCCCAGCGTCCTCCAATAATAACGTCGACAATAATAATACAAGTCGAACGAAAAGAAACGAACCGCTTTTGAACAAACCCGATTCGGATCAGGTAAATTTTTTGTAGGTAGGTAAGTGTTTGAATATTAAAGAGGACGCAAAAAACTTAAGCTAAAAACAGTTTTTAATTTATTCGTTTGTTGGATTTGATAATCATCCTTTAATATTCAAACTATACTCTTGTGTAGGTATACTTGAGCAGTGAACATAATCTTCAATTAATTTATCGAGTAATTCCTCGGACGAGGGGCAAATAGACGTCAGCTTATTTCTTATGCCACTTTAAACTTAGGTAATGACTAAGTTTTAAGTCATAAACATTTAGGTATTGAAATGATAGTATCAAATTTTCCTACACTTTGTTTCCTGATTAACATTAAGATAACATTTTGCGGTGGTGGTACATTTACGAATGCTACCATACATTTTTTTGGTCAATCTAAAGAGCATATTATGCACACCAAACACCGACACGCCAAATTTTTGTCGGCGGACTAGTTGGCGGTTACACTCATTGCTGTATAGCCGAAAAACTTGGACGCCAGGTTGTGTTGGCGGTCTCTTACGGTGGGTAGGCACTGGGCAGCCCAAAATCAAAAGTCTTTTATTCAAAAAGTCTGAGGATCAGCACTTTTTTAACGTCAAAATAACTCAAAATCCCCTTCGCCACTTTATTGTGTTTTTTTTTTGGGAAGATGTAGCGGTACCTACTAACTCCCCAGCAACATGTGTGTCTGATAAGTTAGAAGAACATGAATGTGTGTGCAATTAGGTAATTAATCAAAATAAATCAATCAAATTCAATTATTTGCTCCATTTTGGTTAACACACTCCAATATACTTACACAATACTAGTATTAACGCTACCGACATTAACACTAACTTAACTCAAGCAAATGTAAACTGACTAAAAAAAAGCCTCCAGGTATTATTTATTTATAAAAAACTTATGCACAAGTAAAAAGGCGGATCTTAGGCATTTTGCTACCAGTCTACCTTAAGTCGTATTAAGGGTACCTATGCCCCCTTGCAAATGCAGTGTTGGGTTACCTATATCCATAGGTCTGCGAGTTATGCGACACAAGACAGAATGTCACAAAATGATTAACTAGGACCACAGTATAAATATTAATACAGTAGGACGACGCCATTGATCTCTGGAAAAATGCCGACAAATTCTACACGCGTTAGACTTGAATAATACCTCCCGCAGCGTCTTTCCCGCGTCTCGCCCCTCACAACCCACACGATTGCCCTGTCTAGACGGCTTCGTCGAACGACTGTATGTTTTTAGACTGTGCTAGGACTGTCGAATCGACCAGCTTTGGTGTGCTTTGCGCTTAAGCACATCCCCACAGGAACAAAAACAACAATAATCACATAGGTAAACATTATTTTTGCAGTGTCTCAGCCAATGTGTGTTCGCCAATTTGCAAGTTGTAAGTACCTGTTCACATTCTCAAACCTACTTGTAATGTAATGATGATGTGTAGGTACTTAAGCAATGTGTCACCTTTGTACATTAGGTAGACACCAGGGGAATACCTCGCGAGGCCGAGTTGTGGAATAAAGTCCAGTCTTCTGTGACGTCACAACAGTCTCGCTCTGCACTGCACGATCAGATACAAGCGTGCTTTCAGGAGTTGCAGTCAGGTATTTATATTGTTCAGACTGAAAATTGTACGGTTTAACATGTAGGCACTAGCCCGCCAACATCAGTAGCGTGGCTAAAAGGTCATCGCCATCATATTCATTTCAGCCAAAAAACTTCAAAAGGCTTTCCCTTAATATTTCGCCAACAATCGGTTGTGCGCTGCCCTCATTAATCGAATTCCTGCTATCATCACCAGAACTTCAGTCCACACCCCACAAGCTGTTATACTGATAGAACTTAACATACCCGCGCTCCGGCTTTCAGTACACTATCGCTACAAGAGAACCCTTTCGCCCAACAGCCATCTGGTCCACAAGTAATATAATAAGTGCCCAGCCCACTGCCACTACGGCGATTTGCAAGCTGCACCGCACTACGCAGCATAGTGCTAGAGTGCGTTCTCTTACGTTGCTTGAGAGTTGAAGTATCTCTCTTTGCTTTGAAAACACGCGTAGTGCAACATACAGAAAGAGCATTCACACGCAGTGCGTGAGGGAATCGCCATAATTTCATCGGGTGATGTCATAGATTTTAGATTTCTATGGGTGATGTCATTACAGTTAGGTACTTAGATTTTGTTATAGACCTCTATAGTTTAATCCTCGATTCCTTAAAAAAGCTCCAAGCATGTCCTGGAAGCTCTTATTCGTTATTTGTGTTTAGGAAAGGTTCTTTTCTTGGAAGTAAAAGGTCGCCTGGGCAACGATGAACCTAGTTACCCGTTGATTTTACAATTATCTAACACTTTACACAGTTAATTTTCTGTCCATCTTTTTCTCAGAGACTGAAGACAATGGATGTTCTTATTCTAATAAGTTGGAACGATGTCTAATGCTTCGGTTCTCTGACCGAAAGGTTAACAGCAAGGGAAGCACTCAGAAACCAGCTTCTACTGAACAGACGTGAACTGAAAGGTGAGTGACTACTTACAGTATCTACTTAATTAACAAACATAGGTCACTAGATCCACGTCCCCACCGCGTATGTTGACGAATGCTCACAGCGCTAGTACCTAAAACCAACCCTGAATTAGACTTGTTTGTCATTGAATGGCAGACGACAAGAAAGAAAAAAGAAAATACCTACAATTATTCGGGACAAGCACAGGACAAGACGTTATAGGAAAGCGTCCACAGGTCCGCGTCGCACGTAACGGACGCATCGCACGTAACGGATTTTAGTTTGCCTTGTATAAAAACTCATACAACAGCGTCCACTGTCCGCACCGTACGGACCGCTCATCGGCAATGCCTACATGCGATGCGTACCGATGACGTCATACGGAATGCCGATCAGTGGACGCGCTCCAAAAGTTATGCTTCCTTTTTCTAGATTTTTTTTTCTTGTTCTTCCTCTTCTGCTAGTAAACAAGCAATAACGACTTCTTCATCGCTTTCCTCCATTCTCACAAACACTTTCGGCACGTACGATCACTACAAAAATCCGAATGAAGGTGGCATCGGCAATCCGATTGCTGATACTCGCGTCGGCAATCCGATCGCTGCCGATACAGTGGACGCAGTCTAATTAATCCGTTACGTGCGATGCGTCTGATACGTGCGATGCGGACCTGTGGACGCTTACCTAACGCTAAACTAAATCTAACACATTGTATAACCAAAAGACCTGTGCGAGGCCAAAAAGCCGCTATCTCAAGCACGATGCCATGATATTTATAAACTCAAAACAACAATTTTAGAATGTAAGCGATTCTGTAAGAGGATGGAATGGTAGGATTATGAAACTTAGGTAGGTATTGGCTTTTTACTGTTTCCGTTGGCTTTTTAACGTTACTGATTTTTTCATCTGGTATTCCTCAGTAGCATATGGCAGCACAGAGTCTGGAGCTCGAGTCTGCTATTGCAATCGTGTCTCAATGACCGGTCATTGATCGAATATTTGACAACTTTGACAGTTTTTGTATGGGAAATGTGTCACAAGTTCAAACTTGTGACACATTTCCCATACAAAAACTGTCAAAAATCGTGTCGTTATACGTCAAAAATCGATCATTGACCGGTCATTGAGACACGATTGCAATAGCAGACTCGAGCCCCTGGATTTGTGACGGATTCATGGCAAAACGCTCGCCCTCTATTAAGTACATAATATGGGTCTTAAACATAACTGCCGAAATGTGTGTGTGTAACGCTTCTCAGATTACAGGCGTGATGTTACTGGTATAAAAATAATTTCATAGATAACCGATAGCCGGATACAGTCGGCTGCATTTCATTAATAAAACAGTAAATATGAGCTATTGGATCTCCGTAGTAAGGTATACTGTTGCCAACTCAATTAAAAGCTGACTTACATGTATCTTCTTATTGCATAATTGCTATAATTTAATGTTGTAAAGAAGCCCTATATATCATACAACTTATTTTTAGTATGAGTACTTACCTACTTAGTATTAATTGTTTATTTAACACAAACAGAACTTATGTAGGTTGCTTTACATTTCCAGATCAACACAACAAAACGACAAACCGCATCGCCTAAAGGACCCCCGGAGTAATACCTATATTACTGTACCTACCTAGCTAGATTAAAATGCAATTCAAAATAAAATCTGACCAAACTATGCTGTATTTCATTCTCAGGACCATTATGCACACGGCTGAACAAGCTAAACATTTTCAGTTTACGCTGACCTCGCATTGTTAGGAAATCCTAGACACTACGAGATCAGCTTAGGTAGGTATACTGGAAATGTATAGCTTGATGAGTAGCCGTGTTTAGCTGTAGGTACACCTACGTAATTACCTACGGACGAACTTAGAAATAGCTGTAGGTACCTACTGTACTTTAGTCTTAATAAATCATTGTTTATTTATTTATTTATTTGTTTATTTATTGAGGTAAACCAACAGCTTCTTTATACAGCATTACATTAAAATAATAGTAAAAAGTATCAGACTTATACAGTCGCCAATAACAGGTCAACCAACATTCATGTGAGTGAAAAATTACAAATAATCAAATTAAAGTTAAAAAGGAAAACAAAATGAAATAACAAGTACATACATAATGAGAGCTAATGAGATAAAAAAAAGAGAGAGACAACAAATTTAAAATTAAAATAGAAACAAACCAAAATAAAATATTCACACCTAACAGAAAATAATGACGTAAAAATTTGAAGAATATATAAATCGTATAATCAAATTATAATTAATATACCTACATATTGAGTAGGTATTGGAATTAAAATTTAAATATTCAGTTGCATTCTTCGGTACTGTTGAATTTTGGCCTTAAAGACTTTTATGGAATCATGATGAATGTCAACTTCTGGTACAGATTTTACAAAAGAATTCATCTCTCTACAGAGTCTGTTAACTGGGGAGTTTACACCTATATTAGTTTTAGATGGCTGAACGTGAAATATATTAGTGATAGGAAATCTGGGTATATTTTAAGGAACATTAAGCGCAGTACTCTCGACTAGCTTACTGCAGTCAAGTCTATTATTAATTAATTTGTGCAGAAATAGAAGACCTTGCGTTAGTCGACGATCGCGCAGAGAATTCATATTGAAGCATCGAACACGTTGTTCATACGGACACCTAGGAGAGATTTTAGTAGAGGTATATGCTAGGTGCTTCGTGAAAGCCCTCTGGATATGTTCAACTCTTTGCGAGTGTACTGCATAGTGCGGGCTCCACACCACGCTAGCAAATTCTAAATGGCTACGGACTAGTGCATTGTACAAAACTATTTTGGTTCTTACAAGCTTAAAACCTTTAGTGCTTCTCTTAAGAAATCCAAGTAGCCGTGCCGATTTATTTACTATGCTATCAATGTGACTTCTGAAGTTAAGTTTTTCGTCCATGATAATTCCAAGATCGCGAACCTCTTTCACAGATTCAATAGGAATTCCATTTATTTTGTATGAGTCAGTCTTCGATTGTTTTTTTGTGGAAAATCGTATGTGACTACATTTCTGAACATTAAGCTTCATATGGTTCGAGTTGCATTGTTAACTAATTCAGCATGTCCCTTCCTGCGATGTCGACCCCCAGCTGAGAGACTCTACGTCCCTACAGGGGGTGCCTCAAACGTGTTATTGTTTAATCTGAGTATACTTAGGTTATTACCCTGCTGGTTGAGAATAATTCTTAACTAAGTTAAGTATAATAAATATTGCCAGGTGGTTATTCTAGGCGCTTTGGACATGTGAGCACGGAATCACGGATTCAAAGTTGAGGGCAATGTGAGCATACCTACCCACAACCTTAAATTGAGGGCAATAGGCTAATGTTATAACCATTGTAGTAAATAAAGTCGGTTTACGGACGATAATTATTTTACATGATAATGTCATCTGATCATGCCTCTCTATCGTTTGTTCCGCTCTCTCGCTTGCGCGTTCGGCTCAGGCGCAACGTGACGCTGATATTATTTGTGTGTGCAATCGGCGTTTTTCGATTTATAAGACGTTATCACGTTAGCAACAATGTGTGATTTGGAACGGTGTACCTTAGAATAAGACTTTCTACTCTAGTATTGCAAGTAACATAGAGACACACTGCGCAGTAGTTCAGTTTAAAATAAAGTATTTCGTTTTTTTTTTAAACAATGCATTTATGTAAGGTAGCTAGGTTAGGTAGTTAGGTTCGCTATAGGGTAGGTTGTTGGTAAGTTAAGTAGGTTAGGTTATGTGTACTATATATTAATATTTATTTTGTTGTCATTCTAATTCTAACTGTATTTTTTTGTCAATTGAACATGAACCTTATGACACTTGTTATAAAGTTGAAATTGCTTGGCGTGCTGGCCTCTGTTACATAGATCATTTTAGAAATTTATGATTGAATTAAAATAAATGCGGCCAATAATCACAAATAGACCACGACAGGGTAGCCGGGATATGAAAATGGTTGAGGGTGGTACAGGAAGGGTTTATTTAAGCTAATATTCTTCAATTGATGAGGCAGTATCTGTCTCGGGAGCGGAGGCAGCTGTGTTGGTAAACTCTGAAACACAACACATCAATGCTGCAGCAATTTATTAGTGAACCAGGAAAGTGGCTGGGCGGTCACCTGCTGTTGGACTGATTCCTGCACTGAACAAATATTTGTACTTATGGCTTGCAGGTAGTTGTTGTAGCTATAATTTGTGTGTGAGTTTTAATGTTTGTAAACGCACCCACGACACGGGAGCATTCCTAGTGCAGGCACACTTTGACAATTTTATTATGATCCAAAAGAGACGACAAAAATCTTTGAAGGTAAGTATGAGTGTGAATAAAAAATAATAGACGTGTCTCTCTAGCCATTCACTAGACTAAAAATATTCAGAGCCAAAAAACCTACATAGCCAAAGTCCTTTATCTTAAAAAAAACATACGTACAATAAAATTGAATTGAGAACCTGTTCCATTTTTGAAGTCTGTTAGTCTCATGAAACATATAGATGTCGCCATCTGTCTTCATCTATGCGAACTAACACCTAGTAAAGCTTCTTTGATCAATTACGCTTTGAATGATTGATCGTGAATGAGTTTGCACACTGCGTCCACGAGCCTGTGTCTGAATTTAAGTTATGTGGCATAGTGGCGTTGTTTTTCATTTAAAAATGTTGGCGTCACAAGGAATTTCAATTTTGGAGCCAGACAGAGCTAATAGAATTAAAACCACATAATTTGTTATCATTTAAATTGTTTGTTATATTGCAAAATAAAACACAATTACACGTACTTACACTAGTCATGGAAAAATAGTTAGCAATATAAATAATAATTATAATTTTCAACTTATTGAACACAACCATAATGAAGTGTTTCCAACCACTTTAATACTTTTACAGTCTTAATTTTCTTGTTGTTGGCAAATTAATGTTCAATTAGAAGTTTTATAGGTTTGGTATTAATTTCCTCGTAAATGCTAATGACAGTTTAATGTACTGCAGGGGCTAATATTGAGAGATTCAGGGTGTTCAGCGTGAGCGGGGCCTGGTTAGCGCATACTCTTGGCTGCGCTTGAATATGCCTTGTCCACCTGCACACATGCAGAAGTGATTCACGCTCAGTGACTGACAGCTTCTCCTGAAAAATAGAATTGTTACTTTATTGATTTGTGGTATAAAATAAAACAAAAAAAAAACTACAAAAGGCATTAATTACTCTAATAATCCAATCCATCTATATCAATTACTTGAGGTGCTTGTGAAGATTTATCAACCTCTTTTTATTTCTTTATTTAAGGGTCAATTATTCAATCATAGATAAGTTAATTAAGGCAAATAAAAATGGCAGTTTGACAGCTTTTGTATGAACAATATGTCAAACCACCATATTTATTCTTCAGATAACATTACCCGACTGTTGAAAAATTAGCCCTAAATCAGGAGATTGACTTGCTTTTTGGGGAAATAGTATAAAAACCCAAGTAATTTTGCAGTCTATTAAATCAACATAAGGAACCTTATCTATGTAAAACACACACTTGGCAGGTTAATATTAATACTGTTGTTCAATTAATTCTTGAACAGGTAGGGAACAGGGGTAGAAGAAGAATTTACTTACAATCAAAGGGTACAACACATAATATGCTGCTATGTCTGCCACATTTAAGCTCTGTCCAGTGAGGTATGTATTCTTTTCTAATGCCTTATTTATGTCCTGAAACGTGAGAAAACAAATTACATAACCTTTCAATTGAGGTAATTAGAGACACAATGGAAAGACAATGACAGGCAGACACCGGTGTCATTCCGGGGTTTAACAAATTAAATGCTTTTACTCTGAGGTATCTTAGGACTTGGGTCAGTGGAGAGAATTTTTGATTTGTAACATCTTTCTTCGTTGTTGCTGGATATTTTTACTGCAAGGGATTTCATGATAAGGGTCGGAAACGTGTTGTAGGAAACAGAAAATCTATGCGTGTGTAAGTTGTTTTTACAAATACGGCTGAGATGTCTGTAGTTTGTACCAACATTTTGCATGGGGTTGGTACCATATCCTATTGACTATGACAACATGTACAAGGATCACATACTGTGTTGCTATAGTTAAATAAGTTAATTTTAAGTTACTTTGTCGCATTAGATTTAATCTGTAATGGCAAAGAAAACATATTTTTGTGAATAAATAAGTATGAATATTTTTTTTTATGAAGAAATTCAAGAGGTAAGCACAGATGGCAGCACATCACTGAAATTGTCTTATTTCCCCATTTATTATGAACCTTATTCTTTGCTATATGTAGAAAAAACTATTAAAAAAAGACAGAAAGGGGTAGCTTGATATGCTGGCCACTGTACATAATATTTGACATGCTAGATATCTGCCAAACTATAGCACAGTTTGTGGGCTTATTATCTTGAATACATATAATGTACTCTATTATCTATATCTATCTATACCAATCAAACAAATGTGACATTGCTTATGAGTATGAGTAGAACATTTGAATGGACTCCCATAAATAAATAAATAAATATTCCACAACTTTTCACACAACACCATTTAGTCCCAATTTAAGCTTGAGAGCTTGTGTTATGGGTACTAAACAGCTGATAAACATACTTATATACTTCTAAATACATACATATTATAGATAAATTACACCCAGACACAGAACAAATGATCGTGCTCATCACACAAACATTTGTCCTGGGTGGGAATCGAACCCACAACCTCCGGCACAGCAGTCAGGGTCACTAACTACTAGACCAACAGGCCAGTCTAATAATAATAAGTCTTCTAGTTGAAGCTAAAACAGATTTTACTAGGGAGTTAGTGATAATGCCACTTTTTTATCCGGGATGAACAAGTGGTAGCCTCTTACTGGTGGTTTTATTGGGGCAAAAACACCAGTAAGAGGCGCGCATTTTATGGCAAAGGTTGATTGATTTTAAGATTACTTATTAAATTACCTGCAAAAATCCCTGTGCAAAGGCAGGGTTGGCAGCAGCCTGGTTGGCGTACATGGCAAGGTGTTCCAGCCATTGGTAGCTGAATAGCGTCACCTCATGGCTCAGTTTAACATTTCCACTTGATGCTAACTTTAATATTATAGCGGCAAAACCTTCTAAGCTCTGTTTATTCAGGACAGTGGTGAGTACCTAGAAGTTATAAGAAATTACCAAATTACTTTATCCTCCTTAAAAGTAGTCATTAGTATGAACATAGTTTAATATCAGCCAATAAGGTTAAGGTCAGTTTATCCTTAATGCCAGGCGGACACCGGACACCTTCCGGAGTTCAACTAATTAATCAGCCTAAGGCAGTTAAAGAGTGAAGTACCTAATTTCAAAACTGATGTTCCAACACTGCACTGAGGTGACACAAGTACAATTTTAATTTTTGGTACTATTTCTTTAGTTAGATGATAATAATATAACTATTTATTTGGTTGTTACGATCATAGCTGTTTAAATGTTTGTTTCCAAAGTTTTTAATCAGTTTTTTGATGTATCTCGATGTAGAAACAGCCAAAATGAAGTAGAAGAAACGTCTAAATATGCCAGATGTGTAGATTTTACCTACAATATGTCAGTAACTGAAAAATGAGCCAACTATTTAAACAATACAACACGTAAGTATTTGCATAAAATTCTATCGCTAGTCAGTTTAGAGATCTTCGGGCCAGGGTAACGAATAAATAGTTTACAATGTTCTTTCATAAAACTACAAAATGAATTTACCTTAGCAGTATTGTAACAGACATTCCCGACCGGTACATTGTAATATCTCCCAACTTGTTTAATTACTTCTACGTTACAGACGCTCATTGTAATATCTGCACTATTTTAATTTTTAATGTGTAATGCTCCAAAAGTTAAAATATTTATAGCTGAAAAGTGAAAAACTGGAAACTCAATTTTTTGTGGAAGGTTATGTCTGATTGTCAGTTGTCAGTGATTGTAGTGATTGGTTGGTTGGATTGTGTCCGAGAAAATTTGACAGGTCCTTGGCCAGTGTTGGCAACTGTTCCCGAGCCGATCTATTAATATACTCTATGTCCTTCTTCTATCCACCCGAAATCGTCTATGTTAAAATCTAATTTCTCTATTTTGTTTGATCAAAAGTCATAACGGAGGTTACCTTAGAATGCTCTAAGGAGGTTACGGAGGTTATTATTTTATCAAGGAGACTATTTTATTAATGGGTCAATCTGGTCACCCACTAACTTCGGGTGATAATATTTACCAATAGTTGGGGAGGTTTTCTGAGTCCAATAAATTGGAAAATTGTGGATTTTTTTTTCTGACGACGACGTATCCTTTGTTTTCAGATCTTAATTGATTTCTGATACCTCGGTTGGCTATAAAGGTCGGCTGATTAAACGACCACTAATATTTTATGATTATGATTTTTTTAGACACGGACTCCAATTTACGTATAGCATGGATGGACCCAGTCCTATTATGCGATTCAGAACAACACTATCATTTTATTAACTAGCAACATTAGATAATCAGTAATCAGTAATCAGCCATTGAAATAGTTGTTGATACTGGATTTGAGTGTTCGATCTTGATATTTCAGATTGTTTTTGGAATATTATTTGTAAAAATCAACACAAAACTTGTACAAAAAAGCACGCTATCATCAAGTATCACTGGGATCCGTTTCTTAATTCCGCAAGGACGAAAATGCTACCGTAAACAGCCGTAAACATACATGTGAAAATAATGATCCTTTGCAATTTAGTGTAATTCAAATAATTCCTTAGGTACCGAATTTATTTATTAGCCTTCATGTTGACTCTGTGTCACAATTATTTTCGAGTTACTAACAACAATAAAAACAATAAAGATGTGCCCCAGCGCTTCAACAAGAGGAAGTTTGCGTTCGGCGTTTTTATACTATTATTGGTCGTTATACTATGGGTGGTATCATCTGAGATGACAAAAGTAAGTTTTAGGTACCCTAAGCAAGTTTATCAACAAGTTTTGGGGATTTAAAAGTAACGATACCTGTATTATTTTTGTTGACAGTATTTATACTCTAAGGAACATATAGAGAGACCATTCCTTGTTACCTATGTGAGGAGTTCGCTGTTGTTTATCTACCTTTTGGTACTATGTTTTACGCCTCCAACAAGGGATCCTTGTCAACCTGCTGATTACACAGTGAGTACACTTCAAATCTACTAACTGCTGGTATAATAAGTTTATATTATGAGCCATGTCATCCTCCTTTTCCGGCCTGCTGCATTTTAAAAACAACCAGTATTGTTACCAATTTGGTCAAGCATAATCCCTTTTTAATTGTTCGTTGTACCAGAGTCAGTAGTGAGCTATGCCCAAGAGTACAGGCACATCAATGAAGAACTTACTGTGTACCTATGTTGCAATTTTGAATACTGCATAGTAAATTCAAAATAAAGTATTAAAATGCCGTATTTTTCAGCAACTACTAGAACAGACAGGAGAAACAGATGATGAAAGTTATTTCAATGAATCCACAAACAGTTTGGTGAGTATCTTATTTACTAAATAAAGTACAAATAAAAAAGCATACATCCCTAATTTGACCCCTTGTCTTGCAAACCCAGGATGTATTTTTAAACCTTAGCAATATTAAACAAATAAATTGACCTTGAACTTGAAAATAATAAATTAGACCTAGACATTTAAATTGTCGTGTTGGCTTTGCTTTTTAGTTATTTTACCTATACCCTGTCCACTGTGTCAAAAAGTGTTTTTACCCAACTTCAAAAAATGAAGGAGGTTCTCAATATAGTTGTATTTATTTTTTTTGTAATTGCCTTCTTAGTATAATCAATATGTAAACTGCCTTATCTTATCTTATAACTTCTTCCAAACATTACAATAGGTAGGTACCATAAATGTATTTGTTTTTACAAAAAGGAAAGATTATTGTAATAAATATAGTTACATTCTACTGTACCTACTAAGCGTGAATGTGTTTGTGAAAAATAAATACTTGCAAAATAATAATTTCGAATAAAGGTAAATCATGATGTATATACCAGAAAATGCAGCTAATCAATTTTTAACACGGTTTGAAGTAAATTAATTGATATTTTATTTTCACACATATTGTTGGTCTAAACAATTTTATATTGTTTAACCTTTTAACCACCTGACTTTATATCGAAATGAAATGAAATGATATTTATTTCTGTAAGTAGATCTTCCCAGATACTTTTACATGTCATTTTTTTTAAAACTAAACTATCAATTGTTGTGCCCCCAGCGCCCAACTTATAAATCGTCAATACATTTGTCATGTTGCCTGAATTATCCTATTTCTGGGAAGAATGTAAAGCAGATCTAAAAAATTAAATAAGACAATCATTTTTTTTTGTTGTTTAAATACGACTCAGGTGGAAATGGGCCCGAAAATAGTTGTCGGATAAATCCGACTTAGGTGGTCAAAGGGTTAATAAACATACATCTAAACTGCAACTTTTGTTATTCTATTTTACTGCAAAGTATTTATAATTGGTACTTCATACAAATTAGAGTGTCAATGATCAAATAGCCTGGGGCTCGAGTCTGCTAGTGCAATTGTGTCTCAATGACCGGTCATTGATCGAATATTTAACAACTTTGACAGTTTTTGTATGGGAAATGTGTCTTAAGTTTGTTATACGTCAAAAATCGATCATTGACCGGTCATTGAGACACGATTGCAATAGCAGACTCGACCCCCTGTAAACTTGTCACTGCCGGGACATTGGCCTCCTCTTTGTGAGAAGGAGTGGGCTGTCTCTCTCTGTCATCTACCGTGCAGGCGAAGAGATTTAAAATACTATAGAGCGGGCGTGTCAAGGAAATGTCATAGAAAAACTTTGATCCCATGTCTCAGTAACACCATCTAGAATAATATATGAATATTGGAGCGGCAGTGGAGCAGACTAAAAAAACTCATAGACTTGTGTCCAAGCAGGACACAAGTTTCAGACGAAAATTTTGATTTTGATGTCCGATCTAAAGGTATAGAATGTCTTTGCATGCAAGTTGGTAGATGTTACATGTCAATGTATTTGAAATGTTACATTGCTGCAATCACTAGTTCCATCTGTCATAAAACGTTATACATAGTGGACAGGGTATACATATAGTACTGTTTTAATGTACGCATGTTGTTGTAGATGCATTCCACTTCAATACTGACCTTTGGGTGCTTTACCTTATAGGCCACATCTGAAAATGTACCTTCAAGGGTAAGATGTTTTATTAAAACAAACTTTTTGTATTGTTTTAGGTTCAGAATCAGGTAAACGATCATCACTATCGAATATTGCTTGGGATAAAAAATACAACCTGTATACACCATGAATTTTTAAAGGCTTGGAAATATTTTAAGGATGAAGTATACACATGATAAAAGAAGTAACTTTAGTGTAGTATTATATTTCTGTAGAAGTCTTGGCACTAAAGTATATATTGTAATAGATTTAAAATTTCTTAGCCTTTGAAAGACATGGTGTATAGAAAGAGTGAATTTTATTGCTTGATAATATTTTAGGGAGACTCCACCTTTGTGCCTGTTCGGGCTGGAGAAACAACTGACAGTGACGATGCAGCTCCAAGAGCTGTACGGTTTAATAAAGTGGCGGAGGTAATTATTTAATGCACTGGTTTTATTTATATCAACGTTGTTTATAACTTGTGAGTCAGAGTTTAGTTTTTAAATAACAGTTCATTTGAGCCAAATAATGAATCATTATGGGTAAAAACATTTGCATTTTACTCTGTTTGTTAGTGCTACTGCTGAGTGTCCTGGGTTCAAATCCTGGGTCGGGCAAATGAAGTTGGGTATTCCATCTGAAATTTCTCAGTAGTAGCTCGAAGTCTGGATTTGTGGCTTATTGAAGGCAATAGACTCCCTCCCTATTATGTAGTTACAGAAATAAACTTTTGCCTGCCTCGTTGGTCTAGTGGTCGCAAGCGCTACTGCTGAGCATGAGGTCCCGTGTTCGATCCTCGGGTCGGGCAAAGTGTTATTGAGTTTTTCCATCTGGGATTTCTCAGTAGCAGCCCGGAGTCTGGATTTGTGCCCGATTGATGGCAATAAGCTCGCCCCCTATTACATGGGACTTAAACATAACTGGCGAAATGTGGGTGTACTACCAGGTACACCTCTGCCTAGCCCTTCGGGGATTACAGGCGTGACGTTATGTAGAAATAAACTTTTTTTGATGAAAAAAACTGATAATAAAGACCCAGTAATGGTAATTTTGAATAAATATTATTATTATTTATTATTATTATTATTTAGTTAGTTGTATAAACATAATGTTTGCAGTTTAACATATAATTTGTGTTATTGTTAAGTCACAGAGACTGAGAGATATTTCTTGACGGCATGTGCAAGTCAGAGTCCCATGGGCCATGGCCGGCATAAATACTTTGACACGAAAAGAAGTGTTCAGTTTGACGTTCTCGTTATGTCGTCAGGTGCGCGTGATGTCGGCGGCGATGGCGAGCGAGGCGCTGCTGGCGCGCCTGTCGTGGGCCGCGTCGGTGCGCGCCAGCGAACACGCGCAACGCCGCGCCGCCGCCGCCGCCACGCGCCGCCACCTGCGCCTCGCGCTGCTCTTCTGCGTACCTGTGAGATCTCATCATTATCTTTTTATAAATAATAATAAAATTCAACTACTTTTTCACACAACGCCATTTAGTCCCAAGTTAAGCTTGAGAGCTTGTGTTATGGGTACTAAACAGCTGATAAACATACTTATATGTTTCTAAATACATAAATATTATAGATAAATTACACCAAGACACAGAACAAATGATCGTGCTTATTCACACAAACATTTGTCCTGGGTCGAATCGAACCCACAACCTCCGCCATAGCAGTCAGGGTCACTAACTACTAGACCAACAGGCCAGTCAACCTATTTAGTAACTTAGTAACCCCAATAAGAGCTCTTACACACGAGCGACACGTTGCCAACGCCAAAGACTCGGCCAATGACTGCTATATTGTGAGAAGACGGCTGCCGCTGATTTTTAAAGTTGGAATGTCAATGGCTGCCACCGAAGCGTCTCCACAGCTGCATTTACCATTGCCAAACAACATGGCAACGTGCCGTTCGTGTGTAGGTAAGTGCTCTAAAGCTGCCTGCCGCCTTGGTTAACGCGCCATAATCAAATACAGGACTAGCATTGAAAATTGCGAAAAAAAACACCTACATCGATCCTGTGACTCGCATCGCCGTTGTGGCCTTTATCACTCATATTATAAATGCAAAAGTAGGTAATTGGTTTTAACATGGCTTGATGTGCTGGCCTCCGTACAGTTTCCGTCTTTGCCTTTCGTAACAAATTAAAAAAAAGACGTCACAATCATAATAAAGTAACTGGCGAATCTCGTTACCATGAGCACATAAAATAGTCTTGACACTAGGTTTACGTTGCAAAAGGTCAAGGAAAGTTTAATTTGCCAGATTGTTACAGTTTGGTTATCAATAATCCGTATTTGCGATAATAAGCGACCTTCGCGTCGCTCGCGTTGATTTATTCGAAAAATGGTACCTAGAAACAGATTTTTTGTCGAAAATGTTTTTTCCAACAACACTAAGTTAAGATTAAAAGTAGATAGGTAGTTTAATAAAATTTCGGAAAAAGTCGGGGGTTAAAAAGAAAGAAGATTCAATGACAAAATATTCTATGTGTCCAAGGAAGGGTCTAACAATGTGCCAATTTTCATAAAAATCTGTTTAACGGTTTAGGTACGCGTAGATTTTCAAATGTTCGGTGTTCAGTATCTTTGTTACTCAAGTAACAAAGATACTGAACACCGAACATTTGAAAATCTTTAGAACCTTTACAATATTCAGTAGGATTTCCTGCGACTTTTGTGAGAAACATTTTATGATCAGCTGATTAGTTGACATGTACGTAATCAACCTGTATAATTGGATGAAAAAACTATATAATTGGATAAGGATTAATAACACGATACGACTGTCATTATCTTTTAAACCCCGATGCTAAAAGAGGGTTGTTATAAGTTTGAACGTCATAATTATGTGTGTGTCTGTCTGTGGTACCGCAGCTCAGAACGGGGAAACCGATTTGGATGCTTTGATGATTATTTTTATTTGAAAGTACGTTTTGTAGCGGTGGTTCTGAATGGTATTTATTTCTGTAAATATTTTTCAAACACTTACACGACATTTTACGACTAGGTACTCTGAAAAGAAACACCAAAAGAAACTCAAAGGTCTCGAGTCTCAACTCAAATCATTTGAGAACCATACAGATTGGCGTTTGAAGATGGTCTTTTGAGGATTAAACCACATAGAATTGTTTAACTGCCGTCATTAGCTTCCTCTAAATGTAATTGAAAGACAATGTATTTAGGTACTGGAATATTTCAGCAATTCCCAGCATCTGCTAAAGTACCAAAATCTGTTCTTTAGCAGATTCTGGGAATGAACTTTTAATGTTTAACTACTAACAAATTGAATCGACCGTATTGTTTCAGTGGTTCATATCAAACTACCTGTATCGATTGAGCCTGTTGCACACGACAACAGGCTCGGCCACGATATACACATCAACGGCTGGGGCTCTGGCACTGTCCTTCGGTGCCATATTCGCACAGGTCCCCAACGACCGGTTTACCCTCTCCAAATGCATCGCAGTTCTACTTACTGCGGCTGGACTGGTAAGTGTAATCCAAGCTTTAAACTGGAGCCGATTCAGTATAAGCTGATCTCGCATTGTAGGGTACTACATATCTGACGTAAGATTCCTCGCGTGTATTTGTCGGTCGTGTAACGCCAGAACAGACAAATAAAAAATGAATCATTCAAGCTTTCACACTCAATCGATGATGCGCTAGTGCGTCGAGGTACAGTGTCGCATACGCTCGGCGCATCTTCCGTCAGATATGTACCGACCCGTATAGGATTTCCGTACAATAGTATAATGCGAGGTCAACGTTAACTGGAAATGTATAGCTTGAAGTGTAGCCGTGTGTTCTAAAACTAAAATTAGAGAATTGACGTCTCTTACTGACTTACAGCTTTAGAGAAGAACAGAGACAAACGGTGACGAATAAGAACTAAGAGAAATGTCACAATATTTTTTTCTTGGATCTTCGCCATGTTTTTGGTTGATGCCTTTGAAATGTCTAATAAACTCAGTATCAAAGCTTAAATTTCAATTAAATTGACAGTTTTAGTTTGTAATAAGAAATGGAACACCATTTCTTATTATATAAGTGAGAAAAAGATGAAAATAAAGCGAGGAAAATGGCACCACTGTCCAACTAAGCGCAAAACCGATATGTCAAAAAAAGTGAAGTTGATTCTTATGGCTTCAGATAGCTTAGAAAAGTAAGCATCTATTGAACTAAGCCAATTAGCGGTATCTTGTTAAAAACAACCCCTAAACACTCAAAAGTTTTTTAAATCTTTACAATGTTTTAAATTTTTTTTTCTCAGGTGGTATTGGGGATATCAGAAAGCCATCAAACAAATTGGATAGCAGTGTTATCCGCACTGGGTTCAGCGTTGTGTTACGCTGTACATTTACTATTGTTTAGACAAGCTTTAAGAAATGGCGACGATATCAACTCATCTTTACTAGTAGGTAAGTAAAAAGTAAGACTCATTTATTATTTTTTGCAATGAAGTGATGATAAGATCCATATCTTTTTATCACAGCCTTGCAGACAACGAAATACTATTTAAAAATTCTATCTGAATTTTATTTTAATTTGATATAATCATCATTGACTTCTGCAAAGGAAAACAATGTTAGGAAACCTGGACTCATAGCTAATATGATTTTGACACCACCAACCCGTCTCGAACAACTGTGTTGATATGAATACTCTTGTCTTTGAAGTCTGGATGAGAAGAGTCCTTTTTTCATTTACTTGTTAACTTTTGTTCTTACCATTACATTACTATAAAAAAAATTATTATCTTATCGGAAGCCAGCTAACAGTCTTCCTCTGCCCAGCCTTTTTCCAGTTATAGCTTCCAGTAGGATTTCATATGCAGGGGTTGCCTATCTGACCTTCAGAACCCAGTGACTTGTTAACACAACAAATTAATGATTGAGTCTTCTGTGTGTTGAGGTCTCGTGGGCTGCGCGTGCGGCTGCTTGACGTGGGTGGTGGGCGGGCTGCTGGCGGCCACGGGCGTGGAGCGCGCCGAGCTGCCGCCGCCGCGCCAGTGGAGCTGGCTGCTGCTCGACGCAGCGCTCGGCCCGCTGCTCATCGACTCGCTGTGGCTCTGGTAACTATCTCTCTAACCACTGCCCTACCTTGACGTGGGTGGTGGGCGGGCTGCTGGCGGCCACGGGCGTGGAGCGCGCCGAGCTGCCGCCGCCGCGCCAGTGGAGCTGGCTGCTGCTCGACGCAGCGCTCGGCCCGCTGCTCATCGACTCGCTGTGGCTCTGGTAACTATCTCTCTAACCACTGCCCTACCTTGACGTGGGTGGTGGGCGGGCTGCTGGCGGCCACGGGCGTGGAGCGCGCCGAGCTGCCGCCGCCGCGCCAGTGGAGCTGGCTGCTGCTCGACGCAGCGCTCGGCCCGCTGCTCATCGACTCGCTGTGGCTCTGGTAACTATCTCTCTAACCACTGCCCTACCTTGACGTGGGTGGTGGGCGGGCTGCTGGCGGCCACGGGCGTGGAGCGCGCCGAGCTGCCGCCGCCGCGCCAGTGGAGCTGGCTGCTGCTCGACGCAGCGCTCGGCCCGCTGCTCATCGACTCGCTGTGGCTCTGGTAACTATCTCTCTAACCACTGCCCTACCTTGACGTGGGTGGTGGGCGGGCTGCTGGCGGCCACGGGCGTGGAGCGCGCCGAGCTGCCGCCGCCGCGCCAGTGGAGCTGGCTGCTGCTCGACGCAGCGCTCGGCCCGCTGCTCATCGACTCGCTGTGGCTCTGGTAACTATCTCTCTAACCACTGCCCTACCTTGACGTGGGTGGTGGGCGGGCTGCTGGCGGCCACGGGCGTGGAGCGCGCCGAGCTGCCGCCGCCGCGCCAGTGGAGCTGGCTGCTGCTCGACGCAGCGCTCGGCCCGCTGCTCATCGACTCGCTGTGGCTCTGGTAACTATCTCTCTAACCACTGCCCTACCTTGACGTGGGTGGTGGGCGGGCTGCTGGCGGCCACGGGCGTGGAGCGCGCCGAGCTGCCGCCGCCGCGCCAGTGGAGCTGGCTGCTGCTCGACGCAGCGCTCGGCCCGCTGCTCATCGACTCGCTGTGGCTCTGGTAACTATCTCTCTAACCACTGCCCTACCTTGACGTGGGTGGTGGGCGGGCTGCTGGCGGCCACGGGCGTGGAGCGCGCCGAGCTGCCGCCGCCGCGCCAGTGGAGCTGGCTGCTGCTCGACGCAGCGCTCGGCCCGCTGCTCATCGACTCGCTGTGGCTCTGGTAACTATCTCTCTAACCACTGCCCTACCTTGACGTGGGTGGTGGGCGGGCTGCTGGCGGCCACGGGCGTGGAGCGCGCCGAGCTGCCGCCGCCGCGCCAGTGGAGCTGGCTGCTGCTCGACGCAGCGCTCGGCCCGCTGCTCATCGACTCGCTGTGGCTCTGGTAACTATCTCTCTAACCACTGCCCTACCTTGACGTGGGTGGTGGGCGGGCTGCTGGCGGCCACGGGCGTGGAGCGCGCCGAGCTGCCGCCGCCGCGCCAGTGGAGCTGGCTGCTGCTCGACGCAGCGCTCGGCCCGCTGCTCATCGACTCGCTGTGGCTCTGGTAACTATCTCTCTAACCACTGCCCTACCTTGACGTGGGTGGTGGGCGGGCTGCTGGCGGCCACGGGCGTGGAGCGCGCCGAGCTGCCGCCGCCGCGCCAGTGGAGCTGGCTGCTGCTCGACGCAGCGCTCGGCCCGCTGCTCATCGACTCGCTGTGGCTCTGGTAACTATCTCTCTAACCACTGCCCTACCTTGACGTGGGTGGTGGGCGGGCTGCTGGCGGCCACGGGCGTGGAGCGCGCCGAGCTGCCGCCGCCGCGCCAGTGGAGCTGGCTGCTGCTCGACGCAGCGCTCGGCCCGCTGCTCATCGACTCGCTGTGGCTCTGGTAACTATCTCTCTAACCACTGCCCTACCTTGACGTGGGTGGTGGGCGGGCTGCTGGCGGCCACGGGCGTGGAGCGCGCCGAGCTGCCGCCGCCGCGCCAGTGGAGCTGGCTGCTGCTCGACGCAGCGCTCGGCCCGCTGCTCATCGACTCGCTGTGGCTCTGGTAACTATCTCTCTAACCACTGCCCTACCTTGACGTGGGTGGTGGGCGGGCTGCTGGCGGCCACGGGCGTGGAGCGCGCCGAGCTGCCGCCGCCGCGCCAGTGGAGCTGGCTGCTGCTCGACGCAGCGCTCGGCCCGCTGCTCATCGACTCGCTGTGGCTCTGGTAACTATCTCTCTAACCACTGCCCTACCTTGACGTGGGTGGTGGGCGGGCTGCTGGCGGCCACGGGCGTGGAGCGCGCCGAGCTGCCGCCGCCGCGCCAGTGGAGCTGGCTGCTGCTCGACGCAGCGCTCGGCCCGCTGCTCATCGACTCGCTGTGGCTCTGGTAACTATCTCTCTAACCACTGCCCTACCTTGACGCGGGCCTTTTATTTTGGTGTTGTTGTTCCCGTTGACTTTGTAATACAGGCATAGAAAGTACTTCTTTAAAGTAATAAAATAAATAAATATAATAATAATCTACTTGTTGGTTTCTAGGGGTAGATCACTAACTTCACCGCAAGCCGCTACGAGTATGCTGGGGTTGGCGGTGCCGCTGTCCCTGTGCGCGGAGGCGTGGAGCGGTAGCGGCAGTGGCGGTGCATGGCGCGGGCTGGCCGCAGCGCTGGCTGGCGCTGGCTGGGCCACTGCCGCCACACAGCTGCCGAGGGACTTCGCACTATTCACCTGCCTCTCCGACCGGCTGCGGGCTGCTGAGGGCTTTACGTGAGTACATCTCTCCGTGGACGAGATAGTAACACATTTGAACCATTTTTTTATTTATCATCGCGGTCAAAGTCGGAAAGCGATGGTTATGTGACGTATCCAAAGTAAAAGCATTATGTTTTAAACAGTAAATCACCTTTAATGAAAACGGTTTCGAACATGTTACAATGGAAGTTGTCATATCCGACAGATGCCATTTATTTTAAAATCTCCACGCACGTTGAAAGTGTTAGTTCCGTCATACAAAAATATATACATAAATACTTTTAATAAAATGAATACAAATATTCTATACAAAACAATAAGTAACATCTACCAATACTTACTTACTACTACTTTATTATTAAGTGAGTCCTTAATGTGCTCTTATCTAAGACTTTCGTGTTAGATAGATTAAGAATGATGATATACAGGGTGTAAAAAGACCGATCACATAGCCGATAACTACACATTAAAATAAATAATTATATAAATAAATATTCCACAATTTTCACACAACGCCATCTAGTCCCAAGCTAAGCAGAGCTTGTTTAATGGGTACTAAACAGCTGATAAACATACTTATACATTTCTAAATACATACATTTTATAGATAAATAACACCCAGACACAGAACAAATGATTTTGCTTATCACACAAACATTTGTTTTTTTTTTGTTACATTCTGTACGTACAAATAGTTAAGTAATTTTATCCAAAAAATGTTGCTGAAAAATAGTATTGAAAAAGAGATGCTTTTTATTGCGCACGATGAAGAGCGCGACAACGCAACGCAACTTTCGATCAGCTGAGCGTACGTCCGACCGCCCGTAGTATCTATTGCATTTTTGTAACTTCAAATGCGTAATTTGTTTTGAAAAATCGATAATAATGATACTTTGTTCGGAAGAAAGTTTACTAATGATACTCTTGGTATACGATTTTAGAAAAAAAATATTGCATTTGACCTTCAATATCTCCAGAACCAGTGAATTTCCAGGTATGTTCTAGAAAAAAAAAAACTATCCCAGGGATGGGTAGAATATGTAGTTTTCGTTTACGTTAAGGGTCTTTTTACTCCCTGTATATGTATATAACCTAACCTAACTCATCATACCTATTCTATAGCGAACCTAACTACCTAACCTAACTACCTTACTGAAAGCATTTATTTTGAAATATACTAATTACATAATTTTAAAGTGATGTGACCTACTATGCTGCGTGTCTCTATGATGCTTATGATACGTATGGGTAAGGGTTTTTTTATAAACAAAAATTGTCAAGAATACCCTAAAATATATTTGGAAATATTGAGATCTTTGATATTTATTAGAATTACGGTAATTACGTGTGAGCATTCCGTGGTATTAAAATAATGCATTTCTAATTATACATATAGGGAGTCTGGACAACGGGAGCGGTGGGGATGGCGGGAGAGCGTGTGACGCTACTACTAGTAGATTTTGCCCTTCTCGAGGTCAGACTATCAGCTGATCGATCACAGGCGCGCGCGCGGGAATTTCAAACAGCGTTTTTTTTGTTTAATATGTTAATCAGTTTTGGTGTATAAAAAAAAGTTTCTTTCGGAAAGTTAATCGTATTTTTGTGTACAATCACGTGTTTAAGTATCGGTCACTAATTACCAGTCACCCTATACAGGGTGTCTCATTCAAATGGGTCAGAATGGGAAAGTCTGAAACTATAAGACATACGAAGATCTGTTCTGAGGAACGATGTCATCGATTTTAACAAAAAGAGAAACTGCATTCATACATTTTAAAAAACATCTGTACTCCGTTCGGGAATCGAACCCGGTTATTTTGAAAAAAAAAAACCTACACTATTTCTATTTAGATATCGATTGTGTAGGTCTTAAGCAGTAAATGTCTGTATGAAACATGATGTCTAAAATGAATAAAATGCATTGTTTCCACATACTTTAATTTACTTTAGTAGGTGCCCGAAGTGACCACCGCCTTTTTCAGTACAATATTCAACACGTTTAGGTAACGATCGACAATTGCATTTTGTGTCTTCATGTGGTGAATTTGCGTTAAAATTGTCTCTATGGCTACTTTTAGGTCTACAACGGTGTCATAGCTTGTTATGTACACTTCATCCTTAACGTAACCCCACAAGAAATAGTCCAGAGGCGGTATTGAAAAAGGCGGTGGTCACTTCGAGCACCTACTAAAGTAAATTAAAGTATGTGGAAACAATGCATTTTATTCATTTTAGACATCACGTTTCATACAGACATTTACTGCTTAAGACCTACACAATCGATATCTAAATAGAAATAGTGTAGGTTTTTTTTTCAAAATAACCGGGTTCGATTCTCGAACGGAGTAGGTACAGATGTTTTTTAAAATGTATGAATGCAGTTTCTCTTTTTATTAAAATCGATGACATGGTTCCTCAGAACAGATCTTCGCATGTCTTATAGTTTCAGACTTTCCCATACTGACCCATTTGAATGAGACACTCTGTATATACAGGGTTATTTGTAAAACACCAACAACCTCCCTGGGCTAGATGCTAACATCATAAGCAACAACTTTTGTTCTGAGATCCGACGTAAAACATTAATACATGGAACTAAAATTATATCAATTTTTTATTGTACAGACGCCAGCACATCAAGTTACCCCAATGTGTCAAATTTCTTTGATCGTTTTTCAACTTTATGTCAAACAGAATAAGGTTCATATTCAATTGGGAAAATTTGACATATTGAGGTAACTTGATGTGCTGGCGTCTGTACTGTCGTGACATTTGGAACTTTCAGGCGCTTGCGACCTTAAACTGCGATGCGCGTAGAGTTATTAACATTCAAACGGGCAATTAAATTAATATTATTTTTGAATCAAAGAAATTATTAAAAGTCGTAGAACAACAGTTTTTGCTTATGATGTTAGCTATCTACTCCTGCGAGGTTGTTGGTGTTTTAGAAATAACCCAGTATAGTTCTCATTTTCGATATATTTGGGGCATCATATTATTGATTTTTTTTTGTTCGTATTAAACTCCTTTAACCATTAATCCCACTATCAACGTGCGTGAAAACTTAACACTATCACTGTCCACAAAGAAGACAAAGTAATTAAACAATCTGTATTTCTGTGTCTGGGTGTAATTTATCATTAATATGTATGCATTTGTAGAAATATATGAGCATGTTTATGATTTATTTGGTACCCATAACACAAGTCCTGCTTAGCTTGAGACTAAATGGCGTTATGTGAAAGTTGTGGTATTTATTTATTAGTTATATGTGACTCGTGGGACAGGGAAGTGGTTGAAATAAAATGGCGGAGCGCGGCGGGTCGAATATGCCACAAAGGCTTTATACTTAAGTGGCTAGCTTCACTCTAATCAGTGGATCGTGTTGTCTTCCAGGGTCATAAGAAACATTCCAGAGTTGGACGAGCAGTCCGAGGCGCTAATGTCGTCTGACGAGCCCACGTAGCGCTACACACACGACTCCTGCCACGAGAGGAATCACTTCAAAGTCTGAGCCGCTCCCCGGTTACCTTCGAACTGTTGCGGCTGTTACTTTACCACTTTAAGTAGATAATATTTGAATAATCGAATAATAGTCTTTTCTGCTCAAATAGCGAGCGTGCATTCGAACAGCGTAAAAATCTAACACTCTGCACTTTAATCTAATTTCTTTGATGGTTTTCCAACTTTATTTCAAGTAGAATAAGGTTCATGAATAGTAAAAAATACACTTTGAGGTAGCTTGATGTGCTGGAATCTGTACAGCGTGGAAGAGACGTCGCACATATTGTTATCATGAGTTCTGTGTACGTAATTGTATGTGTAATTTTTCGTCCGTTTTTTAAGTCTTTTTTTATGTTATTTTTGCTTAAAACTTAAAAGAACTATGAAAAAATAATGTTTTTGTCTAACCCTATGAGATTTTTCCTTAAAAACTAAATAAGCCACTTGTAAAGACCTTATTGGACTAGATAGAAATAATGATTTTATACAGTTTAAATTCAAAAAAACATGGAATAAAATTGAAATTTTTAAGAAAAACGAAATTCAGTACTGGGGGGGTTCACAATCATGGACTGAACTTATTCAGATGTGCGACGATGGGATTCCACCATGTATTTCTTGATATACTGGTTTTGTTCAGTAGCACCCGCCTCGCTGTAGTCTTCAAAACGCTGCACTATTTGAGCGGTTGGACTGTTAATATGAGTACTTGTGACTTCATTCATTCCGTATACTATATGCAACTATTTATTTTAAGTGTATCGCGTCTTATGAAACCCTTCCCAGGGTCCACGAGAGCCTGTGATCTAGATCAATTATATGTTTAGATTCTCAGAGCTTGAATTGTCATAAATTGTATTGTAGTACCTAAGCAGATCGGCTATGCCAGTTGGTAGTATAATATATTTTATGGTGATTTACCTTTTGATCGACACGTCAAAAAGCAAAAACATGCCCTTGGTGTAATCCTTACCCGTTGAACGTTAGGTAACCGGTTTAGTTTTGACTCGCACACCTATAAGGTGCTCGCACGCGCGAGAGATTACATTTCTGCCGTGATTCTTTAAAAAGCAGTCATCTGATAATTTACTGATTTTGAGTTTAAACATTGAGCGACATCAGGAGAAAAAGGCGCGTCGACCTATCTAACCCTTTTTTCTGAAACTTATTTAGCTTTTGAGATATTTTTTTTAAAAAAGAAGTGAAGTGGTTTTGATATCAGTGCCAAATTCTGATGTCGCTCAATGTTTAAACTCAAAATCGGTAAATTGTCAGATGACTGCTTTTTAAAGAATCACGGCAGATTTACCATGTAGTCATGACGCGTGGCGTGCTGGGCATATTTTTGTTTGCCATCTACTACATGATTGTGACGGTCAAATGGTTAAGCTGTAATATTCTGGCACTGCATATCTTGTAATGCCTGAGTTTTTGGTGTTTAGCTAGTCGGGTGTCAACTTATATAATAAACGCACCCTGAAGTATTTGTGTGGTCACACCTTATTTTACCTAGTCTTATTTATATAATTAATAAAAAAAAAAAAAAATAGAAAACTTTTAGGTGTGTATAACCATAACTTTTGTAAAATTGAAATCCTAATTATATATTAGTAAAGAAAGTTATTATGAAAATAAAATACAAATATTATGTCTTCTATAAGATTGTATTTAATATCGATACAGACCATGTTGTAAATTGTATATTGAAACTACCGGTAGCTTTGTGTGATTCAAGTTCTAAACACTATTTAAAATAAACTACTAATTACATGTTTAAGTACCTACATACTGCATTTACTTCATACTCGTGCGCTAGGTGCAGTAGATAGGTCCCATTGAGTCCATATAAATCCTAAAAGTAACTAATAGGTGATTATGTTTTGATTTATTCACTAGCTGTGCCTTTGATCTCTATGTTTTTTAGGGGTAAAATCAACTAAGGCTTTATTCTCCGATATGTTGGTTCCATAAATTTGTACGTTTTTTTAGTAGATACTTGATTGATATTAGTATGTAGCTATTTTTATTGGGATTGCATTTAAATGACTATGCAGAGACTATTCACTCTCATTCAGCTTTTGTCTTTAGACAACATCAGTTTTGTATAAGGGCGAGACTCCACCAAAGCGGAGACTAGAGATCTCTCGCAATTAACCAATAGGATATTGTAAAGATAAGATAAAGATACCGGGCTGATATCCGCAACTCCACGTCAAAGCGCGTATTTTGCGTATGGGCCATAATCTACCACGCTGGCCCAGTGCGAAGTGGTATAATATGTCACCTGTCTTCGAATTTTTGGGTCTAGGACATGCCGGTTTCCTCACGATGTTTTCCTTCACCGTTTTTGAGAGCAGTGGTGATGGAATAATATACACAAAGTAATGCGCCTGACAGGGTTATTAGGAATTGTATTGTGCTGAAGTTAAGCGCTGAGCTGCCAAAATGACGGAAGCTGATTGGTTGACCAAGACGCGTACGCGTTCGTTCTGCTAAGCGGACACGTACGCGACTCTTACAAAACTGGCGTTTTCTATTGACTAAACTGGCTGTTAGAGCTGAATTAAAGTGAGTAGTCCCTAAAGTATTCGTTGTTCATGTTTTGTGCTGTTAAAACTAGACATGTTATTTTGTTTAATTCAAAATTGTTTCTTCCTGTTGGTTTACCTTCTTAATTTTAATACTTAATCTATTTTTCAAAGTTAACTAGTTCATTTCTTAGACAATTTTTTTGTAAATTTCTATAATAATTATGACTGTATGATTATTTTTTGAATAAGACAAGTATAAGAATTTTATGTAAATAACTAACTGCTGTAACTAATTATAAATGTATACTATCTACCTGTTGTATATTGTGTTCTAATTATAATTGACACAGTATTATGTAAGTGAATTATTTTGTGTTATGAAAGTAGTAGCAATAGATTTTATATACATATTACGATACGTTTTATTAAACCTGGCCAGGTAATTCCTTGTGCCAATGAACTCAAGAGCCTGCCTATCTATTGAAAATTAGCTGTTATTATAATGCTGCGATTATCGCTGCGCATCTGAAGCCAATGAAACAGCACAATGGCAATGTAAGCGCAATCTCGCCACCGTTTAGTCGCCTGAAAGCTATAGCAAAAACTCACTTTGCATTTTTTACCCGTAAGTCTTAGCAACATTTATATTTTTGCTGGTTTTTTTTTGGGTTTAAATTACCAAGAGACAAAGAGATTTAATATACTATAACCTCGTGAGGCCGACGCGCCCTTAAATACTTACCCAAATTACTTAAAGATGGCGACTCAAACTCACAGCTTTTACGGGATGAGTTCGTATTAAAGCCTACTACTAGCCGTTTAAATGGACATATTACGAAATCATACATATTTTTTTTTAAATTAGGCTAAAGTTCATTCTGACGGACAAATTATAAGTCTCGGGACTTAAGCACTATAAAAATTTTGTCCATTTAAACGGATTGTTCGGTTTTAATGCGTAGTGAACCTAAAAGTGTCTGGGTCTCACGAGGATAGAGGAGAAATGCGAGGAATAACTGTGATCCTATGTCTCAGTTACGCCATCTAGAATAATACATCAATATTGGAGCGGCAGCTGAGCGTACTAAACTCAAGTCATAGACTTTGCGTACCTACACTATAAGGACTATATACATAAAGTATCGGAAGAAAATCTTGTTAGTAATGACCCGTCTAAGTAAGTATTCTGTTGTTTTTATGCAATTTCTAGACTAATAAGCTACAGTCTTCTAGAACTTCAAGAAGTACCTACTTAATACTTTCTGAATTAGAGATTTAGAGTAATCACTGATGATCTCACTCAATCGAGTCAGTCACGAAATTGACGTACAAACCGTGAAATCTAAACATTTGATACTTTGGTGTGTACGATAGGTATGCCGAGGACATCTGGAACTTCCTAGCATCGTCCGTACTGAAGCTATGAAGCTGGGTTTGAAAATACAACGAAACGTTTCAAGCAAAGGAAGGCAGTGCCCCTTGCTTGATTTGGTAAATCTTTGCGGAGGCACTGCCTGCCGTGCAATTCTAAAGTGCATAAACGTATGAAAACTTATATCAACGAAAACTCACATGATGTAGGTAAGTGATAACTTACCTATGTATTGAAACCGAATGTATTGATATGTCCAACAAGGATATGCCAATAGTTGGACAATTTAATTAACACGTTTGTAAGTATGATGCATGGACAAAAAAAACTGGTGAAGGGCGAGTGGGACTAGTGCATCGACGGTTCCGTATTTCGATAGGAAAAATATAAGTGCGTTTTCAAAGTTAATTGTACCTACACATTAAATCACGCCTGTAATCCCCGAAGGGTGAGTAAGGGGCAGAAGTGTTCCTGTGGTACCTTACTTGCGTTTTGGGCTTTTGGCATTATGTGTAAGCACTACCTACACTATTCCAAACTCTCTGGATTTGGGTTGCTTGCGATTGAGAAATTCCAAGCCCTGAATTGTAATTGAAGTTTATTTGGCACTATTTTTTCGTAAGTCATAAATTAATCTAACTTTAAAATTTTAACACCCATCTTGGATCATCTTGCAGACTTAGCAATTAGCTGCTGCGCTGCTTGTTGCGAGATCGATTACCGCCCAGAACAATTACTTTGAGGTATCCGTATGGCCCACAGGTAACGGTTCCGGGTCTGGCTAATTGTTCTAAATGAGCTCACAGATTTGTAAACACACCCACTCGACATTCGTAAAAATTCTAAGTTAAAAAAAATAAAGATTTAGTTAAAAAAAAGAAAGAATTTTAGGTCGATAGTTCCGAAAACAAGCGGAGATTAAATCGCACAGTAAGGGTTTCTTATTTGCGATTTTGGTGCGGAACTCCGACAATCTGAAATGGAAGTTTACACGTACCATAATATTGTCGTCTCTGCGTTTACTTTTAACAATGTCAGCGACGATGATATAATTACCAATGCTGACTGGTTGTTTACGTTCAGTTTGTGAGAATTTCCTTATTTATAATCCTGATATATAAAGAGATTCAGTGTTACAAATAGCACAGTGTCGTCAGGACCAAGGAACTTGAAATACTTATTAAATGTAAGTTGTTTTTGTCTATTTTGGAAATATTGTACGTACATCGCAGCCTAATCCTTCGTAGAATACAAGCTAGCGTGATGTTATGTGCGCGCGTTTGTGTTAAAGTGCAAGCCTTTATTATCCACAAAAAAACAACTTTATCCCAGATTTTTATTTATCTTTTTATAATGATTTATTTATAAAACTTTATTTATTAAAGAGACCAACTAGTTAGATACCTACCTATTTTTAAAATATTTAAAGGATTGGCAACCAATTTGGCAACCCAGTAACTTTTTTAAATTTCATAATGTGGAAATATTCATATTTCATGATGAGTATAATAGTACCTACCTAAGTCAGTAGTTAATTGAATTATTTATTTATTTAACACGTAGGCCTACTGCTAACACGAACTGTAAAAAATAAAATGTTCGATTGTAATCGAATTACCTATAAGTCTTCACGTTTAGTAGATAACATAGAGAAATGTAGAATGTAAGCAAAACAGAGTACCTATATTGCTAACAAAACAAATAACATAACATCGCGCCTGTACTCCCCGAATAGTTAGTCAGAGGTGTACCTACCTAAAGAACCCCCACAATTTTCTCCAGTTATAGGTATTTAGCAGTGTTAAATTAGGTTTAACTGTAAGTAGGTGGCTTGCACCTAAATTGTTCAATCAAATCTTCAGCAGCTCAGAAATGATATCTATTTCTGTAAATATAGGTTCATACAAACCAGGGATGTTACGGAGGTGGTTTAATCGGAACCGGAATCGGAGTCGGAGTTTTTAAATTTGGTTTTCCGGAGTCGGAGTCGGAACCGGAACCGAAAACGGAGTCGAAGGCTGCACCAACTTTAGTGAAATAGTAGCAAATAACACTTGATTTTGACTTCATTGTCCAACTCCAAATCAAAAACCGATAACTTTAACACACCGCACAAAACAAAAGAAACCACTGTCCGTAATTCTGTATTGTGTTACAACAAGTGGATTATGAATCGATGACAGAACGCGTGATGTCGGGGCGACATGCATAAATCTTATCGTACACGTTGACTACAGGCTTTGCTTCGACCTCCCGATTAAAACCTCCGATTTAAAAATATCGGAACCGAAGTCGGAACCGGAGGTGTAAGATCAATCGGAAGTTCCGACATATCGGAGTCGTAGTCGAAGCTTTGTAACATCTCTGATACAAACACTTTTACATGTCATTCTTTAACTAGAAGGTGAAGTCGGTGTTTCAATATCTGACAACTCAGAGGAATTGTAACCATTTGCTCAACGCTACTGTGCCAACCGTCGCGTCAACAAACTTATAAAATCTAGGTTTTGCTTCATTGAATTGCGCTGCTTTCCAAAGAAATGTAAATAAATCTTCCTATTTCAGAGAACAATGAAGACCATTCTAGTCCTATGCTTGTTGATCGCGGCGGTGTGCGCCAGGCCTGATGCGACATACGACACCCGTTTTGACAACTTTGATGTCAATGCTCTGGTTCAGAACGCTCGTTTGCTGAAGTCTTACGGACACTGCTTCCTCAGCACCGGACCTTGCACCCCTGAGGGATCTGCCTTCAAGAGTGAGTAGACGATTTGATGTTAAGGTACAGTCAGCGCAGTGAGCTGCGTTACCTGATCCGTTTTAGAAAAAAATATAAGGGGAAGGGGAAGATGGGTCAGGCGCGCAGCTCACTGACTGTACAAGTCCGAAATGAGCTGCAGAGTGCAACCGCAAGCGACACTGCGGCTAGCTCGATTTCGCCCGGAATCGATTTCATAGAGATTCACAGAAACCCGTGGTGTCACTGCAGTTTTCGATTGCAGTTTGCAGCTCGTCGCGGACTCGACATTACTTCGACAAAAAATTCATTTATTCTTACCATTCCTATGATTTTATTTCTGATATAGGTACCTACCTACTTTTAATATGTTGTATGTATTTAAATATCGACGTGGATGAAGATCTTCGTCCACGTGGGATTCAATATATGGTTTATTTCTTTTGCACGGACCCCTAATGATTTTTATCCCGGTTTAGCCGTTTTGAAGATTATCCCTAAAAATATGATCATATAGGTAGTATTTGTATGTTTAAAAGGTGAGGTTTTAATTCTTAGTTAAATTCGAAACAAATGGTGCTAATATCACATATATTGTGGTGTAATATAATATGTCCTGCATTTAAAACATCTGTAGGTAGGTACCTACCTAATTTATTTAAATTTAGCACAATTGCAAATAAACATGCTTAGGTAGGTACTTAATAGAAAATTCCAGCGTGTCATACATTTACATATACATTTATATATATTGAACATATGCATTTACGATTATTGTACCTACAATTTACTTACAGAAACCATCCCCGATGCTCTTCAAACCGGTTGCGGTAAATGCTCACCTAAGCAGCGCCATCTTATCCGCGTCGTAGTCAAGGGTTTTCAGTCGAAGACTCCTGACATTTGGCAGCAGCTGGTCAAGAAAGAGGACCCTAATGGACAGTACAAAGAGTCCTTCACGAGGTTCCTTAACGCCTCGGATTAAACCCATACCAAAGAGTTTCCGAAACCAGAGAGATTTTGACCCAGTTGAGCAAAGACATTCAATACCTACTTATTAATAGACGGGACAACACGCAATTTTTTTTAATCCGAAACTTATTTCCGAGTGGACACAAGTCTATGAGTTTAATTTAGTACGCTCCACTGCCGCTAAAATACGGCTATATTATTCTAGATGGCGTTACTGAGACACACATGATGGGATCACTGTTTTTCTATGACATTTTCTGCGTACGTCTTCTCTATAGTATATCTTAAATCTCTTTGCAGTTGAGCAATGAATGTGTTGTGAAATATGCATTAAAATTTTGATACTTATTGTAAACGTAGATACTAAGTAGTGCAACTAAAGCGTTCAGGGTATTCTGCGATTTATTTTAACATATCTATGTGAAAATTAACAACTTTTGCACTTAGGTATTTGTTTGTTGTGGCTTTAAGTTATGAAACGAAGTGATTATGTTTTGTATAAATATTCTAGATGCATAGGTACTTGTAAAATAATAAAGGAATGATTTTTATGACGTTTTTATCCATTAAATAAATCGATTACCCTGACAGCAATTTTGGGACGGCTCTTTGGGCCCGTTCAGCCGGTATCCTCACGGTTTTACCGGGCTTCACTCCAAACTCTCGGACAAAATTCGAGCATGAACTGAGACTAGCGCAGGTTATCAAACAACCAAAGTGAACAACGCCTAAATAAAAAAATGTATTTTTTGTTATTAATAGGCACGCGTTTGACAACTATCTCACCTGATGGTAGGTAAGCGATGATGTGGTCGACGCTGAAGTAATTACTTATGCTTTTTCGCACAGGTGAGTTGTCATGGGGGCAATTCGTTCGTTTTGTGGCAATAGGGTCGCCCCCTATTACATGGGACTGAAACATAACTGGCGAAATGTGGGTGTACCTCCTACTACAGTTAGGTACACCTCTGCCTTATTCCTTCGGGGATAACCGGCGTGATGTCGTGTAAAAACTATAGGTAACACTCCAATTGAATCAATATCCTCACACTGACACTAAGCTTGAAAATGAGGATCCTCGAATGTTTGGTTTGTAATAAATTCTTACCGATCGTGGATGGGTAAAAGTTTGCTGTAGGTACCTACTCTTACCGGGTTTTATGTTGAAACATTTAACTTATTATGTTTAGGTATTGATTTATAATAACAATAATAATAATAAATATTATATACAGGGTGTTTTGGGGATGAGTGTAGGCATTTTGCAGATGGATAGGGTCGGTCCATACGATTATTTTATAGTATGGGAACTATGGTCCGATATCCTTTAGTTTTTAAGTTATGCTTATTTTCTTTTCTTCACTATTTGATTGTTTTTGCTACCGGAATAGTTGTAAGACTTTTAATTTATCGTGTGTTATGTGTTTAAATCGACAAATAATAAAAAAACTGTATTTAATATGAAATTGTGTTTATTTTTAGCTTCATAACCCAAAAAGTGTAAAGTATTCATAAAAAACAATTTTTGCCCATAACTTAAAAACTAAAGGATATCGGACCATAGTTCCCATACTATAAAATAATCGTATGGACCGACCCTATCCATCTGCAAAATGCCTACACTCATCCCCAAAACAGCCTGTATAAATAAATATATAATATTATATTATTTTAAATATTATATCCCTTCTGGATCAAAAGCTTGATCAGTACGGCAGTACCTAGGTACTCCTGGACACGGCGCGCATTGTTAGGCGTTTCCTCTCTCAGGAGCCCTGACCGCCGGTAGCTTGGACCCTGTTCCCGATACCGGTGGGCTACTATTTTTTATATTTTTAAATGTTTTTTATTTTTGTATTTGAATATTTAAAAATATTATTTATGTATATGATAGTGAAATAAAGAAAATAATAATAATACTTAATGTTTATTCAAAAGTAAAATAGGTAAAAATAAAATAAAAAAGTCTTAAAAATAATTAACAAAGGGATTTAAATATTAGATGCCTGTACTAGGTTAGATAAACCTGTATCACGAGCGACAGGAGCTCATTAGTTAAGGTTATTAAAAGTATATAGTACAAAAAAAATATGAACAGTATTTAAAATAAAAGATGATAATACTTAATACAGATGATATTATTTATAACTTAAAAACTAAAGCAATAAGTTTATATATTTTCACCTTGCTCCACTTAAAACAGCTGTGTTTTCGCGCGTCAGCAGAAAAAATAATTAAAAGTCAAACGTCGCATAAACGGGTATAGGTAGTAATTGTATGTTCAATTTTTGCAGCTAGCGACTAAATACTCAGAAATCAACAAAAACGGGGTTTGTATGCCAGCGAAGTGGTAGGTACCTACATGTTGAGTCAGCATCTGGCGTTAAACACGAAATTATGCCCTTGAGCGTGACGTCCTACGCGCCCTCATAGTCAATGGAGTTTATAATAATATATCTATATTCTGCCATTTTCCTAGCAGGGCACTCAGAGTCTCCCGTTTTATGATTGTTGGGCTTTTTAAATCGTGAGCAAGTTGCATATTAAAGATAAAGATAAAGATAAAGATAAAGATAAATTTATTGCTTAACTGTGTACATTGAGTTCTTATTAGTAAATCATTACATTTTTGGTTTCAACAGTCTACCCAAGTCGGACATGCAACAATAGTATTAGACAATTATAGATTATAAGACATTAGATATTCGGTACATTTTCAAATATTATTTTTTATCAAAAAATTCATTAAGATTATAAAATACATTTTCAATTAACATTTTTTTCAATTTATTTTTAAATACATTTCCATTTAACTGTTTAATAGCCGGTGGTAACGATTATACACACGAATAGCAGTAACATAGGTACTTTTATAATACATCATATTGTTAATAACTGGTAAATGAATGTCATATTTATATTGTTTTCGAATGTTTTTTTTGGAATTTGATTTAAAATTGAAATATTGCATATTATTTTTAACAAATAAACTTAATTCGAGTATATAAATACCAGTTAGTGTCAGGAAGCCCTCCGTTCTGAAGATGTCTCTCAAAGATTCAGTACTATACATGTTATATATTGTCTTAAGACATTTCTTTTGGAGAATGAATGTGGATTGCACGTTTGTAGAGTTCCCCCAATATATGATACCATAAGTTAACAGTGGGTACACATTTCCAAAATAAGCATTTCTAGTAACACTCGGATTTGTAGTTTCTGCCAGAACTGACAATGCGTAGCAAGCGCTGGATATTTTTTTATTTATTTTTTCTATATGTGCCTTCCAATATAAATGCTGATCGATATTATGCATTATAGTAGATACCTAGGTATAAGTTTCACAGAATTATTGAATTCTGTTGGCTGTTCAGGCTGGGAGCCATGCAGGGTGCATGGCTCCCAGCCTGACCTATTGAACCAACCTATTGAATTCTTAAGCAAAGATTTGCTTGTATTATGTGGTAAATAAATAAGTACATGTATAAAAAAAATGAAACGCAAAACATTCCGTACCGAGCTACACAATCTGGCTTGTTATACCTACTAAATTCATATTATGTTGTAGAGAAATCTTGTTATTTATAAAACACATATTTTAGGGCAAGAATTGTTTTACAAATAATAGGGATTGTCCAACTAAGGAACCCATTGTTCAGAGCCTCGTTATTTGAATAACATTCATAACTATTTTCATGTACAGACGCCAGCACCCCAACTTACCCCAATATTACAAATTTATAATGATAGATTTTGAAGTGTATTGCAAACAGAATATGGTTTACATTCTATTGGGTAAATTTGACAGTTTGGGGTAGCTTGATGTGCTGGCGTCTGTACCTATCTACAATGAATATAATTGGATACAATGTGTACCAATAATACTTAGTGCATAGTGCATACAAAAAAAACCAGCGTAGGTATGCGTTTAGCAATCTAATTTTGATACTTTTATAACAATATTACTTTTCAACACAGTTGAAAAGTAATATTGTTATAAAAGTTAATTACTTTTCAACACAGTTGAAAAGTAATTAAGTCAACTTTTAAGTTCACAATGCAATGTATAACACTTATTGCACTTAGTAAGTAGGATAGTTTATTTAAAACTCATCAAATTATCAAATTTTAATAAGTAACAACAAATAACACACTTTAAACTACTTTTAAACTACAAATATTTCATCCTCATGACATTATAAATACTTACTAATTTAAAATGACCTTAACTCCTAATAACGTTATTATAGTTGGCTGACCAAAGTTCGCGTTTATTCGATTTTGCTATGTGATAATAAATAATGTACCTACCCACGATTTTATTTACACGTTCGTGCTGTTATCCTGTTTGTCGTTACGAAGTTACGTTGTTGCCATTGAATTCCCATTCTAACTCCAGAGTTAGAATGGGAATTTAAAGGCATATCTACAACGTAAGTTGACCAGTCCAGTCCAGCATCAAGCATGTCCGGGAGTTGCCCGTGGTCCACCTAAGTTATTTCACCTGAGTGTACAACGGGTGATTTTTTTTCCCGGGGTCCACCTAAGTTCACCTGGTTGTACCACGGGTAATTATTTTTCCCGTGGTCCACCTGCATTCCCAACTTTACCTACACTTGTGTGCATACTCTCGTAGGTATACATAAATCAAATTAAATTGGGGTAATGGGCTCTCTATACATGAAATACGATATATCCGCGTTTGTTCATAAACTTTTCACGTAGGTAGGTTACCCTTCCTGTGCGAGTCCGACTCGCACTTGGCTAGCTTTTTAACTTTATTTTGTTTTTCCGGTATTCGTTTACAGTAGGTATGTTTCTCAGAAAGAAAAAAAATACGTACCTAACATTTATAGCGATCTTGGTTCGTAAATGATAGGTGGACCACGGGCAATTTCTTCTAGAAAGTAAATACTTAGGTGGAAAAAAATACCCGTGGTACCTACCTACACCTAGGTGAACTGACGTAGGGCAACTTCCGAACATGTCCTTGATTTTAATATGATAGTAAGGTAAGTGCCTACACTGTTTGTTGGCAATTGTCACAGGAGCGGACCGTAGGTAAGTTTGTGGGGATAATTAAATAGCTAATACTACTTAGTGGCCTGTCAAATTGACCAACTTAATTACATTGGAAAGAAATAATACAAATGATTCACATTGTCCATTGTAAGTGGTGCTTGATTAATCGACAACGTTTAAATACATCAACATCATAATAATGATTGACAGTAGTCATTGTACCGTAACGAACGATGCAGTGGAAATTAGCGACCTTGCTGACATGCGTTTTGGTAATGCATAATTATTTATTATTTGAGGTATTCCTCGAAGCGCTTCTATTTTGAGGCGCTCCTATTTTATTCCTCGGAGCGCACCTTTTAGGAGCGCTCCCGTTAGCAATTAAAAAAATTTTTTTTTTTCGTGGATCAAAAAAGCAAATCCGAGGAATAAAATAGGAGCGCCTCATTAGGAGCGCCTCAAAATAGTAGCGCTTCGAGGAATACCTCAATTATTTTGTTATAATGTTTTAATAAGTAGATTAATTAGTATAAACGATAAGCGAAAACTTCAATCCCTTTGTGCATTTGTGTTTATTACATTGATCGCTACTGAGATACACTTTAAATTATCTCTCTCTCGTGATAGATTTTAAGAAATTAAAAAAAAAATATCACATTTATCGGTGTGATAAAGTGTAAGTGTAAGCTTAAGCTTCAGCTTCTGCTTTCGATAATTATTGATTATGAAAGATAATTTAATGTCCAACTAATCACAGTAACATTCTCAAGCAGAAGATTTAGAATCAAATTTTTTTTTGTTTTTAATGTCTAATAAATTAGCTGTCCGCCACTGTATTGGGATATCTTAGTTATTAGTCAAGGTCCCCTCTATGTTTTCTCTCAAGATTCCTAGTGATCTCCAAGATGATTCCAAACATGAGGTTATCATTTACACAAAAAAAAATCAGCCATACATAACTAAACTGCTTACACCCAAAATCATTCATGTTAATTCCAATTATTGGTATTTAAAACAAAAATAATGCCCGACGATACAACCAAAACTTTGTGTGAACTTCTTTTTCAGACAATACTTCTTGTTGGTGTGACATCTGGTGAAAAATCAGTCAAGAAGAAGCGATTCAAAAGAGATGTTGTAGACGATATCGAAGCGTCAGTGCAACCTAGCTTTTTCACAAAAGTCAAATGGAGAATCAAATATTGCTGGAAACAAGTCAAATATTTCTTTCAATATACAATTAATCCCTTCAGCGACAATTTTTTTAATTGTCCACCAAGCTATGATTATAGACTTGAGGGTGCGGATGACGTGTTCAGTGGCTAAACAGAAATTTAACGATGTTTATTACGGTTAAGTTATGTTCGATTATATTAAATTACTATTCTAAATATTAGTTTGATTGACGCCAGCTCATAGAGCTATTCCAAACTTTAAAATTTTCCCAATTGAAAATGAACCATTTCCGTTAGTAAGTTAACAGTTGTTTGTTATAAACGAGAACTGTAATGCTTTTAAATAACTGAGATAAATAGTTTCGACACCTTGATAATATTAAACTAGCGTGAAAATCCTCCTCAAAGTTTTGTTTATTATTCACCCCTTAAGTTTCTATTGGTTAAAACCATTATGCATTATTTAAGGCAGGTGGCGCTATGCTTCAACCTCTTTGGACATAAAAAAGCTGACAGAAACGGCTATGTCGATGGAAGAATCCAACAAAGTGACGGATAGTTGAAACATTTCTGCCGATTATAGAAGAAATAATGCTCAATATTGTAGACTATTTTCGACTGAACAATCGACACATTTATACTTTTCATTCTTGACATTATCTTAATCAAAACTATAGAAATGTTTTTACAATCTGTCAGGACTCAGGACAAAATCAGTTTCTATGGTGATAATACCCGTGTTGCACGCCTAGCATGTTCAGCGAAGAAACGTGTTTTTTTCTGCCGATTATAGAAGAATTAATTGCTCGATATTGTAGACGATTGTCGACTGAAGAATCGACACATGCCTTCTCTTCATTCTTGCCATTGTCGTGCTTAAAACTAAAAATCTGGGGGCGCTACCTACCAGCTTGGCTGTTTCGTTACTTAGAATTACGATATGTAGAATTTGTGAAGTTAGGGTCGGTAGGTTAGGCCGTGTAGATTCAGAAGCTTGGCTCTTCATGAGATCTGGGGGTCGAGTCTGCTATTGCAATCGTGTCTCAATGACCGGTCATATAGGTCATATAGGTCATAGATATCTTTTTCACAGGGCAAACCTTATGTGGTCGTCTTGGCAACATTTTACATGAAATGGTGGGATAAGTTTCTATGTCGATTCTTATGTAGACAAAATCCGGTTCGGTGATCATACTACGCGTGCTGCTGCATCCAGCACAAAATATTATTAAGCAATGACATTCAATACTTAATAAAATATAGACAGGACATCACATCACAAAATTTTCGTCCAATACTTGTGTCCGAGTGGACAAAAGTCTAGCCGTCTTATTACAAAACAAGGTTTAACTAAAAACCCAGGTCTAAATCTGTAAAAACTATAGTAATTTAGTACGCTCCGCTGCCGCTACAATATTGGTATATTATTCTAGATGGCGTTACTGAGACATGCGATGATAGTTTTTGTAGGACATTTCTTCGCATGTCCTCTTGGGTATCTTAAATCTCTTTGATTATAAGCAACGAGATTTAAAACACTATAGAGCGGGCATGTCAAGGAAATGCCATAGAAAAACTTTGATCCCATGTCTCAGTAACGCCATCTAGAAAAATAAATGTATATTGGAGCGGCAGCGGTGTGTACTAAAAAAACTCATAGACTTGTGTCCTGCACAAGTTTCGGATGAAAATTTTGTTCGTGATGTCCGGTCTATAGGTATTGAATCTCTTTGATTATAAGTAACTGGAGGTAGCATCAACATACGATGTCTCCTGGCCTCGACAGACCGGTTGAGACAAAATGTTGACAGGAATTGGTCATTCACCTAAATGACGCATACTTGAGGAACAGGCCACGTGATGCAAAGCCAAGGTACATACATAATTCTACTTATACATATTACACAAATCGAGGAATTCAAATGGTAAAAGAAGTCGTCCGTACAATATTCACATCTCCTGCACTGATTATTTAGATTTCATTTTGCATATTGCACTGAGTAGGTACAACAATTATTCTTTTTATCAAACCAACTATCATGTTGACGTTGGTAGGTATATAAAGAGCGAACTGTTGCAATAAGCATTACTCGTCCATCGCTCTTTAAACTTATATAGGGTAAGTCGCTGCTAATGATAATTCTGTTATATTTTCGTATACTTCTTGATTAAGTATCAACGCTATGTTAACTCTTATTAAATTTAAATGTAACGTGTAACTCTTATTAAAATCGTAACCGGAACGAATCTTTAAGCACACGCCATTACTTTATTGTTATTTTGCTTCAAAAGTTGTAGTGTGGCAGTGTTTCTTTGTTTTTTTTTTTGTAACTATACACAGGAAAAATATTAATTAAAACACTACAGTCAAGGTGAACTTATTGTGGGTAAGGTAAAGACTATGCATTTTTTTAATTTAAAAAAATAAAGTGAATGTGTGTTGTTTCATGTTAAACAACCAAACAATAAAAAAAATATTTTCGTATCAGAATTCATTCATTCAGAGTTGATTTCGAAGCAATCTTTTATGAATACTTTTAATATGTACCTGAAATATTGCTAATTAATTTAAAATCAACGTATACACCACATTCGGCCAAGATCGTTCATATCTGCATGCGTAGCATGAACACATTGAACACCGAAGAAACGGCCTTTGTCTACAGACGAATCGGCAAAGTGACAGATTATATAGACAGGAACCTCAATCTGTCAAATAAAAAAAAACGCGTGCTGCACGCGTAGCATGATCACCGAAGAAACGGTCTTTGTCCTGTCTCGGAAGAAAAGAAATTAAGTGTTCATGCTACGCAGGCAGGTTTATTGAAAGAAATTTGACAGATTGAGGTTCCTGTCTATATAATCTGTCACTTTGCCGATTCGTCTGTAGACAAAGGCCGTTTCTTCGGTGTTCAATGTGTTCATGCTACGCATGCTGGTGGTGTTAAAAATAAGAACAATACTTACATATTTGCTTCATTGGTACAAACACGTCTATTATTGAACTCTAAGATCTTTCAATTAAAACATCAATCTGTTACTAAAATACAACTATGTTAAGTTAGGACGATTGTCTCCGAATAGGTTGTAGGCTACATGTATATTGAGAACCTGAGTTGTGATGTAATGACATTATTTTTTTTGACACTGGTATAGACCTGCATGCGTAGCATGAACACATTGAACACCGAAGAAACGGCCTTTGTCTACAGACGAATCGGCAAAGTGACAGATTATATAGACAGGAACCTCAATCTGTCAAATTTCTTTCAATACACCTGCCTGCGTAGCATGAACACTTAATTTCTTTTCTTCCGAGACACGACAAAGACCGTTTCTTCGGTAATCATGCTACGCGTGATGGTAAGGTCTTATGTTCTCTAATGGCTAATGACCTCAACCGATCTTCACAGAAAAACAAAGCTGCCAGGATGAAGTGTATCCACGTGCTATCTATCCTTCTGGTTTTCGCCGCTGTTCAGGCCGAGGATAAGTACAGCACAGAGAATGACGACCTGGATATTGATGCCGTGGTGGCTAACATTGACACTTTGAAGGGGTTCGTGAGCTGTTTCATGGAGACAGTGGCTTGTCACGCCGTCGCCGCCGATTTCAAAAGTACGTATCGAGTGCATGTGCCACTTCTGTCATATTAAGTTTTCGCAATCGCGTTTCATGTTCGCAATCTAAATCTGTTTTATTGTATGTATGTATTGTCTTTGTATGTGAGATCGTAGAGTACCTAGGTCTAGTAGGTGTTAATTTGAATCAAGGGTTGTTAGTATTAAGTTGATGCAATAACAAAGTGTCAAACGATTCACTGTCAAGCAACTTGATTTGTAGAATAGAATACATGTATGCATTTAATACCGCCTATGTATATTTATGTGCTTGAAGTATTAAATAAATAAATAAATTTATAAAATGAACAGAATAGAATAGCATTTATTTGCAAATATGGGTTTAAAAACATAATTAAGTATGTAAGTAGGAAGTAGTAGGTTTTCATCAGAGTTCTGCCATATTTCACCATTCGGCATGCAAACATGTCATGTGCATTTCGGCATGTTTGTATTGGTTATAGTCAGGGTGTATTAAGTAGGACGCTATCATGCGAACTCCCAAGGGGAGTATTCCCGTTTGAGCACCTATGCATTTAGCACCAAAGGTATTCCCATTTCCCATAGGTTAATGCATAGGTGCTCAATAAATAGGTGCTCAAACGGGAAGACTCCTCCCAAGGATGTGACGAAACGCACAGTAGGTACCTACCCCATCTGGCAATCACCATAACTTGATGTTCACTTTTAGTGCAATATCAATTTTATGTAAATTCTTAGTTGTCATCAAAGTTTGTTGCGCACAAAGAGATTTAAAATACTATAGAGCGGGATGTCAAGGAAATGTCATAGAAAAACTTTGGTCCCATGTCTCAGTAACGCCATCTAGAATAATATATTGGAGCGGCAGCGGAGCGTACTACAAAAAACTTATAGACTTGTATCCAGTAGGACACACTTTTTCGGAAGAAAATTTTGTTCGTGATGTCCGGTCTATAGGTATTGAATGTCTTTGGTTGCGCAACTGGTGGGCAGGTTTTTTTTCATTTTTTTTATTTAGTGTAAACTAGTAAAGTACAATTTGTTCTTGAAATAAACAAGACTCCCAATTAGTTTTCTGGGGTCTGTTTTAGCACGCCATGGCCTTAAGTAGATAAGGTATTGTGAAAAATGTGGTTCGCCTCCAATAGAAGTTATTTTTGCGTGGTTTGTCATTGGCAATAGCCAAAAGCCCTGTAGAAGGGTAAATCTTGTTGTTTAATTTTCCTACAGCTTTGGCAAGCTTTTAACAGTTATTGTCTCTAAGAAGAGATAGCGATTTTGCAAGTACGTTTTAAATAACGCTTTCAGATGTTTAATACGATCCGTTTAGTTTAACTAAGGTCAAACCTATTTGTTTATTAATAAGCATGTACCTATCTGCTCTAAATCTAAGCAATCAAGTTGATTATTTATAGTTTACTGACTTGCGCAAAAGCAAAGTAGGTACTTACATTGCCTTAGCGATGTTATTAACCAGGTGGCTGAAGCTAATCAATAACTGATAAACTGAGTGACCTATACAACATAGTAGTCACCGCTACGTATAAGAACCGGCTGTTATCTCATATTTATTGCAGATTCAATGTATGCAATACGTCTCAGCCTCAGCTAGTTTTTAAAGTATTGCAGCATTTGCAGCATACGTAATAAAATAAATTATAAAAAGGCCATGCCCCTCTGTTTGTTTGTCTCTCATTGCGCTAAATGTTTATTAACTGACTTATAAAACAGCTCTCAAAGGCTCTCAAGTCGGTTGTTTGTTTCGCCAATTAACTTTAGTGATAATATTTTATGGGAAAAAATGTTGTCTAACCTTTTTTATTGGTCTGAGGTCTAAAGTTGGGGATAAAAGGTTTTTGAGTTTAGTAGGTACCTATCTATAGGTATTTTATTTGCTTCTTACAACTTCATGATGATATAATACCGGGATATTGTATGTTACGTACATACATAAAATAGAATAGAATTTTATTTGTAAGAATGTGGTTTAATATTTTTAAGTTCACTTGTTGTGCACTCTACCACAACTTAACTTATGTAGACCACTACATAACTAATTAAAACATCTGTTATCACAGGCAATTAATAGATGGACTTTGTAGTTCTTTTTGTTTAACGACCGCATTGCTGATAAGTGATATATTCCTTAGGGGAACTATATGGGTATGTTAATTTTTAACCGACTTCAAAAAGAGGGATCTTTGAGGGATTTTTCGGTTTTGTGTGTTCACATATTTCTCCATATATTAATATCGATATTTAAAGTCCATTTTAATTATGTCATGACAAAATTGGAAGAATGCAAACATCGGTCAGCCAATGACGGTACCGATAAAGTTATTGGGGTCAATAAAAGGTTGTAGTAAGACTTCACAATCGCTCAATTTGTAAAAAAACCTACGATAGAGCGTTTTTTTTACATAAGAACGTTTATTTTTTTTTAAAAGATTAATTAAATCAATATTTAATTGACTTCAAAAAAGGAGGAAGCTCTCTATTCATTATTATTTTTAAATATATTATATTAATTGTTTGGGCATAACTGCACGGCTAAACTGCGCTTATTTTTTATTGGAATGTTTGTTGTGCAAGGTCCCATATAATTTTTATCAAGTCACATCGAGTTATTTTTCTGTTATCCTCAATCATACATAAAATATATTATCTGCTTCGTAAATTTTAACATTTTCACTGTCCACAAAGTAGATAAACCATAAACATGAGTCATATGTGGCTGATGAGATCTACTCATAAGTATAATTAGTAAAAAAAATACAAACCAAGTCTTCTTATATTTACCCCAAATAAAAAAAATACAACCGAATTAATAAAAAACCTCAAGCTTTCCAAATCAGGAAGTACGAATGGTGTCGACTTAAACTTTGGAATCGTGTTTACAGTGCTGATCGGCTTTTATAGCATGTAAAAGAATTTCACTAAAGCCAACTCAACATCTCAATCGTATTTGGTTGCAACCATGTAGATGTAAAAGCTTTAAATTATGTGTGATGAACTGATGAAACCCTGAATTAGATTAATTGTTTTTAGAAATTTAAAAAACAATTATTGAAACTAGCTTTCCACTGATCAGGGACCGAAGATAATTGTTTTGGGGGATAGGCTCCAATCCTCCAGTTTAACTTAGGTTACATGTTAAGGACAATCCGGAAAATAAGGTGAGGAAGCCTGAGAGGTATTTCTCGCCGGCATGTAAAGCCAGTGCGGCGTACAAACTCTGAAACTAGATTATTACCAACCACACGAAAAGCTCATATAATATCATCGGATAATCCTCAGATACTCGACTGCATTGGTTATCTATCTTGGTTGAATAGTTCTGGCAGAAAATAGGGGCTTTCGTTTGACAACATTTGTTTAATCTTGTGGAGTTCACTAACTCCCTACACCGTCATTTGTTATACGCGTATTGCTTATTAAATGAGGTTGTATATCATCCCAGTCACCTCCGATAACCGACACTTAGATTACGAGGTCGTCCGCCTAACCTATTGTGTATTAATGATTTGCATTCAGTATAATGACTCTCCCTCCCTGGGGGAGTCTCCAGATATGATGGATATATACAGCTCTTCCTCAAGGCAAACCACTTTTTCGCTTACTATGTTAATTCACCATAGTTTTTCAGTGAGCACACTGTAAATTTAGAAACTACATATGAACTGAAGTCACATTGGTATTTGCCTGGATTTGAACCCACAACCTGGTTCATGAGAGGCCTTAACCACGGGGCCATCATGACAATCTATTTACTGTTTTATTATTTTTATACACATTAACACTGAAGGAAATGTGGTAGTTAGTTTTATTTCAGAACAAAATTATTCATAAAACAACTTAAAATTATTCTGACCTCTAGTGAGTAATGTTTGTATTGTGTCTGAATTAGGTGTATAAAAACATTGTGAGGAAATCCTAACTTACAATTATTATTATTTTAATTTATTCTTTGTACACACATATACATATAAGGTACAAACTATTTTTAAATATTTATATATATGAACGTAACAGAATCATTAACTAATTCAAAAATTCAAAAACATTAATCATTAACAGATTTTGTTACATTCGCTCCAAAACGGAGACGAGAGTTGATGTCGCGTAATTAACCAATAGGATAATTATTGTATACAGCGTGATGTCATTTTTGTCGCTGGGTCGGGAACATACTATAGTACCTACCTCAGAATCAGCAAGCTTCTATTTTAAAGCAGGTTGCTCTTCATAATAATATGTTCCCGGTAGTTCTCGTCAAGATAACAGCAACAAAATTATCAACCATTTTTTTTTCAGAGGACATTCCCGAGGCCATCAACACGAACTGCGCCAAATGCACGGACGCTCAGAAGCACATCTTCCACAAGTTCCTGGTGGGACTTAAGGAGAAGCTGCCTTCAGACTACGAAGCCTTCAAGAAGAAGTTTGACCCTGAAAACAAACACTTTACCGCTTTAGAAGCAGCTGTTGCGAACTCGTAAGGACTAAGCTTTGGACTAAGAAAAGAAAAGGAAGCTATATAAACTCTTAAAATGTGACTTTGCAATCTTTAAATTAAATGATTTTCTTTCATAAATGTACCTCACTTGTTACTAAAGATGTCTTTTTTCGTTTGATTCGTATTATATAGTAGAGAGCGTATTGTTTTTTTTTTATCAAACATAATTTAAAAAAAAATTCAAATCGGAACAATGTCCTAAGTAACTACGAGTAAGACGAAAAAAAAAATAACTACACGAGGGTACGTATCCCGAAAATCAAAATACCGATGATTGAAATACCGACGTACAAAACACCGAAATTTAAAATACCGAAAGTTTTAAATGCCGATAGTCGTTATATCGAAACACAAAATACCGATGTACAAATGCCCGAAAGGACGAAATCCCGAATGGACGAAATCCCGAAAGGACAAAATCCCGAATGGACGAAATACCGATGGACGAAATACCGATGGACGAATTACCGATGGATGAAATCCCGAATGGATGAAACACCGAATGGACGAAATACAGAAATTGTCACCGTTTTCGAGAAAACGAAGGCGAGTGAGCGAAGCGAGCATACCGTGGCAGCGGCTGCTGAGCGCCAAATTCCCTCTTTTGCAAAGCAAGCATGCATTACTAATCAATATAATTGAAGTAAAACAGTTACTCAAAATGGAAACGGCTAGGTTAGGTTGGGTTAGAACTGTGACCAAGAAACGCGCGAAGGCGAGCGAGCGAAGCGAGCGTGCCGCGGCAGCGGCCGCCGAGCGCCAGATAAATAATATCTTTAAGTTTTAATCTACCATGCATGCGTGCATTGCAAAAAAGGGGCATCTGGCGCTCGGCGGCCGCTACCGCGGCACGCTCGCTTCGCTCGCTCGCCTTCGCGCGTTGCGTGGTCACAGTTCTAACCTAACCTAACCCAGCAGTTTCCATTTTGAGTCACTGTTTTTCTTGAATTATAATGATTAAATTAGGATCATGCGATATAGAAATTTTTATTTACAAGGAAACCTAATCTACCATGCATGCTTGCTTTGCAAAAGAGGGAATTTGGCGCTCTGCGGCCGCTGCCGAGGTACGCTCGTTTCGCTCGCTCGCCTTCGTTTTCTCGGAAACGGTGACAATTTCGGTATTTCGTCCTTTCGGTATTTCATCCATTCGGGATTTTATACTTTCGGGCAAATGTACTTTCGGGATTTTATACTTCGGGTTTTTAAACTTCGGGATTTTAAGCGTCGGGTTTTCAAACTTCGGGATTATAAACTTTCGGGCAAATCAACTTTCGGGATTTTAAACTTTCGACCAAACATAAATTCGGCGTTTCAACTTTCGGGATTTCGTCCATCGGTATTTTAAAATTCGGTCTTTTAAAATTCGGGATTATGATACGTACCCCTACACGAACGAGTCACGAGATGCGTTCAAGCGTGATTTCCGTGAGAATATTGTATCTCTTCCTAAAAGAGCAGATTACTATAGAAATAAAATCTTACGGCATAAAACAGAAAAAAAACGAGATATATTGAATTAATATATCTAATTATACTATAATATATGTATTAATACGTCAGTTCCTTACGCGCTTCAATTATTTCACTGTTTTTTTTCTATTTTATGCTGTTGTCCGAAAATATGGTCTCTACATATAATACACTGTGCGATACTAAAATTCGTGTTTCTGACGCAAAATTGTTATAACATAAGAACGATGAAATCGCATTTAATTGTTGTCCATGATTTCTGGATTAATAATTGGCGTTTTCGAATAAACTACTCCTACAAGATATTTTTGTTGTTTTATGATCTCGTCAATGACCTCAAAACTTTAAAAAAGAGCGTGCTTATATTTCAGCCAAAAATAATATCACAAAAAAAACTATATTGCACGTAGCCATTACTGAAGAACGAGTAGGTATGATCAAAAATTCAGAAGAGATGGGTGTGTGGAGATTAGAGGTAATGATAAAATGGACCGTTTAAAAGTGACTTGTGAGAGCCAGAGCTAAGAAATTAGCCGGAAAAGCAAATCAAAACTCATTTTTTCAAGTTGGGCCAAGGTTCAGCACTTTTTGAACAGCAAAATTACTTAAGACAGTTTCCTAAAAAAATCCGTTCTTCGACACTCACTGTCTTTGCTGGAAAGAAAAAGTGTCAGAACAAACTCCCCAGCAACGACACACTATTCCAAAGTAGGTAGTTGAATGCAAATTATAGTTAAAAAGAATACGCTGAGCCGGTCATTTTCCACCCTTTTTATGCTAACACTTAATTAAAGAAACCGAAAATATAAAAAATAACCTTGTCTATGTTTGGATATGTCCTTGTCTGGATATGCCTACTTAGATTAATTATAGAATCACACTAGACCACTATAATTATTGTTAAATAAATAAATATTATTATTAAACTATTATAATATTTATTTAAATACATATTAGGACTCTGTTTAAAGAAACAAAATCAAAAAGCTTTTAGAAAACAGTTACCTACTTAAGTTGGAGGTTAGCTTTAACAGTAACTCTTAATGATCGAACAAAAACCGTAATTGCATTCTGTACGAAGATTGAATAACCACGGACTGTTGAATAACTAAAGATTTATTAAAATACGAGTCATATAGGAAGCGCCAATTCCATTATTACACTCAAACACTACTTCTCTACATACATATAAAATTAAAGTAGCTCTCCGCGTCTGTCTGTTTATCTTTTACGCAACTAAGGAAAGGTACCAAAATAAAGGCAATGTTTTACAAGTAGATTAAGTTAGCTAATAAATTGTAGCTCCTTAACTTAGATGTGTTAAAATTATAGCATAAAAACTATAAGTCAGGCTGACCGATATGCAATCGGTCGAGATGCACCATTTTAATTATGACCGACGACGTCTAGTGGGAAGTGTGCTTTATAATATTTAATTGCTTTCAGCAGTGCGATTCTGTTAAAATCATCGATTGAAAATATTTGTGAAGTGAACGCAATTTGTGACAATTTACATTACTGAAGTAGGTATAATATTTACGGCGTGACTTTTACTGGATCGGCTGGCCGCACGTGCTATTTTTCTCCTATTAAAAATCGGTCACCGATTAACGCCTTATGACTTAATTTTACTTACAGGCTTTTTATCAGTGGATAACAAGCCTGTTAATAAAATTAAGCGTTTTTGCTTCTACACGCTGCATCGGGGTTATTTATTGCACCCGTGCAAAACCATGGCAGGATGTTAGTACCTATTAAGACTTCATTGCCGTTTTCAAAATATTGCGCACATAAGTAGTGTGAGACGTGGCATACTAAAAGTTTACCTAAATGGAGAAAAGTTTAGAAAACTAATTCGGTTTTAAATTAAATAGTTGGTCCCTCAGTGGTTACTGAAGGACCAACTATTTCATAGAAATAAGTAAAATCAAAATATCTGTTTGCAATGGCAAAATAACAACTTGTTACTAAATGCATGCTTTCAAATGTTGGAATTTGGTGTTTTGTTTAAAAAACTTATGTTATATGGTTATGGCCCGAATGCCCATATAGTTTTCCGTGACATCTCCAAGCGGTTGATCGACTCTTCGCGTGACCAGAAGGCTGGCCTTTATTTAGGTCAGAGAATCTTCATTGCCATTCAACGTGGCAATGCTTCCAGTCTTATGGGCACGTTTCCCGTTGAGAGCAATGCGGATGAAATTTTTATTGCCATATAGGTAATTATTTTGCTTTTCTTCTAGTTTTTATTAAGTTAAGTATGTAATAAATGTGTTGTATATTTAGAAATAAATGAATAAATATATAGTAAAAAACTTTTGTAATCCTAATTTAATTACCTTTTATTATTTCTAAAATGGCTGGACCTATTTTGACGGACTCGTTGGTAGATAGCTGATGTTATGAACAGCAACTTATGTTACTTTTATTTCAGATGAAGAAAAAGGGTTCCGCGCGAATTGTCAAATTCAACGCGGACAAAGTCGCCGGTAGACAGCTAGTGTAAAATAATTACTGTACGTCCATAATTACGAACATTGTTCCGAGTATTTAATAATAAAGCACTTAATTTTTTGTAAGTCTCCGTATAAATATTATGTTTGATGAAGGTCAGGTTAGGAGAGGATCTTAAATACAAGCATTTGAGATGTGCACGTCATTTGCCGTAGACATTACACCAATTTCGAAACATTTCATAGTTAGGCAAAGCTATGATTGATTTAAAAAACAAATCTAATTTTAGAGTTTCAATAATTTTTACATTTCTATTACTAGTGACTGTGATTGCTCAAGAGAAGTTTTATGATCGAAGATATGATTATTACGAGATTGACACTTTAATACAGAATCGTAGATTACTAAAGAAGTATTTAGAGTGTTTTCTGGGAAATGGACCGTGCACGCCTATAGGAAGAGTGTTTAAACGTAAGTACCGTTATGAAGTCTTATATCATTTTCCAAGTTGCGTAATAGGAAATATTGTTATTTCATACTTTTTACTCTTTCATTAGAACTCCGCCAATAAATACTGGACCGCTATATTATGTAATCAGTAGTAAGATTACTTGTAACACTCGGTCTTCGAAATATACATCAGATTATTTCAACAATTTGTACGTGTTATCTAAAATTAAATTTAACACCAAATATTCCTAACGCTTTATGCGCTATATTAGAAGCCTATCTTTAAATGAAAGATTTAGTTAGCTATGGGTTCATTTTACATTTAACAAGTGTCAGACAGCGCCTATCAAAAATGGACTTAATGACGCAGCTGTGAGACATGCTATTATTTTAAATATTTTTTTATTTTTTCTTTAATATTTATTTACCGTGTGTATTTAAACCTTTTGCCAAGGTTCCCCATTTTTCTTTCTACTTACAACGGCGTTTTGACTGATTTTTTTTAATGAAATTTGTCCCAGTCAAATTTTACTAACATAGTCAGAGCTGAGTAAGTAATTGATATAGGTATTTGCCTCGATCTTAGAGCAGGAAATTCAAAATTTTTAGTTAGTGATCTGAACGAAAGCACCTGTCAATAATAACTAGTACTAGTAGGGCTTCCAGTCTAACCAATTAAAGTTGAAATATTAGGTAGTATTTTACATGAAACGACTTGTCTGTGTGACCTCCGTAGGCCAAGATACAACAAGAACAGTTTGTCCTTTTAGACTTCTTACTGCCAAATATGTACAACTGACAGCTGGTATCAACGACCTAATCTGCAGACAGTCAGAAAGGTCATGGTGTGGACAACGTTTTGTCGTCTTTGTCCTATTGCAAAACAAACAGAACCAATGAGGCGAAGACAGAGACAGGACAGGATACTGACGTTTATTATGATATCGATGGATATGGACGTCATGAATACGTCCGTGATGCGACGCAGCACAGTGTCCGCATTTCGACCCTCCTGAAACATGTCCTCGTCTTACCTGTCTTTTGCGATGTCTTTTCCCCTTAATGAAAAACTCGGGCTTTTTTACACGGTCATCTCAATATATACTCAAACTTTGAATCTTTATTAATTCATTAATCCCCAAGTGGACACCGGCATCAGTCGCTGTCATTGTTTTTCTATTGTGTCTCTAATTAACACGATTGAAAGGTACAACTGCAAAATATTCTAGACTCTTCTTCAACATTAGGTTGACGCAACGCAACAGATGCCAATAAAACCACTGATTACTCTTGAAGCCAAGTATCAAACAGTGAACGTATTTCCGTGTTCTAAGCTTGGATAAGTTTTTACTTGGATAAGTTGGAAAACCCACCACGTGAGTTATTATTTGCTCCGATATATTAAACTGCTTGTATAAGAAGTGGGTTTACCACGGGAGTTCAACGGCAATCGATGTTTTAATAGTCAACACTTAATTCGACCAAGTCTCACGGCACTTGTTTTGTATTAACCTTATAAAGCTTGTTCGAAGTATAAAGAATCTACTATTTACACTATCTTTACAAAAATCTATTATAGTACACATGAAATCAATGGAGAAATGAATTGAATTAATTTAGGACTAGGACTTCACCCGCGGTTTGTTTCGCGTGGATTTCGTACCTTTCCCTTGGAATTTTATCATTCTCGAAACCATATCTTAGTTTTGAAAATTAATTATAGCCAAAGACATTCAAATCCTACTATAGACGGAGACTTACATCACGAACAAAATTTTCATCTGATGGTTTTAGTCTAGTTTAGTACGCTTCGCTGCTGCTCAAATATACTAGATGGCGTTACTGAGACATGGGGACACAGTTCTATAACATTTCTTCGCATGTCTGCTCTATTACAGTATATTAAATCTCGTCTAGATTTTAGCCTATTCTTACTGGTGAACTTTCTATAGGTGAGAATTTGATTAAAACTGTACTGTAGATTCGTAGCTTATTCGGTGCCAACAAACAAACAAACATCTTTACTCTTATACTTAATAATAGCATAGATTGCATAGTTGCATTTCGTTCGCATCATATTCATACGAAAATTTTTACCTACTTTGGAGAACATAAGTATATACAATTCTACCCATAAGCTTGCCTCCTCTTGTGTATCAAAACCCTTAAGGTTCATACAAATTATTTCAGAAATCTTGCCTGAAGCAGTATCAACAGCGTGTAAGAAGTGTACACCGTCGCAGCGCAGACTGGCCAGGAAGACGTTCAACGCTTTCAAGAGATTCTTCCCGGAAACATATGTGGAGCTGATGAGAAAACTCGACCCCAAGAACAAGTACTATGAGGCTTTCGAGAAGGCTATCGCGAATGCTTGAGCAAGCTCTGCCCACTTGGCGCATGGTGAAGTACCTATGTAAGTACCTTATTAAAGTCTGTTAAGGGGCGGGTGCACCAACCTACGGAAAAAATTGGCCCATGCGATAGCTTTAATAGCGTATTTTGTGTTGATTGTACAAAGTTGTTTTTACAAAACTTTAATTTATTTGTAATACATACTTAACTTTATACACTAGATAGGTATGGAAAACTGGAAGCGTAAGACTGTCAATGCTTATCCTTTGACCAAGGTAAAAAACAGCCCTTGGGTCACGCGAAGTGTCAATTAAGCGTCTGGAGAGGTCTTTGTACAAAACACAAAAAATAGGCCTTTCTAGACTGTCCCGCATCGTTAGACTAGCATAATGTATTAATGTCTGGCTTTAAAAGAGAACATGGCCCCCCTGAGTTTTATTTTGCATTTCTTCTCAGGGGTCAATTAAGAAATGCCGGCGTCATTAGTTTCAAAAGTTACTGACATGTAAAAGTATCTGGAATGATCTATTTACAGAAATGAATATCATTTCAGTAAGACCTACTATTTACATAACTTTTACATGGCATCTCTTATTAGTGTGGTAACACATATTATGTTAGAGGAAATAGCGAGTTATTGACAGCTTAATATTTTATCGAGGCAAATTTTATAATGTTTTTAACTTCACAATTCTCTCTGCCGCTTGTTAAATTGTAATGAAATATTTTTTTCTCAATTTATTTACATTTTACTAGAAATACACAGATTCAAAAAAGTGAAAATAAGTGCAACCTTGCCTTAACAAAATAGCAAACAAAATTATATTCTTGATCATAATTCTTAATTTATTAGCGCAATCTATAACTAAAAAAAAACATATTTCTGAGACAATTACGGTTACATGTAACATAACAATTGGTTCCATCACTTTATAATAGTGTTGTTTTAAATACTACTAATAAGCACAAGGAAATCAAGTAAAAATTGTGTAATCGATTCAATCCTCGATCGGTCAAAATTGAGGACTGAAATGATTGCACATGATTTCAGGTTTTCTGTTTAATAATACGACGCATTGCATGCAGTGTGGTAAGAAAGTTATTGACCACACCTTATTTGAAGTCAAAGAGATTTAAAATACTATAGAGCCGGCATGTCACGGAAATGTCATAGAAAAACTTTGATCCCATGTCTCAGTAACGCCATCTAGAATAATATATGAATATTGGAGCGGCAGCGGAGCGTACTACAAAAAACTCATAGACTTGTATCCAGCAGGACACACTTTTTCGGACGAAAATTTTGTTCTTGATGTCCGGTCTATAGGTATTGAATGTCTTTGTTTGAAGTAATACTGGCGGTTTCACGGTTGTTGGTGTTGTCACACGGTTTCGCCCGCGTAGTTCCCGTTTTCTGCGGGAATAGAGGGATGAAAATTAAGTGCCTATTAAAAGATCAGTTCTAAATCTCAGAAATGAAACCAGGGTTGGTGTAATTTAAACTAATTTATTATAATAATAACAACGTTCAAAATCAACAGTTCAATCATTAATGTCACTCATGTCAGTCATGGTTTTCTTTTTAATTCTCATACGGCAAAATCAATTCATAGTGTTGTCATAGGTAAATTTATAATTCGGTAAATAAAATAACAAGTTAAACAATATCAATAAAATAAACTAATCATTCTAATCTTATTCTCATGTCAACATGTTCATAGTTTAGGACTAAGTAATAGGTTACAAATGTAGTATGTAGGTGCCTAGCTGATGAACCTTACACTATGTCATCCGGGGATAGTGTAGCTTCCCAACGGTGAAAGAGTGCCGTTTCAAATCGGTCCAAGTTTTTAAGTTTATTACATCAAAACAATGGGCTATTTGACAAAATTTTAATTTTTAGCCCCTCATCAAGATTACAATCGACACATATTTTTTCCTTTTTCAAATTGATGGAAAACTGCTTTTATTAAGTTGAGAAGAGGGAGCTTGTAACGTCATTATCTAGTATAAACTGTACTGGCTAGTGACGTCATGCGACATTTTGACTCGATGTAGGACCCGCCGTTATTTTTTGATTACGTGAATAAAGAAAAATATGAGACGAATATTTTCTTGTAATCTAGAATAAGGATATATCAATATCCTTCATCTAGATTACAAGAAAATATTCGTCACATGTATTTTTTTTTTTGGTTTCCCGAAATTAAGAATCAAAATCATTTGATTCTAAAATTTTGTGGATATTCTAAGAAGACGGTATCATAAGTAAATTAATTTACAATTCTCCTACTTAGTTACTTCAAGGAAATATTGAGCATTGACGTCTTAATTTCGGGAATCCTTTTAAATGTTCAAACCTTTAACATTAGTTCTGAGTTGTATATTTCCGTAGTTAATGGTAGGTACTTACATGTCAACGAAAGTTATTCTAATCAATGATATTACCTATAAGTATGAAAGTGTAGATAGGTTACCTAAACAGCTTTTGATCTTCAAAAACGGCACACTAAAAAAAGCACCCTAAAGCACGCACGCGTCCGTTGACAGCGCGAGGCGATACTGAGGTCAAGTGTGGCTAGTTACTTAGACACATTTTAACGTGTCGCTAGCTTAAATTAACCCTTAAAATCTATCTACGCCTTTTTACGTATAATATCATTGATTATAATTTAATTAGTTGTTTGTCCTACTCATCAAATAATTATAGTATCAGGATGCTTATATAGTTTTCTTTTTCTGTGATTATTGACTAGCCTGGTGTCACTATGACTTAGATTCACATGCCATCGAGACGATGTTGTCTTTTGCCGTCTATGAAGCAAGTGATAATAATACTACACGCATGTAAAACCGTTTATATTGACGGAATGAAAATATTAGAAAAAAATTCTTTGGTCTCTGTAAACCACATGGCATCGGCATCTGCAATACCTACTATCCTCGCTTTCCCATTATCAGAGAAAGCTAAACAGCTCTATGAGTTAGTAGTAAGATAGACTGTAAGATAATGTTATCTTCTGTACTGGACGATGTGGTCGCTAAGCGACAAAGCCCTTTAATCAAATAAAAGAAAAAAAAACCCGAATAGTTAGTGGTGCATGCTTTCGGTTTGCCTCGAAAACCATTACTTGGCAGTCCACTGTTCACGCCGCTATGCGCTAGGCTACATTTATTTATTTATTGATATGGAGGTCTTACAACTAAAACAAATCAGGTAAGAAACATTAAGTTAGACTGTCAGCCAAATAATAAATTAATAGCATCAGGATGATACCTCGATGATGACTCCCTCCCTCCTCCTTCTTGATGACTGCCTCGTCGGTCTAGTGGTCGCTAGCGCTACTGCTGAGCATGAGGTCCCGGGTTCGGCCCCCAGGTCGGGCAAAGTGTTAATGAGTTTTTCCATCTAGAATTTCTCAGGAGCAGCCCGGATTCTGGATTCGTGCCCGATTGATGGCAATAAGCTCGCCCCCTATTACATGGGACTGATAAATAACTGGCAAAATATGGGTGTCCTATCTAGGTACACCTCTGCCTAACCCTTCGGGGATTACAGGCGTGAATATACGTTATGTTAGCATGATACCTTTAATAGTACCTAACAAATTTACTTATAAAAAAGGATTTGGCAATATGCAGCTATTATTCTTGTTGTAGTTTGGTTTACCAAGTACAGACAGGCAGTCGTCTTATGCAAAATACCACAAATCAATCCGATCTAGCCTGTTTCTGAGCTTTACGTACTCTACTGGGGTAGTCCTTCGCTTAGTTTGAAGGTATTCATTCCCCTTTCTGATAGCCCGGTTAAGCAGCCAACAACCTTCTAGACTGACCTGCGAGATATGATCACAATAACAATAATATTCAACTGCATCTGGTTGGACTTGAAGACGACACCAACTGGCAAAGGCCTTGCTCGTAGTTTACATCACATTCAGTACATGTAATTTTATTTTATTTTATTTTCTTTGGGTGGCTTACAGCTAACAATACAAAATTAATAGCGAGTTGTTCAACGACAAGCCATTTACAAGGGGAACTATATTTTCTTTCACCAAAATTTATATTTGTCATCAAGTTGTATCACCTAATAAATAGATCTATCGCTACGAAATATTTTCGTTCTCAGATAAACAAAAATTGTTCCCAGGTATGAATTATCAAATTAATGTTAATATATGTGTAAAATAAGAGATCGATAACCCATAAAATTATATTGCATTACATGAACATAAACTTCGTTCTTATAATAACAGTTTTGTTACTTAAATAATAGCTCTGTGCTCAGAATGGTATAGTTTTGTGTTTCTTAAATAATAGGGTTTGTCCTCAAAATAGTAGATCTGTCACCAAAATGTAGTCACCAAACAATGCAAACAATATAATTCAAGTAAAACAGTTACTCAAAATGGAAACGGCTAGGTTAGGTTAGGTTAGAACTGTGACCACGCAACGCGCGAAGGCGAGCGAGCGAAGCGAGAGTGCCGCGGCAGCGGCCGCCGAGCGCCAGATAAAATATCTTTAAGTTCTAATCTACCATGCATGCGTGCATTGCAAAAAAGGGGCATCTATTTGGTACTAGACCTTATATCTCAGGATTTTAGGTGATTTATTGTGGAACTGATTTTGCATTGTTTGGTGACTACATTTTGGTGACAGATCTACTATTTTGAGGACAAACCCTATTATTTAAGAAACACAAAACTAATTAAATTGGTGATAGCTTAAATGATACCCATTTACAAGCCTCAAGTAATGGACTAACTTTCTTCTTAAATGACCAACGCGCTGGAGCCATGTTATCCATAGAACCAAAATTAGTTATGTCCTGAGGATGGTACACAGATTTGATGTTATTTTAATACTAAATAGTATTTTATCATTTGTTTGTTTTTTTTTTTTTCACCTGTCTGGCATGAATGCTGAAATGGATCTTTTTGGCGCAGCCGTGAGGCACACAGCACATAATGTGTACCTACTAAGTGTTGTATATTTTGTATGTTTCATTAATTATTGTGTGTATGTGTGTTAATGACTGATGTCCAATAAATGTTTTTCTTTCTTTCTTTCTTTCTTTTCTTTTATTTGTTAACGACTGGCAACTCGAAGTAGGCATATATGGGTTTGGCGCGCAACAGTTTTATTGTGGGATCTTATTATAATTTAACTAATAGAAAGAAATGCTCTGTATACAATATAATTAATTACATTAATTACCAACACAATGAAATAGATGACATATTTAGTTAATTTGAACTTATCTACTATTAACAATTAATTGTGTTTTGAATAAAACTTATAAAAGATTTTAAAAAATGTAGAATGGAATTAGAACATTGTTGTTGATGGTTGATCATGTGAAAATACACACATCAACACCGTCTAGGGATATTTTGTATAAAGTTCTTAAACTCAAAAAATACTGGCCACTTTTAAATTCTTATGAAGAAAGTTTATTTTGTAAGCCTTTTTGAACGATTCTAAATTTGAATTTGAAAAAATACTTTAAAAACAAAAGATTTACGCGGCATAATGGTAGCGAAGTCCGAAGGTTTCATTTACCTATAATAGTTTGTGGCTATTTTTTTGTGTCCAATTTAAGTTTTATAACAAGTTATCGGTTAATTCCGAATTAATGTTATTGTGTGCATCATGCAGCGGCGCCATTTAATTAGAGAAGAAATGTTAAGGGCAGTAGGCATGCTCCAAGCTGGGGCTACTCAATGGAGTATTGCTGAGGAGTTTGGAACAAGACAAAACGTGATATCAAGGTTATGGTCACGTTATCGTGCTACTGGTGAACTGGCTGAAAGACACCCAGGCGGGAAGCGCATAACCACTCAACGGCAAGACCGATTTTTGCAAGTTGCCGCGAGAAGACAACCAAATGTTACGGCCATGCAGTTGGTTCAGAGGCTCCAGTCAGAGCACCAGTTGCTTGTAAGTGACCAAACTGTGAGGAGAAGGCTGCATGAAGCTAACCTTCATGCTCGCAGACCGCTTCGTACTCCAGCACTACGCCGAGGAAATCGTGGACGACGACTAGAGTGGGCTCGTGAACATTTGCTCTGGGAAGAAAACCAGTGGTCTGTAGTGCTGTTTACCGATGAGTCCCGGTTCGGTTTCCATCCCGATACACGTAGAGTGCGTGTTTGGCGAGTTCCTGGTCGTGAGAGCCGTCTGCAACATCCTCAGGAAGTCCATTCATACCACGGCGGGACAATTATGGTTTGGGCGGGAATTCGTGTTGGTGGAAGATCAGACCTCGTTTGGATCAGAAACACCATGACGGCTGTAAAATACCGTAACGAGGTACTAGTACCAATAATCTACCACCATCGGCTACAAATGGGCCAAGAATTCACGCTCATGCACGATAACGCCCGTCCGCACACAGCGAGAGTGGTGACGAGCTGGTAGCAGGAGCACGACGTATCGGTCTTAGGCTGGCCCGCTCAATCGCCTGACCTAAACCCCATAGAACACGCGTGGGACATGCTCCAAAGAAGGGCTTTGAGGAATTTCCCTGCAAACTTTGCGACGGAAGAGCAACTTTTTTTGCATCTTAGCCGGACCTGGGACAATATACCGCAGCAAGACTTGGATAACTTTATCCAAAGCATGAAAAACCGTTGCAGGACCGTTATTAACGTCATGGGTGGTTTTACTGACTACTGATTTTTCACAGAACTGTTAAAAACAAATTATTTTTTCCTTATTTGTAATTTTTTCTTGAGAAACACATTCGTTGTTAATTTTACCATTATTTCATGTTTTTTCTTTTTTTGAATAAAAAATTATTTACGCAAAAAACATTGTTTTCTTTTATTCTTGAGTGTAGTCTGATAAATGGGCTTTATAAAAATATATACATGTTGTATGCTATTTGTAATACATTTTGAGTAAATTGAGTAAATGCAAAATATCCCTAGACAGTGTTGATGTGTGTAGTTTTGTGGAAATGTGGAACTGTTAATAATATAAAAGTAGTGACCGTGTTCAAGTATTTTATTTGGCCAATCTCCTGCTTCGCTATTACATTCTAAATTACATAGTTCCATGTAAATAATCCTAGCTATTCAATTAGGTGAATTAGCAAATATAGGATATTTCGCAAATTAGTTATTTAATGAGTCACTAAATAAAGGTCTTTCGGTAGTCATTAGTTTAAATTTACATCTATTTATTGATGACCATGACATACAACATATTGTAAGTACATAGAAGTTTAAAGATGACAAACGATTTCTTTGTACTCCGTTATTGTTATTGACTCATCAGAACCTCTTTGATTGTTTAATCAGTGATTCAGCAATTTTGATTCCGTGTAAGGAAAGCTGTATTCAAATAGTGTTAAGGATAACTTTTGCAAAAATTGTATAGGTACGTCGTATATAGATACGTAAACTATAAGATAAAACCTTAGCTAGATAAGGTGTTCAAATCTTCCTGTATGATTTAGAAGATCTATTACAACTAAAAATAAAGAGATGGCATTTCTAGGAGTCTATGCTTCTTATATTTTTCGTTATGGTCTCTCTCATAAATCATCAATACTTCAAAAGGCTGCGCACCAGCTTAGCCTTTTGGATTAGCAATGATTCCCGTAAGAGAAGAAGTCCACATAATCATTAGATGATGTGGACTTTCACTGTGGTATCATTTTTCATCATCACCATCTGCCCAGCTTTTTCCGAACTGTGTTGCATCTGGTCTTAAAAGCCACCAGCTTAAATTGAAAAAAAAAAATTAAGTAAATAAACCACCATAATAAAAAGCAATAGCTACCACAATAAAAAATAACTTTTGCAATTAACCTAAGCCACTAACTGCTCAAATAGCTGCTAGCTAACTGGTCAAATTGTACAAGCATGAAATTTGGGAACGTTTTCCTTGTATAAATGACAAAACTTGGAGATTGCTTAATTTCCCCGGTAACGCAGAAACCTACAATGTTTTGTTTATAACCACAAGTTGCAGACGCATTAACATTTCACTAACAATACAGGGAGGGTTTTACCAAAACAACACGGGCAATAAATTAAAACCCCTACAGGCTTTAGTAAAAGGTTCAATTTTAACTGTTGTGATTACGTTTGCGTTGACCCATGTGCCAATGAAGGTAGTGGGTATATACGGTCGTCAATATAAACCACTGTCGCTTTCTGCCAACGCTAGTTCTTTAGGTTGATTATAGAGAGTAAAAGGTGGGTGAATGAACAGCAGGTTGGAATCAGTGGCGAATTATTTTGTGACTTGTGAAACTGTGAATAAACTTTGTGGCCTTTCGAGAACTATTGATAGCACAACATTAACGCAATGAATTCATTGATGTGTTAATAATATTCAACAAAGATCATCAAATTTAATGTTTTAGACGTATCCATCTGATTTGTGTGACTAGTCGCTCACACGTATTCTAAGCACGTCCTGTGTATGTCCAATGTCCATGGATCGCTAAATAGATTTCGTCACTTTGGTACCATTCGTGTCCAGCTTTATTCATTGTTCCATTGTAAGCGTAGGACGTTGCGTTGATTAATTAAGGAGTCGACATAAATTCAGTTATTATTTCCAGAATTCAACTATCAAAATGAGGTTCCTGATTGTGCTGTCGTGTTTGGTCGTGGTGGCATTCGCCGCTGATAAGTACAACGCTAAATATGACAACTTTGATGTGGAGACCCTGATCACCAACGACAGACTCCTCAAGGCGTACATCAACTGCTTCTTGGACAAAGGCCGGTGTACACCTGAAGGATCAGATTTCAAAAGTAAGTGATCATTATATCGTTTTAGTTCTCTATCATTTGCTTGATCGTTTATGGAAATTATGTCACTTAAATTACCTATTATAGTTGACCCGTTCACGTGTTTCAACGACATTATACACAGACGTACACATTTCGATATTGCGTTTAACCCAAAACACGAGTTGTGGTTAATATAAACAGACCGCTAGAACATAATAATTCAATATTAAGCTACCTCTGTTTCGATTTATTATTGCAATAACTAGCGGAGGTGTTGACACAGAAGCGGTCTAGCATTCAATACATATTTATGTAATTCCGGATAAACCCAATACTGGTGATTTAAACTTGTTTTGCGTAATTCGGGTCGAGGTCAAGGTTTTTAAGAAGGAAAATATCCTGAGGTAATGTTAGAGTACAATCATGTGCAGATACATATATACTTACAGATTTTTTCAAAAGAACATACTTGATATTTTTAGATACAAAACAAATAATGATGATGTACATGTCGCAGCCAACTAGCTTAATCCGCCGATCAATTAACTGCCTAGCCGCTTAACTAAACAGCGCCGTTCAACTAGTAGCCTGAATGATATTCAGCCGTAGCGTGTGGTCTAAGCATTAGCCTATAATTAGTGCCGAGCGTTTTAATAATGTCGCAAAAATAAAAATAAATTGGGAAACGGCGTGTCGCTTTAAAATACCAAGAGTTCTGCATACCTTGGCAGGAAAACATTAATCCAGTTTTAAAAATAAGTTTTAATTGTTTTTGCTGTAATATTCAGAAAATTAACCTTGACCGGCTGTTCGAAAGAATTCTAGCCAAAATTTACTAAAAATGCAGTGTACAGATTTTTATTCTTTTTTCGGTAAAACCTAAATTTAGAGTAGGACTTCTCATACACATGTTGTGTATGAGAAGTCCCACTCCAAATTCTATTTTTAATTTTACTACGGCAATGTTTAGTGGTTCGTAGAATAGATCGCACTATCGAAATTCATTGATATAGTGAAAATACATGATCTGATTTTAGAAATTTTTAGATGACGAATTCCTAAAATAAGTAGGTATATCCTTAATTTAAAATAATGATAAATTCAAATGTCTTCTTTGTTAACCATGGATTTAAATTTTCCAGAGACCCTCCCCGAAGCGATAGAGACCACATGCGCCAAGTGCACTGACAAGCAGAAGGGCAATATCAGGAAGGTGATCAAGGCAATCCAGCAGAAGCACCCCAAAGAGTGGGATGACCTGGTAAAGAAGAACGACCCCAGTGGCAAGAACCGCGCCAACTTCGACAAGTTCATCCAAGGAAGCAGATAAACTCAACCACGCTACACATAAGAATTAAGATATAGGGCCATAGAACAAACAAATTATTCGCCCGATTAGCAATTAGACTTTAAATAGCTCTCTAATACAATCCTTTGAAGCATTCTCATCTGCTACGTGTTTTTCAACATTTTTTCATTTACCAGAATCGTTGTCCAAGTGATTTTATTTATATGTAGGCTTTTAGGTTATAATTGGATGACAAATTGTTGTGTTATTTATTTAAATATCACGATGTTGACTGATATTTTGTAATTAAATATTTGATTGTAATAATTATGATTTTACTTTTCGTTTATCACGGACCTTATTTGTATTTTTATATTCGAGATTTCTAGATTAATCATTATAGCTTGTGGTCGCGAACGGTCTAAATTCGTCCGTTTCAGCTATCTGGATTTTTGCTCCACTTATACAATTATATGTATATACATCGAAATTTGCGAAGTTTTGGTTTTATAGGTATTTTTAGATTTAAATGTTTGTACCGAAGTCAAGGTACAATGAACGTTACATTGTTTACACCTCAAATTAATAGGTTATGGATCGTACTCGTATCCCTATTAAAGTTAGACTAAATGTAGGCAATTTTTTAAATTTTATAGCAGTAATTGTTATGAAAAGCGGAGGAATAGAACTGGTTGCATTTGGGTTATCGTGTCAGGCAGGGCCGGGCGTCGGCGGCGATGCGGCTACGCGGCTCGCGGCCTGTTGCGCCAGCGCAACACCTCCGCTGCTGCACTCTGATGTAACTTCATAGATTGTGTAAGGCCGTCACATAATCTATGGCACAACGCAATCGTTCCACATCATGGCAAGAGTTTCACGTCACTGGCTCTGTATGACCCCTTACTTTTTTTCGCCTGTGGGTTATTTTATTCTCGAAACTGTGGAGTTTGAGGACATACCCAAGACATACGAGCGTAATGCAATGAAGCTGTTTCTGCTGTTGTTGCTTACAACGACAATTTAATGGTGACTAGAGCAAGTCTAGCCCCTGCGATTGGCCTGGTAAAATTATAACAAAAGTTTCCTAAATAGGTAGGTAGGTACCTATTAGGTTAAGAAAACCTGAAGATAAGTAAGATAGACTTAGTTTTTTGCGATGTTTAAAGCGTCTAGCAGTGTTAAATATGATTTATTAACAATAGTCTTCAAAACATATATTATAAAAATCAGCATTAGATTTAAAGGGGTAATGAGAGAGTAATGTTTTTACGTAATTAAAACTAGGCATATTATTCAATGCTCGCTTATTCGTCTATGCTCTAGAGAAAACTGCACTGCGATGCTCCTATTGTATAAGTATAAAAATCTAGATACTGATAAATTTAAAATCCCCTGCCGTCTGTCTGTCTGCGCAAGCCACTATGCAAATATACAAACCCATACTATTACATACTTAGAAAATAAGTGACGGTTTACGGATCTTGGACGACAATAAAAAACTTACAAATAATTTTGGTTTCGTGGTTGTCATGTAGATAAAACGCTTATCAAGGTGAAGAATTTGTAAAATTATGATTTTCTTGTTATTTCACTGTTTAAATGGGGTGCAGTTAAAAGCAATTAAGTAGCACTTAGAGGTACTTTGGACTTGGGACGGGCAATCGGAGCTAAGCTAGGGGTTTGACTCTACGGCTCTCTGTCATTTCGGGTGACGCAGATACTTTCCGGGCACGGTTGTTTCGGAAAGTTCCTGTGTCGCATAAACAGGGAGCCGGACGCCCGGTGTCACCACTGCGTCGACTGTCGGGAGGACACGGCGCGGCATACGCTGGCAGAGTGTGCCGCTTGGGAGAAGCCGCGCCGTGCCCTCGTCTCTGGAGTAGGCAGTGACTTGTCGCTGCCGGCCGTGGTCGAGAGGATGGTCGGCAGCGTCGAGTCCTGGGACGCGGTGGTGTCCTTCTGCGAAACAGTCATCTCGCAGAAGGAGGCTGCGGAAAGGGAGAGGGAGATTACCTCCACTCACCCTGCCCGCAGCAGACGCACCGGGTGCAGGCGGAGGGCTGACAACGCCCTCTTCCAGCCCCCCTGAATGGGTCCAGGGCGACGGACGCGGGGATGTCCGGCGCCCCCACGTACATGGACCCGAGGTGGCGGCGCGTCGTGTTCACGCGCGCCCCTCTTAGACGTTGCGAGGGGAGTCTAACACCTCACTCCCCTCGCTGACTTGGCGAGGCCCGCGGGGCCGGCACCAGTCGGGGGTCGCGGAAGTATCTTCTGTTCCCGTGACCCCCGGCGCACGTGTGAGAAGGAACACGGGGTGGTTTTTAGTCATTAAGAGTCTGACAGACCCCTCCGCCTCCCCGGGCGGGGGACATCTTTGAGGATTTTCCACCCCTCAAAAAAAAAGGGGTTGGACTCTAATAGCGATCTCATAACTTTTTTTAACAGAGGAGGCATTATGATCTTTAGTCTAGGCAACAAGTTTGTTTGATGGGATTTAATTTATTTTTGCAAGGCGCCTTAGATTTTTGTTGTGTATAACTGTTGCACATGTTTCTTTTGGTACAGTAATATGCTGGGTGCTTAGGTTATTAATACTCGAAGAGATTACAAATATAACTATAGAGCGGGCATGTCAAGGAAATGTCATAGAAAAACTTTGATCCCATGTCTCAGTAACGCCATCTAGAATAATATATTAATATTGGGGCGGCAGCGGAGCGTACTAAAAAAACTCATAGACTTGTGTCCATAAAGACACAAGTTTTGGATGAAAATTTTGTTCGTGATGTACCGTCTATAGTAAGTACCTATTGAATGTCTTTACTGTTTTCTTAATTTTTCCGTTGTCACAAATAATTACTCTATAAACCCAATGCAGTCTTTAGACTTCAGGATGTATTTTAGAGTTGATCATTAATAAGTGAATGAGCAAAACCAGAATACTTAATTAGCATTTTCAATAGAATACTAGTGGCAACATCTAGCACGCTTCGTTCATAAGTTTTGCACTAGCTTTAGTTCTGCCGCTCGTCAATAGATGGTGCTAGATTTAGAAAAGTGAAGACATTTTTTTGTATTGTTGTTATATCTAACTAATGAACATCCATCCATCCAAACAAACTTTCACGTTTATAACTCTTTCACGCAAAAACTACTGAACGGATTTGGATAAAATTTAGTAGGTACACAGTTAGTTTATAACCTCTAGATTAACTCATGGGATAGTTTTTATCCCGATTATATAATAGTAGGATATTTTTCGAGTTGTAGCGGGCGAAGCCGCTGGCAACAGCTAGTTATCTATAAAACTTAAAAACTTTAACATCGGCTCGTTTTCCGTTCTACAAAATATTACTGTATGCTTACCTACTAGGTATTTATTGTCGAGCTAACGTTGGTAGACGTTTTAGTTAATAATAAAGAAATGACCATGTTTCTTACAGGAAAAAAAAAGTTTCATAACTTGCAACTTATGTATTATACTGTAATGCTCCACATAGTTTAAATCAGTTCCGTTTAACAAAATAAGCCAAAATTTGGTGAGCACAACATTTTTTCGGGGCATCTAACATTTTTCTTAGTCTGTTCCAAGTATGAAAGCGGAGAAATCCTTTTCATATTCTCCTTTAGGGTCGAACTTGGCCCGGAATTGTGCGAAATCATCAGGTTTTTTCTCCGTGAGTGCCTTTACCGTCTTTCTGACGTTCTGCCTCTGAATTGCGTTGCATTTTGCACATGATGTTGCTATGACTTCTGGGAGTAGTTCTGCAAATAACATAAAGTAAAAAATAAATCTTTGAGCTGGTTAAGTTCCCATCCATAGTTCGAATATATGTAAATATGTGAGCACCGTGTATCTATTAATACACTAATCACATTATCAGCAGAATTGCTTATTTTGTATCACCTTGTACCTATCTCAGTATAGTAGTTTTTATTCAAGGTACAGTCTTCACATATAATCTGATTTTGTATACAAAATATTGTAAAATCTACTTTAAAAGAGTAAGCATGGAGTTTCTTGCACATTCTTCTCCATATGAAATTACCTGTTGGAATATGCAACTAGAATCATTCTCTTCATCTGTATAATTTGTAAGTCAGACGTTCAAAAGTGCCTTATATGGGTCTAATTGAAATAAATGATTAGCCTTTGACTTTAAATTTGAGTTGAGTTGATGACAATGTGTCCACTGACTGGAAATGTTTGGAAAGCAGAAAGAAAGAAAGAAAATACATTTATTGGCAACAGCTGGATACACGCACTGCTAACACACATTATCACAAAAAAAAAGAAGACATAAAAATGGCATGTCTCACGGCTGCGCCAAAAGGTTAATTTCAGCGGTAATGCCAGACAGATGCTGAGATCCTGCCTGACGCTGATTTTCAAATCAACCTTATGGCTATCACCACTAAAATTTGTGAGGTTCCTTTCTTAAAATACCAACTCAGACACTAATCTTCATGGTTATCACATGATCTGCAAGGCTATTGTGTATCTTGACTGGCCTGTTGGTCTAGTAGTTAGTGACCATATGCCGGAGGTCGTGGGTTCGATTCCCACCCAGGACAAATGTTTGTGTGTTGTGCACGATAATTTGTTCTGCAGTGTCTGGGTGTAATTTATCTACAATATGTATGTATTTAGAAATATATAAGTATGTTTATCAGCTGTTTAGTACCCATAACACAAGCTCTCAAGCTTAGCTTGGGACTAAATGGCGTTGTGTGAAAAGTTGTGGAATATTATTATTATTTCGTTTGTTCATTCTGATGTCTTATTAAATACATTTTTAAATATTCAAATATAAAAAAAAACATTTAAAAATATAAAAAATAGTAGCCCACCGGTATCGGGAACAGGGTCCAAGCTACCGGCGGTCAGGGTTCCAGGGAGAGGAATCGCCTTACAATGCGAGCCGGGTCCAGAAGCACTGCTTTCTGAATCAAACGCTTGATCCAGCTGCCCAACGAGAGCCTCTTCAGGTATTGGTCGAGGCTCTTTGCTATTAAGCCATTAGCAGACACGACTATCGGCACAATGATTGCCTAGTCCACATCCCATATGTCGACAACTATTATTATTATTTTTATGCGCTGATATTTCTCGGAACCCTTGGGTTCCGGACCTTTGGAAGGCGTACGAGGAGTCTAAGCCAACTCGCAGAGGCCCTTTGTTGTTTTTAATGCAGTGAGGCAGCAATCGCAGATTTTCCCTGTATGCATTATGCAAATGCACCCAAGGAAAACCTACGACTAGTGCAGGACTATTGTAGACTAAAACAACAAATGTATTGAGCTATAGGTTAGGGGTGGATAAGGTGAACTGGTTACCTAGTACTATAGAAGGACTATGGCCCCTGCCGCTTCAATGCTTTATAAATACACGAATAAAACGGCAGGGGGTGACTTGCACGCTCAGTAATGGGCCCTCTGGAACAGTCGCTAGCACACAGTGACGTAGCGACAAGAGGGCAACATAACCTGAGGTGCTTGAGGAGTAGAGAGGCATTCCACGGCTATCAGGACAATCCCGGAAGTACGGTCAAGATCCCTACCAGCACCTTACTGGAATGCTTCCTGCCTCCGAGCATGTTTGCTCTTACGAATCTCCACTCTAGCCGGCCAACTAAGGCAAGAAAGAGGTGGGAGCTCTGTTCCTCGTCAGTGCTCACTCTGGCCGACCAATAAAGCCAAGCCAGAGATGAGGAACAAGACTTTTCCCTGGAGATCGGGTCCGTGGGGTCGCTACTGCCCAACAGCTCGCCACAAGCTGCCCTGCGGGGTTGTTATTATTATTATTATCTCCGTTGACAGTTCATAGTGGTGATCACTGGGAAAAGTGTTCAATAATTAACTGTCATACAGATAATTTCGTAATATAATGGCGTTGTGCGTACTCGCAGAGATGTGACAAAGCGCATCGTACTCCGTCTGATAGTCACCATAACTTAAAGTCCGCTTAAAGAGGAATCCATTTTTTTTGTAAATTGTTAGATGTCATCTAAGTTCGGTGTGAACCTGGACGCCATGCCAGTTGGTCATTGGCGATGAAAATATTGCCAATGCTGACTAAGATGATGTATAGACTTTAATAAAATATTCTGTGACCTCTTAATTTCTATATTTGTGTTTTTTTTCAGATGAGTCAGATAGTAAAACACTGAATTCTTTAATTGAAAAATACTTTGCTATACAAATAGCGTTTAAAAGTTATTGTAAAAGCCATTTTTTTATCACTTAGTTCTGCCCGCGATTTCGTTCGCGTTTAAAGAGGAATAATTTCGTAATACTTAATTTTTGCGTAATTTAAACCGTTTACGCAGCGCAGGCAATGAAAGTTTTTTCCCGCTCGCAACATTTCTTATTGCTGTTCCGCTCCTATAGGTCATAGCGTGATGTTATATAGTCTATAGCCTTCCTCGTTAAATGGACTATCCCACGCAAAAAGAATTTTTCAATTCGAGCCGGTAGTTCCTGAGATTGGCGCGTTCAATCAAACAAACACACAAACTCTTCTGCTTTATAATATTAGTATAGATTTCATAAACGTTTAAGAATGCATAAACAATTGAAAATCTAGAAATGTATAGTTACAAAAACCATTTAGTAGAAAAAAAATAAGACAATCGATCCACCGTGGAATCCGTTCAGTGTTATCTGTTACACAATAGATGTTAAATCTTCTAATGATGCTACTTATTCAAACCTTTTTAGTTTAACATTTAAGCAAGTCTTATTATTTATTAGTCATCCACGTCATTGTTTTTATTAAGTGACGCGCATACGATCATAAATCTAAGCAAAATCTGACAAAAGACGTATAAAACTTACGTTTGCTGATGCCTTACAATAAAACAACTAACACTGAGCCTAATTAACCTTCTTGGTTCCGTACCTTGATAAAATAATTTAAGATTTAAAATGATACTCTAGTACTAACAAAACAACACAAACATAATGCCTGTACTCCCTTAATGAAATGGCTTGAATCGGGCATGAATCGAGCCTCCAAGCTGTTAATGGGAAATTCTAGATGATACAATAACACTTTTGCCGACCAGCAGGCCTAGCCATATTACAAATTCAATTTCTATTATCGTAATCGATAAGGCGACAATAGAAACAAAATGGCGTACCTATAAGGAATCAGCTGTTTCTCAACTGTCAAGTGTTCACGAGTAGAATTTGTAATATGGCTGAAAATGAAATACGCTTGACAGTCGACAAACAGCTGATTCCATATTCGCCATTTTATTTTTATTGACGCCTTATCGATTACGATAATGATATGAAATAGAACTTGTAATATAGCTAGGCCTGCTGGAATCTCACGCTAAGCAGTGGACCAACGCAGTTTATAGCAAAATCAATCATTAACGTTTAAAAACAGCAACATCATATTAATATTGATGGACATAATCACTGTATCGTAATGAACAATGCAGTGGAACATAGCGACCTTGCTGACATTGTAATTACATCTGTTTACTCACTATACCTACATGAATAATACTTTTTAACATTGATGACTTGGGTCTGATTATGCGAAATCGTTCCAATTTGTTTTGCTTCTTTGATACAGAACCCTAATAACTCTAAACAACGACCATTTACCAGACTCTTTTACATACTGTATTTCTCATTAAATAGGTTTCTTAAAACCGTTTTAACATAAATAAACAAAGTCAAACTCCAGCTATCTTTTATGGACCTGGGTCATTTTGATGTCCAATCTGAATATTTAACATTTCAGTTTGATTTTCAATTCCGTAAGAATGAATGCTTAAGGGTACCTACTCTTTTTAGAATTGTCTGACATATAAACAGAAAGGCATTTTTTAGGCAAGTTGATATTAAATCTCACACTCATGCTGTCAAAAATACTTCTAATTTCTCTACATTTTGACAAGATTTTGACACTTATTGTCGTTGAGATGAGATTGCGGCTTGATTTTGAACATGGAATTGACTTTCTGGTATACAATTAGATGAATATTATATTGTGCCAAGAGTATACTGTCTCCCCTAAACACAGATTACTCAGCAATCTAGCTAGGAGCACAGTGAATCACCCAACAATTTTATTGTTGTACCTATTACATGTAATTATAAATGCATACTTTGTAAATCCCTTACGTGTACTACAAAACTTTATGAACCTCAATTAAATTATTATTTTCATTCCTTGTTATTTCTCGGAACCCGTGGGTTCCGGACCTTTGGAAGGCGTACGAGGGGCCGAAGCCAACTCGCAGAGGCCCTTTGTCGTTTTTAGTTTATTATTATTATTATACTTACTTCTAAAGTCAGCAGAATGTTCAACGGTGCAGTCTCCTTTGTCCAGCATGCAGTTGATATAAGCAGTGAACAGCGCATCATCAGCCAAGATCTTGTCTACGTCGAGCTTGTCGTACATCTCATCGTAGGCCAGTGCACTGGGTGCAGCCACAGCAAACAAAGCTATCAGCAGAAAATTCATGTTTCCTTGATTCTGAAACAGAGTATATATAGTCAATATAGTAATGTGGGACAAGCTTAACGTGTCCAGAGGAAGTGAGAAGAGTGGTGGTTCAGCAATGGAAACAGCTGCAACTTACGAGTCATGTAGGTACCTATGTCTTAAGGTCGAACCTATACAGACAGGCATTTTTATGCATAATCCCGAGATTGCAAACTGCAGCTGAAAACTACGCTATGTGTCTTTGTGGGTCTGCAGCTGCAGCATGTAGCCTGCGGCCGCGATGTTGCCGCGCTCGGAATCAATTTTGTAGTAGGTACCTACCTACTCTACTCGCGTGATAGATTATGGCTGACTTCTTCTCACAGAAAAGAGCCTGTGCTCCAGCAGTGGGAACATTAAAGGCTTATTATGCTAAATCCATCATGGCGATAAAGTGCGCCTGATATGTTTACTGCAAACAGACTTGCTATAAAATCTAGAATATTTATTTATTTTTTGTAATTTAAAATTTGTCCACGATTTTTTTTTTTAAATAATGTCTCTGTTTTGTTTGATTTTCATCTTTATTAGATATTTCATTTTGACGGTCGTATGGAAAATCCTATATTACTCAGTTTAATCCATTGTTAAGTATTTCAATGAATCGTCAATCATATTTGGAGGACATGAGGACGTTGAATCTACTTATGATTATAAATCTCTCATTATTGTAGGATGCTAAGTTTATTTTTATTTGCTATATATTTCAAAAACAACTCACAATTCACAATTGTTCAAAATGATAAAATTGCTTCCATTTAATGCGCGCGGTTAAGGCGAGGTTGCTACTTTTTAGATCCTTTTTTTTAGCCAAATGTAAATAATGCGTAAAAAAAACTACTTTATCAAAATTGAAAATGTACAGACGCCAGCATAATGTGTCAAATTTCTTTGATAGTTTTTCAACTTTATGTCAAACAGAATGAGGTTCTTATTCAATTGGGAAAATTTGACACATTGGGGTAACTTGATGTGCTGGCGTCTGTACATTTTCAATTTTGATAAAATAGTTTTTTCAAGGGAAATCATTTTAAAATGACAGAAAATCGTTCTTTATAATAGTGTTCATCAATTACAATACTCAGAGATGCCATCATGAAAACATGTAAAAGTTTTTTTTTCAAGGGCGTAGGTAATATTTGTTAGGAAGGGAATCCATTTTGGAATCACGTTATTATTTTTCTCTGTGACATAATAAAAATAAAAATTATGCAGTTCAAGAGCTCAAGTTCAACCCGCCCTTAAAAGAAGACGGAACAAAAACTAATTTTAGTATTTATTTTGTTAGCAAGTTAGGAAAGAAAGACCCTTATCCAGCTAAACTAAGAGCTGACATTTAAAATTGAAAATAAAACACTACTTATCAAAAGCTCTTACCAAGATTATTTTGTATTGTCCTGAAGCACTCCGGTTGACTCGATACCTGAAGAACTATGCGCTACATTTTATACCACACAGTACGGATGCCAACGATTATTTTAATTTCCAAAAATATTAAAAATGGAATTGTCTAGCCTAACATCATTATAACTTATAATTTCGCAAGATCTAATTGTCTGATATCACGATACGAACTAACATTGACCTCGGTGACAATATTACGTGGACATCAATGTAAAGAAAATTATGTTAAAATTAGGGAGATATTATCAATAGATGATATCACATATATCCATGGCTATTTATAGCAAATCATTCAGTCGATCAGAAAATCATTTTCGTGGTTATGCTGTAGTCATCGTGGTTGATGTATCGGAGCTAATAAATGTCAATGTTAGGTTGGTGGAAACAGTATTCAGACATTTTTATTATAATTATGCACTTTTTTACTACAATTGAACACCAATAACAACAATTACCTAATGACGGATAAAATTAAGGTTAAGAAATTCAAAACAATAAAAATGATTAACACTTTAATATTCCCTTTAAGAATACCTTTCGCAGTACTCTGGCATGCCAATAAGATTTCCACTGACAGATCGCTCATTGCATTATCGTGGAGAGAATTTTATTGAGTGAGGCCGGAATGCCAGGAATTGGGACTTAGCACGTGCGTATGATGTAGAAGAACAGCAAATAACCTATGCTTTTTGCCGTTCCTTCCTCGTGGTCAAACTTAATGGTCAAACTGTTTTGACCACTAGGAATTATGTTCCGGATAGTCAAACTTTTTACTTTAACGGAAAATATCCACCCTTCGATATAGTTAGTAAATATGCTTTGTACAGTCATTAACAAAACAATTATCTCATTTTATTTAAAAAGTACCCAACACCTAGGTAGTCCTTTGATTCACTGGTATTCTGCAACCCGAAAAAATCGTCGGTTAGTGCCTCATTTATTAAAAATCCTAAAACGGCAGACCCGTTTGAGGTTTTTCATTGAATTTTTAATTAGATTTCGTTAAACGAAGATTTGATTTCATTTTTGAGTTTTCTTTTATTATTTTCTAAAAACAAAATAAAATCGTTTAATTAGAGCCTACTACGAGTCCTGCGTACAACTTTCTCAGTCTCACAACATGGAAAAGACAAAAATATAAGTAGATAGATATTAACAAAATCAAATTTTCCGTTGTACATTAAGTCATGAAAGCAAAAAAAAATTAAACATTGATATAATGTCAAATCATTGTAAGAGTTAGTTGTTGTTTTATAAATGAGAAAGAACAATTTCAGCATTTCGTTTATAAATTTCTTAAGGATGTATGTGGTTTTAAACAGATCAGCGGTTAGCGGGCAACACAGTCAAATGAAAATGCCTATTGCATCCTGAAACTTCTTCCATTATAGATAGGCTAACGTGTTAGCATCACACGCTGATAGCAAATGTATTTTAAGAGTATATTTTGCTTTAGAAAATAAGTTATGTCTGGGAGCTTGATATCTTGTTACTACTAAGTTTTAAGTCTCGAGTATGCTCCAATTAATTAAAAATCGGTTTTTAATTTTATAAAGGACGACCGATAGTAGAAGAACTTGTGGGTAAAAAACAGGCCCACGGGTGGATTAAAGGTTTATACTACGCTTAACGAGGTTGGTCAATGGATGGGCGATTATTTTAAACTATGACATATTCATTTGAATTGTAATTTTATTGTGTGTGTTTGTCTGTTACTCCTATTTATGTCACGTATTGTTTCTTTTATTTGTTTGACATTTTTACTATTTGACATCATTTGGAGAATGATGTAGGTAATGTATTTTAATGTTTTTTATTTTATTTTTTAACTTTTTTATGTGACTGCTATTTTTTTGTTTTCTTTAACTGGTTTGACATCTTGGATTTGACATTCCTTTAATAATTTATTTAGTGTATTTTTTAATAATTGTTTAATCTGTATATGACTTGTAAGAATCCCTTATCAATAAAATACTATGACTATTCATTACTTCCAGACTCCTCCGTGCTTCGAAAGCTCGTTACGCCGTTGTTGCCGGGCAGGTGTTATTTGTAGATCTAATATATGATAAATCTCAGAAATATCAGAGCTTGGAAAGTCTGACAACCAGTTTAACCAAGGGGTATAGTTTTACCCAGTATCTGGATTGTGGGGGTTAGACCATCGCTTATTGTTAAACTGTATCTTGTTAAACTGGATGCCTTCCCCTACATGTTGGGAAAAGGCTAGGCAGATGATGATGAAAGGTTGACCGATAGTTGTAGGCAACTAGGAACTATAATCATTGTACAATAATTAATTCTCATGGATTTAATTATTATCGTTTCTTATCTCGGAATTTTCCTCATAATCATTATGAAAAACTGTTATATTTCAGTCTCACGCGCAACTATATAACGTTGGGTATAATCAAGATACTATTATGTTCTTCATCAGTGTTTATCATTGAGTCAAAGGGTAACCATTGTTTTCTAAATTATTATGCACTTTATTTATTAAAAGTTAAATAGCTGTGTGAGGGTTAGGAATTTTAGTTATTTGCCGTTTTCGATTCAAGTCAGTTAGTCGAACTCACAAGTATTAGCTCTGGTTATTTGTGTACAGTCACTGCCTACCAAAGGTTTGTCAGTTCAGTGGATCTCGTATCGTATTTCAAGATAATCCTGTGCAATGATTGTGCATATTTAGGATACCAGCCTGCGTAGCATGAACACCGAAGAAACGGCCTTTGTCTACAGACGAATCGGCAAAGTGACCGATTATATAGACATTTCTTTTGTCTCGAGCATGGCAATGTCAAGAAAGATGAGAAGTTATATGTCGATTCATCAGTAGACAAGAATCAACAATGCCGAACATGAAGTGCGTACCTATTTTCTCCACTTTTGACAGTTCTTTTCGAAACATTTCCTGTCAAAAAGTGTCAAACAGTCTACATCAAATGAGACCTTGACAAGCAATCTACACCTCTAGCAACTTGACAATTGCTATAGACAGCATGTAAATTTCTTTCTCTACGTACAAACGCTTGTCGACGAGTCGCCTCATGCTCGGGTAGAAGAAATGTCAAGTTAACAGAAAGAAAATTGTCGTGTCTCGGAAGAAAAGAAATTAAGTGTTCATCTACGCGGGCTGCTGTGCTGTTCTATCCATAGCAATGTAGAGAAGTTACCTGGATGTATGACAACGTACGTCAACGACGTAGGCTGCCCTTTTACTAATGTTAAAGATTCACAGTTGACTGCACCTAAGTTTTCGCAGGGAGATAATTTTTGTGTTTGCATAATTTGATATTAATTATTCTCTTTTGGATTTGAGTCGATCTGTGATATTGTGATCACGTTATATGTTGTTTTTATACGTTTGATTAGGAACTGATTCATCCTGTGTTCAGTCGTCATTATAACATCAGACTGGCCTGTTGGTCTAGTAGTTAGTGGCCCTGACTGCCATGCCGGAGGTCGTGGGTTCGATTCTCACCCAGGACAAATGTTTGTGTGATGAGCACGATCATTTGTTCTGTGTCTGGGTGTTATTTATTTATAATATGTATGTATTTAGAAATATGTAAGTATGTTTATCAGCTGTTTAGTACCCATAACACAAGCTCTGCTTAGCTTGGGACTAGATGGCGTAGTGTGAAAGTCGTTGAATATTTATTCATTTATTTATTTATTTGTTATTTTTTTCCAGATCCTAAAAAGCCTGAAGATGAAAGTATTGGTAGTGCTGTCGGTCCTGGTTGCGTACGCTGCTGCTGCTGCATTAACACCATCAGAGCTGGGTATGCTTGAAGCTTTCGACTACGACGCCTTGTTCGCCAATGATGAGCAGAGGAACGTAGTCTTTAACTGTCTGTTGGAAAAGGGCCCATGCGGCGACTACAAGAAGTTGGCGGGTGAGTTGATGATTATTCTTTTGTTTCTTTCTTTCTTTCTTGTTTTCTTTCTTTCGTTCTTTCTATCACGATCACCGTATAGAAACGGGTATGTCGACTGAAGAATCGACAAACTGACATAGAGTACAGTCGCCAGCACATCAAGTTACCCCAATGTGTCAAATTTATAAGTTGATAAACGATCAAAGCAATTTGACACATTGGGGTAACTAGATGTGCTGGCTGGCGTCTGTACAAATATTTCTGCCGATTATAGAGGAATTAATAATGCTCGATATTGTTGACTAAAGAATCTACATAGGTATTTCTTCTCTTCATTCTTGTCATTGTCGTGCTCAAAACTAAAGAAATGTTCACATGCACAATCTGTCACTTTGTCGATTTCTCTGTACTTACACAAAATCCTCCGTTTTTAAGGCGGTCATGCTACGCGTACTAGAGATTACAAATTATTAACAACTTACAGATATAAGAAATTCTATAGTAAAATGCGCAGTGCTTTCTTTCCGTCTTTTGTATCTATCAACAGAATGATTTACTTACCAGGTGCCATTAATAATAATAATAATTTTATTCAAATAAAAATATTGTAGGTTTACAGATGAACAAACAGGTAACACAGAATTGACAACATTTCAAAATTTTAACCTCCATGTTTTATTATGTTATCTAAAAGTAAATCCAAAACTGGAGGACCCATATTTTTTGGTTTTTCGAAATTATGTACTTTTCATTCATAATTTTAACTTTGAAATTCGGTGCATTCTAAAAAGACGTAAGCGCCAAATGACGTCATTCATACGGTGGAATGTCGATAATTCCTTTGCTTTACTGTGATACGTCAAAAAAAATCAGTTTCTTAGATGTCACTGTTATTTAGCAGTTGTCAATGTCACACATTGACATTAGATATGTCTTGTTTGACATTAGATATGTCATTTTTGACATTAGATATGTCTTTTTTGACATGAGATACGTAATTTTTGACAGAAATGTCTTGATTGACATTATAGTTTCCATCTTAAAAATTAGCTTGCTTTAGCAAAGGTAAACACCTCATTCCACCGTATAAGTGACGTCATCGCATGGTTATTGGTTTTTATTTTTTTTCTCAGAAATTAAGCTATAAAAAAATTTAAAAAATATATATTTGAGCTCAGCATACAAAAATGAAGAAACGGTATTTTTGTTTTAGGGTCATGTCAATTTTGAAATGTTGTCAATTGTATTCTACAATACAGTGGGTGAAGCTCTGTCCTCCTAGCTAGGCTACAAAATAGCCTGTGTTTAGGAGACACAGTTTCGATCCCCAGGCAATAACTGGCTCTGGCACGTGTTACATGTATAGGCAAAAGTGAAAACTAACAGACTGCATATGCAAGGAAAAATCTACAATGATAAAGAAAATAAAAAATTAATGAAAACAAAAAACTAAATTGTAGCATGCAACTAAGTGGTTGGGTGTATTTTGGGAGTATTCCCGTTTGAGCACCTATTTATTGAGCACCTATGCATTAACCTATGGGAAATGGGAATACCTTTGGTGCTAAATGCATAGGTGCTCAAAAAATTGGTGCTCAGACGGGAATACTCCGTATTTTGTGTATGTGTGTGTGAGTGTGTTTCGTGTATGTGTGAGATTGTGTGCATGTTTATTTGAGTTTATCCATTCTGCTTGTGTTTTCTAATACCTCGTTCCTATCTTTTAGAATATGGCATGATACGGGTGTATGAATAACAAAATCCTATTTAGTCCATCATATCGATAATAAAAAAAAATAGACCAGTATTTTTTGGCTTTTCAAATTGATGAAAAATAAATAGATTAAGCGCATTAAAATTTGGGACAGAGAGCTTGACTTGAGCTTGACGTTATAATACAGTATAAACTGTAGGTACCCATTCGTGACGTCATCCCTTATGTATATGGTTCATCCACAGTTTTGGCTAGTAAAGCAGCCAATAGCCTCAAGGTGCGCATTGAGATATAACTTTATTAAACTATTACCATTAGTATGCCTAGAAGCGAATGTAAAAATTTACTTCTATTGTTTCAGAGCTATCAATGAGGGTAATGAAAAGTAAATGTGCAGAGTGCACTCCTGCACAGCTAACAAAATACGATACTGTTCTGAAGCAGATGCACGACAAGTATGAATCCTTTTACAACGAATTTCTAAAGAAGGTCGCCGCCACAGAAAAGTAAAGTTTTATCCAAGCACTCTCTTTTAAAGATCACTGGTATTTAAAATAAAACTAAGAATAATTTGTTAAATTGACGTGAAATAAAATAATATTGTAATTTAATGTTTTGTTTTTTTCATCAGACGCTACCACAGCAACCTACTCTAAACTTGGCAAATTGTCCATTCAATTAATCATGAACCGTATTTCGTTTCATATAAGGTTGATAAACTGATAAAGAAATTTGACACATTGGGGTAGCTTGATTTGCTGTTAGTATTAGTATTCAAATTGGCACTGACGGCCAGTTACCAGTATTCAGTTTGACCCTCCTTTTCATCCGACTACACCATAAGGAGGGATATTAGATATCATTATTAAACATCATAGGCTTCATTCATTAATTTAATTTTTATTTTACCAGCCAGATAAATTGAATATATGATTCGGATTGGAATTTAAAACTATTGTTTGGTGGCTTTGCAACTACCACTCGCCTACTACTTAAGTAGCAGCAAGTCTAGCAGAAACGTTATTAAACTTGCTAATAGGAATAAGAAGGCGCTCTCATAGTAACAACGTTTTAGACAGTTAAAACATTATAAGCTAGTGAGTCTTTGCAACGAAGTTTTGTAATGTTTTGGTGGGATTTTAAATTCCAATATATATTTAAAGGCTTGCCTTGAATTCTGTTATGCATAAAACACCAAGACTACTTCCATACGTGTATATTATTACCATTAAAATTATATGGTTGTACAGAATGATGGTACTACCAACCTAAACAGCAGTTCACCGACACGCAGCGCATTCCCTCCGACCCTCACCGCTTAACCTATAGATTTAAACTTCCTCCTAAAACTTAGCGATTAGATCCAGCCTGTCCCTTTGCTGTCCGCACCCAGCATCCTTAGTGTGTAGTCGCTTAGATTTAAGTTTTTTAACCCGGGTCGAGGTCTTAATTTATTCAGCCATCCACAGGAGAGTCCGGTTAATCGGTAGACATAGACATCCTCTAAGGATAAATTGCGAGATACAAAGAAAAACAGCAGCCAAACTTTTAGCTAGTGCCCCGACCGTTAGGTTCGTTCATTACCAGTCAAAGAGATTTAAGGTACCTACTTGAATGTCTTTGTTTCCGGTGAATACTTAGGTACTTATTTCCAAACAAAATCAAGGTAGGTAAGTATAACTACGTCACTACATTGTAACTTATTCTGCTAGTGCACATTTGAATGTATCTGACTAAGTTACTATTAAGTAGGTCTGTAGGTTTGTCTGCCAGCCAAAAACGGTACTTTCGCTGCGATCATAGCTAACTAGTAAAAAGTATAAGGCTGGAAATAGTCTTATAATATTACGTCGTCGATCGCTTCGTTCGCTTCGTTACTCGCTAATTGTCAATGCTACACTGAACACGTATCCGTTGATACCCGTATCCGACGTTTGGTACGTTTGGTACGCCACCGACGTTTTGTACGCGACTGACGACTGTACGGTACGCCACCGACGACGTAGGTTCGCTACTAACATAAGGTAGGTACGCGACCGACGCACGACGTTTGGTACGCGATCGATGTATAGTAGGTAGGTACGCGACCAACATTTGGTATACGACTGACGACGTACGGTAAGCAACCGACATTTGGTATGCGACCGATGTTTGGTACGCAACGACATCAGCGTAACACTGTTTTCAACCTAAGTAATAGAAATTGGCAAAAGCATGGCGTACCTAATACCTATTTAACAACAGCTACATATTATATAGGTGTGTTATATAGGTGTTATGAGACGTATATAAAGTATGATTGATAAAATACTCTAAAACTAAAAATGATATCGATCTTTTCCAGATCAGAGCAATGTTTGTAAATATAACACAAACCCGTTACTACATAATGTTATTGACATTGCATCCCAAACCTGTTTTCGCTAATTTGGTGCTTTTATCTCTGTGTCCTCGGACAGACTTTATTTTTTCTTAATACCTTATACTCACAGTAATAATAACTGGTTTGTATACAAAGGATAACGGGTTACAGTTATGTTGAGAAGTTGAGGCTTAGGAACTTCCACGGCCGCAGTAGAGCCAATAAGGTTTTGAACTTATACTTTGAAGATTGCAACTCTGATGAGTTACGATTGGAGTGTTGTGCATGCAAAATAAAGCAATTTCTATAATTATATTTAAGCTTTATCCTCTATACTAACTGTTGTACCTACCTACTTATTTTTCTGTTGCTCACTTTTAGTATACAAACATATTTTTTATATGAGTAGTTCAATAAAATTATTTATAAGAATCTGGACCCAAGAATCATCCTGTACTTACTTTGATAAATTTAATATTATAAAACGCAAAAAAAATCCTCTGAATAGTATTTCAGATAATATTATTTTTAAGGGAAAAAAAGGTGTAAAGTGAAACAAAAAACACTTTGGAAACACGAGTCCTTAATAATGCAAAACAAACAAACACAAAACAAGATCAAAGCCGTGCAATGAATATCATTATAGGATGCGCGGGCGCACTGCTTTCTTCGTCGCATTTTGTATGCGGCCCGTTACATCGACCCCGAGCCGACAGGTTTGAGATGATCGCACCCCGCCATCGCCATGGGGATTGGGGACCAAGCCAGGGGCCCACAAGCCACCTTCGCCATTGCAACAGTAGACGTCGCAAGAGCAGCACCAATACAACTTTCTTTGGTGAGTATTTTTCTATAAAAAGCTTCTTAGAAAGTGCTGTGAAAGTGAGCGGTTGTTCGCAGTTTGTGTTAGAAACGTACTAGTTAAACAGTGTTTTTTCCTTATTTACGATTCCGGGATACGTGACTGTTTTATTAAATATCTCTTTGTTGATAATTGAGATAAATATTGTTGTTTTTTGCATCGTTGAAGCATCTTAAGCATTACGATTTCAATAGGTATTGATTGATCTTTGTATCGAAGCTACCACAAGCATATCCTACGACTTACTCACGTAGCAAATAGGAATCGATTATTTATTCTAATCAGTTTGTAAATAAACACTAGCTCCCTTATTACAAAGCTGAGTAAGTAAAGTTACTAACGGTACGCCCCCCGCGCCCTCCTGATTGAACATAGGTACATTTATCAATGATCAAGTTAGCCAAAACTCTACTCCACGTTTATTAATAAGAGAGTATAACACTATTTAAAAAAAAAACGGACCTCTTGTGTATTTAACGCATTTTTTTTTCTTGAACTAACTTTTGAACAACTGCAGGTTGATTCAGTAGAAGTCACCCATCAATCACATATGTTTTTTATTAGTGATCGGTGAAGTCAATAGTTCAATACTGGAGTGAAGTGAATTGTCAATGCCTGGTATTAGTAGGTATAGAATGACAGCTCAATTCGCCTTGTTCTCACCGCCATTTTAATGGGATGATTTTTATAGAATCGCACTGCTGTATTTTTCTTTAAAAACAACCGAGAAGCTAACACACTGTTTACCTAGATACAAAGTACCTATGATGTATCCTTCTATTTTATTGCCCGCAAATACGAGAAAGTGGAATACATTTTACCGTCCGCGGCGGCCGACCTTGACATTGTGCGATAGTATTGTTTCTTTTTAACTTTCTTTGATCTCAATTTCTGAATGGTGTTTTACTTTACCCGTGACCTAGCGAGATCTTTTAAGCCGTAAGATGTTTGTATCTTTCGATTGTTGACTCAATATAGGTACTGAACCCGAACTGAACTTTTTTTTGTTTTGATTTGGGGTCGAAAATCCATATGGATGAGCCTGGCGCGGGGAGGGCGGACGGGTTTGCCAGACACTCAATGACTAAACACCATACCGGTGTTCCGTCTCACAACCCCAATTTGTTAATAAAAACAAACCATTAAAAAATTTCGACTCAAAGTAAAACCCTATTAAAATATCGCCTAATAGGTAGGTACTCAGATCATTGGCAGGTAGGTTTTTTTTATAAGAAGGTCTTCATAAAAGGGGTAGTGGTTCCAAACTATCTAGTTAGAAGGTCCTCGTGTTTAGAGTGTTAGAGTAACGTCATTCTTAAAAAAAGTCTTAACATATATGGAAGGAAGTTTTTTTTTAAATCTGTGATGAATCTGGAATAGTAAAGGATGTTTTTCACATTCTGATGGAGTTTCAAGAATGAGTCTTTGGTCGCCTTACAATCTAGTGTGATACCTATTATATTGGCATTTGTATTACGATCCTCGCTTTTCCATTGTCCGATAAAGCTAAGCAACTGTACGAGTTAGTTGTAAGTTATAAGCGACAAAGCCCTTTTATAAATTGTAAAAGGTTGTGCCTGTATGCCATCATTGATTGATCATTTACTGGGATAACAATAGCTCTCAATAACAACTAGATACTTTTCCAAAACGAATCCATTTAGGTACCTACTTATGTCATAATTGTAAACGTATTCTCTTTCATCAGAAACCAAACTATAACCATGAGAAATTGGCTGCTCTGTCTGTGTGTGCTGACGGTGGTGGTGTCCTGCTACTCACAGGGACCCAATCGCTATGAGAACTTCAACGCAGACGCCATTATTCAAAACGACAGGATCCTCCTGGCTTACTACAAGTGCGTCATGGATAAGGGACCTTGCACGAGGGATGGGAAAAACTTCAAACGTAAGTTACCTTAACGACTTCCCTGTCCCATGAGTCACATAATGGTTGATTGTTGAACTATTGTGTCTACTTTGTGGAGAGTGAAAGTATTAAGCCTAAGGTCGAATGTAAAGAGGCCAGCACATCAACCTACCCAAAATTGAGAAATTCTTCCAAGTAAACATGAACGTTATTCTGTTAACAATAAAGTTGAATAACGATCAACGGAGTTTTACACTTTAGCTTTATGTGCTGGCATCTGTACCTACACAGCGATAAAATTAGTGAAGTAGCGTGGCACCAAGTGGGGCTAATTGCCATACCGAACCATGCGTTGTTTCACCAGCAGTATTTCATCTAACACGCAGCTTAACACTTATAACCTGTGTGGTTTCTGACTAGATTTCGGCTAGTTTTTAGCGCACCTGAACAATTATCTATTATTTAACTCGTGACAGTTTGAGCTTATGATAGATAGTGGACTTACTCTTCAGTTCTGTTTATTTAGAGTGATCTCCAAAACAGTTGGATCGATTTCCACGGGACATTTAATGTAAGATAGCTGATGTGATAAGGCAACGTGCACTTAAATAAAGCAGGATTTCTTAAAACCCTTGAAATTCCATACGGAGGGAGTCGCAGGCACAGCTAGTCTTTAATAAAATTATGTAGGAAAACTTGAAGGCCATTATAAATGCTAAGCACGGACGTAACTAATGTAATCAGTTAATAAAACCTTATAGTCTAGCTTCATTAACTAATTCAAAGTATCTGTTTACATGTCATTTACTGGAAAATAATTGAATGAAATCACAATCAAATTACTGAACTGAGAATTGTTTTATTATTACCTAAAAGTCGAAGAGGTGCAAATATATAGGGTAAAGTAGTGCCCAGGTTTCCGGATTTAAATTTTCCGTTTTTTCCGTACCTAAGTTCGAAAAAAAAGAAGGGTTTGGTTGATATAACAGAATTATTGAAAGCCGAATAATTTGACACAGACGTAGCTATTTACGCACCTAGTACGTACTTTGTCTGTTTGATAAAAATTACATGAGCAAAGATTTTGGTGACTGCCTTGTTGGTATACAGATGAAACTGCTGAGAATGATCTAGCTGGGTTTGATCTCCAGGTCGTTTTTATTGAGTTTTCCATCTAGATTTTCTCAGTGGCAAAAGACTCGCCTCTTGTTACATGGGAATTTATCTCAAAATATATCTATATTCTCTTACTTATACAGTCCATAAGTTGTTTGTGATGAAAGATAACAGATTGTGCTTACACGATGTGTTGTTTGTAAGTATGGGTGTACTATCTACATAACCCTTCGGGGATTACAGGCTCGGCAGGCTTATATAAATAATAAAGCTTTAAATACGGCATGAGTTAATAAATGAAAAAAAGCTAGGTTGTGTTTTGCATTGAAATTATAGTCTAAATCCTAGTCTAGTGTAGTCCTGCGTTTGATCTTAAAATGAAGTGCCTAAATAGCATGCCTATCATGTAAATGGGAATTCCCTGACTCAAACCTGTGGCTCGGATTGAAAAAATTGGTACATTCTTCAGACAAGAATTAACAAAAAACTCTTTCAATCTCTTGTTCCAGGTGTACTACCAGAAACATTAGCCACCGCGTGCGGCCGCTGCAATCCTCAACAGAAGACGATCGTGCGCAAGCTGCTCCTAGGCATCAGGTCGAAGAGCGAGCCTCGCTTCCTGGAACTCCTCGACAAGTACAACCCTGACCGCTCCAACAGAGACGCATTTTACACTTTTTTAGTCACTGGCAATTAAAAATCGACCAGTTCCCAAAACATCGCGAGTGAAGTTTTCTACAACAGTGACGTAGCAACGTTACTTTTACATTTTAAACATTTCGTAACATTTCTTAGCACTCAAGCACGTGTTAATGAACATTTTTGATCACTTACTAATTATCACTATCTATCAAGTTAGGCCAGACCAGTTTGGTGATACCGTTATGTTTAAAAATAATAGTATTAAATAAAGTAATCGATAGTACCTATCGATAGAAAGATACTACGATTAAATTACGCAACGTGCTTTTGTGTTGACTTATTGAATCATTCGGTGTGTTTGATGTGAACATCGTAAAAAGTATGCAAAATAGCATTTATATTTAAAAATAGCATTTAAATTATTAATTAGTTTAAGAATTTGAGTAAGATATTAAAGACATATAAACAACACTGTCTGTAGTTTTACTTGCTACTTTTACTTGTTTCGCACTAAAATGGCAAAAAAGGAACGCTCTGTTTATCTTTCATGACAACCGCGACTACAAAATGCTACTGCCTTTTTGGAATAGTAATATACACACATCAAAAGTGTCTAGGGATCAACATATATTTTTGCAATAACTTTTCTCCTGATTGATATTAATTAAAAATTTCTTTAAGGATTCATCAAATAAAGTGTTTTCGTTTGTCACAGTAACGATAAACCAAGTCACCTTTGCATTAATAAAGAAATTTGCCATTTTCCTAATAAAAGGATTTTTGACATTTGAACCACTAACATTAAAGTTCGAAAAAAAGACTGAAATAACAGTTTTCTTTAAAATTTTATTGGGTAACTTAAACAATTAATAATCCGTGTTTCTACCGCGAACACTAACAACACAAGAACATCGGTTTGGCATACTCAAAATGAGTTCATCCAAATCACGCTGTGGAATGGCCGCCCATGTTCGTTGCAACAACAAAAAAAGGTCTTCTTGCGACTGGATACCCTCCATATTCGGCAGAGCTCTTCTCTGTAGCATATCCCATGCATGCTCAATCGGGTTCAAGTCTGGCGACTGAGCAGGCCAGGGCAGGACATTGATGTTAGCTGCGGCGAGAGTCTGTCTTACAACTCGTGAGGCTTTATCACTCTTCAGGGAACTTAATTAGCGACCAAACAGTCAGAAACCGCTTGCATGAAGTGAACCTTCATTCCCGAAGACCGCTACGGGTACCACCTATAGCAATGCACAATCGTAGGATTCGATATCAATGGGCTCTTGAACACAGAAATTGGGCAGAAGAACAATGGCGTTTCGTGTGCTTTTCTGATGAGTCTCGTTTTGGTATGAGACCGGATACAAGACGTATACGACACTGGAGAACCCCTGGACGCCAACAGCGATTAAAATCCTGCCAGGAAGTCCATCCTTATAGTGGTGGGACCATCATGGTATGGGCGGTTATTTGGATCGGCGGAAGAACTGAGTTGATTTGGATCAGAGGCAACCTCAACGCTCAAATTTATGCTGAGACGATTGTATCAGACGTCATCGTTCCTCTACAAGTGCAAATCGGTCCCTTATTTCAGTTAATGCATGATAATGCACGACCGCACACCGCAAGAGTTGTAAGACAGACTCTCGCCGCAGCTAACATCAATGTCCTGCCCTGGCCTGCTCAGTCACCAGACTTGAACCCGATTGAGCATGCATGGGATATGCTACAGAGAAGAGCTCTGCCGAATATGGAGGGTATCCAGTCGCAAGAAGACCTTTTTTTGTTGTTGCAACGAACATGGGCGGCCATTCCACAGCGTGATTTGAATGAACTCATTTTGAGTATGCCAAACCGATGTTCTTGTGTTGTTAGTGTTCGCAGTAGAAACACGGATTATTAATTGTTTAAGTTACCCAATAAAATTTTAAAGAAAACTGTTATTTCAGTCTTTTTTTCGAACTTTAATGTTAGTGGTTCAAATGTCAAAAATCCCTTTATTAGGAAAATGGCAAATTTCTTTATTAATGCAAAGGTGACTTGGTTTATCGTTACTGTGACAAACGAAAACACTTTATTTGATGAATCCTTAAAGAAAATTTTAATTAATATCAATCAGGAGAAAAGTTATTGCAAAATATATGTTGATCCCTAGACACTTTTGATGTGTGTAGTTGTAATCAATGCCTGTCTACATAAGAAGCTGGTGAAAGATTGGACAGCACAACTGCTGCGCTGCGTTTCGCGGGTTGAATTCCCGCAACTAGAGATGGCAAATCACCCGGGTTAAAACCCAGTTTTGGGTTATAACCCAGTTATCACCCGTTTCATTCCACTCACTGGGTGGTTTGGCGGGGTGAAAACAAAATATTTCTGATTCTTGAAAATATTTCTTAAAAATATTTCTTGTTAAAACTGGGTTAAAACCCAAATCACTCAGTACTAACTCGAATGGGAAGATTGGGTTTTAACCCACTACCCACCTCTACCCGCAACGAACACATATTTGTGGGGGCTATAGATAGTTGTTGTGGGTCTAGCTGATTGGTGTAAGAGAGTACGAATGTTTATAAACATACCCACGATACAGGATATATTCCTAGTGCTTGCTCTATACTAGGAATATCGTCTGTATCGTCGTTTACTAGTTTTACAGCACAACACTAGTCGTGACGCTCTAATGTATGTCATTGGCTTTAGCCATGAGCGTCATAAAAGTTTTTTTTCTATAAAATGCATGCTCGTTTGATCAATAAATATGCGGCTAAACAATCTTCATTGAACTGCTAATTATAGTGGTAATATGCCCATGCATAATTAGTGGCGACATATTTGTCATACTGTGGTCGGTTCCAAGAAATAATGCATCTATTAGTTCGTATAAATATAGGGCACATCGACGAGTAAACTACTCAGTTGTTAGACTGTGTTCGAAGTTCACCTGTCTTGTAAGGCCAGTATAATCATGAAGGTAGTTCTGCTTACCCTCTGTTTCGCAATCGGGGTCATCGCTGACCAGTACGAGTCTGCCAATGATAACTTTAACATCTCAGAAGTTATTGGCAACGAGAGGTTACTGACTGCTTATTCCAAGTGCTTGCTCAACAAGGGACCATGCACTCCAGAAGTTAAACAAGTTAAAGGTAAGAAAAGAAGTTTTAATTTTAAGTCAAAATCAAACATTTATTTCAATTAGGCCGTAAAAGGCACTTTTGAATGTTAAACTTACTATTTAAATAAAATATAATGATTCTAGTTGACCCTTTTAAAAGGTCCTTCCTAAGTAAAATGTAATTAATAAGTTTAGTCATTCAAAACGTTTTGTAATTTCATGGAAATAGGCGCTGGTTTATGTACTTATTTTTTGAAAGCTTACTAGCAATGTATGATTGTGGGTTGCACTTTACTATTGATAGTAGTCTTGTTAATGCCTATGCATGTTGATATTTAATAACTAAGTTCGTAGAAAGAAGTAAATCACAAAGTTTGAGAGATTGTTTGCTAGCTTAAAATGTCTCTGGTACCAAGCTCCGAAAGTTCTTTTAGGGTGAAGCTGTGTTTCAAAATAGTAGGTAGGTAGTAGAATCCTATACGTCACTGTAAATCTCCTTTTTTGCACACAAAATTAGGATAATGCTGGATTGCACACAAAATAGCCTTTAACTCACTGTTTAACGGCCGTTTCAAATAACTTGTCTATTCTTAGTTCTAGTTAGTATTAGTACCAAAGATAAATAAATCTATCGTTTTATCCTTACTTGTTTTTAATAAAATACGATGGAAATCATTTGCGTATCCGAGTTGTAGAGCCCCAAGTCCCGGGCTCGATACATTCGCTCTTGTATTTTAAACTATAACGTACTGTGCAAATCCGTATTCTTGTCATAAGTGTTCATGTATTTTAGCGCATGAAAGGTGCAATTAATGAAAAGTCCTCCTTTAATTCATTAAACCCCAAGAGGAGACCGGTGTCCGCGCTGTCATTGTCTTTCTATTGTGGCTGTAATTGTAACGAATTAAAGGTTTAGAATTATTTACGTGTAATAACGTAAGTGAGATGCTTTATTTAACTACTAGAAGCAACTCTAAAATGTAGTATTCCTTCATCACTAATAATGGTATGCGAAATCAGCTTTATTACATCACGTTTTACCTTTTACAGATAAATTGCCGGAAGCTCTGGAAACTAGATGCGCAAAATGTACTGATAGACAAAAGGAAATGGGTAAAGCGTTAGCGCAAGAAGTGAAGAAAAATCACCCTGATATCTGGAAGGAACTGGTGGCTCTGTACGACCCTCAAGGCAAATACCAACAGGCATGGAAAGATTTCCTTCAAGAATAAAAACGAGTCCATATTTATTTTTACATAAACATCTATATCAATTTCCAATGAAAATTACATGTTAGGAATGTCTACGTGAATGCAAATTATAGAAAATAAAGGAATCTTTACAAAAGTAACTGTTTATTCTTGGGTTTTTACTTTCCCCTCTAATTCAGAACTGTGTTTCTTTAGCGCCCTACGAAATGTTTCATAACAGACCCAACCTTGGGAATGAAGTGTTTTAGCTTCATCCCAAATAGTATTAAACGTTTCATCTGTAAACTTCTCTCCAGCTGACTCGAAAACTTTTCTTACAACGTTTGGTTCCCGTTGTTGATACATATCGCGGTGTGAAACAAAGAGAAGCGTCAAAACACTTGGACATAAACAAGCTTTAGCATCAGATTCCTGAGGGAGGCAAATTCTATCTGCTTTACACATTCTTTCTGGAGATATTGGAAAATCCAGATCAAAATATCTGCCTGAGGCTAAACCAGCCATGCGTCTTGTATCCTGATTTTGTCCTGGTTTGACCATTTCTGTATAAGTGGTACGAAAATCAATGCAGTCTTTTGATACATCGGGTATTTTAGGAATTTCTGGAGAAGGTATTCTGTAATTTATAACACGTACAAAGATTTTATATTCAATTTTAGACCCGTTGAATGCTTTCCACATTGACAAAAGCGGCTCTATCAGTGCTGGATCGAATCGTATCAACTTTGTTCCACAGATTTCATAAACAATATCCTTTGCGAGCCAACCTGACCCGTCTTTATCATAATATTTAAGATTTGAGTAAAGTGTATTGAAAAAGCTCGGTAGGACACGTGTGGACAATCCCTTCCGAACAGTATTAAGATGTTTTAAGCATGTTCTAAAAAACTCCAGTTCTTGATTAATTTCGCAGAATGACAGGCAGTCCTTGATACTATCGGGCGGTTTCAGAATACCGAAAGTATAATCTTGGGGCACTTCACTTATATTATCATTCGGAGTTAATGCCTTTCCAATCCTAGGCTGGTGCGTATCAGTAAAATTGGCGTTTATTGAGCTGATTATCCCCATTTCTGCTTTTCCAAGTGTGATCCTATCATCACTGACAGCACATCGACCGCGAGTACCTCGTTTGTCAGCGGTGGTGCGGTGACCGTAAGTCACATCTGAACGAAAAGGAGGTGTACAGTAATTGCGTTTTACCTGAACGCCTACACGTTTCGACTGGGGTGTTTTATCGGGCAATGGATCTTTAGGCATTACTATATCATAAAGTCGACCATGAAACTGCGTCGGTTTCCCAAATGTAGTTAATTTATCAAAGCCTTCTGGTAACATTGGCACGGGATCCTTCACTTGTCCTAGATTCTTCGTCCAATAAGATGCGTACGCCGTATCCTTAAAATCGGCAACTAGACTTTCGAATTTCGTTTTATTAGGTGGGTTAACTAGACGTGCGACATGCCCGTTGGGACCTGCATTCCGCATATCTGGTGGTATTGGATGACGGAGTGGTGGACGTGGGCGTGGTTTAGGCTTTGGGAAGATAGCATCACTCAATAAAGAATCAGCTTCATCTTTGAGCAGGTAGTGTTGCAATGCAGCGCTGACAGTCTCCGTAGCCTGAGCGCTTGGTATACCAGCGGCTACAATCTTGGGATCTCTTTCTATGAACATCCCACGGTTCCCTTTTCCCCCTGAAGTTCCTCTATAACATTCTAAAGGCATAATTGATACCTTTATTCAATTATAACTGTAATTATTAAAAATACAAAATCCAAAAAATATTGAAGTTGACGTGTGTCATTTTGTTACATTTTTAATAATTATGCATACTCTTTGATTATGCATATCCTGTGTTTTTAACGCTTTACATTTTAAACCTCATTGAGTTCATAATCATGTTTGTGACGCTCTTAGTAAAAACTCTTTATAAATAATACAGACATGAAATAACATTTAAAGTAAAGTGATTAGCATGGGTTAGTGAAGTTTAAAGGACATTTCAGGTACAGTTGCTGGAAATAATGTACTCTGCAGTTAAGAATGTAATGCAGATCATCTTAGCAGGGATGCAGAACTTGAGCTCCGCGGAAGTGGTCCCGTAGGTCCACCGAATGTTAAGCTAAGCTTGCTACCCAGGTCGGTCAGTAAATGAAAAGTTAGCGATCTTTTATTTATTGGCTTGTCTATCAAAATTGCTGCCAAAAAGAGGGCAACTTAATATCCAGTATGTGGGTTGTGTGTGTGCCCATATAAATACTTAGCATGTTACGTTTAATTATTGCCTATTACATAAGCTGTCGCTCTACGTACAATATTCCCATTTGTCCACAAAAAACCCGGCTTGGACAAGGACACGCAAATAATGAGACGCGTAGCGCGGTGCGTTGAACACAAATACAACATAATTATTAAAAAGTTGCGGAGACCATCAGTGCGATGTAGTCTTACTAGTTAGTACTTTATGCATGGGTAGCAAAAATTATACTAAGACGGACTTTAGGCTTTAGAGGCTTAGACCTTTTCAACTGTCTACAATGTAGTAGCGCAGAAACCGAACGTTGCATGTGCAACAAGGTAAACAATAACTTGAAGGTTAAAATAAGTAACTTACACGGAGACATACAATTATTAAACCAAGTCAAGAGAGGTGAAGATATTTTTATGGCGCAAAACTATGGCAAATCATTACAAAATAATAAAGGAGAAAACATTTTAAATATTGTGCAACAGTTTTCCAGAGGTGGTCATTGAGAAAGTTTTGAGCGAATCAAATCATTTATTAGATGTTCACCAGTTGGGACGTAGCTTAGGGGATATTTAAAACAGTTAAGTATAGCGTTGACCCCAGTGGTGGTACGTTTACCACCACTGAGGTCAACCCCGTTGGGTTGTTGCTACTAGTTGGGACATATGGGTGAACTACATTCAGGTGGGGACGATCGGGAATAGTTAGACAAATCAACGAATACTCTCAATCAACAAGCTACCCGGCAAACTTTGTTTAGCCTTAGAATCAATTTATGCTGTGTTACGTTCTTAGTTTTAGCTTAGGACTAATTGTCACCAGAAAATGGACTGGGAAGACTTTTGTCAACTGTCATTTTTAAAAATGGCGATATATTTGTAAAGTGTTAAATTATTGTCAAGTTTTCTTAAATTTAGTAATGTTCCACTCAACTTTCCTATTTTGTTCTTTCATAAGAGTCTTATTCTAACAGTAAAAAAGACAACAAAAACAAAAAAAATGCGAAATAGGTCCAGCCGTTCACATGTCATGCATACGGTGACCAAGAAAAATAGGGATTCATTTTTATATATCAACAATCAATATTAATTGCGGAAGTTCGGCGGCATCTGCGTAAACGAGGTTTTGTTCCTTAACCTTAACTTATATCATCATTGAAAAATCAAGGGTCATCGGCAGTAGGCATATACTCATACACATACTCAACTGACTCTGTACCTGATAATGCCTCTATTTATCAACGTACTCACGTCTCTTAGATTGTAATAATCACTTATGTTTGCTCTGTGCGCACTTATGGACCATGACAAACAAGGCTTTATATACAACAAGATATGTCACTTCCTTTGCAGTTGTTTTCCATCTTGACTAAACTGGACATATATAGCAGGTGGGTATTTAGATTTAATGTGTTCGTTTATTATTTTTGGCATGCCAGACACACAATCTGATAGTTCGGTTCATCCCGTGGTTGTTGAAATATTTTGTCAAATTTTCCTAAGTTCTTAAACTTATTTTTTTTTTCTGATTTCTATTGACTGCATCATGATTAAGATATCCAAATTTCCAAGTGAGAATTTTACTAAATAGTGCAGTTAGAGAAATATAACGATTATTTACAGTTTAATGATTTTTTTTTTTGAAATTGTAAAAAGCCACCTAAAAAAATAGAATAAGCCGACAAAAAATTTCAACACTTTCCAACATCATGTACTGAACTCATGGTTCTTATTAGCTTGTGCGCATAGTCCCTCCTATCCTGCGGTGCTATTCTGAATTATCACCCCGTGAAAATGCAGATGAAGCGAATTAAGCTGTCATTCAATACATTAGCATAGAATGACAGCTTAATTCTCCCGCTAGGGATTGACAGTTTACTTCACTCCAATTTTTGTGTTATTTTTACTGTACCTTTTTGACGTAACAGCAGTTTAATTCATCGCTTTAATATCTACACTTCTGTTATTATGGCGTATACGGAGCGTCTATAACAGATTAATTTTAATTAATTTACACTTAATTCGTTTATATGTGTTTTGTTATGCATTTACGGTGTTGATAGTATGTTTTTATACAAAGTTATAGAATATATACATAGAATACTTTTTAATGTACAGGTATACCATTAGAACCTGCAAATAATAACACAAAAAAATGAAAACACAAAATCGTTTACTTCAAACAATTTATGCGTTTCTTATTTGCTATAATTTCTACAGGATATCCCGCTATTTCCTACAGGTACTTATTGAAATGAGAATTAGAGAGTGCAGTTAAACCGGTTAGTTATTATATAAACGGTTAGAAAGCTACAATCTAGTTTCTCATTTAAGGAAAAACCGCAATCGGGTAATGTTTCTTCTAAAATTATTGAATAGTGATTATTTATGGTAAATCTACTCTTCTTTTCTTCTTTTTCATTTAGTTAGTGACTAACATCGTATCAGAGTTTTCATGGGCAGCCCATGGATCTCTGACTTAACTCAAGATGTTTTCTTTCTCCGTTTTCAAGTAGAAGAGATAAATTATTATACAATACGCACATGACCTCAACCTCCTCAGTCAGAAGGTCCCTTCATCACTTGTGTTCTTGAACTCGAACCAATCACTAGGTAGTCCAAAAGTATTTCCCGTAATGTACTGAAAAATGACTGACTTTTACTTTATAGCGATAATGGTAACTAAAATACAGAAAATACAATAAAAATAATTAAAATAAATTTAATATGTAGGTACACTTAAACTGACTACAAATAAAATAGTAAAAATCGGAACACTCACGCGTCAAAGTACTCCTCCCCATCACTGTCATCTGGAAACGTGCCAGAGGACTGGCAGCATTGCCACGTTGGATGGCAATGCTAATTCTTTGGCCAAAGAATAAGACAGCCCTCTGGTCACGCGAAGTGTCGACCAGATAAAGTGAAAGTCAGTGATTAGCCAGTAAAACCCTGGGCCTGTGACGCTATTTTCAAATATTTTTGTACTAATACACAATCACATAATATATCTAAGTCGATAATATATTAAAATTTGATTGTAAATGGGGAGCAATTCAAATAGAAAATAACTTTACGAGTGTTATTATTTTTTATGGTATGGGCGACCTCCGCGGATGCAGTCGCATGTCTACAGCAGCTTGTTCTAAATGTTATTCTTGTATACAAACGTAAAATTTAAGCAAGATATACTGACGCCACACATTAAGCTACCCAAACTGTAAACATGAACCTTATTCCATGCGTTCTAAAGTTGAAAAACTACTAAAGCAATTTGACGCGTTTGGGTAGCTAAATGTGCTTGCCTCTACATACATCAAAGTTTCTAACAATGATGGCTAGAAGTCGTAGAATAGTCGTATTAGTCGTCGTCTATAGCAGGACAGGTAGCGGTTGTGTTTATACTTATACACAACAGTTACCTGCTATGACAGTTGCTGCTGCTCCTGCTCCTGCTCATACAATAGTCAATAGTAGTAGTAGAGGGTCATAGGAATAAAATGAGTGTCAGATCTCTGTGTTTTTGGACTGTGAAACGGGATCAACTGCCGTCGACTCATTTAGTTTGGTAAATTTTTTGTTTACCCACTATTAATTATAAATACGAGTTTGATGAAACATAAAAAAATTGTTGGCATTATCATCATCCAGGGGGAACTTTGAGAATGGCTAGTGTTTGATATACCTACAATAAAGTTAGATACTAATTAAATGTTTACGACTTCATTTGTTATCTTTATTATGTTTGATACATAATAAAGTTAACAAATGGAGTAGTAAAACAGGCCAGTTGCCATCGTTATGTTAATAATGTATTAATTGCAGTTGGTAACGTAGAAAATGCCCGCGCTCATGACGTGTAAGTGTGTATGATTAGCAATGGAAACACTGCATCCACTTAAGTATTGGATAACATGACTCAAGTATAACTAGCACTGGTATGCTATCAATAAACTGTATGAAATAATGTTTTCTATCTGACTCAATAAAAATGAAAGAAGTGACTTATGTACTACGACCATACAGCCCATAGACGCCTATTGTTTGATTTAATGCACCAAAACAATTCTGTCAACTAGCTGAGGTGCGACGAAGCGGGGTACTGCACTCTGATTGGTCCTTCCAAGGTCATTACGTAACATTAGGGATGGGATATGTAAAATTAAAACACAGAAGTATCGACTTTTTTTTAATAATGTATCGTACAATTTATTAATTGACTATTTACCTGTATATTTGGGCTGTATGGTCGTTGCTTATGTACTTTTTAAGAAGAAACGTCGTCGAGTTATAAAGAAATCTTGATTCTTTGGAGAATGCAGGCGTGGTCTGACTTATAACATAACATCACGCATGTTATCCACGAAGGGTTAGGCAGGGGTGAACCTGTTCTACCCCCACATTTCGCCATTATGTTCAAGTCCCATGTAATAAGGGGTGAGCCTATTGCCATTAATTGGGCACAAATCCAAACACCGCACCGGGCTGTTACTGAGAAATTCCAGATGGAAAAATTCAATAACACTTTGTCCGACCCGGGGATTGAACCCGGGACCGGGGTCTTGCTTATTTTATTTATTTGGCATTTCATAACGATTCACGAATGTTTGTAATAATTTGATAAAATGTGCAGCTTTCGTTTGTCAGCAATAACTTTCTGCGTTACAAGCCTTGATCTTAGCGCAAACACCACGTAATTGTTACCACTTGTAGGTCTATCTATAAGTAATTTTGTATTTTTCCAATAAGCCTTTAAATCCATTATTTTGTATGACGACAGTGTCGTTATATCTAAAGTACAGAAAATTTCCGATACTCAATTAATGGTATTCCTCTACCGACTTGGATTACTAACTATTCTTTGCTTTGATTGTGTCAAACGCACCTCCCTCTCGACTTTTTTTTAACAACTAGCGACCTCGCACGGGGACTAAAAGATTTTCATGCAAAATTTACAATTTAAAGGAGAACGCCCGTTTTGTAAGGACATTTGGGTCCCCGTGGAAAATGGTTGTGCCCTGTATTTTTTTATTTTACGTATAAACTTAAATAATATAGTAAAAACGTAGTATTTCCATAATAAGAAACCATTTTTCATTTACTTACCCGGGATCAAGAGATATCATCGTTTTTTTGTTGTAGAAATCTAGGTTATAATTAGAAATTTGACATTGACATTTCCTCCTTATTTTATTTAGGTTAAGTATCTACATACTTAGTTCAACTGTATCAACTGAAGATTTTTTTTTCTTCTACGCACTTGCTGTCCAATTCACTTTAGACATTGGCAGAATAGTCGACATCGGCTCTGTTTGCCATAAAAAAAATAGAATAGAATAGAAGTACCTACTTCTACTACCTATACATCACTATAAAGATAAGATTATGTCTCAGCTACTTTATGTACAGACGCCAGCACATCAAGTTACTCCAATGTGTCAAATTTTTTTGATCGCGTTTCAACTTAATGACAAACAGAATAAGGTTCATATTCTGTTGGGAAAATTTGACACATTGGGGTAACTTGACGTGGTGGCGTCTGTACATACAAAAGCAGCACAGCACACAAAAATACAAACACTAGTAAGAGCAACGAGCAAATACTAAGCGAGCCCTAATAAGAGTCAAATATTTCACAAAACGTAATGCACTCCAGTAACTTTTATTAGCTCAACTTAGTAGTAGCAGAACAAGCACGTATCGAAATAGTAACTTACGGAATTCATTACTGAACTAATTTTTTAAAAATCTATTTATAAATTGTTATCGATCTATGAATCTTATTGTTTTTTTATAGTTTTATTATCATTTTATTTGGATATCGAATAACAAGACAACAAGACGTAATTTTAGTTGTTTAGTTCTTTGATACCTGCCCACTTTTTTGACATAGCAATCTAACCATAAACAACATTGAATCGGATGTTGACGTAATGTTAAACTATTAATTAACTTTAACTTTATTCCCAGGGTGAAAGAAATTGCATAGAAAATACCCTGTACTTACACAAAAAAAATACATAATATTTTTAGATTATTGTTTCAATCAGGCACACGATTCCACAAAAGAGACCTGCTGCGTGTCAATCTTCTTTATAACTTTCCGGTGGATGATGCACGGACAAAAATTAAAAAGCAAATTATTTTTATTTACATAGGTACTACTGCTGCCTAACAAACAAGTTAGGTAAGAAACACAAATTCACACCTTATCCTATGTTCTATTTATAATTTTGTATTTTTACTGTTCTAGTTCACTATGAAGGCTGACTGTGTACTCCTTACTACATTAATAGCTGTGGTGACCGCTGACTTCTACAACCCCAAGTATGACAGCTTCGATGTTCAGCCCCTGTTAGAAAATGACAGAATACTACTCGGTTATACTAAGTGTTTCCTCGATCAAGGACCCTGTACGGCCGAAGCTAAGGATTTTAAAAGTAAGCATCATTGCTTTTTGATAATATTGATCAACTTTTTATACTATGATTGATTAATAAAATAATTAAAAATCGCGTCAATACGATCCAGATAATATTTTTGCCTAAAGTAATAAATTAGACTTGTATTTGTGAGCTAGTAGTATTTGATAACTATGTGTAGGTATTAGGTATATTAAATTAATGCGAAGGGCGGCATTTTTAGAGAACTGTCTCATCTAATATTGAGTTTCAAAAAGTGCTAATCCTCAGCCTGATTTGAATAAGTGATTTTAGATTTTTTTTATTTTGATTTTGTAATTGAGATAAGTAGGACAGTAAATTATTGACTGAAATAGGATTATAATAAATGTAGTATCCTCTCTGTATTGTTGCCCACTAGGTTCATACGTTCGTATGCCATCACTCGCTCGATCTTTATTATTATGTTTCTTTGCAGAAGTAATACCAGAGGCCTTAGAGACCACATGTGGCAAATGCACCCCTAAACAGAAGCAGTTGATAAAGACAGTTATCAAGGCACTAATAGCGAAACATCCTGAGGCTTGGGAACAGCTCAGCGAAAAATACGACAAAGACAAAATGTACAAAGACTCCTTCAATAAATTTCTAGCAGAAGAAGACTAAATGTAACTTACTAAATGAAGCTGTTGTCATTTTTGCAGGCGTTTCTTGTATTATTTTGTGCAGAACTGTTCTTGAATTAGTACTGTACTAAATTTAAAATTCTATCTTATTGATCAGTTTGAATGTGTTATGTGGATACAATAGGATTACACTGTAATACAAAACTCTTCAAAAACATAACATAAAATATATAATAGATATTTAATCAATAAACTCCAAACAATGCTTTAGTAACTGCGTTTCTAATCATAATTTACATTTCCACCACCTGTTCTTCACCAACTCAGTGACATTCTCGTCAGCACTTCTGTGCCTTACTGTTTTACGGATTCAATCTGTGTCTTGTACTTCTCCTGGTAGATGTTTTCGGGGTCATACTTGGCTGACAGTTCCTTCCACAAGTCCGGACGTTTGTTGACCAAGTGCCTGATCACTATGTCCGAGCCAGACTTCTGTTTCTCTGTACATTTGCTACATTCATTTTCTAAGGCGTCAGGGAGAGTTTCCTTGAGGGCCTTTCCATCAGGGGTGCATCGTCCCCGGTCGAGGAGGCAGTCAACGTATGCCTTCAGGATTCGCTGTGACTCCAGGATTTCATTAACGTTGATGTTGTCCCACTTGTCGGTGTAGGTAGAGGCGGGCTTTCCCCATGACACCGCCACCATGCATATCAAAGTAACTGCGACTATTAGTTTCATGTTTTTTGTGTTTGTTCTGGAAAATGAAAAACAAATATGATAGTAAACTTTTTGTATATGAATAAAAATCAATCTAAGACAACAAGACTCTATTTCAATAACGGTCGTTTAGAAATCAAAATCAAACTGCTGCACCGAATTATTTATTTACAATAATAACTTATTAAATTTCTATGCCATAATATGTCTGTGGACAGGATACAAAGAAGCTGTACCTGTTTAATACTTCAAAACTTTTTAAAGAAATAATTAGATAAAGAGAATGTTTTGTAGATGCAACAAATATTTATTACAACTACTTTTATATATCGGTTAGAAAAAAGTTGCAGCAAGGTCAGTTATCAAGATAAAAGTTTGTTTACTAGTTGAACCACGCCCTGCTGTGACTCAGTGCTTCTTATAAATTAATTTACACTGTTATATAGGTAGTTATGTAAATAAATAAGGAAAACAAAAAAATATTAAGGTTAAAAATCCACATAGAAACAATCGTATCCATCAAGCTAAACCAAATTGCACAGAGTAGGCCAAATTGTGTAAAAATTGGTTCAGTAGTTCCGAAATTAATCCCTGATAACATCGTTACGACGCCGACGGGAGGTTTGAATAAATAAAGAAGAATTAAAAGGCGTAAGTCCAGTATCCGATTAAACTGCAATTAGAACTATTGACACAATTACCGAGTACAAGTTATTAAGCTATCAATTCATGCGTACAGTGTACTTAGAATCAATAATTTTTCCGCTGCATGTTATGAAACCATCTGACAATGGTTGGGAGCTAAAGTAATTGTTGTTCACCGAGGTTCACGGGCAGGCGTCGTTGTTATTAATTACTATGATTACCTATTGTCTCATTGTGACGTTGATAATGGAACGATTGTTGCGATCCTTCGTCTGTACGTATGGATTTTTTATTCAGATTTCATTGGAAGATTCAGAGAGGTTATGTTGGTTATCGGAATCTTGATTGTGTAGTTTATGAATTGTGTATAACTTCCTTTCTTACGATAGCTAGATATAACTCACCGAAAGGAGTCGGTTTTTTATAAATAATTCCACTTGCTTCGTTTAAACCGATGTTGTTGTCTCAATTTGTTAACTAGTCAGTAGTTTTAATGTTATTAGGGATACAAAATCGATCACTTACGAGAACCTAGCCAAACTATAAGCATGAGACGGGACAGTATCACCTACATTTGTATTATGTAAGCTGATAATAATATATCATTGTGAGAATAGCCCTCTTAAGAAAATTTAAGTTTGGGTCGAATATGTTCATGAAGATGATATAATAAAGATGAAACACAAGGTAACCATGTTTGGCATATGGACAAACAATCATATAGAATCGATTTTGTTGGTGATTGATATAGACCACAAAGGCAGTGCAAGCAGCATTTAGCAAGGTCGTCGGTCGGTCTTGCGAATGAAGAATATTTTGCAAGGAAAGAAAATCAAAGAAACTATGGATGAATTATGCAAAACATAATATAGCTAGGGAGGGCGAGTATGAGATGACGGCAAAAATAGAGATGTATATGTAGAAGAAGAAGTCATGCTACGTCGACCCGCAGGTCTTTCCGTATCTCCGTTGACAGAGTGATGATCACTGGGCAAACTGTCAAACAGCTTTCGTATTGGCTATCATCAGTGTGTATCTAGGAGGACGCCATGCGCACTCGTAGTGATGTGAAGAAGTGCGCTGAACCCCGTCTGATAGGCACCGTAACTTGAAGTCCACTTCAAGTGCAATACAATTTTTTTTGTAAATTCACATTTGTCATCAAAGTTTGGTGTGTAATTGCATGCTAGTTAGTCACTGGCAATGAAAAGATAGCCAAAATTCCCACTGATAAATAAGGGGACGACGATGATAATACAGAATGGGAAGTTCAGATTAATAGTCTACTGATGTTCTGATCTAATCACAAAAGCATACTGTGACTAGCCTAGTCCAAAGACGGCGCCAATAAACAATGTACTACTAGACTAGTGCATAGTTTCAAAAGATTTACGACAAGATGCTAATGACTTTAGTAGGAAACCATTGATTTGCTAATTATTTTAAGCGACGGTGCAGAAGTACTTGAGGTAGTTATTTAATTGTTTCCTTTAACAAGATGTTGCTAATTGACATCTTAATCATTGGAGGATGTTGCCTTCGTTTCTATGATGCTGAGAACTACCTACTAAATAAATGTATATGTACTATGTATAAAAAAATCGAGTAAAGTTGTTTGTCATTGATAAACATAACTATTTTTTATTAAATTTGTCTCACTTTACGTATTTGGTCTAATATAAGGTAGGTATTAGGATACATTTTATATTTGAATATTGACCTCAAGATTGTAAAAAAAACTGGAACACATAGCATAGAACAGATGGTAGGTAGGTACAAAGGCTATAAAACCCAAAGACCAAAATTAATTTTATAAGAAAGATAATATATAGATAGAATTTACTGGTCTGCAACAGAAATAGTTATTACCTATGTAGGTATTATAATGTAGTAGGTACCTACGTTACGTTTCCTGGGCAAGATACCTAACCCATTATAATGAACGCCAGTTATTATTACGAACTGTCGACTTATGGACTTATGTGACACTAAGAATTATAATAAAGTGTAATGACTGTAATCTTTACGATCAATTACTTTACAAGGATCTCCGTTAATGCTAAAACAAGTGACATTTGACATTTACTTGAATTAATCTATTGATTGTAAGTTGGAACTTATTGCTACAATGATTCTCGAGGTGAGGCCAGCTGCAGTTAAGATACTTATTGAATTTAGTCATATTCAACCATTCTTACACGAATAGAGTGATATAGTATATGGTAGATTATAATTCATATTGAAAGAAAATGCCGCAGTTAAGCGAGAAAGTTTTAAAATGATTAGGTACAAGTCAAGCCAAACAATAACAAAGAAATGAAAGTGACAATGAAAAAGTTTTAAAATAAACTATTACTAAAGATACGACAGCAACATTACTAAACTATAACCGTGCTATAACATACACTATCTACTCTCAAATGTAAGAAGTAAACCATTACCAATTTTCTTATATTAAATAATGTTTGTTTACGCCGAATGAAAAACCATTATCTTATGTAGCAGATAAGTTTAATAAGGCTTTTACAAATAATTTTATCACGTTGTGATAAATATCGAGGAATTTAGAAGACATTTCTTCTTTCGAATGACGAATGAGAATGCACTAGAAAAATCAGTGAAAATCTTCGAGATGTTATAGACAATGTTACTTATGGATTTTTTCCTAACAACATTGCACTCCTTAAGCAAGGAAATATAATTATTATAGGAAAATAAAATTCTGAAGGGTTGCAAGACTCACCGATTCCAAGTGAGCTCCGTTCGACCCTTAGCTGGGCTGTGACGCCTGCATCTCACCCATAACACAATTTATACTGCATTCACCTCTTGCATTAATCAGGCATTGTGACGACATTTTGCATAATAGGCATTATAGTCACCGGGATATCCTAAACAAAGGTGTTGCATTACGAGGTAATTTTTAATTAGAAGACTGAAACGCGAATTGATCAATGTTTGAGATGAGTTATTGATTGGTGCTTGATGTTCTATTGTTTTTTATTGATCCTAGGAAATTGGAAACCTTACTGTTTAAGCCATTGTAATAAAACAAACTACTGATCTTCTTCTTTGTCCTAGCCCTTTTCCATTATTTGGGATCGGCTCTCTTGCGGCTCCAGGACAGACTGTCCTGGGTTGTCGAAATATTTGTTTGGGCAAGCTGTCAGTTAGTCCTTGGTCACCGTGGATCACCAGGTGGCTAGTGAACGTCCTCTTCTTTTATTATTTATTTATTTATTTATTAAAACTTTATGCACTAGTAAAATAAACTGTACAAAGGCGGACTTAATGCCTTAGGCATTTTCTACCAGTCTACCTTAAGGTGGTGCAGAGACAGAACATGGTAGGCGCAAGAAGGTAACAAAAACTTGAAAGAAAAGTAAATTATTATTTATGATAAATACATATATACACACATATTAAATAAAATCCAGAAATACCTAGGTCAAGAGAAAAGAAAAAAATAAAATAAAAGATACATTAATGGAGAAACTAATCTGCTTACTCAACTTTGGGACAAGTTTGCCAACACCTTGTGAATGTGATCGCGTGCCTCTACTTTACTTTTCTTATTATTTGGCAGTGCCAGGGGCCTGTTTTATGACATGGTTTTTAGGTCGTCTCATGAGATGACTGTACTATCGTAGGCAATGAAATAAATCACCGATGTCACTCAAAAAACTGCCACGCTAATATGGAACTGTGATGGATACATCTGCCGCATGTCAGACGATCAGTAGGCCAAACCCACGACGGCACGACACAATGGGTCTCTTGCCTGGCAAACGACACCGCGGGAAGCCACCGCAAATGAGCTGGTCTCCTTTGATAAGAACTGGTCCCAACTGGCCTGGACAGAAAAAAGTGTTAAGAAATTTGGGAGGCCTGCAGTGGGAAATTACAAGCCAATTTATCCTAGAGGCGTTTTACCTGGACTTGTGCTTATAGTCTATTTTCGACGATCAAACAAAGGTATACTACCTTTATTTAGACGGTTTAGTTCCATCTCTTCCCCTATGCGTTTCCATGTACAAAATAAGTATCTATGTCAAAGATCTACAAGACGCCTTGCAAGAAATTAAATATACAATTATTGAACCTGATTTCGAAATTAACCACGTGTGAAAACACCTTTTTACTGAATGGCTAGTAGTTATATGAAATACTTATGAGGTCTGTCTGTCTGTCTGTTTGTTCCGTCTTATCTCCGAAACTCCTAGACCGATTTTGATGAGATTGTACGGTCAAATAGCTAATATTATAAGGAGTAACTCAGGTTACTTAGGTAAACGTATTTTAGAAAAATAAATAGGGTACTTTGAGCCGGGAAAGCTTATTATCCTCCTTTAATCCTACTAATATTATAAACGTGAAAGTTTGTGAGGATGGAAGGATGGATGTTTGTTACTCTTTCACGTAAAAACTACTAAATTATTTATCAAGAATCATATAAGAACGAGACAAATAAAGTTTAAACTTGAAAATAAGACAAATTACAACTTTAAACTGTTACTAGGAAATCGGCCAAGTGCGCGATAAACCTCACATAGGGTTCCAAAAAATTTGATTGTGTAATATAGCAAATTATAGAGCAATAAAATACATAAAACACAACAAATCCAGACAGATGTATTGCTTGAGAGTTTGTTTCGCCACTTCTTCCCAGCAAAACCACTAGGAAGTGGCGAAGGGTGTAATTTTTGGGAGACTGTCTTCTGACTGTCTATTTTACGTTGACGACTTTTCATTTCGTTTTTGAAAAACATTATCTACATTTTGCGGAATATTTTTTTTATTAAAATTTAAATGTTATGTCATACCTACCTCAGCTCAGTTATATGTAGGTATGTACCTATGAGTAGTGCCACTCATGGTTTGTTTTTTCACAACTTCAACAAACCATTGTTTAAGTTGATACACTTTTCTTTCAAATTGAATAGATAAAGTGCCAATAATGTCGAAGGCGAATGACTGTATAACATACGAAGGTACCGACTCTCAGATAGAAAGGCGGACAAACAAACAGGTTTTTATATATTTGGATACACATAATATAACAACACGCCTGTAATCCCAGAAAGATTAAGAAGAGTTGTACTTGCAGTACACCCTCAATTCACCAGTTAGGTTAGGTTAGATAGATCCCATGCAATAGTGGCGAGCCCATTGCTAGTAAGAAACTGCCTGTGGAAAAACTCAATATCCAGAATAACTTAGTTATAAATATCAATCTTAAATGTATAATTTTCTTTATTTCCACATCAACTTCTTTAATTCATCGTATCTATATTCGTTATGAATACGCATAGTGTGGTGTCCTAATTAAAAGAGCATACGTAAGAGAATCTTTAGTAACAATGTTATTTTAATTGTGTTTGTGAATCCTTTGTTAGAGATTCTCCCAAATAAATAAAAAACACTCTGGTCGACCTGGGAATCCAACCTCATAGTCAGCAGTTGAGCTTGTAACCAATAGACCGACGAAACAGTAATTTGCCTAACGAACCTTAAAAAGCAGATTCATAAAAATAAAAAAAGAATTTTGAGAATCGGTCCACAAATGGGGGAGAAATCAGGTAGATTACATAAAAAAAAAAAAAATACATACACACGAACATAGAACCTCCTCCTTTTTTGAAAGTCGGTTAAAAAATAACCAAGTGACACACATAAACACACTTATTACGTTTTTAACTACCGTTAGCGCTTTAACATTGAGTGGTTACGTGACAGAGATTTAAACAAAACAGGATAATAACTGACACAAGGGCGGCAACTTACGACTGGGTTCCTCTTGTATCTCATTAAACATCTTTGATATGTTAATCGGAATCGTAAATTATCTACAGATAAAACTTCGATCGAAATTAAGTAAAGTTGTAAGGAATTTTGCTTATACATCGTAGCGGGTGGCGCTCTGTAGTTTCTGCCTACCGCCATGGATAAAAGGCTTGTGTGTACCCCTATTTTTTAATTAGTACAAAAAAATGGCCTGTATCCGTACCTGTTACTGATCATATTTGAGTAATCAAAGTAAAAAAAACAAAGTTCAATTTTTAAATATCACTATTAAGTTAAAACTTAAATAACGAAAACAGCTGTTGGAGGCGGGGCATGTTTGAGCGAGATCACGCGAACGTGAGCGAGAGATGACGATTAATGAACACTACTGTACTATGTGATGAATAGCCTGTACAATCATAAATTGGGTGACTTTTTGGGATATAAACAAACGCTAATAACTTTGCTGTTTATGAATATGTTTTTATTTGATACTTTACAATACAATGAGAAGACCGTCTAGAATGAGCCCTTTAAGTATTTGTACTAATTAAAAATTAGTGGTGTATATTGTAGGTATGTTACTCATAAGTCATTTTGAATGTAAACTAAGTAAGGAATCTCGTGAGTGAGTAAAATGTACTAAAAAAGTCAATAGTTATCTCATCATCATCATCATAACATCACGTGCCTGAACTCTGAAGTACACCCACATTTCGCCAATTCTGTTGGAGTCCAATTGTATGTAACTTATCCTATAGAGGTGCCATCAATTGAGCACAAATTCAGACTCCGGGCTGCTGAAATAAATTATTATATTAGTAAAATGACTCAGTGTCATTTTAATAATATAATAATTTATTTTAAAACATAAGTGTGCACAGTTTTAACATTGGCCCCAAACTAGGCAAGCCTGTATCTTGGGAACCGATTTCATAAAAAAAAATAACAATAATAATTTATGCAATAAAAATTAAACAAATAAAAATTCAAACAAAACTAAATAACTAAAGTATAAAAACGCTGTGCTAAGATGTGTAAATGTAACTGTATGTATCAATAAGAGGGTAGAGAATGTGTAGTGTATTGAATTGATTGTGTGTAAAAGTGAGTATGAGGCGTGAAAAGTGTGTGATTAAAATGTAATTTAGACTTTAATTATACTCTCGGTTTCATCAAACGAAAGGTTTAAAAGCCAGGAAGTTAGTGTTACCTTAATTTTTGTTCGAACACAAATTAAGATGCAATGTTTGATAAAAATATTTAAATATTTTTTATTTTTATATAAATAATAAAATATTTTCAGGTGGAGAAACTAACCAACACAGCTAACGAGGGAATAAGCATGTAAGATCTGACTTCTGGGCATCCAAGAAACCCCCAAGAGAGATTTACCGTGTACCTTGCTGGTCCTTAATTTCAGCATAATATTTGATTGATTTGGTACATCCAAGTAGAGATAACCTGGGTCATTGTCCTCCATTTAATGCAACCACTGCAGTCTCAACTTCTTCCGCTTCAATTGGTGCGTTAACTGGAGCCGCAGCATTGTAATCTTGTTTGCTTGTGCCCGTTAAAATTATTTTTGTTTTTATTATAGCTGAGAATTTCATCAGTTTTTCAATTCTGATCCAGTGCTCAGCATTAGCGCACTAGAAAACTCAGCACTAGAGAAATGAAGTACTTAGTCAATAGTTATTAACAGGCAAATATATACTTTTTCGTTTCATAGACGTGGATTTTTTCTATATCTATTCTATGACAACGTGTATAAACGTGAACGAAGCAAGGGAATTATGTAAGAATTGTAGCATATGGCGCTCTGTAGTTTCTGCCTACCCCCATGGGAAAAAGGCGTGAGTTTATGTATGTATGTATGTACTAATCTACAAAACTTAAAAACATTTGCATGTCGTCACTCAGCAAACTAATGGAAATGACGAAAGAGAACAAAATTCTGGGATAGGTATAACTTGCACAATATTCTGCGCTTGTGTAAAATGAAATACTTAGTCAATAGTTATTGACAGACAAATATATACCTTTTCGTCTGATAGTTGTCGATATTTTCTTGGTATATCTAATCTACAAAACTTAAAAATATTTGCATTGTCGTCACTCTGCAAAGTAAATTGATGGAAATGACGAAAGAGAGCAAAAATCTGGGATTTAATTTGCACAATATTCTCTGCTCATTTAAAACAAGGAAAAACATTGCTGTTTTTTACTTGCACGTAAGTATTTTATGATAGAATCTTAATTATTCTATCTCTGCCGTCTGTACTCACACGTCTTCTCAGTAGCAGGATTCAGGTTATACCCACAGATTCGCACACATGGCCATCAATTGAGCAACAATATTTTTTCCCAGTAGTTACGAAGTGTTTATATGTTGTCAAAAACTGCTAAAACTCCGTACACAGTTACGCCTTTTTGTCAATTACGTCTAATCGTGATAAAGTGATGAAAATTAAGTTAATATTTTAAAGAGGCAGTCCTCTTTTTTGTATTTTTGAATAAACTTAATAACTTTTGAACGGATTTGAAAAATTTTTTCAACGTTGGGAAGCTACATTATTGCCGGGTGACATAGGCTACTTTTTATCTATGTATGAATTCCCATGGGAACGGGAAACCCCGGGTGAAAATAGGTAGTAAAAAATAAAAGTACAGGAAGCTAGCTGCCTATAATTGAACAGTCACCCGTAGAAACTCGGATGAGGTAGCAATGTCAACGCTATTTATCTTATCTTGGTCATACAAATTCGAATCCCATCCCGGCCCGGGGGCCGGATTACAGGGATCACCCAAAAAGCGAGAGTCCGGATTTATGTATAATGTGTGTCATCTAGTGTGTAATGTGTGTGGCCCAAATAACTGGCTCCAAAGAAATTGTATGTGTAGTATTGGATGTTCGTATAGATCGCCCATTGATCAAGCACACTTAATTGCAGCCAAAGAGATTTAAAAGACTATAGAGCGGGCATGTCAAGGAAATGTCATAGAAAAACTTTGATCCCATGTCTCAGTAACGCCATCTAGAATAATAGGTATATGAATATTGGAGCGGCAGCGGAGCGTACTAAAAAAAACTCATAGACTTGTGTCCGGCAGGACACACTTTTTCGGACGAAAATTTTGTTTGTGATGTCCGGTCTATAGGTATTGAATGTCTTTGATTGCAGCAATTGATTGTTTCATTACAAAACTATTTATACAGTATTTTGTAATAAGTTAATCACTATTTATTGATAATGTTTTAGCATGCTTATTACTCCTTATAATTACGGTACAAAGTTGGTGGCGTGTTAATGGTTGTTTTAAAGTACTTAATCGTTGAAACTTGTCGATAGTAATTTAAGTTATGTCAAGTAATCAATTATAACCTTAGCAGTGATTTTAATTGATTACTTGATAAAACAGAATAAGTATCTAATCATTAAAAAATGATAATAAAATAAAATAACTGACCAGATCACACGTTATGAAAAAGAAGAAATTACATAAAACTATTCTATATATATATTTTAAGTTTGAACAAAATGATACACAGTAAATACATATCTAAACCAAATTTCATAAAAAGAGGTTGTGTAGTTCTAGAGCCTATCGTAAACAGCGTAACGTGAGACTTTTGTATTTAAAATTAAGAATTTAAACATTTCGTTGTGTTTCTCAATTACGAGTAAATAAACAACAATGAATCGGGGTCCGTGTTTGTGAATTACAAGAGAAACGTCAATAACCATTACATAACCAGTCTCGAATTCTATCACATAACCTAAACATATCATATTCACATAAGCTAAGGTTATGCAAACCAGGAATTGAATGCTAAGTGATCCTAGACGTATTTAACAATGGCAGATGACGGTTGCACAACCGCAGTGATCGATGCGCGGGCGCAGGCTTCATTAGAGCAAGTTCACACTTTCACGGAGTGGACTAAACATTACTACTACCATTATTTTTTCGCCCGCGACTTCCTTCGCCTGGTTTATGTACTTTTACATTCTAACTATAATAATATCCTTTTCACCCCCATGTAGATTTAAACATAAAGCCTCTGTGACCCTGACTGCTATGCCGGAGGTCGTGGGTTCGATTCCCACCCAGGACAAATGTTTGTTTAATGATTAATGGTTTGCGCGATCATTTGTTCTGTGTCTGGGTGTAATTTATCTATAATAAGTATGTATTTAGAAGTATGTAAGTATGTTTATCAGCTGTTTAGTACCTATAACACAAGCTCTCAAGCTTAACTTGGGATTAAATGGCGTTGTGTGAAAAAGTTGTGGAATATTATTGTGGAATTTTGTGGAATATTGTCGAATATTATTGTGGAATATTGTGGAATATTATTGTGGAATATTGTGGAATATTATTGTGGAATATTGTGGAATATTATTACTGTTTTACATGGAGCGACTGTTAATCTGACCTCCACAACCTATAAGTGACTAGGTGTAACGTAGGTACCCCTTTAAAGGGGTGTACTATGCCAAATCGAATGCCAAATAATCGAATACCAATTGATCGACCACTATAAATCGAATCGCGTTGAACGCTCGATCAAACAAACATTCGATATTTTGAACTGTGATGTTATTGTATTGAGTGTGCGATGTATTGAATGTTCGATACTAAGAACGTTCGAGTATTTAGACTTTCGATTTATAGTGGTCTATCAATTTGTATTCGATTATTTGACATTCGATTTGTCATAGTACACCCCTTTAAATAGTTATCGGACTTATCATTATTTGAGTATGTTTAATCTTTTTTTGATAGTATGACGAACATAAAATATCGTTGCTATCAAATGCAATAAGCCTTTAACTATCGCGTGTTCAATGCCCGTAACTTGCTATTGTTTGCACGACAAACTGTTCTGTGTTGGGCAAATGTAATTACAATGATGGTGATGACAAATTACTATCGCTCTTGCAGGAGTTCGCAAACCATCAATAGTACAACTAAATGACGAAACTTTAATACAAAGTAAGTAAATATGATTTAGAGTATTTTACGGAGTGACACAGTATAATAAATCGCTTCTTTTGGTTCTCGTTGGTCTAGTGGTCGCAAGTACTGGTAATGAACAACAGGTCCAAGGTTCAATTCCTAGGTCGGGTTTTTCGATCTAGAATATCTCATTAGTTCCAACTGACTGACTTACACGTGTTACACGTAAAATGCAGCACAAAGTTTTTTATTCATTTACAACTTCATAATTAAAGTTGTTTTGTTTTGTGTTTTAGTATGTAGGTAAACTATCATCATTCGTTTGTAATTGCTTAGATCATACGCAAACTTACAAAAAATAATTAGGCTTAAAAGGAAGCAACCAGTTGGCTTCACAAAATCAAAAATGAATTTAATTAGCGATGACCTCAAATTGGGGATTTTCCCTGAATATAGTTTTTTTTTGGTTTGTTTTAAGTGTTTTATGATCTTAATAACCATTGACCTATTTTCATTAATAACTTGTGTTATGGGAGCCAGAGCCTATCTTTATTATTAGATACAATTTACGGGTTTCTCAGAGGGCTACAGTATGAAGTAAATAGGTTTTTAAAGGGTCGGCAACGCGCGTGTAGCGCCCCTGGTGTTGCAAGTGTCCATAGGCTACGGTAACCGCTTACCATCAGGCGGGCCGTGAGCTTATTTGCCACCGTCGTGGTATAAAAAAAAAACCAAACCAAACCAAAAACGAAAATGAACATATTCGGAATTGCATTATGTCGAAGTTAAGGTTAAATTATATCCAAAATTATAAACGACATGTCGACAAAATCGTTACTTATAAATTTGTTAAATCTTTGAGATATGAGAATTGCAGAGCAGCGGTGGCCCAGTGGTGGCGGTCCCGACTTACGAACAGTAAGTCGTGGGTTCGAACCCAGGCAGGCGCATTACTTTGTGTAATTTATTTCATCACCACTGCTCACAAAAATGGTGAAGGAAAACATCGTAGGAAACCGGCATGTCCTAGAAACAAAAATTCGAAGACATGTGACATCTACCAATTCGCACTGGGCCCGCGTGGTAGATTATGGCCCATACGCAACGTACGCGCTTTGACGTGGAGTTGCGGATACCAGCCCGGTATCTTTATCTTTATCTTTATGAGAATTGCATTAACGTCGCAGCTTATGTAGGTACTTAAAGATGCCAGCACATCAAGCTACCTCAAACTGTAAAATTTTCCCAATTTAACATGAACCTTATTCTGTTTGTCACAAAGTTGAAAAGCTATCAAATAATTTTGATACGTTGGGGTAGCTTAATGTGCTAGCCTCTGTACATAGATAAGCAGAAACACATAAAAAAGATGCAGTATTTTTATTTTCACTTCGAGCGTGGTGTATTCAAGTTCAAGTAAATTGGTTTGGGCACGTGAAATCCTCATTTTCTGCTCAAATAGTTTCTTAGGCGCAGGTCAAATCTAGCCAGCCAGGACATCCCAGATAAGACAGTAATTTGTGGTGTAATTATGTGACGGTAAAACCGCATAGAATTCATAACCGTCAGCGTATGATTGCATACGTCACATATTTTGTTATATAATTTCAATAAGTGCATGTGTTCATAATGTTGCGATACCTAGTAACGTTAACCACCTGGAGTCAGATGTATCAGACATATTTATTCCTAGCAAAGTCGCTTTAGAGGACATTTCTAATTCATTTTTGTACCAAAATGTCCCCGTCCTGCTTAGTCCATTAATTGCACAAAGCGAGAGGAGAAACTCGTGTTTATAATAATCCTTGTCGCATATCGATCTCTTACAGTTACTACTTATCTTTACACACATAAAGTTCGGAAGCTTCTTGGCATCTAAATTAAAAAGTCGTTCCTACAGGCCATGGTCATTCGAGATACAATTAACTTGCAACTTCCAGCTGCGTCATATACATATGTATCTGGGAAAGCTTACCTCACTCTTAACGTAGCCACTTAGTTACGCAGACTAGTAACTGTCTGGGGCTAATCCGGGCAGCTGACTTCCCATCGCGGCAGCTCCAAATGCTCAATCATTCTTACAGCCACCAGTAAAAAAAGTAAAACTCCTTTGGCCCTTCTCATCATTAACCATCCCAGAACTGATGGCTTCCGCCGATAATATACATTAAAATTAACCATAATTGATACCCCCATGAAGTTTCCGTTTCTGCTTACGGAAAAAAATATGTTTATCAACCACTAAATATGCTGTGTGTAAAAACTAAATTACGGACTTTAATTGTAGGTATGTTATTGCCTAATCTTGACTTGTGAAGTAATTTTAATTGGAAGATATGATTTTACAGTTCTAGTTACTAATTAAATAATAATACTTCTATGTACCTACAGCGTAAGCATTGTTTGTGTACGAAAAAAAGAGCATGGGTATAAATCTTCGTATTTTTAAGGTTCATTCATGAGTCTTTTGTAACTTTAATTTACTTAAATAAAAACCTGTAATTTAAGTAAGATAACACCAAAGACACTACTCCTCTTTTCGTTAATGTATTCAATGCTGAATTTCTGCTTAATTAGTCTTAAATGTCTACTTGATTATTAAATTACTAATATCTGTACAGAAACAGTAAAAAATTGTAAATTATTGTGATGTTTTATCTATTTTAGAACAGCAAAGAAACCTTGAGAATACCCTTAATATCACATAAAATAATTACAATTTACATGACAAAAACAGAATAATATAATAAGTAGGTAGGCTGTACTATCTATTGCTTTATAACATCTATGTACGATTTAATATCCATGATGTTAGCAAAAATAAATTATTTGATTTAACAACTACATTCTTAAACGAAAGGAAACTTATGCTTATTATATGCAAACGAATAGCGGAAAACTGACATTTTTAATCCATTCACTTAGTGTTAGTGTAAATGGATTATACCTAGACGGCAACCTTGGAATAATAAATTAATAGAAGATATTTACACTAATTATGTTAATAGTAATTTAATTAAGTAAAATGTTTGACTCCCACAAAATTACGTTACGCGATGCTGAACAAAAATTTGTTAAAAGCTTAGGTACTTAATTTTTTTATGACAATATGTTGGCAGTCAAGTGTAACCATCTACCAAGGTATATTCCAATTTATTTTTTGACTAGCAGACATCACACGTTTTCACCCGCGTTTTTTTCGTTTACATGGGAATACTAGAGGGATAAAAAGTAGCATATGCCACCCGGAGATAGTGTAGCTTTTCAACAGCATAAGAATTTTTGAAATCGCTCTGTAAGTTTTAAGTTTATTTGTTACATACATAAATAAAATAAATAAAAAATAAATATTCCACAACTCTTACACAACGCCATCTAGTCCCAAGCTAAGCAGAGCTTGTGTTATGGGTACTAAACAACTGATAAACATACTTATATTTTTCTAATTACCTACATATCATAGATAGATTACACCCAGACACAGAACAAATGATTAATTGTGCTCATCACACAAACATTTGTCCTGGGTGGGAATCGAACCCACGACCTCCGGCATAGCAGTCAGGGTCACTATCTACTAGACCAACAGGCCCGTCAAACCGTCAGTGATCTACAAAAAATCAATTACGCATTTAGCTCAGACCTCCACAACCCAGTTACTGAGTGACGTGGGGCATACTTACTACTAAACTGGTAGTCAGATGTTCTAGCTTATGGCTGTTTATAGCGACTGCCAAAGATTTAAAAAAGCAACTGGGACCAACGGTTTAACGGCAGAAAAACCAGTCAGAACCTCCTTTTGATTTGTGATGATTGGTCATCCAGCATGAAACTGAAAGTATAAATATTCTTATTATACGTTACGGGAATATTTTTATTTTGCTCGCGTCCCTGTGACATTACACAAGTAGTTCTAAACTCTCTATAAATCTGTAATCATTATACAACAGTGGTTGCTCAGTGGTTAAGGTGCTTCTGGTGATAGTTGTTTAGAAATACGAGGAACAGGGTGTAAAGTTCTTCATCCCCCATAGAAAATGGAGGATCCTCCGACCAGCCCCCCTAGCCAAGTTACAAACGATTCGTATCTATTCTCTTTCTACAATCGAGACCGCCTCAAATCCCTTTGTTTTGACCACGTGACTTAGCGAAAGGTGATCAGTCACGTGGTCGAAACAAAGGGATTTGAGGCGTTCTCGATTGTAGAAAGAGAATAGATACGAATCGTTTGTAACTTGGCTAGGGGGGCAGACGGGTGTTACGTCGGAAACTTATATACATTGAAATTGCGCGGATAACTTTTATACCGTGACGTAGGATGTCAGTCATACTCATTATAGTCATTATGTGGTGAGATACATGTCACTACATTGGGCCATTTGACAAAATTTTAGTTTATGTCCCTCATTTAGATTACAAGAAAATATTCTACATGTATTTTCTCTTTTTTCATGCAATAAAAAAATAACGGCTAATGGGCTATGTAACGATACACCGAGTTAAAATATCACATGACGTCACTAGCCAGTACAGTTTATACTAGCTAATGACGTTACAAGCCCCCACTCCTCAGCTTTAATGCGCTTAATCTAAGCAGCTTTGCATCGATTTAAAAAAAGTAAAAAAAATAAGTAAGTAGGTACTTATCGAATATTTTTTTGTAATCTAGATTACGGACTAAAAACTAAAATTTTGTTACATAGCCCATTGTGGTTCAAAGAAGAGGAATTCTGGACTTATAATTAACTGGCAGACGTCACGCGGTTTCACCCGCGTAGTTCCCGTTCCCGTGGGAAAACGGAGATAAAAAGTAGCCTATGTCAGGGTGAATGTAGCTCTAATGGTGGAAGAATTTAACCGTTGAAATCGGCACAGTATTTTTTGAGTTTATTCACTAAAAACATACACACACACACACAAATGTTTGCTCTTTATAATATTTGTGTAGATGTGGATTTAAGTATTGAAAGAGTGGTAAGAAGAAGCCTTTACCTTGCAGTGGGACAGTATTAAGCTGGTATTATTACTTTATATACAACGAGTAGGTACCTACTTGCCCAGATGCAAATGATTCACCTAACGAGAGCCGACGAGGTGGTAAACGTTCGGGCTTGCTTAACGTGGTAAATGAAGGTCGTCATCGGGCCATGTCTGTTGCGCCTGCTGCATTCAGCTGTCGCTCCGGTGACCGCTTGTCATTTAAGCCCAAGTGGAACAAAGTTAAGGCGAATATCGTGTTTGTAAATAGAACAGACGCCAGCACAAGATGCCCAAAACGGTCAAAGAAAACGGTCAAAATTTTGACAGATTAAGGTAGCTTGATGTGCTGGACTCTGTACCTACATATTTTATGTCAATAGGGTAATCAGTTTAATACTAGGTAGTCAGTATTTCAAGCATAGGTAATTGCAAGATTTATTTAGCTAGTAATAAAAACTGTTTTACAAAATACTACAACCGACTTCATAGAAAAACACTAACCGGTATAAAATAACTACTAGCCACTCAAATCATTCAAAATCTCATAGGGTCAGATCGAAATCATGATTTTATACAGTTTAAAGAAAGAAACACTGGATAAACTGGAAAATTGGAAAATGCCGATGAAAAATGTGTCAGGATGTGCGTCAGTGTCTCTTCTACCCTGTATAGAAAATATATAAGTAAGTATATAAAAGGAATACCTAGTATCGATACGTGGCAGAAGAAGACTGGACTGACACAATATACTTTAAAGAAATATAAAAAAAGAAAGAAAAGTATTTATTTGGACGCACAGGAAATATACAAGCAAAATTTGAAAAAAAAAACCTTTCGTGTTTAATTCCTATTATTTATAAATGTTTAGACGCACAGAAAATTAAACACTAAGAACAAAAACCCAAAAATACAACGAGCAAAATTAAAAAAAATATAATAACCTAAAAATCCTGTGCACGGCCAAAAAGGTCCCTATCTCAGAATAAACTATGATAATTAAAAAAAAAGATAAATAACACAACGCAACACTCTTATTCTGCTAAGGTCCGCTGAGTAAAAAATAAAAATAAAAATAACAACAGTGTGAACCACTGACAGTTGCACTGTTAGTGTCACCACTTAAGAATTAACAAGAAAAATAATAAAGGACCAAGGGTCAACTGGAAATTTTATGGTAATCTAAATATAACTTTGTTAATTAAGACGACGGCCTTGCACTGTTTGATTCATATAATTGTTTGTGTTCAATAAAAAATTACCTACACAAATCTGACGTTAGGTTTTTCCTGTTATGCTTGCAAGATGACGCTTAAAACTTACGTGTGACTATTGTGACTTTAATACCTAAGATGTAGGTACCAATCTGTGTAAAAATAATAAACAATAGCGTAATAAACTTTTTCCTAGTATCAGAAATGTTAGTAATATGTTATGTTATGTTTCATACATATAAATTAAGTATAGGGCCACATGAGTTATTTACAACACAATACCATGTTGACATTATTTACGCCTAAAAACAGACTGATAAAGCGATACATAGCTACAATATACAATTAACAACTTAAACATATACATCTATATTAATATAAATGTAATATACATGGAACATCGGTTCCTAGTATAATGTTTACTTATGTACTGTGGATTTATTATAAGACTCTGTATTGAATACACTGCCTATAGCTTATGGTTTCTGGGTACTGATTCTAGAGTCTTTAATCAATTCTATGAAATGTAAAGTTATATAATAATAAGCCTTTTTGTTGTAAGAGGTAAATTGACACCTAGAAATAAATAAATAATAATAAGTTGGTAGAGAGACGGGGGTATCCTCAAGGCGCAACCATTTCATTTCAACCATTTCATAATATATTTCAAATTATTCCATAAAACGCAACCATCAAATTAAACATTATTAAACATTAAATTATTTATGATTATTGTTGCGATTTCAAGGAATAATTTAGATGCGCTTAGAAATGTTTGCGCTTTCAGAAATACCCCGAGAGACGGCGTAGCGCCCTTAATTTACGTCTGATACCAGGGTTTTTCCCAGACATTTGAGTATGCTTCGGAAAGTATAAGATTGCCACCCTTGATAAGTAGCTCGACGACAAGGCGAGCACACTCTTAAGGTGTACTCATTCTGATCAGAGTAGTGGCTGTGGTGGTTAGGAGTTTAGGAGGGTGGGAGTTTGGTGGAGCAAGGGGGTGCGGCACGCCGTCGCCTCCTTTCGTTAGGAAGTGACGATCGCTAACTGCTGAGATGGCAGTTAAAAGGCAATAGGAAGATACAACGTCCCTCCCTATCCCCAGGCGAAATAATGTGCGCTGACACAAAGACACAGGCCCGAAATACCAGAACGCCACATTCCGCTCGTGCCTCTTCTGGGCAACTGCGGCTATACATTTGACCGCAAAGAGTGACGGATTCCGCATGGAAGTCTGACCTGGGCGAGGAGCGGGACACACGGCACAAGCCTTTCAGCTTCCCTGGTAGAAGATGGTAGTGGTTTAAGTTAGTAAGGGTCTTCCGGGACGTCCACGTCAGGGCGTGGGACTTCAATAAGAAAGTCCTGTTATTTGTTTACGAAACCCTATGTAGGCTAGTAAATGCGCAACACATATCTAACTCATCATTTCTCGATGACAACATTGTAAAGATGTAACAGATACACGTAAAGAATAGTATTGTGGTTATTTGCATATTTAATCAAACAAAACAATAACAGAATACATGACTTCTTATTTATTTAAGATGTTATTGCACGTTTTATTGTGCAAGTGTTTCCTATAAACAAACATATTGTTACACTATTGTTATTAAAAATAGGGAGAGAGAGAAAAAAAAATTGAGAGGTGTCAAAGGACACCCGGATGAAAGGAAGTTATTATAGTTAGTGTTCTTGTGTTTGTTTATTTTTAGGTATGTATGTTTCCGTAATTTGTAGTATTATTTAAAGATATAAATTAAATAAATCAATCTGTAAAGTAACAGAACATTACATTTCATTAGTGATATTATTTGTTATGTACAAAAAACCTGTAAGTATACTCAACAAAAATAATTTTCGTGACAACACACTGTTCAATGCGAAATAGAAAGACGAAACGAAAATAACTAGCTTGATTTCTATGAGAGAGAGAGTAATATTCCTCTCTAACACCCCCCCCCCCTCTCCGTACCCACCCCCCTCCAACTCTCCTCCCCTCCCTCTCCCCCTCGCTATCCCTCCTTCTCCCTTTCCCCCTCCCCCTTTTCCCCCTCTCACCCCTCCCTCTCTCCCCCTCTCCATCCTCCCCCCACTCTCCATCCCTCCCTTCTCCCTCACCTTCTCCCAACAACTGGCACACACACAACAAACATACAAACAAACACAACAGAGAAACACGCGCACGCCTTAAGCCTATAGCAAAAAGTGTCGTTACAACTTTTAGACTTAATTTTTTCCGTCTAGCCCCCTTTCGCAACGCGCGATAAGGAACTTCGTTCCAATAAATCTAGGAAAACATGTCAGACAGATCCAATTAGACAGATCCAGATTAAATTGATTATGCTTAGTGATGGGTTTTTTGTGTCAAGAGTTCAAGACCTCACGCGTAGCATGACCACCATAGACACGGATTTTGTCTGCGAAAAAATCGACAGTGACAGATTGTTGAAAGATTTCTTTTGTTTTGAGCACGACAATGTCAAGAATAAAGAAAAGAAATGTGTCAATTCTTCAGGCAATATTGAGCATTATTGGAATGAAGTTCCTTATCGCGCGTTTCGAAAGGGGGCTAGACGGAAAAAAATCATACGAAAAGTTGTAACGACACTTTTTGCTATAGTTGCTAGCCGTGCGGCGTGCGCGTGTTTCTCTTTTATGTGTGTGTGTGTGTGTGTTTGTTGTGTGTTTGCCAGTTGTTGAGGGTCAGGGGAAGGGGGAATGGAGGGAGAGGGAGAGGGAGGGAGAGGGAGGGAAAGGGAGGGAGAGGGGAGAGGAAGAGAGAGGAGGAGGGAGAGGGAGAGGATGAAGACCGGTAGTTGTAACGAATACACCCAGATGAAACGAAGTTCCTTTCGATTTATCTTGAAGGAATTTTACAATTTCTTCACTAATCGATCGAAAGGAACTTCGTTCCATCCGGGTGTCCCTTGACATCTCTCAAGTTTTTTTCTTCAATAATCGGCAGAAATGTTTCTACCATCTGTCGCTATGTCTTATTTTCTGTCGACATACTCGTAGAAACGGGTAGATACAGACGCCAAAAAAAAAATCCCAATTGAATATTAACCTTATTCTGTTTGTTATAAAGTTCAAAAACGATCAAAGAAATTTGAAACATTGGGGTAACTTGATGTGCTGGCGACTGTACGTGCTGATTGTTCCTAGTATCCAAATGTATGTGAAAGATACATTAAATTATAGTAACTGACTTATGTCTCTTCCCATTTGTGAATTCTTAACAAAATAATTACTTACTTGACTTTTTTCATGACCGTCATTTTTTTTATTGTTACGCATGTAAATTATTTGTTGAGGATTTTTTATAATCTGATTGTGATGAGAAATATAAAAACTACTTATAATAAACAATGCACGTAGTTTCAAGGGTACATAGCGGTCGTGGAAACGGAAGACTCCGCGAGCGTTTCCCCTTAACATAATTTTCATATACAGCATGATCTCATTTTATTTCTCTTTGTAAAAATTATCTTATCGAGGATTAGGATTACGGATATATATTCGCAGCATAAATACGAAATCACCTTTTTTTATAATAATAATCAGAGGCCAGCAGATCCAGCTACCACAATGTGTTAACGTTCTTTGATAGTGTTTCAACTTTATTGCAAACAGAATAAGGTTCATGTTCAAATGGAAAAAACAGACAGTTTGGGGTAGCTCATGTGAAAAAAGGAAGGTATAAAAAAAATATATATCTTTAGACATTTTAAGATGAGAGACATAATAGGTATACTATTATGAAATCATCGTTATTGTACCGATTACTTATTAGTAAGTTTCTTAGGCATGAAAGGGAATGGGACCATATACCTACATGCGTAAAATTACATTAATTTAAAATTGAAATTCTGCATGCGTTGTCTATAGAATCAATGAGCAATATGTATGTATGATTGTCTTCCTCGTCAGTATGCAGGTATTATAGTAAATTATCTTATATTAAATGAACAATAATACCAGCCCGTAACTGTCACACTGCAGGGCAAAAGCCTCATGTTTGGGTAGAGTTCCTTTGTCTAAAATAAATTAAAGTCAAAGTTAAAGTATTAATTATAAGTGCGTTTTTTGGTACATAACAGGTATAACATAATTTTTTTAGAAGCTCAAAAACCTATTCTTTAAATACGCTATTAGTATAGGGTTTAGGCAGTTGTTTATAAAATTTGGAATAAATCATTACCATGCACTTAAATTCCCTTAAAAAGTACATAAGTATGAATTTAAAATAAAAAAAAAGTCACATTGTCATTTTTCTAAATTTCAACAGCCACCACGTGTACCGGGACATCACGACATTAAAAAAATAGGTAGGTATTTAATTAAATTAAACTTTGTCTTTTTATATTTTTATTTAATTAATATATTTTTCTTTACTTTTAGGGTGATTATTGCAAAGTAAAAAGGTACACAACTGATATAAACTGTTATCTGATACCTATATTGCTGTAAACAACATGGTCCATTAAGATCTAACTGTAAGTTTTACCACCTAAAAATATCTACTTATGGAATGTAATAAAAGTACGAGTATTATGTATTGAGTATTTATCCTTGGCATCAAAACCATCGAGAAAGTCAATAGTAAAATAATCGGACACAAAACCAAAGTAAAAGACGCATAAAAATACGCACAGCGTTTGAAGTGGAAATGCGCAAGACACATAGCCGTTCTTCTGAAGAGAGATGGATGGTTTAGGCCATCTCCCGAAACTGTGTCCATTTTGTTATGAGTTTAGACTCATAACAAAATGGACACAGTTTCGGGAGGCGAAAGACAAAGGGGTAGCCCAAAAGTTCGCTGGATAGACGACATACTTCAAATGGCAGAGAACTGGATGAAAACAGCCAACGACAGGAAACAATGGGGGCAACTGGAGGAGGCCTATATCCGAAAGGGGCTATGACATAATAATTAATTATATCGTATTGAAAAACCTACTTGCTAAACAAAGTTGTTTTACATATTTTCTTTTACGTCATGGAAATTAATAAAAGGCTTATTATTATTATTTATCTTCGGTTTTATTTCTCGGAACCCTCTGGTTCCGGACCTTAGGAAGGCGTACGAGGGGCCGAAGTCAACTCGCAGAGGCCCGTTGTCATCTTTAATGAAATGAGACACCAACCACAGATTTTCCCTGTATGCACTAGACAAGTCTTAGTGCAGCCAAGGAAAACCTACGGCTGGGTGTAAGACTATTGCAGACTATGGTCAAATTTTTCTAATTGAACATGAACCTTAATCTGTATGTATGAAATAGAGACAAAAAAAGCTTGACGTGCTAGCCTTATGTACATAAGTACGTATCAGCCTAACCAAATATACATATAATCATAGTAATGTAGATTTAAGTAAAAAAAAAAATCATTACTTTAAATTTTGGTTTTTAATACAGTGATAAACATTTGAATATCTACCAAAATCGCAAACGTTTTGCATTTTTTTCTCATAAAGTGAAGTGAACAAAAGAAATAAGTTAATATACTTAATTAAAATAATTTCGTTGGGCATTGAATTATACAAACGAGTTGTACAGACGCCAGTACATCAAGTTGGGGTAACTTGATGTGCTGGCGGGCTGGCTTAATGTGTCAAATTACTTTGATCGTTTTTCAACTTTATGTTAAACAGAATAAGGTTAATTTTTAATTGAGAAAATTTGACACATTGGGGTCACTTGATGTGCTGGCGGTACATACATACGCTTTGAATCCTATCTGAGCTCAGATAGGGTGCAAAGTTCTGTCAACAGATGATTAAAAAAGCGTATTAAGTAGGTATTTTGTTTTGAAACCATTGCTCTCATTTCACTTGTCTATTTATTTATAATATTATGTACAGACGCCAGCACATCAAGTTACCCCCAATGTGTCAAATTTCTTTGATCGGTTTTCAACTTTATGGCAAACTGAATAAGGTTCATATTCAATTGGGAAAATTAGACACGTTGGGGTAACTTGATGTGCTGGCGTCTGTACAGCGATTATTAGCATATTTGGCAATGAAATGCACGTAACTTGAATTATAATGTATGTCGGATAAATCAATTGCCGTAATATAGGAAATGCCTCTCTTCACTTTTGCAGTGTTATTCTCCAAAAATGGCCCAGTGGAAATGTAGGTGAAGTGAAGGCAAATTGAGCTGCCAACCAAACTACACACATCAAAAGTGTCTAGGGATCAACCTTCGATCAATAATAGCACTAGATACAGGATCAGGAACAAAAATACGTCGCTAAAGTGTCCACGTTTACACACACATAAACAATTACATTTCTTACTACGAAATATTGAAAAAAGTTTTATAATATTATCAAGTTCAGTTCATTACAAACCTTGATACTCAAGCATAAAGTTTAATTATAATTGCAAAATATTTATGCCTAAGTCCTTCTGTCATCGGAGAAAAGTAAAAGGAATAAATTTAAAATTTCACTTAATAATAAAAGCAATTTTTATAATAAGTACAAAAATATTTATCCTAAAATGAAACTTAAGGTCTTGGAAATACGGTTAAAAACGTTTTGTTCACAATTTCGTCTTTACTCTATTTTGGAACTAGACGTAGTTCTCGGTATGACATTTCAATGCTCAGAACACAGTAAGAATTGAAAGATAGAGTTGCAGAATAATAATTTATATTTCTTATGCGAGCGAAGGTTTGTTTTATATGGTAGCAAATAATTACATTTGTTCCATTTAAAAAAAATAGTAGGGCTAAATTAGTACAGTAGCTATTTTATTAGGATATTGTCTGCGGGTTGGCTCATTACAATCAACCCGCAAGAAAAATTAATGCGCCTACTTTTTTATGTGATTTAGAAGTTTTCACACTAATATTATAAAGGCAAAAGTTTCTGAGTGTATGTGTGTGTGTGTGTGTTTGTATGTTTGTTACTTCTTCACGCTCAAACGGCGGAACAGATTTGGATGAAATTTAGTATGTAGGTAGCTATATCCTGGATTAACACATAGGCTGCTTTTAACTATTCCTGGTTTACGCGAGAGCAACCGCGGGGCGCAGCTAGTGAAAAATCATTGTATGACATCAAATTATTAATAACCGACTTCAAAAACCGGAGGAGGTTATCAATTCGTTTGTATTTTTTTTATATCAATATGTATTTATCATAAAATATAAACTGAATTAAATAGTAGGTAAATAACGTCTTTTAGCGAGTATAATGATTGTTTGACCAATTAATTTATTTTTTTATGTTTTTTTAGTGTTTGTTACCTCAGTACTCTGTCATTTTCATGAGGGAACCTTGAAAAATTTAAAGAACTCTTCAAAAAATGTAAAAATCGGTACGTGTGTACGTACCGATTTTTACATTTTTTGTAGCAAATCAAGCATTTTCGTTTAGAAAGTATCATTTTGTAAAACGTTCGATTGTGAATCATTAATGAATGTACCTGTCATTTTGGAACTGATGTTCTAACCAATCGACATCTGTTAGTATTTCCGGATATATTAATAGTTACTTAATGATAATAAAAATTTAACAGCTAAAAAAAAAAATAACAAACCCCCCACGCAAAAGTATCCTGTAAAAAGTAACAAAATAATATGTATTGACCCTGTTTAATAAAAGAAGTAATATTTTAATCCAAGCATCGTTGTGTCGGGGGACCGCTTGTATAATTCTTCTCCTCTTTCTTTCGCGACAATAGATACCCATTCTGCACAGCGAAATGTGTCGCTAGGAAATCTACAAACAAAAATTTCATTAAAAAAAAGAAACATAAAATAACAATACTACTCCATGCATGCCCTTTTCCAGAATAGTCGATGTTTGTTACAATAGTTGGCGCGTTGTAGCAAACATTGGTCAAACAATCATAATATTTGCTAAAAGACTTTATTCACTATTTAATTCAGTTTTTATTTTATGTTAAATACATATTGATATAAACTCACCGAAAAAAAGATATTCCTTCCGAAATTTTGGTGTTACGGTGATTATTTACACAATTTTTGAACGCGCACTGCGGCATTTTGACGTCTTAACGTTGGCTATGATTGGACCATACTAATTAGAAATAAGAGCACAACAGTATTTGTGCTCTTATTTTTCGGGCCGTTTTTGAAGCGCTCATCGGGAATCTAGTACTATTATTGATCTAAGGGATCAACATATATTTTTGCAATAACTTTTCTCCTGATTGATATTAATTAAAATTTTCTTTAAGGATTCATCAAATAAAGTGTTTTCGTTTGTCACAGTAACGATAAACCAAGTCACCTTTGCATTAATAAAGAAATTTGCCATTTTCCTAATAAAGGGATTTTTGACATTTGAACCACTAACATTAAAGTTCGAAAAAAAGACTGAAATAACAGTTTTCTTTAAAATTTTATTGGGTAACTTAAACAATTAATAATCCGTGTTTCTACCGCGAACACTAACAACACAAGAACATCGGTTTGGCATACTCAAAATGAGTTCATCCAAATCACGCTGTGGAATGGCCGCCCATGTTCGTTGCAACAACAAAAAAAGGTCTTCTTGCAACTGGATACCCTCCATATTCGGCAGAGCTCTTCTCTGTAGCATATCCCATGCATGCTCAATCGGGTTCAAGTCTGGCGACTGAGCAGGCCAGGGCAGGACATTGATGTTAGCTGCGGCGAGAGTCTGTCTTACAACTCTTGCGGTGTGCGGTCGTGCATTATCATGCATTAACTGAAATAAGGGACCTTGAACCGTACTTGTACTATATAGTAGCCTTGTTAACTCCTCGAAACTGGTAATCATTTCAAAGCTTCACAGAATGTATTTGTTTTGCTTTAACAATAAATATAAAACAAATTAAATTAAAAATGAAAGAAGTAAAAACTCAAGTCGCACTTGGCCAATTTTTATTTTTCAAGAAAGTAAGCTACTGGTTTATAAAAACTGTCTGCCTGATCCAGTAGCCCAATGTATTCAAATGTTTTATTTCTATTGCCTATAAGTAGAACAAAAGAAAAATTGCAAATGAATTCAGAAACATGCACCAAATGTAATGAATAAATAACGCTGTTTTCATAATTAAGTTTTTTTGAAAAAAAAAGACATAAATAATAAGACAACCTGCTTCTGACGTCATTAGCGTCCTTCAAAAATATTCTGAATCCTTTTTGTTATTATTAACTGCCTCTTAAATTTAATGTAGTCGTTATTTTATTGACACCCCACTACTTCCCATTTTAATAAACTTTTACTGTTTAATAGCACCTACTTGAAAGTAAAATGAATCCTACGTGTGATAATTACGTGATTATACGACAGAAATCTAAATTCGTTACTTTTCTTTAAGCCTCATCATCGTATGTGACCTAAGACGCCCACAGCTGGCCAAAGGTATCCTCCGTGGATCTCCACGACCACCGTAATTGTGCCTCTTACATCTAGCTATCAAATTAATTTCAAGCATAATCTGAAGGTATTCAAAAGATCAAACCATAAAGGACAAACGACAAGTAAAAGTTTTTGCATACGACCACCAAAAATGTACGCAAAAGCAGCAAGAAATCACTTCAATGACAATACGATAAAACATAAATAATAGAACGTCCTGTATAACAAGTACGCGGGTTATGCATCGAAGACAGATAAAATAATGAACCAACCAGGGGCAAATTAGATGTTTTAAGCACACTGTCGGCCAGTATATATAGAGGCATATCATTACATCGGACATCATAAGTCACTCGACTACTTGCGATTACCTACATACTTACTTGAGGAACAAACGGTAGGTAAAATTAATTACGCATTTGTTTACTTATTTATCTGCATTCATTTTTCAACCAACCAACTTAGTTTCAAGCATTTAATTTCTTAGAAAAAAATTGTGGATCGATCTTCTTTTTGAAATTGGGTCATGATATCTTTTTCTTCTATCACCTAAGTTAGCCTTTGATTAAACGTGTTTCTTAAGGAGTTATTGCTTTGGTGCATTTGTGTATCTGCTTATAAAATTAGGTCACCACTGCAGGTATCAAATTTGCTACGATATTCTTTTAAAATAGTCTCTTTTCTGACTGTGTCCGGAACGTTAGTGTAGAGTGTAAAGTTACGAACGCGAAGCTGAACACAAAATAACTTCGCATAACTATTTAAACTGATTTCATAATAAGACATATTCAGAATAAAATTAATTTGTATCCCTGAGTTATCTGTCTGCTGTATTATTTTGAACCAATAAAGATGATTTTTTATTTTCTGCATCTAAAACTAATTTGTAATTTTAATAACTCTTCCTAAATCTTTCAGTGCATCATGAAGTTCGTTCTACTGCTGTGCGTGATGGTGGCCGCTGTCTTGGCTGACGAAAAGTATACCGACAAATATGACAATATCAACCTGCAAGAGATCCTGTCCAACAAACGTCTGCTCGCCGGATACGTCAACTGTGTCATGGAGAGGGGAAAGTGCACTGCTGAAGGCAAGGAACTTAAAGGTAAATATCTTGTTTAATTCTGTGAACGAAGAACAAAAGAGGGCTATAAGGTTTAGGGGCTCTCTTATCAAGTGCAAGGATGTGTTCAGTGCCTAACAAAGTGTGACATTATGTGATGCATTTCGTTATTGAGTTTTGAATGTCACTGACTTGAAGCGAAGAATTTGTAGCTTCAGAAAACTTAAACGGCGGTGTGGCAATCTATACCCATGCCTTTTTCTTTTCTCTAGTGAAGTTGTTGCCCTGCCAAAGAAATAAATTTGTATTACTTTAATGAAACATATCAGTCCATCCATTTGTAGAAAAGTGAAACTATTGTTAAATTCGTCAACATATCTGTTTCAATATAATTTATAAATAATAATGTAAAAAAGTAGGAAGATAAAAACTTACAATCATCATATTTGTATTTAATGTTATTAGACAAAAGTTTTCATATTGAAGCCTCAAAGAAATTTCGCCGTATCTCGAAAAGCTTTACACTAGACTCAAAATTGTTTTATACCAAAAATAACACTTAAAGCTTTCAACAGGAGTAGAGCAATAGCAATTGTAAACAAACTTAATTATGATAAATTAGCTTGATACGTTGAGATCTGTTAACACTTGATGTAAAATCAGACACATTACAAGTAATATTTAGTCACTCCTACAAAATTTCCCGACAGCAACGTTACTGTATAACAAAAGAAGAAAAAAATACTATCACTACGTAACTGTCACTATGTTACAATTATTATTTATTAAATCAATTTTGGCACTGGCTCATACCATAAAATCTATAAAAAAAATCATCATCAATCTAGCCTTTATTGAATTGTATTTAGATTACAAAGTACCTAATGTAAATTTCGCGATTTTCAATTATTTGTCAAATAAAGAACGCTTTTGCTGCAAATATACAAACTGCCTCCTGCGAAATGGAAATATTTGCAAAACAGACTATTGTACTGCTCATATAAAAAAAACTGGATTATTGTAAATATTAGGTAGCCCCTTACTTGTAATTGTAATTGACAAAAACATTTCTGGGGCGTGTGGAAAGGTTGAGTTGTGAACCTTACAGAGCATATATACTTTAGTGAGCATCTCACTAAGACATTATTCTAACTGTTCTGTAAGCCAAGTAAATAAACATAATTTCAGAACATAGCTATAAATAGAATTAAACTGTGTGCACTATCAACTTAATCCATCTAAAAAAAAATTTGATGCCATTGGGCAATGCTCTGCCATTTGAACAAATGACTCAAGTTCAAATAAATACGAGTTAGTACAAGACTGCATATTATTAAGGTCATTGTTAATTAGGATGTATACTGAAAATCTCAGTAACACAAACACATGTAGGACAAGGTCGACGGCGAGATTTTAGATCTTTAAGTTTGAAGTGACTTAGTCTATGTTCGTAGGATCTGCAATTTCTAACCTTGAACCGTCATCTAGCGTTTCGGTTCAAGGTTAGAAATTGCAGATCCTACGAACATAGACTAAGTCACTTCAAACTTAAAGATTTAAAATCTCGCCGCACAATCTCCGACATGACGTTTCTGTATAAATTATTAAACAATGGCATTGACTGTCCAGATCTCCTAAGCAAATTATGCAATAATGTCCCTTCTCGTATTCCACGTTATCCCCGCCCATTACTAAAAAGCCCTCAATGCAGAACAAATCTGGGTGAGCACTCGCCAATTGTTAGGATGTCCAATCAATACAACTCTCTATGATGTTCCTCCGACGACATAGACATTTTCTCCAACACCTTATGTAAATTTAAGTTGCTGTTACACTCAAAACTTAACGTTGAGTAAGTGTTGACCTACCTGGCTTACCATTCAGTTCAATAATTTTTCAATTTTCCAATTTAATTTTCTTTGTTCTTTTTACATATAGCTTACTACGAATAGCTTATTTTACTTTACTGCCTTAGTTTATAAACTAACTGTTTGTTTGATACTTTAACGCAAGTTGTGGTCTCCTTTAATTGAAGATGCACAAGGAATTGTACCTATTTATACTTTGTTCTTTTTAGCATGTAAGGTGTAATCTTTGTTGGAGATCCAATAAATACAAATACAAATACAAATACAAGGTCTAAAATAAATACTAAGTATTATTTTAGTACTTGAAAATAATATATACTTAACTTAAAGAGTAGACAGGTTCCAGTATAAAAAATACCAGTTAGTTTGTCTTCTTAAAATGAAAATAAATAAATAATAATTAATTTCAATCATTCAGATATTAGATGAAAAAAATACTTTAAGTAATCAATAAATCAACCGATTAAGTTATTGAACTAGGTCCGTTAAAGTATTTGCTATCATTTCGATGTAATTGTTGGGCCTATGTCCCAAATGATGATGATGATAGATTGCAATTGCAAATTGTGACACATAAAACATGAGCACATGTAACATGTATTTCCAGAAGTAAAAGCAATTAACTTCTTACCTCGAAGGCATAATTATATCAATAGGGTATTTAAAACGACACTATCATTGCACTGCACACGTGCACCTAGAGAAGACAACGCATAAGGTGCATTTTGCTAGACAGACTGTATTTTTACAACCAAGTTAGAGAAATTGTATAAATAGAACTTCCAAAATAGCCCAATTTTATTTTCCTTGAAAAACTTGTAAAGCTGTATATTTTCTATGCTCAATAGCTTTGTCACTTCAGCTCCAAGACAAAGAGGTTTTTAACAAAAATAAAACTGTCGTACCAGGAAATTTAATGCAAGAGGAAACATTCAACGTTTTGCTGAGGGAGTAAATAATAGTCTAATTTCAAAAACTAGTCACGTTCATTAAAAGATACACTTCCGTTGAATTTAAATTGAGGATAATATTATAATTTATTAGTTTAACTACGGCGAGGAAGCATTATTTATCTTTAACAAATGGGGAGACCACTATCGTCGGAAGATACGTTCTAAATTTTGAAATGCTTAGCCCCAAGTCCTGTCATAGCAATAGATACAATACTGACAAAGATATTGGTAAAATTATAGCAAAACAGTTCCAATTTAAACAAATTATTTCCTTCAAATTCAAAACACATTCTTTATTTCTTCATGCAGATCACCTCCAGGATGCCATTGAGACTGGCTGCAAGAAATGCACGGAAAATCAGGAGAAGGGAGCTTACACCGTCATTGAGCATCTGATCAAGAATGAGCCCGAGACCTGGCGTGAGCTGTGCGCCAAGTTCGACCCCACCGGTGAATGGAGGAAGAAGTACGAAGACCGCGCCAGGGCCAACGGCATCCAGATCCCGGAATAAACAACCAACCTTTTTAAAAAAAACCTTCAAGTGCTGCAACAGACAGAACTTATCCTAGCGTTCTATGAATGCTTAAACTCATTTTGTCTGAAACGGCTCTAAACGCTCAATTCTCTTACTCAGTATTTTTTTTATTCATGTCATCATTTTGTTAATTAAAATTTATACTATTTAAAAATTATGATATCTAGTTGATCTGTTTGTTTTTCTTATGTAATATTCTTTTTTATGTATAAAATGTCTTCTTTGAAATCGATATTTTAATAAACCAAAGAAATTCATCGCTGCGTTTAATTTTCATGCTTTTGCCTAGTCCAAGTTATTGCTGTGAAAATTCATTGCTGTGTTTAATTTTCTCGTTTTTGCCTAGGTTTACAGTCATGGTTTTGTAGCATAGGATTTTTATGTTTTCGGTATACCGGATGACATTCCGTAAACAGTGCAAGAACTCGCGTGCGGGTTCACAGTAACAAATTACGCTAATGTACCTACTTGCGTGTCAATCGTTTATAAGATATAAAAAAAATGTGACAGAAAACAAGCAAGTTATTTGATATTTTTTTATTAAAAAGGATAATACATTATTATTTTTGTTATGGTAACTTATGGAAGCTCGACTTCAAAATTCTCTACACAAGTTATGAATAAACTCTTTACTTGGCACAGAGCGAAGTAAGACACACAAATCAAAAATCAAAATCAAAAGTCATTTATTCAAATTAGACTGAGAGTCAGCACTTTTTGAACGTCAAAAATTACATAAGACAGTCCCCCAAAACGCCCACCCTTCGCCACTTCCTAGTGTTTTTGCTGGGAAGAAGAAGTGGTGGAACAAACTTCCCAGCAACACGTCTGTCTGATATGTTAGAAGAACAGTTTAAACAGCATTGGTAATTAATAAACTTAATCATTTAAATTAAATAATTTGCTACAGTAGTAATAAGAATAGTAAGTACCGACGTTGACAACTAAACTCATGCAAAAAAATAAAATATAACTAACTGAATAAGTATAAGCCTTCAAGTAAAAAGGGCGTGCCCGCTTACATGTACAAAACTGGAATACATGACTAGGTTTACGACATTACATCATAAATAAATTAAAAACGATACAATAACAAAAATAAAAAAATGATAAAAATCAGTTACTAGTTAAACAATAACAAAAACCAAGGTCAGCAAGACAACCAGTCACCACAATAAGCACCCGTTCACGAGCATAACGCAAAGGTCAGCCATTACCCCTCTCGCCATATTAGAGGGAAGGTGGTAACCCGACCCCCGACATAAAGATAAGAATCATCACTAAAGTTACAAACGCTTTGACCTTTGCTCTAAAATTGAAATGGCATTGGGCCGGCCACGTAGCGAGAATGTCTGACGGAAGGTGGACCACACGAGTTACCGAGTGGAAAGGACCACCAGGCCAGTGGGGGAGGAGGAGACCCTTAGCCCGCTGGGAAGACAATCTGAAAAGATTAGCTGGAATAAACTGGCGCTCCATAGCACTAGACCGACAAAAATGGGCACCTTTGGAGGCGGCCTTTTTCAAGCCGGGATTCCTTGTTAATCTTAAGATAATAGAACACATACCTATAATACTAACAAAATTTAAATTTGTGTTTACTGTTTCTACAAACTATTGTAAAACAAGAAATAAATAAGGCTTATTGTTATTATTTTATTATAATATGCCGGGTTAATCGAGATAGCCACTATCTCCTTAAATTGTGGCTATCTCGAATAACCCGGTTATACGAGGTCAGTTTTTAAACATGGAAAGCAAAGAAGTAAATACTTAATCCTGGCTTGACACATGCTAGAGCGGGTCACAAAATGCTAAGTTTTAAGCCAATATTTGCAGTACCGTGCTTATAGTCAGTAGATAAAACTGACTAGCATACAATCCAAGATAGAAAAATTACACTAACAGGTCAAAATAAGAACTAAATCTTTTTAAACTATCACACTACATTACTATATTTTTTGTTATCACACTGAACGAAAATGTGACTATAGTTCAGCCCTTGTCTTAAATGCCCTATTCCGCCATCTATAACCTTTTTGTTGGATCACTTGACAGCTGACTGGCAGCCTTGTTGTTCTTGTGGGCCACAAGATGGCGCTATTTACTCGCGTCAAATATTTGAAAGAAACATAAAATATGGACACATATGAAAAATGAAAATTAAGCACAAAAGTAACTAGATGGCGGGCTGCTGAGGGGAAATAACTTAAATAATCAATATATTTCATTTAATGTATGTAAAGCGAGAAACCGTTACCATTCTAACTTTAAAGTACCTAATTCAAACGTTTTTACTAAATAAAATCCTTGGGTTGTATCAAAACCTTATTAAAAACATGAATACAGACCTACTGAACAAGTTCATAAAACGTCTTCGTTTAAATCTTAACATACTTTAAGACATATAAAAAAAACATTATTTTTTTATTCTTACATTTATTTTTAGTAGTTGAAAGGACATCAACGCGTACTCTTGTTTATTGCCCACACATTTTACGCAGGCGCATTAAAATCATTTTGTTTTGAAGATGTATTTATAATGCTTCTGCTATTCAGTTTTTCCATCAGGAATTTCCCAGTTGCAGCCCGAAGTCTGGATTTGTGCCTATTTGATTGCAATGGACTCGCCCCCTATTACATGGGAGTAACATAACTGACAAAATATAGGTATACCTCTGACTAACCCTTCAGGAAATCCAGGCGTGATGGCATGTTATGTAACCATTTAGGTTTTTGGTATAGATTTATTTTTCGTTTATTTTCTAGAGCATTAACAGTCAGTCTAATGTTTTTAATGGATTGAATTAAATAATTTCGACACTTTGCTAATAACAACAAATATTAGGCTAAAGTGAAGGTTCTTTTTATTTTTCTTTCTATTCACTCCTGCCTTTCTATTCATACCATTTGATGCTAGATTGTGATATTATTATAATACATACTATGTAGGTATCATAATTATGTCATGATAAGGTGTGCTATACCATAATAAGTGTAGCATCTTATTTATGTATTTATTAAATATATTTTGTAACCTAAATGGAGACCTAATGTGTCTACAAACTAGTAAGGTTATAGTACCAATTAAACAATTAAGTATTTACTAAAACAATTCAATCGCTTACATTGAATATAATCACAAACATAGCATAGTGTGGTTTACAAACAGTTGCACTACTTCTAATAATATTAAAGATTAACCTCTGTTTCCGATAAAATCTGTCTGGCCTGTTAGTCTAGTAGTTAGTAGTCCGGTCAATTTAGACATTCGAAGTTACATAAAGTCCCAACAAGCTGAATTTCTGTGAAGTTGTTCAAAACATAATTATAAACAATGTCTAGAAGTTCCCCATCATTCCCCTGTAAGGAAAAAAAAATATTCAAGGTCAAAGGTCAAAAAAATGAGTTTTTCGCGATTTTCAGCAAAACGGTAAGTTTTATCATAAAAGTTCCTCAGACAAAAATTGTAGACCATAAAATTATCTATAAAAAATGTATCAATACTTTTTTTTTACGAGCCACCGTTTCTGAGATATAACGATTCAAAAAGTTATAAAAGTCGTTATCGTCATAATATGCACGTTTCCACGCCACCTATGAGGTAGTGTACTTAGCGCGTTTTTTTTAACGTGGTTTCCCCAGTAGGCCTACTCCACGGGTCAGTTGTGAGCCTGTTTAATGTAAAACTATTGCAAAATAACGGAAATTTTCAAAGATTGGGAAAGATAAAAGCGATGTAAATGAAAAAAAAGTGTTGAAGTTTATTCGTCTTATTCGTAAGTTTCAAATTCTTGTTCTTCTTCTTGTTCTTCTTCTCCTGCTTCTTCTTCATCTTCATTTTGGATGCAAGCAAATTGCGTCAATAGCGATGTATCGCATGATACTTCGTCGGAGTCAAACGAATCCTCCATTGTTTGTGATTCAATATTAGAGCACGACTGGCCTTGACAATTTTTACATGCCAAAGAACAAGACAGTCCGACTTTTTTGCAACCACATTTAGCACTGCATCCCTTTTTGCAGTTGCAAAAAATAGTGTTCAGCAGTTTTTCCGGCGCAGGTGGAAGTGAAGTTTGAACTGGCTCTAATATATTGTTGACCAACTTCCAACCCCAGTCTGTAGGGTCTAGCTGATAACCAAGCCACACTTGAACTTGGTAATATACTCGAAAAAGATGTTGGTGGGCAGCAACTGAGGTTGGAGGAAGACAAGCTAATTGAACTTGTTTTTTATTTTTAGTATTTTTAACGAAACATTCATATCGATGCTTATCTAAACAGGTAGTTTTTTTAGGAGCTCCGTACATAGAAAGAAGAAAGCGGATGCCGTTGGTAATAACTTCTAGTTGAGTTGAATTACTCTTTTTAAAAACTTCAGCACATTGAATTAAATCTTGTTTTTCAAACATTTTGAAAACTGCTGTTTTACCCCTCCTGTAAAATGCAGATGTCGTATCACAGCCAGTTATTGCGTGTAAAAATAGTACATGATCTTTACACTTTACTAAAGTAAATAAACTTTTTGATGAATATATATCTGATGGATGCTGAGCTTTTCCTGGTTTTAAGAAAAAAATAGTTTTTTCAGTTGGCGTTCGAGCAGTGAGTAATACAAGTAAGTCAACATACATATATATATTATATAAAATATTACAACTCTAGATGTATATACGTGGCGTACTCATGCATATTATGACGATAACAACTTTTATAACTTTTTGAATCGTTATATCTCAGAAACGGTGGCTCTTAAAAAAAAAGTATTGATACATTTTTATAGATAATTTTATGATCTACAATTTTTGTCTCAGGTACTTTTATGATAAAACTTACCGTTTTGCTGAAAATCGCGAAAAACTCATTTTTTGACCTTTGACCTTGAATATTTTTTTTTCCTTACAGGGGAATGATGGGGAACTTCTAGACATTGTTTATAATTATGTTTTGAACAACTTCACAGAAATTCAGCTTGTTGGGACTTAATGTAACTTCACTCTCATTTTTTGGTCTAAATTGACCGGACTATAGTGACCTTGACTGCTATGCCGGAGGTCGTGGGTTCGATTCCCACCCCGGACAAAATGTTTGCTTGATGAGCACGATCATTTGTTCTGTGTCTGGGTGTAATTTATCTGTAGTATGTATGCATTTAGAATTATATAAGTAAGTTTATCAGCAATTTAGTACCCATAACACAAGCTCTCAAACTTAACTTGGGACTAAATGGCGTTGTGTGAAACGTTGTGGAATATTTATTATAATTTTACTAATTTTGCTTTGAGGCCAGCACGTCTAGCTACCCCAATGTGTCAAATTTCTTTGATTGTTTTTCAACTTTACTACAGACATAATAAGGTTCATGTTCAATTAGAAAAAAAAATGCCAGTTTGGAGTAGCTTGATGTGCTGGCGACTGGCGTCATTACCAAATTCTACAAAAAAAAAAAAAATTTGTGTTTTGACGACGATGCGTTGGAGTCATCACCAGCAAATGGAGTAAGCAACATTTTTTTAAATTGCGTAGTGTACAGGTACTTAAAGATTATACTTTATCTTGAATCTTAAATAGGCTATTAAGGACATTAATTACAGGGTTGCAGGTTAACTGTATTACACAATTATCATGACAATAGGCAGCCATTTTCCGCATCTAATCACCGCTGTTAGACGTATAAATAAAATCGATGCTCATCTAATCATCAGTGTCTTTCAATACTCTCTAATCGATAATATTCTGCGTTGATCGGATAAAAAATACAGGTATTTAATACTTCATAATTATTCAGATAAAGATTTTTTTTTTTTTTTTTGACTGCCTCGTTGGTCTAGTGGTCGCAAGCGCTACTGCTGATCATGAGGTCCCGGGTTCGATCCCCGGGTCGGGCAAAGTGTTATTGAGTTTTTCAATCTGGGATTTCTCAGTAGCAGCCCGGAGTCTGGATTTGTGCCCGATGGATGGCAATAGGCTCGCCCCCTATTACATGGGACTTAAACATAATGGCGAAATGTGGGTGTACTGCCAGGTACACCTCTGCCTAGCCCTTCGGGGATTACAGGCGTGACGATATGTATGTATGTATGTGTGTATTTTCATAATTAAACTTAGGTTGGATTTAAAAAACGGAAAGTAAGACCAACATGATTAAAGCTATAAGAAATAGTTATTTTTATTAATTGTTGCATTTACGAATACCTACATTAACATTTTCAAAAAGTGTGTATGGTCAGCAAGAAAATCGTCATTAAGACTAAAATTTAATTCATAACAATCGACCCCATTTCTAGTAAAGCCGAACCTTCAGAATTTACTGTCTAATAAGATAACCTACTAACCCGTATCTTAAATCCTTTGTTAGTGGATTTTGTAAAAAATAAAGGTAAATTGAGCTGCGATCCTATACTAATTCAAGGTATCGACAGTACCTACACTTCACTCAAGTTTTAACGAAGTGACTTTTACTAAATCGATGGGCTGTTTATTATTTGGGAAAAGTAATTTTTCGATTCTTCAAACTACTACTAAATATTTATTTTGATGGTACAGACACCAGCACATCAAGTTACCCCAATGTGTCAAATTTTCCCAATTGAATATGAACCTTAGCATGTTAGCCATAAAGTTGAAAAACAGTCAAAGAAATTTGACACATTTGGGTAACTTGACGTGCTGGCGTCTGTACAATTTTGAAATCAACTAAAGTCGACAGAACATGGAGCTTGACCAATGTACTGGCGTTTGTACTTACTAAAATATAACTAGCTATTTTGAATATCAAGCATTTACTTAAAAAAATGTTTGACGTATTGAAATACACAATAGCTGTTTTGTTAGTCATACATAAGTTTCCCATTAAATAAAAGGGAAATTTTAAATGACTTAACTATGTAAAAACCACTTGAAATATAGCGTGATTTATGATATAAGCTAGAGGTGACTATCATAAATCGTTAATGTAATAAAGAAAATAGTTATAAAACAGCAAAAATGTTGGGAAGTGAAATCATTATTTTACATGCGTCCAAGGAACAAAGACAGTGGTAACTTTCCGGAGTTTCAAAGAGTATTTCAACATCTTTCAGGATGAATTTTCTCGTGCTATCAGTCGTGGTGACTCTAGCGGCTTTCGCTGCTGCTGAGACCTACACAGATAGGTACGACCACATCAACATTGACGAGATCATAGCCAACAGGAAAGTGCTGGTGCCATACATCAAGTGCACCCTCGATCAGGGAAGATGTACCCCTGAAGGAAGGGAACTTAAAGGTATGGAATTTTAATTTTAATCCGGCTTATTATAAAGTTTATCTTAGGGCGCCTTCAAATTAGCCGCCAGGTGCCGCGCTTCCGCCGCGCTGCAACCTCTAGGTTCGAACATCATAGTGTTGTACATTTAGTTACAACCTCATCGATAAATTGTTCAAGCTGATTTTCGTTCATGTCTGAATAAAAACACGTACGCATCATCACTAGTCGATTGATGAACCGATGCGCGGCGGCAGTGCGGCTGCAGCGCTGCAGCCGCGCTGCCGCCGCGCGGCACCTGGCGGCAAATTTGAAGGCGCCCTTAGACATCGTTGAAGGGAATCACAGTGAGGAAACCAGCCAGTCTATTCTATAAAATCTGTCCATGAAAGTTTAAGTTAAGTTAGGTTAAGGCGTAACTACTGAGTTGTCATATTAGTGCTAGGAATTAAAAGCTTAGTTCACCTCTATTTCACATTCATTTTCTCTGGGTGATTTTCTTCTAATACATAAAACTCTCGTGTCATAGTGTGTGTTCCAAAACCTCTCCCGAACGGCTTGACTGATTCTAATTAAATTTTGTTTGTATATTCCGTAAGTCTGAGAACGGGACGTGAAATAAACTTACTAACACATCGGATCTTATGTTGTCCATAATAAAGAATTATTATTATTATAAGTATTCAAAGCAGAGTATTTTAAGGATCACTTTTTTATGTTTTGTCTGGCTGCTGAGAAATTCCAGATTAAATACTGATCAACCACTTTGCAAGACTCGGGGATCGGACCCTGGAACTCAAGTTTAAAAGCAGCGCTTAACACACATATCAGATAATCAGCTTATAATATTACCATCGTCGAAAAACAGGCCCCTTCTCTATGAGACGGACTCTTGTAACTGGATTAGCGAGCCAGTAGATGTTTTCTAAGAGCAAACAAATAACAAACCTTTCATGACTACAATTAATTGTTCAACACTGACAGCTCAGTGGTACGGAAAACTACCTACAATATTACCATGCAATGTTATTGTTTATTCATTAATTTCCGTGAACTTGCTCCACGATCATAATCAAACGATTGCTAACAAGTGACGTGGGTTGGGAGATGACGTCGGTGTTATAATTGTGCATATCGAATTAGATTTGTTTGGATCATTGATTGTTGTAGAAAAATGTTGTGTTGTGTTGGTTGGTTTCCGCCAAATTTGAAATGTATAATACACAGTGTGTGTGTGTGTTGTGTGTGTACTTGGTAGCGATATCAGCCGACACGTATAGCGTAAACTTAGGAAACAAGGTTCCGTTCTTTCTACCTACTTCCATAGAAAAAAGGCTGCCTATGGCATTAAGTCCGCCTCTGTACATTGGTGTGGTGGAAGTAAATAAAATAAATAAATAAAAAAGGCTTATGTAAATAAATAAAAAAGGCGTGTGTATAAAAGCTGTCAAAAACATTTAGTCAAATCAAAAATAGTAGTTAGTAGTTTGTGAACGTAAAAAATTATATTAAGCATAATATGATAGGCTCTAAAATCTTTCTTGCCCCCTTCTTTAGTGCTGAACTTATGACAGCCTCGAGCATTATCACATCAAGTTTAGTTCAGCCTGGAACCTTCAATAGCACTGACGGTAAGCGTCATTAACTGGTTCTCCCTGTTTAAAGTGTCTTAAGCGTAAAGGAGTTTTACCATTTAATGACGCTATCTGTACCTACAGTGATTTAAAGAATGGTAATGCAGAAATACCTGGTTGGTTACCAAAATAAGAATAATCAGAGTTCTTTAGAGCCATCACGCACTGTCAACTGGTTGCCACAGACTCGCGACAGCGACTGGGACTTTCCGGACTTTCTACAATTTAAATTGGTGTTTACGGACTTGTTGGCCGGTCGTTTACAATGTTTTGGACAACGAGATACAAAGTCTTCGGCAACCTGTTGCCAGTGCATACTGGCTTTTAGATGTAGAAAGCACAGGTCATTGTTATTACAATGTTTGAAATACCATTTGTAGCAGCAAAGTATATAAAAATGTTGATGATGATGAACTTTGTTGAGGTTAGTTTATCAATATCAAACATTACCTTAAACTTCTTTTATCGATTTCAGTACATATCAAGGATGCTATGCAGACCTCGTGCGCAAAATGTACAGCGAAACAGAAGAAAAGCGCGAGAAAAGTAGTCAAGCACGTCAGGGCAAAGGAAGAGGAGTACTGGAAGCAACTCGTCGCCAAATACGATCCTGAGAATGAGTACAAGGAGACCTATGAAGCTTTCCTTGCTGCGGAAGACTAGAATGAAACCAAGGAGGTAGGAACTACGACTATTAGTTTAGAATGAAGTTGAATGTATTTTGTAGATAAATAAACGGTCAAAGGACTTTTAATTTCTCCTGTAAAATAAATGTGTTAGGAAGCCATTAGTGTAAATTTATCTGGGAACTTATAGCCGGGGATCGGAATAGGAAAAGTAAGATCTAGTAACTGCGGATCGGAATAGGAAAAGTATATCTACATAATTACTTAATTAAGATTCGAGAAAGTAAGTAACGTAAAGTGGATAAATAGTTCCTACTACCCTAAACTAATTAAAATGATTCTTCAGCACAAACATTGTTGCCATAACATACAAAGCTTTGGAAGAAAAATGTGCCCTACTGCTCTATGTGTTCTATCTTGTTTTCTCTTCGCATTTAAGGTACTAATATTTTACCTATTCCGATTTCTACTTGTGACCCTATGGTTAGCGGTGAAATGTCCTAATATTTATTCCATTTCCAAATTTAACAAATATTTACAATTACTGATTCTTCGTAACGACAAAATTTATGAATACCTAGGTACTATAAAATGTATTGTACAGACGCCAGCACATCAAGTTATCCCAATATGTCAAAATTTCCTAATTGAATATGAACCTTATGCTGTTTGACATAAAGTTGAAAAACGATCAAAGAAATTTGACACATTGGAGTAACTTGATGTGCTGGCGTCTGTACTTATACTTTAAAAGGTGTACCTACCTACTGTAAAATGTGTTCAACGCATTATGTAATGACATTACAAAAAATATCCTTGAGTTTATTAGGAAATCGACACAAGTGACATTACCTCAAGACAAAGTACACATTTCTTCACTGCATTTACTTGATGCTCGTTGTACTGAGTATGGTCGAAAACACCGTCTACATTTATTGTAACTTGTTGTTCAACAAAATGATAAACAATGAGTTTTTAAGGTCATTTGGTTTTAATTTTAGAACGGAGTGTTACCTTCACCACAATACAGCCGTCGGTCGAGACGATAATAATCACCCAAAAGGGACTATAAATAAACTTTGTATCAGGTTATTGAAACGTAAACAAGGCCTAAATTCTAAAATAAGACAGTGAGCAGCAGCGCGACTGCAAAAGAATCAACCGTCCCACTTAAAATAAAAATTAATAAAAAACTTATCTTGCGTCAGAGGAATCGAGTGTGCGTCAAAGATTGACTTGAAACACCATAAAAAATACTTTGAAACAGGCTTCTATCACACTCGTACCTTTTTTGCACCCCGACAAAAATAACGATGCTTGTCGAATTAATTCGACGACGATAACTATTTTATAGCGAGTTCTCTGCCATGGCTCTCATCAACAATACGAAAAAAAACTACGTGTATAATACTAGAACTAAAACTAGTATAGCAAGTATTATTAACGGATATTATTAGCTTAGCTGAATTCCTATCACCTGCTAAATAAAATCTTAATTAATACACTCCATTATTTTACCTTCGATTAGATTAATAATATTTAGCAAATAACTTGTAGCTTATAATACAAAGTCGCAAATTAGGTCAAAATATGTGTACACGTTTTAGCCAGACTTGAAGCATGCAACTGTAAGCATCCCTACTTGCAAATTTTGTTTACGGGTGAGAAAAAGCCAAATCAAATCAAAATCAAAATAATTTATTCAAATAATATGGGTAAATAGGTGGTATGTAATACTTATATAAATGTTGGATCCTTATATTGACCATTGCTGGTATGTAAAACTTAACATTATGTACGATGTAAGACTAATATTAAACTAAACACTTTATCACAGCAAAACAGCCTTAAGTATCTTACCTTATATTCACCTAAACTTCTCACAAACGGCCGGGGTCTCTCTTGTAGAGTCCCTGCAGTTATGTATGGTATTAAATAGTTCTCCAAAAATCACCTGCTTACCTTTTCTTCTTCACTATCAAGTCCATCCAAAGTTTATCTGTACGAGATCGCTTTTTGCGGTGTACAATAAACAGTATTTTATCCTATTCTATTATGAATTACTTGCCACTAGGCAGTTGAAAAGCACATGCGCTGCAGTCTCGTCTTCCTCCCTAAGAGCTCAACACTGTTGGCTATCTCTAACTGACTCTCTGTGACTCTGCACAGATGTTGCTTAGTTAGTCGGAGAGCCGGTCTCGTGAAGCGGCCGCCAATTGTAGGCAATGCATTCCATGCCTGCTACTACTTTAGTCCAGTCATTGTTTGTTTGCGAATAATAATATCTAGTGCATTTACTTATCTTAAGATAGTGGTACAACGGGTTCAGGTCCCAACTACTACAACATGAAAGCTGTACTTGATCGCCTTCTAGCAAGTTCATGTGCAGCGTCATTGCTTTGAGATCCGCTGTGTCCTTTGATTAACAGAATTGTAATGTTATTGGAATTACCAAGTCATATTAGATACAAACTAATGATAGCTATTTATTACTATAAACTGCCAACGGAGACAGCCATAGGCCTGCTGGTTTAAGTGATGGGTCACCATCACTTAAACCAGCAGGCCTAGTGTCAACTAGTGTGATAGCCCAGAGCTGGTTGTATGGTTTTTAAATGCTTGCTGGTGGTATGCAGATCGACTGGTCTTAAGCATTCCTTTAACAATAACACGCTTTGCTTGCATGATTTAAAATTTAACAGATTTGTCAAACTTGAATTAAGAAATTGTTTCGTAATTAGCATCTTCAGCGTCACAAGGTAAATAAATCACGTTGATTGTCAACTCGGCGACCTCTGCAACCCATGCATTCATTACCGAGATGTGAGTCAACAAACATTTTTCAAAACAAACAATAGATGTAGGTAGCGTGCGTCACGTTCTCGGGGTAAGTAAGACGCCACGTGATACTATACACTTAATAACTCAAGGCCATTCAATAAAGTTGTTTTGTAGAGACTGATCAAATTTGTTTTTCGGGTCTAGAAAATACAAAAAATCGGCCGAGTGCGGGGCTGACTTGCACACGAAGAGATCCGTACCATGTTGACCAAAAACGCCGATAAAATCATTAAATTTATTTTACTTTTAATATTTGTTAATAAGTTTTTTTTAGGCAAGTTTTTTAAGTTTGATAAGGGCAGTAGATACACACTATGAATATTTTAACTGTCACTGTTCATGTTATACTGTCCGCTGACAGACAGAAAGTCTTACAGTCTTAGTAAAAGATGATTGTTGATACCATTCGGGTACGGAACTCTAAAAAAATCGCTGAGATAGCAATAACTGGTACATCGCCAACTTTAGTTTTATTGGACAAGAAGACGCTTTGACTGTTAGGGTTGGCTAAACTCCTACTTATCTATCTATTTCATCTGCCTAGCTTTTTCTCAACCATGTAGGAATCGGTTCCCAGTCTAACCAAATGCAGCTGAATACTGAATAATTTTTCATTAAGTAAAAAGTAAACTTAATATTAAGGTTCATATTGTAAATTAATAGCTACGATTTGTTCTTTTTCTGCACCTGGTGTCCATTGAATTTTGTAATATCCTGACCTTTATAAGTGAGGACTTGTTATTGGCTGTCAGTTTAACTTACTGTTTCTTACCTGATTTGTTTTAGCTGTAAGTCCTCCATATCATTTCAATAAATAAATAAATTCCAGTGTTTTACATGTAGGGACAACCTATCTAACGTCTTCAACCCAGTAACTGAGCAAAATTACTCCTTCATAACCACGTAGTACAGACGCCAGCACATCAACCTACCCCAACGTGTCAAATTTCTTTGATATGTTTTCAACTTTATTCTTAACTCAATAAGGTTCATGTTCAATTGGGAAAATTTTATAGTTTGAGGTAGGTTGATGTGCTGGCGTCTGTACATAATAATATAGTACCTAGTATAAATAAATCCTGCATGGAAACCAGTTACCTAGAAGTATAAAAAAGGCCTTCTTGGAAACCAGTTACGAAACCCCGGCTTCCTTGATTGCCGAAGTGAACACGATACCCCTTGGTTATAAAGTTTGTCAGATTCTCAAGGTTCTGACTTCTCTCAACAACTGTCAGAGATCTACAAATGATAGCCGAGACCAACATCCAAAAACTTTAGCATGATATTTTATAAACTTAGCAGTTACTAGTTACTATACCTAGGCACGATAATAATAACAATATTTAACACAAGTAATAGGTATACGAAGTTAATGGCTTCCAATCCAACTTCTTGCTAGCTTATTTAAAAACCTGTCCAGAGTTGAAGAAAAAGAATAAAAAAAAGAACACAAGAAGTTGTTCAAGTAATTGCTTTACTTGGACAAATAATTCCTTATGAGGTTTTCAAACGTCAAGATCGACTACTGATCAAATAGTTTGGACAGTTTATTTTACTCTTAAAATAATTATTTACGGTGAGTCATGACGAGGCACAACTTCTCGATAAATCACGGATAAGGCTGCAACGTTGCGTCTGATCCATACATATACGTCTTAACTCACACTTTTGTACCCACCTTTCTGATTATAAACTATTATATTTTGTTTTATTTCTCGGAACCCTTTGGTTCCGGACCTTTGGAAGGCGTACGAGGGGCCGAAGCCAACTCGCAGAGGCCCGTTGTCATCTTTAATGAAATGAGGCACCAACCGCAGATTTTCCCTTTGTGCACTAGAAGAGTCTTAGTGCACCCAAGAAAAACCTACTCCTGGTGTAAACCTATTGCAGACTTATTATTATTATTACTTTTTTGATGGGGGAAGGCAGATACTACAGTGGGTACCTACCTGCTGCGATTGTTACATAATTCTTCTGCTTTGTTTACGTTCATACAATGTGACTACATAATATACAATGTGATTACAGACACGCTGCCGCTGGTGGGAGTACCAAATACACACCCTGACCTTTTTGAAGAACATCGCTAAATAAGGTATATGTGTGTCCTTTTAGGCTATCCACTCCCGAAGTCTTGTACTAATAACAGCCTTTTAAATACTTTTTGTAAGTTGCCTTTCATTCATCGTCCCAATGTGACCAAACCATAACCAGTGGAATATGATCCACCGATCATATTCCACTGTCCACACAGCAAAGCGCTCGTGGCAACTGATTTAGGTAAACTACGTTGCTATGGATGAGTGCTGTGGATGCGAGCTATGGATGACGGCTAGGGATGGTCGCAAGTGGTGTAGAGAAATATACCATTGTAGTGTACATCTTCCTCGCTCCGCTCTCTTGCAGCGCATTTTGATGGCACATCCTACTCGCTCATTGCTAAGCATCAATGGAAACTGTCACATATTTCCGAAGCTAAATCAAATATTGATATAAACATCATCGCAGGATTTTTTGTATGTCCTGACATAAGTGATAAATCATGGTTTTTTTTTATGTTTTCCGCCCTAAAAGATTAGTCCTATTGAAAATATCAGCCTTGGTACGAGCCATTCATATACATAGGTACCCACTTTGTTATGAGTTCAAACAAGTCGTTCATATAATTTTCTTAACAGTTTGATTTATTCTTTTGGAAGTTTCATAGTTCTAAGATATCTATCTTAATGGTCTAGCGGTTAATGCCCCATCACTTATTTATGCATATATTTTATTCTCACAATATAATAATTATGTGTATGTAATGGTTGTAATGTAATGTAATGGTTTTCCATTCAAGCAATTTTTTATTTTTATTTATTGTTGTTTTTATTTAATAATTTATAACAACTGTGATGATTAACGCACGCGATTTCTCTAGCTGAAAAGGGCTCGGTCTTGCAGTTGAACAAAGTTGAGTAAAAACATAGGCCCACTCTAGGATTTTTTCCTGTAGGAGTCTTGAGTGCGTTTACAAACATTTAAACTGACATTCACAACAAGCAATATCCGGGACAACTACCCGCAAGCCATACAAATATTAGTTCCGTGCGGATATCGAACCTGCAATACCTATAGTCCTACACATCGCAGCACAAAATCGCTAAGCCACTGTGCCGTACTATGTGAAATGATGACTTGAAACACAGTTTATATAAACCTAGTTCAGGGAAGTCGCTAATTATACATAATTCTAGATTCAAAATAAATTTTCCGTAAGTCCTAATTGTTAATAAAATTTAGTTATTGTTAATAAATATAGTTATTTGTTGGGTACTAGTATAATTATTTATTTAAAATTTACTTGTGGTTTTAATACATAATTATGTAACTAGGTATATTGTGTAAAAGATTTACTAAATATTTCATTAGACTGTAACTGCCGGGAAAGACCTAATCATAATTTTGTTTCTAGAATAAAATACATTTCCTTGATTCAGTCGCACAATACTAAGGTCAGATGGCAGTCTCATAAAACGTTTCCTTTTATATATACTAAAAATGTAAATAAACAAAAACATATTATTAAAATACCACAGCAAGGAAAACTACCAAGATGAAGGTTAACTCGTAAAGGTGATACGAAAACTAGCTTCAAAATAAAATAAAAATACCTGCCTGAACTAGCTGCATAGGAATAGTTGAGAAATCTATCCTAATATTCTAAATCAGAAAATAAATAATTAAGTTTGTTTGTTCGTTTGTCGGCTTTTCACGAGAAACGGTTAAAGTTCAGTGCTATCTTGGATGACATGACAAGTTTTAATATAAAACTAAAAAGGAATAAAGAAACCTACAACATATTTTTTTATTTCAGGCGGAATGAAGTTTACCCGATTACCTAGTTAATAATAAAAGGAACAAAGCAGTCTTATCACATAATTTAATGGCATGGCTTATTTAATCACAGACAGATAAAGTTCAAACACAAGTTATTCACTGTTAATACACAATTTCCGTAGTCAACAAGAAAACCCATATAGTTTCGCAATGACCATCTGTAGAAAACATCTGTCTATAATAAAATTGTAGAAAAGTGGTGTCTGTACAATGGAAATATATAAAAAAAAAGTAGCAGGGGTTGTTATTATATCGGTGCCGAACCCGAAATTGTAATTATTATTTTTTTTGTCTGTTTGTCTGTTTGTCTGTTTGTCGGTTTGTCTGTTTGTCGGTATGTTTGTGCACGCTAATATCAGAAACGGCTTATTCGATTTAGATGCGGTTTTCACTAATATATTGCAGTAAGCTTCACTTAACATTTAGTGTTTATCAATAGGCTCGCCCCCTATTACATGGGACTTAAACATAATGGCGAAATGTGGGTGTACTACCAGGTACACCTCTGCCTAGCCCTTCGGGGATTACAGGCGTGACGATATGTATGTATGTTTATGTCAATCGGTTCATAAATAAAAAAGTTATGTCAATTTAAAGAATCACGGCGAACATTTGTTAGGGTATTCTATCAGAGTACGTACACGCCTCGCGCCTGCTATATAAAGCGCGCTGAGAGCCGCGCCGCTGCCATAATGATTCAGTTATTCGTAGCGAACGCACGTATCCTGGAGAGTATAGGCGAACAGTTGTATCGATTATTGCGATTCACTTGAGTACTGACTGTTTGCATATTTCATTTATTTATATTTTAGGGTTTGTAGGTTATGTTCTTTTTCTTAATTTTCTTTAAAATTTTGTAAATAAATATTGTAAGCATTTGTTATAGGTTAGGCATTTTTTCCTTGATTTTCGGTACTTATACTTATCTTAATTTGTATTTAAGGTTTGTATATAAATATTACAAGTATTTGGTATAGGTTAGGCATTTCTTTTCTTGATTTTCTTTATTAAGTATAAGTTCATTAGCTCAGGTTAGTAATTAATTTCTCTAGCAATTCTTTTGTTTTATAAAGTTAGTACGTTTGGTTTACACGTCTTAACACTTATTACTTAAACTGTGATAATTATAGACTGTATAATAATCTGTAAGTATTTATAATTCAATTGTTTACGATAGTACGTGTTTACTAAATAACTGTGTGTTAAGTACCTACCTACTATTTTATTGTAAGAATGCCTCGAAGAAGACCCAACCTCTCCCAATGTAGCAGAAATGCTAAAAGGATGAGGTTAGTTCGATCACAGGAATCTGAGGAAGGTCGTGAGGCAAGGCTCTCTGTAACTCGGGAACATCAGGCTAGATTTCGTGCTGCAGAAACTTCGACTCAGCGAGAATCTCGACTAAGTTCAAATCGTTCTCGAATGATGACAACTCAAAATAGGGAAAACGGGGAACAACGAAAGGCACGTTTATCTGCCGATCGCGAAGCTCACGCGCTATCGCGTGAGTCGGAGACTTTCACTGATAGGGAAATTCGTCTGAGTTCTCAGAGGGTTCGGACAGCAAATGCCCGGTCTCAGGAAACACAGGAAGAACGAGAAATACGTCTCACTGCCGATCGTGAAGCTCAAGCACTATCGCGTGAGTCTGAGACTTTCACTGATAGGGAAATTCGTCTGAGTTCTCAGAGGGTTCGGACAGCAAATGCCCGGTCTCAGGAAACACAGGAAGAACGAGAAATACGTCTCACTGCCGATCGTGAAGCTCAAGCACTATCGCGTGAGTCTGAGACTTTCACTGATAGGGAAATTCGTCTGAGTTCTCAGAGGGTTCGGACAGCAAATGCCCGGTCTCAGGAAACCCAGGAAGAACGAGAAATGCGTCTCACTGCCGATCGTGAAGCTCAAGCACTATCGCGTGAGTCTGAGACTTTCACTGATAGGGAAATTCGTCTGAGTTCTCAGAGGGTTCGGACAGCAAATGCCCGGTCTCAGGAAACACAGGAAGAACGAGAAATACGTCTCACTGCCGATCGTGAAGCTCAAGCACTATCGCGTGAGTCTGAGACTTTCACTGCTAGGGAAATTCGTTTGAGCTCTCAAAGAGCACGAACTTTGCGGTCTAGAGAGCTGGAAAGTAGTTTCGATCGTGAATCTCGATTAACAGCTGATCGAGAGCGACACAACAACAATAGACTTCTTGAAAATGATGATGAATATCGACAAAGATTACAAACAGCTATAGAAAACTATGAGCAAACCCGTCAGAGCGAGGAAAATTATTTATTAGCTGAGAGAGAACGAGTAAGGGAAATTCGGCAAGAAGAAACTGCAGACGAACGCCAGTCACGGCTGAATGCCGATCGAGTTGCGCATACAATCAATAGAATGGTGTCAAGATCGATAGAAGATCCAGAAAGTGGAGCGGAGATTGAATTCCTTCCATGGGCGAACAAAGAGAAATCAGGTTATTCATATTCGCCCAGAATTGATTACTCTGAATTCGCCATTATGGGAGGTATGGTGGTATGTTGTCAATTTTGTGATGGCTTAAAATGGCAAAAAGAACCAAATGGCATATGCTGTTCAGGTGGCAAAGTGCTCATTGAAAATTTTCGTGAGCCTCCAGACATTATAAAAGCTTTACTAAATGGGGAACATCCTCAGTCAAAACATTTTTTAGACAATAGCCGTTTGTATAATAGTGCATTCCAAATGACATCTTTTGGGGCCAAACAAATCAGAGAGGGCCCTTTCATGCCAACTTTTAAGGTGCAGGGCCAGGTTTATCACCTTATTGGATCTTTGCTTCCACAAAATGAGCCTAAATTTCTTCAAATTTATTTTGTATCAAATTACAATGAACAAGCTCATATCCGACATGATAACTTTCCTCGATTGAACATCGACCTTATATCTCAACTTCAAAATATGTTACATCAAGTAAATCCGTATGTCAGAAGTTTCAAAGCTGCAATAGATTCCATCCCACAAGGCCAAAATAACAATTATAAAGTTATAATAAAGGCTGATAGACGTCCTGTGGAAGAACATCGTGGAAGGTACAATGCTCCTGTTGCAGATGAAATTGCAGTAATCTTAGTCGATCAGGAATGTGACAGACGTGATATAGTATTACGTACTCATGATGATCGCTTACAACGCATTTACGAAACACATCGAGCTTATGACGCTCTGCAATATCCATTGATATACTTCCATGGTGAGGATGGGTACAATTTCGGACTTAATCAAGTTAATCCAAGGACAAGAATAACAAATTACAATAAAAAAATATCAGCCCTACAGTTTTATTCTTACCAGATACAAATTAGGCGGAATTGTTTTAATTATTTGCAACGATTTCGAGGATTATTCAGCCAATTCATCGTCGACATGTATGCAAAAATAGAGACAGAGAGGTTAATTTATATTCGCACTAACCAGACACGATTACGTTCTGAGGATTATGTGCATCTGCGAGATGCAATGCAGCAAGATAATAACGTGGAGAACATGGGACGATTAGTTATCTTACCGTCAAGCTTTATAGGAGGTCCACGTTACATGCACGAGCGTACTCAAGACGCCTTTTGCTATGTTCGTAAGTACGGTCGACCTGACCTTTTCATCACTTTTACCACCAACCCAAAGTGGAATGAAATTTCAGAAGGGCTTTTTGCCGGCCAGGCGCCACATGATCGGCACGACATAATAGCCCGAGTGTTTCACCTTAAACTCAAGCTGATGATTAACCTAATTACAAAAGAAAAGGTTTTCGGACCATCAGTGTGTTTTATGTACAGCGTTGAGTGGCAGAAACGGGGCTTGCCACATGCCCACATTCTGCTGTGGTTAGAAGAAAAACTTAGACCTGATTCTATCGATACTGTTATAAGTGCTGAATTTCCCGATAAGACCCAAGATCCCGTGTTATTCGATATTATTAAGACTCATATGATTCACGGACCATGCGGCACGTTAAACAGAAATTCTCCCTGTATGCAAGAAGGTCGTTGCTCTAAAAGATACCCTCGGGCCCTTTCAGAACAAACGATATCAGGAGAAAATGGGTATCCATTATACCGTCGAAAGTCACCACAACAAGGTGGTTTCACAGCTAAAATAAGATTACATGGCCAGGAAATAGATGTTGATAATAGATGGGTGGTACCTTATTCACCGGTACTATCACGAACCTTTCAAGCTCACATCAATGTCATGGCATGTAACAGTGTTGAATCCATCAAATATATTTGTAAATATGTGAATAAGGGCTCTGACCAAGCAACTGTGGGGTTCGCTAATAATGATAACGATGAAGTTACAAGGTTTCAGTCGGGCCGGTATATAAGCTCCTCTGAGGCAGTTTGGCGTATTTTAAGTTTTTCGATCCACGAGAGATATCCACCCGTCATCCACCTTGACGTTCATCTTGAAGGTGGACAAAGAATATACTTCAACCCTGATAATGTAACTGAGCGTTTGGACAACCCAAGACGAACCACTCTGCTCGCTTTCTTTAATCTTTGCGAAACAGACGCATTTGCTAAGACACTCTTTTACAACGAAGTTCCATCGTATTATACCTATAATAAACAACAGGGTATTTTTAACCGCAGAAGACGTGGAACTGCTGTAGTAGGTGAACCAGGTATTTTTAAAGATCATGTCATTGGTAGGGTTTATACGGTTCATCCAAATAACTCCGAATGCTTTTACCTGCGCCTACTGCTGCACGTTGTCCGAGGACCTACTTCTTTTGCCGATCTTCGAAAGGTTGACAATATCGTACACCCTACATACCAAGCCGCTTGCCGGGCACGTCACTTGCTGGATGGGGATCAACACTGGGAGGATGCTTTGTCAGAAGCAAGTATTAGCGAAAGTCCTCATCGGTTGCGACATTTGTTTGCAGTCATGCTGGTGTTTTGTGCACTTTCTGACGCTGCACAGTTGTGGTATAAGTTTCAGAACAAATTAGCTGAGGATTTTTGTAGGCACGTACAACTTAATGATAACAACTTAATTGAGATGAGATTACGTGAAAGTCAATTGAATCGTTGTTTGTTGGCTATTCAAGATATAGTTATATCTATAGGGGGTAATCCTATTTCTCAATATGGCATGCCGGAGGCATCATTTGACGGTGAACGTATTAATAGAGATTACTCGATGGAAACCAACTATGATCCCATTGACCTGGCCGAAATTTTACAAACTGATTTCTCGAGGCTAACTGATGAACAGCGTTTGATACTTGATCGGGTGTGCCGAAGCGTTGATAGTACTTTGGGAGAAATGCTATTTGTAGATGCACCCGGTGGAACGGGTAAAACATTTCTTACGAAAGTTATTTTGGCGAAGGTACGAAGCCAAGGTAAAATCGTGCTTGCTGTCGCTTCATCAGGCATAGCAGCCACATTGTTGCCAGGTGGGAAAACTGCTCATACAATGTTCAAAATTCCGTTCGATTTAGACCGCACAGAAAGCCCTGTTTGTAATATTTCAAGAAACAGTGATAAAGCTAAGGTGCTTCGTGATTGTAGCCTTATTATATGGGATGAGTCCACAATGGCCAATCGAAAAGCAGTAGAAGCAGTAGACAGAACGTTGCGTGATGTCAAGCAAAATGATCAACCCATGGGTGGCATTACTATGCTTTTTTGTGGCGATTTTCGTCAGACTCTTCCTGTAATACCACGTGGAACAAGGGCTGATGAAGTTAGAGCCTGCCTAAAGAGTTCTCGACTGTGGCATTACATTATTCCTTTGCATTTGACATTAAATATGCGAACGCAAATTGGAGGCAACGAAAATGCTCAAGAATTTTCAGATTTGCTACTTGAGATTGGTAACGGTGTGTATCCGCAGGAACAAGGAAAAGTTGTTCTTAATGAAAACCTATGCAACATAGTTTTATCAATGCGAGACCTCATATCATCTGTGTATGGAAACGGATCGCAAATACCAACTTGCGAAAATTCCTGGCTTTGCGAAAAAGCTATTTTGACGCCACGAAACGACCAAGCAGCAACAATAAACGCTGAAATTTTGAGCTATGTTCCGGGGGAAGATGTTGAGTATATCTCCATTAACAGAGTCATGGAAGAAGGAGAATCTACAAGCTACCCAGTAGAATTTTTAGAATCCCTCAATGCCCCTGGACTACCAGCACATAAAATAAAATTAAAAGTAGGCGTACCCATAATGCTTCTTAGAAATTTAAGCCCCCCAAAACTTTGCAATGGCACCAGGTTAAAAGTGACCAATTTACAACGAAATCTCATAGAAGCAGAGATTTTAACAGGGTGTGGAAAAGGTGAGAGTGTTTTCATTCCTCGGATTCCTCTCATTCCAAACAATTTTCCATTTAGTTTTAAACGAGTCCAGTTTCCAGTCAGCCTATGTTTTGCGATGACAATTAATAAAGCCCAAGGTCAGACGCTGAAAGTTGTGGGTTTAGACCTAAGTATCAGCTGTTTCTCGCACGGTCAGTTGTATGTGGCTCTGTCACGGGTTAGTAACCCTAGGAACCTGTATGCTTTCATCCCCGATGGCCATACGTCAAATATCGTATACAGGGAAGCATTACTGTAATTTTTTAGCTAGCCTCACGACGGTATTTGTAATTTACAATATGCTGCCCGAAAAGTCACTATTCCACGCGGACGAAGTCGCGGGCACAGCTAGTTTAAATATAAAATTGTATCTCTATGTTGTAATTTATGGTGAGGTCATAAAATCTATTCTATTCTATTCAGTATCCTATCAAATAAGTGAACCAATTGTTTTTTACGGTAATGCGTAATATAAACAAAAAAAAGTAAAATAATATATCAAAAATAATATTACTTTCGTTTAAGTATTTATTACAGAACTATTTTCATCGTAAAATGATTCGGAAAGGTTAATATAGTAGTAATTTTCAAAAGTAGGTATCAAATGACTGAACTTATAACTGCCATACTAATTTGTATTATCTAGCGGTGAGTGACACTCGACAGTATGCCTGTCGAGTGTCACTCTAGACTTTTACAGTAAAAAGTTTAGTCGCCTTTTTTATTGCAGACTGCTTTAAATCATGGTTGCACTATTAGGCGATTAACACACTGCCCCGCATGATGCAGCGTAGCGCGTGGATGCGTGTTCTTCCGTTGCTTGTAAGTATCTCCGTTTGTATGGAAAACACGCACAGTCCAACACACAGAAAATGCATCCACGCGCGTTCAATTCAGTTCAGAGACACGCAACATGCAGCGTGATGCGGGGCAGTGTGATAATCGCCTTAGGCATACGATCGAGATTTCTGAGAAATATAAAGTAGCAAAAAACGCACTATAAAGATATTCTTCACGTTATTTATTTGGGACAAACAAACACATTAAATCTGCGCAAATAATATAAACAAAGATGTTATATAAATGTTATAGTCCTTCAGGCAATACACTTTTGAGCTAGACTATTCAACTTGTAATAAAGTTATGAAACTATCAAACGTACATATTTGACACTAGTAGGTAGGTAGGTAGCTTGATGAGCAGACCTCTATACTACTCCATAAACTTATTAGTACTACCAATAAGAAAAAAGGTGTAGATAGGTTACAAGCGCTCAGCAAGCGACACGTTAAAATGTGGCTAACTAGCCACACTTTGTGTGTGTGTGAGTCGCGATGCGCCGTCAATCGCGACACGCGTGCGTGCGTTAGAGTGCCGTTTTTGAAGATCGAACGTTTTTTAGGTAACCTAACTACACCTTTTTACTTATAGTATCATCGAGTACTACTTAGAGTTATTATCAGTTTTCTCCTTTTTGCAGCCGATTCAACATGAAAGCCATACTCCTTCTGTGCGCTCTCGTGGTAGTCGTCAGCGGTCGACCTGAAAGCCAGTACACAACCAAATATGACAATGTAGACGTTGAGGAGGTCTTAAGCAACAAGAGGTTGCTGCATCCTTATGTCAAGTGTATACTGGATCAGGTCAAGTGCACACGTGTGGGCAAGGAACTTAAATGTAAGTAACTTTACTGATTGTAAAGCTATTTCTTTTTAGTGTCGTGATAGCCCTGAGGTTGAGGCATCTACCTCTCATGCCCGAGCTTGTAGTTCATATCTAGGCAAGAACAAATATGACTTTTCAAGATCCAAGATTCATTAATTGATTGTAAAACAGATCTATACTATACATTGAGGGCGCTGTGTTTAGCCTCTAAGGCGTACAAAGTAGTAATACACTTCTGGACACATCTATTGGCCCACCTTGTATTTTCAGTTTCGTTTGGTCCTAGCTAAAATTTTATATTAGGTCGAGCAAAAAGTTTTTATGCAGTTTTGAACCTGGCACATTCACGATTTCATTCAATAGTCTTTTTTTGAATTTCGAACACAGAATTTTAAGAAACAAAAGACAATTTGAAGCCTGTTTGTTGATATCAAACGAATACTAAGAAAACTTGGTTTTATTGGTTTACTTGGATTTAATTCTTGAAAAAGTGATTGATATCTTTGGTTTTGCAACAAACATTACTTATTCTTAACATTAAGGTGAGGTTCTATCAATAATCTATGGATACTTCACCTGAAGCCACCGCCCAAGCTGTGGCACTTAAGACTGGCGGCTTTGTTCGTCGCCAAGGAAGGCCACGATCTCGGGTCACAACTGAAAGGCAGGATCGATTCATCGTGACGACCAGCTTGAGAAATCGTCACCTTACCACCATTGAGATACAAAACCAACTTCGCGACTTCCACGGAGTATCTGTAAGCGCTCGAACTGTTCGGAGAAGGTTAAAAGAACGCGATATGGTACCACACAAGCCAGCTAATAGGCCCAAACTAACGCGAGCCCACCGAACAGCGCGCCTTCATTTCGCACGCAGTCATTTAAATTGGACACAGCAAGATTGGAGCCGTGTACTCTTTTCTGATGAGTCTAAAATTCTGTTACATGGCAATGATGGAAGGAAGAAGGTCTACCGACGTAAGGGAGAGCGTTTCGCACAATGCTGCTTTGAAGAGAGGGTTGCTTATGGCGGTGGCTCATGGACTGTCTGGGGCGGTATATCCGCGAGCGGCAAAACTCAACTTGAGGTTATTACAGGACCACGGCTACCAACATTAAATGCTGAAAGGTACATTCGTGAGTGCTTAGAACCTCACGTGATACATTACGCGGACTATGTGGGCCCAAATTTCCTTTTTATGCATGATAATGCAAGAGCCCATGCGGCCGGCATCGTCAGGGAATATCTTCGGGATGTGAACATCACTGTAATGGACTGGCCAGCCAGAAGCCCAGACATGAACCCCATTGAGCACATGTGGGACGAGCTAAAAAGACGTGTTAGGGCTCGTCAGCCAGTTGCCCAGACGATGCAGGAGTTGAAAACTGCCATAGAAGAGGAATGGGAGATGATCCCTCAAAATTTCATGGAGCGGTTGATAAACTCTATGCCTAATCGTATGAGAGCTGTGGTAGATGCCCATGGAGGCAACACGCGTTATTAAATCAAACCTTTATTTGATAAAACATGTTTTTTATTCAAAAATCAATTGCCTTTAACAAGGCTCATATCCGACTTGTTAGGCGTAGCTCCATGTCCAATGGTATGCTGAATACAAATTTAAAACAATACGATCGAAAAAGATGGTAAAATGTATCAGGTTTAAAACTGCATCAACAGTTTTTGTTCAATCTAGCAATCATATTTCGGTAGGGGCCATCGAAACCTAAACTCTAAGGTGGGCCAATAGATGTGTCCAGAAGTGTATTATGTCATGCACGAAATTAAAGAAAAGACTAACTATCGCATTAAATTTAAAATCATACAAAATTAGTCGATGGGATAATTAGGTTACTTATGTCTTAAATGCATTAGCACTTACCTACTATAAGTTTGTCTTAGACATCATTGAGATTGGTGAAGGAAAACAACGAAAACCAGCATTTATAGTTAATACAATTCTGAACTCGCCAATCCACCTGTGTCTTGAGCAAACGTGAAAATCAATGCTTGTGCCTTCTCTGTATGAGAAGAGGCCTTTGTCCAGCAGTGGGACAGTAGCATGCTGGTTATAATTCGTCAATACTTTGTGTGAGTGATAAAAGAAGAAGAGACTTGCACAGAAAGATGTCTAATTAGGGTTATTTGAATTAAGAATAAAGATCTAATAAACATTATAATCTTTTTCATTTATTTTGTACCTTAACAAATTTAGCGTGTTATGTTAAAACATATGTACTAAAACGCAAATGAAGCTGCTCACGCTCTACTACCCTTGACATATCCATGTCTTTGTTTCAATCTTACATTCCCGTTTACAGCTCACATAAAGGATGCACTTGAAACCTTCTGTTCCAAATGTTCGGAAAAGCAGCGTGAATCAGGCCGCCTCGTCATCAAGCATCTGATTAACCACGAACCTGAATACTGGAGGCAATTGTCGGCTAAATACGACAGCGATGGAAAATTCGCTGCGAGATATGAAAAAGAACTAAAAACCCTTCGTTAGCTACTGTTACTGTTAATCCGCGTCCCAATGCTGGGCAAAAGCTTTTCACTATGACTTCCAGTGTTAGTACTAGATCTAAAGTACGTCTTTAACGTACAACACCAAATTACCCGTCAAGTGCGTGTCAGGCCACGTGCAATGTAGGGTTCCGTAACCCACCAAAATAATGGTTTTACCCTTTTTACATTTAGGTATTTAATTCCACTTTACTTATGCTTAGGCTTAGGCTAAAAGTATTCACAGACGATCGAACTTGGTTCGGAACGGACCACGAACCGTACGGTGCGGTCTACACAACAGACAAGCGCACCAGACTCCGAACCGTCCAGTCGGTTATTGTGCTAGCATTGCGGGAACACTGAAGACGTCTCCTCGACATGCCGCCTATTCTATCAAAACAGGCCAAAATGGCATTAGTTGCGGCAACTATCGTTGCTACATCGCCATTACATAACGAACGAAAAAGAAGAAAAGAATGGACAAAATTTTATCTCAGAAACAGACAACAATACAGTCATATGAATCTCATTAAAGATCTCGATGATAAAGATTTTCGTATAGGTATATCTTCGAATGAGTTTCGAAGTATTTATTGCATAAAATTGTTTGATCTTGATCTTGATGTTGCGCCTACGGTGGCACAATAGCGACTGGACCGACATTTGGTCCGGACGTCCGGTACGCCGTCCCCGTCCACATGATCGGTCCGGTTCGGAACGCACCGCGTTCGATGTGCGAGCGCTCCGAACCAGCCGTACCGATATTAATAATAATAATGTCTAGCGGATCGTGCGCCACACGATTGAATTTGGTTCGAAGCGCACCATGTTCGTGGTCCGTTTCGAACCCAGTTCGATCGTCTGTCAATACTATTAGTTTGAACTCCGAATCTCTTACAAATAAAAGCCATCTGTAATCTGAGATTCCGAGTCCAAACTAAGCCTAAGCCTATATCTTGGAGATGATTAACAAAAGCGTTTTTTGTTGTTTCTGTTTCCTTTTAACAATTTCGGCAATATTTACTGCTCCAAGTACATTTTGTTTTAGTACTTTTTCAGCGTAACTAATCTGTATAATTTTAAATTCATAACAAATTATAGTTTTCTTGTTCTACAGATGGTCATTGCGAAACTATATGGGTTTTCTTGTTGACTACGGAAATTGTGTATTAACAGTGAATAACTTGTGTTTGAACTTTATCTGTCTGTGATTAAATAAGCCATGCCATTAAATTATGTGATAAGACTGCTTTGTTCCTTTTATTATTAACTAGGTAATCGGGTAAACTTCATTCCGCCTGAAATAAAAAAATATGTTGTAGGTTTCTTTATTCCTTTTTAGTTTTATATTAAAACTTGTCATGTCATCCAAGATAGCACTGAACTTTAACCGTTTCTCGTGAAAAGCCGACAAACGAACAAACAAACTTAATTATTTATTTTCTGATTTAGAATATTAGGATAGATTTCTCAACTATTCCTATGCAGCTAGTTCAGGCAGGTATTTTTATTTTATTTTGAAGCTAGTTTTCGTATCACCTTTACGAGTTAACCTTCATCTTGGTAGTTTTCCTTGCTGTGGTATTTTAATAATATGTTTTTGTTTATTTACATTTTTAGTATATATAAAAGGAAACGTTTTATGAGACTGCCATCTGACCTTAGTATTGTGCGACTGAATCAAGGAAATGTATTTTATTCTAGAAACAAAATTATGATTAGGTCTTTCCCGGCAGTTACAGTCTAATGAAATATTTAGTAAATCTTTTACACAATATACCTAGTTACATAATTATGTATTAAAACCACAAGTAAATTTTAAATAAATAATTATACTAGTACCCAACAAATAACTATATTTATTAACAATAACTAAATTTTATTAACAATTAGGACTTACGGAAAATTTATTTTGAATCTAGAATTATGTATAATTAGCGACTTCCCTGAACTAGGTTTATATAAACTGTGTTTCAAGTCATCATTTCACATAGTACGGCACAGTGGCTTAGCGATTTTGTGCTGCGATGTGTAGGACTATAGGTATTGCAGGTTCGATATCCGCACGGAACTAATATTTGTATGGCTTGCGGGTAGTTGTCCCGGATATTGCTTGTTGTGAATGTCAGTTTAAATGTTTGTAAACGCACTCAAGACTCCTACAGGAAAAAATCCTAGAGTGGGCCTATGTTTTTACTCAACTTTGTTCAACTGCAAGACCGAGCCCTTTTCAGCTAGAGAAATCGCGTGCGTTAATCATCACAGTTGTTATAAATTATTAAATAAAAACAACAATAAATAAAAATAAAAAATTGCTTGAATGGAAAACCATTACATTACATTACAACCATTACATACACATAATTATTATATTGTGAGAATAAAATATATGCATAAATAAGTGATGGGGCATTAACCGCTAGACCATTAAGATAGATATCTTAGAACTATGAAACTTCCAAAAGAATAAATCAAACTGTTAAGAAAATTATATGAACGACTTGTTTGAACTCATAACAAAGTGGGTACCTATGTATATGAATGGCTCGTACCAAGGCTGATATTTTCAATAGGACTAATCTTTTAGGGCGGAAAACATAAAAAAAAACCATGATTTATCACTTATGTCAGGACATACAAAAAATCCTGCGATGATGTTTATATCAATATTTGATTTAGCTTCGGAAATATGTGACAGTTTCCATTGATGCTTAGCAATGAGCGAGTAGGATGTGCCATCAAAATGCGCTGCAAGAGAGCGGAGCGAGGAAGATGTACACTACAATGGTATATTTCTCTACACCACTTGCGACCATCCCTAGCCGTCATCCATAGCTCGCATCCACAGCATAAGTAAAGTGGAATTAAATACCTAAATGTAAAAAGGGTAAAACCATTATTTTGGTGGGTTACGGAACCCTACATTGCACGTGGCCTGACACGCACTTGACGGGTAATTTGGTGTTGTACGTTAAAGACGTACTTTAGATCTAGTACTAACACTGGAAGTCATAGTGAAAAGCTTTTGCCCAGCATTGGGACGCGGATTAACAGTAACAGTAGCTAACGAAGGGTTTTTAGTTCTTTTTCATATCTCGCAGCGAATTTTCCATCGCTGTCGTATTTAGCCGACAATTGCCTCCAGTATTCAGGTTCGTGGTTAATCAGATGCTTGATGACGAGGCGGCCTGATTCACGCTGCTTTTCCGAACATTTGGAACAGAAGGTTTCAAGTGCATCCTTTATGTGAGCTGTAAACGGGAATGTAAGATTGAAACAAAGACATGGATATGTCAAGGGTAGTAGAGCGTGAGCAGCTTCATTTGCGTTTTAGTACATATGTTTTAACATAACACGCTAAATTTGTTAAGGTACAAAATAAATGAAAAAGATTATAATGTTTATTAGATCTTTATTCTTAATTCAAATAACCCTAATTAGACATCTTTCTGTGCAAGTCTCTTCTTCTTTTATCACTCACACAAAGTATTGACGAATTATAACCAGCATGCTACTGTCCCACTGCTGGACAAAGGCCTCTTCTCATACAGAGAAGGCACAAGCATTGATTTTCACGTTTGCTCAAGACACAGGTGGATTGGCGAGTTCAGAATTGTATTAACTATAAATGCTGGTTTTCGTTGTTTTCCTTCACCAATCTCAATGATGTCTAAGACAAACTTATAGTAGGTAAGTGCTAATGCATTTAAGACATAAGTAACCTAATTATCCCATCGACTAATTTTGTATGATTTTAAATTTAATGCGATAGTTAGTCTTTTCTTTAATTTCGTGCATGACATAATACACTTCTGGACACATCTATTGGCCCACCTTAGAGTTTAGGTTTCGATGGCCCCTACCGAAATATGATTGCTAGATTGAACAAAAACTGTTGATGCAGTTTTAAACCTGATACATTTTACCATCTTTTTCGATCGTATTGTTTTAAATTTGTATTCAGCATACCATTGGACATGGAGCTACGCCTAACAAGTCGGATATGAGCCTTGTTAAAGGCAATTGATTTTTGAATAAAAAACATGTTTTATCAAATAAAGGTTTGATTTAATAACGCGTGTTGCCTCCATGGGCATCTACCACAGCTCTCATACGATTAGGCATAGAGTTTATCAACCGCTCCATGAAATTTTGAGGGATCATCTCCCATTCCTCTTCTATGGCAGTTTTCAACTCCTGCATCGTCTGGGCAACTGGCTGACGAGCCCTAACACGTCTTTTTAGCTCGTCCCACATGTGCTCAATGGGGTTCATGTCTGGGCTTCTGGCTGGCCAGTCCATTACAGTGATGTTCACATCCCGAAGATATTCCCTGACGATGCCGGCCGCATGGGCTCTTGCATTATCATGCATAAAAAGGAAATTTGGGCCCACATAGTCCGCGTAATGTATCACGTGAGGTTCTAAGCACTCACGAATGTACCTTTCAGCATTTAATGTTGGTAGCCGTGGTCCTGTAATAACCTCAAGTTGAGTTTTGCCGCTCGCGGATATACCGCCCCAGACAGTCCATGAGCCACCGCCATAAGCAACCCTCTCTTCAAAGCAGCATTGTGCGAAACGCTCTCCCTTACGTCGGTAGACCTTCTTCCTTCCATCATTGCCATGTAACAGAATTTTAGACTCATCAGAAAAGAGTACACGGCTCCAATCTTGCTGTGTCCAATTTAAATGACTGCGTGCGAAATGAAGGCGCGCTGTTCGGTGGGCTCGCGTTAGTTTGGGCCTATTAGCTGGCTTGTGTGGTACCATATCGCGTTCTTTTAACCTTCTCCGAACAGTTCGAGCGCTTACAGATACTCCGTGGAAGTCGCGAAGTTGGTTTTGTATCTCAATGGTGGTAAGGTGACGATTTCTCAAGCTGGTCGTCACGATGAATCGATCCTGCCTTTCAGTTGTGACCCGAGATCGTGGCCTTCCTTGGCGACGAACAAAGCCGCCAGTCTTAAGTGCCACAGCTTGGGCGGTGGCTTCAGGTGAAGTATCCATAGATTATTGATAGAACCTCACCTTAATGTTAAGAATAAGTAATGTTTGTTGCAAAACCAAAGATATCAATCACTTTTTCAAGAATTAAATCCAAGTAAACCAATAAAACCAAGTTTTCTTAGTATTCGTTTGATATCAACAAACAGGCTTCAAATTGTCTTTTGTTTCTTAAAATTCTGTGTTCGAAATTCAAAAAAAGACTATTGAATGAAATCGTGAATGTGCCAGGTTCAAAACTGCATAAAAACTTTTTGCTCGACCTAATATAAAATTTTAGCTAGGACCAAACGAAACTGAAAATACAAGGTGGGCCAATAGATGTGTCCAGAAGTGTATTACTACTTTGTACGCCTTAGAGGCTAAACACAGCGCCCTCAATGTATAGTATAGATCTGTTTTACAATCAATTAATGAATCTTGGATCTTGAAAAGTCATATTTGTTCTTGCCTAGATATGAACTACAAGCTCGGGCATGAGAGGTAGATGCCTCAACCTCAGGGCTATCACGACACTAAAAAGAAATAGCTTTACAATCAGTAAAGTTACTTACATTTAAGTTCCTTGCCCACACGTGTGCACTTGACCTGATCCAGTATACACTTGACATAAGGATGCAGCAACCTCTTGTTGCTTAAGACCTCCTCAACGTCTACATTGTCATATTTGGTTGTGTACTGGCTTTCAGGTCGACCGCTGACGACTACCACGAGAGCGCACAGAAGGAGTATGGCTTTCATGTTGAATCGGCTGCAAAAAGGAGAAAACTGATAATAACTCTAAGTAGTACTCGATGATACTATAAGTAAAAAGGTGTAGTTAGGTTACCTAAAAAACGTTCGATCTTCAAAAACGGCACTCTAACGCACGCACGCGTGTCGCGATTGACGGCGCATCGCGACTCACACACACACAAAGTGTGGCTAGTTAGCCACATTTTAACGTGTCGCTTGCTGAGCGCTTGTAACCTATCTACACCTTTTTTCTTATTGGTAGTACTAATAAGTTTATGGAGTAGTATAGAGGTCTGCTCATCAAGCTACCTACCTACCTACTAGTGTCAAATATGTACGTTTGATAGTTTCATAACTTTATTACAAGTTGAATAGTCTAGCTCAAAAGTGTATTGCCTGAAGGACTATAACATTTATATAACATCTTTGTTTATATTATTTGCGCAGATTTAATGTGTTTGTTTGTCCCAAATAAATAACGTGAAGAATATCTTTATAGTGCGTTTTTTGCTACTTTATATTTCTCAGAAATCTCGATCGTATGCCTAAGGCGATTATCACACTGCCCCGCATCACGCTGCATGTTGCGTGTCTCTGAACTGAATTGAACGCGCGTGGATGCATTTTCTGTGTGTTGGACTGTGCGTGTTTTCCATACAAACGGAGATACTTACAAGCAACGGAAGAACACGCATCCACGCGCTACGCTGCATCATGCGGGGCAGTGTGTTAATCGCCTAATAGTGCAACCATGATTTAAAGCAGTCTGCAATAAAAAAGGCGACTAAACTTTTTACTGTAAAAGTCTAGAGTGACACTCGACAGGCATACTGTCGAGTGTCACTCACCGCTAGATAATACAAATTAGTATGGCAGTTATAAGTTCAGTCATTTGATACCTACTTTTGAAAATTACTACTATATTAACCTTTCCGAATCATTTTACGATGAAAATAGTTCTGTAATAAATACTTAAACGAAAGTAATATTATTTTTGATATATTATTTTACTTTTTTTTGTTTATATTACGCATTACCGTAAAAAACAATTGGTTCACTTATTTGATAGGATACTGAATAGAATAGAATAGATTTTATGACCTCACCATAAATTACAACATAGAGATACAATTTTATATTTAAACTAGCTGTGCCCGCGACTTCGTCCGCGTGGAATAGTGACTTTTCGGGCAGCATATTGTAAATTACAAATACCGTCGTGAGGCTAGCTAAAAAATTACAGTAATGCTTCCCTGTATACGATATTTGACGTATGGCCATCGGGGATGAAAGCATACAGGTTCCTAGGGTTACTAACCCGTGACAGAGCCACATACAACTGACCGTGCGAGAAACAGCTGATACTTAGGTCTAAACCCACAACTTTCAGCGTCTGACCTTGGGCTTTATTAATTGTCATCGCAAAACATAGGCTGACTGGAAACTGGACTCGTTTAAAACTAAATGGAAAATTGTTTGGAATGAGAGGAATCCGAGGAATGAAAACACTCTCACCTTTTCCACACCCTGTTAAAATCTCTGCTTCTATGAGATTTCGTTGTAAATTGGTCACTTTTAACCTGGTGCCATTGCAAAGTTTTGGGGGGCTTAAATTTCTAAGAAGCATTATGGGTACGCCTACTTTTAATTTTATTTTATGTGCTGGTAGTCCAGGGGCATTGAGGGATTCTAAAAATTCTACTGGGTAGCTTGTAGATTCTCCTTCTTCCATGACTCTGTTAATGGAGATATACTCAACATCTTCCCCCGGAACATAGCTCAAAATTTCAGCGTTTATTGTTGCTGCTTGGTCGTTTCGTGGCGTCAAAATAGCTTTTTCGCAAAGCCAGGAATTTTCGCAAGTTGGTATTTGCGATCCGTTTCCATACACAGATGATATGAGGTCTCGCATTGATAAAACTATGTTGCATAGGTTTTCATTAAGAACAACTTTTCCTTGTTCCTGCGGATACACACCGTTACCAATCTCAAGTAGCAAATCTGAAAATTCTTGAGCATTTTCGTTGCCTCCAATTTGCGTTCGCATATTTAATGTCAAATGCAAAGGAATAATGTAATGCCACAGTCGAGAACTCTTTAGGCAGGCTCTAACTTCATCAGCCCTTGTTCCACGTGGTATTACAGGAAGAGTCTGACGAAAATCGCCACAAAAAAGCATAGTAATGCCACCCATGGGTTGATCATTTTGCTTGACATCACGCAACGTTCTGTCTACTGCTTCTACTGCTTTTCGATTGGCCATTGTGGACTCATCCCATATAATAAGGCTACAATCACGAAGCACCTTAGCTTTATCACTGTTTCTTGAAATATTACAAACAGGGCTTTCTGTGCGGTCTAAATCGATCGGAATTTTGAACATTGTATGAGCAGTTTTCCCACCTGGCAACAATGTGGCTGCTATGCCTGATGAAGCGACAGCAAGCACGATTTTACCTTGGCTTCGTACCTTCGCCAAAATAACTTTCGTAAGAAATGTTTTACCCGTTCCACCGGGTGCATCTACAAATAGCATTTCTCCCAAAGTACTATCAACGCTTCGGCACACCCGATCAAGTATCAAACGCTGTTCATCAGTTAGCCTCGAGAAATCAGTTTGTAAAATTTCGGCCAGGTCAATGGGATCATAGTTGGTTTCCATCGAGTAATCTCTATTAATACGTTCACCGTCAAATGATGCCTCCGGCATGCCATATTGAGAAATAGGATTACCCCCTATAGATATAACTATATCTTGAATAGCCAACAAACAACGATTCAATTGACTTTCACGTAATCTCATCTCAATTAAGTTGTTATCATTAAGTTGTACGTGCCTACAAAAATCCTCAGCTAATTTGTTCTGAAACTTATACCACAACTGTGCAGCGTCAGAAAGTGCACAAAACACCAGCATGACTGCAAACAAATGTCGCAACCGATGAGGACTTTCGCTAATACTTGCTTCTGACAAAGCATCCTCCCAGTGTTGATCCCCATCCAGCAAGTGACGTGCCCGGCAAGCGGCTTGGTATGTAGGGTGTACGATATTGTCAACCTTTCGAAGATCGGCAAAAGAAGTAGGTCCTCGGACAACGTGCAGCAGTAGGCGCAGGTAAAAGCATTCGGAGTTATTTGGATGAACCGTATAAACCCTACCAATGACATGATCTTTAAAAATACCTGGTTCACCTACTACAGCAGTTCCACGTCTTCTGCGGTTAAAAATACCCTGTTGTTTATTATAGGTATAATACGATGGAACTTCGTTGTAAAAGAGTGTCTTAGCAAATGCGTCTGTTTCGCAAAGATTAAAGAAAGCGAGCAGAGTGGTTCGTCTTGGGTTGTCCAAACGCTCAGTTACATTATCAGGGTTGAAGTATATTCTTTGTCCACCTTCAAGATGAACGTCAAGGTGGATGACGGGTGGATATCTCTCGTGGATCGAAAAACTTAAAATACGCCAAACTGCCTCAGAGGAGCTTATATACCGGCCCGACTGAAACCTTGTAACTTCATCGTTATCATTATTAGCGAACCCCACAGTTGCTTGGTCAGAGCCCTTATTCACATATTTACAAATATATTTGATGGATTCAACACTGTTACATGCCATGACATTGATGTGAGCTTGAAAGGTTCGTGATAGTACCGGTGAATAAGGTACCACCCATCTATTATCAACATCTATTTCCTGGCCATGTAATCTTATTTTAGCTGTGAAACCACCTTGTTGTGGTGACTTTCGACGGTATAATGGATACCCATTTTCTCCTGATATCGTTTGTTCTGAAAGGGCCCGAGGGTATCTTTTAGAGCAACGACCTTCTTGCATACAGGGAGAATTTCTGTTTAACGTGCCGCATGGTCCGTGAATCATATGAGTCTTAATAATATCGAATAACACGGGATCTTGGGTCTTATCGGGAAATTCAGCACTTATAACAGTATCGATAGAATCAGGTCTAAGTTTTTCTTCTAACCACAGCAGAATGTGGGCATGTGGCAAGCCCCGTTTCTGCCACTCAACGCTGTACATAAAACACACTGATGGTCCGAAAACCTTTTCTTTTGTAATTAGGTTAATCATCAGCTTGAGTTTAAGGTGAAACACTCGGGCTATTATGTCGTGCCGATCATGTGGCGCCTGGCCGGCAAAAAGCCCTTCTGAAATTTCATTCCACTTTGGGTTGGTGGTAAAAGTGATGAAAAGGTCAGGTCGACCGTACTTACGAACATAGCAAAAGGCGTCTTGAGTACGCTCGTGCATGTAACGTGGACCTCCTATAAAGCTTGACGGTAAGATAACTAATCGTCCCATGTTCTCCACGTTATTATCTTGCTGCATTGCATCTCGCAGATGCACATAATCCTCAGAACGTAATCGTGTCTGGTTAGTGCGAATATAAATTAACCTCTCTGTCTCTATTTTTGCATACATGTCGACGATGAATTGGCTGAATAATCCTCGAAATCGTTGCAAATAATTAAAACAATTCCGCCTAATTTGTATCTGGTAAGAATAAAACTGTAGGGCTGATATTTTTTTATTGTAATTTGTTATTCTTGTCCTTGGATTAACTTGATTAAGTCCGAAATTGTACCCATCCTCACCATGGAAGTATATCAATGGATATTGCAGAGCGTCATAAGCTCGATGTGTTTCGTAAATGCGTTGTAAGCGATCATCATGAGTACGTAATACTATATCACGTCTGTCACATTCCTGATCGACTAAGATTACTGCAATTTCATCTGCAACAGGAGCATTGTACCTTCCACGATGTTCTTCCACAGGACGTCTATCAGCCTTTATTATAACTTTATAATTGTTATTTTGGCCTTGTGGGATGGAATCTATTGCAGCTTTGAAACTTCTGACATACGGATTTACTTGATGTAACATATTTTGAAGTTGAGATATAAGGTCGATGTTCAATCGAGGAAAGTTATCATGTCGGATATGAGCTTGTTCATTGTAATTTGATACAAAATAAATTTGAAGAAATTTAGGCTCATTTTGTGGAAGCAAAGATCCAATAAGGTGATAAACCTGGCCCTGCACCTTAAAAGTTGGCATGAAAGGGCCCTCTCTGATTTGTTTGGCCCCAAAAGATGTCATTTGGAATGCACTATTATACAAACGGCTATTGTCTAAAAAATGTTTTGACTGAGGATGTTCCCCATTTAGTAAAGCTTTTATAATGTCTGGAGGCTCACGAAAATTTTCAATGAGCACTTTGCCACCTGAACAGCATATGCCATTTGGTTCTTTTTGCCATTTTAAGCCATCACAAAATTGACAACATACCACCATACCTCCCATAATGGCGAATTCAGAGTAATCAATTCTGGGCGAATATGAATAACCTGATTTCTCTTTGTTCGCCCATGGAAGGAATTCAATCTCCGCTCCACTTTCTGGATCTTCTATCGATCTTGACACCATTCTATTGATTGTATGCGCAACTCGATCGGCATTCAGCCGTGACTGGCGTTCGTCTGCAGTTTCTTCTTGCCGAATTTCCCTTACTCGTTCTCTCTCAGCTAATAAATAATTTTCCTCGCTCTGACGGGTTTGCTCATAGTTTTCTATAGCTGTTTGTAATCTTTGTCGATATTCATCATCATTTTCAAGAAGTCTATTGTTGTTGTGTCGCTCTCGATCAGCTGTTAATCGAGATTCACGATCGAAACTACTTTCCAGCTCTCTAGACCGCAAAGTTCGTGCTCTTTGAGAGCTCAAACGAATTTCCCTAGCAGTGAAAGTCTCAGACTCACGCGATAGTGCTTGAGCTTCACGATCGGCAGTGAGACGTATTTCTCGTTCTTCCTGTGTTTCCTGAGACCGGGCATTTGCTGTCCGAACCCTCTGAGAACTCAGACGAATTTCCCTATCAGTGAAAGTCTCAGACTCACGCGATAGTGCTTGAGCTTCACGATCGGCAGTGAGACGCATTTCTCGTTCTTCCTGGGTTTCCTGAGACCGGGCATTTGCTGTCCGAACCCTCTGAGAACTCAGACGAATTTCCCTATCAGTGAAAGTCTCAGACTCACGCGATAGTGCTTGAGCTTCACGATCGGCAGTGAGACGTATTTCTCGTTCTTCCTGTGTTTCCTGAGACCGGGCATTTGCTGTCCGAACCCTCTGAGAACTCAGACGAATTTCCCTATCAGTGAAAGTCTCAGACTCACGCGATAGTGCTTGAGCTTCACGATCGGCAGTGAGACGTATTTCTCGTTCTTCCTGTGTTTCCTGAGACCGGGCATTTGCTGTCCGAACCCTCTGAGAACTCAGACGAATTTCCCTATCAGTGAAAGTCTCCGACTCACGCGATAGCGCGTGAGCTTCGCGATCGGCAGATAAACGTGCCTTTCGTTGTTTCCCGTTTTCCCTATTTTGAGTTGTCATCATTCGAGAACGATTTGAACTTAGTCGAGATTCTCGCTGAGTCGAAGTTTCTGCAGCACGAAATCTAGCCTGATGTTCCCGAGTTACAGAGAGCCTTGCCTCACGACCTTCCTCAGATTCCTGTGATCGAACTAACCTCATCCTTTTAGCATTTCTGCTACATTGGGAGAGGTTGGGTCTTCTTCGAGGCATTCTTACAATAAAATAGTAGGTAGGTACTTAACACACAGTTATTTAGTAAACACGTACTATCGTAAACAATTAAATTATAAATACTTACAGATTATTATACAGTCTATAATTATCACAGTTTAAGTAATAAGTGTTAAGACGTGTAAACCAAACGTACTAACTTTATAAAACAAAAGAATTGCTAGAGAAATTAATTACTAACCTGAGCTAATGAACTTATACTTAATAAAGAAAATCAAGAAAAGAAATGCCTAACCTATACCAAATACTTGTAATATTTATATACAAACCTTAAATACAAATTAAGATAAGTATAAGTACCGAAAATCAAGGAAAAAATGCCTAACCTATAACAAATGCTTACAATATTTATTTACAAAATTTTAAAGAAAATTAAGAAAAAGAACATAACCTACAAACCCTAAAATATAAATAAATGAAATATGCAAACAGTCAGTACTCAAGTGAATCGCAATAATCGATACAACTGTTCGCCTATACTCTCCAGGATACGTGCGTTCGCTACGAATAACTGAATCATTATGGCAGCGGCGCGGCTCTCAGCGCGCTTTATATAGCAGGCGCGAGGCGTGTACGTACTCTGATAGAATACCCTAACAAATGTTCGCCGTGATTCTTTAAATTGACATAACTTTTTTATTTATGAACCGATTGACATAAAATAAACACTAAATGTTAAGTGAAGCTTACTGCAATATATTAGTGAAAACCGCATCTAAATCGAATAAGCCGTTTCTGATATTAGCGTGCACAAACATACCGACAAACAGACAAACCGACAAACAGACAAACAGACAAACAGACAAAAAAAATAATAATTACAATTTCGGGTTCGGCACCGATATAATAACAACCCCTGCTACTTTTTTTTTATATATTTCCATTGTACAGACACCACTTTTCTACAATTTTATTATATGTATAGATTGTGGAAGACTGGTGCCTAAACTAAGTTTTTTTTTAAAACCTGTAAGTCAGGTCACCAGGCCCTCTAATAATTTTAAAATTACTAACAGTGTTTCTGAAGACGTTTTGTTTACAGTAAAAATATTAAACCAAAATTTATTCTGATTAATTCATAAAATTACTTTTATACAATTGTGTCTAAAAACGAACTTCATTAAAATAATAAATAAAATAAAATTATGAATCATGCAATGGATGTGTAAGGGTGTACGTGTGTGTATGTGGAGGTGTAAGTGCGTGTGTGTACGTGGAGGTGTGGGTGTATGTATGAAGTTATGTGCGTGATTTTGGGGTGAATTAATTAGGATATGGTAGTCAATAGTTCTTCGGTTTGAGTATTATCTAACGAAAGCAACCAATTTAACAATGTTTTTTTAAAAGGGTAGTAAGAGAGTGCGTCGAGAGTAGGTTATTTAATTTGTTATACAGAAAGGGCCCCAGAAAAAGGAAGAAATTGCGTGCAAATTTAGTTTTAACTAGCCTAAGTTGACATACGTTCCTTAGTCTGTCCCGTACATTAAAGTCCTTTGAGATGTAGGTAGGTATAAGTGATCGTTGTTTTAACGCAACATGCATAATATAAAGCTGACGAATTAAAAGGACATTGAGGATTGGTGTACATTTTTCGAGGGATGACGGAAAGGAAGCGATAGTGCTGCACTTTAAGTACTGCTCTTTGAGCCCTTTCACGAGGTAAAAGATTTGTTTTAAATGTACCACCCCAAGAAGTGATACAATATGTCAACAGCGATTGACACAACGCACAGTAGACAGATATTAAGTAGTTGCTTGGAATTTAAAACAAACCTAAGACTTCTTAAAACAAAGATGAACTTGTGAATTTTACTAACAAGACAACTTATATGAGCGGCAAAGGTAAGCCAGGTACCTAATGGTGTCAACCTTGTGTAGTTTACAACAGGAAAAACTACCAGTAAGGGGAAAAGGACAGGTGTGAGTAAGTATTGTTAATAATTGGACGGAAGGCTGCTGATTATTTTTCAATGTAAAGGTTATGTATTTCGTTTTACCTAAATTCAATGTGAGAACATTATTTTTCAGCCATTCATTTACCGTATTGAGCCCATTTTGAGCATAGTGTTAAACGTTTTCCCATGTGTCCGCACTAAAAAGAAGAGCAGTGTCATCTGCAAAAGTAATAATACGACCATTTTGGAGATGCAGATTACAGAGGTCGTTTATATACACCAGAAATAATGTAGGCCCTAAGATGCTTCCCTGGGGAACTCCAAAAATAAATGGAAGACTGTCACCAATGGTATTGTCAATTTCGACGAATTGTTTGCGGTTAGTTAAATAGTCTTTGAAAAGCAACAACTGATTTCCTCGGATGCCAAGGTTCTCGAGTTTATGTAGCAAGATTGGGACCGACACTGTGTCAAAGGCTTTAGCCAGGTTTAAAAGATAGCTATGGTTTTTTTTAACATCTAAATTAGAAACAACAAATTAGTTAGCTCGTGCATAGCCATTGCTGTAGACTTATCAGCACGAAAACCAAATTGGGACTGGGATAGCAGGTTATTTGACTCTAAATATTTAACTAATCTGTTGTTCAGAAACCGTTCTAAAATTTTCAATAAAGCGGGTAAGATAGCTATAGGTCTGTAGTTATTAACACATCGTCGGTCTCCACTCTTGTGAATAGGATGGATAAGAGCCTTTTTAAATACATTCGGAAAGGTACCAGATTCTAAAGCTAAGTTGCAAACATGGGTGATGGGAGTGGCCAAAAAAGTAATTTAAGTAATGAGGAAATTTGAAGACACTTTGTCCAACCCAACGGCACAATCGCGTTTTAGAGAAGAGATAATAGAAACTATTTCATTTTCATCCGTGGGTAAAATGACCATGGAGTGAGGAGAAGGAAAATTAGAAGAGGAGTGGACGTGAGTTTGTTGTTGGCTCGTGATTTTTATGCTAACCTTGTGCCAATGCTGGCAAAAAGTGGTTTATTTTATAAAGAGAATCAATCGGCAGATCTTGTGGGAATGAGGGGGAAAGGGATTTTATTTTATAAAAACACAAATAGTCACCACCTTAATAATATCTTCTCTAATTTAAGATATTGTTTGAAAATTCATGTAGTTACAATTGAATCCCATTATGAGTTGGACACAAGATGTCAAAAAACTGTTTCTAAGTGCCATTTTTCCAATATGGCGGCGTAGCAAAAAACTGGAAAAGAGCACTATGAAATCTATGAATTCACCACTTTTAAAACTCCTGGAAAACCCTCCAGCTAAACCCCCTATAAGAGCAAACATGACTATAATGCACAACGAATAAAGATCGAAGTATAAAAAAAACTGGAAAAACAATAAATCCAAAAGTTTCACGTTTATATTTATTAATAATAAAATATTCATTCAACTTACATTTAAAAGAAGACGCAGTATTGACCAGATCACCTGTTGATGAGCACTGAATGTTTGAAATATTGATTAACCATTGTATTTTATATACTAGAACATGACTACCTTTCAACTCCAGGCAGAAAACAAGTTTGTTACTCGTACTATTTGTTTTATTAGCATTCTAAAATAATTAATTCCTACGTCTCAATAAAATCACGCAGTCTCAGGTCTCTAAATATCACGCAGTCAATATTACAAAAACGAAACGAAAAAGAAAAATAAAAAAATAAAAAATAAACGAAAAAGTCAATGCATGTTTTTTGTTGCAGAAATACGACACGCGCGGTAGGGGCAAGGAAGTTTGTGTCGTATTTATGCGACACAAGCGGTTAAAAGGTTAATTAAATTATCTGTTGTAAACATCGATCAATAAGTTGGTCAACAATTTTGCGACAAATACTAGGGCGGTAAGTCGTTATGTCTGTCTTCTACTATCTCTAGGTACCAGAAAAAAACTTTGCCTGTCACCAGGAAGAAACCACTCACTTTTAAATAGCTTACCGTACATCAGTACTCGATGCTGCACCTTGCCCATTCATCTCTCATTTCTACATCAGTGACATTATCACACAAATAATATAAAAACAATGTTTGTTACACCTTTACGGTTAAATGGCTGAATGGATGTCGCTGAAACTTGTTGTAAAGGTAGCTCATACCCTGGATTAATAGTAAAGCCAGAAAGTATTCCCGTGGTAACCGAAAGTAACGCTGCGGGGCCCATCTAGTTGGCAAAGAAAAAGTAAGTTCAACTGAACCCAAACACCTGCACCTGTACTTAAAAGCCTGCCTATCCGACCTATACAACCCAAGTAATGGGTAAGACGATACCCCTTGGCTTACGAAGGGGCAAGGGCACTATAAGTTTGTTCGCTCACTAACAACGACAAGGTATGGTCCCATCTGTGCCCTAAGTGCGAGTTGTTTTTACGCTATTGCGATCGAAACGTTCACCGCGTTTGGCTCTCTGATTGGTTAAAAGCTTGGAGCGGGCCAATCGGAGCGCCGAACGTCTAGAACGTGTCGATCGCGTAACAAACGTAAAACAAACTCGCACTAGGCACTCTGTTCCACTTCTCGTTGTTTCGCCTATGCGTTTACACCTGCAAAACTTTATGTTCTCTGAACGTATTATATAGGAAGTGATGGGAAGATAAGTTAATCAAGGGGTCAGCTAACTTCATACAAAATTTTATTAAAATCCATTCAGTAGTTTTTACGTGAAAGAGTAACAAACATCCATCCATCCATCCATCCTCACAAACTTTCACGTTTATAATATTAGTAGGATTTACAAGAATAAAATACATTTCCTAGATTCAATCTAACAACGCTAAGGTCAGATGTCAGTCTCATAAAACGTTTCCTTTTTTAGAAACTAAAAATGTAAATATTTATTTATTTATTAAAGGTAAACCAACAGCTTCTGTATACAGCATAACATTAGAATAATAGTAAAAAGGATCAGATCTTAGTACATAAAAAAAAACTAAAACATATTATTAAAATAACACACCAAGGAAAACTACCAAGATGAAGGTTAACTCGCAAAGGTGATACGAAAACTAGCTTCAAAGTATAATTAAAATACCTGCCTGAACTAGCTGTATAGGAATAGTTGAGAAATATATCCTAATATTCTAAATCAGAAAAAAAATAAGTTTGTTTGTTCGTTTGTCGGCTTTTCACGAGAAACGGCTGAACGGACAGTTATGAATTTGGTCTCAAAAAATATATGAAGCAAATTCGTTTTCTTTAACATTTTTTAAATTCAATGCTATCTTGGATGACATGACAAGTCTTAATATAAAACTAAAAATGACTTAAAAAAACTACAACATATAATTATTTGATTTCAGGCGGAATGAAGTTTACCAGATTACCTAGTTAATAATAAAACGAACAAAGTAGTCTTATCACATAATTTATTGGCATGGCTTATTTAATCACAGACAGATAAAGTTCAAACACAAGTTTTTCACTGTTAATACACAATTTTAGGGTTCCGTAGACAACGAGAAAACCCATATAGTTTCGCAATGTCCATCTCTAGTACTAGAAAACTATATTTTTTCATGGATATAAAATTATACAGATTAGTTACGCAGAAAAAGTACTAAAACTAAATGTACTTGAAGAAATAAATATTGCCGAAATTGTTACAAGTAAACAGAAACAACAAAAACGCTTTTCTTAATCATCTCCAAGATATAGGGTTAGGCTTAGTTTGGACTCGGAATCACTCACAGATTGCTTTTATTTGTGAGAGATTCGGAGTCCAAACTAAACCTAGGCCTAAGCATAAGTAAAGTGGAAATAAATACCTACCTAAATGTAAAAAAGGGTAAAACCATAATTTTGATGGGTTACGAAGCCCTACCTACATTACACGTGGCCCAACATGCACTTGACGACTAATTTGGTGTTGTACGTTAAAGACGTACTTTAGCTCTAGTACTAAAACTGGAAGTTATGGGGAAAAGCCTTTGCCCAGCAGTGGGATGACGTGGGCTAGCAGTAACAGTAACGCTAACGAAGGGTTTTTAGTTCTTCTTCATATTTCGCAGCGAATTTCCCATCGCTGTCGTATTTTTCCGACAATTGCCTCCAGTATTCAGGTTCGTGGTTAATCAGATGCTTGATGACGAGGCGGACTGCTTCACGCTGCTTTTCCGAACATTTGGAACAGAAGGTTTCAAGTGCGTCCTTTATGTGAGCTGTAAACAGAAATGCAAGATTGAAACAAAGACATGGGTATGTCAAGGGTACAAATGTATTAACATAACACGCTATATTTTTTTAAGGTAAACAATTATGAAAAATATTATAATGTTGATAAGATCTTGATTCTTAATTTAAAAACCCACAGCCACAGCCATCTTTTCACCCCTAACGACAATACATTTAAACGAAAAATTACCCACCGGCCCTTAAAAATGCCTGTTCCTAAACTAGAGCTTTTCAGAAAGAACTGTGCCTATATGGCACCCCTTATATACAACTCTTTGCCCAAAGGAATGACTAACTTGCCATATAAAAGGTTCTGTTGTGCCTTGCGAAACTGGTTAATCGAGGAGAGCTTCTACACCGTGAAAGACTTTTTGAATAAAAGCACATGTCGATCTGGTATCCACTAGTATAATATAATATAGTTCTTCGTCGTATTTCGTTTTGTTTTTAATTTAGTAATTGAAATCACAATATTTCTGATAATTGTAATTTTTATGATTCTAATAATTTTATTTCACATTTCTTATAAATTGTAATAATTCAAATAATTGTAAATTTATTTCAAATAATTCTTGGAAATTAATTATAATTTTGCATGCCCGTAATGAGGGTGAAATATGTCCTGCTCTATAATTTAATTTAACATCTTGTGTAACCATGTTTCAGGCAAATAAAATGATTTGATTTGATTTGATTTGAAACACTAAACATCTTTCTGTGCACATCTTTCTTTTTTTATTATTACTCACACAAAGTATTGAAGAATTATAACCAGCCAGTACGCGTAGCATGACCATCGTAGAAACGGCCTTTGTCTACAGACGAATCGGCAAAGTGACAGATTCTATAGACATTTCTTTCGACTCGAGCATGACAATGTCAAGAAAGATGAGAAGTTATATGCCGAAGAATGCCGAACAATGCCGAGCATGAAGTGCGTTACTATTTTCTCCACTTTGACAGTTCTTTTCGAAACATTTCCTGTCAACAAGTGTCAAACAGTCTACATCAAATGAGACCTAGACAAGAGCAACTTGACAGTTGCTATAGACAGCATGTAAATTTCTTTCTCTACGTGCAAACGCTTTGTCAACGAGTGGCCTCATGCACGGGTAGAAGAAATGTCAAGTTGGACAGAAAGAAATTTGTCGTGTCTCGGAAGAAAGAAATTAAGTGTTCATGCTACGCAGGCAGGTTTATTGAAAGAAATTTGACAGATTGGGGTTCCTGTCTATATAATCTGTCACTTTGCCGATTCGTCTGTAGACAAAGGCCGTTTCTTCGGTGTTCAATGTGTTCATGCTACGCAGGCAGAACGAAGAAAAGAAATATGTAGATTTTTTAGTCGACTAAAGCCTACAATATCGATCATTATTTCTTGTATAATCGACAGAAATGTTTCTTCCATCTGGCAATTGGTCGATTCTTCCGTCGAGATACCAGTTTCTACAGTGATCATGCTAAGCGTGCTGCTACTGTCCCACTGCAGGGCATCGGCCTCTTCTCATTCAGAGGGCACCAAGCATTGATGTCTAAGATAAACTTAGTTACTGACTGGCCTGTTGGTCTAGTAGTTAGTGACCCTGACTGCTATGCCGGAGGTTGTGGGTTCGATTCCCACCCAGGACAAATGTTTGTGTGATGAGCATGATCATTTGTTCTGTGTCTGGGTGTAATTTATCTATAATATGTATGTATTTAGAAATATATAAGTATGTTTATCAGCTGTTTAGTACCCATAACACAAGCTCTCAAGCTTAACTTGGGACTAAATGGCGTTGTGTGAAAAGTTGTGGAATATTTAATTTTTTAATTTTAGTAGGTAATTGCTAATGCATTGAAGACATAAGTTACCTAAATATCCAATCGACTAGTTTGTATTATTTTAAATTCAATGCGACAGTTAGTCTTTTCTTTAATTTTGTGCATGACATAATATTACTACTTTGTACGCCCTAGAGGCTAAACAATAAATGAATCTTGGATCTTGAAAAGTCATATTAGTTCTAACCTAGATATGGACTACAACCTCGGGCATGAGATGTAGATCCTTCAACGAGAGGAAGCCCATAAAGACATTTAAAAATTTAGAAAGAAGAAATAGTTTTACATTCAGTAACGTTACTTACATTTAAGTTCCTTGCCCTCGGGCGTGCATTTGACCTGATCCAGTCCACACTTGATGTACGGATGCAGCAACCTCTTGTTGCTTAAGATCTCCTTTACGTCTACACCATCATATTTGGTTGTGTACTGGCTTTCAGGTCGACCGCTGACGACTACCACGAGAGCGCACAGAAGGAATACAGCTTTCATGTTGGATCGGCTGCAAAAAGAAGAAATCTGATAATTACTATAAGTAGTACTCAATGATAAAGTAGTAAGATGTAGATAAGTTACCTAAACAACATTCGATCTTTAAAAACGGCACACTCAGACTCAACACACCCAAATAGCGCCGAAGCGCAGTGAAGCGGAGCGCAGTTGCAGAGTCATATAAATTTAAACTTTATTTTCATTACTATAATACTTATTATCGCATGAGAAATCCTAACGAGTAGCGCGGATGGCCGCTGCGCCGCGGGAATTCCGGCGAATTCCATAAACGGAGCCGTGCTCGCTGCGCTACGCTGCCCTTCGCCGCTCTTTCGGTGTGAGTTGACCCAAACGCACGCACGCGTCTGTTGACGACGGCGATACGACACTGAGGATAAATGTGGCTATAGTTAGCCACATTTTAACGTGTCGCTTACTAAGAGCTTGTAACCTATCTACACCTTTTTACTTATAATATCATTGGTACTAATAAGTTTATGCAATAGTATAGAGGTGTTTGATAGTTTTCTAACTTTATTACAAATAGAATAAAGTTAAATATATTAGTTAGAATTAGTTAGGGAATTGATTGGGAAAATTTGACAGTTCAGGGTAACTTGACGTGCTAGCGTCAGTATGTGGTTGTTAAGTTTATCGATGGTTGACAAAATCACTCTAGCTCAAAAGTGTATTGCCTGAAGGACTATTACGTAATAGTACATTATGACATAAGTGCGGTAGGTGGATAATTACAGCCGAGGCAATATTGCTAGCCCGAGCCGCGGGCGAGGGGTACAATAAAGCAGAGGCTGTAATTATCAAAGCGCACGTTATGTCATACGACGTTTCATAACATATTTGCGAGCAAATAAATAAAACTCGGACTGAAATTTTCAAATAAAAACAATATAGCGAAAAGAAAAAGCGCGCGGAATAATTTTAACTCTATCACAAAATGGCGATGCGCGCGCATCAGTTTTTTTTTTAAGTTAAAGGCACAAAAACAGCCAGTATTACTAGTAAAGTAAATTAATTAATATTTTTTTGTTTTAGTTAGTAATTTAATGTCAAAATTAATTAAAATAATTAACGAATTAAATGGTTATTTTTTATATTTTATCTCCCAAAGTTATTCAAAAAATGTTGACCACTACTCTGACATAAAACTCTTTGCCAGGATTTTAAAAAAGGAACCGTTCGTTTCAAGTCGGAGCAACTTGCAAACCGTGCGTTTTACGTTACCATTACGCACTAGTGCGTAGTGAGATACATTACGATACTGAATTTTGCGGAATAAGAGACCCTTTACGAGCAAACGTTTTATAAACAATATCTTTATAGTGCGTTTTTTGCTACTTTATCTTTCTCAGAAATCTTGGAGTATACTTAGGTATTACTACAAACACGGATATCGACTTCAATCAAAAAGGCGACTCAACTATTTACTGTAAAAGTGAGTTTTGCCTGTCCGGTGTCACTCACCGATATAAATCTTTCGTATTTATGGTATGGCAGTTATTCATTTGATACCTTTGAAAGTTACTACTTTAGAACCGTTCCGTATAAAAATAGTTTACCTTTACGATGAAAATTGTTCTGTAATAAGTAGGTACTTAAACGAAATAAATATTATATTTGAAATATTATTATTATTTAACTTTTCTTTTTTTTATTCCGTATATAAAAACACAAATAATCACCACCAAAATAATATATTCTCTAAATTGTTTTAAAATATCTACTGTAATTTAAGAAATTGATTACAAACTAAAGCAGATACCCTACAATTGAATCCCATAATGAGTTCAACACAAGATGTCAAAAAATTGTTTCAAAATGCCATTTTTCCAAAATGGCGGCGTAACAATCAAGAACCATGAAATCACCACTTTCAAAACTGCTGTATAACTCTCCAGCTAAACCCCCTATACGAGCAAAAATTACTGTAATATACTACGAATAAAGATCGAAGTAAGTATAGCAAAACTAGAAAAACAATAAATCCAAAAGTTGCCAACCCACCCAACTTACTTATACGTTTATATTTATTAATTATTAAAATATTAATTCAACTTACATTCAAAAGAGGACGCAGTATTGACCAGATCACCTGTTGATGAGCACTGAATGTTTGAAATATTGATTGACCATTGTATTTTATATACTAGAACATGACTAACTTCCAACTCCAGGCACAAAACAAGTTTGTTATTATTTGTTTTATTTAGCATTCTTAAATATTCAATTCCTACGTCACGACCTAAATTAAAACTTGTTTTACCTATTTGGGGTTTTTTGTTGATGTGTAATTTAAAATATTATCAAGTCTAAAGCCCCGTATTCATGGTAAACATTTGTTAACAAAGTTGAATCAACGTGTTGCGGTGTTTACGCTCGATGAGCGTACCGCAACATATCGAGCGAGAGCTGTTATCAACTCTGCAACACACAGTGTTGCCAGCAACATGAAGACAGCAACTCCGCAACACGTTGAATTTGTTGCTAAACAAATGTTTACCATGAATACGGGGCTTAAGAATAACACATTACCGAGTTTAATTTTGGAATTCCGAGAATTATGTAGACTTGGTTTTGTAATTGCAACTTTTCAGAATCTGTCAAGTTAACCTTTTAAGCGCTTGGCTAAATATCAGTTATCGTGCCCTTAGCGCGCGGCTAAATTCTACAAATAAATAAAATAATACCTACAGTAAATATACCTACAATAAATAAGGAGTATCGACTTTTAATTTTTGTTGCATAAATAATATCTTTATTTTGTATTAGTTGTACGGTTAAATATTACGAAAATTAAACGAAAAGGTCATGCATGTTCTTTGTCGCAGAAATACGACACGCGCGGTAGGGCCACAGAAATTTGTGTCGTATTTATGCGACACAAGCGGTAAAGGGTTAATAAAATTATCTGTTGTAAAAATACTAGGGCGGTAAGTCGTTATGTCTGTCTTCTACTATCTCTACCAGAAAAAACTTTGCCTGTCAGCAGGAAGAAACCACTCACTTTTAAATAGCTTACCGTACATCAGTACTCGATGCTGCACCTTGCCCATTCATCTCTCATTTCTACATCAGTGACATTATCACACAAATAATATAAAAACAATGTTTGTTACACCTTTACGGTTAAATGGCTGAATGGATGTCGCTGAAACTTGTTGTAAACCCTCAGCGTGCAAATCAGACTCGCTTTCTGCATTTTTATAAATCAATTATCTTTTCATAGAAATCTGTTAGATATGTACAATTGTACACATCAAGAAATCGCAAACAGCTATTCTTTTTCCACTTGGACGTGAACCGTATAATTAGGGTTCCGTAGTCAACTAGGAACCCTTACAGTTTCGCCATGTCTGTCTGTCCGTCCGTCCGTCCTCGCTTAATCTCTGTGACCAGCACTAGAAAGCTGAAATTTGGTACCAATATGTGTATCAATCACGCCGACAAAGTGGTAAAATAAAAATTGTAAAAAAATGTTTTATTAGGGTAGCCCCCCTATATGTAAAGTGGGAAGTGATTTTTTTTTTAATTTCAACCGTAACGTGTGATATATTGTTGGAAAGGTATTTAAAAATGAATAGGGGTTTACTAAAATCATTTTTTGATCATATCAATAATTTCGGAAATAATTGCTCCAAAAGTAAAAAACAATGTGTCCCCTCCCCCCCTCTTACTTTTGAACCATAAGTTTAGAAAATATGTAAAAAATCGGAAAAGTAGAACTTTATAAGGACTTTCTAGGAAAATTATTTTGAACTTGGATGGAAACAGTTTTTGTACAAAAAAGACAAAAAGTTGTACAAAATAATTTCTGGACTAAGTTTGTAGTATAATCGTATATGCAAGCATTTTTTTTAACTTCAGTTCACATATTTCATTATCCTGAACGTATCTTTTTTCAAACAAAAAAAGAATTATTAAAATCGGTTCTCGCAATCCAAAATTACCACCGAAAACTTCTATGTATTAATTAGTAACCCAATTCTCCGAGAGATGGATTAACAACCCGTAGATACTTATTACGTTGTGTCGGGTATTATCGAATTGTTCGGTTGGTCTCCCCTTGGCATTGGTGGTATCTTATAACTACATAAAACTTCTATAAGGAACATGCTAAGGTAATTTAGAACAAAACTAAAATTCATTTTTTTAACGCCATCGAAATGTTAAGGTAAAAACCAGTTCATAAATGGTTGAAAGATGGCGTTACGTAGTGACGTCATTTTTTTAAAAGTCGATGTTAAGATTTTCCGTGCTTTCATGACCTACCGTGGTAAAGAAAGTTGCACTTATACATATTCGTAATTCAAGTTGCAAGAGCGCGGAGCGCTGCTGGAGCGCGAACATAATGGATACCAACCTTTTTCATGTTAAACATTTGTTTCTTTTTCAAATTAATTTGGAAAACTCAAATACAATATTTTAGTTCCTCAAATTGTTTTATTTAATAACTGTTCCTCATTGACCCATTCTGTTATAATAGAAAATAATTCACATAATTATAATGAATTAGGTTATCCAAAGTCCCTGTATAATATTAAAATATATAAAAAAAGTAAGTGTAATAGCAATAAATACTATTGCTATCAATTTCAATATTTGAGTCGATTATAACTGCGTTTATCTTACCTTGAACTTGAATTTTATAATTGCTTGCTTTATTCCGTACACATCTCTATGACCTTGTAAAAACACCATCAAAAGAATTGATTACGTTAACGCTTCCTGATCTAAGTCGTAAAACTCAATTAAATTATTATCTACAGATGTACAGACACATCAAGTTACCCCAATGTGTCAAATTTTCCCAATTGAATATGAACCTTATTCTGTTCAACATAAAGTTGAAAAACGATCAAATAAATTTGACACATAGGGCTAACTTGACGTGCTGGCGTCTGTACAGCACGTCACGAGTTGTTAAGATTATTAAGAGCAATTATTATCATTCATAAAAATATTTTTTGTTCAGAAACTGGAACAAAAAGGGTAATTATAAAAAGATGAAACTATATACGCACGAGTTCCAGTGTTATTCCGTACACATGGTATTTCCAGAAACCTAGGCATATGAAAATAAGATCAAGTGGTTTTTACCAACTGATTTTAATGACAGTCGTGTTTCTATTACTAAATCCTTGTAATGTGGCTGCTTGACAGACCATGTCAAGATTGTTTACGAGACAGACTATCGCAAAACGGATATATATGCCAATTTCTAGCCCAATTTTGCCAATCTATGTTATAAATACCAAAGAGATACTTATTTAGCAACTTAAATATTACGATTACCTATGTGTTATAAGTACATACCGAAATGAAAAGCCGTTTTTTGTAAGACGGGAAATCGTTTATTGCTTAGTCTATTAAATTCCGCTTGGTGGTCAGTCAGTAATAAAATTCACACCATATTCTAAAATATTAAAAAAAACTGCGGTATATTTTTTATCTATGATGTAAATTATAAAGCCTTTTCTTTGGTGGGCATTGGTCATTCCTATGGACATAGGCATTTTTCATTGGGAAAACACTATATTTCCTTTAAATATAGTGTTTGTATGTTTCAGACACATACTTACACTTTCACTATCAATCATTCATCACCAGGGGCGAGTCTCGTAGATAAGTTACGGGTGAATCCTTTACGGCGACGGTGTTGACTCCCTTAGAGAGTCCAACTGCTCAGGAAGAAGACGGAGTACTCACGTAGATAAGTTGAACCTTCCCTTACAGAAGTTAGGCAAAGAATCGGACCGGGAATCATTCTGGAAGCCCTTTTATAGGCCAGTCGTAGCGTTTTTCCACATCACGCGCCATGATATCGATTGTAAGACTGCCAAACAAAAATAGTTGTCGCCAAAGAGCGACATAAAATGTAAAAGGAAAAAGATGAGAATGATTGATAGTAAAAGTGTAAGTATGTGTCTGAAACATGAAAACACTATAGACTCAAGCCTCGTCATGCAGGAACTCGGAACTCGAACATCAGGATGGCAACCAGTCGGTTTTCATTTAAAATGAAAGTTCGAGAACATATGCATAAGATGTTGGCAGGTTCGTCGCCGGGTTGATTGGTAATTGGTACTCAGAATAGTTGTTCTTTATAAACGTACTTTTATCTCTCTTGACTGTGTATTTATTTTGTTTCAGTATGTAAGTATGTATCTGTGTATTTTTTTTTTGTGTCACATAATTGTCCTTAATTTTTACCCAGTTACACCTACCTCGTTCCATCTCTTCACCACCTTAAGGTAGACTGGTAGAAAATGCCTAAGGCATTAAGTCGGCCTTTGTACAGTTTTTTTTACTTGTGCATAAAGTTTTAATAAATAAATAAAATAAATAAACTGTCTACAAATGAGTTTGTACGGAAACATCGGTGTGCCAATCAAGCCCGCGCTTGTGTGGTTTTCAAAAGAATAAAAAGACTAATTCATAATCTGAATAAATCTGCACACAAGTGCTACTTTCCTGTTGCATTTAGGTTTAAATTAGAGGCAAGTAGAATAGATCTCACGAACTAGCTGTGCCTTGCAATTTTATCCGAGCCTAAGGGCGTACGATTTTTCATTTATATTTTTTAAATAAACTAAATATATGCCGCCGCTTTGAAGTACTGCATATATTGTGCCGCTTCAAATCTACAAAGTAGTATTGGAGAGGCCTTTCTCCAGTAGTAGGCTATTAAAAGGCTGGTATGAGTCCTATTTTATTGTGCACACCACCGCGACCTTCGCGCGGCAGAGGTTATCCAAGGCTAATCAATTTTTTTTATATCCACAATTTAGGTTTATTGCTGGGGAGTCCGAAATCATGAACTGAACTATCAGGTTTTGTGACCATGTCCCTGGCTCCTCGATTATTACTTATCACTTAGGGCTCGTACACGCTCGTGAGGAGCTTGTGGCTAAATTATAACAGCCGCATGGGTCGATCGAAGGTTAAGCTACGCTTGACGAGGTCGGTCCGTGGATGGGTGACCATTTATTACATACCAAGACTCCTCCGTGCCTCGGAAAGCACGTTAAGCCGTTGGTCCCGGCTGTCATTTGTAGATCTTTGACAGTCGTTACTTGTAGTCAGAAGCCCGAAAGTCTGACAACCAGTTTAACCAAGGGGTATCATGTTACCCAGTTACTGGGTTGTGGAGGTCAGACAGGCAGTCGCTCCATGTAAAACACTGGTATTCAGCTGCATCCGGTTAAACTGGAAGCCGACCCCAACATAGTTGGGAAAAGGCTAGGCAGATATACTTAGGGCTCGTACACAAAACTGCGATGCGATGCGAATTCGCAACGCAGAAAACTACGACAAGAATTGCTGCGATGCGATTTCGTGCGACAAGGCCCAGGATGACCATTTCTTCGACGACCGTCAACCGTACTAAACGTATTTTAAACTGAAAACTAGGTCATGACATGGATCGTAAAAAGAAGTGTGCGCTTTTGATATTGCTTAGGAGATACAGAAAAAAGAAACAAAGAAGATTTTGGGAGGAATGCGCGATGCGAATCAGTTCGCAAGTTCTTGCGATGCGTAGAGGGAGCTCGCACATTTTTGCGATGCAATGGGATGCGAATTCGCAACGCAGAAAATTACGTTAAAAAGTGCTTGCGATGCGTAGAGGGAGCTCGCACATTTTTGCGAAGCGATGTCGCATCGCTGTTTTGTGTACGAGCCCATACTCGTACAGTAAAACCGAAGAATTTGTTTTTTAGAACAAGCTCATCTCTGGAATTACCCGTCTATTTGAAATTTCCATTCTCGAAGCAGGCCTAGCCATGAACGTTAGAATCGTACGAAACTGATTGTCAATTTGAATAATGGTTTTGTAGTCTTACTATTTTTTCCTAAAAATTGAATCTAATTGCCACCTCTAAGGTAATTGTTTACTAAATCAAGTAAAGATATATTATGTCATGCGTTCAACTGTCCATTGACTCAATGTGTCTGTAAATAACAATTTTGAAAACAAGTAGGTGGGTATATAAAAAAGGTGTATATTTAATGTTACATAACCTTGCTGCCAATGCTCTTCAGAAATATACCTAAGTACACAATAATGTTTGCGGGAACCTCGTTAAGTATTTTTTTACCAAGAGATAATGAGGCAAATTTTCAGTTTTTCGACATCTATGTAACTGAGATTATTTTATTATGATTACAGAGGTATATATTGTCGAAAGATCATGAGGAAATATGTAAAAACTTTAAGTGAATGGTACCAAATTATACCACGTTTTCTTTCCAGTAATTTTCAATTAATAATCAGAATTCATTCCAATTTTCCACAATATTGGTAATATTTAACTGTTGCTGCTATTTGCCATACTAATATCGTGAAAAATGTAAAAATTTGTTATCTTCAAAACTACTCACCCGATATAAAAAAATCTTTCATTGATACAAAGCTTCGCTATTGCCAAGTGCCATAGGCTATCTTAAGTGTCTTTCAAGTTCAAGCTATCAATATTCAAGTTGACATAAAAAACCAAGAAGTAGATATAAAACATTTTTTTATTTACAAACTAAAATCACAATACAACTTTGACTACCGACTGGGTACTGAACAAATTGGTCACTGATCACTTATTGCTTGATCTCTTTGAGTTCCTTCTCGTATTTGGCGGTGAACTTCTTTTCAGGGTCGTACTTGACGGACAGTTCGCTCCAGTAGTCTGCCTCATGGTTGATCAGGTGGCCGATGACACGCCGAGTTCCCTTCTTCTGGGTTTCAGTACATTTTGCGCATTCGTTCTCCAGGGCTTCTCTGATATGTTCTGTGTGACGAAAAAATGGTTTAGACACACGTATAAACATTAACACCTTTACTCCAAAAGGGTTGGTACTACAGAATTTGTATGACAAGCTGTATGAACATCAACGAAGCAAAAAGAGTTAAGGATCGTAGAATTAACCTTTCAATCGAGTCAATTAGAGACAATGACACAAGAAAGACAATGACAGCGCGGACGGCGGTGCGCGGTGTCCTCTCGGGGTTTAATGGTTTAAAAGTTGATTGATAAACTGGCAAAGTAATTGCAAACTATCGTAATGAATATTGCTAATGAAATGTTAGTTCTTTTGTTGTGGGGAAACTACTAGTTGTCATTTCAGTTCGTACAATGCCTGTCATGTATTAATTTATTGAATTACGTTGTACATACATAAGTAATTACACAAATTAAAACTTGACTTTAATTTGTCAAAGTCAAATCGTTTATTTGAATTAAAACATTAAAAGGCAGTTTTAAACATTTTACTTACAAGTTAAGTAAAGAATAAAAAGTATTCTGGCTTTCCCTTCATAAGATAGTTTCGTGTGAACATGAATGGGCTAGAAATTGTTATATCATTTGTTAACTTAATTTTCAGTATTACTACTTAATGTTATCTGGTCAGGGTTTTTACGGACGCCAGTAATCAAAGCTATCCCAAATTGTATTTTTTTATACTTTTGTTATAAACTTGAAAAATAATCAAAGACATTTGATAGTTTGGGTAGCTTGATGTGCTGACATCTGTACATTAGCACAACTTAATCCACTATTGTGGACCACACCGATCTGTAAATCTAACTGTTTATTTATAAAGTTAATCAACACTCACCCTTAAGTTCCTTGGCGTCGGGGGCACACTTGCCCTGGTCGAGGACACACTTGATATAGGGCACCATCAGGCGGCGGTTGCCGAGGATCTCATCTAGGTTTACGTTGTCGTAACGGTCGGTGTATTGAGACTCCTCGGGACGGGCGAGAGCCATCATGGCCACGGACAGGACGCACAGAACGATGCAGGTCTTCATTTTGGTGCTGGAAAGAAATCAGAAGGTCAATTATAAATTTTCTTGTATTACTACAAAATTCCCTATGTCAATATTGCTAACAATAGTTTCGGATGATAGCTTACTAAGACTTTACTTCACCTAAATTTTCACATTCATAGTAGAGACGCCAGCACATCAATCTACCCCTTACTGTAAAATAATCCCAAATGATCATGAACCTTATTCTACTTGTTACAAAGTTGTAAAACTATCAAAGAAATTTGATACCTTAGGGTAACGTTTTGTTATGCAATGACAAACGAAAAAAAAGCAAAATAAAAAAAAGGTAAAATTGTGGTGTCTCTTCCGCAAACGCAATTAATAAAAAAATAAACTTGAAACTAGTACATTTTCAAGAGGCGAGTTTTAGAATAGCATTGCCGGCTTTGTTATTATTTATTCCGCCAAATAAGGTTCCCAGTACAAAAAAAATCAAAACGCTACCAACCTCCCAATATTGACAAGAACCAACCTTGTGCGGAAGTAACTAGTCAAAAAAGTTTTAATTTAATGGTAATTTTGCCCGTTTAACCAAAATAAATCCGCATAAATTATTTTTTTTTTTTCAATTCCATTTTTATTAAAATTGTGTGAATATAAATAAAAATATGATACCTGTTGACTTGATAGAGGTTTATTCCGTAATCAGATGCCGTGCGATCTACCACTACCACCGGCTTTACATGGTCTTATATACTACTAAAAATATGAGGCAAAAAGCTTGTGCGTAGGTACTTAGCATTCGCATGACTAATTATTATGACATCCGATGAGTCTTTTCACTTGAAGCGGCAGAATAGGAAAATATTTTTATTTAGTTCTGGTTTGTTTTGATAGTCTTTATTTTTAATTAGGGTCGAATTAAACGCTTTGCTTTGCTTGTTTTCGGTCAATGTAAGAACTTTTCTGTTTCTTTTGAATTATTTTACTTTAGTTCTAATACTGAAAAATAATTATAAAACGAGTCTGAAGATCGCAATAAAAATATCAAATGAAAACTCAACTTATCTTTCATTTTTAACGGACTTCAAAAAACGGAGGAGGTTCTCAATTCAATTGTATGATTTTTTTAGGGTTTGTTTCCTTATTACTCTTTTATTTATGGACCGATTTTAATTTTTTAGGGTATAGGTACTAACAGATTGGTCCCATGCATTTGCATCAAAACTCATATCTGATGAGGGATCCTTGAGGAATTGAGGGAACTCCTCAAAAAATATAGGTACACACGCACCCAGTCGTTTTAATCGCATGGCTGATGTATTTCCCCGCAACAGACGCGATAATAGCCTGCTATGTCAGGAGCCAGCCAAGACAGCACTTATGCGCAAAAGTGTCTATTGCATGGCTCCAGTAATTTATCATAAGATACCTAAGAGTTGGAAAGAGCTTCCGCTGTCATTATTTAAAAAAAAACTTCGGAGCGTTTTAGGAGTGAAAGCTTATTATAACTTAAGTGAGTACTTAACAGAGAAAGATATTAGTGAGTTAGTTTAAATATGGTCTTTGTATTTATGTGTTTGTCATGTAATTAATTGTTAATTGTGTATTGTTTTAAAATTGTATTTAGTGGTAGAAGGTTAAATGTCCTTTGCATGCCTACATGGTAGAATTATGGCTGAACCTGTTCATAGTATGTTTTTATCATCTTTTACTGACTGACTTTGACTGGCCTGTTGGTCTAGTAGTTTGTGACCCTGACTGCTATGCCGGAGGTCGTGGGATCGATTGCCACCCAGGACAAATGTTTGTGCGATGAGCACGATCGTTTGTTCTGTGTCTGGGTGTATTTTATCTATAATATGTATGTATTTAGAAATATATAAGTAAGTTTATCAGCTGTTTAGTACCCAAAACACAAGCTCTCAAGCTTAACTTGGGACTAAATGGCGTTGTGTAAAAAGTTGTGGAATATTTATTATTATTATTTTAATGTTACCCATATTTGCAAAAATAAATTATCTTTATCTATTTTAACATTTTTAGTAACATATCAAGCATTTTCATATAGAAAATATCATTTGGTGAAGAAAAACTCATGAAGAAGAAGGCAACGGAGCTCTTCAACGCATAACAGCAAATTATTCGCGATTGCTAGGTATAGTCAGATGTCTATGCTGAGCTTTTGTATTTCCGAAACATAACATTAATAATATACACACAGAAAAAGCACAACACAAACAAACTCTTAATTATTTAAATGTTAGTATTTTAAAATATTTGAAAAATAAAAACAAAATGATAAATGTTACAAGAAATAAATATTACAAGAAATATAACGGTTGGTCCTAAGCTTACGGGTATTCAAAACCCTGAAATTCTGACTATCACTCTAACCGGGCTTTACCGGGTAGCAATACTCCTTGCTACCCGGTAAATGGATTGTGGAGGTCAGATAAGGCAAAATAATCTAGATTAATACAGAATATTTGCATCCTTGTACTCAGTTTCATTTACGTCACATAACGAATAAGAATGTTTTTTTTTTTCAATTTTAGATATTTTTTTAGCATAGGTCTTCATTAAGTGAACGTGAGTCCACCACTTCTTGATTCATAAAGTTGTGTATTAAAACTAAATTGCTTTTAGTTTTGTTGACAAATTAAAAGTAACTAGTATTCGTATGTCATGTGTAAACATCACAATTAATGCCCTCAACATCATCAAAAGTATTATTGATAAACTTCAAACCCAGCTGGACTGTTTTAATTCTTTTTAATTGGATAAACTAGTGTTTGACTGAATTTCCACCAGATACCTGATGGCAAGCAGTGTTGCAATCAATGATGTTGAAGCGCACTCATTTATTTGGAGCCTATTCATTCTAGCCTTGAAAATACCCAAATTATAATCGGACGGGAAGCCCGCAACAGTCCAAGGGCTCGAGTCAGCTATTGCAATCGTGTCTCAATGACCGGTCATTGATCGAATATTTGACAACTTTGACAGTCTTTGTATTGGAAATGTGTCATAAGTTTGACGTTATACGTCAAAAATCGATCACTGACCGGTCATTGAGACACGATTGCAAAAGCAGACTTGACCCCCTGATGTTTCAGTCCTGTCCTCGTTGTGTTGCATCTGATGTATGCGACTGTTTTTACTCCATCTTTGCCAATACACTAAAGAGTCTTTCTTACCTACTAAAGTCTTAGAAATGGCCGCTATTCTTTATTTATAGAGAGTTTTTGGATCTAAGTATAAATAAAAATAAACATTCAACACTGTTGATTCCATTCTCCCTTTCACCATAGAATTTAATATAGGAATAAAAATGTATAAGTAAGAAAAAGCCCAATAAGATTTTTAATGACAAAATTGCTTGGCTTGTATTTTTGAGATATTTTGCTATTATATTTTCAACTGTTATAAGTGGCTGCTAGTGTTGTTTTAACATCAAGAAACTACATAGATTATAGAAAAAAAACTGATAAAAAACTTCCAATTCCGAATGATTTGGCTTTTGATTCAGTAAAAATCAACCCGTGAAAACTTGAGTGATGTAAACTATCAATGCCTAGTACGGAATGACAGGTTAATTTGCCTTCACCTATATGTATTTACACGCAGTGATTTTTACAAAATACCACTGCGGAACTGAGATTTTCCAGATGTTCTTTTTGCTACTAATGGGATTTTTATGAAAGGAGTGACTTATTTACTTTTTTAGGGAATAACTTATAGGGCTAGATAGAAATTATGACTTTTTGACTTTACAGGTTGAACCAAAAAAAAATCATCAAAATTAAGAAAAAAACGACAAAAATTTAATCAAATGGGGTAACTTTAATCATGTACAGAACTCTATTGGTGTCAGTATGTACGACGATGCCCCTTACACCTGTTGTCTAAAACTATAATATTTAGTTTTTTGTAACAGTTTCGAGCCAATGCCTCTCCATCAAAATTTAAAGACACAACGCTAGTAAAATAACCATTTCTCTCCAATATTTATTGCAAAAAGTTACGTTTATTCAGCGAGTCGTCGTACTTTTTAATTAGGCACATACGTGTTTTAATTACTAACATAGTACGCATAATTAAAATAAATAAGTACCTAGGTGCTTAAAAAGTGTAGGTACAACTTTGATTATAACTAGTTGTTTTCGTTTTTTATTAACTGAATTTAATTTTTTATCTGTTACCGAAATGTTTCCTGGTTATCCTTTTTTGCTGTGGCCTATTATAATATCATTGAAAGCTTAATAAGGCTATAAACAGACACAATCTAAATTACTTTGAACTTATTATTTATATAATACTTCAATCACACTAATGTACAGAGGTGGACTTAATGCCATAGGCATTTTCTACCAGTCAAACTTTAGGTAATGCTGAGAAGATGGAGTGGAAGGTGCAATTAAAAATAAAAATAAAAATATAAATAATAATAATATATTGCTTGTTTCTTTAATTAAAAATGTTAACCGTATATGACTTTTTATTCTAAAGGATAAATAACAACGAATTGTAACATTTTTATTAATAAAAATAATTGTTTTTATTTGTATAGAATGCAGGTGTTACAATAATGTTGTAAATAAAAATAACAAAAAATAACCCATCAGGGTAACCCTGATGGGTTATTTTTTGGGGATGAGTTATGACATAAACAGACTTTTTCCTGAAATATAAAATAGATACAGACAGTTTTTGTAAATTGAAATACCCAATAATAAAAAAAATGGCTGTCCTGAGAAGTGAAGGAACTTCTTGTATTACCGAAATCATATTTATTTGTCAACTTAGCCGACCATAAGATGAAGATGACGTCAGCTGTTTAAAAGCATTTATCTAATCAGCAGGCAGCAGTCAGTATTTTGGCCGAAATCCGAAACTCAAGACGTCAATGCCTGGATATTTTTTTATGAATTTTTAATTGTGTTTAGCACCTTGCGCCTGCATTCCGCTTTTTGACTGTGGAGATTTGGATCATACTGCTATCATTTTCGTATTAGGTATTAATATCCACATAACAACCTCACGGGTTGATCTAATATTATGCAACTCTTGCTGATGGGTGACAATTCATTACATATTGAGACCTCTCCGGGCCTCGGAAAGGATGCTAACCCGAAATTCCCAGTCTTCTTTTGTAAATCCTTAACTACAATCTTTATGAGATGTCAGAATCCCGAAATTCTGACAAGCACTGTAACCATCGGGTTCCGTATTTTCCAGTCACTGGGTTGGGGAGGTCAGACAAACAGTCGCTCTTTCTAAAACCCAACCACAAAATCATTGGGGGCCACGCAGTTGATTACCCCAATGCCCAAATAATAATTATCCACAATTTACAGCAGCAGCGTGGACACCGGTGTCCTCTTGGGGTTTAATTAAACCCCAAGCGGACACCGGTGCCCGCGCTGTCATTGACTTTCTATTGTGTCTCTAATTGACACGACTGAAAGGTTAACATGTACGTATATAGTTGCCCCACAGATTTAGTTTGATAAAGGATAGGACAGGCTCCCCCTTCGTGCGTCACGAGACGAGTAAAAGACTTAAAATCTGCGAAAATACTTTTTAATATAACAAAGATGTTTCGGTTTTGACGTCATGATAATTATTTTCCGGTTCACAGCCGTTTAATAACCTCAAGCTTACGAAAAATAAAAATAACAAACCATATATTTATCGTCGCACTGGTACGCCATGCGGCAATTACACGAACTTAACAATGCAATAAAAATACTTCATACGTTTCATTGGTTTCCATCTATTAAATGTCTTTGGTTTCCAATCAGTGTCCCGCGGACCACCAAATCTTTAATATGGTTTCCAAAATGTTAAAAGCTAATTTTTTTTCAAGTAAAAATCACTTTATAAATACTAATCGAATTAATTGTCTATAAGAAATGTTGTGCAGTAGGTAGGAAGGTACCTAATGTTATAGCATGTTACGTTGTGAAGTCGTTCGACGTGAGTTTTACCTGCATGCTAAAAGTTTATTATTAGATTGACACAACTTAGTTTTCTTGAATCTCTGCTACTTAGCAACGAAAATATTATTAATTTGGTCTCAGGGCGTAAGAAGGTTGGGGAGCACTGCGTTGTCAACATTTAGCTACCGATCGAGTTTGGTTTAAAAAATGCTTGCTAACCGACGTTATTATTACCATTATCTGCGTCTGTAGTCCCTTAACTTTGACCAGGCTTAGTTTGCTTATAGTACAGATATGACATCAATAGGAACCTGGGCCTAAAAAAGTATCTAAAAAAAAGGCATTTTTAAAAGGGATTTTATTACAGCCAAACCATGTTTGATCGAAGGTTCCTACACTTACCGAGGACGCTCCGTGAATGGGCGATGCGACTGTTAATAACACAATAAGAAACCTGCGTACCTTGGAAAGTATGTTTACGTACTTAAAATCTTTGACCCATGTCAACAAAGGGTATCCAGTCGCCAGTTTGTGGAGCTCAGATTGGCAGCTCCATGTAAAACAATGGTAGGTATGCAGCAGCATTTTGTTTGACTGGAACCCAGCCCCAACATTGTTAGGAAAAGGATAGGCAAATGATGATTCTCTTGTTGTCAATACACGTTTTGAAGAACTACATTATGCATAGCGGAACAAAATTAACTATCAACGGCCACTTTTCTGAACCGGCTTATGCACATCGATACGTGAAAAAACAATCACATTTCTTAAAATAGTAAACAAGAATAATTAAAACTGCAAACCTTGAATAAATACTGTTTCAAATTACGTAAAAAGTAATTGAACATTTTATTATTCGTAATCTAAATTCACATTATCACAATTTTGAATACCAATTTCTACACCAAAGTTTTGGTCACTGATCATCACTTAATTCTTGATCTCTTTGAGGTCCTTCTCGTATTTGGCGGTGAACTTTCTCTGAGGGTCGTACTTGGCAGTCAGCTCGTTCCAGTAGTCAGCCTCCTTGTTGATCAGGTGACCGATGACACGGCGAGTTCCGCTTTTCTGAGTTTCTGTGCATTTGCCGCATTCGTTCTCGAGGGCTTCTCTAATGTGCTCTGTGACAAGAAAGAGTCTAAATTAATTCCAGTTAAAGCAAAACATTTGAACGTTGAAATTTCTATTATCTGTAACTCTGTTTTTGCTACAAATCCCGATAAAAAGGTATTTAAAGGTACGTTTTCATGATTTTTAAATTGGGCGTGCTCTACTGATTGTTGCAATTTTAAATTATTGTTACTATCGATATCTCAAGTAGACTCCGAAGTGCATTGCTGCACTTATGGGTCCAACGCGTGCACGATGTAAATCTAAGTAATGTTATTTATAAAATGCGATCTTTGAGGGCTATCGCATAAAAAAGAATCATCGAAATCGAACCACAGACTAAACGTTTGATGGTTAAACATATAATAGTACTAGCAGACGTCCCGCGGTTTCACCCGCTTAGATCCTGTTCCCGTGGGAATACAGGGATAAAAAGTAGCCTATTTGTTAATCCAGGGTGTCAGCTATCTCCACACCAAATTCTATTAAAATCCATTCAGTAGTTTTTATGTGAAAGAGTAACAAACATCCTCACAAACTTTCGCGTTTATAATATTAGTAGGAACTAGGAAGTAGGATAGGAGGTATAGATAATTATACACAATCCTGGACAACGTTATCATAGTTTTTTTAGAAAGTTTTTAATGTAATTTATTTTTTGTTACAATATGTAAAGAAAGGAATACTGAGATCAAAAACGTGAACTGAAACTTTCCGTTTTTTTAACCCACAATAATTAAACTAAAAGCACAACTCACTCACCCTTGAGTTCCTTGGCGTCGGGTGCGCACTTGCCCTGATCGAGGATACATTTGATGTAAGGCACCATTAGGCGACGGTTGCCGAGGATCTCATCCAGATTCACGTTGTCGTAACGGTTGGTGTACTTAGCATCTTCGGGACGAGCGAGAGCCATCACGGCCACGGACAAGACGCACAGAACGATGCAGGACTTCATGTTGATTCTAGAAATACATATATAATATTATTTAAATTGCTTTGATTTAAACAAACACCATACAAACTCAGCCGTCTGACTAGATGAATAAATTATATCTACATAATATGCTTTGTTTGATATAATTACCTATGGGTACTGTTTCTGTTAAAATTGTTCAAATTAAAATAATGATCTCAATTTTAATATGTTTACGACTCGTTAATTTTATTATTCTTCATTTTATTGACTATTGCCTTTATATGCCTGACAAGGTCCGTGGTTGTTCCTAGCTTTAAAACATTGTTTAAGATTTTGTAAATATTGTAAAATTAAAATAAATAACATGAACATTCATTTAGAGGCTTAAACAGTTTGAACATTAAATCCCATACGGTTACTACTATATAGTTAAGTATCCCTAAAAATAACTTCTAGTAAAAAAAATCCATAAAAAACCAACCCCATGCAAAAAAAATGTAGTACTTTTAATTAACCGATTTAAAAATCATATTTTTATTTCGTGTTAGTACATTTTTTTTATTTGTGGTGAAATCTAAAATGTAGGTCGGTAACAATAGAAAAAGCAATTGTGTCTCATCTCATTAGCGACAGTTGAACTCTTAAGAATCCTTTATATTAATATAAAAAAGCTGTAATACCTGATGGTTTGTGAGAGGTTTATTCCGTGATAGGATGCTGTACGATCTGCCACTACCAGCAGGTTTACCTGTACTTATATACCAATAAAGTTGTAAGGCAAAAAGCTTCTACGTACCAACTGGCGTATAAAGTGTTCGCATGACTAATTATACTACATCCAATGAATCTTTTCACACGAGGGGACTGACTTGAAAACTTTTCAAATTAAGCTTTGACTTTTTTTATTAATGTCGATGTCGTAGTTTTTTATAAGTCAGGATTTCAGCCAGTTTTATAGGAAAGTTTTAATGTATTTCATTTGCACGCTGATGTAGGAAGCTATTTGTTAGCGAATACTCCATGTCTTTGTCTAACGAGCTTATGAACTCTCGATTATTTTTAACCGACTTCAAAAAAAGGAGGAGGTTCTCAATTCGACGGTATGTTTTTTTTTTTTTTTTGTGTTTGTTACGCGATTACTCCGCCATTTATGGACCGATTTTCAAAATTCTTTTTTTATTTGATAGGGTATACTAACAGATTGGTCCCATTTGTATCAACACTCATATTTGATGAGGGATCTTCGAGGAATTGAGGGAACTCTTCAAAAAATATAGGCACACACGTACCGATTTTAACATTTTTAGTAAGAAATCAAGCATTTTCATTTAGAAAGTATCATTTGGTGAAGAAAGACTGATGAAGAAGACAGGCAACGGTACTCTTCAACGCATAACAGCAAATTATTCGCGATTGCTATAGTCAGATGTCTATGCCGAGCTTTTGTATTTCCACAACATAACATTACGCCATTCTACTTTAAAAGGGGCCCGGCGGAGATGTACAGATGAATGTTTAGATAGAACTTCTTTAGCAATTGTTATCCAATTTCAATGGTTCTTTCAGGTTCTGAAAGACTTTCTTTTTGCATACAAAGATACTAAAAAGTACAAAATAAAAACTTTTTACAAAAAAAAAACAACCGACTTCTTAAAAAAACACTAACAGGTGAAAAATAATTCCAGTTTCGGAAGTCGGTGGCCAATAATGAACAAAACAAAACCACCAAAGCCACAGACTTCCGAAACTGGAATTATTTTTCACCTGTTAGTGTTTTTTTAAGAAGTCGGTTGTTTTTTTTTGTAAAAAGTTTTTTTTATAGTATAAACGAAATCGTTTAGTCCAATCAGAACATCTATTCGCACTTTTGATTATTGTCCATTATCCAACTGCTGAGCAAATGCCTCTCCTCATGACTTCCAGCTCTTTTGATCCGGGGCTAAAGTGGACCTTGTTTGTTTTGTCCAGCTCGTTTCGCCGTCTTCTACGGGGTCTGCCGCGACACCGTCTAGCAGTTTCAGGGCTACACGTGGTGCTGCATTCAGCATACGGCAGACGTGGCCAGTGAGCCTGCTCACAGCTCATTTAAGTAAAGGAATGTTGTATTGTTTTTGAGATATTTGATTTTGAAACCGTAAGCGAGTAAGTGATTGGAAGCGCTACTGCTGAGCATGACGTTTTTGGATCGATTCCGGTGTGTGTGCATACAATGTGCTATTGTGTTTTTTTTTGGAATTTCCCAGTAGTAGGTAGCCCGGAATTTCGTGTGCCCAGGCTTACCCCTTTTAATGGGACTTAAACATAACAGCAAAAAAATACTGACAACTAAGCGCATAAGTGGTATCTCAGTGAAAACGAGTCTCGATGTTATTGAAGTTATGTATTAGTAACAAGAACTTATGTTATGTATAAGATAGGGAAAATTTTCTTAAGGTTACTCGTGAGCATTTGTTTTAAACATGATACGGCTAACAATGTCTGTAAGGCGTACGCAAAATACGCGATCAAACGTGGAGTTACGGTAACCTACCCGATAAACCTTACCTACCGCTAACATACTAACTAAACTAAAGTTGTGGAATTTATTTATCCCCTTACTTACTATAATTCCATTTGTATTGTAATTTATTATGTGTGTTTTATTGATAACTTTTGTAACGTGTCCTATAATTTAATTAAGTGTGTTTTGTAATGTAAAGATTTTCAATAATGATTGCGTAATTAAATTCCTTATTTTTTTATTGTTCTTGTCATTTTTTGGTTTTATATTTTGATAATATTATGATCGAAGTTTTATAGCCCCTCTCATAGTTGTAAGTACAAAATGTTGTTGTTGCTGTTGAATGTATCCTTGGAGTGCAGCGACCGCCTTCAGCTCTTGGGAGTTGAAATCTCCTCAAATCTAAACTTTGGGCGATTCTTTGAGTCCAAAGCCAAGGTTGCTGCTAGAAAACTCGACGTTCTCGCAAAGGTCCGGCGGTACTTCACACCTGGTCAGCTTCTTATGTTATACAAAGCACAGGTCCGTTCGTGTGTGGAGTACTGCAGCCGCATATGGGCTGGTGCTGACAGATGTCATCTAGCAGCTTTGGACTCAGTGGAGAGGCATGCGAAGAAGCTTATTGGTGACCCAGATTTGGTTAGAACCAATCTGCAAAGTCGGTTTTCTATAGGATACATTTTGGAGAGTGTGCACGGGAATTACATGACTTGATTCCGCCATCACCTTTTTACCATCGGACAAACCGGCGAACGGCGAGTGTCCGCCCTTACATCGTTGGCACTCCCACGATTCGGACAAAGCGTTTCGTTCGCTTCGTCGTTTATACCGCGTACATCGAAGGACTGGAACAACTTGCCTGCTGCGGTCTTCCCGTCCGATTATAATTTAGGTGTCTTCAAGGCTAGAGTGAATAAGCTCTTAATAAACTAGTGCGCTTCACCATCACTAATTGCATCACTGCTTACCATCAGGTGAGATTGCAGTCAAGCACTGGTTTATAATATTAAAAAAAGTGTTTATTCGATATCATGGTAATTATTATTAACCGACTTCCAAAATAGGAGGAAAGGATGTTTTTTTTTTGTGTGTTTGTTACGCGATTACTCCGCCATTTATGAACCGTTTTTCAATTTTTTTTTTATTTGATAAGGTATACTACCAGGTTGGTCCCATTTGTATCAAACCTCAGATCTGATGATGGTATCCTCGAGGAATTGAGTGAATTCCTAAATAATATAGGTACTTACACATGTACCGATTTTTACATTTTTGGTAACAAATCAAGCATATTCATTTAGCAAGTACCTACCTATGATTTGGTGAAGAAAAACAGAAGACAGGCGACGGAGCTCTTCAACGCATAACAGCAAATTACTCGCGATTGCTACAGTCACATGTCTGTGCATGGTTTAGGTATTTCCATAGCATAGCATTACGCCTGTCTATTTTAAAAGGGGCCCGGCAGAGATGTACAGATTAATGTTTAGAAAGAACTTCTTTTGCAATTGTTAACCGATTTCAATGATTCTTCCAAGTTTTGAAAGACTTTCTTTACATAAGAAGAAACTAAAAATTGCAATATAAAAACTTTTTTACAAAAAAAACAACCGACTTCTTAAAAAAACACTAACAGGTGAAAAATAACTCTAGTTTCGGAAGTCGGTGGCCAATAATGAACGAAATAAAACCACCAAAGCCACAGGCTTCCGAATCTGGAGTTATTTTTCACCTGTTACTGTTTTTTTAAGAAGTCGGTTGTTTTTTTTTTGTAAAAACAGATTTTTTTTACGTGTTTTTAAGATGGTATTTTTTTATGCATATTTTGGCAGCATAGGCACCTCTGCCTAACCCTTCAGAGAATATAGACGTAACTGTATTTATATATTTTGAAGCAACTATACTTTTACTTAGCAAAACTCGGTTGAAGACTGGATAACCTTCTATTTCAGGACTTGCATTAAAACTGGTTGCATGTGAAGCCTGTTTACTGACGTCATGGATCCCATTGTATCTACAAAGTGCTCCAAGGGTTACTTAACTCTGACGAGACCATTTATTTAAGATCATGTTGACTATTTTTTCGTTTCGATGTATGACGTCAATGGATACCCGAGTCGGCCGAAGAATCTTGTACAGTCACCAAAAGAGATAAGTTTGCAGATAAAAATATTTTTTAATCACTACATGCGGCGCGGCAGTACCGTCAACATTAATTATTGGTTTATCATTGTGTAAATAATGGCTTAATAAAGTTAGTAGGACACACATTGAAAACTGTAGTCAAAAGCAGTGCTTTAACACGAATTGCATTCCTTATTAGTTGAAATTTTTAAAGGAGTGTATATTTATAAACTAAACTATCAAAACTATTAACGAAAGTAAATGACAACCTACCTTTTAGTCTCTCTGTCTTGTATAAGTATTCCTGCTTAAAAATTTACTCCAAACTTAACTACCTAGGTACACGGTAAGTAATTTCATTATTATTATTTCAATTTCAGGTTTTTTTGTCCGCTCTTTGTATAGAATTCTAGTTACACAGGGAAACCTATTATTAGCCATATACTACGTATAAACCGTAATATGTATTTCAAATATCGTCCTTGGATTCCTAATGAAATAAAAAACAAATTGTTTAAACCTGAATTTGAAAGCTAGCTTAGTTACTTGTATGTTTTGCTGGCGGTACATTAATTAACACGGTTGGTTACCTTTGCAACAGGGGGTTTTTTCTCCATCTCGGATAGAATATTATATGGCAATTATTCTAGGCATATTTTCTTACTGTACTAATAATAATAAAACCGTTTTCGTTTACTTGTAAAACTAAGGCTGACGCATGTTCTGCATTTAGAAGAAGCCACTTTACAAAAGGCTTTATCACGTTGACTGCCAACCTACGAGTATACTCGTAGTACAATATCTGGGCCCCACTGCCAACTACGAGTATTCTCGTAGTTGATTGTATGCGATTTCTAACGAATTCTAGACAAGTGGCAGTGAACGGAGGGCGGGGTTACATTTTTTGGCATTTGAAGTAAAACATTATTTAATCAGAAAAAAAAGTTTCATAGATTTTTTTTTGGGTACATCACTGTGAAATCAAAAAGAAGTGACATATTTTAAAACAATTTGCTACGCATAAGGCAGTTTTTTCAGGACATACCGAACAGTAATAAATTGTTTCTTTCAGTTTTTTTTTTCTTTTCTGCAGACACGACACGGTTTCGTCGGTTTCTGGTTTTTTTTTGTAGGTGGTAGACGCTCTAAATAATTTAGTACTTGTAATCCTTCTCGTTTTTTCTGCTCGTGATGTCTATACTTTGCAAATGTTTCGCCTAAAAGATGTTTTATGAATATGAATTCATCTTTGAACGAAAGGGCATGCAATTTCTTTTCCGGAGGAAGGTTGGTTTGTTGATTGTAGATCATGCAAGCGTTGTGAATGTAGATTTCAAAAATGTGTATCGTTAGTTTTTTGTACCAAAACAACGTCTTCCTTAGAGCTGAAAAATATATGACAGCATTTGGTCTGAAAGATCGATCCCGGACACTCCCTGTTTGGTAATAAAAATAATTGGTTGCTAATAAGGTAATAAAAATCCTATCTCATTGCCATACTACGAGTTAACTCGTAGTTTGAACTAGGTTCCATTGCCAACTACGAGTATACTCGTACCTACCATTTTGTATGGTGGCAATGGGCATAAAAAAAAGTTACTACGAGTATACTCGTATGGCAGCCAAGCCAACGTGTTAAACTACGTTTTGAGCTCTAGGTCTAGTAATACAGGTACGATAATTGTAACTTTATGAATTGGAAAAAATAAGACTAACTACCAAAAGAAAGAAGGTCGCTGACAAAGGCTATGTTGGCACGTAAGGAGGGTCGGGTTACCTTCCTCAAATATGGTAAGAGAGGTAATGGCTGATCTTTGCGTTATGCTCGTCAACAGGTGCTGCTTATGGTAACTGATCGTCCTGCTGACCTTTGTTTTGTTATTGTGTTAACTGTTTATCGATTAAATTTCGAAGGTCTTGAATCATTTTGTGATTTCGTGTCACAGAAGTAGGCTTTAGCTAGAGTTTTGTTTACAATATTATTAACTTTGACATTACTCTCTCTCGTGACTATGGCAAGCCCGAGACGAAACCAACTTACCGCACTTATATCATAAATAACTATTGTTCCATTGTTGTATTTACAATTTCAGTCGCGTAGCTCCCGTTCCTGTGGGAATACAGGGATTAAAAATAGCCTACCTATGTCATCCGGGGATAGTGCAGCTTCTCAGCGTTGAAAGAACTTTTCAAATTAATACAGTAGTTTTTTATGTTTATTCGTATCTTAAGTGTAAATATTAACTCTTTATAATATTAGCATAGGTACGTGTAATCTTTAACCACCAAAAAAACGTTAGATAATTTTAACGGTTGCAATTAAATTATCTAACGTCGGATTTTTTTGCTTATATACAAACTTTAACTCTCCATAGCCCAGTTTCTGTGTAAAGTCTTTATTAAATATTTGAATATTTACCTAACACAAAAAATTTAAGTACAAACTCACATGTAGGTAGTTCAGCCATGTCGCAGGAATTAAGCTACGTTTTATTCCGACAAACTTAAATTGTAATTTAAAAAATCTCCCATTCTAATTTTATATCGCATACAGTAAAAATTTAAGTACCTACCCCTAATATAAAAGACAAATGATTAGACGCTTATGGAAATGTCAAAATCGATGTATCGTTCACGACGCCATTACGATTAGACTGAGGCGGGGGGGTGTTCGGAGCTATGTTTTACCAGTAAAATCAACTAGATGGCGTCAGTGGTTTTAGCACAATCGCAAGGGATCATTTTACCCCAAGGGATCAACTTGAACTACTTTCCCCTACTCTTATTGCGGGGTTGCAGTAATTTTTATCTAAGATCTTGAACCTTGGTTTAGGCATTATATTATAGGTACTAGCAGACATTCCACGGTTTCACCCGCGTGGGTCCAGTTCCCGTAAGAATACAGGGTTAAAAAGAAGCCTTTGTGTTAATCCAGGGTGTCAGCTAACTCCATAACAAATTTTATTAAAATCCATTAAAAAAAAAAAAACCACAACTTTTCACACAACGCCATTTAGTCCCAAGTTAAGCATGAGAGCTTACATGTGTTATGGGTACTAAACAGCTGATAAACATACTTATATATTTCTAAATACATACATATTATAGATTCAGTAGGTTTTACGTGAAAGAGTAACAAACATCCATCCATCCATCCAAACGTTCGCGTTTATAATATTTGTGGGATATATGACGTGTTTACTTGTTGTGGATGTCTTGATATGTATATCACGTCGAAAGTGTCGGATACCGACTCTGATCAGGAACTTAGACCTCTAGTCAACCTGTATGGAACATATGATTTTGAAGCGGCATCTATCTTAACACGCGACTGCGAGGTAACACCAACAGCATTTTGCAAATGATTACATACCACCATGAATGACTGTCCCATACATGCTTAATGGGTTGGAATAAATACGGGAAAATTATAAATGTTTCTGAGGTAGGTAATTCTTAAGTGAATTGCTACTAAAACTTATTTAGATTCTGACCGAAATAATATTAATTAAAATTGAAAAAACAAAAAATTATAATATTAAACTCGGGAATAACCACTCAATTTGCCTGCACTTGTGATTTTAATACTGATGGTCGGAGAATTTTCAACACAAGGAATTTTATAATTCCTACTTATTAACTAAACATGTCAACATTGTCAACCCCACAGCATTTTGAAGTGTGTTGAAAAAAGGACCTATAAAACTTTACTTTCGTTTTTCATTAAAAAAATCTTATAGGTACTCTATATTGAAGTTAATGCCATCTGTTGGTTAGCAATCGTACTTTTACGATGGGTAATCTCTGCCATGTCAAGATTAACCGTAAATAATTTGTTTCAACTTTGGCATATCATGTTTTATTTGAAATGTCTATTGCATGGGTAAGTATTGATAAAGTAGTGTATAAAACTGAACATAAGTATGTATTAAAACACTAATGATATAGGTACTATAATAATAAACTCAGCCTGCAGCTCAATTTCTGATTAGCCATTCGTGAAACCCCTTGTTAAGCAACAGAAAATAAAGTTATCATTATTATTATTATTATAGTTTCATAAACTACAATTATAGCTACTATACAATATATTTATTTCACTACTAGAGTTCTGTGTAAATAACCAGATCATTTTAAAACTCTTACTTCAACTCACTATAATGTAAATTATATTTTTTTTACTGGCCTGTCGGTCTAGTGGTTGATGAACCTGACTGCTTTGCCGGAGGTCATGGGTTCGAATTCCACCCGAGACACGAGATTGGGTGATGAGCACGATCTGTTTGTTATTGTCTTGTGCCAAGATGTAATTTATCCATAATATGTATGTTTTAAATAATTTTATGTGTTGACGTACACATAGCACAAGCTCTACTTAGTTTATACTAGATTGTTTGTTTTAGTTTTTACACTAGATGATGTTGTGTGAAAGTTGTGGAATATTTTTGTTTTCATTTATTAAACTAATAAGATACTAAGACAACAATACAACAGTAACAATTATAATATCTCGCGAATCCAACATATTCATCTGAACTTTTATAATTATGTCAAATCTCTGTAACAATATTCAGACAAATAAATAAATAACTTAAACTTGCTACGGCGCAGTATTATTTTGTATGCTTGCTACGCATCTGCTACGCATCTGCTACGCATCTGCTACGCATCTGCTACGCATCTGCTACGCATCTGCTACGCTTCTGCTACGCGTTTGCTACGCGTCTGCTATGCGTCTGCTACGCGCCTGCTACACATTTTCTACGCGTAGGCTTTGCGACGCGTAGAACACGCGTAGTAGATGAGTCTGCTACGCGTGTTCTTAGTGTCTCCTACGCGTCTGCTACGTGTTTGATGAACTTTTATTACGTGCAAGTGAAAGGTTTGTCTAACGAACCCTAACACACAACCAACGTTTGCAACATAAAGTGGACCACTCATATTTATTGCACTGTAATTTGATATAGTACATGAAAGATATTTTTACTAAACGTGACACTCGGTAAAGACTTTATTTAAAAACAATGTATGCTATGAGGTAAAAACTTATATCACGAAATAATGTAATTCAAAATAAATATTTTTCGAATCTGGGGTTTTTTATGTTTACACATTGTAGGTAAACTTTTAAACGACTACGTGGAAGTAGAGTTCAATGTGGATATATTATTATTTACCTTACACCACACATTACATACCTACTTGCTTGCATAATTATTAGTTACATTGAAAATGACGTTAGTGTCAAAGTTTACTTCGTGACAACAATGATATTTGTACGTTAAATCATTGCTCACATTTCCATGATTATTACATGTAGTTAACATGTTATTACCGACAAAAACAGTGAAATTATTTGTGTAAGAAGATAATTTTGCTGTGAGTTATTATTGTGAACCCACATTCCATTTAATAGTCTAAAGTTGTAAGATCATGAACTTTGTGTGGTGATTAACTGAAATTAAAACAGATTTCAAATTAATCTTAACTTATATTAAATAGAGGATTTAATTGTTTTTGTTCGCTACTTTGTTTATGAGGATATTACTCAAAAACTGCTCAACCATTTGTTAAAATAATTTCACTATGAGATAGCTATAGTATCACCAAGTAACATAGACTTTATTTTATTTTCAAAACTACGTAACGAGGATAGTAAGAATCGAAGAGAAAAATACAACAGCCACGCGGATGAAGTCGCGGCTAGTTAAATATAAGAGGAGGAAACCATCAGCGCTCTAAAATTACTAACTAATGGGCAGGAAACTCTAGTGACAAAGATTCAAGGTCTTGGAAAAAGACAATTTTCTTAAGAGGGAAGCCGCCAAAAAAAAGTTAGTGTTTAGATTAGAGATAGATTCCAGAGTTAGTCTAATAGTAAAAGTTGTTTACAAGCATGGGTAGAACACTCTCTGAAAAATTCTCCCATGACTAAAAGTACATACCCTGCGCCCCGCGCAAACCGTTTAGGCGATTATCACACTGCCACGCATCGTGCAGCAGTTAGGGTCACAACTACTAGACCAACAGGCCAGTCAGAAAAACTCAATCGAGCTACTCTTCCGTATCAAGGGAAGCCAATAGGAATCGAGTTGTATGGACACTTTGCCACTGCCATATTGAACACTGGCCAACAAAAAAAATATAGTAAACGTACCAGTTCAAGATAACAAATAAAAAAATCAAAGTCACAACCAATAATTTATTAATGCACTAGAGATCAGAAATAAGAATACCAAGTCTAGATTAACAGTCAATATTAAATGAAAGAACTATACTAGAGATGTTTAATGTAATTCACAAGCCTTGATATAAGGGTATTCCATCATCATGTGTTGATCTAAAATATTGAAAACACAGGTAGGTTAGAAATCACAGTATGGTCTAAATTTACTGGAAACGCTGTTGATGGTGTGAATCAAGCCTTAGCGTTGGACTACCATATCTTGTCTTCAATATTTCTGTTTTAGCTAATAAGATAAAGTTAGTAAGTAATTCCTTACGATTCTTAACGACTAATTAGTTTATTGTTTGAGTTTTCTTAGCTCCTGTTCGTGCTTGCTGGAGTATTTGGACTGTGGGTCATATTTAGCCTTCAGCTGGTTCCAGTAGTCCACTTCGTGGTTGATGAGGTGGGACATAACTTGGCGAGTTCCGTTGCGCTGGGTTTCTGTGCACTTGGCACAGTCCTCCTCCAAAGCCTCCCTGATGTGAGCTATAAAACGGATAAAACATTATTAGTCAACCATGATAACCCCGTGGTAAACGCTCCTGCTTCTCATAAACAAGATTAACAATCAAGATTAATAAACAAGATTTCGGTTTTTTGGTTTTCGGTGGTTTTTCGGTCAAGTCCAGTCAAAGATTTATTTGCCGATAAATATGGTTGCATAAGTTCTTAAAATAATAGTACCTACAAGTTGCTACGGTAATACGGTATTTACAGTATCTTGGATATCGTGCAGGAATATCATTGCGAATTAACCCAGACATATCATTGTTAATATCAGTCTGAAATCGATAATCCGCCGTAAGTAAGTACCTTGTCTGTAGGAAAAGAGGCTTTTGCCCTGGAGTGTGACAGTAGCTGCGGTTGATGTTTTTTTTAACTTTGTTTAGCGAATTTGGATTTGCTCTGTTGACATCATAGAGGAATAGCTTAATCTCAGGGTGTTTGGCTGAACGTGTTCAATTTGCTCAGTTCAAATGAATGATTCCCTATTATAAACTATTATAATCGGAATTATTTTAGTTTAATAATATTTCTGCAATTCTTGGTATCACTTTTATTTCGACGAACTTGAATTAATTTTTTTTCCGCATTATCTACCCACAAAACCATTTGCCATTTGTAAATTTTAAGTATCAGCACATAATAAAATTAAAAAGTAATCGCTATTTATATCAAATACAGTCATTCTTTTCTCGTGTTGGTTTTGACTGTAAATGAAAAGTATATATTGAACTATAATTAATGTTCAATTGTTTTGTTTTAATTAAAGGAATTGTGTAAAACAATATAACTACATGGCACGGGACGTCGCGGTATTATTTGCTAAAGTATTTTTTTATTGTAAAAGTGGTTCAAACACTACTGTATAATAAATAATTTCTATTTTCACGATAGTCTGTGATACTACCCTGTACACGGTCTAGTCCATAGACATGATTGGACACTGCCACTGCTCGTGAAATTTACCCGCATAGAACAATCTATTTTCTATCTACAAATGGCGTGAATGAGAATATTTGCACAAAAAAAGAAGAAAGTGAATTCAATCCGATGCGTATAGCTACATCGATACCTCGGAGAAGCCACATTAAGTTTACCAAAACACCGAACTCGAAAACCAACGCCACCAAATATGGCAATGTTTTGGCTATAATGTTATTTATTGAGTGTGTAATAATTGAGCAAATTGTACGAACGAAGTCAGAACCGGTGTAAATTAAACAGAAAATTATATATGAGATGTTTTGCCAAAAACTCATCCGGTAGTAAAAGTCAATAGTGCTGACGCCCTAAGCTGTTAAACCTTAAGTAATAAGAGGTCCGCTATTCAGGTTTCCAGGAGTCTATACATATGTACTTACATTTAAGTTCCTTGCCGTCAGGTGTGCACCTGCCCTTGTCTAGGATGCACTTGATGTAGGGCGCCAGCAGGCGGCGGTTGTTCAGAATCTCGTTCAGATTCACACTGTCATATCTGTCGGTGTACTGACTGCCTGGCCTGGCCACGGCCAAAGCCACAAGTCCGAACATACACAAAACTGTAAAGTTGTTCATTCTGGAAAAAGAAATGAAAATAATTCAAAAAACTGACTGTATACCTATAAAAAATAGTCCTTTATTTTGCTCTATGCTGCTCAAAATTTAAATAATCGCAGTAACTGTGATATTAAAAAAAACAAACGACTATTTTAATTTGTCATGAAATAATTAATAATTGTAAGAAACATTTTTTATAAATCGAGAAGCGAAAACTTTGAATCCTCTTTTAAGAATTTTGCGCGCACTAAAAATTTGGAAATGAAAAGAAATTTGAGTGCAAAAAGCTAAAACAATTCCAAAGCGGTCACTGGTAAAACGTATTAAACAACCCCTACAATGCACCGGGCACAATAAGCTGATAATACGTAAATACCGCAAAAACCGTGCGATACAATAAGAATAACTAGTCCTACAGAAAAATCAACTATTATAGCAAATACTCGTAACGCTTCCAAAATACTTGTTTATTATTGTATTGTGAAATAGGTGCTGTGCGTAAAACCTATATTATGCTTGACATTTAGTCATCTTATTAACGGAATTAAATAAGAAAACCGATGAGGAAGAAACTTCTTTTAATCAATATCGGATATTGATGTATACCTTGACTACTTATATGGCAATGACCCCGAGCAGAAATGGTAATCTTATCCTTGTCATATAAAATTGATCCGAAAATAAAGCGAGATATTTTAAAGATTTAGTCTATTTATTTTAATAAAACAATATTTGTTCTAAAAACACAGGTTTTTGTTTAATATTAAACATTAAGAAAGTGTTTTGTTTTTATTTTTTTGTAAAAAAAGAAATTGCAAAGCTTAAAAATGTAACTCAAATATAATAATGCAACCAACGCGATTATGAATTGTATGTGTAAAAACTAACCTACCTTAGATTTTTTATGTATACTTGGGGAGTACTGTTCAAGAGCTCTGCACAGGGCTTAGTAATTTGCCGGTCAGTCCTCCACCACTTTTTATACAGAACATTATAGCGTTTTCGTTCGACGACAAAACTAGTTTTGGTCATCTAACTCTGCCCATTATTCGGGGAATATGACTTCGTCACGGCGACGATAAACATCCAAAACGTGCGTATGGGATTTTTTCTTTGTCCAACATTAATGTTTCAAACAAGGAAGCACATTAAATAATAATTATGAATTTTAGGCTTTCTGATGCTTAATAATACAATGGGATTTTGTCACAACAAATGATAATTATTCTAAAATTATTGTCAGCAAATACATAGTCCTAAAAAAATCTTGGTAAAAGATGTGCTAATATTATTATATACTAGCAGACGTCCCGCGGTTTCACACACGTAGGTCACGTTCCCGTGGGAATACAGGGACAAAAAGTAGCCTGTGTGTTAATCCAGGGTGTCAGCTAACTCCAAACCAATTTTCATTAAAATGAATTCAGTAGTGTTTTCGTGAAAGAGTAACAAACATCCATCCATCCATCCATACTCACAAACTTTCGCGTTTATAATATTAGTAGGAAATAGGATATGGTGATCTATCAGTACATCTTGGGAGTATAATGAGGGGTGCATCCAAGATAGATAACTATATCCTAATAATATTATATCTGTTAGAAAAAAAAACAATTCATACATAGGCCTACTTCTTTTTCCCATAAAACCTGCTTTAATCCATATAAATACTGCTTTTGTTTTATTTAGGTTTCTATTTTTTTGCGAAAATAATATTTTAGTCAGCACACTGTTCATTGTGTGATTATTATACAGGGTGCTAGGAACATCGACACAAACTAATTCCATCAGTTTAATACTTAAGTAAGTGCATGATTTTGGACCTTCAAACGTTGAAATTATTCGACGGCTTTTCTTGATTTCGGCTTTTCTCCTTTCAATCTTAAAAATAATGATAATGTTACTTTTCAATGTGATTTTAAACGTAAGAAGTGAATTATTTACTATTGAGTTAAAAATATTATTGAGTAAGATAAAATATTTGTATCGGAAACATGTTAGGAGTGAATTATTTACTTTTTTATTTAAAATGTCACTGAGTTAGATAAAATCATGATTCCAGAACCATGTAAGTAGTGAATTATCTTCTTTTTAGTTTAAAACGTCATTCAGCTGGATTAGCCTTTCATTCGTGTCAATTAGAGTCACAATAGAAAGACAATGACAGCGCGGACACCGGCGTCCGCTTGAAAATTTATCTGATCGTTTTTCAACTTTATGTTAAACAACATAAGGTTCATATTCAATTGGGAAAATTTGACACATTGGGGTAACTTGATGTGCTGGCGCCTGTACGTCGATATTCTTTTCACCTGTATAAGATTATTATAGATAACAGTACAGTCTGAAGACGCATATCTTTTAGATAGATATGTTTTTTTTTACTGAGACGTTGCTCTTAGATAGAAACTTGTAGAACCAGTTTCTAATGGATTAGTAAGTGTGAACAAATACTTGTTTGCGAAGCCATGCGTGTATTGATCCTAAGTACCTACGTCTATTCTTAGAACCGTGGCAAGTACACAAATAATACCACATCATGACTATAAGTCTTGTATGTGAGTAACCTCTACTATTTTCTTTGATGGTTAGATCTTTTTCGTTGTTTAAGAGCTCGTCCTTAAAAACTAATTCCGCACTTCATTAATAACAGTTGCATGAGTCGATTTTCAGAAACCAGCACCTGCCGGGATCGGCCTCTAGATAGGGGATCATCCATTACATAGCGGGGCCCACTGAGTGTCAAGGAAAGCACGTTCCTGTTGTCAATCGTAAATCTTTGAAATCCGGGTAATCTGACAACCCGTCTTGCTATGGGGTATCGTGTTACCCGAAAACTGGTTTGTGGAGGTCAGACAGACAGGCGCTCCATAAAGGATAAAAATACCTTACATTTCTTACTATTGATTATATTTATTACTAGCTTCTGCCCGCGACTTCGTACGCGGATCTTGTTGCTTATGCCAGCGACAACGGGGTCGTCAAAATCGAAGATCTGAACCGTCTGATGTCGAATTCTAAAAGCCCGGGGACGGGAAAACAATGGGATGCGCGAGACGATTCGAGACGTTCCAGATTTTTTATTTTTGTCGGTCAACAGGAAATGCCATCAGACTTAACAACTTTTGTAAGACGCCATTTCTATTATGTATATGTTATATTATCGCTGGGCTTAGGAGTTCCACTACAGGTGCTCCAGATCTTCAAATTTAGTCTCACAGCAGAAAACACTCTTCACGTGGAATAGTTTTTGCAATGGCACCATTTTTATATCTCTTTTACTTTAGGTGTTCCATTTTCCAAAATAAATTATAGCCTATATGTTTCGTGACGTTCACGATCAGCGACCAGTCGCGCATCTCCTTCCCCCACTTATCTCTAGAGTCGATGCGTATATACGCTGAAAACTCAAGCGTCATGCTTTTTCCGTGAACGTCTCCAACTCGCGAGACAGTGCATGATGTTCACGATCTGCGGTCAGTTGCGCACATATTCTTCACTGGTGTCTAGAGACCTGGATGTAGATGCATAAATACGCTGAGAATGCAGGCGTGCTTCGCGATCCCAAGAAGTTTCCACGGAGCGAGTTGCAGCCTCATGTTCTCGAACAGCATCAAGTCTCTCCTAACGCTCTTCGGTAGATTGTTGGGATCTTATGATCTTTAATCATTTAGCACATTTGGAACATCGGAAAAGATTTGACCTCCTTCTAGACATGGTTATAGTTTTATTGTGATGATACCTGATCAATTAAAATCTAAGTGGCTGCTCCCCTGCGTTACCGGGTAGGCTACCGTGTCACGAAGATAAATGGAAAAGGAAATAAAACACTCAAATAACATAAGCCCGAAGGCATATTATTTCGATAAAAAAAAATGGGAGTTTTGGCCAGTAGAGTCTAATTTTCAATGATATACCATCGTCATCGAAAATCAGTCCTGAACTGTTCCCGCCTTCACCGCGTGGAGGTACTTATGTTATTTTATAATTATGCAATGAAATTAGTGATAGCTTTAATTTCTATATCAAATGTTTCTGATCTTCGATTTTTATTAGTCAACAGGAAATGCCTATCAGACTGAACAACTTTTGCTAAGACGTCATTCCTATGTGAGTTATGGTGTAGCTGGGCTCTTGGAGTTCCACAACAGATGTTCCAGATCTTCGATTTTTATACGTCAACAGCGAGTGCTCATAAGGCTGAACAACTCTTGCTAAGACGTCATTCCTATATATGTTATAGTGTATCTGGGCTCTTGAAGTTCCACATCGGGTGTTCCGGATCTTCAAATTTATTCTCTCAGCAAGAAATGCTCATCACGTGGAATAATTGTTGCTATGGTACCATTTTTGTATCTCCTATAGTTAAGCTGGTCTGTTGAGGTTCTGCATCAGGTGTTCCAGTTTCCAAGATAAATTATAGCCTATGTGTTGCCCAGATGTAATATCTATACAACAACAAAAAAATCATTCAAATCCGTCCAGTAGTTCCGAAGATTAGCGTGTACAAACAAACAGACAAACAGACAGACTTTTTTTTTTTGATTCGTCGTCTTTTACTGTTTCTAAACCCCCCTCAATTATTATTTTTTAAATATATTCAATGTACAGACACAGTGTTTTTACTGTCTTATTAAATGTATAGATATAGATATAGATAAGTGATCGCCAATTGGATCGTTCTGGCTTCCCTTCTTTTCTACATGAACTCCATTATTCTCACAAAAGGATCAAAAGTTTTCACTTCGTGTATTAACTAAATATTTTTTTTAATTTGTCTTCTATTAGTATTTTCGTATGTTTATTGTTTTCCATGTAATAAACCCACTGGTTTATTATATGGAAAACATATATTGTATTAGATTATTTTTAATTTTATTATTTAATTAATTGTTTTCGGTTGAATTAAATTCATTGACATTTTCAAACATACATAAACCCACCCACGCCTTTTTTCCCTTGGCGGTGGTAGGCAGAAACTACAGAGTGCCAACTAAAGTGCAACTATTCCTACATCCTTCTTGTGTTTCGTTTACATTCATACATCAACGCACAAGCTAGCTAAATTAGTTTTACCTTAATATAACTAAATGTATGTCTAAATACGTTAATTCTTAAAAAGAATTAGGTCTAGGATATCAGCCAGTTCTTTTATCTTTTGCATAATCGATAATAGGTAAAATCGCATCGTTTAAAGTCGCACCTCTAGGTCACAGTATCAGGGTAAACAAGAAACGATTCTCCTTATTTGACGTCATATGTTTAGGTGTTAAGAAACAAACTCTATAATGTCTCTTATACTGGGTATTAACGACGACTATTGAATTAACAATGAAGTGCCAAGAAACGTGTCGCAATGAGTAATGGCGTAGGTACAGACGCCAGCTCATCAACCTACTCCAATGTGTCAAATTTCTTTGTTAGGTTTTCAACTTTATTCTAAACACAATAAGGTTCATGTTTTATTGGGAAAATTTGACAATTTGGGGTAGGTTGATATGCTGGCGTCTGTACTTAAACTTTTCAGTACCTATGATTAATAGTTCCGGAAGAACAAAGTACATTGACGACATGGTTGGAGCTGTGGCTGAGAAATTCGCTGCCGTGTTGCATGTCTCGGGTTTGATTCAGACCAAATATTTGTATGGCATATAGATTGTTGTACCGGGTCTGGTTCTTTGTTTATGTGAGTTTAAATGTTGATAAACGCACCCACGCACGATACAGGAAAAATAAATATAAATACCTAGTGATTCAAAGTGTCATTCTTTCCCCCCATTCTTGCTCGTGCCAGCCCTCGTTGCTGACCCTGTAGATATGTAATTAACTCGCTGCCCCTAAATAATAATCACAAAGATCCAGCCGTGCCTTGCTGTCCTCTCCCAGTGGCGCCCTAAGCCGAAGCCCGTACCCCACAGGGACTGCCCTTAGCGTAGTCGCTTAGTTTCTAAGTTGTACACCCTGACTGAAGGTATTAATTAATTTAGTTAGGCCATCTCCACAGGATCGCTCGAGTACCTAACATCAAATTGATACATACGTTTGAACCAATATAGTAACATATTCGCACATTTCTTAAAATTTTTAGAGCTAACTGATAAAAGTGTTTTATTTGCTTCTACCATAACATTATTTACAATTTTTATGTTTGGAACTTGGCTACTCTTTTTTATTTTATCCATTATACTCGTAATACGATGTAAAATACTTCTCGTTTCCTTGCCAGGCTGGCAGGTAGATACTTACCTAACCGTAATATAAAAGGGATATCATTATAATTAGAAGCTTTCGCATGCAAGGCACTGACCCTCAATCGATTTGGTTTGGTTTGTCAGAAACCCTTATGCTAAAGCTAATAATGGAGTACGTACTAAATACCAAATGAGTTATTTTTATGATAGCCATAAAGCGTCAGAGGTTTTTTTTTCCTCGCCAAATAATGCATGAATCATGGAAATGCATCGACATTTAAATATATTTACCTACGGAAGTTTTAATCCTAGATATTCAAACACTAGCTGTTACCCGCGGCTCCATCAGTATTTTTGTTTTTGTTTATAAACAAATTGCAGGGAACTCTTATTATTTTTCTGAAATAAAAGCAGTCTACGTTTCTTCTAATAACATTAACTAGGTATCCGCCTTGAGCTAGCGTGGTGACCAATGCTCGAGCCTTCTCTGTATGAGAAGAGGCCTTTGCCCTGCAGTGGGACAGTAACAGGCTGGTATTATTATTATTAGGTATTTGCTAGTGAAAGTCTCTTCAAAATTCGTAAAGCCATTTCTATGAAAAATTTGTGTAACTACCGTATATGCTTACATTAAGAATTCTTAATATTAAGAAAAAACTTGTTATTATGACATTGCAAACATCAACTTTGTTTTATTTTATGTTTTTAAATCATTAAAGCTTAAACATTGACCTTAAGATTGGGAAAAAGTAAAACAGATTAATATTATCCTCAATCTATCTAGAGCACACTTAGCTCCGCGAGTTTCTAACTTCCTATTACGAATGAATGACTCATAATAAGTGACTCATATAGAACATTTTTCCACCACTATAAATAATGTTACGGGAAATATTATGAAAACACTCCATTGCAGTTAAGTAGTAATAACTAGATACGTAAATATGATTGGAGGACAAAAGTCGCGGGAGTGATGATTTACCTACTCAGTAAACTGCTTGGTTAGTTAACATAAAAAGACGATACGCTATGCTATTGACCTTCTAAGTTTAGGTTTTAACTTAAGTTAACTTTTCTAAGTTTAGTTTAGGGATTATGCTTTTAACTTTCAATTTAATGTTACCAGCCCAGCCTGAGAAAATCATCCCTTTTATTTTTTTCCTATCACAAATTAGCTTAGGTCAAACAATAGGCTGTACTCTATTCCACCTATACGCGTATGCAGACAGTAAGGTTGATATTTTAGCTCTGTAATATACAATTTGGCAGAGACCGTGTTATTAAATTTTTTTTCCCTATAGAACCAGTACGTCACGCCTTAATATTCTACTTCGTGGTTCGAAAACAGTGTGCGAACACTAGGGTATAAAAACAATTCATGAGTGAGAAACGAATAATTGGGTGTTATACGCAAAGAATATAAGAACCTAAGATTCTAACTGTACCTGCAAAAAAACTAATATCTGTGATTCAAAACTCGCTTTAAATCAGTTAAACATAGTAAAGTAGTAGCCGGTGTGGCCATGGCTTTAAACCAATCAACCAAACAATCATAATCAAAAATAAAATACAAAAATATTTATTGAAACTAGGGTGAAAAATAGCAATTTTGTAACGTGAAATTACATAAGGCGGTACTCCAAAAGTGTTTTTGCTGGAAAAAAGAAGAAGTGGCGGAACAAACTTCCCGGCAACACCTCTGCCTGATAAGATGGAAGAACTTCAACAACAATAAGAGGGGATTTTGGCACCCTATTAATATTACATTCAAAATCACACAAAATAACCAACCAATATTTTTAATCAAATTAGCTCTCACCTATTTCACTATAACAGACTGCACGTAATACCACCTTCAGGACTTTCCACATGTCGACTGCAGAATTAGACCCATGATGGCCGACAGTTTGACATACACAATTATAGGCTTCAAGCCTGTTATTACTTACACATCTTGCATGTAAGACCTGCAATTTTACGCTACATGAGCCGTTGAAAATTATCGTATACCTTGATAGGTATGTATAAATTAATTGTTACCATCCATCTTGAGAGAGTCATAGGTGGTATTGCGTGGTTTATGGCTAAATAATGACAAGGGGCGATCGAAGCTATGCTTGCTGAGGTAGCTTAGTAGATAGGTGACCATTTATTAAATATCAACATCCCGTGCCTCCAAAAGCACGTCAATTTGTTGGTCCCGGCGTAGTGTGTTACAGTTTAAACCGAATCTAACCTAAACATTCGTTGCCTAGCCGACGAAATGTTCTGTTGGCGACGAATACCGTCGAAGTAAAGTCTTGTCGGTGTTCAGTCTGTCGGCTTAGTGTCTGTCGTCGTTTATTGGTACAATGCAGATATTTATAGTATAACCTCTTTACTAGACTTTGTTGTCAGATTACCGTTTTACCTAGTTACTGGGTTGTGGATTTCAGATAGGTAGACGCTCCCATGTAGGTAATACATTGGTATTGGAAGGGAAGCCGACCCCGGAAAAGAGGAAAGGCTAGTCAGATGATGATTCATAATGCGAGAATCAGAAAATGAGCGTCATGAATCATAAAGGCCAAGTATTCAAAGCAAGCAGCTACGAAAACGAGTATATTCATAAATACAAGGGCGCGGGTAAACACTTTACAAGGAAAATGGTCCTGGACTGCCCAAACAAGTTAAGTCCAGTTGATTATTTTCCTTTAGTTTTATTTTATTTATTATAATTTTATTAACTACTAGCTGTACCCCACAGTTTCAGAAATTCCTCGTGGAAGCCTTGAGTAGTTCATAAGATTTAACCTGTTTCTGGAGAAAGGAGGGCTGGTGGGAGTAACAAAACGGCTGCCATGGCTCCACGCACAATAGTCCAATTCTGGACTATGTGCGGAAACCAACCAAACACCGATGGACTAAAGGTACCTACTTAAGTATATATTCCAAACTTTATAAAGAGTCGTCCTAAAGACAATAACACATTTCTTAGCATACCTACATTTTAAAATTCACTACAATAAGGAAATATTTCTACGAATGATAATGATGCTTCTATTTTGTGTCGCATGTCTAAGTTGGCGTTAGATTATCTGTGCAAAGTGGCTTCAGCTACACATCGTGTCCTTGTACAGACGGCAGAACATCAACCTATAATATAACCCCAATCTGTCAAATTTCTTTGATAAGTTTTCAACTTTATTCTAAACACAATAAGGTTCAAGTCCAATTGGGAAAAATTTACAGTTTAGGGTAGCTTGATGTGCTGGCGTCTGTATACCAACTGTCAAGATCAGCGTTGCTATTCTCAGCAGTGGTTTTTAGCCGGTGCTCTAAGGAATGGCCGCAAGTAGTCCTAATAATAAATTGACTATGATCCAACTTTGTTTTTATCGACATATCTAATCGCTTCGCAGCGTTTCTGTAATTAAAAATAAAACAAGCACTGAAATCGGTTGGATGCCAGTCAGAGTGAAGTTAGTATGAAGTGTGCAGTCCTGGTGGCCCATGGCAATGCAAAGATTTTGCCAATTAGTCCCTCTTCACTTTAAATTTAAGACCACTGCTCTAAAGACACTGATGTGCGCAACGCTACTGCAGCACGAACTTATGACATTTATATAGGGTGACTGGTAATTAGTGACCGATACTTAAACACGTGATTGTTCTCATGAATACGAATAACTATCCCAAAGAAACTTTTTTTTATACTCATTAACTTTCAATTAATTCAATTACGTCAGTACTGTAGAACGGATGGGGGTGGCGGGGAGCGTGTGACGCTACTACTGCAACTGCTAGTAGATTTTGCCCTTCCTGAGATCATACTCAATACTCAATACTCAATATCTTTATTGCTTTCCATATGTATTCTTAGGTGGTAGGGATATAAATGAGATCATTATGGACCCTGTAGGGCACAGCAAAAAAATGGTAGGAGAGAGGAAGCCTTGCTTAACGTGATCATTTCATTGTAATAGAAGAATTATTTAAATATTAAGACCATGAACAAATTAACTATTCTCAAATATTTGGGGTTTATTAAAATTCCATTTATTTATTTGACATTACCCTCGATATTATTAATTTATTGTTACCTACATTATTTACTGAATATTAGTAGTATTGTTATATTTAATAGATATTAATTGTATTATTGTTATTTATGATTTATTAATTATTATTATGTATTCATTTATTTATTTTGACATTAATATATTGAAATTGGTGCGTTTGAATAATTTATTTAGAAATTCAAATAATTTTATATTCATAAATATATTATTGTAACTCTTATTATTTAAGTTTATCAATTAAATATTCATTTATAGAGTAATAACATTTATTTATCAGGAAATTTTTCAGCTTTTTCATAAATATATTTAGTTTTTCTTCTCTCTTTAATATGTCAGGCAGTTTGTTATATATTTTTATCGACATTACGTAGGGGCTTGTAGAGTGCATTTTAAGTTTAGATGTCGGTATGTTCAACCTGGTTCGGTGTCTGAGTGTGAAACGAGATTGGATATCTTCACGTGTTGTGTAGAATTCTTTATGCTTGCGCACAAATTTGCATATTTCTAAAATGTAGATACTCGGGAGGGTCAAAATGTTGAGCTCTACAAAATAAGGTTTGCAGCTGCTAGATTGGTCAATATTTACTATTATTCTGATTAACTTCTTTTGTAGGGTAAATAGTGTAGGTGCATCCGTACTATTGCCCCAGAGAGTTATGCCGTAACTAAGCCATGCATTGGCATACGCATAGTAGGTGGTTAAGGCAGTTTGTAAATTAGTGGTCTTCTTAATTTCACGGAGAGCGTATGAGAATTTTGCAATCTTTGAGCGGGTTTTTTGTATTTGTGTTTTCCAGTTGATATGTCTATCTAGCGTTAAACCAAGTAGTGTGAATTCATTAACAGTCTCCAATATAGATCCGTTAAAGGTGAGATTTAGATGTAGAGGAGCTCTTTGGTTTGGGTGGAAAGTAATTAATTTAGTTTTAGTGTAGTTAATTTCTAGGTTATGTGAAGTCAACCAGTTACGTGTTTTAGTGAGCGTGGAAATAAGTTTGTCTTCTATATTTGTGTTTTTTTGACATGAGACTAATAAAGATATGTCATCTGCGAACAAAACACAAGGTTCCTCTATGCTTTTCGGTAAGTCGTTGATGTAAACGAGGAATAGTAGGCAACCAATGACACTTCCTTGGGGGATGGACGCGTTAATTATTTTATTTTTGGATCGGACTTTTTCTATCTTTCTACTATTGTGGTTTAAGAATACTATCAGCTGATAGATCATGCCGATTCGTGGCTAATGTGATCGATCACAGGCGCGCGCGCGGCAATTTCAAACAGCGTGTTTGTTATTTTATTGTGTTATAAATAAATTCTTTGGGAAACTTTATTAAAATCATGAATACAATCACTTTTTTAAGTATCGGTCACTAATTACCAGTCACCCTATATGTGTGATATACCTACGTAATGCAATCGGCATTAAGGTTTAAATTAATGAACCAAGTACAATATTATAAACCCATAGTTAGAAAAAAGTCATAGTAGAGTATTGTCAATTTTGACACCTTACATTTCGTGGTTAGGTACATTGTCGTCAAGAATTCGCGCTACAGGTTCAGGAAAACCATTGGTCCACCCAATTCGCATTAGGTATTCTTGCTAAACCGGAGTTCTAAGTAAGGAAGCATGCTTTTTGAATGCATAATAAAGTTATGGAGCCTTTATGTGTGAATAATATTTATAGGAATACGTTAGTTTCAAGGTGGTCAAATATGTAGCGTACCCTATAGTCAAAAGACGAGTGTCGCCGCGCCATCGCCGAGGAAGGCTTTGAATTTGTTTGGTGTCAATGGGAGATTGGCTGACAACACACAATGGAGAGCCTAAAGAGAAAGCCTTTGGCAAGTAGTATAGCTTAGTACCCTGTAGTGTAGTAGGTAGTAGTTTTAATTAAAATAAAAAATGTAATTCATATTACAATTCAAAAGCAATATTTAGTGCACTACAAAGCGATATTAATTCATTGTATTTAGAAATATGGATTCACCGAAAAGTCAGGCAAAGATGCACTTAAAGATGCCAGCACATCAAGCTAACCCAAACTGGCAAATTGTCCCAATTGAACATGAACCTTATTTTGTTTGTGATAAAGTTGAAAAACTATAAAAGAAACTTTTTGATGTGGTGGCCTCTGTACTTACGATTACGATTTAGTTGATTTAGCCAGTTATATATAAGTACCAAGTAAAATAAGGCCAGTCTATCGTATGTGCACTTAAGTATTATATATCAAACGGGGCAAATCCAGACTCAGGGTTGCTACCATAGATATAATAATAGATTTCTATGGCTGCTACTGAGAAAATCCAGATAGAAAAACCCAGAAACATGGCATTTTGCCGAATTTAAGAATCGAACCCACGACAACTGGACCAACAAATAAATTCAAACTATTGGGTAGATAACTAGCATGAATTACTAAACATCAAGTTGTTTACGTTATTGAGTTAAGTATATCCAATGATTTCAGATAACAACGCCTCGTTAAGCTATTTTCTATAGACTATAAAAGAATGTCTTCCTGATACCGCTCAGTACTCACGGTTCAGCGTATGAAGATCATCTGCTACTTCTGGTAAGTGAAATTATTGAAATATAGTTGTAATATTTAAGAATGATTGAAATATAGTTGTAATGTGTTAGAATATCATGTCTATCATACCAATTTAAGTGTCAATATGGCCTAAGAGCCCGTGAGCCCCAGACCTTCGTTATTTTATAAAAAGCTGAAAGTTTGTTAGCGCATGCTCCCAAAACAGCTAAGAACGATGCACCATTATGAAGTTTGAGTTGCCCTGGCTTTGGCAGATAAACGGTACTAAAGGTGTGGAAAATACCGATCTAACTTCGTCGAAGAATAAAGTAATCAGTAATAAGATTTTTTGGTATTATCTTCAAAATAGTATTAAAAATCACGATATTAATTGACACTTAACATCCTGGAAAACCCCTGCGGGGGCCCTGCCAGACACCCTGAATGTTCATGAAATTATAATTTTACTTACGTTATAGTGATTATTAGTATAGAAAGACAGCTCAATTGGCCTTTATACAAAAGTGTTTAAAATACTATAGAGCGGGCATGTCAAGAAAATGTCATAGAAAAACTTTGATCCCATGTCTCAGTAACGTCATCTAGAATAATATATATGAATATTGGAGCGGCAACGGAGCGTACTAAAAAAACTCATAGAGTTATCTCCACTAGGACACAAGTTTTGGATGAAAATTTTGTTCGTAATGTCCCGTCTATAGTAAGTATTGAATGCATGGATTGAATGTCTTTACCTTCATATCATCTAAATATTTTTTTCAACTTTATCTTAAGAAGTATAAGGTTTGTATTCCATTGGGAAAATTTGTACCTTCCACTCTGTTTAGCTATTGGATGATGGTTGTGCAAACTTGGTGTTTCTGCTCTGTACATGTTTCTACACATTGCTATTTATTAAAAGTAGGTACCTACTTTATTGAACTGATTGAGGAAAAGAAAAGGTCATTCAAAATATTTTCTGATTCCGTTTTAGATCTGCTGAGTGGTAGCGCGCCTATTGAAAATATATGAGACATGATATGTACATATACGGTATGAACTTTATCTTCAAAATCGTAGTGAATGTTTTATTGCAAAAATATTATAACATGTAATGGCATCTGTTTGCTGAGATAAAAATAATGACAAAGTAGGTAGTGCAAAAAGAGCCACTTTATGAACTGGAAGACTTTGGACCTTTAACTATATTTGTGCATTCGCAATTGGTATTACCTATCACAATTGACCTTTCAGCCAGATTTAATAAATCTATGAATAATATTATTTTAGTAAACAATCTTTGCTAGAATTCGTTTGGTACCTTAACTATGAATAAAAACGAATAAAGATGTTATAGCAAAGACTATTTTAGTAGGCGCTAAAAACAAGCTTCTTTGATGGGTCCGAGTGCCTTAAATTACCTTCACGTAACAATATGTTTAAGTAGTTAAAAAATTATATGTTATTTCATCATAAAAAAACCAAGTGTGTATCTGATAACGTAAATTGGAGTGTTCCATAGTTTATGTAGGTACCAGCGCTATATTTCTTGACTGCAAAAATAAACAAAGTCAAAGTTATTTTTACGGTAGTAACTATCTATGGTACTTAACGAAAATATCCTTTTTCCTAATAATTAAGAAATAATTTTAAAACTACCTTAGAACGCCTAAAATAAAACTTTAAAATGTCCATTTCATTAGGAAATAAAATACTTAAACGAAATAGACATGGAAAATTAAATGTTTTATATTACAGGAATGATGCCGTATTCAACGTTAGCCATGATGCTGCTAGTATACTTAACCATTCAGAGCGATGCGACTGAGACATCGACGTACACGACCAAGTACGACGGCATTGACCTGGACGAGATCCTGAACAACGAACGCCTGTTGAACGGATATGTCAACTGTCTGATGGACCTTGGCCCCTGCACGGCAGATGGAAAGGAATTGAAAAGTAAGTATCTTTAACAATCAGGGAAAATGTAGGCAAAAGAAAACTGGAGGAAGGCCATTAACAAAAGGCATGCCTATACGAACAGTAACACCGTAGGAGACCCCCTTAGAGACGAAACTTTTTGGTGATGTTCTTCATAAAGGTCAGGTGAGCGGTGCTCAACTGGCATGTTATCCCTGATGAATGAACGAAAATGATGCAACAGAATTATGTAAAAATCATTACAAATGTCGTTCGGTAGGTACTGTAGGTAGTTTCTGTTTCTCTATTGACGAAAAAGGTATTCCAAGTTTTGACGGCGGCTGTTCTTACCAACACCTTACTTTTCATATTTATTTTATGATCCTTTTAATAGTGAACATTAATATAATAAAATATTACAGAGAACATTCCTGATGCGATAGAGAATGACTGCAAGAAGTGTACGGACAAACAACGCGATGGCTCTGACCGAGTGATGCACTACCTCATAGATCATAGGCCTGACGACTGGGTCAAACTAGAGGAAAAGTGAGTTATTACAATTTATGGATACTTTGATATTTAGGCAATCAAATTTTGACATTTATGAACATCCAGCGAATTCTGGGCATTCAATACAGCTACAAATCGCACAGTATGGCGGTTTTTATTACACCTACGGCACAATGTGTACCTTTACCCCTCCTTCCCTCCAAGCAGTGCTAGTCTAAGGGCGAGGCTGCACCAAAGCGGAGACGAGAAGAGATGTTTTACAACCAATCAGCTTGTGTCATTTTGACCGCTCAGTTCTTAGCTTCAGCGCAATACAATATCCTATTGGTTATTTACGAGACATCTCCTCTCGTCTCCGCTTTGGTGGAGTCTCGCCCTTATGGTGTGACCGGCGGACTGTAAAGTCAAAGCTTTCGAGTTCGAACCCAAGGCACGACTCTGACTTCTCGGATTCATTTGCGTATTGTATTAATGTTTTCACGGGCTTAAAAAATCGAAACATCGTCAGATATTTTTCGACCGTATCTGTAGCCAAGTGAGAGACCCATGGGCGGAATAAAAAGTCTGACACCAGATTACAAACCACACGAAAAAGAAAAAAGACTACTCTCCTGGGTCCTGACATAAAGCGCTACCTCTCCTGGGTCCTGACATAAAGCGAAACATTTTTATTTATTTAACATTTTTGAATATTTACAATCTATAAACACCTTAGCAATAATAATAGTAACACAACGTATAAGAAGTTAACTAAACCTAACATTAAATAAATTACATAGTGTTTCCTGCCTTAAATAGCATAGCAATTTAGTAGTTTAGTTTAGTTGATACTTAATCATCATATTATAAAAGTCTGGTAATTTTTCAGATACAACTCCGATGGAAGCTATAAAATGAAATATCTATCAACTAAGCAAGCTGAAAATAATGTAGAAGCAAACATCACGAAGGCTGATGAAGATACTAAGAATACTTCTTAATAAAAACATACAGAGATTTGACAACATACCAGCAACGCATAGCTATCATACCTATAATGTTTTAGAGAAGCCGTTAATATTAAAATCTTGCAGCAACCTTTGTCTTTCAGTAGTCTTGTGATTGACCGTTGCAGTTTAGCTTTGTGTAGGTAGGTATTAAAACATATCCATTATAATTTAAAGTGGGATCGCAAGATCAACCTTTTGGCCCCCTATTAGTCAGAATTCATATTCTTAAGCTACTAGATCTATATCGCGACGCAGAGGATCAAAGTTGTCGTCATTTCTCACAGAATAAGCAAGCTGAAGTGGCAATAGGCCCGCCATATTACCCGTAGAAAAGATGATCGTTGGGGTAGACAGACGTGTTCCTGAGGTGCCGAAAGTTGATTAGAATGACGTGCAATAGGAGAGGCCTGTACTTTGGACTGCTATAGGCTGATGATGATGACTAGAACTATCTGAACTGGGGGTCATCGGTTTTACAGCTGTTGTCAATAGAACAAGTAGAGGTATCGTTTCTATATGCTTTGCGAATCTCAAGGATTAATAGATCTGTGCACTGTGCAGCCGTTAGTCAATACGTGAACACAATAAAAAGCAGTTTTCTTTCAATTGTTTATTTTATAAGACTACATTTACAATCATTGGTTACTAACACTAAGGTATCTTTTCAGAAATGTATCTCTTAACTCTAACTTGGGCGCCGGGCATTAGGTATCTATTTTTGGATGGTCGTATTACTTCCTCTGGCTCACCTATCTCTCTCAATTTAAGCACTTCTTGTTTTTTAGGCTTTTCTCTTGGCTTTATTTGAAGTGCAGATCTATAACAATTTCAAATCGCATAATTTTCTTAATTGCAAAATAGCCCTTATAATAAATATACGATTTACCCACTGCTATTTTAAATCATCGTGAAAATCCTAGTTATTTAATTTCATAATAAAATTAAAATTTGTCCTGTACATGAATCACGGTTTCCAAGAACCTAGGAAAAGGGTCAGTCAATCTTTAAAACAATTCCATGAACATTTTTTTTTAAATACTTATAAGGTACATACTATGAATTTATTGCATTACTTAAATCTCTAGATGAATAATTAGAAAACCATTTATTAGTCCGCTATCCTAGTAGCCTCTGAATCTTTTCGAGGCCATCGTACCTGGTGAGGAAGAGCTTCCAGGCTACTGGGTCGTGAGCCATCATTGATGCGATCACTTTACCCGCGTCATCCTTCTGCTTATCTGAACATTTGGCGCAGTCCTCTTTAATTGCTTTGATCAAAATACCTATGGAACAAATTAAAATAATTCATTACAACCCATCAATAAATGCATCGCTAACGATGTCCTTTCCATCAAATAGGACATCCATCATTCATGATACATCGCCATTGATGTTTTTCCCAATCAACAGGGCAAGGATAGGTACACTAAGGCAGTATTGTAACATAATATGTCTTCAGGTAATTTATCAATCACGACACGGCTCTGTTTAATTGTTCATTTTACTCACTTTTCATAGCTCCCATTTCCTTAGAACAATATCGATCGACGGACATCAAGCACTTGACGTCTTCTGCTGCCAGCGGCTTTATGGCTTCGTTTAAGTTAACTCTGCTCTTCAAAACGTTACCCTTCTCCGCGTCAGCAACCACTTCATTGATAACAGTCAAATCTTCGTCGCCGTAAATGATTTTATATCCTAAGCTGTGGACTCCTTCACTCAATTCTCTATGTATACCAGGCACTTCTGTGGTTCCCAGAACAATTGTAACAATAGCAGAAAAAGTAATAGCTTGAGTCCACATTGTGATTGATCGAAGTCGTTGATTACTGTGAGCTCAATGAGATGGTACAGCCCAATGACAGGATAGAGACAATGTAGGCGGGGCCGATGTTTTGCAACTCTGCGTGTTTTCACCTTAATTATTGGATAGATTTATGCTTTCAACAGTATAATTAGGGTTGTCAGAAATACGCACTTGCATAATTGGTTGGTTTTTTTTTCTGTTCTAATGAAGACTGGTAAAGTATGACTTGACGGTGACATAAATCTCCAATCTTGGTTACTAATCAGCTAGTACAATCTAAAAGGTTTTTATATTATGCACCAAGATACTCTTTTGGATTTATTTGTCGTCGTCGTCTGTTCTAAGATGTTTAATTTGAAGTGCCCATCAATGTTATTTTAGAACACAAACTAAAGGTACTTAAGTCCTCCGTTTACTTGTTAGTCATATTTAAAATAGAAAATAATTCTTTCTTGAGTTTTCATGTTCTATTTCACCATTCAATACGAAAAGAGTTACATTTTTTATTTATCGAGCCTACCGTTTGTATCCTAGTTTTTTTACAATGAATAATAACTTAGCCATGCTGATAATTAAACAACTGAACGATATTACAATTACCTATAACTCTCAAATGACAAAGCAGGGCACCAGCACTGTGCCACAACAACGTGTTCATTTTGGACCAACATTTGATGCAATCTTTGGATTAAATTTTAAACAAAGAACGGATGAAATGTTGGTCCAAAAAATCTGTAATATTTACCTACAACCAGAACGTTGCACCCCTGTGTTGTTTGGTTAGTGTAGTATTCGGGGCGCGCGTCAACAAGCATCGTCAACAAACAACCTTCGGCTGAGCTGCATACCAAGTGTGAATGTAAATAAATTGTGGTGTTGTCGTTTCAAAGTCAAACTGTGATATATTTTACGCAGGTACCAAACTATTATCTAATAGATAACGCGTAACAGCAACTCCGCTTTGGTCTAGAGCTTGGTCTTTCGTTTTAGATATATACTGTAAAACCCACCCCACGAAATTTGGGTCAAGCGGAGCGTAAGGTTAACTATCAATCCCTAGCAATAGGTAATATGGCAAGACAGCGCACTTCACCTACACTTCACCTACATTTACGGACACGTTGAGATTGTTACAGCTGACAACATGCCCGTCACACGATCCGAGGGAAGGGGCCGCAAGCCATTTAATGTGTAGTATACACACTAACTATCACTGGGTTGGTGGGGAATAAAACCACTCTGGAAGTTTCTTCTAGTTCTTCTTTATTAGGAGAGTCTTCATTGCTTGCTGCCCGCTGACTGTAGCACGAATTCTTCACGTAGAAAATATCTTCCCTATAACTGTAGCACGAATTCTTCACGTAGAAAATATCTTCCCTATAACTGTAGTACGATTCACGAAGTCTTCATGTAGAATATCTTCAGGTCTATTCCCCACAATATCCGGCTCGAAGGACCATTTAATGTGTAGAGCGCTGCTGAACTCCGTTGCAGAGGTACCTAAATACCTTACTTATTGCCGTGTAAAAATCTTCAGCTCTATGTTGGGTTCAGTTTACAGTCTAACCTGATGCATCTGAATACCAGTAATTTAATGGAGAGACCTGCCTGGATAACACTGTAGCCCCTTGGCATGACTGGTTGTCCAACTTAGGTTTGGTAAAACCTTTGCAGTAGTGGTCTATGAACAAAGATATTTATTGAATGCCTTTGTCTATGAATATACCCAATTGACTGGCCTATTGGTCTAGTATATAGTTAGTATCCCGGACTGCTATGCCGATGGCCATGAGTTCGATTCCCAGAAAGTGTTCTGTTTCTGGGTGTAATTTATCTACATATAATATGTACAGACGCCAGCACATCAAGTTACCCCAATGTGTCAAATTTTCCCAATTGAATATGAACCTTATTCTGTTTACCATAAAGTTGAAAAACGATCAAAGAAATTTGACACAGTGGGGTAACTTGATGTGCTGGTGTCTGTATAGAAATACATAAGTAAGTTTGACAGTTGTCTAGTACCCTCGAAGAGATTTAAAATACTATAGAACGGGCATGTCGAGGAAATGTCATAGAAAAACTTTGATCCCATGTCTCAGTAACGCCATCTAGAATAATATATGAATATTGTAGCGGGAGCGTACTAAAAAAAACTCATAGACTTGTGTCCAAGCAGGACACAAGTTTCGGACGAAAATTTTGATCGTCATTGGAACGATATCAGACATCGTATCTATTGAGAAATCATTGCTAAGAACATTATAATTAGGTCTCGAATGTACGACCATCCAAATATTCTTTCATCAAACTCCATCTTTATTTCCATCATCAGTGTACTTAGTCAATTTTAAAATAAGTAATCTTAAAAGGGGCATCAGAATTTAGCCAGAAAATACCTTTTAGGCTTTTTGTTTTTTTTGGTCAACGTACAAGACATAATTCCGTATTCCATTTTTAAATTAAAAATTAAACCAGACATTGATAATTATGATGTTACCATTAATCTCAGACCAATATGACAGTCGGATAGACCGAAATTAGAAGAGTTCAGTTTTTGCCATATATATTACTCGTAGAACCCTAAGTAAAGATGTACAATTCTAAAATAAGGGGTAAAAGGCATATTATGCAATCTAATAAATAAAAGAAATATCTTGATTTTTAATTTATTATCACTTTTTCAATAACCCTTCCATAATCTTAGATGCTACAGACATATCAATTTTATTGTTGTTCTTAGACAATATTCCTAGAAGCGCTTTAAATACTTTGGTTTTACCATTTGTGTACTGATTCACCAGCTTAGGATTATTCTCTAAGACGGCCATACATAATTCTGTCAGTTCTGCCTCATTGTTTGTCAGTTTCCAACCTTTTTCTTCAACCACACTTATTGGTGAGACATCACTATCAGATAGCACAATTAGTTCATCAAGAACGTTCCTACAGATTTCTAAATTAATGTCTTTACTCAAAAGCATGTCAGTCAGTTCTTTTAGTTGCCTAACAGTAATAGGACAGTCATCAGCGTCTAACTTCCTCTTATTAAGTACAGTTAATAAATCATTTATAAGAAAATTTGCGACTTTAGTTGGATTTCTAGCTTTGTCTGAAGTTAAATTTTCGAAATATTCCAATAGAGTTGGTTCATTGACTAATTGAATTGTTGTTTCTGGACGTAATTGGTGCTGTTCAATAAGTCTTATCCTCGATTGCTCTGGAAGCTCTGGTATTCTGTCCTGTATTAGGGGTACACTTAAAACGTCTTTGTGATCTGTCTGGGTCGTTAAGTTGATGCGTAACGGAGGCAGGTTCGGTTCCGGCATGTACCTGAACATAGAAAATATAACCATTATTAATAAATTTCTGTAAACTAGATATTACTAACACATTCAAGTGAACTTGGTATTTCACTAGTTGACTAACACTTAAAATCAAAACTTATTTAAGTATTCAAATTAGGCTGGGAATCAGCACTTTGTGAAAGTAAAAAATTACAAAAATTGTCCCCCAAAACACCCACCCTTTTTAGAAGAAACAACGAAAGAACTCAAACGTCAGTATTTTTTAAAGTGCAAACATTATCTTGAGCAGATCATTACAACATCGTAACATACCTGTAGGCTTTAAAACACCATCATATTATAATTTTTAACAGTACCTACTAATGATTGAATATTTGGAATAGCTGTAACTTTCTTATTTGAGTAATGTTGCCATACAATAAAATGTTGAGATTATTTAAAAGTAGGTAAGAAGGTGTTACAACAATAATGGGACCCGGATCCATATAAAATTACCAATGTTTCTATTCACCCCTGCGTTTCAATTCACCCCAGTGTTTCTATTCACCCAGTGTTCCTATTCACCCCGTTTGACGGTACTTTAAATGTTAGTGTGACAGTGATATCTTTAATAATATAATAATAATAATAATAATTTATTCAAGAAAACATTGTTTACAAAAAGTTTACATTTAGCCAAACAATAGTATTTAATTTATCCTACACAATTTATACTTAGTTCTAATTATAAACTAAAGCTAAAATATTTCTACTACAAGTGGAAGTAGAGGGATCAGGTTATACGTTAATTAGCGACCCACCTGAACTAGGTTTATTCAAACCTGTGTTTCAGGCCATCACTTTACATTGCAGTCACGTACATAGGGCTATAAACAAATTGTAATTAAATCTGATGTAAATAATAGACTATTAACAACTACGAGAAAAAACCTATTGGAACATTAAAACCTAAAACTAATTTATATAAATATACAAAAATAAGTCACTTACGAAGGAAATACACAAATTATCATGACAAAACTTCTAGAAGTTGTTCTGTGTCTGTGTAATTGAGCAAAGTTAAATATTCTGATAACACCGTACTACATCGTCTAAAACTTATACTATGTATGTTTAGTACCTTGTTTATTCTGTTATACAGAAACGGTCCTAAAAATACATAAAATCGGTTAGCAAACGCATGTTTAGTTTGTGGATTTGCGCAGACCAGGTCCTTTCTCCTCTTATTGGCAGGAACTAACTCAAATGGAAGTTCAGTGTGCTGTTGTAATACTATGCTTAGGATGAATAGTTGGCGTACTGTTAGTACATTACAAGCTGCGTAAAGCTGGTGCGTAGGAAATCTAAAAGGGCGAAAAGTAGCAACCTTTAAAATTGATCTTTGAGCGCGCTCTAGAGGGAGTAAAACTGTTTTTGCAGCTCCACCCCAAGAAGTTATGCAATAGGTAATAATGGATTGACACAGAGCTAAATAAACCTCTTTGATTAATTTATAGTCAGCTATATGCCGTAAATTTTTAAAAACATATATTAATTTGCGCACTCTAGTACATAGTAACTCGATATGTTTACGGAAGTTTAGATTCGAGTCAATTGTGACACCCAGATATTTCAAATGGTCAGCTTTAACTAAAGCGGGGCAAGAACATGCAGTGTCAGCGGACGTGCTACAACAATGTGCGTAAATGTTTAGGTTAGTAAGCGGTATGTTAGTATTTCTCATTGTGAATAAAATATACATTGTTTTTTCCGCATTAAGTGTTAGGAGATTGTTATTGAGCCAATTAGATACAATATTAAAGTTATTTTGAGCGAGCATGAAGACCTCAGCTCTTGATTTAGCTGAAAATAATAGGGCGGTGTCATCCGCGTAAGACATTATGATACCATTTTGGAGTGTCAGGCTGCATAGTTCATTTATGTAGATTAAAAATAATGTGGGCCCCAAAATACTACCTTGGGGAATTCCATAACAACTATTTTTAAGTTCAGAACTTGTATGCTGACCTATTTTGACACATTGATACCGATCGCTGAGATAGTTAGAAAAAAGCTGAAGTTGTACTCCTCTTATCCCAAGTGATTCAAGCTTGTGCAAAAGTAAACTACAAGAAATTGTGTCAAAGGCCTTGGCGAGGTCTAGGAAGATCCCAATTGTGTGCATACCATTATCAAGATTGGTACTAATATAATTAGTTAATTTGTGGACTGCTTGGCTTGTAGATCTTCTGGGCCGAAAACCAAACTGACAATCTGAGAGGAGTCTGTTATCTTCCAGATAATTTATCAACCTACTGTTAATAATTTTTTCTAATATTTTTGAAAGTCCTGTTAGCACTGAAATAGGTCTGTAGTTATTCACACAGTTTTTGTCTCCAGACTTGAATACAGGAGTAACTACCGCTTTTTTAAGCAACTTAGGGAATATTCCTGAAGACAAACACAGCTGAAAAATGTGGGTTAGTGGCGGGGCAAGCACGGATTTAAATCTTTTTAGTACACTATTAGGTATGTCATCCCATCCGGTAGCAGAAGCAACTTTTAAATCGGTTATTATTCTACTTACTTCGTTTACGTCGGTATCTAATAAAACAAAAGAATTTATTTTCGAGAATGTTGTATTTAGGTTACGAGAGGGAAAATTACTGAAATTAATAGATTTTTCAGCCAAGTTTTTACCAACGTTAGCAAAAAAGTTGTTTACTGTATTCATAGCTTCGGATGGGTTAATCTCTGTTGATAGTAAATCTAACGGAGGTTCGGGGTTTTTTGACCTAAAGGTATTAGTTTTTATAAATTTCCAGACAAGTTTACTATTTTTTCCCGCCTTCTGTAGTTCATTTTTATCATATTGAATTTTTAGTTTTTTCAGTAGATTATTACAGAAGTTTCGATACCTTTTATATGTAGCTGAAAGTATATCGTTATCCGGGGCAGATTTCAATTGTAGGTGTAATTTGTCTCTATGTCTTATACAACGTACGAGACCGGGTGTGATCCAGGGTTTAATACAACTATACTTTCTAGGCATTTTACTAGTGAATGTGTTTTTCCTTATTGCATATTGTAGCGAATTAATAAAATATTCTAAAGAAATATTTGCGTCATTTGAAGTATAAACTAGGTCAAAATTAATACCGCGTATGTCATTTTCAAGGTTTGTCATGTTGACTTTAGTATAGCTACGCATGCAGTTTTTTCTAGGTGAGCTTATTTGTAATGTTAGTAAAACTGCTTGATGATCGGTAAGTGAAGAATTAGTTACCAAGGTTTTAGATGGATATTTTGATTTTAGAATTATATGGTCTAAGCATGAGCCGCTCTGATGCGTGGGGTGATAGTGAGCTGGTAAAAGCCCGTGAAATGAGCAAATATTCAGATAATTATGTGCATAAGTATCGAATTTCCCGGAAGCAATGTTAATGTTAATATCACCTAATAGTATTATGTTTTTAAAGGAAGAAACATTTTTTAAGTTTGCGTCAAGTGAGTCTAAAAATCTGACTATATTTTGAGAAGGAGGTCTATAAATAGCCACGACTACTGTATCGGGAATTATTTTAATTATTAAGCAATTACTATCTTGGAAAATCGGTTCTTCTTTGATAGTATGTAAATTGTTCTTAATATAAACTACTAATCCATCGTTTTGGTTTAAGTTTTCGACTGTTTTGTACGAATAATAACCTGCAAGAGATGGTAAGTTGACTGTCTGATTTGATAACCAACATTCTGTAAGGACGATAATGTCACAGCTTATATCAAGATTCTGTAATAATACTTCAAAGCCGTTCATGTTTCGATTTATGCTTCGAATGTTCTGTGTGAGTATAATTAACTTGTTATCAGTGGATGGAAGAAGGTGTTTACAGTCCTCAACATTGCAGATTCTAGATTCAGACACAGAAAATATATCTAAATCAGAAATTAGCTGATTTGTCATGATAGTTACAAACTATAAATATAACTAGCGGTTTAGCTACCTGTTGTGCTTACTAATTAAAAGTATTAGGTGGCGCTCCTAGGCGCCTTCATAGTCGATTGAGTTTATGTAGTTGGTCTCTGCGTATTTGCGCGCCGGGCAGCTTTCATCGCCAGTTGGATGGTCACATTTCCTCTTGAATCTCTTGCACGTCGCACATTGAGGGGAGGAAGATTTGCTACTGCATTCCTTAAAGGAGTGTCCAGTCTCTCCACAGTGGTTACAAGTGGGACTTGTTTCTCGGCAGAACTTTGCTGCGTGTCCGAACTGCTGGCAATTGAAGCACCTGGTAACGATCGTAAAATCTCTCACAGGACAAGATGTCCAATTGATAAAAATACGGCCCTGGATGATCATAGATTTTCTTATGCTGGCAGGAACTTCCAATATATAATTACACGTCGGGAGGCCTTTCTTACCCGATTTATGGCTCAATTTAATGCTTTCGGTAAAGGACTCACGAGTTATATTCGGCAACTTGTCTGCAAGGTTCTGTTCGTAAATACAATCGAATACCTCTTTTTCTGTCAAAGCAACGGGAACACCAATAACAGCGACCCTAGGGCGGCGTTTAGAAGGTTCTTCTATTTTAAGGCCCGATGACACCAACTTTTCTGAATGCTTGAGCTTGTCAATATCGCCTTTATTTTCGGTACTAATTATGACGCCCCCGTTTTTTACTTTTCTCAGGCCACGGATGTTAAGCTTCAGTTGTTCAGGAGATATTAACTTTTGTACGAGTGACTTGGTGTCTTCACTTGTTTTGGACTTATCGCTGGGATAGATGGCGACTGAGCTGAATTTTGCAGGACGGACGAAGTTATCGGAGCCTTTCTTCACCATGCTCGCGTAGGAAAAGTTACCCGAGTCACTTAACTTCGTCTCTACAACCTCTTTAAAATGTTCGAGAGAGTTTACAACGTTCTGTTGAGCTTGTAGATGCTGGATTGTGGTATGGGCCTGGAGCGTCTTCGTTTTCAGGGACTGGTACAAGACGGCCACCTGAGACGTTGCACTGGAGACTTTCCGGCAAAGAGTGGAGACACGGAGCTTCTGTTCGGAGTTCATTTTCCCATCTCCGACAATGCTGCAGACTTCGTTCAGCATGGCATCTGTGGATACTAGCCATTTCTGGATCTCCGGCGTAGAGATAACTTCAACCGACTCATCGTTCACCGCGGGTGCTGGTGGATTTGGGTTTCTCGACGGTAATGATTCGGTAGGCGTCGGCGGAGGACTTCGTCGTAGTAATTGGCTACGATCGAACGGGCTTGCTCCTGGGGTAGACATAGTACCAGAAACACTTGAGTTATAGTTTATAAAACTGTTTAGTTCATCTTGCACGTAAAAGTCGGTCAAAACCTACAAATCACACGCGACACACTTTTCTTCAATACTGACGGCGTAATTATATTTATTTTTCGTAATTGTTTATTTCATTATAATCAGCACAAAACACACGTCCGCTTAGTCTCGCGGCTGTAAAGCTGTTCAATAAGTAATATCTCACCTATAGTCCTGTACGACCTCCTTGTCCCTCATAGCAATGGTGACCCTGGCGGTCGCGTCCCAGGCGCGGGTCTCATTAATGATGCGTCCTCCGCTGTTCAGTATCGTCTGTTGTCGGTCAATTTCGTGCCGGATCGCAGCTGCCACGCCGCGCACTGACCCAATGTTTTTGATCTAGAAGAAGAAATAACGAAATATTTACTACCTACCTACATTTGACGAACATAATAAGTGGAAACGCCGGGAGAGGACGTCATAGAAGGACATACGGATCGAAGATAAGGAAGATATTATTGGTGAGGTTCTTCAAAAAGGTACGGTGCACAAACGGCGTGCGTATATGACTTGCATGTATGAACGTAAACAATGCCAAAGAAGCATGTGCAAGAATATCGTAACAGGTGGGACTCTATAGTTCCTGCCTCGGTCGGTGATAACACTATAACAGTGTAGTTATCTTGGATCGTTGGTAAACTCTTCTGTTAAGTACAAATTAATCAATACGATATAAGCAAAGGGCACGTTTGGCACAGTGGCTGAGCGATTGGCTTCTGCGCTGAATGTCGCGATTCTCGCATGCAACAAATATTTGTATTGCCTAGTTGTTTCTTGCCCGGCTGTTTGTGTATGTGAATTTAAACGATTGTAAACGCACCCACGATACAGGAGAAAATTCTAAAAAAATATGGGAAAGGAGATGATAAATAGCGTGTTATTTCGAAATCACAACTTGTTTTGTTGATAAATACATGTTTATTTTAACATTATTGTAGCGACATCTATCTCGCCACATATGAACTAATGACCGATATCCTACATCGCGGTATTAGAATTATCCGCGCAATTTGAACGTATACAAGTTCCCGACATCAACCGTCGGGCAGTAGTTAGCCCACCAGACACAACACCCGTCTGATCGGAGGATCCTCCATTTTCAATGTTGGATGAGGAACTTTTACACCCTATTCTTCATACCCTTAAATTATAGATTGTGACAACGAAAATAATAGCCGCACGAGTCGATTAACGGTTAAGCTTCGCAAGCCGGGGTCGATACGAGGAAGGGTGATCATTCATTCACACACCGCTCCATGCCTCGGAATCCATGTTCACCCATTGGTCACTTGTAGATTTTTAACAGTCGCTACGATTAATCAGAACCCCGACATTCTGACGACCAGTTCGCGTTTAGATTTAGGTGAGATAGACAGACGCTCCATATAAAACACTAGTATTCAGCGGCACCCGATAAAGTTAGATTGGTAGCCGAATATTTGGAAACAGGATAGGCAGCTGAGATAACACATTTTTTAAATTATTTGAAGTCGCGCAACGCTCTCATTAACTAACGATGATGGTTCTAAATTTAACCCGTATATAGGTAATCGCAAACAATCAACTATCACAAACCACACTATTAACTTTACATTTTTGGGTTTGCCCTTTATCTGAATTATTCGCGGAACCTAATTAAGAACTATTTACTAAGAATGTGGTTTACGTCCATTAAATTCAAATTTATTAAGTTACGCTGACTAAATTACTGTAATTTAGAAAAACCTGTTTCACATTTTAATAACTATGTTCTATGTGAGGAGGTAGGTAGGTACCTAGTTTGTCGGCTTTGATAGACGTGATTTTTAAGCTACTTTATGACACCCAATAATTTTATTTCTTTAGAACATACCTAGATTGTACGGATTGTACTTATGTCATCAATGTTCAAAGTACAAACTAGTAGTAATGAAGAATCAAGCTAAAGCATAGATGCCTAAAATCTTCGATTTCGCTGAAGCGAGCTTGTTCCGATAGATCGCTGATGATTGACATTTTGAATGACGAAAAACATCTTTCTCTGGGCATGCCTTAGCTTAGGTTGTAGTGAACTAAATGAAGGTTAAATAAATAAGCCCACTTTGGTGTGTAATCGACTCTAGCTTTGAGAGAATCGCCCTAATTTTTTATCAATGCGTATGCGTTGATTTGGCGACGCTACTATTAACGGGACGATTTTGAGAAAAATATGAACGCGTAAAGTAAACAAATTCGGAAAAAGCAGTGTTCTTTTTTCAAATTAAATGTAGGTAGATATTTACCTCTGTTCGTGTAGACAGCGGGTCCCCGGGCCGCCTCAGCGACACATTTGCGTCAACTCTGAGAGCACCCTCTTCCATACGACCCGTGCATGCACCAAGTCTTTGCACAATCAGCACTAGTTCCTTCACCAGCGCTGCCGCTTCTTCGCCATCCTGGAATTAAAATATAAACCAAATGATGAAGAATTGAATTGGTCTGAATTTTTTGTTGTTTATTTATTTTGTATTTTCAAAAAAGGTTTAACCAACAGCTTCTGCACAAATTGCTTCTAGGATAACTATCCTAAAAACAATTTGTGCAGAAGCTGTTGGATGCAAGCCCGATTCAAGAGATTACTCATAAATAAATTTGAATTTACACAATTGCCAATTGCAGGTCAACCAACATTGGCAAAATTAGCAAAAACACAGAAAGTTGCTAATAAGTTACAAAATATTTCTTTTTTTTAATGTGTTTTGACTATCTGTTTGTTTCTGCAAATTTATATTGATTATTATTATTTTTATTTGATTTAATTTATTCTTTTATACATGTTTTGACATTCACGATTAATTTTTATATTTTTTGTAATTTTTGCATTTTTAAATTTTATATTCATCTTTATGTTTTTATATTGTTATAAGTAATATTATGGATTTTTATTATCTGCAATAAATAAATTGAATTGAATTGAATTGAAATATCTAAATAGAGCTGATCAAATGTTACTGTGACTTATTTTAAAAACACTGTTTACTCATTTAACCCTATGTGTGTTTAAACATGAATCATTGCGTGACACAATGCTTGTTTAATTGAGTTTGTAATTAGGGCTTTAACCAGTTAAAGTATCCATGAAATAATGTATCAGTTACATTTATTATTTGGCACTAAGTGTATTTCAATTCTTAACAAAGAAAAATTACCAACAAATTTAACAAGAACAACAAATTTCAAATGTAACAAGGCCAACGCTTCAAATGTGTTTCAACACAAACTAATGTATTCTTCACTTGATTGTTCATTTGCAAATTAATGAACTATGCTTACTCAATTTGTTTTGTATGAGGAATAAAGGTCAGTCAGCTACTTAATCATGTTTAAATGAATGAATTATTTCTTAATACTAACTACAAAATCTGTTTGGTATTGCTAACATTGAAAATAAAATTGTGTTAGGAATCACTAGTTAGGGCTTTGGGTATATACCTAGTTAAACAACTAAATTATCTGTAAGCACACTACTGTTTAAGTGATATCTACCAAGATATAATATAGTAATATATCTTACTATGTTACAGCACCGTTATAATATACACTCATTATCATTTTCTTGGATTACAATTTTAAAAGTTGTGTTTGTAATCAAGCACTTCTAGTATTTTAGATTGTCTGCCCATCTATACTAATATTATAAAAAGGAAAAATGTGTGAGTGTGTGTGTATGTTTGTAAAGAATAAACTCAAAAACTACAGCCCTCATTTCAAAAATTTCTTCACCATTGGAAAGTTACATTCACCCTGATTAACATAGGCTACTTTTAATCCCCGAAACCGCGTGACTTCTGTTAGTTCTTTGATTCTATGTTTAACAGTTACAGTAAATCTAAGCTGAGATTTTGTTTTAAACATTGAAATATCCATGTTACATACCCTAAACAAGGGGATTAATTGGCTGATAATGTATGTGAATGTTTTACCTCTAAATCAGGTTCAAACACCAGTTCTATGAGTGGAGCTCCAGCTCTGTTGAGATCAATGAGACTCCGTTTAAGTTCTGCATCGTGCAACGACTTGCCGCTGTCTTGTTCCAGCTGAATTTGTTTGATCTTGGAACTTTTTCTATAAGGTCTTTTGTGTACTCCCGGTGTGAATACCTGGAATCAACGGAAAAACAAAACATTGACCAAAGTGAACCAACTGAAAAGAAATTCTATTGTTTGTCAGTTTAAGTTGCAAGTTAACACGTCATATCTACGCAGAACGCAGATCTACGCGAGACACATATGCTTTTTAATTGTTTCTATAATTACAGCAAACAAGTGGTTCATCGCTTCTTTTAGGTAGCTTGTTCCATCGTCAACCTCATTTCTGATCTCAGGACAAGATTGAGGTCAAGAGTAGACCCATTATACATATATAAAAAAAAATATACACACATAGAAAATGTTCTGTTCTCATACATTTATAATCAACATTGTGTACCACTATATTTTGAGGTTATCTAGCTGTAAACTGTTATGTACCTGAAAGTTAATTACACCATCACTAGCTAGTGGGTTTCTTTGCTGAGTTATTTGATAGCCAGTCGGCAGATCAGCGTAAAAGTAGTGCTTTCTATCAAAAGTCGACACTTCATTGACTTTGCAAGACAGGGCTAATGCGGTCATTATACCTAATTCCACGCATTTTCTGTTGAGCACTGGTAATGTACCAGGAGTGGCAGCATCGAATAGTGATACGCAATTATTAACTACACCGCCAAAAGTGTTCTGTGCACCAGAAAATAGTTTTGATTTTGTATTCAACTGTGCGTGCACTTCTAAACCTACTACACTTTGCCACTTCTTATCGGACACCGTGGAAAATCCACTTGCAGATACAGTTTTAGGTTTGTAACTTAATCCACGACACAGTTTGGTAAATTTCATTTTGAAATCTTTCTTAAATCGTCACATTCACTTCACTTGCACACTATAAGATCTTTAAACAGCTGAGCTGAGCTGACTTTGACATTAAATTCACTCAATCAATTTGACAATAACCAAAACAGATTATATAAACTATGGATCGTTAAAATTATACTGCCATCGCGGATTTACAACAACGAATTATTGTTTTATAATTTTAAAATAATTACTTTTAAATAATCTTACTCGATAAAAATAAATATCTTGAGGTACGTTCTAAAGTATTAACAAGGTCATGTTCAAGACCGTGTTAAGAAATATTGCAACAGATGGCGCTGTACACCGTTTGAGATTTACTCGACCGTAAATATGAGGGAAGTGTTTTTGTTTTTATAATTACTAATATTTGATTTACTACTATTGTATAAAAATAAAAATTACAGCAAGGTGAATGAAGCAATAAAAACTTACCTAATTACTGATGTTTAGTTGGTCCAGTTGTACGTTTGATCCTTCTAAATAGGTTGATGTTTATCACTAACGTACTTACATAAATAAATAATACCTAACTTATTACACCTAAATTGCATTGATGTTTTGACTAATTAACTTATTAACTAACTAAAACACCTAACTTAGAGTTTTAAAAATATCACATTTTGGAAAGTAAATTATAAATTCATTTTCTGTTTAAACAACTAATCCTGCCACCACTTCAAACAGAAACGAAAAGAGATAGAGGACAACGAAAGCCAAAGTAACTTCAGCGATGGAGTACATTTTTATTGATCTTTTTTGGAAATAGAAAAACGATTTTCGCGGGAAAACACGGTGAGCGTGCAATCGATAGCGCTTCGTTGCGAGATATGACCGCGAGTCAAAACAAAGCAGTACTATACGCAGCCTTGGCGGTGCCGTACGTTAATACCCGACCGAATAATAACGCCTCCACTCATCGTCAGCAGCTGTCGTTGCCCGCCGCGTTGATAGTTTGAACTTGTATGTACCAACTTTATTTATCTGTATTATAGCCGCGATTCCCGCTATCTATAGACAGATCCAAGAGCTTATTAATTATTCGGTTTTTAAATTATTCAGAGAACAAATTAGCTGATGGGCTGCTAAGACAATGGTGCCAATTCAATTAATTCCCTTCTTGTCATACTAAAATTAAATTAGGCTATTTTTAACTTTTTCTCTTATACCCATATAGGTAGGTACAATAGAAAAGAACGCACTTAAGTTAGTAGGTACCTACTAGGTGCAGTCTGGTGGCAACGTTTTTTCGCGTTTTCTGAATTTGCCCTTAATAAAAGTACCTACTTAGTTCATATTCATGGGTAGAATAGAAGGGCCTGTGAATATTTTCCCCATGTTTAAAAAATCAGCCTGTATTTGTATACAGGCTGTATTTTATAAAGCTCTTGTGAGCTGTCAATACAAGGTATTGGTAGGTACCTATTTTAATACAGACTTAGTCAACATTATCAATTCTCTCATTTTAGTTTACTGCCTCTTGCTTGCTTGTCTGAATGCCTCGTTGGTGCAGTGGTCGCAAGTCAGTAGCACTTGCACGAGCCTAAGGTCCCGAGTTCGATCCCCTGGTCGGGTAAAGTTCTTGAGCTTTTCCATCTTATATTATCTTCATCTCTTATATCTATATCATCTATCATCTTATATTACCCTCACATCCCACTCACACCCCGCACACCCCTACACATGCTGTCATTCACACTAATTCTTGTGTAACTTGACTAGTTTTAGTATTTGTTTTTATTTTATTTTATTTCTGTACAGCTGTTAGAACAAATCATTGACACTGTCTTCACTTGTTTTTGGTTGTGAATATTAACAGAATCCATTTGGTTGAACCCTATCTTATAAGATACAGGCTAGTCTTAGTTTAAAAGATAGAGTCTAATAGATTGCATCATAATAAATATTATTTTCAACAATGTATACAGTGCAGTAGGTATGCTATGTTTTTGTAAAATAAATACTTTTATTATTATTATATATTATTATTATTATTTCTCAGTAGCAGCTCGGAGTCTGGATTTGTTCCCGGTTAAGGCAATAGGCTCGCCCCCTATTACACATAACTGGCGAAATGTGGGTGTACTTCAGGTACACCGCTGCCTAACCCTTAGAAGATTACAGGCGTGATGTTATGTTAGTTTAGGTTTAGAACAAAGCATCAAACTCACTAGCTACATATATTTCTAGCTGTTACGACTAGAATCTAGATGGTATTAAATATTTAGTTAGCGAGTTACTGCCGTTACATACCTATCTAACGGGTTTATTCCCGTATCTATGTAAGTATGTAGGTATACAATACATGGATAAGGTATCACACGAAAAAAAAAACAATCGCATGTAAATATTTTTAGACCATCAGCTAGCACGTGAGTTCTATAACAACTGGTATAAATTATTTGTAATTACAATAAAATACCACCGATTACCATACCCTAGCTATGCATGCCACTGTAGTAAGTTATAACACAAATAAAGTTATATTAATTTCTATAATGTAGGCTATCCCAATTATTGATGACCGACTCTGAAAACTTTTTAAAATAATAATGAGCGGTTGGTGCATCATTTCATTAAAGACGACAATGGGCGTCAGCGAGTTGGCTTCGGCCCTTCGTACGCCTTCCAAAGGTCCGTACCCAAGGGTTCCGAGAAATTAAAGAAAGATAATATTTTATAACAAAAAAACTCTGAAGAATTCAAAGAGACTCTGCATCTCAGTCAACTGATGTTTATGTTGCATTTTACTATGAAAGGCTCCCATAATATTATTACACTCTTTGACAAAATAATAGCCGAGGATACCTAGATAACGAATAATCGATAGTGGGAGTAGAAAATAATTCCAGATAGAATAGAACGGGAACAAAATGATGAGTGTTCCTAAATGATAACAATTCCTTGGAGTAGGTAGCTAAGGAATTCTGACAAACCGACACTGCTGGGGTGATTTGTGGAGAATGCGAATGCGTACCCGCACCCTGGCCAAAGTGATGAGGAGAAACACCGTGTCGTTTTAGTCAGTAAGAATCTGACAGACCCCTTCACCCGCCCCAGGGTGGAGGACATCCATGAGGATTTCCACACGAAAAAAAAAAGATAGCTTAGGAATTACCTATGTGTATCAAAATCTGATCTTTTCGGAACAGTAGAATACTTTGTGAATAACCCGATTACTGATGCATGCATGCGCCTTTCGGGACAGGTCAACTCGAAGCTGCAATGGTTCTTTCTTCAGACTGCCTTTCTAGACTTTAAGTACCTACTGCGTATCAATAGGTATATAATCTAAATATGTCAGGGCTTTAAAATTGAGCATGAACTCTAAGTTTCTTATCGGGGTTCAATCAACTTGAAAATGCCATTTAATTTAAAAAAAAATGTCGCGTGTAGTGTATGGATCTATTTAAACAATACACGGCAACATAGCGCGCCTTTGCACTACAGACATAAGTCAGTTCCTTCACATTTAAATTCAAATTGTGTCATTTCAGAGTTCACAGCTATTGCCATTGTTTGGAATAAGTAGGCAACATTTATTGCTTTTTCTAATGATATGCGGAAATTACGTAGGTACCTGTGGGTTATACATATACCTGTAAGTAGTACCTACATTTTGAATGGAATTAGAATCGAATGTGTCTGAAAAATTCTTGGCCTAAGCCCGTATTAATAGGACGAGCATGAATGAAATGTGTCTGAAAAATGTGCGAACTATTGGGTATTAATTACGTACTTTATGGTTTTTTTTAAACACACTATTTTATACCTACTTAATAAAATTAAACGCACAGGAAGGAAGAGAGAGGTGAAGCAAAACAGAGAGTGACAAAAAAAACGCTTCAAAATCGATCCATTCGTTTAGGACCGATGACCGAAGGGACGAGGTGCTGTAGTGTTCTGCATTGTCAATTCGAGTAAAGTCAATGATAAGTAACGTAGGTAGGTATATTGGTTTTAAATGTATGTTTTTTAGGGTTCCGTACCGTAATAATAAAAAAGTGACCATTATGGTCTGATTTCGCCTGTCTATCTTATGATACAATTGCTTATTTCTGGAACTACTAGTAATGATACGACAATACGATTAACAAATGTGTGTGTCTGTTACTGAATTAAAAGACGATAATGTCTTGAAATTCAAAATATTTGTAATCAATGTCTATAATGTATAGATTTAAAGATAAGGAGACTATGCTTTTAAGACTCAAGAAGTTTTTAAGACATTGAATTTGATCCCCAGGCAGGCACCTCTGAGTTTTAGGGTTCTGAGTATTGTATGATTTATCATTTGATTTAAAAATGTTAAAGGAAAACAAGTAGAGGAACTTCAGCATATTTGGAATACTGCAGGTAACTTGGAATCCTTCGAAATCTAAATAACTACTACTGCATTCTTTTTTTTTGCCGTAAACATAACGTCGTATGATACACTATGACATCTAGCATTAAAAACAGGACGCCGCTTTGACAATCCGGCTACCAGCCCCGACGGAACAAGACGATAGATTTAAAAACTTTTTTGGTAAGTAGGATGCAAACAATGATAATTATTTACTCTCATGCGTGAAATATTTAGTGTAATAATTCAATCTGTTATGTGACCTTTTTAGTGATTTAACTTTGTTTTTGTGAATATTTGTAAAATCAAAAATGAGACATGCCGTTTTAGGTAAGGATGGTAGGTATATTATATTCCAAATTAAGTACCTGCCCTCTTAGTCAATTCACATAATTTTCAATTTTGTAGTTTTTTTGTTTTTTTATAAGGTTCCTGACTTTTAATCTATATGATAGTAATAAATATTAAAGTTTAATAGTTTTTCAAATAATAAATGTATTTTTTATCGAACCATCCCTTTTTTCTTCAAGATTATTCTCAAAAAACAAACTGGTATTCCAAATATGCTGCAGTTCCTCTATCGCGAGGAAACCGACATGCCTGAGGAATATAATTTCTAGACGGCATGTGAAGAGCCAAGTCAGAGGCCAACGCTGATACCAGGAAAAGAAGAAGATTGGATGATAAACGTAGGTACTTAAACTAAATTTTATGACAGCATCATCATCTAATCAATAGATATGATTCATTAGGACTTTAGAATAGTAGTCGTGAACTTATAGAAGGTAACGTGTAATGATGATCTGACAATTCGAGTTACCCAATTATATACACTGTCAGATCAACAATTCATCATTATAAGTCACTTTTTTTTATCGATTTACCGATAATTACCAAACCGTGTTGATATCTGATTAAGAATGTTTAACGTACCCCTTTGACGTAAAACAGTCTAATTACATAAGCGGGTTGGTGCATCATTTCTTTAAAGACGACAATGGGCCTCAGCGAGTTGGCTTCGGCCCTTCGTACGCCTTCCAAAGGTGATGAGTGTTCCTAAATGATAACAATTATTTGGAGTAGGTAGCTTAGGAATTCTGACAAACCGACACTGCTGGGGTGATTTGTGGAGAATGCGAATGCGTAGTAGAGGATTTCCACACGAAAAAAAAAGATAGCTTAGGCTTACCTATGTGTATAAAAATCTGATCTTTTCGGAACAGAAGAATAACTTTGTGAATAACCCGATTACTGATGCTTGCATGCGCCTTTCGGGACAGGTCAACTCGAAGCTGCAATGGTTCTTTCTTCAGACTGCCTTTCTAGACTTTAAGTACCTACTGCATATCAATAGGTATTTAATCTAAATATGTCAGGGCTTTAAAATTGAGCATGAACTCTAAGTTTCTTATCGGGGTTCAATCAACTTGAAAATGCCATTTAATTTAAAAAAAAATGTCGCGTGTAGTGTATGGATCTATTTATACAATACACGGCAACATAGCGCCTATGCACGACAGGCTTATGTCTGTTCCTTCACATTTAAATTCAAACTGTGTCATTTCAGAGTTCACAGCTATTGCCATTGTTTGGAATAAATAGGCAACATTTATTACTTTTTCTAATGATATGCGGAAATTACGTAAATTACGTAGGTACCTGTGGGTTATACATATACCTGTAAGTAGTACCTACATTTTGAATGGAATGAGAATCGAATGTGTCTGAAAAATTCTTGGCCTAAGCCCGTATTAATAGCACGAGCATGAATGAAATGTGTCTGAAAAATGTGCGAACTATTGGTTCTTAATTACGTAATGTTTTTTTTTAAACACACTATTTTATACCTACTTAGTAAAATTAAACGCACAGGACGGAAAAGAGAGGAGAAACAAAACAGAGAGTGACAAGAAAAAAACGCTTCAAAATCGATCCATTCGTTTAGGACCTACGATGCTTTTAAGACTAAAGAAGTTTTTAAGACAATGAATTTGATCCACAGGCAGGCACCCCTGACTTTTAGGGTTCATGTGAGTATTGTATGATTTATCATTAGATTTAAAAATGTTGAAGGAAAATAAGTATCGCGAGAAAACCAACATGCTGGACTTCGATCAATAATAGCACTATTATCATTATAGTGCTATTATTGATCGAAGCCTGAGGGATATAATTTCTAGACAGCATGTGAAGAGGCCAACGCTGATACCAAGAAAAGAAGAAGATTGGATGATAAACGTAAACTAAATTTGATGACAGCGTCATCATCTAATCAATAGATATGATTCATTAGGACTTTAGAATAGTAGTCGTGAACTTATAGAAGGTAACGTGTAATGATGATCTGACAATTCGAGTTACCCAATTATATACACTGTCAGATCACCAATTCATCATTATAAGTCACTTTTTTTTATCGATTTACCGATAATTACCAAACCGTGTTGATATCTGATTAAGAATGTTTAACATACCCCTTTGACGTAGAACTGTCTAATTACATAAGCCTGGGTCCTGATAACTATATGAGTATGTATTATTAGTGCGTTAGCTTAGCGTCGTGTGTGTCCAATCAATTATTCAGCTGACAATACCGATAGACGTGAATTGTTCTATGTCAACCAATAGAATGTTTAAGTGCATATACTTAACTATTAAGTACTGAATAAAATTGACGTTAAAACAGAATGTTAAGTTCACACTCAACGATAGCCGATCCCGGTTATCTTATTGTATAATGTTTTTTTTTTGTTAACAAAAGGAAAAAAAAACTTACGAGGTATTCATTCGACAGCAAAGATATTATAATATAGGCATTCTGCAACGTAGTCATATCTTGTTAAACCAGATGTAAAATTACTCGTATACCCACAGAACATGTTCTGTGCGTATACCTACTAACCAACTTACTCAATTCAATTTGCGGTTAATGTAAATAGGTAGGTACCTACTTCGGTATCATTCTGTTTCCGTATTACCAATTTCAAATCCAGTGTCAATGACAACGTTTTTGTTTTTATTTGCCAATACTGTTAAGGCAGTTTTTGAAAACCGCAATAAGTATTTACTTAGGTACCTACATGGGTACATGAACAAACAGAAAATATAAAAAATACTAGCGACAAGCCCCGGCTCCGCTTCGTTTTCATAGTAAGTAATTGAAAACTTCATATTGACAGAAATAGCATCTGATTTTCCGACTTTTGCTGTGGATTATCCAAAAAAAATCTTTCATACATCAAAAAGAAACTGCCTCATTGGTCAAGCAGTTCTCAAGTAGGTAATTGTTAGTCACTCATATATGCGGGTATTGATTTTAATTGAAATGGGTACCTATATGCCTACTATAACTGTTGCCCGCGACATTACGCGGATATTAACAATTTATTGTTTAGCGCGGAACCCTATTCACTTTTATTATCATAAAAGTAACCTATAATTTATTTTTAACGGCAATTATCAGTATCAGTACAAGTCTCGTCAAAATTGATCGAGCCGTTTTGGAGATTGAATCCAACGAAAAGATCACCGACAGACTTATTTTTAACCGACTTCAAAAAAAGGAGGAGGTTCTCAATTCGGTTGTATATATATTTTTTTTTTTTTTAGGGTCTGTTACCTCAGTACTCCGTCATTTATGGACCGATTTTCAAAATTCTTTTTTTGTTTGATAGGGTATACTAACAGATTGGTTCCATTTGTATCAAAACTCATATCTGATGAGGGATCTTTGAGGAATTGAGGGAACTCCTCAAAAAATATAGGCACACACGCACCGATTTCAACATTTTTAGTAACAAATCAAGCATTTTCATTTAGAAAGTAACATTTGGTGAAGAAAAACTGATGAAGAAGACAGGCAACGGAACTCTTCAACGCATAACAGCAAATTATTCGCGATTGCTATAGTCAGATGTCTATGCTGAGCTTTTGTATTTCCACAACATAACATTACGCCATTCTATTTTAAAAGGGGCTGGCAGAGATGTACAGATTAATGTTTAGAGATAGAACTTCTTTATCAATTGTTATCCAATTTCAATGATTCTTTCAAGTTTTGAAAGACTTTCTTTACATACAAAGAAACTAAAAATTACAAAATAAAAACTTTTTTACAAAAAAAACAACAGACTTCTTAAAAAAAAACTAACAGGTGAAAAATAAGTCCAGTTTCGGAAGTCGGTGACCAATAATGAACAACAAAACCACCAAAGCCACAGACTTCCGAAACTGGAGTTATTTTTCACCTGTTAGTTTTTTTTTAAGAAGTCGGTTGTTTTTTTTGTAAAAAAGTTTTTATTATTTTTATTGTCCATGTTTATTTGCTTAAAGTTAAAAACATTTTTTTACATAACAAACAGACACCACAATTTTATTTACATACTTACTTGTGTTTTTAGTTGTTTAATGGAAAGATAGGTAGATAAAGATTATGCGGAAAAATCCTAATAATAATAGTTAATTAGAGTCTTTGACGTCAATCGAACAAATACATATTATTATGTGACGGATCTGTTTAGCGACTTAGCGTACATATTCACCAAATATGTAATCTTTATAAGTACAATAATAGATAGGTAGGTGTAGGTGGTTTATTGCCCGAATAATCGGTTAATCTTGGAGGCCTAACCTGCTTATAATGGCCACGTGGAAGGCCGCTGGTGGGTAGGTATACCTACTTACTTAAATCTAGATACGAAGGACGTAGGTTCTTCCTAGTATGGCCGTCAACCTCCACCACTTTTCGAACTGGCGCAAACACCTCAATACAAAATTTTGATATAGGATTAGAATCGAATAGAATACTTTTTATTGTTCACCATAATAACTTACAAATTATAACTTTAAGGGCTACATAGGGTGATACAATGGGCAGCCTTATCGCTAAAAGCGGTCTCTTACAGACAACCTTTGGATGGACTTGATCGTGGAGGAACAAAGATGAGTAGGCAGTTTGTGGTATTTACATAAATATATACCATACATGACTATTTGAATAGATATATAAAATAAGTAAAAATAAGAAAAAAAAATACAATACATAAATACCCCTTGGTTGCTTCCTAACTATTCCTACTTTGGTTTGCTACAAATCTGGGGGCACGGTAGTGCCCCCGCCTAAACGAGCCAAGCGAAACGCAAGGGCACTACCTACCTTTTTTCGAAGTGTTTCGTCGTTTTTTTTAACCCTCATAGAGTTGGTTTTCGATGTACCTACCAGATTGTTTATATTCTCAGGTTATAATGTCAATCATAGCTAATTAAACATTCAGTCTCAATTCAATAGCTCTAATACTTTAGATTGTATTGCTATCTAAAATACACCGATTTCGTCACTGATACATTATCACACTGACACACTGATGATCTTCAAAATGTTTGGCTACTTCCTGAAGTGCTAGAAAGCTGTTTGGTATGTAATCTAAGTTTAGTATACAACTAACAAAAAAAATCATAAACTTATTTAACATTCGCCCCCCATCCCCTAAAATGGTGGGGTGGAAGTTTGTATGAGATAATATAATGTAATCAGTAAACCATCAACGAAAAAAGGCAAGAGAATGGGCCATGAAAACCGGCACCGCTGATGTTCAAGAAATACACCCCAAAAAAAAAGAAAAAAATAAACACTGAAAAGACTGCCTCGCAACTTATAAAAAGAACTGAAATGCCACCAAAAACATTTCAATTAATATGTTGGTAAGACGACCACATACAGATCTCATATAGAGCCAAGCTTCTTGAGCTACACGGCCTAACTCTACCGACCCTAACTTCACAAATTCTACATATCAGTAAAAATGTTTGGCTTGGCTGTTTCGTTACTTAGGTACCTACTTCAGAAACTAAATATTCGCATCTTCTCGAAACGTAGCGAAACACGCACACAAAGATAATAAAAGTGGACAGTGTGGACACACGATTTCGCCCGTGTTTTGTACTAAACGGGGCTTCTATGTGTTATTATGCTAAGATTTCTACACTTCAGAAATCAATCGCAAATGAAGTGATAGGAATGACAGTTGTTATTTCAATCAACTGCACAATAAGAATGACAATAATTTCTCACATTACTTTTACTACCAATTATTTTATATACAGAACTAGATAACACTTAAATAATTAAGTATTTATTACCTTTTGTTCGTGCCTCGTGCCGACACTTGGAAAACATAAGAAAATTAACTAAGTACTTATAGAATAATTAGGTGCTGTAATTATAAGATACTTGATTACTGTACTTAATACTTAATCTACACACATCAAAAGTGTCTAGGGATCAAGCATTTTTATGCGGATTTCTTGAGATTGAGATGTGGCTTTGTAATAAATTTATGATTTTATAAATTTATATGGATCCTTTTTGGTGCATTTCATAATTTGAATCAGGAACTGTGAATCAAATTCGAGTAAAAGATGAAAATCAGCTGTCAATATTTTCCCTATAAAAACATACAACGCATTGAAGACATTATTAGTGCTACTGTTTCCCTACTACTGATTAAAACCAACGTTATTATGGAGCGGCGACGTCATTTAAGCAGGGAAGAAATGCTCAGAGCCGTGGGAATGATAGAAGCTGGTTCCCGGCAACGTACTGTGGCTTTAGCTCTGAATACAAGTCAGAGTGTTATCAGTCGACTTTGGACACGTTACCGAAGCACTGGTACCGTGGCTGAGCGCCATGGAGGACGGTATCGCTGCACCACACGGAGACAAGACCGATACATTCAAATCTTAACTCGAAGAGCTCCAACAATAACCGCCATGATGTTAGCCGTGAGGCTTCATCACTCTTCAGGGAACTTAATTAGCGACCAAACAGTCAGAAACCGCTTGCATGAAGTGAACCTTCATTCCCGAAGACCGCTACGGGTACCACCTATAGCAATGCACAATCGTAGGATTCGATATCAATGGGCTCTTGAACACAGAAATTGGGCAGAAGAACAACGGCGTTTCGTGTGCTTTTCTGATGAGTCTCGTTTTGGTATGAGACCGGATACAAGACGTATACGACACTGGAGAACCCCTGGACGCCAACAGCGATTAAAATCCTGCCAGGAAGTCCATCCTTATAGTGGTGGAACCATCATGGTATGGGCGGGTATTTGGATCGGCGGAAGAACTGAGTTGATTTGGATCAGAGGCAACCTCAACGCTCAAATTTATGCTGAGACGATTGTATCAGACGTCATCGTTCCTCTACAAGTGCAAATCGGTCCCTTATTTCAGTTAATGCATGATAATGCACGACCGCACACCGCAAGAGTTGTAAGACAGACTCTCGCCGCAGCTAACATCAATGTCCTGCCCTGGCCTACTCAGTCGCCAGACTTGAACCCGATTGAGCATGCATGGGATATGCTACAGAGAAGAGCTCTGCCGAATATGGAGGGTATCTAGTCGCAAGAAGACCTTTTTTTGTTGTTGCAACGAACATGGGCGGCCATTCCACAGCGTGATTTGGATGAACTCATTTTGAGTATGCCAAACCGATGTTCTTGTGTTGTTAGTGTTCGCGGTAGAAACACGGATTATTAATTGTTTAAGTTACCCAATAAAATTTTAAAGAAAACTGTTATTTCAGTCTTTTTTTCGAACTTTAATGTTAGTGGTTAAAATGTCAAAAATCCCTTTATTAGGAAAATGGCAAATTTCTTTATTATTGCAAAGGTGACTTGGTTTATCGTTACTGTGACAAACGAAAACACTTTATTTGATGAATCCTTGCATAAAATTTTAATTAATATCAATCAGGAGAAAAGTTATTGCAAAAATATATGTTGATCCCTAGACACTTTTGATGTGTGTATTTCACCTTAGGTACCTACTCGTTTTACTTTAACACGTGTAGGTACTTAAGCACTTAGTAACAGCAATGCAACGCTAACCGTGGTCAGCCCGTAGAAGGGTGACCATGGTCTTCATGATCATGTTTTTTTTTAAAAAAGAAATATAGGTAGGTACCTGGAAGCAAATAAATTGAGCCACTTTCTTTTGACACGAAGGTATAATAAATAGGTAGTCAAAAACTTGTTTACAAGAAAAACTTTTTTACAAAAAATACAACCGACTTCAAAAAACACTAACCGGTGTAAAATAACTCTAAATTAGGAAGTCTGTGGCTTTGGTGGTTTTGTCTCATTCATGATTGGCCACCGACTTCCGAATTTAGAGTTATTTTACACCGGTTAGTGTTTTTTTTAGTTTTTTAGGTTTATACAGACCTAGATGATTCATTATTATCCATTTCTACAACACATATTCACATATTACAATCAAACAAATAAACAACAACTGTTCGATAAAATTTTCATAAAACGAAAATCACTAGGCCAAACTATGTAATTTTTTTATGAGACCTAACAGAAACTAGTCCGCATCAAACTAAAAAAGAATCACGTAAATCGGTTCATAAATCTTAGCGTAATCGGTAAACATACATACAAAGAAATGTTCGAAAATAAATTATTTTTTTATAAAATTGTTCATAAAATGAAAACTACCCGGTCTAATTATGTTATATTTTTATGGGACCAAATGGCAGCTATTCCGCATCGAACTAAAAAAGAATCACGTAAATCGGATCATTAATCTCGGAGTAATCAATGTACATATATATAAAAAAAAAAAAAAAAAAAAAAATACCGATCGAATTGAGAACCTCCTCCTGAAGTCGGTTAAAAAACAACGGACTTATTAAAAAAAACACTAACAGGTGAAAAATAACTCCAGTTTCGAAAGTCTTTAGCTTCTGTGGTTTTGTTTCGTTCATTATTGGCTAAATAAGAGAGAGATAACATATAAACACCTATATATAATCAGTTCTATTAAAAATATTCACAGAATATAAGATTTGCTTTTGTTTTATCTACAACCTATAACGTAGGTACCTACATCCATTTAAACACGTAAGATTGCATAAGTGTATTGTTTCCTGACTAACACCTCAATTCAATTCAATTATGTTAGGTAGGTACTTAAATAATACGGTACCTAGGTAGTAATAGTTTCTAAAGAACTATATGCATAGGTCAGCGACCTTTACAACATACAATTAGATATAGATGTCGATTATAGTGCAAATTACTTGTAGGTATGTACAATTTACTGATTGTAATAATTTATATTGCAGTTCAAAACAATAGATATAGGTACCTAGTAGTTAAGAAATTAGTTTAAGGCTATTGTACTTGTATGTAATGGGTGTACAAGATAGATACAAGATATGTAGTATTCAAGATCATTTTAGATAAGTAAGAAAACCCGAAAAGGGGTTGTTTTTCCTCATCATGATAAACAACTTTTACAGTATAACGAACCCTGAAATCGTGGAAAAAAATCAGCTGTTCAATATGTACACGTAGCTCGACAAAATGTAGGTATTAATACGCAGATTTTTCTAGAGTAAAGACGAGAGCACATCAAGCCACCCCAAACTGCCAAATTTTTCTAATTGAACGTGTACCTTATTCTTTTAGTAATAAATTTGAAAAACTATCAAAGAAATTCGACACATTGGGGTAGCTTCATACGAGTATAGCTGGCCTCGGCACGGATTTTCGGTTTTTTATAAACATAGTAGGTACTGTAATATAGGTAGGCAGTACCTTCATTCTTATAATATTGTTTAGTTGACCAAATAAAAAACTTTTTTACAAAAAATACAACCGACTTCAAAAAACACTAAGCGGTGTAAAATAACTCTAAATTAGGAAGTCTGTGGCTTTGGTGGTTTTGTCTCATTCATGATTGACCACCGACTTCCGAATTTAGAGTTATTTTACACTGGTTAGTGTTTTTTGAAGTCGGTTGTATTCTTTGTAAAAAAGTTTTATTTAACAATTTTTAGGTTTTATTTTTATATACTTAGATGATAAATTATTATCCATTTCTACAACACATATTTACATATTACAATCAAACAAATAAACAACAACTGCTCGCGATGAAATCAAAAAGTAAAATACATAAACAAAAATTTTCATAAAATGAAAACTACCAAACCAAACTATGTATTTTTTTAATGAGACCAAAAAGAAATTAGTCCGCATCAAACTAAAAAAGAATCACGTAAATCGGTACATAAATCTCAGCGTAATCGGTGAACATACATACAAAAAAGTGTTCAAAAATAAATTAAATTTTCATAAAATTGTTCATAAAATGAAAACTACCGGATCAAACTATGTTATATTTTTATGGGACCAAATGGCAGCTATTCCGCATCGAACTCAAAAAGAATCACGTAAATCGGATCATTAATCTCGGAGTAATCGGTGTACCTACATAAATAAGAAAAAAAAAAAAAAAATACCGATCGAAATGAGAACCTCCTCCTGAAGTCGGTTAAAAACAAAGAAGATATTGCCAGATAAGTTAATACCTCAATCTATACCTACATAATTTTTTTGTGTCCATTTTCAAAAGCACTTCGCAACAAAATTTTTGCCTAAAGAAAACTAACTGTTTGATTTTCATTGTTCCATTCAGCGCAAGGAGTAGAGTTAAAAACTGTGCAATAAATTCTAGTGTTAGTAAAAAACCGAGCATTAGGTACTTCATTCTCAAGAACCTAACTTAAACACTGCTTTAAGTGGAAAAATAACATTATTACAATCTTAGTAAAAACTGGTAAATAATCGAAGATAAGTGCGTAGGTAAGGCAACTATTATACAACAACAGGCTTGTCGACAAACAATGTCGACATTTTGCTTACAATTTAGTAATATAATGATGTAGCTAGCACTAGCTGCCCCGCAAAGTTCCTTCTGCCTCAGAATCAATTCATATTGTGTAATGTTTAGCTTAATACTTGTCAAATGTCAAATTGCTACCAGGAAATAAACTGTCATTGTCATCTATCATGACATCAAAGATAGCGCCGTATACCTATATAATTTCTAAGTTTCTTAAATTTCTAAGTTTCTGCTGCACAACTTTCTTCGAATTTTTAAAAAAAGACATGAAATCGGTAAAGCCGTTTTCATAAAACATCCTAATCGTAAAATTATTAATTTCATATTATTCTCTATCCTACCTATTAATTCCTAAAAAAAAATACAGCACTGACTGGGTATTTCGTTGTTAAAATTACAATTGGTATTTAGTATTTTTTTGGAATACATCGTAACTAAAATCAGATTTAAATAACTTCGTTAGGTACTATACCTACATGTAAAAGTCGATACTGCTGGCACTTCGGTCGGACACTATGTATATTCCCTACACTAACCACTCCACAGAATCTTAAGCACACTATAAGCACTTGATGTTCTGAAAATAGATATTTAAAAGTAAATAAGACTTGACTGGTTAGTCTAATCGAGATTATCTTCTATATCAAAGTTACCACTTTAAGTCTTTTTAAAAATACTTTATAAAGAAATAATATATTACTAGGCATAGCTCCAGACACTTTTTTGGTACATTCAGTAGTTTTTGTGTACATACATATACATAATAATATGCTACATACACAATTGTTTAGGAACCTTTACACCCCCAATAGTAAACAAAAAGTGCGAAGGTAAAAGCGTAGAGAAAGCTAGAAAGTTCACATAAGGACCGTTATATAAGTTTATTGACGACGGTAACTTTGTGTGCTTTCTGCAATGGACTGATGATCTCTACAAGGAAAGGTTTGACCACAAAATGTTTGTATACAGAGTTGTAGCAGTAGCTACTAATTAGATGTATCTGAATCTTCCAATGTTTATTGTTTTCTGCCTAGCCTTTTCCTACCATGATGGGGCGCGGCTTCCAGTCTGACGGGATGCAGCAGATGCAGAATACCAGTGTTTTACATGGAGCGGCTGCCTTTCTGACCTCCACAACACAGTTAGGATTTCCACACTTAATCCACCTTGATTAAGAACGTGCACATTGGCTGAACCGCACCGCTGATTAAGGGGCTGGCATCGTCGTACGAGACGACAGGTTTTATTCAATAGCTTTTATGGCCCCCCCCTGAGCTTGCCTGAAGCGCTGTTACAGTGGCTTATGAGGGCTCTTGTGATGAAATTATTAACCCAGTGTTGCTCGTATTGGACTCTGCTTCCACCTAACATTCACTACTTACCACGTTTGCAGCTAAATACCAGTGTTTTACGTGAAGCTACTGCATTTCTGACCACAACCCAGTTATGTTATTAAGCTAATAGTTGTCTAGTTCTTTTCCAGTTGACTATGCCTACTTATTTAAAAAAAAACTGTAAAGGTATTAATAATATTCAATTTTAAAACCACAAATGACAAAGTCCATATTGTGTGATTACTAAATATAGACTTTGGATTAGTTCCAAAGTTCAAATAGGTAATTTGATATTAAGAACTTGTTCCAAATAGATCATAGTAGTAACAATAATAATATCATATGTACCAACTACTGTTTTTAGGGGTGGTGGGATCTACCTCCTAGTGGTCCACCCCGGGCAACGGCACCGCGCGTCTACGCGATGGTGACGGCTAAAGATCCCTTACAGCGGTGGTAGGCTCCGGCCGCCTGGCGCGCGACCAACCTCCCGCCGGAGTCCGGCGCCAAACAGCTTGTCTGTGTTCCGTCGGTGTGCGGGAGTGCCAGTGCCATTGGGGGTTGGAGATGGTCAGTTGCGCGACCTAGAACTGGTCTGGGTCTCTATGTAACTCCGTACTGGGTGACTCATACTGGAGGGTAGCGGGATCCGAGGCACGGTCTCTGCCGTTGGCCGACCGCAGTTAGTAGGGGGCCCAAGTACTTCGCCAGCCACGTGGGAAAGGCTGCCCCGCCAACTCGCGAAAAATCCCGAAATGCTCCACTGTGCCAGTTGGCGACTGGGTGGGAGGACCCAGTGGCCATTTCGGGGGGGCTCGGGCGTCCCCGCAGTCTCCAAATGAGTCTCCCTCTGGTCAGACGACCAAGAGAGTCCCGTTGAGTGACCAGGCCGCGTCTCGACCATCCTTCTGTTCCCCCAAGAAAATACTCCCACACACTATGAAGAAGCTTAAAAGAAAATCGGTTTTAAAGCGGCGGCACTTCCTCCCACTTAAAGTGCATCTCACCAATATCAGAGGTTTGCACTCAAATCTCGATTCGGTCCACCACCATCTCGAGACCGAGAAGCCGCACCTGCTCTTTTTAACGGAGACGCAAATTGCAACTCCGTCGGACGTGGCGTACCTCAACTACCCAGGTTACTCGCTTGAACACAAGTTCGCAAAACGGGCTGGGGTCTGTTTGTACGTCCGCGACGATATATGCTTTCGGCGTCTCCGTTGCTTCGAAGATTCCGGGTTATCTACAATCTGGATACTGGTTGATACCGGGGTGGAGAAATCACTCTACGTCGGTGTCTACCGGTCGCACAGTGGTGACCAGGAGACAACCAGGCTCTTTGAGCACCTTATGGTGAAGGCGGATTATGCCCAGCAACGGTACCCAACGGCGGAGCTTCTCTTTCTGGGGGACTTTAATGCCCACCACGAGGAGTGGTTGTTCCCGTTCCGGAAAACTGATCATGCTGGGAGAGAGGCGCGCAAATTTGCATTATCGCTAGATCTCACCCAGCTGGTGAATGAAGCGACCCGGGTACCAGATGTTGACGGACACACAGCCAATTGCTTGGACTTGCTGCTGACTACCGACCCAGACAGGCACTCAGTATCGGTATCAGTCCCTCTGGGAACATCCGACCACTGTCTAGTCAAGTCCGTGTCGCTCAGCTCTCCTCCAGATGATAGCCCTAGAGGCATGAGGCGAGTTTGGCGGTACGAGTCAGCAGACTGGGATGAGATGCGGCATTTTTTTGCATCCTTCCCATGGCATCCAGTGTGCTTTTCTTCGGGTGACCCCACTTGCTCAGCTGAAGCGGTTGCGGATGTGATACGGCAGGGAATGGAATACTACATTCCATTCTCCGATATACCGCTCGGTCACAAAGCCCGCCCTTGGTTTAATGCAGACTGCGCTCGTGCTGAGCACCAAATGCAGGCTGCATACCAGGCCTGGGTACGCACTCGTGACCGCAAAGTTCGAGCTCGACGGGTTCGCGCGAAGAAAAGAGCATTTAATTCTGCCTCTAAGTTCTGCAAGCGGGTAATCCGAAAGGCGCGTTTCGACCACGTCAGCCGTATAGGGGCTAAGCTTGCGTCCTACCCCTCTGGTAGTAAACAGTTTTGGTCCCTGTCCAAATCGGTCGAAACCAATTTCTGTCGGTCGTCATTACCTCCCCTGCTCAAACCGGATGGGTCGCTAGCTCACTCCGCCACCGAGAAGGCAAACCTATTTGCATCTCTATTTGCGAGCAATTCACGTCTTGATACTGAGTCAAAACAGCCACCAATGATTCCTCACTGTGGTTCTTCGATGCCGGAGATCACAATACACATGAAAGAGGTTCGTAGAGTACTTTGTAGCCTGGACGTGAATAAGGCTAGTGGTCCTGACGGCATACCAGCAAGAGTCTTGAGGAACTGTGCGCCTGAGTTGTCCTCTGTGTTGACACGCTTGTACCGCCTCTCTCTTAAAACGAAAACGGTGCCGAGCTCATGGAAGGTTGCCAATGTACAGCCCGTGCCCAAGAAGGGTAGTCGTGCCGACCCCGGTAATTATCGTCCAATCGCTATCACCTCCATACTTTGTAAAGTAATGGAAAGGGTTCTTAATGGGAAGCTGCTGGCGTACCTAGAAGCAAACGACTTACTAAGCGACCGTCAGTATGGTTTTCGCCGGGGACGGTCAACTGGTGATCTTCTAGTGTATGCTACGCACTGCTGGGGCCAGGCCATCGAGAAACACGGCGAAGCTCTTGCCGTGTCGTTGGATATCTCGAAGGCCTTCGACAGGGTATGGCATGCTAGTCTGCTGGGCAAACTTCCTGCATACGGCATTCCCATTGACTTTTGCTGCTGGATATCTGATTTCCTGAGAGAACGGTCGATCCGAGTTGTCATAGATGGCTGCTCCTCTGACCTTTTTGGTATTGACGCCGGAGTTCCTCAGGGGTCTGTTCTCTCCGCGACACTTTTCCTGCTACACATCAATGACCTCCTTGTTCCTGGTATTGTTGGGTATGCAGACGACAGCACTGTCATGGAGAGTTACACATGTAGCGCAAGAGCCAGTGGTGATGAATTTCGGTCTTTGAGAGAGGCCATGGTAGAGCGAACGAATTCAACCTTAAGTCTTGTCTCCAAGTGGGGTGACGAAAATCTGGTTGTTTTCAACGCCACTAAAACACAGGTGTGCCTGTTCACCGCCAAAAGGAGCCCCTTCAATCTGGCTCCTACTTTCCGGGGTGCATCTGTACCAGTTACCGACGGCCTCGAGCTTCTTGGCACGAAGTTAAGTGCAAATCTTAACTTTGGTGCCTACATTGAGTCGAAAGCTCAAACTGCGGCAAAAAAGCTGGGCATCCTAAATAAAGTTAAGCGGTACTTCAAAGCTGACCAGCTTTTAGTTCTTTATAAAGCTCAAGTCCGGTCCAGCATGGAGTATTGCTGTCACCTTTGGGATGGCTCAGCCAAATACCAACTAGCCACACTCGACTCAGTAGAGCGCAGAGCCAAGAGGCTCATTGGTGACGAAAAGCTGGTGGGTACCAAGCTTCATACCCTGGCCCACCGCCGCAAAGTAGCATGTCTGTCGGTCTTTTACAGACTGTATTTCGGTGAGTGTGCTCTTGAGCTCCACGAGCTCATTCCACCATCTCCTTTCCTCCATCGGGAATCCAGACGTACTGCAGGTTATCACCCATTCCTTGTAGATGTTCCACACATTCGCACGAAGCGCTTTGCCTGTTCCTTCATTATGCGCACAGCCAAGGAGTGGAATTCCCTGCCTGCATCAGTGTTCCCGAGTTCATATGACCCCAATCTGTTTAAGTCGCGAGTTAATAGGCTTCTTATGGGTAAGCTCGTTCCATCGTCGACCTCATCTCTGACCGCAGGACAAGATTGAGGTCAAGAGTAGACCCATTATATATATATAAAAAAAAAAAAAAACTGTAAACATGTACTAAAATACGATCATTTCTGGTATTAATTAGACCTACTTAACATTATTATCAGAATACCTAATGCAGCAGATAAAATAAAAAAAAGATTATTTACTGTTGTTGTGAATCCGGTTGCACGTAATGTCGCAACAATTCTGTTATCCCTGTACCTACTTATGCCAGTTGGACTTACTAGCCTACGTCTAGACACCTTATCTTGAAGATATCAACTTCGCTATGATTAATCGTCTGCCTAGAGTCAAAGAAATGATAACGAAATACGGGAATTCTCTCTCTGCTTCCTAATTAAATTAATCATCATTGATACCAGGTCAGTCAAAGTTTAATTCAATTTATTTATAAGAAAAATTTCTAACCCACATAACTGACAGCTTTATGCTAATAGATATAGAGTTAAGTAGGGCCAACGCACATCTAGCCAGGCGCAGCGCAGCGTGGTTACCACTGGGAAATAATAAGTAACCTTGCAGTAGATGAAATAGAGTTGAAAATAAATATGTTGCCATTAATTCGAGAGCAGGGACGCGCTGTTTATTTTGAGAGACGCAAAGGTGATATTGATTTATCAAGAAAAAACGAGCGTTGCTGCGCTTCGCCAGGTCTGTGCTGGCCCTTAACACAATCTATGTATTCATACTTTCATAGGTATACCTATATGATAGCAATATAGTCCAACAGAAAACCGTATACTTACCTACATCGAAAATATATTTACATAGTTCGTTGGACCACGATTTTTAAGTCCAGAATTTTACGTGTAGCATCAGAAATTTTACGTGTAGCATTAGGCCTTGACGGTTATCAAAAACGGTAAATTTTTCGCGTAAATTGACCCAAATTCCCCGACGGCTAGTAATGATGTTTTGAGATTAATACGTTATTGTATTAAATGATGTTACACAGGCTTCTAAAAAAAATATTTTCAGTGTCTTAGATCACAACGTGATCAACGTGAAGATTTACCAAAATTTTAAAAAGAAGTATCATGATACTGCTCAATAAAATTCATAGACTAAAGTTTGAAGTGGTCAAGATGCAAAATTTATAACAAATCTATTGATGATGTGATGTGTATTAAGTTTCGACTATATACGCTATAATCTTCGATCAGTGTACTATCGAAGGCTATAATACAAGCATTTTGGTCGTATGTTCTCTATATACAGGGTGGCAGGGACATCGACGCACATCCGCTTACCATGGATTCAGTACATGATTCTGGACCCCCCTGCGTTGAAATTTTTCGTCGGCTTTTCCTTAAATTTTACGTTTTTTTCTGCAATTTTTAACGTCACACATTGATCAGTATTTTTCTGGAACTACAGTAGGTATGTGTGAATGTAGTTCTAAAAATAACATGCTGACACAGAATGTTCCTTTTTCATAAATAAATAAATATTCCACAACTTTTTCACACAACGCTGTCTAATCCCAAGCTAAGCTAAGAGCTTGTGTTATGGGTACTAAGCAGCTTATAAACATACTTATATATTTCTAAATACATACATATTATAGATAAATTACACCAAGACACATAACAAATGATCATGCTCATTACACAAACATTTGTCCTGGGTGGGAATCGAACCCACGACCTCCGGCATAGCAGTCAGTGTCACTAACTACTAGACCAACAGGCCAGTAATTTATTTCTTAATAATAATATTTAGTAATACAAAGGCGTCTTTTATTCCTAAAGCTAAATCAGCACCCACTTTAACCGGACGCAGCTGAATACCAGTGTTTAACATGGAGCGACTGCCTGTCAGACCTCCACAACCCAGTAACTGGGTAACTTGATACCCCTTGGTTAAACTGGTTGTCAGACTTTCGGGCTTCTGACTACAAGTAACGACTGTCAAAGATCTACAAATGACAGCCGGGACTAACGGCTCACGTGCTTTCTGAGGCACGGATTAGTCTTGGTTCTGTTACAATTTAGCCACAAGCTCCACTCCTCGCAATTCCTAAAACTAAATATTATACTAAATTACTTACCGCCTTTAAGTACCTTAATGTGAATGAGGTCGCAAAAGCATGCTAGCTTATGCCTACATTCATGTAGATTTTGTCAATCCCCCGAGAGCGCTACTTTTTGACTGGATGTTAGTAGCCTCCTTGGAGGGTCCTTTTCTGTACCTCGACGTGTAAACAAAATTGTATGTTACAATGTTTTTTATTTTTATTTTTTCTAATATTTTTATTTTTCTTATGTTTCATTTTATTGTTTAAATATAAGTTCTTAGCTATCGCATTACGGTAAACCCTGTAATGATGGTTAATAAAATAAATATAAGTACTACAAAAAATGTAAGTATTAAATTGTTTAGGATACCGGAAATTTCGAAGTAAAATAAGCAACCAAATATAGGTAGCTCCATTTTACAACATCTATAAATAAACTGTGGCTTTTTTTAACCTGCTGTCTCATGGACCCTCTACGTCAATAGCAGTCGTTGACCTGCGTATGACTTGTAAACTGTATTGCATGTGCATGAATGCATAAAATATCTTTGTGAACTTTATAAACACCCTTCACTTGTTTTTATCGATTTTGTTTTGTGTCTTCGTGTTCTAGAACAACCTCTTGGTTGTTATTTGTTGCTATTTTTTTCTTCTGCTTGTTAACCAGCATTATCTAGTGTTGTCCGTGGAATATTCAATTTAAAAAAACGTAGATCGTCTCCAACATGAAGTCCGAGATCTAATAAAGAACCAATCTTAGCTTTTTAGAAAGCTATTTAAGTTTTTGAAGAGACAAATGAAAGTAATTTCAGTTTTTGTCAGATGTTTCTGCAAATCTGCTATTTTGTATCATTGTCATTCATGTTGACCATATCCATTATCATCATCTGGCTAGCCCATGTTAGAGTCGCTGGAGCGCTGTCTGATCTGCACAACCCAGTGACTGGATAACATGACACCTACCTCTTGATTAAATTGTCTTGTCAGAATTTAGGGATCCTGACTCGTTTGTTCCCAACGAGTCACACTGTTACAGGTTACATTTTTTTTAAATTGTTCTTCCAACCAGTCACACTTAGGGCATCGAGAACCGGCCCTATTTTAGGAACCGGTTCTTTCGGTTCTAAACTCAAGCCGGAACCGAGTACCCGGTTTTTTCGGTTCTTTCGGGTTTTTTCGTAAATTCATGTTGAAAAGGTATGCTATCTTTTATATAGAATTCCTACAATCAAAACGAATAAAGGGAAAGAATCTAAATAAAACACACTTTATTGGTAAGCAAATTTATATATTTTTTTTAAATTACACTCAAATTACAACATCGTTTTTAAGTATTTTTGGCAACAATCAGTTCTTTAAAATTCAGTATTTTCACAACCAATTGATAATCAGTTGTTTATAATTCACTACACTACAAAGATCAAAAAGTATCCTTTAAATAATAAAAATGTAACTTTAAAAAAATGATCAATTTTACTTTTTCGGTATTTCGGGGTCCGGAAGTTCTTTTGTAGTAGATGCACTATCCTGTGCTGATGTAGTTGGACTTTCTAAACTAAGTTTATGTACGCTTTTTAAATGTTTTTTGTAAACTGCTCGTGCTACCGCCGCCTGATTTTTATATCTTTTGGCATAATTTACATTTTGCTTCACTTTTATTTTTGTTTCTCAGAAAGTAGTGCCAAACAGAGGCCTTGTCTCCTGCTTATTAATCACCTCTTCAAAATCCATTCTTTTGTATATTTTGTTCAGGAATACAGTCAATCGAAACTTGCGTCTGAAATTTAATAAACTTTCTTAGTAAAATTATTGATTCGACAAGTTGGTCGAATGTTTGAACACTTGGTGGCCAAGCTGCTTGCAATCGAATTCAAATAACTCACAATAATTATCAGATTGGATGCCATAAGACAAAGTAATGTGAGAAAAGAGAAATAAATAAATAAGTTTACAATTTTTTTTTCTTGTACACCTATTTATTTATTTTTCATGTCGCTGTCCAGCCAAGTCTGGCTTAGTTATTATTCTATCTATTCCGTCCAATATGTTTCTCCCACAAGAGTGAAAGCGTAATACTTAACGAATTGCATATAAAGTATTTTCAATTGATTGATTAAAATAATAATAACAATATGCAATAATATTTAAAGTCACTTACTTGTCAAATCGGCGTCAAAAACATTACACCCACTCACAACGTTTGTATGTATTGAACTAAACAAAATGGCGATAGCGCGTCTACCATTGTTGCCAATCAGAGATTACGGTGAGAGCTTGTAGGGTTACCGCCCGAAATTCAAATATTTGTACGTTTTTTTACACATACCAGCTCGCTATCGGCTAGTATGTGTCATCACATACTAGCCGATAGCGAGCTGGTATTTAATTAATTTATTATATTCTTAAAGATTCATCAATAATATTAATATATTCACGTTATTTATTCATTTAACAGTGAAATAACAGTATTTATTCTGTTTGGATAATACCTTGATATTTAGCATAAAGATTAATTAAGAGATAATATTATTTCTAAATTTATTTTAAGAGAGAACCGAAAGAACCGTAACGACCGGTTCTTCGTTTTACAGAACCGGTTCTTTCAGGGACCCTCAGAACCGAGTTTTCCCGGTTCTTTTGGAACCGGGAAAAACCGGTTCCGATGCCCTAGTCACACTGTTACTCGTTGGGAAAACATTTAAAGTAAGGGTAACCAGTCCCAAAAGTTGCTCCATCGAGTAACAATGTGACTGGTTGGAAGAACAATTAAAAAAAAATCCCAACCAATCACACTGTAACACGTTACGGTGTGATGTGACTCGTTGGGAACGAACTTTAAAAAGTTTTCCCAACGAGTAACAGTGTGACTGGTTGGGAAAAAAATCCCAACGAGTTACACACAACGGGCCTTACGGGTAGTAAGGCCCGGTAACCACCAAAGGGGAGACGAGAGGAGATGTCTTGTAATTAACCAATAGGATATTGTATTGTGCTGAAGCTAAGCACTGAGCGGTCAAAATGACGCAAGCTTTGGAGGATACCGGGCCTAACGACTGTCGAAGATCTACAAATGACAGCTAAGACCAGCGACATCAGCAATTATTCATGTTGACCTTTCCAATGAAATAAGTTAAACATTTATGTGCAACTTATCCCAACACCAACAAAGGACAGAAATAGGTTGCATGGGTAATTTTATATCATTTTAATCTGATCTAGTATAATTAACGAAGAAACAAGTTAAACTTGTCAACTCGTGCGCAGCAGTTATAATTGCAAGTTCAGAATCCATGGACATTAACACAGTAGGTAGGTATTTTTGCAAATCCTGAACTGGTTTAAAATTCTCAATGATATTTTAAATTACCCTACTTTCAGTAGCGAAATTGGTGTCATTTAAAATGTTATGACGGTAGGAAAAAAAAACTATTTTAATAACAAAATGGCCGCATTTTGAGTCGGGAAACAATCGAGCCACACACAACGATTAATGACACTTTATATTTGCAGACAGAGCATGACATTAAACAGTACATAGGTATGTACCAAAGAAAATGTATTCTTGTACCATTATGTGACGCATACGAACCAACTGTAAATTAAATAGATACTGATACTTAGCGGAATAATTCTAAAATCATTTAGCTGTTTGCAGAACCATTATTGTCCTATGAGAATTAACTAGCTTAGTTTTATTTTTAAAAACAATGGCATTACAAATAGGTACCTACGTTTGCAGTTTTTAGGGTAGGTACACTGATAGAAAATGCCTGTGGCATTAATTAAATATCTTCACAAAAAGAAGATTAAATATCAACAAATGACTCAGGTACTAATTTAGCCAATAAACAAAAGTAAAGTCAACGTCTCATTGTCATGTTTATTGGAGTCTTATCAAGCTCAAGAAGCTCAGTAGTAGCAAGCTAATCAAACCCAGACAGTTCTGAACTTTTAAATTTATGATACATTTACAATCAAAATGCGCTGCAAAAATGCGGTTTGCATTAAAAAATATAAACGACGCACAAGCCCACAGCTCTCACGAGTTTAAACAAGGTCGGTCAAAGTCCAATTTCGGTTTGCGTCGCATTCGTAGCGGCTGTCGACTGTGTACACCGCAATCTACAAACCAATATGTACCTAGATGACGTACATATTCCAAATTGCTCGTTTTTGTCTGCGAATTCAAGAGTCTACTGCGTACTTACCTGTGTTTTGTTAACTCAATTGGTTTCCGTACCTCCCTACTTGTAAACGACTCATAACTTTTCATCTACTTATAGAATATTTTAAACTAACTGGCACATTTAAAAAGTCATCAAAACCAATTCGTCCATCAAGTCTATACTTTCGATCGTTGACGCCTTGACGGTCGTTATGAATAGTCGCCACCACCAGTTAAGCCAAAGGGTATCTTGATACCCAGTAGCTGCGTTGTGGGGTTCCGACAGGCAGTTGCTCCATGTAAAACTCTGGGATTCAGATGCATTTAATTAAACTGGAAGCCGATCCTAACATAGTTGGGAAAAGGCTAGCCAGATGATGACGTCTAAGTATTTTTTCTGATATACTCATTGCTAGATTTTGGGTAGGAGAGTTTCCCTAACCTTTGCACCTCCAAAAAAAAAAGTAAAAGCTGTGTCAATAACACCGGCAACATTTTGGTGTTGGCACCTAGCCATACGTCAAACTATTAGCCGCATTTTGTAATACATGTGTGTACTCGTATTCGTTTATGAATAGCGTTTCGATTTTGAAGGTAATTTCTGCCACATCTGCTTAGTCTTTTTCAACTACGCCTACGTTAGGTTCGGCTTCCAGTCTAACCGTATGCAACTCAATACACATGTTTTACTCAAAGACATTGAATACTTACTATGTATTATATCGACGGGACATCACGAACCGAAGAGATTTAAAATACTATAGAGCAGGCATGTCAAGGAAATGTCATAGAAAAACTTTGATCCCATGACTCAGTAACGCCATCTAGAATAATCTATGAATATTGAAGCGGCAGCGGAGTGTACTAAAAAAACTCATAGACTTGTATCCAAGCAGGACACAAGTTTCGGACGAAAATTTTGATCGTGATGCCCGGTCTATTGGTATTGAATGTCTTTGTCACGAACAAAATTTGCATTTGATACCTGTGTTCGATTACTTAGTCTAGTTTAGTCCGCCTCCACTGCCGCTCCAATATTGCTATATTATGCTACACGGCATTACTGAGATTGATGATTTACATAGATGATTTTCTATGTTTCTTTGCATGTCCTCTAACGTAAATCTCTTTTTTCCTGTAAAACACTGGTAGTCAGACTTTCGATCGTCTGACTACCTGAAACAACGGTTAAAGATCTACAAATCAGAGCCGTGGCCACTGGCTTAACGTGTTTTCCGAAGCACGGAACGGTCTTGATATAAAGTGAATGGTCACCCATCCAAGGACTGACCTCGGTAAGTGCAGCTTAACCTTCGATCGACACTAGCGGCTGTTGTTATTTAGCCACAAGTCCACAAGTCACAAGCGTCTTTGACGGTCAACATAATTAAATTGCTAATATCCGTAATATAGACAGAACGCTCTAGGACATTGTTCTCTACGATACCCAAGTTGGGTATACGCACTTTACGTAGACTAGCATGGATATAGCAATGCACTTGCCTCCACTTCTGTAGTTCTCTGCCTAGTACAACCACTTTTAAAACCTACTAAACAACTTTCGTAGCCAAATAGAGGTAGAGAGTTTGATTGATAGTTAACACTAGCTATGTTTAAAGAGGTAAATCCCATGCCTCGTTTAAAAGATTTTATTCAAGCTAGACAGGATGCCATATGTAAAAGGAAATAACCAGCCGTTTAAGACATTTTTGCAAGTACACATAACTTGATAAAATTAATGGATTAGCCGATTTTTTTCGCCATTTCTGGAATCGTTCCATATTTTTAAATTTATTTTTATATATGCCTACTAAATATAAAGTCAAAGTAATTATATGTACGTATATAAATGTATGGGTAATGTGGTACATGGTTTAAAAATTGTGTTGTATCACTTTATGACACAATGTGTGTATTAATGTTGTATACATTATGCAAATAAAAATGCTACTTTAAAAAGTACACACACTCCTAAGTATCTACTTATCTACTTCAACAATAAGTCTCTTGTTCAAGAGCTACGAATGCTACGATGCTACTTACAGACAAAACATAGACAATACTTATACACACTTCAAACTTATAACACCCCCCATTTTTAACCGACTACAAAAAAAGGAGGAGGTTCTCAATTCTGTTGTTTTTTTTTAGGGTTTGTTACCTCAGTACTCCGTCATTTATTGACCGATTTTCAAAATTATATTTTTGTTTGATAGGGTATACTAACAGATTGGTCCCATTTGTATCAAAACTCATATCTGATGAGGGATCTTCGAGGAATTGAGGGAACTCCTCAAAAAATATAGGCTCACACGCACCGATTTCAACATTTTTAGTAACAAATCAAGCATTTTCATTTAGAAAGTATCATTTTGTGAAGAAAAACTGATAAAGAAGACAGGCAACGGAACTCTTCAACGCATAGCAGCAAATTATTCGCGATTGCTATAGTCAGATGTCTATGCTGAGCTTTTGTATTTCCACAACATAACATTACGCCATTCTATTTAAAAAGGGGCCGGCAGAGATGTACAGATTAATGTTTAGATAGAACTTCTTTAGCAGTTGTTATCCAATTTCAATGATTCTTTCAAGTTTTGAAAGACTTCCTTTACATACAATGAAACTAAAAATTACAATTGTGGGTTAATTATAACTCTACCTGAGGCAGTTGTTCATCCTTTTGAGACTCTTAATTTTATTAATGGTTCATGCCTTATGTTGTGTAATACGTAAATTATTTAATCCACTCAGTTATAAAGACCGGTAAAATATGTAGAAACGTCGTAGGTACATAATTAAGTGGTTCCATTGTCTTATTACTTACATAACAATTTAATGTTTTAATGCTAATTGGAAAACTGTTTGTGTAGTTATTTTCCAATTAATAGAAAAGTATTGACTATTGACAATGGGAGCTAGAGAGCAGGGAACCAATTTCTATCCCTGAATGAAAATAAATACTCGAAAAGCATATTTTTTTAATTACAGATGCCAGCACATCAAGCTACCCCAATGTGTTAAATTACGTTGGTAGTTTTTCAACTTAATAACAAACAGGATAGGGTTCATGTTAAATTGGGAAAAAATTCCAGTCTGTGGTAGATACCTTGATATGCTGGCGTCTGTACAAATCGTTTTAATGGTACAACACCTTTTGAAATGTATGTACTGATAAAAAATACCCTGTACTGTTAGTAGGTACCTATGTCATCATTAATTTCGCGGAAAATAAAGAAAACATTTAAAATTTATTTTCGTCTGACCGGCATAAATGTTAGTGTTAAAGCACTTAAACAGCTCTATGTAAACGTACCAACACATAGTGCTAATGTAAGAATGATAACACCTCAACAAAAGACGTCATTTCACACAATCATTACGTAGAATTTAATGAGTGAGTACCTACTGGCATTATAATAAAGATGGTTAAAGGTTTTTGCTTTATGCGATGAAAATTATACCTATATATTTCTTAGATTTTTTTTATAAGTAGAAGAAAGAAAGAAAGAAAGAAAGACAGTAAGAAAGAAAGAAAAAAATACAAAAAAAAAAGAAAGAAAGCAAGAAAGACAGACAGAAAGAAAGAAAGACAGAAAGAAAGATAGAGAGAAAGAAAGAAAGGAACAAAGACAGAAAGAAAGAAAGAAAGAGAAAGAAAAAAGAAAAAAAACATTAATTTGGGACACGCACAGGAACTAGGAGTAACTAAGTAGGCTACACAATAGATTTTTTAAATAGATAGTTAGTTTACAAAAGAATAAACACAAAATGCAACATGCAGGGTCACTATTCAACGATTTGAGTAAGTAGGTACTACCTACTTCCTACTAATTGGTTACGGACTAACTACAACCAGTTTTCATTAAGAAGATAACAGTTATAATATTTAATGCAAGCTTAGTATATTACATTTTTTTTAATCATCCGCTCGATACTCAATCTAGAGCGGAAAGCCACATGTAACCTTGGCCGAAATCGATTTATTATTCGTGAATTAATTGCAGCTGTTTCAATGGTCATCCAATAGATTACCTAACCAACTGGAAACGAAACATGTGAAGTTGTAATAGAACATTCCAGAATGAATGCAATGTTACTGTGGAGCATTGACCCTGCTTCCGTCTCTAGAACGTTCGGACGAACCCGCTGCGGCCGTATGCCAATACGCATGGACAGGTATGTATAAAAGGTAAATGTGCTAAGCGTTTCTTCATACGAAGCCGTAAATAGACATCTTCATCGTCATTATCTTTCTGTCCGTTTCCCAATTTATTTAGGGTTGGCGTAAATTGCATCTCTTCTTCCTCGTTGGGCTATGTGCCGTCATTTTAATCTTTCCTAGCCTTTAAAATATCATTCACACAATCAATGTATAGTTTTTCTTTTTCTCAAAGAGATTTATGCTAGGCACTATAGATGGGTGGTCTCGTTCAGGGCTTGGCACAAAACTGCCATTCCTGTGAGGTGCCATATAGTGATTTCCATTTCTTTTTGTGGCTTTTTTGTTGTATATTATGTAGCAACAATAGTTTTATAAGGTTTTTTGTGTTACTAACAGTATATAGACTACCTTCGTCTGAGATATGTGTATGTCTGTTTATTATTATTATAGAGGGAACGCACGAAAAAATGTCATCGAAAAACTTTTATCCCATGTCTCAGTAGTAGGTAACCTATTAAATGTCTTTGGTTAACAAGGAGGTGGAGGGTAACAAGAGTAGAGAAACTAATCTTGTTACCCTTCGCATTTATCAAGTAATGTACAGACGCCAGCACGTCAAGTTACCCCAAAGTGTCAAATTTTCCCAATTTAATATGAACCTTATTCTGTTTTTACATAAAGTTAAAAAACGATCAAAGAAATTTGACACATAGGGGTAACTTGATGTCCTGGCGTCTGTACATAGGCCAGCACATCAATGTGTCAAATTTCATTGATAGTTTTATGATTTATGTTTAGTTGGGAAAAAAATACAGTTTGGGGTAGCTTAATGTGCTGGTGTTTGTAGGTACCTGTCGAGTTGATTCCTCAGAACCAGCCACCTAAGCAGTGTTCATGTAAACAGAATGTATTTAGGTAGGTACCATGACTTGTTTGCGAAAGAAATCGTTTTGTAAATAACATTATCTGACAAAACGTGTAGTTTACAGAACATGTGTGACAAATCACGGCAAACAGTGCTTTGTGCCGTAGAATCGCTTATGTCTTTCTTGACAATGTCTAATGTTTTATATCAGCATGTAAGCCCACGAATGAAAATAACACTTATAAGCGACAGTTGTCCATATTATGTGTAAGCAGTTCCGCAATATGTTGATGACTGTATTTTGTCTGGTGATCTAGCTGTCTAATGTCCGTTTATGTCTATTTATATCAGTAGTGTTTAAGTTTTATTTAAATGTACCGGTAAACCGAGAGTCGAACAAACCCACCGAGGATTCCGTACCAAAGTTGCAAATATATTTGGAAATATTCTTATTCCAGGGTTTTTTTCTAAGCTTTCTTTAAGGCTTGTGTTAACTTGTCGGGGGCACTCACAGGTCAGGAGAAAAAGGGTAGTGTGATTTAAAAGTAGGCCTTCGTTGCTGTCTGTACGAGAATCTAAGATCTTTTTTCTCCTTAGGAGGTAGGTACTTAGGTATCAAGTTAAATTTATTATCATACAGGTAGGTACTACCTAGTGTGTCTGCGGTATCTTGGACAGGTTAATGAATCAAGCTGAATCAACGTGCTGAAAAAGTTCCAAGAAAAAGGTCTGGACAGACGGACATCGCAATGATCTTAATTACATCCGATCAAAGGTTTTATATCCACTGCGCAGTCAATAACGGTTTCGCAAACTTACATCCAATCCGTGAAAATACGAATCCAGAAAACTCAGAGTAAATTCGGCTATTGCTTACGCACTATTCCTATCTCTGATCAAAATCGAAGCAATTCTGTGAGACCATAACCAGTCTCATAAATATTGTTTGTTGCTTTTGCAGAATTGGAAAATCACGGGCCGTGAATGAAGTCGTAGGCAGCTGGACAAAAGTAAGTGCCGCACATTCTTTTTGTTATGAATAATTTCGGTTTTGTCCGGATGTTATGGTTATAATCCTTAGAAACTTAAGCTTCTGTTTTTATTACCTACTTGCATATCTCAAGTTAAAGTTCTTTTCTAAGGATCAGCGCATGGATTTTTAAGGCACTCGAAAATCTACTTTAAAATGATTCAAATCAAAGAGTTTCTGTCTGTTAGAGAGTCTGGTGACCTGTAACACAGGTTTGTACCAAAACGTATATCAGGCACCAGTCTCTTACAAAGGTGGAATTCAGCTTAGATTTTTTTTGTTCACACTAATGTCTTAAGCCAGCTTTGTGAAGAGAGAAATAAACGATAAATTATTATTATTATTATTTAAAATACTATGAGAGGGCATTATGAAGAAATGTCATAGAATAATTACTGTGATCCCATGTCTCAGTAACGCCATCTAGAATGATATAGCAATATAGGAGCGGCAGCGGAGCGTACTAAACTAAACTCATAGACTTGTGTCTACTAGGACACAAGTTTCGGATGGAAATTTTGTTTGTGATGTCCTGTCTATAGTATTGAATGTCTTTAATTGAAATAAAGTGCAAGGCCCGCTGTAAAATATTAAATTAAGTAGGTAGGTACCTAAGTAACTATAATTCAAATAAGGCCGAGGATAAGTCAAGATTTACGTAAGGCAATCCCCTTTCACCACTTACCTAGTAGTATTTTTGCTGGGAAGAAGAAGTGGAGGAACAAATTTTCCAGCTTACTCACGTAGATAATGTAAATTTTGTAAAGCGGGCCTTGAGCTGCGTTCTCCTCTTTCTGCGCTGACCCTTACCTACACGTTATCATAATATACATCATCAGTTACGAAAAAAACACTTTCAGAAGACATACATAAGCAAGTGTCTAAGAAGGGCATTGACCGGTCTTTTGGAGTTTCATGACCGCCCCCAAAAGGCAGAAGAAGTAGGTACCTACCTACCTATAGAATGCGCACAAGGACACCGGCAAAATGCCACCTTGTAATTGCGCAGACGGCGAGACTGACACACCCATTGCTTACACAAGCCAAAGTAAGCTCAAGCATCACTTTTAACGGCTGAATCAACTATAATTTGAAGTTTTAAATTACCTACAGACTGCACCGAAGCTAAATCCTTTGTATACGGCACACGGTATATTACCGTACACACAGCACAGTACAAAACAGGCATAAATTTGATTGTCCGGGCCAATTGGAAAAACGCTTCAAACCAAGAATAGGGAAGACATGCGAAGAAAGATCATTGAAAAACTGGAATCCCATGTCTCAGTAACGCCACCTAGCATAATATAGCAATATTGGAGCAGCAGTGGAGCGTACCTACTAAACTAGACTAATCGACATGTTTCCACTAAGACACAAATATCGAATGACAATTTTCTTCGTAATATCCCAACTCTAGTGAGTATTGAATGTTTAAGGCACACGGTACACAGTTACAAGTACAGTACAAAACAGTCATAAATTATCCGGGCCAGTCGGAAAATCGCTTCAAACAAAGGCCACGCATCGCTACAATATTATCAATTTGAGGCGTTGCAACACACCTCTTTAATTGACCAAACATTAAGCAGATAAGCACGTACTAAAATCGTATTGTACGGTTGAAGTCACGGCTGTGTGACGTATGCGCTTGAGTACATAGGCTACAACATCGTCGTATCGGTTGGGCAAACTTGGACTTTGACCAGAGAGACTCGATTGTACTACGACCTGCTTTAGGAGGCCAGTATGAGGAGATATTTTATTTATTCTAAACCACTAAGCAGTTTTGACCCACATGAAAAAAAAATACTTTGGGTGATAAATAATTCAATCGTTTAATACTATATTAGAATAAATACTTAACTAAATACACTAAAAATAAAAACGAATAAAAACCTCTAAATTAAGGCGTCAAATAACTCATCCGCATCGCTGTCCACAGGAAGTGCACCTACCCAAAAGACTGGGGGCATTTCCATGTTGTATGGCAATGCTTATCCATTGACTGAGGTAAAAGCTAGCTAGTTTAAAAGTTAACCACTCAAATACCTAGTTGTAAATTGAGATTTGTTTTTTTTTCTTTTCCAAAAATGCTCATACGTTGTATGGTAAAGCTTATCTTTTGACCAAGGTAAAAGCCAACTAGTTTTAAAGTTAACCACACCAATGTTTTAAATTTACATTTGACTTATTTCTTCTCCAAAAAATCTCTTGACAGTTTATAAAACGGCGGTATAGTGGACGTTGTGCTCATTTAAGGTAATTTAAATTCTGTTAAGCATTTGTGGTTTTGCCATTCTGAATCACGTCTTAGTGTTGTCTTAAACCGAAGAGATTTAAAATACTAATGTCTCTGTCTTAAACAAAGAGAATTGCTCACATAAAAAAACGAAAATGAACCTGTTGTTGCTGTTGTTTTATCTCCAAATACTTTTGCCCTAGTTTAATAAATATGTTATATGCCTAAGTACTCGAGATATGGAATAGTATCCCACATTTAGTACCTACCGCATCACTCACCAGCGATTGGATGGGAAAATAGATAATTTAGCACGAAGAAATCTCGATAAAAAGTGAAATCGATATCACTGTGGCAACTACAGCTACATGTTGTCATATTATTGGTTTAATGATGACATAACAGCACGCCTGTAATCCCCGAAGGGTTAGGCAGAGATTTACAAAGTACACCCACATTTCGCCACCTATGTTTAGAAGTCCCGTGTAATAGGGAGCGAGCCCATTGTCATCAATAGGGGATTCCAGACTTCGGGCTGCTACTAAGAAGTTCCAAGTGGAAAAACTCAATAAAACACTTTCCCCAACCCGAGGATCGAACCTGGGACCACTTGATCAGCAGTAGCGCTTACGGACTACCACCACTAGATCGTAATATATAAAGTTTATAATATTATAGGTACTTAGGTAGATACATTAAGATGCCATACTTGTTCTGCAAACAGAAAATGTGAATGTCATCTAGTAAATATGCTCATACGCAGATTCATGGTGTACACAGTTGGTAAATAATATTATAATTTGCAAACATATAAAACATCCTTAAGATCTTACTTTAAGTAATTATGTCATATGTATGCTACTTATAAAACTATTTTTAACATCTCATGAAATATTACCTAATAATTAACTGTAGAAACTGGTTAAAATTTAAATTGTACATAAAGATATAATATGCTAAACGTCAACTCGAACTTTATTGTTTCTAGTGACCCCTCCTACATACATACATAAACATAGATCACAACAACAAAATATTGCTAAAGTTATCTACCGACTCAAGCGACATCTAGTATTAAATGATGGCAACATTAGATAAAATTCCAGCTCCCCCTTTATAGGAAGCCAATTATATCATGATCCAAAGCACTACGGGCGGCGCCATCTTGAGAAAAATTGAGTAACATAATTCCAGTTTTCCATAACGATTTCAAGAACTCATGATCGATTGCCGTACAGCGCCTTCTTAAGGAAAATGGAGTAAGCTTCAACATAGATCATGATCCATAGCACTACGAGTGGCGCCATCTTGAGAAAAAAATGAGTAACATAATTCCAGTTTTCCATAACCCGCTATCGATTGGCAAACAGCGCCATCTTAAGGAAAATCTAGTAAGCTTCACCATAATGTAGCGTGTCTTGTCGGTATAAATCACAATATGTAAATTAAGCGGTCGCTGGTTTAGTACCAGACTGAGTGCCACTGGGTTTCTAACACAGATGGCGTTTCTAACTTTTAAAGGAAAAACGAAATATTTTTATAAAGACATCGAACAGTGGCGAAGTATCCATACGGGTACAACTCGATCTCTACCGGCTTTCCTTTGGAGATTCGGAAGAGCAACTCTTTGGCTAGAGGGAGATAGAGTCAACTATTGCCAAATAATATAAGTAGTACTTTACATTTAAAGTAGGTATGTACAAGATATATAACATATTATGTCAAAAAAACCAACCTATCTTCTTCTTCGTTAATAATAATAAAAAGTGTAAGTTGTGCTTGCCAGGGACGCACTTCCCTCAATTGATAGCCGCTTCACGAGACAGGCTCTCCGGCTGACTAAGCAACAGCTGCGAATACTCACAGCTGCCATAACAGGCCACGGGTCATTTAACAAACACCTCTTTGTATTAGGAGTTACAGACAGCCCACTGTGCAGAGCTTGTGTCGAGGTGGACGAGACGGCATCGCACGTGCTTCTCAACTGCCCAGTGGTTGCCGGCGTTGCCGCATACAGGGCTAAGTTCTTCCGAAACCCAGGTACCCTCCGAGAGATTGCCAGTAGCGTTAAACCGCTGCTGGCCTTCCTCGAGGAGCTAGGATGGATGGAGTAGGGCATATTCTCACCCGTACGCAAACTCCGTCGCCCTGGACCAATTTAGGGGGGCTGGAAGAGGGCGTTGTCCGCCCTCCGCCTGCGCCCGGTGCGTCTGCTGCGGGCCGGGTGAGTGGAAGTAATCTCCCTCTCCCTTTCCGCAGCCTCCTTCTGCGAGATGACCGTTTCGCAGAAGGACACCACCGCGTCCCAGGACTCGACGCTGACGACCATCCTCTCGACCACGGCCGGCAGCGACAAGTCACTGCCTACTCCAGAGACGAGGGCACGGCGCGGCTCCTCCCAAGCGGCACACTCTCTTAATTTCGAAGTATTCATTTATTGCCCCGGCCAGAAGCCTTTATTTATTAAGGCATCCACAGGAAAGTACGGTTAAGCAGTAAACATATCATCATGCCTATGTTTTCCGTAGGGTTAAGTAAATGTGTGCTATGGTACAGACGCCAGCACATCTGATCAAATCATTCAATCAATCAGCCATAGGAAGGCCACTGCTGGACCAAGACCGGTTGGAAGCGGCTCGCATCCAGCGCGTTCCCGCGAACATCCTACGCTGTGCTTGCCAATACGTGGCCTCCACTTGAGAACCTTTCGACCCCATCGGTCATCAGTCCTCCGTGCTATGTGCCCTGCCAGCAAAGACATTCAAATCTCTTTGTAGAATAGTAACAAAGTATGCGTATAAGTGTTTATTACCTTGACTCCGAATAATATGCGGAACATAGTACTAATCACCCTTGAAAATTCAGAACTCACTTTTCCACTGATATCTTAATAGCCTACTACACTAAAGTTTAATTTAATAATAATAATGATCAGCACTATGTAGAACATACAATATTTAAACCATAAAATTGTAAAAATACCACTCAGATTCTAAACCTCTGACTCCTCAGCTAATATTTAATTTGTGTAATGGGTGCCAGGGCTTTGTCTTTCAAACATTCTCCAAGATGATAATATAAGTAAACAGAATTCGGAGTTTCATAGAGTTTTGTTTTTTTTTTCTCTTATGTGGTTCCTGTAACATAGCAATCTGTTTTCCTTGAAACAACGAGCTATTTCGTTTCATAGAGATAAGTGTCACTAGAGCTAGCAGTATTGTCGTTAATTACAAAAGGTTTAAACAAACAGATACAATAATGTAGAGTGGGCATGCGAGGAAATGTCATAGAAAAATTTTGATCTCATGTTTCAGTAACGCCATTTAGAATAATATAGCAATATTGTTGCGGCAGCGGAGCGTACATAACTTAACACTTATGTATCGGATGAAAATTTTGTTCGTAATGTCCCGTCTCTATACTAAGTATTAAATGTTTTTGGGTTTGAAAAACTAAAATAAAGCTTAAAATAATTTAAGAACCTTAAAACTTAAAATCTAAAAACTAAAGCCTGCATTCTCTGTGTGTGTTGGAGTGTGAATGAATTTAAATTGTAGGTGCCCCAAGATAACTTACAGTTACTTTTATTTTTCTTCTTGGCTTTACGATGCCCACTGTTTGTCTGTTTACTTTAACTTTGTCCTTGTAAATTCATGGACAATGGTTTAGGTTACAATAAGACATGTGTGATAGGTAACATAAATGTGGATTAGATTGTTTGTAAATGTATTTCGAAGTATTGTACTAAATTGCTTAAAATCATAACTTAGCCCTCCTTTTTCTTTCACCATAGTCTGGTTGGATAGTGGTTGAAGCTTGGATAGGAGAAAGATTATGTTTTCTTTGTTTAGTAAGTACCTTCTCGGGCCACGTCAGCGTAGCACAACAACTAAACTTAATAAAAACAAAAAGTTAAAAACAAGAAGTTATAATAGGTACTTCTTTAGCGTAATAAGATAAAAAACTTTCTAAAAAAAATATGTTTCGCGTTATCTTACGTTTGTAGTAAAAACGACTGCAATAATAGAAAAAACTAAAATGTTGACTACTTATAGCCTACTTCAGGGTGTCGGTTTATCGTCATAAAAGCCGCATCATAAAAAAATACTCTCATAAATTTCTCTAACGCGCCAAAAGAAGTTTAACTTAAAAATCAATGTTGTGTCCACATGTCTACTCGGGACATTCACGCCTAGAATACGTCTAAAATATACGTATAGGCGTTTTAAGCACAAATATAGGTTGTTACACGTAGGTATGATAAATAGACTCAAGTTCTTATGTTGAGGCGTAACATTTGACAGTGCTACGGCGTAGCAGAAAGAAGGTAATAAAACACTCTCTCAATTGGCAACATCTAAACAAATATTTATTTAAACATACATTTAATAAATAATAATAAAAAATAAAATAAAAATAGATTTATTAACATAAAAACCGTTACAGCTAGCCAATGCGGTAATTGGGCCCTAATAAATGCATAACTTAATTTTGTCTTATAACTAATACTTGAAACTAATAATTGTAAACAAAGCTTTCCTTGTGAATTTTATTCACGCAAGAACAACAGAATAAGTCCGTCATCCGTAAGATACAAAGATATTATTTGTTTACTTTTTTTATTGTTTTTATTATTTTATTTGTAGTTAAGTTTTGTACCTTTTTAATTAGTTTTATTGTACTTATAGCTTTAATTTCACCAAATAAATAAACATAATTATTATAAACATTGATCACTGATAAAAAAGATGTATATAAATGATGGATTATAGGGATAATTTGGTGAAACAACGCTGTGGAATAAAAAGAGATGAAGTAACCAAAAAATCAAATAGGTTTGGTCAAGATCAGATGATTAATAAAAGGCAACAAAGAACGTTATTTTTAAGACACGTCAGTAGGAAAGCCGAGAGGATATCCTAGAAGGATAAATAATATATTTTTTTTTCTATAAATGGTCCTTGTTGTATTAAAGTCACGTCAAAAATCTGATGGTATCAGCACCTCGCAAAGTTGTAATCTTTGGCGAAAGATTCTCAAGCCTCCTGAACATTTCATTGAGCCATTTGAGAAATTTCCACCTGAAAGTTCCACGCATTGCCATGGTCGACTTGGAAAAGTATAAACAGACTTCGTAGCAAAGAATATCTCCTTGAGTGAGGCTTCGCAGATACACTTTCAAAGCCTATGCGGCTCCTCTCCACAGATCATAGCCCACCTTTTAGCGCCGCGTGTCCTGTCACGCACACGAGAGAACCTAATGTCTGCGTCAGTGGATGGTTTTGCCGTAGCTAAATTCAGGGCAAAGCACAACATTTAACAGCCATGCATACATGAATTTAGTATCAATGTTTGCCATCGACTTGCTAAGAAGAAGACGTCACAAAATCCCGGGTAATTCCATCACTATCGGATTTCAGGTAATAAACATAATCACGGCTTACTGCAACTGCGCAGACGAAACTGTTTTACTTCCATTATAGATAATAATCGATCATCAAATATTGTTACATCGAGTATTTCCTACAAGTAGGTACCTTCTTCAGTTAGCACAGTGAGGCAAAGTAATGTGCTGAACTAATAGACACTCGGTAATATTCAGAGTAAGCATCATCTACATTAGGTAGGTATCTCCTGAATGAATGAAAGCTTGCAATGAATTTTTGAATAAATAATTAACTTATTAAATATTCAATCTTATTTCAATCAAAGTCAAATGAGAACACTTGAGTAGGCACATAAAGTACTCACCAATGACAGACTAAATTCAAAATAGAACGCAAAAGAAATTAAAAGTATAAACTTAAATCCACATTATACAATAAAGTAAATAAGTCAACATTCACGTCATTTTACATTAAATGTCAATAGTACAAAAAGTAAATTAACAAAATTAAATATATTAAAATGTCATCATTTATGGTTTTTTATTGATATGAGTGACTGTTAAACATATATTTATTTGCGAGAATATAGGTAGTTAGGTAGCTACATAATTTGTTATGATCGACGGGTTTCACTATATTCGGCATTTCAGCCGTACAAATATTAAAATTCTACTTACTAATAGCATGCTTATTGTAATTGGAGCAGCTCATTCCCAAGCCTTCCTACATAATCAGCAAAATTATACGATGCTGATAAAATAAGTTTTTATTTGACGATAATTCAAAAACCATTCGTCAGAACTTGACCAAAATGGGACCTACATTATTTCCAATAAAAAGTATCAGTTTACAATTTGCAAAGCTATCGCATAACATACACACAAAAAAAAAACAGAACCCAGAATGAACACCTCTTCTTATTTTTAAGTCAGTGAAAAATGAGTTTAGGTTCAGGAATCATGGTCCTTTGGCAAATGGGCATGTTTTATTTGCTGCCCCGATATTCAAACTAAAGCTATTTTAAACTTTGTCATGATTTTTTAATAATTTTTCGTTTATTACTCGTTAGTTTAATGCCCGATACAAAATTGAAACTAGCTGTTATGCGCGACATCACCTGCGCATTTTTTATAGCTTAGGTACCGTAAACCGGGGTGAAAAGAAACTGAAGGGTGAATAGAAACAAAACTTTGAGGAGGATTTTCACGCTAGTTTAATATTTTTTGATATTATATCAAGGTGTCGAAAAGGAAAAGGTATCTCAATTATTTAAAAGCATTACAGTCCTCGTTAATAACAAACAACTTTTAACTTACGTGAATAACTTCCTGAAAATGTTGTTTCTATTCACCCTTAAATATCTATTCACCCCATTTTACCCGGTACTTATTATTATAACTGATTGCGTAGTAGTTCCAATTTGACACAGTGTTACCGCATGGGAATATTTTGTTCCCAACGAATCGCACTCTTCGTTTATAATATTATAATATGTGTGTCCGTTGTTAGAAATATTAATTAGGTACCTATTTACTGTATTGACAGACTAACATGGAAATCAAATTAAATATTAAAATAAAAAGGATGGGAGAGTCTAATAATAAATATTAATCCAACCGTCACATGTTTAGCCTTGTCGTCGGACTACCAGATGTTTTTCAAATGACCTGATTTGGTATTGAAGGATTTCTATAAAATTAAAGAAGGTTCGTGCGATATGATGATGATACCTTTTTAATTATCATAATTAGCATTTAAAGCCAATAAATCTGAGTACGAAATACGTTTAGGCTGATTTTAATTCGTGGTTCTTTTCTCGCTCAGTATATTTGTCAATGCTTTAGGCATCTAAAATTTTAACCAACTCCAATAAAAGGAGGGTCGGTGTTACTCGATTACTCGATCGAAGAAAGCTAGACCGATGTAAAAACAGCTTCATTTCCTTGTCAGAATATGATAATTAATAAGAATGGAATCCTGGTGAAATAGAGGGAACTCTTAAAACATTTTAAGCAGTGTGCCTATAATGTTTAAAGAGTTCTGCAGGTCTTGGCAGGTACCTATGGCGATTTAATAATAATAATAAATATTGTATAAATTGGGAACAACATAGGAACCTATTTTTTAATAGTACACACCTTAGAAACTACAGCTTAAACACTAGGGTTAGTAACCAATTCTTTTTTTTATTTGATAGGGTATACTAACAGATTCGTCCCATTTGTATCAACACTGATGAGGGATCCTCGAGGAATTGAGGGAACTACTTACGCACCGATTTTTTCATTTTGAAGAAAAACTGATGAAGAAGACAGGCAACGGAACTCTTCAACGCATAACAGCAAATTATTTGTTATTGCTACAGTCAGATGTCTTTGCAGAGTTTTTGTATTTCAATAACATAACATTACGCCTGTCTATTTTAAAAATATACTTTTATGTTTTTTATTTTAAAGAATAATATTGAAGGTAACTCTTTTAATTTTAAACGTTTAACGGTCTTTTTAACATTTTGGCTGGCAATTGGAGTATTTATGCGACAAACCCAAATATCCTTTCTTTGGTATTGTTCGTCAGGATGTAGAGCTCCTCAAGTTCCGAGTTGAGCTCACGATAACTAACAAATGCTTGTACTGACTGATCTGGTCCACTTATATCTGTATGGTTCTTTCCTCAAAAGACCATTATCAGGCACAAACCTCCCAGAACTTCTTTTGCAATTGCTAACCGATTTCAATAATTCTTTCAAGTTTTGAAAGACTTTCTTTACATACGAAAAAACTAAAAATTGCAAAACAAAATCAATTTTACAAAAAAAAAACAACCGACTTCTTAAAAAAAACACTAACAAGTAAAAAATAACTCCAGTTTCGGAAGTCGGTGGCCAATAGGTAATAAACGAAACAAAACCACCAAAGCCACACACTTCCGAAACTGGAGTTAATTTTCAGCTGTTAGTGTTTTTAAAGCTTCAAAAATACTAAACATGAAAATTTTATTTTGCTAATACAGATACCTACTTGATAATTAGGTCAAAAATCAAAATCAAAAGTCTTTATTCAAACTACAGCCTAGTTTGAATAAAGACTTTTGATTTTGAATCAGCACTTTTTGAACGTCAAAAAAATACACCCTTCGCCACTTGGTGACACAGGTGATTAGGTGGCTCAAACAAAATGAATGCAATTGAAGTTACAACAAAGTTAATGCTAAGAACCTATTTACCATACACTTAGGACGCAAATGATCTGAATGCAACGGATAATCCTTGTTGAATTAACATAATCCGCCACTTACGCCAAAATGCAATTTAATTTAGAGCCTTTTAACAAAAATGGCTAGTAATTTGATAACAGCAATATTGTCAAAGAGACATAATTTATGGCCATACCATCGTGCCGATGACATACAAAGGTGACCAGCAGCGTTACAATAAAATGAAACAAGGTATTTTGTCCTTGTTTCTCACCAAAAATTAAGAATATATAAAGTGGTCCTTTGACAAGGACCAGCATAATCCTAAATCCGTCTAACCGAACTCCAAGTTTATTTTGGAAAGTATCCAAAATGGTAAGTTAAGTTTTGCCTATTATCCAACTGTATAATGAATTATACAGAAATACCTATTGATAAGGGATAGCTGCTCTTTTTTTGGATGAGCACAAATTTACCTCCCATATACACGGGTATTTTCACATACTGACCTCATTACTTTTAAAACATATTTGGCTTGATTGACATGTAAAAGTGTTTGTAAAAGCCAAAGCCAACTTACAGATATTTTTTTAACATTTCGCCTATATCACGGAAATATTTATATATATTATATATCGATCGTATTCGAAAATTGCAGGGAAATTAGACGTATTTTTGACAGATTGAGAATCTATCAAAAATACGTTTAATTTCCGTGCAATTTTGACAAGTTGATATTGACTGTCGCTGAGTTAAGATTGGGATTTGATTTTTACATTTATGATAACAGACTGGACTATGACTTCTGATTTTGTTTTTCCCCCGGCTTGCGAAGGTAGCAGACTAGCAGACGACTGATAGCTGCCACTTCAGCAAGTCGAAAGATGTGGTATCTCACAGTCAATTGGTCGATTCGCGAACACACCTAAGTTTAACACCTCGCTTGTATTGCTATAAAAGGAACCAAAGATAACGAACAATACAAAATCATGCTTCGTATCCCATAAATTAGCAAATCACACTTACAGGATCTTGTATTTAGCATCAAATTAACATATTGGTTACCGTTTTCGGAGTTCTAAAAACATGTGATCATATCCAAATTGATAAGGTGTGATTATTTACTGTGGAAACAGTAGCAGTCATTGGCATAGTATACAACTTGAAATCCTCTCTTCACCAGTATTAACTTGCTCTATTCGTATTGAACAGCTAGGTGTTAGTATTGAAAGGTTAAACGCATTTAGAATGTATTATCGTAACGCGATTTACCTCATAGGTCAACCGTATGCTCCTGCTAGAGATCTGGGGAAAACTGATAATGCAAATAAATACAGTATCTTCAATAAATTGCGTTAAACTTAGTGATATATAATAGATTATTTGTATAAGTGTCTTGGTCTTCGTTATTATGGTTCCAAACGCTTCGTATGGATCAGTCAATACGGTGGTGTCATAGATTATATCATATTGACTTGTAAAAGTGTCTCAAAACATCTACTTACAGAAATAAATTGGGATATAATTATAACATAAAAACATAACGCCACGCCAGTAATTTCCCGAAGTGGTAGGCAGTGGTGTAGGTACCTGTAGTAAATCCAGATTTCGCCAGTTACGTTAAAGTCCCTTGTAATTGAGGGCGAAACTATAGCCATCAATCGGGCGCAAATCCAGGGTCCGGGCTGCATCAGTATCTACTCATTTAATTAATTAAACCCCAAGAGGACACCGGTGTCCGCGCTGTCATTGTCTATATTGTGTCTCTAATTGACACGATTGAAAGGTTAATTGTTTGTATTAAAAAATGTTAAGTCTAGAATTGAGCAGTATGGAATTTAAGGCAGTTGATAAGTAGGTACTTCGATACACACAACATCAAAATGTGGGATTTTGAGAGGAAGCACTACAAATTATCCTTAATATTATATTTACAGATCGCGAAACTAGCTGCAATGATCTTTCTCTTTGGAGTATGCTTTGCTGCTCCAGTGGAGGAATCAAAAGTAGTTGAAGTCCCGCCGCCTCACGTACCAGTGCCTTTGGAGCCGAAACCTGGGAAAGTTGAAGACCTACCGAAACCAGCTAAGCCTGACGTGTCGGATTTGAAAGCCGATGCCAGCAACTGGTGGCATAGTTGGTACTATCACCAGTATCCAGTTTACTACTATACCACACACCAGTAAGTATCAATAATCTTTTTTTTTTTTAGTTTTGGTCACCTGTTGGTCGACAATTATTTGTAGAGAATGTGGAAGTGGGTCGCACAATAACTATGTTTTCTAAAACAATTGGCGCAGTAGCTGAGCTATATTGCGGGTACGATTCCCTCACGAAAGTGCCATAAGCATGTTAGACGATAGGCGCCGAATTTAATATTATAATCTTTTTTCACTACAGCTGTTACCTAGTTGTAACCATTTCAAAAATGTATTTTAAGAAATTATGTGTGTTAGTTTAGTAGTATTATTTCATTTTAATTGAAAACTATAGTGTCAATGTTTAAAATCTAAAAGAAGCAGGGATATTCGATGGGATGGACGTTCTTCGTTTAACTCGTATTCTTCTAAATCTATTTAAAATAAAATGTTCTGCATTCCTGCTTCAACGAGCCTCTTTTATAAATGCTATTATATATGGAGCATAGTAACTTAAAGAGCTGTTACAATGGGTGGGTTTAGAGTCAGTTATTTCCAATCTCTAAAGCCACCCATTGTAACACCTTAGGCCCCTTTTCCTTAAAGGACAAACTGAAGGTGAATGTTTTGGTGCTTAAGGCGTTAATTTTGGAGTCTAACTTATTTTTTTTTTTGCAGTGTCCCTGCTATACCTGTTCACTACACCTGGCAAACTCATTATTAGCTGATTTCACAAATGCAGCAAGCAATACTTATGAAATCTCAACCTTTTAGAAAAAAAATCGATGTATTCTTTTACAAGTTGAATAATTACACTAAATAAATGAGATAGTTCTGACATATTACCTTATTTAATTTAAACCTTTGTTAAGTTGAAAAATTGTTTCCACTTATTTTATTATGTTGGTGGCTTCACATCAGTGGCTTGATACAAAGAATTTATGGCTATATCTGAGGCAACGAATGCCATAGATTTAGCCAATGTAGCCAATGACAAAGTATCCATCACAATTCTATTTGCGACGTGATTCAGATGAGCTCCTTGAGACTGGGCTGTATTCTTCAATGCCAATTTAATTACTCGCTCGCAAGCTAACGATTTAGATGTTGCACTCTTAGCTTGTTTTCCTGCTTGTTGGGCAGCAGTCTTCGCCAAATTCATCATTAATTCCTGGTGATTTGACATACCATTTTTCGCATATCTTACAGACATTTGAACTTCGATTGATGCAGTCAAAGCACGTCTTAAAGCAACAACGCTTGCAGCTGCCAAGTACGCCACATCACCAGCGTATAAAATAGCTTTTTTAGCTTTTACTTCCATTCTTTCTAATTTCTGTTTGGATTTCTTTTCATTACCAGCTTCCTCTTCAAATTCAGGCTGATCTATCTCCATATCAGCAACAACGTCAGGATTGATAGGTTTATAAACACTTTCCTTGGCATCAACCCAGTCATCTATAAGTCCTGGTGCGTTCAATTCTTGAGTATCTAAGGTTTGAGTTTCTTTAATATAATGAGTTCCATTAATTATCTTCTCAATGAGAATTGGATCCGTGTAATTATCTTCTCGATCTTTATTTTCAATATCCAAGGCTGTTTGATTAAGGAACCCTTTTACGGAAGTTGGAACGTTTTGATTACTATTTAGGACATGGAGAGCTTTCTTTTCAGTTCTAGATATCACTGAGAACGGTGAAAGAAAATCTTTAGCTGATGTTTTATTTTTAGGAGTAAGAACTGTATGAACAGTTTTATTAAGAATAGCGTTATAAACTGTCGCTGAAGAAACAGGAGACGGGGTCACTAGTACGTTTTCTTTTCCAGGTACAATAGATCTTTTTCTTCTTAGAGATAAATCAACAGATTGCTTCTTAGACAGCGCTGCGGCATATGTGGTATCTTTTAATGCTGATACGATTGACACCTCGGCTGCAATTTGAGCCAATCCATATACCAACCGATGAAGTTCTGGCTCTGTTGCAGCTCTGGTTATACTAAGTATATGACCAGATAAAGTTCTAGAAATATAATCCAAAATGCGCCTTGTTTCAATAGCCGTAATTCCTTTATTTTTGCCAGGAGCTTCCAGTGCCTCTGTAGTAATTCTAGTTATTTTATCTTGTACTTCTAACTTTGATAAAATAGCCGAAACAATGTCCTTTGAAATTTGGTAAAGAATTTCGTCCATTTCAGGGTTTTGGGTAACATTTTTAGTTGCTTTTGAAATAGAACTGTCTAAATGTTTCAATACATTATGTGGAGACGCCAGTAAAAACCTTTCGTTGAGATTATTATTAGAACTTCGTATCATTTTTTCCTTAAAATCGTGTACTGGTGATATTCCCCCGTACGAGTCAGGAATCTAAAATATTTAACTGATTTAGTTAAAAGACCTACATGGATGAGGTTTAATAAGGAAAAGTGAATTCACTTACAATAAGTAATATAACCACAGCCCAAATTCGAAATAAAACCATTGTCCTCGATATTGCAACAGCTAGGATTGAACTAAAGTGCAATTAAACTCTCCCAGCAGTGCACGACTTAATCGGAATTGTTTTATTACATAGCTCGTTAGTTTTATTTTAAAAAAATGTTGGCGATTTTTATTGCTAAATCTAGGCTACGGAGTCATAAAATTACCTCAGAAATATTCAGTCACCCAGCAAAAGAATTAAACATTGTAATTCTTCTTTTACTGTGTTGGATCTTTCGGTATACGAAGAGAGGTCGATAAACTAAGTTACTGCTTTCTGCTACTTCAAATAACTCTTTGTTTTCGTCATTTGCACCATTATTATCATCTTCAATTACACTCCTTACAGTTTTTGTTTCTTTTGCTGTGTTCTTCGGAATTTCAGCATAATCTTGTAATGTTATATTTGTAATTCCCAGTTGATTATCTTTTTGCACAATACTTAATGATGACACCACGTTAACTAAGCTCACGGCTAACAAAACGACAATGATTAACATTGTAAAAACAAACAGGAATAGTTTATTTTTAGAGGACGTGATGCATTTTATAGTCAAAGAATCCTAATAATTAGCTTCATGTTAATTTTATTAATTAACTTAGCAACCCTTTATCTATTACCATATTTATGTGAAGTGATATTAGTAGACCTTGTGTACTCGCTTTGTTACAGATTTTAAATAAAATGAAGTCAGTTATTCTTAACCATTCTTTATTACTAGTACTAACTTAAAATGTACAGAAAATATGTACATTTGTAACCAAAAAACTCGTTTAATGTCTCAAATAATACATTGATACAACCTTAAATAACTTAGACGATAACGTTATATCCGGTGTGGTGGTAGCATGTGATCCGATGTTGTAGTTGGTGGTTCAGCCGAGGTAGGCAGGCAGCACCCTGATGCGGCCACGGCCCTCTAGCTGCGAAGTCTCTCCGAAGAGCGAGGCGTCCACATCGTTGATAGCGGGCAGCAGGTCACTCTCTTGTCCCGCCACTTCACGACGAGCTCTCGCACCATGATCAGACGCACCAGCAGCCTTTCCCGAAGCACCAGATGCCGCAGCGTCTCTTCCGGTAACTGATGGTGTTTGCTCGGCTTTTTGCGGGATGTGCTGGATCACATCCTGCTCGGCGGGTGCGCACACGCAGAGCGCCAGCAGCGCCAACGACGCGACGATAAATAGTGTTGAATGCATTCCCGAAAGATCCTATCTTGCTCTTACTTTTACTGGAAACTGAACTGTGCCTTTGTAGATCTTGAAGCACCTTATATGTGAATCTATTGCTGACAGAAATTATTATATTTTATTGAAATCGCACACTTAGATAATGCGCGTTATTATTTTTAGAACAGTACTGACGCACGATCACACAACAGCCGATCTCAAAACACACGTTAGTGATCCTTTCATTATGAGCCTTGGCTATGGGCAACATGCTAACGAGACGCCAAACGCTACTGATAACTGATAAAAATAAAGAGTAACAAAACGAGTTAACACGTACAAAGTTACTCGAGACAAGGCATAAACATATTTTTGTTCTACAATTTTGGGAAATATCTTAACTTTATCCAAGTCAAAAATGTACAAAAACATGTTTGCTCTTCTGCTGAATTTAATCACTATGACAAAATAATTATGATCAAGATAAAACAAAATAAGTCTTTGTTTTGGCTAAGTTGCTGTACTAACAGCTAGGTAGGGTTGCCCAATTTATTTCAACACATTTCCTGTTGTAACCACAACGAAGGTTTAGTCAACGGTCAGGTTCAAAGGGACTATCAACGCAATTCAAATATGGCGTTGTGTGATCATGCAAAATGCCATATCCTTATATTGCTACCATCCTATTACTAATTGATCCCGTTTTACTGTACCTAAAGTGGTAGACAAAATTACTACGATCCTTAAAATTAAATAAAGCTTCATAGTACAGTTAACAAAAAAATCAATGCCCTTTTATTTTATATGCAGTGCAAGATCCCAGAGTCGCCAGACCTCACTTATTTTCTTCACTTATTCTTAGACTATTACTTATCTTGTATCAGCCTAGTAGATACCAATATGGGATAAAACATAAAAAAAACTTTTTTGCAAAAAATTCAACCGACTTAAAAAAAACACTAAACGGTGTAAAATAACTCTAAATTAGGAAGTCTGTGGCTTTGGTGGTTTTGTCTTATTCATGAATTTATGATGGGCCACCGACTTCCGAATTTAGAGTTAGAAGTCGGTTGAATTTTTTGCAAAAAAGTTTTTTATTTTTCCATTTTTAGTTGTTACCTAAATATTTGCCATGAATTTATTTTATATTGTTAATTGTTAACAATACATACATGTCATCATAATAGGGTTTTCCACTAATCCCTAATAAATGAAAATTAACATACCTAACTGTCGAAATCTGGGTTTATTGTACACATCTGCGTACCCCTCCGAGCATACAGGCGTGATGATACGTCATGATGTTGTATAAACAATAAACATCCAAGCGATGCCAGCAATCTCGACAGATTTGCCGTCTATTTTTGAAGAGTTCCGTTGTATGTCTCCGAAGATCAGCACCAGATCTTCACCAAATTAAAATGGGACCACCTAAGGAGTATACTTTTTCAAATAAAAAAAGAATTTCGAGAATCGGTCCACAAATGGCGGAGAAATCAGGTAACATACATAAAAAAAAAAACATACACACGAACATAGAACCTCCTCCTTTCGTCGGTCGGTTAAAAAGAAGTATTTTCATAGTTCTATGAGGATAACAGCTCATGACGTGAATAAAAGCTGGCCCGTCAGCATGCTGGTAGATTTGTTTTAAAGTGCAACGTGCTTTTATAATCACCATTACTACAAAACGGAGTAGTTGGAACTGACTGATATTATATGTACCCGGTTCATAATAATAGACTCGCCCTCTTTTACCTGGGGCCTCAATGTAACTAGCGAAATGTGGCATATGTGGCATAATGCAGGTATGAAAGTATGTTTATTTCGATGTGGTTAAATGGAAAGTACGACTGCTTTATGGGTGCCCCCTTTTTAAAAAAAATTACATAAAGGGAGGAGGTATACTCAATTCGGTTAAGTTTTTTTTCTTATGTGTATTATTACCTTCAAACTCCATGTTTAAACCGGTTAGAAATTTTGTTTGTTTGAAAGCGTAATTAAGACTGCCAGTGTGGTTCCGGTTTCGGTTTCATCTTAACATATATTTACGTATCGTACTGGTATAGACTGAATAGAGTTTTATTTGCTATACCGCATAAAATGATTCAGTACTACACATTTACAAATTATTCGAACAAACATGTAAGTATGACAAATAATAATCTACACAATAGGGTTTCAACTAACATAATGGTTCATTCTTTAAACACGCTAAGAAGATTCTTCAAACATGGATAAATTCAGTTTACAGAAGTGTGGAAACATGAATCAATATCAATTCAAAGAATTAACTGATTCAGTCTATTTCATCAGAAAATAAGAATACTATACGGATTTTGCGCTCCAAAATGTAAATGGTTGACTGTGCCCAAAATAACTCCCTAACTTAAATGGGACTGGGCAGGACAAACTACGATAAACTAACGTATGCCGAGCGAGCTGCGGGCCCGTAGAACACAGATTTGGTGGCCAGAAATAGCAACATGGGGCTGTGGCAGACCACACTGTAGATGGCGTCTTCCTTAACAATTGGACAGAAGTCGTGTAAAATCGAGACAGATGGAGAGAGACCTTTGCCCAGCAGTGGAACAGTTCGGGCAAGTAATATTTGAACAATAATTTATTCGTGTATAAATATGCAAAGGTTGTTGAGACAATGGCCGTACCCGTAATCCTTCCTTAGCACAGTTCACTTTAGCGTCCCTAGCCTGTAGTCAAATACCTACTGTCAATAACTAGCAACAGTGCTGCGCCAACTGGAGGTTTTCCTTGAGTACACTTTCAAAGTGCATACCAGGATCATTTGCGGGTAAGCATTATAACGTTAATGGGCCCTCTGCTGGTAAACTTCGGCCCCGTCGTACCTACGTCTTCCAAAGATCCACAACCCCAGGGTTCTAAGAAATCTAATAGCAAAAATATAATACAATAGGATTATGTTAACAGTCATTCAGCCTTACTCATCAATAAACGGAAGGATGCGTGTGTCACGTTACAAAATGCGTTTTTATTCAACAAATCACTTAAGTAAACTAAGTGTTTGTCATCGTTTTTCAATATAGTGCACAACAATGGGTATTCATGGTCATTATGTTATTGAGAATATTTGCTTCCCCTATTAGCGTCGCAGATACACTGCGCGTCAATGATGCCCATTTCTGGATAATTTTATTTAGCACCATTTTTCTTAAGGTATAAAAACTAAATGCACGCTCCACAATCATAACCAAGTCAGCATCGGAAGACGGCTAACGTACTATACAAGTTCCTGGGAATAATTCCCATTTCATCGCGGAGAAGTTACTAAGAGGCATCCAACACCATGGCTTCAAAATTGATTGTCCTTCTCTCGCTTGCGCTCCTGAGTTGCGCCTACGCAGCTCCAGCGACTACACAGCAGCCAGCTGAAAACGCGACAGCGGCTGATGAAGAAGAGGTTCCTGTTTTGGAAGTAATAGAAGTTGTGGAGGATGTTCCAGTACTGGTGGGTGTCGTGGACGTAGCAAATACTACGGAACCGGAGGCTGTTCACAAGGTGGCGAAGAGGTCAGCTCTGCGTGGAGACAACCCAAGCAACGATCTGCTGGCTAACCAAGATGGCTTCGCTTTCGACAACGCGGAGCTCGGTGTTGGTGGCCGCAGGATTAAGTTCCTCCCCACCTGGGCAGGGTAATTTTTAAGTACCGACTGTGACTCAACGCAGTCAACACCTACTTAAGTATAATATCAATTCAATCAATCGTTTATGTACCCACTCATTACAGCAGCTCAATTTAAACGTGTAATGCGCTGTTTTTTGTTTTGTGTTTACTGTTTTTTTTATGAAATAAATGTGTTTTTTGTATTTGAGCTTTGTGTATTTATTTTAATAGCATCCATATTTTACATACAGTATTCTTATGATAGATTCTATCAATCAAACCATTATTTGTTGCTAAACTCTGTGTTTCAGTGTTAGGCAAATGTGTTGTGAAAATGATTGAGTCAGGCTTTATAGGCTTTATAGGCACTCACAAGTAGTTAAAAGTTAGTTTAAAGTAGGTACTTTAAACTAACTTTTAACTACTTGTGAGTGCCTATAATTTTCACAAAATTTTTGCCTCAACATCATCGTCATCATCACAAATCATTTTCCGACTACTTTTTTCTTTCTTTAAAAACTTTGCACACGAGGGAATTCATCCTGTATCGTGGGTTTTCTACAATCGTTTAAAGTTATATACATAAATGGTTACACCCGTTACAAGTATCTGTGGCCAGTGGCCATAGCGCAATACAAATATAATGTTCTGAGCGGGAATTGAACGCGCGACATGTATATGTAGCACAGCACACAGCAGCGAATCTCTCATCCCCTGCGCTAACCATGTTAACTCTGTAGGTACTAATGATATAGCCACAACTCATAATATCACCATAGCTGTTTTTAAATTAATATAAATAAAATAAAAAGAATAAGATATTCTTAGAAATCAGAAGCAGGTAATATTAAAAAGCTAAATAAACACCTTAGTAAGTTTTATTCCTTACAAAATAATTTTACATAACAAGAAAATTATCGAAAGACAACCCTTGATCCAAATGCGAACAAATTTCAAGAGTCAAAACGCAGAATGAATGCAATAAAAATTAAATTAAAGATTTTAAAAACCCCCACCGCAAAAAAGTAAAACATTTAAAAAGTTAAAAATAACACCTTCCTATCGTTGAGCCATGAAATTTTACGTCACGTCGTATCCATCCTTGGCTACTCCCAATCCAGCACCACTTACGCCCGATATTAATATTCTATCTCAATCCAAATCCCGATCCTTTGTTTTTGACGGCTGCTTCTGATTGGACATCTTTAAGACTCGGATAGGCGAATTCGGTCGTTGATTGGTTACAGACAAAGATCGGGATCAAGATAGCAACCGAGATAGATTATTAATATCCAGCGTTAGACTGAAAGAGTTCCCTAGACCCTACGTTTGAGGATCCTGTGTTGCAGGAATGATAATGTGTTTTGTCTAAAACAGTTATTACATAACTAAGACCAACGTGAAGGTTGTTCACTTAGCATTAAGTTACACTATTAGTACTGTAGTAGTGTTATGTAAAAATCAAAGACATTCAATACAAGTACCTGCAATAGACAGGACATCACGAACAAAATGTTTATCCGATACTTGTGGACACAAGTCTTTGAGTTTAATTTACCCTTCGATCAATAATAGTACTAGATACAAGATCAGGAACAAAAATACCTCGCAAAAGTGTCCACGTTTATACACGCATAAACAATTGCATTTCTTACTACAAATATAGAAAAATGTTTTATAATATTATCAAGTTCAGTTCATTATAAACCTTGACACTCAAGCATAAAGTTTAATTACAATTGCAAAATATTTATGCCTAAGTCCTTCTGTCGTCGGAGAAAAGTAAAAGGAAAAAATTTGAAATGTGACTTAAAAATAAAAGCCATTTTTATAATAAGTACAAAAATATTTTTTCTAAAATGAAACTTATGGCCTAGAAAATATGGTTAAAAACGTTTTGTTTACAATTTCGTCTTTACTCTATTTTGGAACTAGACGTAGTTCTTGGTATGACATTTCAATGCTCAGAACACAGTAAGAATTGAGACGTAGAGTTGCAGAATAATCATTTATATTTCTTATGCGAGCGAAGGTTTGTTTTATAATGGTAGCAAATAATTACATTTGATCCATTTTAAAAAAGTAGTAGGTAGGCCTAAATAAGTACAATAGTTATTTTATTAAGACATTGCTATTAATTGTCTGCGGGTTGGCTCATTATAATCAAATCAACCCATAAAAAAAATTAATGCTAGACGCATTAATTTTTGCATGCGATTTAGAAGTTTTCACATTAATATTATAAAGGCAAAAGTTTCTGAGTGTGAGTGTGGGAGTGTGTGTTTGTATGTTTGTTACTTCTTCACGCTCAAACGACTGAACATATTTGGATGAAATTTAGTATGTAAGTAGCTTATATCCTGGAGTAACACATAGGCTAAGGCTACTTTTAACTACTCCTGGTTTACGCGGGTTAAACCACGGGGAGCAGCTGGTTAAAAATCATTGAATGAAATCAAATTATTTTAACCGACTTCTAAAAAAGGAGGAGGTTGTCAATTCGGTTGTATTTTTTTAGGTTTTGTGACCTCAGTACTCCGTCATTTAAAGACGATTTTCAAAATTATTTTTTTATTTGATAGGGTATATAAACAGATTGGTCCCATTTGTATAAAAACTCATATCTAATGAGGGGCCCTTGAGGAATTGAGGGAACTCTTCAAAAAATATAGGTACACACGTACCGATTTTTACATTTTTAGTAACAAATCAAGCATTTTCATTTAGAAAGTAACATTTTGTGAAAAAAAAACTGATGAAAAAGACAGGCGACGGAACTCTTCAAGACATAACAGCAAATTGTTCGCGATTGCTACAGTGAGATGTCTATGCAGAGTTCTTATATTTGCATAACATAACATTACGCCTGTCTATTTGAAAAGAGAGACAGAGATGTACAGATTAATGTTTAGATAGAACTTCTTTAGCAATATTGTTAAGCGATTTCAATGATTCTTTGAAGTTTTGAAAGACTACCTTGACACACGAAGAAACTAAAAATGGCGAAACAAAAACTTTTTACAAAAAAAAACCTTCTTAAAAAAACACCGCCAGGTGAAAAATAACTCCAGTTTCGAAAGTCGGTGGCCAATAATGAACGAAACAAAACTAAAGTAGCATTAACCGAATTTAACCAACAAATTTTTAAGTATTAGTAACAAATTATTAAAATGGTTAAAATACAAATCTGCTCCATGCATCTGCTGTTCAGTTAAACAAAAGTTTGTGCAAATGTTGGCGAGCATTGGTCAAACATTTGTAGCGGTGGTTTAAAATCGGTAATTTTGTTAAAAAATTGATATTATTTGTTAAATTATAGCTTAAAATATAACTTATTCTTCATGTCCTTACTGAAAGTAAAATACTCTGGCCGAATAATTACGTTTTCGGGGATTATTTTTGCAACTGTTGAATACACACTGCGGCATTGTGGGACGTGTTTACATTGGCCGTGTTTCAAGCAAACAAAACAAAATACCAACCCCGGTTTCTATTGAGCTTATATTTACCGAGACGGATTTTTGACGCCGACCCGACATCTAGTGCTATTATTGATCGAAGAATTTACCGCTCCAATGTTGCTATACTTTTATATTGTAAACCAGTGCTTGGCAAGCAGTGATGCAGTGTGTATACAGGTTGTAACGGAAAGGGTATATACATACAAACAGGGTGAATAGAGTATTTAATAACGAGTCTTTCCTCAAAATTTCAGCTCCCAACTAATCACTTTGAAACTTCACGATATTATTTAATATCGACAGTTTATTAAATTCAAAATCATAACAAACGTGTCACCGCACTATGAGGGTCATAATCCTGTCCGGCAAGGTTCAAGTATATCTATCTCGGGTTCTGCGCGCCTAGTACAGACCTATCGGGCTCTGCCTAACCGACGAAGGCGCGACGGCGCGGGCGGCCTCAACTTTACAATTATGTATGTATATGTATAAAAACGTTGCCATGTCGTTTCTTATCACCAAGAGAATCCGTGCCCTTCGGATGTATATACCCTTTCCGTTACACCCTGTATAAGGGCGCCTTCAAAGTAACCGCAAAGAGCCGCGCGGTGGCAGCGCTAGGTTCGAGCATCATAGTGTTACATTTAGTTTCAATCTCATCGACAAATTGTTCAAGCTGATTTTCGTTCATGTCTGAATAAAAACACTTATGCATCATCACTAGTCGATTGATAAATCGATGCGCGGCCACAGCGCGGGTGTAGCGCTGCAGTCGCGCGTTTTTTATTTATATGGTTTAACAAAGCAGCACACTGGTGGCAAATTTGAGGGCGCCCTTATTCTAGATGGCGTTAATTACGGAGACATGGTATCACAGTTTTATATACTTAGTATCTTAAATTAATTTGGTTAGAATATATTGTATTATCGTTAGTGATCCGAGAACAAATGTCGACAAAGTATTAATGGGGAACATCAAATTAATAATTAATACAAAAAGCAAATAGACATTTGCACAGTGAAACAGCAGTTTCAGCATACAAGTATTTATTGTCTTAAAACAACATTCCTTAACACTAAACTAATCTAACAAAAAGTCGATAAAACAAAGTACAAACAAAGTTTGTTAGAATTATTTTTCATTTTTCATGTTTCATGCACCACTTCGTCATTATTTGCTTTGCTTTTTCTTTCTTTCTTTATTTCTGCTTTAACGGTTCTTCCATGATCTCCAACACACTGATCGCTGGTACTACAGGAACATCAGCCTCGTCTTTAAACAAAAACGAATGGTATGAACTATAATCCATATAGTCATTGCCCATACGAATTTCTACGGTAGTCTTCAATATTTCTGGGTGCAAGTGCAATCCATCCAATCTTCGACCACTAACAATCGCCAATATAATCGATACTAACAACAGTATTAAGAGTTGTGCCATTACCAACTTGTTCGTGACAATGGCTTAAAAAATAGAGCAAAGTTATTTTATATACCATGGTACTGTATTGATTCAACAATGTGTTAATGTGTAAATCTATATGGAGTGTAAATCTCGTGTTATAACATGAACCACAAATGTTTGCTTACTTCTATTGCGGCAATATTGTGAAATCACAATATCACTGTGATCAGTTGGTTTATTTAGTAAAAATTCATCTCGTGAAAGCTTAGGTGAAGTGAACTGCCAGTTCATAAAATTCGTACGCGATGATAGCTCACGCTCTGCCTTTACTTCACTTACATTCACCATGGTTGATACATTACTACACGTTGCGAATGAAAACACTCATGGGCAAACACATAATTATAATTTCAATCGGTGAACGAAAAAAAAAAATTTAATATCTTAGTTTAATTTTTAGTTTGTTTAGTTATCAATAAAGAATATACGACGCGCGAGGTCGACATGTCATGTCACTTTAACAGATTGACATGTCAAACGTTCTGTGGTGATTCAAGCAGTTACCTAGTCATATTGATAAGGATCAAGTAGGTTCATTCTACACTAAAGGATAGTCCACCTAGCACTTGTTTGTAAAAACTAGATGAAGAAGACGTATGAGAGGTGAAGAATTCCATGAGCATTGGCAGAAGTTATTACTCCAACATTAAAAATGAAGTTCGTTGTGTTACTCGTCATAACAACATTGCTCGCAATTTCCAACTCCGAACCGAAGTACAAGTTCGCACCGGTTGTAACGAATTGTTCGCTACTAATACCAGTTAAAAACTATTCACAGACAGTATTTTTCGACATGGATCTTAACGCTCACCCAGAATTGAAGACATGTATTCTGCAACACAGACTGTCTCAACAATCAGTTCTGTTACTAAATACAGATGTGGACCTACGCGTGAATGTATCAAAAGATTTCATTTTGACCACAACTTATCCTAACGTCATTATAATGACAACGAATTTAACGCCGGAGGTGTTTGAAGCTCTTCAACGGCAGTTTATTAAAAGTTTTAATTGGTCTCCTCTATATGTTATCGTAACCGGTAACAGTAGATTCAAATGTGAGAATGACACTATGAATCCAAATGACTTTTTGTTGTTGGAAAATATCATGAACGCTTTATGGCACAGATATCAAATCATGCGAGTTGGTGTAGTTTTCCCTTTTGCATGCAGGCATAAGATGGTTATTTATAACGGCAAAAAGCCATCCACTCGGAAGTTGTATGACAGATCTATTAAAATAATTAATGCTACAGATTTCAAAGACTTATTTACAGCCGTGAAAGAAAGTGGTGAACAACTAGCTCAGGGCTTTCCCATGAGGGCAGGCTTATTTTATAGATATCCTACATCTATCAACGATTGTGAAAATTTAGATTACTATGTGCATTTTAATTTGGACTTAACGCTTGGGTTTTGTGGTTTAGACGGCATGGTTATGCACGACATTCTCTCTCATTTAAAATTCAATGCAACTGTCTGTACTGATGAAAACTGTAACTATTACGGTTTCGGAGCTCACGGAAATACAAGTGGTGCTTTGGGTTGTATCATTCGTAATGAGTTGGATATATCTTTCAATTCAAGATTTTTGGCTCTTTATTCGGATGAACCAGTTTATTACTTGCATTATGTTTCAACCGACACATTGTGCGCTTTAGTAAAGAATCCTCCTGTAGTACCGCTTTGGCACGGTGTGTTTAATTTATTCTCTTTGCCACTTTGGGCCTTGATATGTGCGGTAGTAATAGCAATCGGTGGCGTCATGTGGGCCACGGCAATGATCAACAAAAGAGTGACCGGCCCAGAGACACTAACATTCTGTTGTTACCTGCACAACTCTATAACGACAACAATATTTGGATATTCAATGATGAAAACAAGGACATTGCTAATGATAAGGAGCGCATGCTTATTGGGTTCTATTTTTTTTTTGGCAATTTATTTGGTAAGTTAATTAATTTGGTAGAAACAAATTAAATTTAAGCTTACCAAGCGTCATCTTATTAGTCAGCCATTCAGTCATTATTAACACTTTCTGATTCTGTATGTTTTTTTAGGGTCACATAAGCAGAGTGTATACAACTGTAGAACGATATCAAATCATAAAAACTCTAGAAGACCTTTATTGTTCTGATGCTATTTTATATACTTCTCCATCAATGAGAAATTTTATGAGGCATCTACAGAATCCAGAAGACAAGCTACAAGAGAAATTCTTTGATCGAGCTTATTTGACAATTGGTCCTCGTCTTGGTAAGTTTGTAAAGAGAATAAAGAAATAGTAAATAGCCTTTTCGCTCTGGAACTGACGTGGTCAGGGCACTTAATTGTAGCTGGTGCATAAACTTAACTGAATTGTTGCCGACAAACCATCGGCGTCGACGGTAGTGTTCTGTTCTTCCAATAAAAGAACGAGGGTAATGGTACTAGACCTGAGAATCTTGGGACAAAAGTGAGGTGGCTTAAATTATCAGTGGTGGTAAAAACATTGTCGTTATTATAGTGATGATATTTTCAAGGTTTACTATAATTTGGCGTCATCGAGTCTTAGCTAATGTCCCATGTTTAGAACGTAGGGTTTTTCCGATTTCCGATCCTAAGGATAGGTTATACAAACAAGATGTAAATTACATACCGTTTTCTTTCCCTTTTTTTAACTTAAGATGTACCTACAGTATCCATGATTTTCGCGATAATTATAATATAAGTATTGAATCTATTGCCCCCAGAATCAATTGTAACAGAGACAAGCGTAACAACCGTTGACAGGAAATCAGATGCCGAGATGTCAATTCTCGAGCAGTACTCAGACGATAATGGAAGTCCCCTCATCGACATTGTGGATGAATGTTTCTATACTTTTTACTTGTCCTACATTGCTCGATCAGGTAATAAAAAAATCGAATCTTATTTCTTTTCTTTTTTCATTTTCATTTCCGATTTTAGGAAACCATTCAGATCAAGTCGATGAAATAACTATTAAAACAACTCCCTTACCAGCAGCCGTGCGATTCTGATCAAATCACCGCGTGAAAATGTAGGCGTAGTGAGAGCGAATTGAGCTGTCATTCCATACTAATGCTAGGGATTGACAGTTCACTTCACTCGAGTTTTCCCGGCGTGACTTTTACTGAATCGACCGGCTGCTTGATATTCTTAAGTCCTCACATAATGTCACAACCCAAGTTTTAACAAATTATTTTTTATTGTTTCTTCAGGTTTCCCGTTTGTTGAAGACCTCCGAATCATTACTGAACGTCTAAATGAAGCTGGTTTACCAAATATATACTACAAATGGACTCAGAAAATGCTTGAAATTCCGAATTCGATACCAGAAAACGAAAGCTTACCGCGGGCTTTCTCAAAAATAAAGTTACAAGACCAACTTGTAGCTTTTGGGATATTAATTGTTGGTACAATTGTGTCTATTATAGCGTTTCTAGCTGAAATTTGGATGGGCAGACGTAAACATTTGAAACTACTCAAGGAAAATTCGTTAAGTTCAAATTAAAACATTTTTTGCAATGGCACCTTTTTTTGTCTTGGGAAAATGTCACTGGAACTTTTAATTTGCACTTGTGTTCGGCCATTTGGATGACTAGTCCTGCTTCTAAATTCATGTTTAAATTATATATTTTTTGTACCTTTAAACTAAATAGAAAATAAAAACTACATATATTTTAAATTAACAAAGCACACAATTAGACCTCTGAAGTCTGCCCTTGGCTTTAATAAACGCACTATTTACAGTATTAAACATCAAATATTACTCATCTATTTTTTAGCTATTTATATTGACTCTTCAAGTTTGTTACGCAATACTAAGTGTTTACTTAAAAATAAGTGATTAATAATAAACGTGTCGTTGTGCATTCAAGTCTGTTTTATTTACCCCATCAGCTAACTATGCCACTTCAAAATGGCAATACGAATACGAATTTGAAGTTAAGAACATTTGCTACAATTAGAGTTTTTATGATAAATTCGCAATAAAAACACCACCGAAATCAATTTCCGATTTCGTTAGATAGTTACCAATTATTTTTTTTATGTGGAGATGCACCGATCTGTCAGCCAACGGGACTCATCGTATTTAGAGTTATCTGTTCATTTCACAATATTCCGTTTACTTACAAATATTCATGGAGGCTGATTAGCACGCCCAAAACAAATGTTTTCATAAAAATATTAGACGGAAGGTTTTCCATTTAGCACCCTCATCTAAAAGCATATTCTGGTAATCATGTTTATAAGCACCCAGTATGCTTCCAGTTGTGTTTCTTTTTCTGTACATTTATTTATTTATTATTTAAAGGACAATGACCAAAAACAGTCTCGAAAAGTTGCGTGTATGGAAACCAAATAATATAGAAATTATTTGTTTATTTTTTCCACTTCAGGAATTTTGTTTTCGTATCCGGAATTATGATTATGATTTTGAGATAAATAGTAAATTAACGATTAATGAAGAGAACGAAACGTCCATCATGACTTTATACGGAAATTGGGTAGATCTACCCAATTTCCGTATAAACACGACATGACATTTATACGAGTGACGTAAGTATGAACCTTTAGACAAGAAAAAAAAGAATTACTTCAATACTTCAATTAGTTTCCGATTTAGAAGTAAAACAAGTTGTAACCGCACGACGCGGGCTGCCGGTGACGGTGTGACGTCATCGCACAACACGCTCAGTCTGGCTCACTCAATCCGTCCGCGGACGCGCGCCTGTGCCATCGAAATTATACCTAAATACTTCAGAAATGTCCAATCCAAATACTAGAAAATCGTGTGTTGTGCCTAAATGTAAAAATACAACTACCAATTCGCCGGAAAAGTTGTTTTTTATAATAATCCTTCATTTACTTTATTAATCGAATAATAATTACTATTATTAGACTATTAACGTAATACGCGGACGAAAACACATCAAAATACTGCGCAAGCTATTACACCTTCTGTTACCGCTGGTGAAGTGGTCACTTGATTCGAGCGAGGCGCGGACCGCGCGGTGCATTGTGCCATGACGTCACAAGCGGTCACGCGGCTGTAAGCGGGACTCAATATTTTTCGCAACTTTGAATGCCTATAAAATCAAAACTACTAGGTATTTTTGACTACAACAAAAACTAGTGTATTTGTATTGTATACACACAGGCTTTACTGAGACAATTTCAAGCGATTTTGCATACCTAGTAACATTCTTTATTCCGCAAAGCCACTAAGTATAAAGCCACAAAATGCATGAATATTACATTTTAGTTTTAAATAAGCAACTGTTCACTTGTTTTACTTTTAACTAAAATTGTTGGGTTATTCACCAACTCGACACAAGAGACTGGACACACGTGTGTCCAGTTGGTGAAAATCAAAATTAGTATCACTTATTATTTCGTCATCTGGACACACCAAGATTTTTATTCGTGTCCACATAGTGAAACTTAAAATAAATTACTTTTATGTTTTCGCCAACTGGACACATAATCGCATTTTACCCGAAATCAAGCTAAAGTACAGTCAAGCACATTAATGTTTTGTGTCACATTATCATCAGTCACTAAACGTCCTACTGCTAAGAACGGGTAATTAAGTAAGTATGTAATTTTAGAATTATTCACTATTAGTGAATTTTTATAGAATATATTTTTGACACTGACAGTATTAGGAAGTCACTATCTCAATGCTTGTCTTATAATCTTCAACATGTAAAGACAAATATGTCTACAGAAGAAGTCGCAGGCCCATCATTGGCTAACAGAAATACATTTTCATTCATCCATTCTCAAAGAAATCGTCCAATTTTATTAAAAGACTAGCTTCTGCCCGCGACTTCGTACGCGGATCCTGTTGCTTATGCCAGCGACAACGGGGTCGTCAAAATCGAAGACCTGAAACATCTGATGTCGAATTCTATAAGCCCGGGGACGGGAAATCAATGGGATGCGCGAGACGATTCAAGATGTTCCAGATTTTTTATTTTTGTTGGTCAACAGGAAATGCCATCAGACTTAACAACTTTTGCTAAGACGCCATTTCTATTATGTATATGTTATATTGTCTCTGGGCTTTAGAGTTCCCCTACAGGTGCTCCAGATCTTCAAATTTAGTCTCACAGCAGAAAACACTCTTCACGTGGAATAGTTTTTGCAATGGCACCATTTTTATATCTCTTTCACTTTAGGTGTTCCATTTTCCAAAATAAATTATAGCCTATAATATGTTGCGTGACGTTCACGATCAGCGGTCAGTCGCGCATTGCCTTCCCCCACTTATCTCTAGAGTCGATGCGTATATACGCTGAAAACTCAAGCGTCATGCTTTTTCCGTGAACGTCTCCAACTCGCGAGTCAGTGCATGATGTTCACGATCAGCGGTCAGTCGCGCACATATTCTTCACTGGTCTCTAGAGACCTGGATGTAGATGCGTAAATACGCTGAGAATGCAGGCGTGCTTCGCGATCCCAAGAAGTTTCCACGGAGCGAGTTGCAGCCTCATGTTCTCGAACAGCATCAAGTCTCTCCTAACGCTCTTCGGTAGATTGTTGGAATCTTATGGTCTTTAATCATTTAGCACCTTTGGAACATTGGGAAAAATTTGACCTCTTTCTAGGCATGGTTATAGTTTTATTGTGATGATACCTGATCAATTAAAATCTAAGTGGCTGCTCCCCTGCGTTACCGGGTAAGCTACCGTGTAACGAATGGAAAAGGAAATTAAACACTCAAATAACATAAGCCCGAAGGCATACGATAAAAAAAATGGGAGTTTTAGCCAGTAGAGTCTAATTTTCAACGATATACCATCGTCATCGAAAATCAGTCCTGAACTGTTCCCGCCTTCACCGCGTAGTACCTCCTACTTATGTTATTTTATAATTATGCAATGAAATTAGTGATAGTTTTAATTTCTATACCAAATGTTTCTGATCTTCGATTTTTATGCGTCAACAGCGAGTGCTCATAAGGCTGAACAACTCTTGCTACGTCATTCCAATATATGTTATAGTGTAGCTGGGCTCTTGAAGTTCCACATCAGGTGTTCCGGATCTTCAAATTTATTCTATCAGCAGAAAGTGCTCATAACGTGGAACAATTTTTGCTATGGTACCATTTTTGTATCTCCTATAGTTTAGATGGTCTGTTGCGGTTCTGCATCAGGTGTTCCGGATCTTCAAATTTATTCTCTCAGCAGAAAATGCTCATCACGTGGAACAATTTTTGCTATGGGACCATTTTTGTATCGCCTATAGTTTAGCTGGTCTGTTGCGGTTCTGCATCAGGTGTTCCGGATCTTCAAATTTATTCTCTCAGCAGAAAATGCTCATCACGTGGAACAATTTTTGCTATGGGACCATTTTTGTATCGCCTATAGTTTAGCTGGTCTGTTGCGGTTCTGCATCAGGTGTTCCGGATCTTCAAATTTATTCTCTCAGCAGAAAATGCTCATCACGTGGAACAATTTTTGCTATGGAACCATTTTTGTATCGCCTATAGTTTAGCTGGTCTGTTGCGGTTCTGCATCAGATGTTCCAGTTTCCAATATAAATTATAGCCTATGTGTTGCCCAGACTTAATATCTATACAACAAAAAAAAATCACTCAAATCCGTCTAGTAGTTCCGAAGATAAGCGTGTGCAAACAAACAGACAAACAGACAAACAGACAGACTTTTTTTTTGGATTCGTGCTCTATTGCTGTTTCTAAACCCTCCTCAATTATTATTTTTTAAATATATTCAATGTACAGACACAGTTTTTTTACAGTCTTATTATATGTATAGATGAATGAATGAATATAAATATGTTCACCTAAGGAAAAATAAAGATGGATCTTCTACGTGGCGTTGCTCGAAAAAGTCAACTTGTCGAGCTATGCTCAAATTAAATTTCAATAACACCACTATATTAAAAGCAACTGATTATAATCATGAAGGCGATTTGGCGAATAATGAGATTGTAATGAATTTAAATGATTGCGAGGATCAAGTAAAGCGTAATCTAGCTGCTTCTGTCTCAAGTCTATACTTTGATACTATTGAGCGAATAGCAGAGAAAGGACTCCATTTAGTTGCAAATATCCCACGTTTCCAAAGTGTGAAAAATAAACTGTATAGAAAAAGGAACAAATCATTTGACGTTCAACGCATATCATTCAATAATATAGCTAATACAGTTGGGCTTATGTTTAACTTACTACCAGATACAGTAACAAATAGCAGACAAAAATAGTAAATGATCACCAAAATGAAAGTCGCATTTTAATGTAAAATTATAACCAAAGATTTAACACTTTGCTATCCTATTTAAGTAAAATAACTCCAAGTAAATCATGAGTAACCCAAAAATAGTAAATGATCACCAAAATTAAACCAGCATATTAATGTTAAATTATAACCAAAGTTTTTACATCTTGCTATCCTATTTAAGCAAATTTAACAACGCAGAAACTTAAAAGCGTAGACGACGGAGCCCCGCTACGCGGGGCTCCTATTTCTCTCTGCAGGGTTTAAAGGAATCTAACTAACCTAACGTCGGGATGCCCCAAGTCCTGATTATGGGAGCTAACTCTTTGGGGTTTAAGCAATCCCGTACAAAAATAACTATTCATTTTGAACCAGTAGTTCCAGATATTACCTCCTACATACATTTCATTTGTTTTACACGATCATCCTATCCCCGTGATCCAACCAGTTGGACATAATTCCACCGTTGTACCACGGAAATAGTGCATTAATTTGCTCGCTAAGATTTGGTGATCATTTACTACATTTGGTGTTCGAATACAATTTAAAGTGCAGTCGTGACTAAAATAGCTAGTACTATTGTTATTATAGACTTTATTTTTCTGGTGTCAAGTTTATATTTTTGGTAAAAGAACTAAGGGTATCAAAGCATTTTATGGTGGTCATTATATTTAATCCCATACAGTTGTACCTGAGCAGTTTCAAGATATCTTGCTTGCAGATCGCATTGGAGATCAACGTATTCTCGTTTTTGCCCACCATGATATGAGAGAAATTGTTGCACATTCAAAGAGATTCTTCTGTGATGGAACGTTTAAAACATGCGTTAGAAAGTTCCATCAGCTATTCACCATTCATGTCGATATTGGGAGTACGAAATATCATACGAACATTATTCCCACTATTTAATTTACAGTACAGTACACAGTACAGTACAGTGTACCTACAGTACTCCGATTCGTTGGAAAGATATTTAACAAAAACAGATAAACATTTCTCCTGTAAAATTTGGATTTTACGATTACCGACTTATTGTTTGGGGGCATCGATATATTTGTTTTATTTCAAAATTTGTCTTAAATAGAAGCTAATAAGGTTTTTCAAGTAAAAAAGTGAGGCAGCTTTTTCAAGAAATTGAAGCGATTATTAACCTGACTGTACCCTTTTTTGCAAAAAAACTGGGTGTGTCCAGTTGGTGAAAACATAAAAGTGATTTAATTTAAGTTTCACTATGTGGACACGCGCAAAAATTTTGGCGTGTCCAGATGACGAAATAATAATTGTACTAATTCTAATTTTCACCAACTGGACACACGTGTGTCCAGTATCTTGTGTCGAGTTGGTGAATAACCCAAATTGTTGTTTTGTACCTACACGGGTGATATGTGGTCATTTTATAAGTTGCGAGTATGTTAGACATAATTTGTAGGTTATCTCCATATTTGTTTGATTACTTCAAAAGTCCGGTATTTATATTGAAATGAACACTATTATTTAATAGTTTATAAAGCGTAGTCTATAATAAATAAATATTTATTGTGTTCAACTTGAGACGGATTTCCATACATCGTTCCATACATCACTAATGTACAGACCCCAGCACATCAAGTTATTGTCATTGGCGATTTTCAATAAATGGAGACGAACCTTGATGTCTGTTTTTTATTTAAAAAAAATGTTTCCCCACTCTAAAAAAAATCCCGTATCGTGAATGCATGAACAAATATTTCAAGTCATTTGAAACACAAACAACTAGAGACCTGAACATTTGCTGGCTATACAAGTATTTATTCTGTCGCGGAATCGACCCGCGACACGCAGCGCAACAGCCAATCGCACACTACCATCTGTTACTCATCATCATCATTTGGCTAACCTTTTCCCAAAAGCGAGGACCGACTTCATATCAAAGCTTGTCAGCTCAGTTACTGCTTAACATGATACGCGTCACCAAAAGTATCTGTTTGTGAACATAAGAAAGGAGTTTTTCAAATAAAATAATTCCTTTTATGTACGCCGTTCTAATGGATGATTTTGCTAAAATGCTTCCATAAAATAAAATACACCTAGTTACACACAAAAACACTTAAACATACAAATACAAACATACATAAAATGATACAAATATACATAAAATGATTTTCCAAACATTCCAAAAATCAGTTCTTGTTATACCAGTAGTTTTAGTTCAGCAATGAGGTGTCTGTCAGCAATAATATAAACGCTTACTTCAATACATACGCATAGATTAGACGTAACTGTATCTGTGGTATGATCTTTAGTGTGATTGAACAAAAATTGTGAGTGAAAAACTGCATTCAGAGATAATAAAAAGAACCTAAGAATCGAACTGCAAGTTTTCTTTTCGGATTAATTAATCATCGTTTCGATTCGATACACAAATAAGGAACGTTAACAGCGTACCTAATTGAATGTCGTATGTCAAAAATCTGTTCAAATTACTTAGTATTTGCTTACAAATACAATTTGTTATCTTTTTTACGTACCTACATAAAATCTAACATTGTGTCATGATGACAATATAATGTAAGAATTTCAACATATTCAATTATTTAGAGTTAAAGATTTTATTTTTGATCAAGGCTGTCACACATCAACAGATTGTAGTAAGTAGTAGCAATCACTTTAAAGTGATTAACATCGAAATATGTACCTACCCAGACATATTGATAAGGATCGCAAATGTGTGTTATAGGAAACACTTCCTACTTGTTAGAAATACAAATTACAAATCAAGAAGACACAGAACAATTTGACGTGCCGTGGTCACAAGTATTTTGATTTTTATGAAGTCATCAAAATGAAGTTCCTTGCATTTATCATCATTACGACGTTTCTTGCAATTTCAAGCTCAGAGCTTGAGTATAAGTTCACACCAGTTGGTACAAATTGTACGGTACTGTTACCAGTTGATAATTATTCACAGACCGTATTTTTTGGCATAGATGTACACGCTTATTCAGATTTTAAAACGTGTATACTGAAAAACAGGATTTCTGAACAATCAGTTCTGTTGTTAAATAGAGATGTGAAAACAAGAGTAAATATAACTGGAGATTTCATTTTGACCACCAATAATCCGAACATCATTATAATGACGACATATTTAACACAGAAGGTGGTAAGCTCTCTACATCAGCAGTTTTTTATAACATCCAATTGGTCTCTACTATACATTGTCGTTACTGGTAATAGCAGATTCAAATGTGAAAATGGCACGATGATTTCAAATGATTTATCATTCTTGGAAAATATCATGAACACTTTGTGGCACAAATATCACATCATGCGAGTTGGTGTAGTATTTCCTTTTGCATGCAGACACAAGATGGTTATTTATGATGGTAAACGACCATCCACTCAAAATGTATATGACAGATCTGTTAAATTAATTGATGCTGTTAATTACAATGACATATTAGTAGCCGTAAAGAAAAGTGGAGAAACGCTAACTATTGACTACCCCATGCTGGCTGGCTTATTCTACAGATATCCTACATCTATCAAAGATTGTGAGAATTTACACTATTATGTGCATTTTAATTTGAATTTAACTCATGGGTTTTGTGGTTTAGACGGCATGGTTATGCACGACATCCTCTCACATTTTAAATTCAATGCATCTTTTTGTCAATATGAATCCTGCAACTATTTCGGTTTTGGGCTTCCTGGGAATATAAGTGGCACTTTGGGTTACGTCAGTCGTAACGAGATGGACATATCCTTCAATTCAAGATTTTTGACTCTATATTCAAATGAACAAGTTTATTATCTGCATTATGTTACCATCGACACATTGTGTGCTTTAGTGAAGAAGCCTGATGTTGTACCGATTTGGCACGGTGTGTTCAATTTGTTCTCCCTGCCGTTATGGGCCCTGATTGGTACGGTATTAGTGGCAATAGCTATCATCATGTGGACCTTAGCAACGATCAATAAAGCAATGACTGGGTCAGAGATCCTGACATTCTGGTGGTACCTTCATGACTCGGTGATGACGACTTTTCTTGGATACGCACCGATGAAAACAAGAACATTGCTAATGATAAGAAGCGCATGCTTATTGGGTTCAATTTTTGTTCTGGCGGTATATCAGGCAAGTCTAATTTTTCAGTACTTGAAAAAATACTAATTTTTACAAAAAAAAAATCGTATTAATTATGCTCTTTTTGTTAAATTATTTCAGAGTCACATAAACAGAGTGTACACAACGGCAGAACGCTATCCAGGTATAGAAACTCTAAAGGACCTTTATAATTCTGACGCTGCTTTATACACTTCTGATACAATAAGAGATCTCATGAGAAATATTCAAAACCCAGAAGACAAATTACAAGAGCAATTCTTTGACCGAGCTTATTTGATACCTGGCGATCGTCTTGGTAAGATGTTATCCATAAAAGGTATTTACTAATTTACACCAAAAATGTGAAATTTTAAGAGATAGCCCTGTGCGTGTAGGTACAGTAAAAAATGTATAACATAGTAGGTATACAAATTCATACTTATTTCAATTTGCCATTTCGTAATTTCGTTAATAAATTTACAAATGTAAAGATATTGAAAATGTATGTAGGGCACGCTGAATTTTTTAAGTTTGTGCTAGGAATCTAAATTGCTGATGCAGGATATAGGATACGGGGTGAAATGGTTTTAAAAACACTTTACATAAACCATAAACAAATGAAATTAATAAATTAGAACTACTGTTTAGTACAGTAATCGAGCGTACCGTAAGAAGTTCTTCTTTTTAAATTTAATAAGGTGTTTTCAAATACATAGGTAGTTTCAGTAGCTTGTTAAGTCCAGACATTATACCAGGATAATGTCAGTATCTGTCTGTATCTGACCAGTCAGATACATCATAAAATTATGAGCCACATAGTGTCTGACGTGGTCTTTTGAGGAAATTACCACAAACAGATTTGTATGAACCTAAACAGTCAATATACTCATTTGTTAAACAGTAGGTACCAAAGAAAGGACATTTGGTTCCACACGCACTCAAACCTTCAGCCATTTTTTTTTATTCGTGTTGAAAAAAATTGAGAATGATCCGCGTTCAAATAATAATCAAGGGAGGAAGGAACATTAACGCAGAACCATGAGTTACTTTATCCTGGAGCCCCCAGCGCGAGCTTTGATAATTTTTCTTATTTTTAAGTACCAATTTCTGATATTTTTATTATAGAAACCTATATTTATATTCAGAAGTTAATGACAACAATTTGATCTATTACTACCTACTAGTGATAATGTACCACCTCACAGTTTTTTTTCACAATTAATCTGTTGCAGATGTTGTACTGCAGCACAAATGCGCTGCCACTGTGGATAGGAAGTCAGATGCCATGATGGAAATTCTCGAGCAGTACTCAGACGATCAAGGAAATCCTCAAATCGATATAGTGGACGAATGTTTCTACACATACTACTTGACCTATATCACACGATCAGGTAATAATACCTACCTAATATATACCTATTATTACGCTACGCCACAACTGGAGCCATTTTAAGAACTTTACGTGCAGGGAGAAGTGTGAAATTTTGCACGATTAAAGTTTTTATGAAATGGAGGTGCAGAAAACTACTACAGTCATATTTAGACCACCAGGTGAACAATGTTACTGTTGTTGTTGTGGCTGTCGCCGCATCCGTTCATATTCTTTTCGATTTGTTACGATACGAGCAGTTTAGTGTAAGGGCTTCCACACATATCTACGAATTCTCAACGCATCGCAAATATCTGCGGTGGTCTCCTTTTTTTTTTTTTTTTGAGTGGTGGAAAATCCTCATGGATGTCCCCCGCCCGGGGAGGCGGAGGGGTCTGTCAGACTCTTACTGACTAAAAACCACCCCGTGTTCCTTCTCACACCTGCGCTGGGGATCACGGGAACAGAAGATACTTCCGTGACCCCCGACTGGTGCCGGCCCCGCAAGCCTCGCCAAGTCGGCGAGGGGAGTGAGGTGTTAGACTCCCCTCGCGACGTCTAAGAGGGGCGAGCGTGAACACGACGCGCCGCCACCTCGGGTCCATGTACGTGGGGGCGGCGGACATCCCCGCGTCCGTCGCCCTGGACCCAGAGATATGGTCTCCTGAACCAACGCTTTACTGGATGAAACCGTATAGCAGCAATTCACATCGCAGTTTTGTGTGGGCGCCCTTAATCAATCCTTTAGTCGAAACATCGCTCCTTATTAGTACAACAACTGTCAGTCTATAACATTAATATAATAAAGAGTCGAAATGGCTAAAATTGTAACATTTTTACCACAAGGCGAACAGTGATTTCAGGATTTACTTCTTACACTTACAATTTGAGGACGACTTGACCCTCGTTTTAATAATGTTAAATTTGTACTCAGAACTACAAACAATATTCTTCTGCTTAATAGATTAGATTTAGATTTTTTTACGATATATACCTAAAGCAAAGAGATTTAAGACACTATAGAGAGAACATCCAAAGAAATAGGTATTGAATATCTTAAACCTAAAGCATCCTGAATAAAGCACTTTTTGACTTGAATTAACTTCTAAAACAATATAGCTATCACAAAACGTCCTGTTATGAATACAATTCTGGATATTCGTATGAACAAAACTACGGAGCTAATCGTTGATCATTTCTTCATAAGCAATGCTTTCTTGACTCACATTCTTTGTTTTTAGGTTTCCCATTCTTCGAGGATCTTCTAATTTTTACAGAACGTCTGAACGAAGCTGGTTTACCACCAATGTACTACAAATGGACTCAACAAATGCTTGAAATTCCAAATTCCAAGCCCAAAATAGATTCAGAACCACGTCCTTTTTCTCAAATTAAATTAAGAGACCAAATAGTAGCTTTTGGTATATTATTTGTTGGTACAACTGTATCTCTCGTCGTATTCGTAGCTGAAATGTGGATAGGGAGACATCAACACTCAAAACAGTATAGGCAGCGAACATTAAGTTTGAATTGAATAAATCTTGGCTCTTTGTTAATAATTATCTTTGTTAAGAGCTACTTAGTGCCCTCTTGGGTCTGTCATTTGCACTGTGTCTATGTCCTTGATTCTCATTATTATAAGCTAGAAGAGAAAATTACATGTCCACACCGCGAAATAGTTAACAATTATATCTGTTAAAGCCTGAGGTGCTTAAAAAAATTGTATTAGTGCTTAATAAGCACTAATACGGATATAAAACTAGAGCTACAGAATTTGAACATAACAGACTTAAAATTTCTAAAAAACACGCTAAATATAGGCAGCCAGCAGCCTCGATTGTGAGTTTATAATCTGCAAGGTTTCGGCTGGGCCTGTCAACTTGCATTAGTAAAGACACCATCTGACTCTGTTTTTGTTATTGTAACTGTATTACTAATATACCTAGTTTGTATGTATTTTGTTAATAATATGAGTCTTGTTCCTAGAAATAAATGGTTATAATAATTTTAGTAATACTCTTTACGTACGGTTGAATTCTTATCTCCTACTACTATATCAAATATTACCTCAGTATTGTAAGCACCATAGAGACACGCAGCACAGTAGGTTACTTCGAAATTATGTAATTAGTATCTTTCAAAATCAATGCATTTAAGTAGGGTAGTTAGGTTAGGTAGTTAGGTTCGCTAATGGATAGGTATGGTGGGTTAGCTTTGGTTATATGTATAGTATATCGTCATTCTAATTCTATCAAACACGAAAGGCAAGAGAGCACATTACAGACTCGCTTAATAAGAAATTAGTAGTAGTCAGCAGGTATTGATGGATGTTACTTATTGTTTTGTATAGACTTAATTACAATAAAGTATAAGAGCACTGTTCAATAACAATATAATAATCATTGTGTCAGCAGAAATGTACCTAATACTTCTAATGTACACTTGCACTTCAGTGGTAGCTCTGTAACTTTGAGCTGACTTAACATAGTGCTGAGTTTCATTGTGATAAGAAGCCAGATTAAAGTTACTAGTAGTGATGTCTCTAGTGTGGTGCGGCCTACTGCACTATGCAATTTGCAAAAGTAAGATAGCATCAATAAATGCGTGCTGAATAGACAAGTATCTTTGATTTAGCCCCCTTTCCCTTTTTTTTGTCCGAGGTGAGAAATTCTCTATATCCCAAATGAGACTTATTTGGATATACATGAGAATTTTTCAGACTCTTACCTACTCAAAACCAACTTAGTGTTCCGTCTCATGCGCTGGGGGTCGCGGGAATACGAAAATTAGTTACTGCGATTCTTCTGCAACCAGCCATTTTCCCCGACTGAACCCCGAGAAACCGCCAACCCAAAGTGAGTTGCTGATTTACTCTGAAACCCTTTGAATGTTTCATTCAAAATAATTCTAAAAAACTCCCTATAAAAGTATTTATAGGCGTTGCATTGTTATCACAACAGCTACGAGTTTTACCGAAGCTGTAGTACGACGCATGTAGTTTTCAATTGTTTACACGGTGATATAGTAAATATTTCCGAGAGCGCATCGTTGAGAGGGTGAATCTTTTAGTTAGTAAAGCACAGAAAGAGTACGCCTAAAAAGACTTGCATGGAAGGGTCCATGCAAGTCTTTTTAGGCGTATTCTTTCTGTGCTTTTACTAATACTTCTACTAATTGGTAATATTCTTCAGAACGGTCGGATTCTTAATATGCGTAAGCGTCGCGTATGTATGACCAAATGTATGAGCAAAAACAAAGCAAAAGATGAACGACGATGTTAGGTAGGATCGTAGCAGTTGGCGTTTTGTAGTGTCTGCCTACCCTTGTCGCAAAAATACGGTTTTGTTCATTTATGCATGTACGTAGACAATAGGTGTGTGTCTGTATATTATGTTAGTTTTCAATTTTCGAGAGGTCAGTGGTTTTCAAAATGATGTGTAAGTACAGACGCCAGCACATCAAGTTACCCCAATGTGTCAAATTTTCCCAATTGAATATGAACCTTATTCAGTTCATCATAAAGTTTATAATCAAAGAAATTTGACACATTGGGGTAACTTGATGTGCTGGCGTCTGTACATCATGTGAAGCAAACTGATTACCATCAATCATGTTTACTTACGCATTTCATTATGTTTTCGTATTCGAGAAAAAAATACAAAAATGTGTAAGCAGACTTACTATTTGCTTGTCTGACACATGAAATATTATCTTTCATCTACATATACTCGTACAACTTCATCAGTAATGAAATATTAAACTTCATGTTGTACTGTCACACGTTAACTGATTGAAGAAGCAATCGTTTTATAGTGATTAAGATCTATAGCTGTATTAATGATAATCAAATGCTCGCGACAATATTAAGTAAAGCTAAATCAAGAGGGCATTGAAGTTAAGTGTACAATTTGACGAACACTGAGCGCAAACATAGTTGGAATTAAAATTTGTAAGATCAAAATTATGGATCACCAATGTACATACATTATAGGAAAGAGTTCTAAGTACCAGAACAAGAAGGCATTGATGTAAATTTTACGATCACGAGTATTTTGAAAATGAAGTTCCTTACTTTTCTCATCATAACAGCGTTTCTGGCACTCATTACTTGCCCAGAACCAAACTACAGGCTCGTATCAGGTGTAGCGAATTGTTCAACACTGTTACCCGTTAAAAAAAAATCACAAACAGTATTTTTAGACGTTGACATTCAGTCTCAATCAGATTTAAAAACATGTATCATGCAAAACAATGGCTTAAAACAATCAGTCCTCTTACTTAACACAAATGCAGACATAAGAGTGAACATGACAAGACACTTTCTTTTGACAAGTAACAACCCTAACGTCATTATAATGACTAAATATTTAACACCAAAGATGTTTGATTCTTCTCAATGGCAAATTTATATTCGATCAAATTGGTCTCTACTTTACATTATCGTTACGGGTAGCAGCAGATTTAAATGTGAGAATGGCACGATGAATGTAAAGGACTTCACAATGTTGGAATATATCATGAACAGTTTGTGGCACAGATATCAAATCATGCGAGTTGGTGTTGTATTTCCCACTGCTTGTCAACAAAAAATGGTTATTTATAACGGCAGAAGACAATCTACTCAGATATTATACGACCGATCTATAAAATTAATTAATTCTACTAATTCCAAAGACTTAATGGTAGCTATAAAGAAAAGTGGGGAGAAGCTTACTTTTGACTACCCAATACAAGGAAGCATATTCTACAGATATCCTACAGCAATTAAAGATTGTGAGAATTTAGAATATTATGTGAATTTTAATTTAAACTATACGGATGGGTATTGCGGTTTAGACGGAATGGTAATGCACGACATCCTCTCGCATTTAAAATTTAATATAACCTTTACTAAAGATGTCAGATGTAATTATTACGGTTATGGAGCGCCAGGAAATGTTACCGGCACATTGGGCTGTGTCGATAGGAAGGAGTTGGATATATCCTTCAATTCAAGATTTATGACTTTGTACTCGGATGAACACATTGATTACATAAATTATGTTAAAACCGATACACTTTGTGCTGTATTAAGAAAGCCCGATATTAAACCTCTTTGGCAAGGTGTTTATAATTTGTTCACACCATCATTATGGGCCCTAATATGTGCGGTGCTATTAGTAATTGGTGGTATAATGTGTGGCATGGCGATGATAAACAAAACAATGACTGGTCCAGAAACAATGACATTTTGGTGGTACCTTCACAAATCTGTGATGGCAATGATGGTTGGATATTCACCGATGAAAACGAGAACATTGCTTATGATACGGAGCGCATGCTTATTGGGTTCTATTTTTATACTTGCTACATATCAGGTAAATTGAGACAATTATTTTTTGTATGTAGGTACGTTTATATATGTACTACTAGCTTCTGCCCGCGACTTCGTTTGCGTGAAGTTTTGATTTTGCATCGCATCGCCTGCTTGTGCTAATACCCTTTTAAACTACGGAAGTTTTTTCCCCGCCTGCACCATTTCTTATTGCTGCTCCGTTCATATTGGCCATAGCGTGATGTGTGTGTATATCCTATAGCCTTCCTCGTTAAATGGACTATCCAACGCAAAAATAATTTTTCAATTCGAGCCGATAGTTCCTGAGATTAGCGCGTTCAACCAAACAAACAAACTCTTCTGTTTTATAATATTACTGTATAGATAAGTTGTTTAATTAAAGATACTATCTCTGTATATATTATTGCAGGGTCACATGAGCAGAGTATACACAACAGTGGAACGATTTCAACAAATGAAAACTCTGAAAGATCTTTATTATTCTGGAGCTACATTACACACGTCTCCTTCAATGCAAGATATCTTAAGGCAAATACAGAATCCAGAAGACAAGTTACAAGTGGAATTTTTTAATCGAACGCACGTGATAGAAGGCGATCGAGATCGTCTTGGTAAGTATAATGGAAGTAGTTGTTTAGCGCTTTCGAGCTTGTCCGGGATTTAATTAATGTTAGCTGAACCTACATTCTATTAGAACAGAAAGAAGAAGGGTTTATTTATGTAAAGTTTATTTTATATTTTGCAGGAGTAGTGTTGCAACACAAATTCGCTGCCACCGTGGACAGAAAGTCTGATGCCATGATGGAAATTCTCGAGCAGTACTCAGACGATCACGGAACTCCTCTCATCGATATAATGGACGAATGTTTTTATACTTATTATTTGTCCTGCATAACACGATCAGGTAGCTATATTTTATTGTGTTTTCCGTTTTGGCTATTCTTGAATTTTATGGCAGTGCCGTGTTAGGCGTTGATAATATGATTTCACGAAACTACGCCACTTTTGGGAAAATCTGCGTCTTACTTTGAAATGGTTTAACTTAATAAAATTATCATTGTTGAGAAGCCATTATAATAAATTAATTAATATTGTGACCCATCATGCGGCCGCTAGCAAAATTTGTACTTTTAACTTAATATATTCCTAAAGGTGAGCGAACAACGCTCCTCCTTAATCGACGAAAGCTTTATCTTTACCTTTTAATCCTGCAATTGTACTACTTAATATTAAGCATATCTATGCCCTTAGGTTTCCCGTTCATAGAAGAACTACAACTTTTCACTGAACGTTTAAATGAAGCTGGCTTGCCAAACATATACTACAAATGGACTCAAGAAATGCTAGAAATCCCAAATGTTATAACCAAAAACAACAGTGCACCGCGGGCTTTCTCGCAAATAAGGTTGCAAGATCAATGTGTAGCATTTGCTATATTATTTATTGGTACAATTATGTCTACTATTGTGTTTGCAGCTGAAATTCGGATAGGCAGACGTACATATTGTAAAATGTGTAAGTGAATATATGATTGAAATTCGCACACCCTATAGATTAAGACTTGGCAGTAAAGTGATATGCTTATTCATTTGCGTATGTGTATATCTATTTATTTATGTACCTATGTCCATGATTTTCTTAATAATATTACATACTAACTTAATTCTGCTCGCGGGTTTGCCCGTGAATTTTACTAGTTTTATGCAGTATGACTATTTTTTTTGTTATTTTATTGACCAGCATAGAAATTTTCGCGTTTTTTTGCGTTATTAGAAATTTTCTAGCGCTTTGCATCTGCAAAGCGCTAGAAAATTTCTAATAACGTATTTCGTATCTGATGTTCTCATAAATATTGTAGTAGGCTTGGATTTACAATAATTGGGCTAAGAAGACCGTGCTTTTCGATAATATTATTAACACATAGCAACGCTTATAAGTGCATGCAGGGTATGCTCAGTGGTATTTAAAGTTAAATCACATAATACTACTCGTTATTGACGTGACAACGTCTTATAAATTGGTTTGCCGGGTGACACTTCAAGAAACTGCGTTACGCTCCGCTCACGTTATGCGCTCACAATGAGAGCGAGTGAGAGGCACGCGTCCCTTCCACTCGGGCATGGTTAGCCCGCCTAAGAGCGAGAGAGACAGACATAATAGTAGATTATTAACCAAGGGGATAAAGCAGTGTCTTCTGTCGCGGGTGACGATTTAAATCGCGAGCGTAACGAAGGACTCGATGTTTACTCCCGAGCGTAGCGAGGGTGTTAAAAACTTAAATCACGAGCGAAGCGAGGGATTTAAGACGAGTCCTGAGTGTAGCGAGGGATTTAATTTCACCCAAGACTAAGACAGCTTTATCACCGAGGTAAATACTCTACTTTTCGTACCATTTGCGAAAAAAATAACACAATAATAATATGAGACAAGCATTTATTAAAAACTAGCTTCTGCCCGCGACTTCGTACGCGGATCCTGTTTCTTATGCCAGCGACAACGGGGTCGTCAAAATCGAAGATCTGAAACATCTGATGTCGAATTCTATAAGCCCGGGGACGGGAAATCAATGGGATGCGCGAGACGATTCAAGATGTTCCAGATTTTTTATTTTTGTTGGTCAACAGGAAATGCCATCAGACTAAACAACTTTTGCTAAGACGCCATTTATGTATATGTTATATTGTCTCTGGGCTTTGGAGTTCCCCTACAGGTGCTCCAGATCTTCAAATTTAGTCTCACAGCAGAAAACACTCTTCACGTGGAATAGTTTTTGCAATGGCACCATTTTTATATCTCTTTTACTTTAGGTGTTCCATTTTCCAAAATAAATTATAGCCTATAACATGTTGCGTGACGTTCACGATCAGCGGTCAGTCGCGCATCTCCTTCCCCCACTTATCTCTAGAGTCGATGCGTATATCCGCTGAAAACTCAAGCGTCATGCTTTTTCCGTGAACGTCTCCAACTCGCGAGACAGTGCATGATGTTCACGATCAGCGGTCAGTCGCGCACATATTCTTCACTGGTCTCTAGAGACCTGGATGTAGATGCGTAAATACGCTGAGAATGCAGGCGTGCTTCGTGATCCCAAGAAGTTTCCACGGAGCGAGTTGCAGCCTCATGTTCTCGAACAGCATCAAGTCTCTCCTAACGCTCTTCGGTAGATTGTTGGGATCTTATGGTCTTTAATCATTTAGCACCTTTGGAACATTGGGAAAAATTTGACCTCTTTCTAGGCATGGTTATAGTTTTATTGTGATGATACCTGATCAATTAAAATCTAAGTGGCTGCTCCCCTGCGTTACCGGGTAAGCTACCGTGTAACAAAGATAAATGGAAAAGGAAATTAAACACTCAAATAACATAAGCCCGAAGGCATACAATAAAAAAATGGGAGTTTTAGCCAGTAGAGTCTAATTTTCAACGATATACCATCGTCATCGAAAATCAGTCCTGAACTGTTCCCGCCTTCACCGCGTAGTACCTCCTACTTATGTTATTTTATAATTATGCAATGAAATTAGTGATAGTTTTAATTTCTATATCAAATGTTTCTGATCTTCGATTTTTATAAGTCAACAGGAAATGCCTATCAGACCGAACAACTTTTGCTAAGACGTCATTCCTATTTGAGTTATGGTGTAGCTGGGCTCTTGGAGTTCCACAACAGGTGTTCCAGATCTTCGATTTTATACGTCAACAGCGAGTGCTCATAAGGCTGAACAACTCTTGCTAAGACGTCATTCCAATATATGTTATAGTGTAGCTGGGCTCTTGAAGTTCCACATCAGGTGTTCCGGATCTTCAATTTTATTATCTCAGCAGAAAATGCTCATCACGTGGAACAATTTTTGCTATGGTACCATTTTTGTATCTCCTATAGTTTAGATGGTCTGTTGCGGTTCTGCATCAGGTGTTCCGGATCTTCAAATTTATTCTCTCAGCAGAAAATGCTCATCACGTGGAACAATTTTTGCTATGGGACCATTTTTGTATCTCCTATAGTTTAGCTGGTCTGTTGCGGTTCTGCATCAGGTGTTCCGGATCTTCAATTTTATTCTCTCAGCAGAAAATGCTCATCACGTGGAACAATTTTTGCTATGGGGCCATTTTTGTATCGCCTATAGTTTAGCTGGTCTGTTGCGGTTCTGCATCAGGTGTTCCGGATCTTCAAATTTATTCTCTCAGCAGAAAATGCTCATCACGTGGAACAATTTTTGCTATGGGACCATTATTGTATCGCCTATAGTTTAGCTGGTCTGTTGCGGTTCTGCATCAGGTGTTCCAGTTTCCAAGATAAATTATAGCCTATGTGTTGACCAGACTTAATATCTATACAACAAAAAAAAAATCATTCAAATCCGTCCAGTAGTTCCGAAGATTAGCGTGTGCAAACAAACAGACAAACAGACAAACAGACAAACAGACAAACAGACAAACAGACAAACAGACAGACTTTTTTTTTTGGATTCGTGCTCTATTACTGTTTCTAAACCCCCCTCAATTATTATTTTTTAAATATATTCAATGTACAGACACAGTTTTTTTACAGTCTTATTATATGTATAGATAATGACAATTAAAAGTAGACGTATGTTTAGAACATTAACTTATTTATAAAAATAAATTAAAATAAACTTAACGTTTAAATATTTGAAGCATGAAGCAAACAACCCGGTTGTCATCATGGAGCACATGATTTGAAGAAAACAAAAACGCGGCAAATTCCTAAATTAATATTTTTTTGTCGGAAAAGCAAAGGCATCAAGCTCATACGGCCTCGTCGGTTTTCGTAATTTTATTTAATTAATAATCATAACTGCATAATAAACGCGTAATCCTTTTTCAAAAAGATGTATAATGCTATAAATACAAACTCAATGGTGTAAACACAGATGTAGTTCAGTATAAATTTCGGTAAGTATTCCAAATTTAAATCACATTCTCTCCCTAGGGGATGAATGAAATCCGGTACAATTTTCTTTCCCTGTTTTTAACAGATTAAAAATGACTATTGTTATGTTTGCTTTTTGTGGCATAGAATGTCACTTTTTTGAGCAAGTGGTACGAAAATTATTTTACCACTCAAAGTCGTTGTCACGTAAAACTTTCGCCCGTATACCGACTTTACAGGCAACCAATTTTTTTATAATATACAACACAATACGATGCTGAAACTTTGACTTCTAATATCTCTCTTGGGAAGACTTGGAGGCCTTGGTCTTTGTTAATCGCCTCTATTGTAGGTACTTACCAGAAATTACACAGGTAGGTACAGACGCCAGCACATCAACCTACCCCAATGTGTCAAATTTCTTTAATAGGTTTTCAACTTAATTCTAAGCACAATAAGGGAAAATTTTATAGTTTGGGGTAGGTTGATGTGCTGGCGTCTGTACATACATATATAGAAGACTAAATAGAGTACCTACCTAGGTAGCTTCTACGGATACCTACGTATAGGCGCAGAAAGAAAAAGCTAAAAAGCTACTTATCCTAGATAACATCACAAAATCAGCATTTTACTATTCAAACACCGATTACGAAAATGTGTTAGTTAATGTTATTTGCTGACAAACATGTCTTTTTCCAAATAAATACATCTTCGTCAATAATGAAATCTTCAAGTTATTATTTGTGCTGTCACATTAATAGATTGACATAGCAAACGTTCAAGGGTGATCGATTGATGTAAGTATTGATAATGATGTAGACGTACTAAGTATAACAACGCGCCTATATTAAAGGAGAATTTCTTAGAAGTCGTTAGTGTTAACTTCGCCAAGAAGACATTGGTGTACTGTGTTTTTGACATCAGAAATGGCTTTCCTCACATTTCTCATCATAACAAAGTTTGTTGCAATTTCAAGCTTGGCACCGAAGTACAAACTCGCTCCAGTAGAAAGAAAATGTTCAACACTGTTGCCAATTGTAAACAAATCCCAAACAGTATTTTTCGACATGGATGTACGTACGTGCTCACCCAGATTTTAAAACATGTATCTTGCAAAATAGTCTCTCTGATCGGTCAGTTCTCTTACTAAATGCATATGGCAGGGACATAGACATCAGACTTAATGTCACGAGGGATTTTATCGGGACAAGTGATATTCCTAACATAATGATAATGACAAGATATTTAACACCAAAGATGGTTAACTCTACCATATGGCGATTTTTTATTAGATCCCATTGGTCTCTACTGTACATTATCATAACCGGGGACAACAAATATAAATGTGAGAATGGCACAATGAATCCAAATGATTTTTCATTCTTGGAATATATCATGAACACATTGTGGCACAGATATCGTATCATGCGAGTTGGTGTAGTATTCCCTTTTGCGTGTAAATATAAGATGGTTATTTATGACGGCAAAAAAGCATCCACTCGGAATTTGTATGACAGATCTATTAAATTAATTAATGCTACACTTTTCAAAGACGTATCATCAGCTATAAGCAAAAGTGGGCAAAAGCTCGCAGATGATTATCCTATGAAGGCGAGCATATTCCACAGACATCCTACATCTATAAGAAATTGTAAAAATTTACACTACTATTATGGCAATTTTAATTTGAAGTTGACGAATGGGTATTGTGGTTTAGATGGATTGGTGATGCACGACATCCTCTCGCATATGAAATTTAATTTATCTTTTCCTAATAATGAAGATTGTGACAACTACGGCTACGTGCTACCTGAGAATGTGAGCGGTGCTTTGGGTTGCATCATTCGCAACGAGTTAGATATATCATTTAATTCGCGATTTATGACTCTGTATTCGGATGAACATATTTATTACCTGCATTATATTAAAACGGATACTTTGTGTGCTTTAATAAGAAAGCCTAATATTGTACCGCTTTGGCAGTGTGTATTTAATTTATTCTCACCACCGTTGTGGGCCCTGATAATTGCGGTGTTAGTTATAATCGGTAGCATTATGTGGGCTTCGGCGATGGTTAACAAAACAATGACTGGACAAAAGATGATGACTTTCTGGTGGTACCTTCACAACTCTGTGATGACGACTATGGTTGGATATTCACCGATGAAAGCAAGAACTAACCTGATTTTAAGGAGCACATGCTTATTTGGCTCGATTTTCTTTCTGGGTTTATATCAGGTGAGTTTGAGTTTTTAACTAAATTTAATAAAAAAAATCTCAGAAAAGTATGTAGGTATGCACTTCCGAAAGACTGCACCAAATTGAATAATACTTTTTTTGTTGTGTTTGTGTTGGGCCCTGTATAGTTTAGATTTACAATAATTGGACCCTGTAGCTGACGCTGCGATAAGGTTCGAATACAACGAGTCAACGTCGGGTCCTCTAGTCTAATCATAATAAGTAGCTTAACTGCTAATAATGAGGATCTGGGTTTGATTCCCTGGTCGAAAAGGTTAAGTGTAATTGGTTTTTCTCATCTGCAGTGCGATTCTGGTCAAACCACCGCGAATGAATGTAGGCGTAGTGAGGGCGAATTGAGCTGTCATTCCATACTAAGCCCTTGTCCAGAAGGAACGAATTCGCTACGAATTGACACGCGATTTAAAGTACAATGCTGTGAATGTTGCATACATTATTTACAGAGCTTCTAGCTGAAGAGCAATGTGTTACAAAACGCATCAAACTGCGTTTATCTGGGCAAGGCCTTATGCTAGGCATTGACAGTTCAATTCACTCAAGTTTTCACGGCGTGACTTAGTGAATTGACCGGCTAAAATTTGTAGTAGCAGCCCGAAATCTGGAGTTGTGCCCGTTTGATGGCAGTAGGCTAGGACTGTCAAATAAGTACCTAACTACCTATATTTAAGGAAAAGGTGTCCTTTACACTGGTAATCTTATATTTCAGGGGCATCTAAGCAGAGTGTACACAACTGTGCAACGTTATAAACAAATAAAAACTCTAAAGGAACTTTATTCTTCTGGTGATACTTTGTACACTTCCCCTTCAATGAGAGAATTAGCAAAACAGCTCCAGGACCCGGAAGATAAGCTACAAGCAGAATTTTTCGATCGAGCTATTTTGGTACCTGGCGATCGTCTAGGTAAGTCTGAATAAAGTTGTACCTATCTTAGCCCTTGTAGTAGACCAACATGTTGCAATTGACAGTCTTAATTAAGTTCAACATAAGAACAAATTCGGTGTGTAATGAATATCGACAGTCGGCGGTTTTAATATTGTATACCTAGTATATTTTATACCAAAACCGCGGGTGCTTCCTGCCAGGGCCAGATTTAAAGATATCGATATCTCTGTTAAAAAACGTAAATAAAATGGAAATAATCGGTCAAGCCGTTTCGGCCGAGTTTTGTTACACACACGAGAATTTTATTAAGAGTTTATTTAATTTTATTATTAATGGAATGCTTCAGAAGTAATCCTGCAACACAAGCACGCAGCAACCATTGACAGGAAATCGGACGCCGACATGGAAATTACCCAGCTGTACTTAGACAGCCACGGGACGCCTCTCATCGACATAGTGGAAGAATGTTTCTATACTTATTACTTGTCCTACATTGCTCGATCAGGTACGAATCACTTACCGCCCTATCTATTAATCTTTCAACTGAGGTAATTAGAGACACCATAGAAAGACAATGACAGGCGGACACCGGTGTCCTCTCGGGGTTTAATGAATTAAATTCATTTTCTCAACTACAGTGGCTTGCAAAACTAAGTATCACACTTCTAAAATTGGAATAGCTTTTTAAGTAGGTAGGTACTCAAGATATAGGTACCTACTTTCGAAATAAAAATGTTATGTTTTGTTACTAATGTATAGTTTACTAGTTTCAAAGAAAGATAAATAAATAATAATAAGATAAATCAATTTGCTATAAGATGTTTTTTGGAACGAAGTTCCTAATCGCGCGTTGCGAAAGGGGGCTAGACGGAAAAAATTAAGACAAACAGTTGTAACGACCCTTTTTGCTATAGTTGTGGGCCGTGCGGCACGCGGCGTGCGCGTGTTTCTCTGTTGTGTGTGTGTTGTGTGTGAGCCAGTTGTTGTAAGAGGGAGAGAGAGAGAGGGAGGGGGAGGGAAAAGGAGAGAGGGAGGGAGGGTGAGGGAGAGGCAAGGGGAGAGGGGAGGGGGAAGGGAGGGAGAAGGAGGTAGGGGGAGAGAGGGAGAAGATTGGGACCAAAAGTTGTAACGAAGACGCCCGGATGGAACGAGGTTCCATTCGATTTACCTTGAAGGAATTTTACAATTCCTTCACTAATCAATCAAAGGGAACTTCGTTCTATCCGGGTGTCCCTTGACTGACACCTCTCAAGTTTTTTTTATTTAAATCTCTAGCTTCTATAGTTTAGAAAAAAAATATTAAAAGTGTAGTACCTACTTAGTTTTGCAGGCCAGTAATATGTTGAGGTCAGCTTTCATTCTAACTGGATGCAGCTGAATACCAATTTTACGTGGAGAGTCTGCCTATCTGACCTACACAATTCAGTCAGTAACCGATACCCCATAGATACCCACTAGCGCAGGTGTTAGGGGGGATCCTACGAATTTGATGTACCTTTTTTATATATATAAAGAATTTTATTTATTTATATTTATAGATGACCATTCATTATGAATCAAGAACCCTCCGTGGCTCGGAAAGCACGTTAACCGTTGCTCCCGGCCGTTATTTGAAGATCTTTGACAGTCGTTACGTACGAGTAGTCATAGCCCGAAAGTCTGACAACCAATTTAAACAAGAGGTATCGTGTTAACCCAGTGATCGAAGGTTGTGGAGGTCAAATAGGCAATCACTCCGTGTAAAACACTATTGTTTCCGGTTAAACTAAAAGACGACCCAAACATATGCCTACTTGTGAGCAAATAAATATGTCGAGTCACTTTATTGATACCTACACTTACACGTAGGTATACCTAATGGTCAATTTAAACCATACATGGCCAAAAAGGTTTTTTTAAAGCTTTTTAGTCCAAATAAGGTTCAAATCGATGCGTTTTATTATATTAAAATTAATAGGTACCTACTTACCTATGCGTGAAAAAAGCAAGTGGCTCAATTTATTTGCTCCCAAGTGTAGTTGAGAAAAGGCTAGGCAGATGATGAGGGCAGTTACAGAAAAGCAGGAAAGAGTCACTAATGGTGCATGACTTTATCCGACTATTTGAAACCCAACTTTTTACTGTTTTTTGAAGTTATAGGTACTACAACTTTACGCGCGTTAGGGAAAAATGATGAGTGTACATTCTAATGATGCGCGCGCACAATTTCACGAAAAACTGACACCCTGAAGTCCCCGACGTCTATTTTTTAGTGAAGTAGGTACAAACGTAAGATAACACAAAAGATAAAAATCTTGGATATCATTTGCTATCATTCTACACACATAAAGTGCAGGTAAGTTACACAAACAAAGCTAATGAAATCCAAATCAAGAGTCGTTCATTTAAATAAGGCTGAGGGTCAGCACTTTTTGAACGTCAAGATTTGTAGAGACACGCAGCGTAGTAGTTCAATTTAAAATGAAGTATTTTGTATCTTTCAAAATCAATGCATTGCAGTAGGTAAGGTAGTTAGAGACAGATTTTTGTCTTGTTACGTCAAAGAAGTATAAAGTACACAACACTTTTTTTGCCCCCATAGGCTTCCCATTCTACGAGGACCTCCAAGTTTTCACAGAACGGCTGAACCAAGCTGGTTTGCCAAATATGTACTACAAGTGGACTGGGCATATGCTTGATATTCCTAAATCGAAGACATCACACGACTACGAACCCCGGATTTTTTTAAAAATAAGGTTACGAGATCAACGAGTAGCTTTCGTCGTTTTATTTGTTGGTGCAATTGTGTCAATCATCGTTTTTGCAGTTGAAATTTGGAAAGGCAGACGTTATGCTTTGAAATTGTATAGGCGAAGATCTTAAAACAAATAGTGTAGGTACCTACCTTGATCATTCAATATATTCCTAAATTCTGTGGTGATAACTTGTTGATAACTTTGAAAATCAATAAATATGTAGTAACTACATACTTAATTATGTTTGTAGTAGCAGACCTTGCATTGGCAAGCATTGTCCTGCTGAATGGCAGCTCCACCTACCGGACAATACAAATATTTTTGATCGCTGGGTGTAATTTATCTATAATATGTATGTATTTAGAAATATACTATACCTAAGTATGTTTATCAGCTGTTTAGTACCCATAACACAAGCCTCAAGCTTAACTTAGGACTAAATGGCGTTGTGTGAAAAGTTGTGGAATATTTATTGATTTATTTATCTCAATCCAAAGTGAGCAAAAACATAAAAAAACAAAGGTTTGAACCCTTCTTTTGCGAAGCCAATTAGCACTTAGGTTGTGACTTTGTCCGCGTGCATGCCACACTTTAACATCCCCCCCCCCCCCTCTTAGTTTTGAAAATGAAATATAAGTAGCCTTTGACACTAACAAATAAAGTATTAGCTTTCCATTGGTAGGTAGGTACCTACTTAAAATTAATTCGAAATCGGTTTTAGTCGATCCAGACTGATATACCAGCAGTGCGATTCTGGTCAAATCACCGCGTGAAAACGTAGGCGTAGTGAGGGCTAATTGAGCTGTCATTCTATACTAATGCTAGGCATTGACAGATCACTTCACTCAAGTTTTCACGGCGTAACTTTTACTGAATCAACCGGCTGATGGGTTTACCGCTTTATAATATTAGTATAAATAAATAAACACGTGTTGTGCAATTAACTTTGTTTTAATTTACTCCAACAGCCTTTTTTGGTTATTTCAGAGTTATACCTATACCACAAATGCCTGGAACACAATTTAGGTTAGAAATAGTAGGCAAATTCCTTATGATAGGCGGTTATTGCATAAGTAAACTATGAACAAATTTGTGTGGAACAAAACACTCAACAGTGATAAAACTTTTGCCATGTGAAAGGTTTTAGAATATTATTTAATGAATTCTATGGCAGCTAAGTACAATACATGGTCCACATAACATGGTTATAATTTGTTGTCTGCTATATTTTTATTATAATTACTGATTTTAGTGTAGTAAATGCACAACATTTTAATTACTAACAGCAATGTTTTTTTCTTGTCCGGATTAAACAATTTTATTATTAATTGCGCCAACGACTAGTGGCGTGACCGGCGGGTTGCAAGTCATAGGTCTGGAGGCCGACCCCAAGCCTCGCACCTGTGACATTCAATTTAAGTACATACCGTAGAATTCTCAATTAATTCTCAATTATTTATTGGTTAATAGTTGGTGGGGAAAATAATATGAGATAAAATTATGGACCCTGTCGGGCCCAGCATAAATCAAGTAGGAATAGCACTGGTGTTAATTTTATAGCATTAAATAGGTTTCAAGTTGCTTATAATTTATCATTTAAATTTTATTTAAGTATTCACCTAAACTATCTGACTAGGTATCGACCTGGGGCTCGAGTCTGCTATTGCAATCGTGTCTCAATGACCGGTCATTGATCGAATATTTGACAATTTTGGCAGTTTTTGTATGGGAAATGTGTCATAAGTTTGACGTTACACGACAAAAGTCGATCATTGACCGTTCATTGAGACACAATTGCAATAGCTGACTCGACTCCCAGAATAATCACACCTTCACCCTTTAAAAAAGGGTGAAGGTAAACATCATGAAGAAACTGGCATCTCTGAGAGATTTTATTCGACGGCATGTGATGCCAAAACCGAAGCCAATGTGGCATTAAAACTCTGACACCAGCAGTGCGATTCTGGTCAAATCACCGCGTGAAAATGTAGGCGTAGGGAGGGTGACTTGAGCTGTCATTCCATACTAATGCTAGGCATTGACAGGTCACTTCACAGCGTGACTTTTACTAAATCGACCGGCAGGTTAGTCAATAAACACACGAAGAGGAGAAGAATAAAAAATACAAATAAAAAATCAGCATTTTAAGGAATTTACTTTTGAAGTATTTATTCTTTTTACAATGTCATGTCAAATCATAGACATAGAGAATGAACTGACCAATACCTGCACAAAATTGACCACTCCCTAGAATAAGACAGAGGGACTGTGCGGTCAATACTTAGTTTACCTGTCTTTTTTCTGTAGGTCTGAGGTTAAAGAAAGAAAGAGGCAACTATTGGCCGCATGTACGCTTTATCTCTCTCGCACTTTCTTACCAGTATTTACTTCACAACTGGATAAGGAACTCTCGGTCCATTCTCTATGTCTATGTGTCAAATTAAACAATAATACATTTTCTATCTACCAATAGCTGCCCACAATCAAGGGTTTCGATGTTTACATAAGCGTTTAGGTGTTTGTCATACAGGATTTTTAAAATTGCTTTTTAAAGAACAAAAACTTAAAATAATGTACTGTCTTTTACTAATACAATTCGCTAACTAGATATAGATCATACAAAATTATTTTGATTAAATTCCCTTAATCTACTTAAATCCACAATTAAAGTCTAATTTCAAACACTTTTATATAAACGTCGTATCTTTAATAAAATGTCATGGAAGGGTAAAAAAGATATAAAAATGATGATTTCATACAAAAAGCTACAACTTCTAATAAAGTAACACGTAGGAACAACAATTATAATTGCAGCTACAACACAACTGAGGTAACGGTGTAATTTTTATCTATCTACTTACAAACAAATATTTAATATTGTCTTTCTATATTTACTTGCCTAGGATATGATCCCTACATTATCTAGCGATGACACCAAGGAGCCACTTATGTTGCTCGGGAACTATCATTCACTCGCCAAAAACTTTTTATTCTACCACTCTCTTCCATAGAACAAGTAGTATATAGTAACAGAATTTAAACCCTTTAACTGCTTTTATACGCATTTATGCGACACATATTATCGTGCCCCTACCGCGCATGTCGTATTTCTGCGACAGAGAACATGCATGACTTTTTCGTTTTACTTTCATAATATTAACTGCGTGGTACAACTAGAACCATTATTAAATACAGTAGGCCTACCATCAACTTTTAGTTAGCCATTCAATTCCGATGCAAACAAGTTTAGGTTCCTAAACTGATTCGCTAATATTCATACCATGAAGTGCCTATAACTGAGTGGCGTTTGATTCGCTCATGGAGGAATGAAAGAACGAAATTTGTCGGTGGTCCGCGGTGTGAGAAAGAGATGACGCCAGACAATTGTTGCATAAGTTTGTCTCTTTTACTCCAACCTATGCGTTGCGTTCCAAAACCTAGTAGTTATGATTTTAGCGGTTTTATTTGTGTATAAAATTTCAACAAATATATTTTAAAATTGCGCTTATGAGTCAAATTATATACCATTAAGCCCAATTTTACTACTCGTTAATGTAATAGTAATTTAAATAATTCTTTAAAATATAAATTAAAGGTTTGCTTAGTGTCGTCGTAAAAGTAAAATGATTATGACGAGTTTAGAACGCAACACACGCGTTTTGAAATATGTACAAACTTTTTTGATAGAACCCAAGGAGTTCTAATTAGGTAGGTAGTACTCAAAAGAGTTTTTAGTTTTTAACGTTTAACTTGGATAAAGTAATAAAATTAGTAATACGAATAATGGCGTACATTTTACATTGTTACGTAAGAAACACATATTTAACTGAAATACCTTGAATTTGGTACGTATTTCCACATTTTTTCAAAGTTTATAACAAAACGATTCAGTTTACGCCACGAAACTAGAAACTTTTTTTGGATCGCTATTTTTGACACTATGCGAAGCAATTTAGGTTCAAATGTCACCTCATGGTACGAAAAATGAACGAACTAAAACAGCTTGCGATTCAAGTGTCGACTTGATTTGGCGTCAACCTAAACCGGATCGTTTTAATGACGTCTTGGTATGAAATTGCAAAGCAGTTCATTTTAGGTCGTCAATTGAATCGTAATAATAGTTCATAGTAAGCCTACAGATATTAATTATGCATCAAAAACTTAAAATCGTTACAACAATTGCTCCATCTTATTTATTGTTGATTTGTAGCAATTGTAGCCGCGCGCTAGGGGCATGGCAACCGATTGGCTAAGCCAAGCGCTTAAAAGGTTAAAAGTGCTTTTCTCTATAAGGCAATCGTCGAAATAATGATGGTTAATTTCGGGGTATTCGCTAGTATGTTTGAGTTACCAAAAAAAAACTTATTATTTTTTTGTGGTACTTTATAGGGTTGCGCACCTCACCTCGTCCGTCGGTCCATCGCTCCGGAATGTTTGTGTTGGAGAAGGGAATGTCTAAAATCAATACTAAATACTAAGGTCTGCGGTCCCTTAGATGGGTGAAAATCAAGCTTCTACTTTAAGGCAAGACGATTTTTTCAATTTACTAAACCTATAATGTACTTTCCGTTAACCTATCCGTGAATCACAAGAATGCATGACGACCGCCTCAGTTTCTTTCTGTTTAATACACATAAAAAGATATTTGACTAGAAGAAAGACTTCCAGTAGAATGGCCAAAATATTCAACTATTAGACAAACACATAATTGGATCAAAGACCGTGAATTAGAACGATGTATGAGAACTGAAAAGTTAAGTTTGATTTCCAATCTGGAATTAGAAAGACAGTTCGTACCTAGAGGTATCATAAGTTTTACTTCAAAAAATCTGTTCCCTTCAATACGGAATTGGATACCCATAGATCGTGTTTGTGCCAAGTGTATCGAAACGGAACCCACACAGCGCTTGTTCTAGTCGTACACACCCAATTTCTCTTAAAGTTTAACTTAAGTTACTTTTATTATTATGCAGCCATTATTATAAAGATATAAATATTAATATTGAACAAATATTACAATATCACAAATATTAAACCGATATAACTTAACGCACAAGATCTATATTGAGCCTTTAACTACTTCATTTATCAATCACATAATCATCACCACAATATTAACGAAATATAATCTAATTTATAATTAATCAATGAGAAATATTGACATTTGACTGCCCTTACAAAGAATTAAAATAGTAAAGATGTCGAAATGCAAGTATGCACGTCAGTCATTCCAATGTATGCCTTATTGCAATGAAATAAGAGTCACATGAGGCGCGCTTAGGGTTGCCAATACGTTGGCTTTTAGCAATCGCGTCCAGACAATTACATACAAATTCATTTCAGCTTTTTGTCTGAAATGAATAACAGAAATATCCAAAAAAAAAATAAGTTGCATCTTAATCTGGATAATGCAATATACGAAGACGCCTAGGGTTACCAATCCCAAAAATTTAAAAGACGAATACCAATTCATACTAAGCCAGATAATTTTGCCCTGCTGCCAGGGCAACTGGTTTAACAAGGAAAAAAATATACTTAGTTTAATTTGTATATTTATGTTTTTCATTTGAACCAAAAGCCGGACAGGACAGATTTGTATGTTTTTGTCGTTTTATTTAAACAATGCTTTGCAATTCCTAATTATTATATGTAATGCTTATTCAGTATGAAAAGTAGCCGTAAGACATTGTTCATCTTTCTAACGATTAAAGCCAGTTTGCACCAAGGTACGTGGAATAGCTTTAAGCCCATTGTAAGATCTCAACACAATAAGGAATGCAAATAAAGATATGAATATGAATATGAATATAATTATGAACGGTGCGAAAGCTTGTACTAACTATTTTGAATGTTTTCTTATCACAGAGAAAAATAAAAACGATATTACAAAATCTGTTTTACCAGACCTCTTAAAAATAGTAAGCCCATTTTTTTATTTACAACTCTTTCATACTTTCATGATGGCATAATATAATATATCAGAACAGTAGTGTTTTTTATTGTGCATTTCATAAATCATGTTTTTTTATTTACTTTACTTTACAAATCCCTTGGCTGCAAAGGTTATTTTAGTTAGAATATTTCTTTAGCGCAATATTTCAATGAATAAAAACCACAGATTTTCAAAAAAACAAAATGGCCTCCATCTCGCCTTTTACATTAAGGTTTTCCTAATTACGTCATGGCTCATCGTTTCACACCGTCATCGCTAAATGAATAAATTCTATAATAAATCATTAAAATAACATTAAAAATGGGGAATCAATTATATACACGATGCATTTTTCTAACATTTAGTACAGACGCCAGCACAACAAGCTATCCCAGGCTGCCAAATTGTTCTAATGGAATATGAACCTTATTTTTATATAATAAAGTTGAAAAACTTTGATATGCTGACCTCTGTGCATGCTTTCATTTTACACAAATCACCAATCACCTTTGAGCAGATATATTGCACATTTGTCTACGTCACACCACCTCCCTCACTAATCTAAGCGTACCAATTAGCGTATTACATACATATAATATTAAATTATCATAACATACAATAAATCTTTGATATAGCTTAACAGTTATCCCTTTTAATCTAGTCATAACAGGCACTAAACGATACTTCTCCAACTATTGAGTAGTACACAGTTCCATAATTATATAATATCATAGGTAAGTAGATTTAATAACCCTCTTAATTAATAAACGCAGAGTAAAATTTATCCAAAACTTAAACTTCATAAAATGCTAATCTCAAGGTTTTACTGGTTGTAACTTTACTTCGTGCTTATTGATAGAGTGGGGGCTTAAAACGTGGTTCAACCATATGACCGTCACGTCAAATAAGCAAAAACGTGGCCTTGCCAAGATCTGTCATGTATTCGTGACGAGTGGCGTACTGGGCACTTTTTAAATTGTCATCTAAACATGACTGTGGCGATCAACGGGTTAAACACTTATCAAGTCTATGCGGACGTGCCGTTTGTCAGACGGACATTTTACTACAATAATATACGAGTTTCTCAAGACATTCCGACGAAGTTATGTAACTTCGGAACACACAATCTGAACCTTGAGGGAGTCCCTCCCACACGTGTATCACCTGGAGAAAGGCAAGCACGCGACGAACATCGCGAGCAGACAGAAAAGCCAACGCTATTTGGATATACTGCCGTTTTGCTTCCGACCGCCGGATGCCTTGAAGCTGCTCTGTGGCGTGCTACTGCTAGAGTCGGCTACCGTGGCGTGTGACGTCGTCTCGCCGTTGTACCAGCCGCACATTCGTTTGACGGCGTCCTGCCATCTCGCGAATGTCACTTCGTACGCTTTCTTTACGTGTGGACGTGGAATGAATGTGCACTCGACTTTTCGTAACTTTTTTAGTTCTTCTTTTGATTTCCATATACCTGAAGACGAAATGTAGTTGATGTAAGTTGGTGATGCAAGAAGCTTACCCAGGTTCGGCATGCTTACATTATGCCTTCTAGCAGTGGTTGCCCAGAAATAAGTCCCTTGCCTCTTTCGCACGAAAATGAGGGTTCAAATCCAGGCAAATACCAATGAACCTATTTCAAAATCATACTTTTATTACTAACATAGCTAAAGGAAAACATCGTGAAGAAATCTGGACTTATAATGAATTAAAATCTAAAATCGCTAACCCGCATTTGGCAAGCGTAGTAATTTATACTCGTACATAATTTGTATGAGAAGACGCCTAAGCCTCATAGTGGGACAGAAGTAGATAAGTATTGGTGCCATCTAGCGACAACCTTATGAACTAACAGCAGGTGTCTTTACTTCATAGTAAAATACACTGACTAATGACGTCTTACCTATATTATATCCAACTATATGAGCACATCCTTGTGACGACATTTCTACATGGACCGGCCGTTCTACGCGTAAACCTGTGAGATCTGCTACCAACTGCGCTATGAAGTCGTTGTTTGATACACCGCCATCTAGCCTGAAATAAGAGCATTAAAACTATTATTATTACTGTCAATTTTTGTTACGAAATTGTGTTCAAATAACCGAATAAATGTAGGTGTTATTGTGCACAAGGATAAGGTATTCCTTCAGACTATACCTACAGGCTGTAAAAAGACCCTAAACGTAAACGAAAACTACATATTCTACCCATCACTGGGATAGTTTTTTTCTTCTAGAACATACCTGGGAATTGGGAAAACACCGGTTTTGGAGATATTGAAGGTCAAAGTGCAATATTTTTTTTCTATTTTTTTCAAAATTGTATTCCAAGTATTATTAGTAAACTTTCTTCCCAACAAACACAATCAAAATTATCGATTTTTCAAAACAAATTACGCATTTGAAGATACAAAAATGCAATGGATACTGGACCGCTTGTTTAAGCGGGCCGGTCGGGTCAACGACCAAGCGCGAGGGACCGTACGCTCAACTGATCGAAACATGCGTTGCGTTGTCGCGCTATGCAATGCGCAAAATAAAAAGCATCTCTTTTTTAAACATGAAAAAAAAACTTTTTTTTAACCAGCATTAATTTTTGGTTAAAGTTACCTTTTTACCGGGTTCTAGCTGCCACAGATGCTATTTGCATATGTCTGGCATGCGAAGCCAAGTCCCAAGCCCATATAAACACAGACATAAAAACTCTGACACCAGGTTACCTGATAGTATGGAACGCGTAGCTAGTTTCGTTGAGCACACAGCTGTATAGTTGCGCTGTTCTAAACGCGAGTGACTCCAACACGGCACGCACTAGATGCGCCTTAGTCGTTGACGGTTTCATGCCCACGAAACCTGACGCTGCCGACCCGTCGTTGTATGGGGGCTGGAAACAAAATGATTAATTATTAATTTGTTTATTCATTGTCACACCAACGACTTATTCACTAAATCATTACATTAAATACATTCTATTACAGTAGTTTTTACGCTGTAAAGGTAGTGGTTACAAAGAATTATTTTTAGAATGTAAGATGCTGCCGGTTCATCAAAGAGCGGTACTGTTATTGGCTGTAGATAATTATTACAAGGATGAGTTTAAAGTTAATACGGTAAACCTTAGACCTCATAGAAATAAATGTGTTAGACAATTTGTGGTGCCCACTTTTGTATCTTTCAAAAATAAAATGGAGAAGTTTCTCTTTAACTCTTTTTGTCAAAACCTCTTAAGTGACTCTCATAAGATAGTGCTATTGTAAAACTTTAATGCATACAATTCCTGTGTCTAAATTGGTAACTTTTAATTTTTTTTATTATTTTTTATGTTTTTGATGGAAAAGTACCCACACTAATGTTATTTATACGTATAAATGTAATACGGGAGCTGCATCTGCCAACAAACTGCTTTACAGTTTGGCAGAGGTATTTTTTTATTGTAACAGTTATAAAAACAAAAATAAACGCTTTTTCTTTTTTTTTTTTTGTCCGTGCATCTTGGAAAACGCACGGTTTTACATTACCATAACGCACAAGTGCGTAATGAGGTACATTACGATACTGAATTTGGTGGTATAAGAGACCCTTTACGAGCACATGTGTTATAAATTCTTTTACTGATATAAAGCTACACTATTTCTGGGTGTCTTAAGTTAACACTGTACAGAAAGAAGCTGATGAGAGAAAGGAATTTGATATAGTTTTTTTAAAGGGTCAAGGTCAATCAGTGGGAGCGTGTGGTTGCCTGTAATGGATTTAAAACTATAGAGCAAAATTACATACATAAACTGACGCCTTTGTCCCATAGGATTAAGCAGAAACTACAGAGCGCCATATGCTACGATTCTTGCAAAGCTACTTCTTTTGCTACGTTTACATAATATATGTTGGCATACACAAAATAGAGAGAAAAATATAGAGCAAAATAATTGTAGTTAAATTATAAATAATTATAATTACATAAAACCTTAGCGGACCTACTAAAGGTTCACAGAGATCCATCAACATCATCCGTGGCAATTTACATGATAATGCGTTAAGTATAAATGACCCATAATTGCTGGGAGATTATAAGAATTATATTACATTTTATGGCTATACACTATACAGGTAACCATTATATCAATGACGGAGCTGCGTGGGCAATTATTTTTTTTATTTCAGCTATGCTAAGCAGGTGGTACTATTCTGAAAGGAAAAAAACGAGTTAACAGTTTCGCTAAACGGACGCGAACGCATCTCATACAAAACTGGTGTTTTCTATGGATAAAAGCGGAATGACCTTGTAAAGCAGGGCTTCCTCTCTTCTTCCCTTTTACTATTCCCTACAGAGTCCATAATAGTCTCATTCATTAAGTTACCACCTTAGAATAGGTACATAACGAAAGCAATAAGGATATTGAGTATTTAATTGAGCTGAATAAATGCGATTAGTACCTAATTGACAATAACAAAATTACCTACTGATCCACGTTAATGCTTTATTTGTTAACTTTTATCAAAGACATTCAATACCGACGAGACATCACGAAACAAAAATTTCATCCATATTTAGATTCATAGATTTGTGTAGTTGTGTCCGACACAAGTACCTATATGAGTTTAGTTTAGTACGCTCCGCTGCCGGAGTATTCCCGTTTGAGCACCTATTTATTGAGCACCTATGCATTAATCTATGGGAAATGGGAATACCTTTGGTGCTAAATGCATAGGTGCTCAAAAAATAGGTGCTCAAACGGGAATACTCCCCGCTGCCGGTCTAATTTTGTTATATTATGCAATGATATTACAAGTAAAAAGGTGTACATAGGTTACCTAAACAACATTCGATCTTCAAAAAACGGCACGCACGCGTCCGTTGACGGCGCGACGCGACACTGAGTTCAAGTGTGGCTATTTAGCCACATTTTTAAGGTGTCGCTTGCTGAGCGCTTATAACCTATCTACACGTTTTTACTTATAATATCATTGATATTATACTAGATGGCGTTACATTAAAAAGAAACTCTGTTTTGATTAAAAAATTCTAAAAGTTCTTAATCAATTATTGAAAGTCCATTTATATCCTAAAATCTGACCTATTAACAATATTTTGTAAAAAAAGTATTTTTAGAAAATAAATTGATAACATAACAAACAAAGAAATACGCAAATCAATGTTTACGAGTTCGTCAATCGTCATCCTTAACCCTCAAAACGAAAAAAAAATATCAGTTTAAGACAGCAAAACAAGTTTCTTAGTATAAGTAGGTAAACATGTTTGAGAGGTTTCGATTTAAAGTATAAACTTCCTCCATACGGTGTTCTCCTTAATCTTTTGTGACCGACCTTGTACCGAATTTTAAGATGACCTGAGAACGACTTACTAAGTGCATGTTATTTTTCACTTTAAATCCTCCCTTTATTACCCGACTACGTTGAAGCAAAAAGGCGGGTTATGATTTTAACAGTGATGTATGTAAGTATGTATGTTCATCAGTTTCCTCATAACTTCTAAACTCCTTATCATAATTTGACAAATTACCTGCTCTTGTAAAACAGTACATTCTAACCGTAGTAAGCGATAGACTTTCGGGCAAAGGGGCATACGAAAACGGCTATCCTCTACAATAATATCCGTTTAAGAATATAATTATATTCTTGTGTCATTAAATGAAACAAAAGTGCATTCACAGATTTCTCGACAAGCTTACCTAAACAAGGAATCAAACAAGATAAAAAAAATATATAATAAGCACTCCCTATTTTCAATAAGCTTATTGTTCAAGACAAAATCTCTCTAATGACAATAACATGAAGTCTTAGAAAACAAAAAGATAATTAAATCTATACTAATATTATAAAGAGGAAAAATTTGTAAGTTTGTATGTTTGTAAGTTTGTATGTTTGTAAGTTTGTATGTAGGGGGTAATCTTCAAAACTAATGATCCAATTTCAAAAATTATTGCACTGGTGGGATGCTACACTATTCCCGGATGTCATAGGGTACTTTTTATCCCTGGAATCCCACGGGAACAGCACCTACGCAGGTGAAACCGCGGGACGTCTGCTAGTCTAAAATAAATTGTATTTTGCTCTGCAGTTTGATTTATTGTAAGTGCACCTAATATTAAAATTAAATGTACGCAGTTAAAACAAACAATGGGCGTTCTTATCGTGATCTGAGATTTCTTTCAGAGAACCTTGACGCATGTCTTGTAAACTTATAAATTGGCTACCCGTGAGACAGTTTCACACATATATTATTTTGATTAAAGTCAAAGAGATTTAAAACTCTTTAGGGGGACATGCGAGGTTATGGTTAAAATCTTTGATCCCATGTCTCAGTAAATCTAGCATAATATACCAATATTGCAGTGGCAGCGGAGCGTACTAAACTAAACTCATCGACTTGTGTAGGACTAGGACCCAAGTACCGGATGTTTTTTTTTTTGTCCTGTCTAGGTATAGTAAGTACCTATTGAATGTCTTTGAGGCCAACAAACTAACACGCAATAACAACAACGTGACAGTTATACCAATAGCGGCTAATAAGTGACGCATACTTTCACAGTATCGCACTTTCAGGTCAGCTGGCTTATTCACAACCATTCGACTAGATTCCGCACCGAATCGAACGTCTAAGATGTCGAAGATGTCATCCAAACGCAATTCACAAATCCGAAACCGATTTTTTTTGACAAGCCAAATTCGATAAGAAGACTCAAATCTTTCCGACAGCTGTTTGCTATCGGGAGCCATACCGAGCAAAATTTAAACGATTTAATTTTCGTAAATCCAGGTTATTTCAGAGAAATATAAACACTGTAAACCTTTAAAACACTGCACTTTTAAGTAAATGAAGTTTTATTATTGTATTGACCGTATTTCATTGATACTTTCGCATTTACTTATATTCAAAGTGTAATTATGTAGAACTACATAATTACACTTTGAATTACTTTATTCGTATAGTTGTACATGTAATTGTTTGACAATGAGCAAATAGCAAGATTTGTGTATTGATATCAAATACTTACAGTCATTTAGCCTTTTTTAAGCAAAGTTATAATAAAAAAATAATCCATAGTTTTATTTCAAATAAAAACTTTTTCCGCATTGCCAAACTGGCAATGTTTAAAAAGTAAAAAAAGTTTAAAAAGTAAAAAAGTCTGTCAAACTGGCAATGCCAATTTGACAGAAGGCTGTTTACAAAGCAAGTTTATTTGAAATAAAGTTTGTTTGATTAATAATAAAATCATTTTGTACCGTTTGCTGTCTATTAAATTACTAGTTGTATATTCTATAATTAAACGGATCGAAACATTCAAATAAACCAATTTTATTTACTACTTTAAATTTTCTACCACGCTGATCTTTTACTACCATTTTGTAGCGTTCCCCATAAATACAATGATCAATCGTATAGAAAAAAAAACGTATCCGTTCGGATCTGTGAATAGCGTTTTGGCAGTTCTTCGGCTCGGAAATGAGATTGTCGAAAACGGTTGCTTACCGACACGGAAACCAATCGAACGGTTTAGAATAAGGCAGCAGGTCTGGTGAAACTCGTTGCTTATGACTTGTACAGAAGCCAGCATATCAAGCTACCCCACTGTGTCAAATTTCTTTGATAGTTTTTCAACTTTATTACAAATAGCATAAGGTTCATGTTCAATTGGGAAAACTTGCGGGATAGCTTGATGTGCTTGTCTGTACCTACTTCAATATATTTATTGCTTTTCCACAAAATGGATTTTTTTTAACGTTTTTGCTATTTGCAGCTCAGTCTTAGCTTGTGTTATGCGACTAACAAAAGATAGGGGGGGGGGGGGGGCACTTACGAACAAGTAAGTCATGGGTTCGAACCCAGGCAGGAGCATTACTTTGTGTAATTTATTTCATCACCACTGCTCTGAAAAACGGTGAAGGAAAACATTGTGAGGAAACCGGCATGTCCTAGAACCAAAAATTCGAAGATATGTGACATCTACCAGTTCGCACTGGGCCCGCGTGATAGATTATAGCCCATACGCAAAAAACGCGCTTTGACGTGGAGTTGCGTATACCCGGTATCTTTAATCTTTTAAGGCAGAAGTGGAAACGCTAGGAGAGGACGCTCTAGAAGGATCTACGTAGATATTATTGGTGAGGTTCGTCGGTGTGCGTTTACGACTCCATAAATTACGGTAACGAAGCAAAAGAAGTAAGAATTGTTGCAGAAGGCGCTCTGTAGTTTCCGCCTACCTCCATGAGAAAAAGGCGGGACTTCATGTATGCGCGTCGTGTACATAAAATAAGTATAAAATATGTTTAAATTACAATACATAAGGCGAATCGTAGCATATGGCGCTCTGTAGTTTCTGCCTACCCCCACGGGAAAAAGGCGTGAGTTTATGTATGTACAATACATAAACACTTATTAATAGTTGTTATAAGTATACAAGTATGTATATTTACCCCTAGTCCGCTGAACGCTGGTATGAAGTAAACTCCGTCCGTATCTGGTACTGAGATTGCAATGTCGGCCGTGTCTTCGGGTTTCTCAAATAGTCCTAGAAAAGGTAAGAATTTTAAGGTCAATACACTTATGCATCATGGATCATGTGGCTAAATAACAGTAGGTAAGTAAGTAATAATTTATTTAAGAAAATAGTTAAGACTACGTAACATCAGTGTTGCCATTAGTCGTGTTGTAGGTAGTTAGTAGTCTATTATTACAATTAAGTAAGACCCCTGTTTTTTCAAAACTAGAATAATTCTCTATCTCAAAGGAAAGCAGCATTCGAATAACAGCCGACACAATGGTGTAGCTTGATGTGGTGGCGTCTGTACCAAACAAAATAATATTTGTCTGTTTCTTGAGCACGCCGACTCCTAAACGGCTCGACTGATTTTGATGGTACTTTTACTGGCAAATAGCAAAATAACAGAGGGGCAATTTTCGTATTTTTAAAAATGTTCATACACTAATTTGTTAAAAATACGTCTAATTTACGTACATTTTTGACCGACTTTAGGTGGAGGTTCTCAACTCGATCGGTATTTTTTTTTCACTAGATTATCGCTGAGCTGAGATTGCGACTAGATTATAACATTTTCAATTACGGGAATCGGCCTTCTGATGTTAGTTTAGAAGAATATTTAAAAATGTATTGTTGGATTACGCCTGGACGAAGTCGCGTACAACACCTAGTGTATAATATTATGCATGAAGTTTAATTACTTATTACAACAACTTCATTACATAACACAATGTGCATGTTTCATGCTTCACTTAGATAGCGGTCGCAGTAAAACACATACAAACAAATTATCATTTTAGTAGCTTATTATGCTTGGGTGGGCAAATTAATCGAGGCCATATTCTTTTTAAAAACCGATTTTTGAATTCATCGGAACTCTTTATACGTTTTTAAACGTAAATAAGTACTTTTAAATGGAAATAAGTCATTATAATTAATCCTTCCTACTTCCTAGATGCAAGGATTATTATATAAGTTATGTTTTAATTTGAGAAAACGGTTGGTGCTGTTTCAGGGCGGCTGTATAGCGCGTGTTCGCATCCTGCCCAAACAAATATATGGCCTACAAGTAGTTTTTTTGGGGTATGACCGACCTCACCTGGTTTATAAAAGAACATATTGTAATTGTTGTGATCAATGTTCGTGCCTTCTCTGTATGAGAAGAGGCCTTTGCCCTGCAGTGGGACAGTAACAGGCTGGTATTTATTAGATTATTTATTATATATATTATTGTAATTGTTGAGAGTTTTTAAAAAGCAGTATAATAAAATAAATTAAATTTATCAAATCTGGTTGTTTGTCCATAGCGACATATAGAGACATGAAAGAATCGTAGCACATGGTGCTCCACAGTTTCTGCCTAACCCCATGGGGAAAAGGCGTGAGTTTATGTATGTATGAATGTAAATCTAGGTAAAAATTAACTTGACGATATTGTACCACACACGTAAAGTGAAAAACCTCATATATCAACAGCGAAGCTTTAACATAAAATCCATTAAAAATTTAACGGAACGTACTAAATGAATGTAAAAAATAATCACCTAAATTCTGCGCCCACTTGATTATCGACGCGGTGTCATTGTTCGCGCCTTCGGCTGAAAACACCAGTTCTTCTCCGAGCTTCCATCCAACTATAGGGTAGAGGCCCGAGACGCTGGCATGGGGTTCCGTACCCGTGTTGATGTTGAAGAAGGTTCCTGTACCCATCGTGAGCTTGACGTCGCCAATGTCGAAGCAACATGAGCCCCACATTGACGCCGTTTGGTCCGCCATCTAAATATTTAAGCACAATATGTTACTAAGACTGCCTCGTTAGGCAAGTCGTTATTTCATCTGGAATTTCTCAAAAGCAGCCTGGATTTGTGCCTGATTGATGGCAATAGGCTCGACCCCCGTTACATAAGACAAACATAATTGGCGAAATGTGGTACCACAGGTACTCTGCCTAAACCTTCGGAGCTTACGAGCGTGATGTTATGTTACCAAAGAACAGCTTGCGTTAAGGGTATTACGCAAAATTAAATTTAAAACTTCTCTTTGCAATTTGCTGCGGTTTTATTTTAGACTAGCAGACGTCACGCGGTTTCACCCGCGTAGTTCCCGGTCCCGTGGGAATACAGGGATAAAAAGTAGCCTATGTCACCCGGGGATAGTGTAGCTTCACAACGCAACGGTGAAAGAATCTTTCAAATCGGTCCAGGAGTTTCGGAGCCTATTCAATGCAAACAAACAAACAATCAAACGTTTCCTCTTTATAATATTAGTATATACAGGGTGTAACGGAAAGGGTATATACATCCGAAGGGCACGGATTCTCTTGGTGATAAGAAACGACATGGCAACGTTTTTATACATATACGTACATAATTGTAAAGTTGAGCCCGCCCGCGCCGTCGCGCATTCGTCGGTTAGGCAGAGCCCGATAGGTCTGTACTAGGGGCGCAGAACCCGAGATAGATATACTTGAACCTTGCCGGACAGGATTATAACCCTCATAGTGCGGTGACACGTTTGTTATGATTTTGCATTTAATAAACTGTCGATATTAAATAATATCGTGAAGTTTCAAAGTTATTAGTTGGGAGCTGAAATTTTGAGGAAAGACTCGTTATTAAATACTCTATTCACCCTGTTCGTATGTATATACCCTTTCCGTTACACCCTGTATATATCCTAGATTATAAGCCTATATTGCCCCACTTCAGGCTTCCCTTCCCTCTATCCACTTTTCTCGGTCTAATGCGATCGTAAGCCAATCTTAAAAGAAGGAATCCAGTTCATTCTGCCATCTCTTTTATCAGGTTGAATAGGAAACAAAAGAGATCCTATACGGATTCCTTTTCTGCCTTGTAAGGTACTGACCTTAAAGATATACCTACCTATACGCGCACACGCTCGAAACAGTATCTTTTAAATATTTATTTATTTAAAGTTTATGCTCAAGTAAAAAAATAAAACAGTAGAGGGCGGAGTTAATGACATAGGCATTTTATGTAAATTATTATTTTGAATACGTAACTAAATTATCAATGCATTTTAGATCGCCAAATTAGTGCAAAAATTAAAGAAAATTTGAATTTACACGTGCTGCCTGGCTACCCTTGGCAGTTGACCCCGCAATTTTATTTTAGTAAATTGTTTTTCCAATAATATTAAGTTTGGAGCTAAATACTTGTTACATTCGCAAGTATTCTTGTGATAAGCATTTATAAGATTCTGCACATTAGGCACTGAAAAGGAAGCCACGCCTCTAAAAGGGACTGGGTCAGATTGAATCTAGGGGTTCAAACTTTTTCAGTTCGTGAGCACTTTGAGGTTTAGTATTTCGTCTCGACGCCTTATTATTTGAAATAGGGCTAATCAGAACTTATGTTATGGTTACTAAACAAGTGATTAACATCCTTATGTATTTGTCATTACATACTTACTATAGACAAATTACACAGAACCAAATGATCGTGCTTATCTTACAAACATTTGTCCTGGGTGGAATCCAACCCACGACCTCCAGCATAGCAGTCAGAGCCACTAACTACTAGACCAACAGGCCAGTCAACGATACTAAGATAGGCACAAAATAAAACCCCACAATATTATGAAGCCGAATTTTTATAACTGTGCTTGCCTAAGTTTAGTTTCCAGAGTTGGCGCACATTTTGGTAACCCCTGGTCTAGTTAATCTAATCTTGCACTAAGAATTATGATTTTTGATTTCATATTTTATCCTTAAATCTTGTTTGACAGAGATCTATCTTGACTTAAGAACAAAGAAATCAGTGACCTTTAAATGTATTTTTTCCTTATATTATCATTTCAATACAATGCGTATTTTAATGTATGCAGCGAACGTGGGTATTTAATAAATTTGACTTCCAAACAAAGATTTTTACTGTTATTGACCATGAACGGTACAAAAAGGTCGATAAGTAACTTGTTCATTTTCAATTAATATTCTCATACATTCACATTCGGAAGCAGATAACATTGACCGGACTTTATTACTTGTTTGTCAATATTAATTACACCGGAATCAGAAATTCAAGATACAAGTTTATTTTACGTGATAATGTAAATGGAACATAAAAAAATGCAAAAGTTTAGGTACCCTTATTAGGGTTCGATCCCCGGGCCGAGCAGTGTTGTTATTGGATTTTATCATCTGGAATATCCCGGATAAGCAAGTATTGCCCTTTAATACTTGGGATTTAGACTTAACTGGTGAAATGTGGATGTAGATGATAGAGATTGTAGTGTTTGTACTAGGTATTCAGTAGATATACCGTAGCCAACCAGCTTAATCAGCCGTTCAATTAACTGCCTAGCCTCTTTACTAAACTGGCTGGCTAATGCTTAAGCAAACGGCTAAATATCATTCCGGCCGCTAGTTGAACAACGGGCGCCGTTTAGTAAAGAGGCCAGACAGTTAATTGAACGGCTGATTAAGCTTGTTGGCCTGCGACAGATATAAAACATTTGTGCCAGTGATAAACCTACGTATACCTGTGAGGGTTACCCGTAGTGAAGATGATCACTACAGAGATACGAACCACATATATCCGATCCCCCAAATGCTAAAAACGGTCACATTCGAATCTCAGGCGGTTATCACATTGCCGTCGAATCCCGCTGCGTACTTACACGACCTTCGCGAGCCGCACCGTTTCATTTTGGACTTTTTTAATTCCGGGTGTTATGTTTGATTCTCTGAAAAAGATCACATAAATAGCGTAGAAACATACTCACACAACTAACAATACGTATCGGATGCCCCCATATCGAGGGCAGCGTACTAGTGAAGTGGTCACCCGCCGTATCGACAACTTCGGGTAACGCTGCTCTGGGTATCTTCAACATGGTCATAGCCCATCCAGCCCATTGCATGGTGAAGGGGTCATAGAAGCCAGTGGCCGAAGCTGATGACACGTCCGTCATGTGAACTTTACCACCTGTTTGAAATAATCGATAGTTGTACGCTATGCGGCATTGTAATGAAGACATTATGAGTTGCATGTAGGTATGTTTGTGCAAGTATTTCTGAAAAGTAGATCACGCGTGCTGAGCAACAGTTGAAACTATTTCAGTACTTCTGAAAAGTATTCGAAAGCTTCACTACATTGTCGAAGGCTGTCTGGATGGATATTGCAATAGGTGTAACAGAGATCGATTACTTGCAAGACATGACGTTTTGTTCGAAATATTCATGTAACGTTATTTTGGTATATAACGTTAATCTGAAAAGTCGTTGTACAGATACCAGCTTGTATATTAAGGCACCCCAATCTGTCAAACTACATTGACAGTTTTTGAACTTTATTTTAAAAGTGTAAGGTTGATATTAATTTGGGAAAATTTTAAAGATTGGGATAGCTTAATGTGCTATCCCAAAGAAAACGAATAGAAATCCACACAATTTTTTCGTTACCTACATGACTGTAAACAGCAGATTCTTTTTTTTTTCGATTAAAAGTAAAAGTAAAAGTTGTCCATAATAATGAGTACAACAATCCCTTTTCTTCAGTATAAAATACTAAAAATAATGTTGTGTTTTCATTATTCTGCTTTATAATTTTATCACCCATAATGTCACATAAAGTCAGTACTTACTGTGCTTTGTTTAGTGTGGAAAATAAACTAACTTTTTTATTACTTTTCCTTTATACATATTGTTTGACTGTCCCGTCGTCAAAACAATATAGAAAATAAATCATCACATTTATTTTTCCATTCACGAAATCTGTTTGTGAGGTATATCATTACCTGTCAATTTATATAATAACCACGTGTCCAAGGTTCCAAATAGTGCATCGTCATCTTGTACGGCAGCCTTAAACGCAGACACGTTTTGGAACACCCAGTATAATCTCAAGCATGTCTGAAAACAACACACCATGTTAATAATAGCCTATATGGCTCAGCGACAGAATGACAACGTTGCAACATAGGTCACAATTACATTTTCTATTCCTGCATTGGTTTAAACATTAGGTCAAGTGTGGTGTGACAGTCTGTTGCGGAAGCATCGTACCATCCCGCGCCCACGGAGAAGGTATGAACACCGGGGTTGTTTGAAGCGGATCTGGGCGGAAGAGAGCGGAGTCGTGCAGAAATCGTCCAATCACAATGGTTATATTCCTCGTCTCGTCTGACAATTCCTCGTTAGGACAACTCCTGCAGGACTTCGCTCTGCTCCGCCAAACTCCGCTCCAGTAGAAACGCACCCTAAGAGACAGCGTAACGTTGTCTTCGTAGAGACCAATCGTTTTACGAATACCTAAGTATTTTAAGTATTTTTTTTTATATTTAAACCATATCGGCAAATCTACAATTCTGAACAGCAAAACTGAAAAGCGGCCTCAGCTATACTGCGTCTAAAGCATATTTATATTTTAATGGACGCTATTAAAACGTAGAGTTAAATTGTATGTTTCGATAAGTATTAGGTACTGCGGGCAAAAGGTTCTGCCGCTAAAACAGCCATTATTACACGGTGTAGGTACACGAAGTTTTTTTAACGTGCTGATGACGCAAGTCGGTCGGTCTGTTGTCGTGGTCAGTCGAATTATCTGCATTGAATACGCGCAGAAAACGTGTTTATCAAAATACATTATTTATACAACAAGGTGATTGAGTCAAATAAGGACACAAAAAATATTCAAACGGAAGTTTAACCGACAATAAACTTCCTTTAAAACTATTTGGCTTCATCCCACCGGGATGTCAAACACTTATGAATTTTGAACAGTCCTAAAGTTCATGTTTTATCGTTCAGAAAACTTGTATGCTATAATATATAATTAAATATATGAGTTCTTCATGAATAGGAATTAAATTGGCAAAAAATTGTTTAGGCTGTGCATCGAATCGGTTACATGTCAGCATAGAGCAACACAGGCCACCGGCGGACCGGAGTCCGTGTTGCTCTATGCATGTCAGGATCAAACGAGATAGCGGGAGGCAAGGCTCTTGAATATTAGGCATCATGGTGCTTCAGGTCGCTCGTTTGGTTTGAGATCCACGCGGACGAATTTGCGGGCAAAAACATAGTCGTCTATAAATATTCAGTAACAAACAATGTAAATAAAAGAAAAGAATAAGTAGGTATCTACAATGTAGCGACACGCTTCCGGCAAGAATGTGTTTAGGATCTGTACCTCTGAACTCACCGACACCTAGGACGATCAGCTATAATTAGGTACTCGGCGAAGATTGATTGATTTGAGTTTCTGATATGTATTTCGTTTGGGTGGGCGGCATCAAGAAATTATTTTTGACCTTACAGATCGAGACTATTTTGGACATAGAGGCTGATTATCGTCGTCATCTGTTGTGTTCAATCAAATAACAAGACTTGAAAGTACCTACATAACTTTCTTTTAGTGTTCGCAACACCAAAAAAAAACAAAGTTTACTTACTACAACAAAAAATCCTTAATTTTGCTTATGCACAAGGTCTTGAAAGACCAATGAAGCCATGCATTCAGTGCGTTTCAGCCCTAGCAGAGCGCTAAAACGGTCTAAACTAGACTTTAAATACCTTTTTGAGAATATTCCATGCATGGAGAATAGTGAGATTTGGCATAACTAAAGGTAACATAGAGAAGAAGTGCATAAAAGCAAAACGACGCCAACGAACTATTTGATGATAGTTTTCTGGTAATCGTAGCTACTTAGAGGATCTAATATAATTAGGAGTGGAGAGGAACTACAAATAGCTAAAACAGTTGAATTTCGGCCCACTAAAGAGAGCTTAATGATAAACTGACTATTAAAATCATGGTCAATTCAGAAAAATGTTTTGTGTTACTGGACATTATGTCGCTCATCCACTGTGTGCAGTCATCATCTCATCCGTCTAGACTTTTCCCAACTATGTTGGCGTTGGCTTCCAGTCTAACCGCATGCAGGCCCAGCTGAATACCAGTTTGATATGGAGCGATTGCCTTTTTTTTTGAGGGGTGGAAAATCCTCATTCATGTCCCTCGCCCCGGAGAGGGCGTAAGGGTCTGTCAGACTCTTACTGACTAAAAACCACCCCGTGTTCCTTCTCACACCTGCGCCGGGGGTCACGGGAACAGAAGATACTTCCGCGACCCCCGACTGCTGCCGGCCCCGTGGGCCTCGTCAAGTCAGCAAGGGAAGTGAGTTGTTGTACTCCCCTCGCGACGTCTAAGAGGGGCGCGCGTGAACACGACGCGCCGCCACCTCGGGTCCATGTACGTGGGGGGCGGCGGACGCCCCCGTGTCCGTCGCCCCTGGACCCATTCGGGGGGACTGGAAAAGGGCGTTGTCCGCCCTCCGCCTGTGCCAGGTGCGTCTGCTGCGGGCCGGCTGAGTGGAAGTAATCTCCCTCTCCCTTTCCGCAGCCTCCTTCTGCGTGATGACCGTTTCGCAGAACGACACCACCGCGTCCCTGGACTCGACGCTGCCGACCATCCTCTCGCCCACGGATGGAGCGACTGCCTATTTTAACTCCACAAAAAATCAAAATCAAGTCATTTATTCAAATTGGGCTGAAGATCAGCACTTTTTAAGGGTCAAAATTACATAAGAGAGTCCCTCAAAAGTTCCGCCTTTCGCCCTTCAACCTTGTGACTAGGTGACGCGAACTCCTTGGTCAAACTGGTTGTCAGACCTTCGGGATTCTGACTACTAGCACAGTATGAATTAATAACGACTGTCAAAGATTCACAAATGTCAGCCGGGACGAACCGCTTAACGTGCTTTCCGAGGCACGGACAGGGCTTGGTGTAATAAGAGGTCACACATCCACATACTAACCTCATCAAGCGTAGCTTAACCTTCGATAGACCCTTGCGGCTGTCATTAAGTATTTAGCCACAAGCCACAGCAAGTAGTCTTAAGTATGCCTTAATGTTTACCATGAATAAGAGGCGGACTTCATGCATATGGCACACAAGACGGTCTGCACGCAATTTTATCCTAATTGAACTTGACAGGGAATTCATAACAATTGGTATCCATTAACACCGTGTCACCCTTCTTGCAAATTGCGCGTGCGCCGTTTGGTGAGGCACACAAAGTCTTCTTTTATTTAATATTTAAACTAAATTTCAAGGCAACACATTGGTATTGTGTACACACTTTAAGTAATTAAATTATGTACATTTCCTTTGAAGGGTGCAATGTTTGGTAACCTTTGGTGTAACTAAGTCAATACAATGAATAATCAATTTAGAAGTGCGAAGTATCTTCAAATACAAAGGTTCATTCGCGTTGTATTTCAATGTAACATAATTATTATAATTAGTTATTGCACATAATATTAACTTTTTCGCGCGGTAGGTTAAGTGCGAAGTATGTTCAAACACAAAGGTTCTGTGTAGTATTCAGAACTTTAATACAAACTGGATCCACCGTTGTGGGCACTGTGGGCATGCCCATAACCCTAATTAAGGTCAGACAGAGCAAAAGATCGTTCTCATCACACAAACATTTGTCTTGGGTGAAAATCGAACCCACAACCTCCGGCATTGCAGTCGACCACTAATCATTATATCAACAGCCCATTCAAAGTAGTAGATACTTTATGTATGGATGATAAAACAAACGAGTTAAATTATTACATCCTACTGCTGCTACTTCAAATACTACTACCTAATCTAGTATTATAATTATGTAACACAGAGCACGCAGCGCAGTAGTTCAGTTTGAAATTATGCATTTTGTACCTTTCAAAATCAATGCATTTCGGTGAGGTAGTTAGGTTCGGTAGTTAGGTTCGCTATATGATAGGTATGGTAAGTTAGGTTAGGTTATATGTTATATACTTACATAATGTTGTCATTCTTATTCTATCTAACACAAAAGGTTTAAAGAGCACATTAGAAACTATGATTATTGTTTTGGATTTATTTGTCGTCATCTTATTAAAAGTATGTACCTACCTATATCTCTAATATCTACGTATAAAGTATTCGTATTTCAGTGTTTGTCACCAAACTCTTCCGAAACGGCTTGACCGACACTTGCGATACACAAGATACACACACACACACACACACACACACACACACACACACACACACATACACATGTACAGCACACACACACATGACAGACACACACACACACACACACACACACACACACACACACACACACACACACACACACACACACACATGGCACATGATATGTACCTACTATTGTATATTTTCTATTGTTTTATAAATTATTGTGTGTATGTGTGTTTTGATGACTGATGTCAAATAAATATTTTTCTTTCTTTCTTTCTTTCTTTTTGATATTTGAGAGTATATTTCGTAGGTCGCGCCGCTCTCGATATACGAGTAAAAGCTAGTCGGTTACTATACTAACAAGGTACGTGAACTTTTAATCTCAATGATTTAAAAACATTAGAGTCCTCTTTATCAAACAACTTAAACTTACGTCAATATCCTTCTCAAAATTTTGTTACTATTCACTCCGAAAACCATTTTTTTAAAGGCGGAACGTAGCAAACTTGGATCCACCGCTGTGTACACAGGCCAATGATTTTATACAATCTATACATATAATAAAACAGTAACGACAGAAAAACTGTACATTGAGAATTTTCAAGAAAAAATAAGTGGGTTTTGTTAGAAAAACGTAACTGGTGACAAAAAGTGACTTTTTAGAATTTTTGTCTGTTTGTCTGTATGTATGGGCGGGGTGAACTCAAAAAGTACTGCATGGATTTACTTCAAATTTTGCATGAATATTACTAAGAGGTCGGGTCAACACATAGGCTATATATTATCACGCTATCACCTACGGGGGAGGAGCAGTGAATCTTTATTCTTCTTACTCATTCTGTGGAAGCGTGTAATCAAAGGACGCATATTTAAATGTTGGTTTTGTGTAAGCTATGCTATTATCTAGCTTTACACTATAAAAACTTCGCCATTTAAGTAACTTTGGCAGAGAAACATAGTTTAATGAATGTTAGTAGTATAAAGACAATTTGGAATCAGCGCCATCTATGAGAATGTATAAAAATCAAATCAAGTAACACATGAACACTTTTTGAAAATTAATTTAAATTTTGATCGTGTTGGTGAGGTTAGTAGTTAGTTATTCTTTAAATTCATAGATGGCATTGTGCATTTTTTTCATCTACATATTATAATAAAACAGTAACGAAAAAAAAACAGTACATTGAGAATTTTCAAGAAAAAATAAGTGGATTTTGTTAGAAAAACGTAACTGGTGACAAAAAGTGACTTTTTGGAATTTTTGTCTGTTTGTCTGTTTGCTATCACCTACGGGGGAGGAGCAGTGAATCTTTATTCTTCTAACTCATTCTGTGGAAGCGTGTAATCAAAGGACGCATATTCAAATGTTGGTTTTAAGTAAGCTATGCTATTATCTAGCTTTACACTATAAAAACTACGCCATTTAAGTAACTTTGGCAGAGAAACAAAGTTTAATGAATGTTTGTAGCATAAAGACAATTTGGAATCAGCGCCATCTATGAGAATGTATAAAAATCAAATCAAGTAACACATAAACACTTTTTGAAAATTAATTTCAATTTTGATCGTGTTGATGAGGTTAGTAGTTAGTTATTCTTAAAATTCATAGATGGCATTGTGCATTTTTTTCATAAAAGTTGTATCGTATAATTCGTTTTGACAAATTGAAGTTCCAACAAAACCCTCAAAATCTTGAGCAGAGTTCGGATCGTATCACATGGGATCGTATCAGTGTACGATTTTCAAAAGGAAGGCAGTTGAGGCCGTGGACAGAACCCTGCAGGGCATCTGCAGGAATGAACATTTGATGGGTAGTGTCACAGTTCTGCTCAGTGGCGATTTCAGGCAAACGCTTCCCGAGTTGACGCGGGGATCGAGGGCTGACGAGATGAATGCTTCGGTGAAACGATCTTCGTTGTGGTCACAAGTTCGTACGCTGCGCTTGACCATTAATATAAGAGCTCGGCTCGGCGGCATTGCACGCGCTCAAGAATTCTCCGATGTCCTTCTAAGTCTTGGCAAAGGCACTCTACCAGAAGAGAGAAGTGGACAGGCGGTGCTTTCAGAGTCTCTCGGTAGAGTGGTATCCAGCTTCGAAGAACTCATTCGCTGTGTGTACGTGGACATCAGTCGTATAACGCTCCAGCAGAATTCGTGTGAGAGGGCCATTTTGGCGCCCAAAAATGATCACGCTGCAGCAATTAACGAATGCATTCTCTCGGACATTGAGGGGAATGAAGTGGTCTATACGTCGATAAGCACTGTCGTCGAGCAAGATGACGCCACACATTATCCCGTGGAATTTTTGAACTTCCTGTCAGCAAGTTGACTTCCAGCGCATACCATCAAGCTGAATGAAGGTCGGCGTCCCGATTATGCTTTTATGAACAAATCTCCTCCAAAGTTGTGTAACGGGTGGTGTCTTAAAGTCATCTCTCTCCACAGACACCATTGAGGTGGAAATTAATACGGGTTGTGGCGTCGGCAAGGCAGTACTTATACAACGCATTCCCCTTATACTTCAGCTTCCCGATCCAGTTCGAGCGTGTACAGTTCCCCGTGAGTGTTTGCTTAGTGATGACAATCAATAAATCGCAGGAGCCGATACTCAGAGCAGCGGGTGTAGATCTCAGGACGAGTTGCTTCTCACACGGGCACCTGTACGTCGCTTGCTCCCGCGCCACCAGTCCTGACTATCTTTACATTTTGGCTCCTGGCAGTATAATTATCAACGTAGTTTATAGGGAAGTGTTATAAGGTATATACCTTTGAACGTATTTTTAACCGACTTAAAAAAAAAGAGGAGGTTCTCAATTCGACGGTGTTTTTTTATGTGTGTTTGTTACGCGATTACTCCGCCATTTATGGACCGATTTTCAAAAATCTTTTTTTATTTGATAGGGTATACTACCAGGTTGGACCCATTCGTATTAAACCTCAGATCTGATGAGGGATCCTCGAGGAAATGAGGGAACTCCTCAAATAATATAGGAAAACATGTACCAATTTTTACATTTTTTTTTTGGTGACGAATCAAGCATTTACATTTAGCAAGTATCATTTTGTGAAGAAAAACTGATGAAGAAGACAGGCGATGGAACTCTTCAACGCATAACAACAAATTACTCGCAATAGCTACAGTCACATGTCTGTGCATGGTTTATGTATTTCCCATAACATTACGCCTGTCTATTTTAAAAGGTTTAGAAAGAACTTCTTTTGCAATTGTTAACCGATTTCAATGATTCTTTCAAGTTTTGAAAGACTTTCTTTACATACAAAGAAACTAAAAATTGCAAAATAAAAAAAAAATACAAAAAAACTCTCTTCATGTAACTTATATTTTAATGCTATTTTAAAAGTTGTTAACTTATAATGCTATAGCGACACTGGAATCTTAGGTAGGTATATTTGGTGCTGTAGAACCTTCACGCAGACGACGTCGCGGGCAGCAGCTAGTAATATTATAAAAAAGCGTTTTGAGTCCACGCCATAGATTTTCCGTTTAGAAGCCTGAATAATAATTACATTCTGAGTTTTTAGTTACTCTTGGCTCGTGGAGGCACTTTACAAATTGAGGTGTCAGTATAAATCGTGTTTATTAGGCTTTTAATTCATAATATTGTGAAGTACAGTGATAATACTCGAAGCCCCTCTCCCCCCTCCCCCACCCCGTAAAAATGCTGCTACATTTGGAATTTATAAATAATTTTGTAGATGCATTCATGTATAGAGCCAATTAAGTGCCTTAATCTTTTTGCGCTAAAACATTTCCTCTGTATGCAGCAATGTATCAATGGTAGGGAATACTTAGTACGACTAGCACTTGACGAATTTTTGAGTGACCGGCCGTGACTTCAACCTTTTTTGAGGCCTGGAACCGCACTTAACTTTAGAACATATTCCACTTTAATAATTCGCTAATTTGCTCTTTTTTGTTGTCCGACAATAAATTATTATTATTATTATAATTGCTTGTTTACACTCATACATGAAGGCGCTTGACGAGGTCGGTCCGTGGATGGGTGACCATTTATTACATACCAAGACTCCTCCGTGCCTCGGAAAGCACGTTAAGCCGTTGGTCCCGGCTGTCATTTGTAGATCTTTGACAGTCGTTACTTGTAGTCAGAAGCCCGAAAGTCTGACAACCAGTTTAACAAGGGGTATCATGTTACCCAGTTACTGGGTTGTGGAGGTCAGACAGGCAGTCGCTCCATGTAAAACACTGGTATTCAGCTGCATCCGGTTAAACTGGAAGCCGACCCCAACATAGTTGGGAAAAGGCTAGGCAGATGATGATGAAGGCGCATATAACTTTTTCCCGCGTTTTATTATTTTATTTGTCATTTTTCGTAGTAGCGCAAATACAAATTGGAATCACAGAAACTGATGTCAGGAGTAAAGTGACAAATACAAAAAAAAATACTTGCTACACGATACATACATACATACATACTTGTTATACGAATATGACAGATTATGCCTACAATATGTAGTCTTATATTTGTACTTCTTAAAAGTATGGTTAAATAATCAGTGCAATAAGTATTCCTTTTATATCATTTCAACTTTGTTAAACTATCAAGATAAAATAATATCTGTTTCCAAAAAACCAAAAAAAAAGAATGTTGTTAGAATTCGGTATTTTAAAAATTCATTTCCTACAAAATAAATTGCTCTAAAAGTTAATAAGGAAGTAAACATAAATAAAAGATTAAAATTTCAATTAATTAATTAAACTCACCTGAGTGTTCATAAATTTAAATACACTTCCTGCTTTAAATCTTTTGCTCCTTAGAATAAGATATAGAATATAGGCACTTGCTTTAATTAACTGAAACAAAGTCCTTGAATTAGACATTGAGTTTAAAAATAAAGAATTTTAAACTTATTTAGTTTAGTTGATATTTGCCAAAAATGTACCTTCCATGTGTATGAGGCATTCCATTCCTTGACAAGTTTATCCGCCCTTAAATCCTTCCACGTTATAAACTTGTGGAATGGCTTGCCAGTTTTACGGGACCAGTTGATAAATGTACCTCTTTGTGTGGATATGCCCATGGCGGTCATTTGACTGGCTGTTAGACTGGCATCTGAGAACAAGAGATTGTATTTTTAGTTTTATTTTATTTGGTGTAAAAAAAGATAGAAGATACCGGGCTGGTATCCGCAACTCCACGTCAAAGCGCGTATTTTGCGTATGGGCCATAAACTACTACGCGGGCCCAGTGCGAATTGGCAGATGTCACATGTCTTCGATTTTTTTTATTCTAGGACATGCCGGTTTCCTCACGATGTTTTCCTTCACCGTTTTTGAGAGCAGTGGTGATGAAATAAATTACACAAAGTAATGCGCCTGCCTGGGTTCGAACCCACGACTTACTGTTCGTAAGTCAGAGCCGCCACCACTGGACCACCGCTGCTCTTTTATTTGGTGTAAGTAATTTATCTATAATACGTACACATATCTAGAAATATATAATTATGTTTATCAGCTGTTTAGTACCCATAACACAAGCTCTCAAGCTTAACTTGGGACTAAATGTGTTGTTGTGGAATATTTATTTATTTACTTATTTAAATAGGAGCAACCCTTTAGCCACTACAAATTAAAAATCCAGAGTCCGGGCTATTACTGTGAAATTCCAGATGGAATAACTCAATAACAGTTAGCTGGAACCACAAATCAAACTCAGGACCCAATGCTTAGCAGTGGCACTTACAGCTACTAAACCAATGAGGCAGTAACAATAACTCTTAAAATAATAGGCAAATAAATCCTTTTTAATGGGCCTATTATGTTTTTCTCAATCACATTAATAATACTATTTTTGATGATCTTCTGTGTTAAAATAAGATTAACTTAATGATCAATTATGCTTTTAATAAAAATGCCTTATCTTCCAACTGGAAATATATCTATTAATAGCCCAAAAGCTGTTGTTCAGCCAGAAGGTTGGCCTTTTCTTAAGCCAGAGAATAAGCATTGCCATTCAACAGGCTTTTGGGCTCTTTTTCCATTAATAGCTATGCAGACAAAATTTTTGATGTCCTACAATTCTTTCTTTTCCTATTTTTATATGTACCTACATAATAGTCAAGTATTAGATAGTAGTTACAACAAAACATAATTAACCCACTTCATAGGTAATTCACATTATAAGGTTATCAATCCTCTTATCTAATCTACATTGTATTTTTGTCACAGTATTTTATTTGATTTGTTTTTTTTTTGACAAACTTGGCACATTTATAATACTTGTAAAATTAAGTTTGGTATGTTACAGTAAATTATATTATGGCCTAAAGGTAGGTAGTTCTTCCTGGTAAATGTTTGTTTAGGCAAGAGAAATACCTAGTGTGGGACAATGTTTGAAAACATAGTATGTTGTAGTGAAAAGGAGTATGTTGTCTGGTAGTACTATAATAATATTACTTATTAAATTGTTAAACTTGAACAACAATAATAATGTTAAGTAACAATAATATTCTGTGATCAATTTTTTTTGGAATTTGTATGCATTATTATCAGTAAAAAGTACCTACATGTATTAAGAAATCAATGGCAAAGAGGAAGTTAATTAGGTATTTTATAAATAGTCAACAACAGTGTCAACAAGTTTGAACACTTTTATTAAGCTCATTACAATGAATTTGTTGATAAGTTATCTTATCATATTGTAAGAAACCAGACCAATCAGCACAATAGTCTGTTTATTAAAGTAGAAGCTAATTATTTTGAAGATAATCTTTTTAGAAGTGTATTAAAATAATATTTTTATCTTGTCACAGATTGGTAATGATATTTTCCTGGCTTTGAGTCAACATTAAGATTGTTAGTGGTTTTCAAAACTGTTGTGTTTGTTTATCTGATTATAATTTTAGTTAGAGTAGTAACAAGTACCTATCATCTAAAAATAAATAATTTGGTTGTAACTCACCTCTCAGTGACTTCTGCACCACACTGACAATAGAGGTCCATAGTTCATCAGGGTCTATCTCAACAAAACCAGGGTGCGGATAATGAAGTACCACCTAAACGATAAAATAAAATGATTTAGATAAGTGGCCGTTAATTCGCGCATGATTTCCTGTAGCTCAAAAAATATTTAAATAAATACACAAACTTAATTACGTTCATAATTACAGTAATCTTTAATTATTTAACACTAATATTTAGGGCATTTTCTTTAAATTTTAAATACCTGATCAACCGCTTTTCCAACAGTTTCGGCTCGGGAATTATAAATATATGAGCGAATAGTGCTAGTGCCTATGTCTAGTGCTAGTATATATTTTTCTTCCATGGTTTTTCTCAACACTCAGTCGTCTACACAACTCATTTAAGGAACGATTGAATTATTAATTTCGTCAGAGTATTGTATTCGTCCGCACTCATTCCTCTTTGATAAAATACAATACAAATTGACTTTACAATCGTCGGTCAACACTCTAATTCTAATGTCATTAATGTCAAGTCAATGTCAGTCAACTTGTCAGAATCGAACAGCCACCGTAATGTCAAATCGTGAAGACGCGCTCGGTTACACGCTTTCCCACAAACAACCGTTTCGCAAAAACTTATAATAGATGGCCTTCTTTAACCTGAGGTTAAGTAACGGATTTTAGGCTAATTAATTGTCCTATATTTCTCTATAAACGTGCAAAACGTCGTGTAGGATTGTGAGCTTAGTTCTGGAACAACGACTGTCCGTCTGGTATCCACTACATGCAAACTGGATTTTTCGCCATAGCTTTAAAACAAAGATGAATGAAAAATCGGGTTTCATTCAAAATTTAAATGATCCAGAAATTTGTCCACATGGTAGTTTGCGCTTTGCGCTTATCCCACCAAGACTTGGAACATCATGAACGTGCAGTCATCCAGCATACAGCTATAAATATAAAAGGAGAAGATGCTACTGACTGACTGACTAATTGACTGAGTGACTACATATCAACGCAGAGCCTAAACTGTGGGTTAAAAACTTGAAATTATGCAATATGCACAGGGACTTTTATCATAACGTAGGGGAGCACTATTAAAGGATTTTTGAAAATTCACTAAGGGGGTAAAACAGAGGTGCAAAGTTGGTAGTTATGTGCCGTTTTTGAAGTTATTCGAATAAAATTCAGTATGAAGGTTTTTCATTGAAAGTCATCATGATTATAGTCAGAAAACACGTAACAAAATATGTTTTTCGTAAATCATCCCATAAAGGATTAAAAGGGGGGGACAAAGTTATTATGAAAGTTCTCTCTTTTTCTAAGTTATTTCGATAAATTATAATATTGGGTCATACGTTTTTAGATTATATACATACAACAAAACCTAACTCACCATACAGCTTGGCAAAAAAGAGTCTGACGCGGTGACAGTTGAAACTAAAAGTGGATGATTGTGGCAACATTGATTTATTTGTCTAGTGCTAGTACATCATGTGTCAAAAGTGCGTAAATCCTCGTCGTTTTTAATAGATTTAACAAAGTTTCGTTGCAAATTTAACGATTACAAGTTTATAAAACCATTCGTAGTTGTATCAGAGCAGTGATTTACCTCGTCTTTTTGTGGTGTTTGGCCGAATCTGAAGCAGGACAAGTTTTGTCCGATATCGGGAATGTTTATCGAAGAACTGCCGCTAGGACAGGTATTTATCTACCTACCCTAATTAAATCATTGTACATTAAATAAGTTTTTCTAAATGTATTCAATGCGTAGTTTTGTGGATATACAGATTTAAGTAGCTATTTGTCTTGTTTACAGAAATTGAAATTTAAGGTTATGTTTTGTAGTTTAAAGAGCCTCGTATACCCATATTTGATACTTGAAGTTAAAGAATAGGGAATTTGTGAAGTATGATCTCCTTAGACATACCTTCTTATTCTTTAGAAGATTAATCCTCTATGGCACTCGTTGCCATGGTAATTATATTCTTACAAAAATAATAATAAAACAAAAACTTGTGTGTAAAACATTTTTATTTAATTGTACTAAGATTTATTAAATGATAATATAAAACGCTTCAGCTTTATTTCTATAATAATTAAAATGAAGTTCTTACACATACGCAACCGTCCTCGTCGTTGTTGGTTTTAAGAACTTCACATGGTAGCAGAGGTGAAACTGTATGTAAGTACGAGTACCAAGTCAAAATGTCGAACATAAAAATCGATCCACTCACGAAGGATAATTACGACACTTGGGTAATTCAAGCCGAAGCCGTCCTAGTACGATATAAATTATTTAAATATGTTGAGAAAGCCTTGACACCAGATGCAAATGCGGATGAAAAAGAAAAGGATCGATTAGCGAAATCTGAGCTCATCCTTATTATCGCTCCGTCCGAGCTTAAACAAATTAAAAACTGCCGCAGTGCAAAAGAAGTATGGGACAAATTAAAGAACACCTATGCCAGTACGGGACCTGCGCGCAAAGCGACCCTACTTAAACAGCTGATCCTAACTAAATTAGACAACCAAGATGTACGAGCACACTTGAACAAGTTTATGGACACAGTTGACAAGCTGGCTGATATGGACGTAACTATAAACGAAGACTTGTTAACCATCATGATGTTATACAGTCTCTCCCCTGAATATGAGAACTTCAGAGTCGCAATTGAAACGCGTGACACTCTTCCTAAGCCAGATGAGCTTAAAACGAAAATACTTGAAGAGTTTGAAGCCCGTCATAACCATAACATGACCAATGACGACGAACCTGGGTCCTCATATCAAGAAGAAGCTTTATACGCGTCCTGTCGAATCTGCAAACGAAGAGGTAACATCTTCAAACACAAAACACACAAAATATGTACAAGCTGCTGGAAGAAAACTAATGGGAAACCGCAACAACAGAAACAAAACTCTACATCTCATCAAAACCACATCGCTACGCAGCATTGTCTTCTAACAAAAAAGAAGAAGCCTGAAGACAGCACTTGGATTGTGGACAGCGGCTGTACCTCACACATGACTTTCCAACGAGACCTGTTTAAGAACATTGAGAAAACATCCAGACAACTCCACTTCGCAACTGAAGACTACACTGCAGAGATTGAAGGGAAAGGTACAGTCTCTTTTACTACAAAAAATGGCAGCGGTGATGCACTCACACACCTGAAAGACACACTATACGTACCTAGCCTATGCACCAATCTACTATCTGTCAGCAAAATAACGGACGCTGGATGTACAGTTATATTCACAAAAAATAAGGCAATAATAAACAACCCAAAGTATAAGATTACTCTCACTGCCTACAAAGAAAACGGTCTCTACTATCTGAAACCTAGCAAGCATGAGTGCTACAACCTGACCACTGATGATGATGAAACACTTCCAATCACTACAGAAACGAAATCATCTAACATCGAAGATTGTCATAAGAAATTGGGGCATGTGAACCCCAAAGACTTGAAATTAGCACTTCAGAATCAAAATATAATTGGCTTGCATTTTAATCCTAAAGAAACATTACCGGAATGTGAAGCGTGCATTCAAGCAAAAATGCATCGAGTACCAGCTCCTCGCGAGAAAACAACTCAAAGAACGACAGAACGCTTAGAAATTGTTCACTCTGACGTTTGTGGACCTATCCGAACGTCCACAATAAGCGGAAACAAGTACTTCGTCACCTGAAGTTATAGCGGCGAGCGAAGCGGCTCAAGAAATACTATGGCTGAATCAATTGTTAAACGATCTAACAAAAACAGAAAAACCAGTTCTAAACATAGACAACAAGTCAGCAGTGTTCTTAGCGCACAATCCAAAATACGAATACCACAAGCGCACCAAACATATCAAATTAAAACACTTCTTTGTTAGAGAATGTGTAAGCAATGAAGAGTTCAGCGTCAAACAAGTTCCTGGCGAAGTCCAACTCGCTGACTTATTTACCAAACCGCTATTTGGGCCAAGACTAAAGGAATTAAGTTCCAGAATGGGACTTAAGAATTTATCCAAAAATTCTTAAAAACTTTCGAGGGTGTGAAGTATGATCTCCTTAGACATACCTTCTTATTCTTTAGAAGATTAATCCTCTATGGCACTCGTTGCCATGGTAATTATATTCTTACAAAAATAATAATAAAACAAAAACTTGTGTGTAAAACATTTTTATTTAATTGTACTAAGATTTATTAAATGATAATATAAAACGCTTCAGCTTTATTTCTATAATAATTAAAATGAAGTTCTTACACATACGCAACCGTCCTCGTCGTTGTTGGTTTTAAGAACTTCACAGAATTAATAACAAAGTAGGTACCGTATCTTTTTGTTTTAGGTAAATCTGCCAACACAGTAAGAAAATTGGTTAAAGGAAGGTAAAAAATAAGATATTTTTAAACACTGGGAAAACTTCAAAGGTCGCTTGAAGAAAGTTACCACCTTATCATTGTGACGTGAATCTAATTGAATTAATATGGGGCATTGCAAAACATTAAATTGCTTTAATCAATGTTGGATCCATTGATATAAAGGTATGTAGCCTAGTTTATACATATTTAAATTTGCTGTGTTAGAACCATTGTTTAAGATTATTTTTTGTTTTTAAAGGTGGCTGCTGAACAAGCATTTGCAAACATTACTAAGATTGGAAAAAATCATGCAAGGATATTGTAATGAAAATAGAAAAATAATATCATGACAGTAATAAATCTCACAGATGACAGTAGCAGTGATTTATTAGAATTAGAAAATACTAGTATTTCAGAAGTTGCAGGAAGCTCTAGCCAACATTTGAGCTTTTCCGGGATCCGAATATTTGATGGTAGTGTGTTCGATTCGTCTGATTAAATTTTTGGTATTAAAATAAAACTAAAAAAACGTGTTCTTTCATTATCTTATCCCTGTAAACAAACTATTGTCGTTACTTCCTAACAATCTTACGGTTAGACTGCTCTCGAGGGCATGATTATTATCTGTCTGTGTATACCTAATGCATCACTTTCGTGCAAGGCTTCAGTGCCCACTATAACATACATAGGTATATTAACTCACGCCTCTTTCCCACGCTGGTAGGCAGAAACTAGAGATCGCATACGAAGCAAAAGAAGTATGTAAGAATCGTAGCATATGCATATATGCATTCTTACATACTTCTTATGCTTCGTATACATTTTTACATGTTGTTATGTATAACAACATGTAAAAATGTATACATTTGCCCACTATTAATAGTGTTAATACTGGACATTGAAGCCTTCCATGGTGTTTGCGTAGCATTCGACAGACAAAACCACCCACTTAGTTTTGGGAAAAAATAACAAGTATCAAACCTGTTAAGTCGTACTATTCAGGGCAACGGCGGATCCAGGGGGAGGGTCATGGGGGTCATGACCCCCCCCTGAGCTGGTTCCAGGACTTAGGTGGACCACTAATTGAACATAATGATTTTATTTATATATATTGTCACCATACAGATTTTACGTAACTCCATACCTACCTTCAATATTTAATTAATTTAATATAATAACTTTTAATGATGGCAAACGTTTGGGAACGAACGCATCGAAAACTTGAATTTTACCGCGCCACACTTGCGCGCGCTTGTCGACTACGCGGCGCGTAACGGGTAGCTAGACCTAACCTCAATCGGACCCTTACCGCAGTCGATTTCTGATCCTATTTTTAACCGACTTCAAAAAAAGGTGGAGGTTCTATGTTCATTTGTATTGTGTATGTATTTTTTTTTATGTATGTTACCTGATTTCTCCGCCATTTGTGGACCGATTCTCAAAATTCTTTTTTATTTGAAAGAGTATACTCCTGAGGTGGTCCCATTTTAATTTGGTGAAGATCTGGTGCTGATCTTCGGAGATATAGAATGGAACTCTTCAAAAATAGACGGAAAATCTGTCGTGATTGCTGGAATCGCTTGGATGTTTATTGTTTATACAACATCAGGACGTATCATCACGCCTGTATGCTCTGAAGGGTACGCAGATGTGTACAATTTACCTAAATTTCGACCGTTAGGTATGTTAAGTTTCATTTGTTAGGGATAATTAGATAACCCTATTACCATGACATGTATTGTTAACAATTAACAATATAAATTAAATTCATGGCAAAAATATTTGTATAGGAACAACTAAAAATGGAAAAATAAAAACTTTTTTGCAAAAAATAAAATCGACTTAAAAAACACTAACCGGTGTAAAATAACTCTAAATTCGGAAGTCGGTGGCCCATCATGAATAAGAAAAAACTACCAAAGCCACAGACTTCCTAATTTAGAGTTATTTTACACCGGTTAGTGTTTTTTTAAGTCGGTTTTATTTTTTGCAACAAAGTTTTTATAAATTGTGACATCGATATTTATCCTGTTAAAAGATTTTTTTTATGTATTATGGCTACACTAGCGATGTAGTGTGTCAGTGTAGCGACAGCAGAAAGGTCTTTCTCTACCTTGCGCAGAATTAAATCGTGGCTAAGATCTTCAATGGTTCAACCGGACTGGCACTTCTCCACGTTGATAATCAATCACAAACTAAATAAACAATTTGAATTTGAATTTGAATTCGAATAAAACCCATTGACGTAAATGACGTAATAACGCGTTTTGGGAGAACACGTAAAAGAAAAAATTGATTTTGTTTTATTTAAATAAATATATATTTTGTCTGTTTCTATTTTGTTTGTTGGAAACCCTTGTCGTACCACCTCTTCACTTCGTTCTTTTGCGGAATTTTGCGTCATACTCCTCAACATACCTCTAGCTGTTATGACAAATCATTCACCACGGTTACGGAATATAAATAATGTGACTCAGGTTAGCTGGATAAATCTTCAAAATAGCTCACATTTAACTAGGTCAATAGGGCACGTCTTTATGTGACGACTAAACACCCTTATTTCAGAACTTGTGACGCTACAGAATCTTAGATAATCGATCGAAAACGTGTCCAGCCAGCTTGAAAAACCACTTTTCACTGGTCTCTCAATCTCGGCAACGGAAGTGATTTTGACGAGTTTTTGCATATCAACAGGCGTCACATAAATTTGTGACAGGCATCGAGCTAAAAGTTTTGTGATACGTACAGTGGTTTAGTAGAAAAATGCAAAAATCTGTGTCCAGCCAGCTTAAATTTACGTAGAAAACTTTTGGCTGGTACTTCCGAATCTCAAAAACGGGAGCGTTTACGAATATGGTTCCTTTACTAACATTTGGTGACGCAATGTTTGACAATAATAACGTTTGATTTCAAGAAATTGATTTTTGATTTTCGAGAAATCAATAAAAACTTAATGTCCAGCCAGCCTGAGTTCAAGCTGGCTGGTCACATGTATCTCCGCTGCCTGATGATCTACGACCTTCAAAATGTGTTCAACATTTTGTGACGCGGACGATAATGATAACCTGAATTTGTGACGGTGAAACTTTGCCTAGTTTCAAAGATATTGACCATTTAAATTTTCCCATTAATAGTTTTTGACGCGACAACGTCTTATAAATTGGTTTGCCGGGTGACACTTCAAGAAACTGCGTTACGCTCCGCTCACGTTATGCGCTCACAATGAGAGCGAGTGAGAGGCACGCGTCCCTTCCACTCGGGCATGGTTAGCCCGCCTAAGAGCGAGAGAGACAGACATAAATTATTTTACCACTCAAAGTCGTTGTCACGTAAAACTTTCGCCCGTATACCGACTTTACAGGCAACCAATTTTTATTTTTATTGATTACTCGCAAACCCTTACATGTGACGCCATAAATCAAACGTTATTTCTGTCACACATTGCGCCACCAAATGTAAGTAAATGAACGATATTCGAAAACGCTCCCATTATTGAGATTCGGAAGTACCAGCCAAATTTTTCTAGGTAAATTTAAGCTGGCTGGACACAGATTTTTGCATTTTTCTAGTAAACCACTGTACGTATCACAAAACTTTTAGCTCGATGCCTGTCACAAATTTATGTGACGCCTGTTGATATGCAAAAAGTCGTCAAAATCACTTCCGTTACCGAAATTGAGAGACCAGCGAAAAGTGGTTTTTCAAGCTGGCTGGACACGTTTTCGATCGATTATCTAAGATTCTATAGCGTCACAAATGCTGAGTAAGGGTGTTTAGCCGTCACATAAAGTGCCCTATTGACTTAGTAAATGCGAGCTATTTTGAAGATTTGTCTAGCCAACCTGAGTCACATTATAAATAGGCTGCCTCATTCCGTGCGTGGTAGTGCTTCTCTGGATGTCTTCAAGAGAAGATAGCAATATGCTCGTGTATATATGTACAAGTTATTATTTGGTAACTAATGCGCGTGGACAACTGGACACCGGTATCCGCAAACAATAGTAATTTAATTGTGTCTGGATTGCGGTAATTGACTAGTTAGGTTTTTCAAGTGTACAGTATAGAATAAATATTTTTAAGTACAGTAGGTACTTACGTACATTAATAAAATACCTACTTTTTACTAGTATCTATTGTTATCAAAATTAAATTATTAGTTCTTGACTTGACCACGACTATATGACCCCCCCCCTGGCGCCAAAGCTGGATCCGCCCTTGATTCAGGGTGGCCACATGCGCGATACTAGCGACCTCATTTATTCCACACTCTTTTTTGCCAAGCTGTACCTATCCTAATATATCCTTATTTTTATTTGTTTTCTCTCGCCCATAGCGATTATTGTTTGTCTTAAACTATCAAGATAACCCGTGAACAGCGTTGCGGGTTGCATTATTAGCAGAATGAAAATATTGTTAAACTAACTAGTTTAACAATATTTTCATTCTGATTTTTTATTTTAATTAAGAGGTCAACTAACAGTTATATTATGAGAACTTATAACTATAAGTTCTCATAATATAACTGTTTGTTGTTCCTCTAATAAAAATAAAAATAAAAAATGGCGTTTTTTTTAGGGGGTGGAAAATCCTCAAGAAGAAGAGAAGAGGGCGTTGTCCGCCCACCTCCTGCGTCCTGTGCGTCTGCTGTGGGCTGGGTGAGTGGAGTTAATCTCCCTCTCCCTTCCCACATAAACATGTATACTATAAATATAATATTTTAATAAATAAAATTACAAAAAGATAGAAAGAAGAGAAAAAATCAGCGCTGTGAAGATACTACTGCCAACTTCTTACGAATATGCTCGCGAACCTTAACCTAAAAGGAGATGGTTGCCATCCTGAATTCCTGGGGGCGAGCGAAAACGGTTGCAGTTATCAAAAAAATAAGCCATTCGGGTGCTTGGTGCGATAACCGACATCCTTGCGGGTGAAGCTGCGGACATTAGCTAGTTTTTAATAAAGGTTTGCAAGACGTTAAAATTCACAGAAATAGACTGTTTTATGCATCGATCACTATCATTAGTGATCGATGGTTTTATGCTTTATTTTACATTGATTGCAAATATTTATACTTTCTTGTAGAAATCTCATTCGACATAAATCGCCTAAAATGAAAACGCACGACACTATGTGTCGTACTGTCTGACAATGTTTTTTCAAAATGGCAACACTGATCTGTGTGGCTGGGCTGACAGTCAAGCGCGTTTTAGATCTTTGAACGCTAAATTTTGTGATGTAAAAACGAGAAAAATAAATGTTTACTGGCCATCATGGCGAATCCAAGAAAATTTAGTGAAAAAATTGCCCTCCATCATCAAAAACAGGCGGAGGAAACAGCTGCTTTTGAACAGATTATGCGCGAAGTTTCCGACGCAACCCAAAGGGTATGTCGCCTATTTACTCAGGCAGTCGCTTCCTGGCCGTCAAATGTGCCCGCCGACGTAAACAATAATCCATTACAATATACGTATTGCGCCTAAACAACAAAGTGGACATATTTTTTCATTTATTTCAATAGCAAAATACCATTCAGTTCTGTGTGTATAGTTACAATTGTCATTGTCAAAATGGATTGTAAGTCTATTTGGTATCCTACACAATAGCTAGTTAGAATATTATGAGTGTTACATCGCCTAATGAAACTAGGGAAATGTTAAGTCTTATTTCTCAATGGTTACAGTCAATAGTAATTATTTGTCAGTGAATATAATAGTATCACACTAGATTCAGACATTGTGTTCTAGATACACCAACAATGTTTGTAATGATAACATGGTTTATGTGTAGCAAAATTTCAATTCAATGAAGAAATAAAATTTATTATCTTTTTTAATTTTCCAATTAGAAATTATAATTTCAATAGTGAGAGTACAGTCAAGAGATGTTCAGGCATCATGATTACAGGTTAATTCAAGTAAAGTAGCCAGAGTCAAACCGCCCCCCGAGCCTAGTGATAGTGATGTTGAGTCAACACTCCGGCCCGCACAGCAAGGCTTGGGCACATTCCGCAGTGGCTCCCTGCCAAATGTGGCTGCACCACAAGCTACTGCCAATGAGCTGGAAACAATTAAGGTTCCTTTGTTTTGGAATCTGATCAATCAAATCCCTAATAGCGTAAATCTACCAGTTATGATCTTGCAGGCAGTTAAAACCTTTGAGAATTCTATTGCAATTCTATTGGCATTTTCTAACCAATAAATAACTTTTTAATGTTTTTGAGACTTACTTGGGTAATTACCTGCAAGATCTTGAATGACTATGTGATTTATGGTAGAATTTGCTAATTTATTTTTGTTCGGTAGTGGTGCAGTTGTAGCTGGCTGGAATGATTCTATATTCTTTTCTAGAATAAATGTGCATTGTATATTCTGTTTTCTTTCCCATGCTCTTTTTGTTTACTTAAGCGTAATAAAAAATATCAATACCTAATAAAAGTAATAAAAAATAATCAATTTCTTAAATTATGAAGGTGCTAATTGCTTTGTCACCTTGTAATAACTTACTTAAATAATGCTAAATAGAATCAAATGCCTGTAATAATGAATATAGTATGTAGTCATTATTGTTAACAGAAACTGTGTCGAACTCATATTTACATTAGAACATGTGTTCTAATAATTTTTCTTGTTCACCAAAGTTAACTCCGTCATCTGTTCACTCACATTATAAACAGGTTTATCTATAAATGTCTTATAATTTATTACAGTGCGCTGTTCATATTTTGCTGATTATAAATGCAAATCCTTTGCTTTATTTGATTTTTCAGCATTTTGTGCCTTGACAGTATGGTTTATAGAAAAATTAATTAGTTTTTTCTTAATGTAAAATTGCAACATAAACTTAAAATCTCTAATGAAATGGCATGTTGCATCCTTTTAAATTATTCCATTTATTTTACAACATTCTTAGTGGATCTTTATACTAAGTAATAAAATATTTCCTGCACTTAGAAGTAGTGTAATAAATGTATGACAACCTATATCACCCCGTAAGAATGAAATAATAGTTTTATAACATTTTAGTGTTGTTGTTTCCTCCCGTATAGTGCAAATGTGCAAAAATACGTTGTTATAGGTACTAGCACACATCATAATCAGGATATTTTACATTTTTAATAAATGGAAACCAAACATTCATAGAGAATGATATGTGTATGTACATATTTTTGCACACCTATAGACAATATAGTTGCATTTATTACACTTAGTTGAGACACCTCATTTACCGTCATACAGTTAGATATTACCTTACAGAATAGCAATGTGTACAGGAAAAAATACGAGAAAAAGACAGTAACATTTGTTTTGGTATTTCCCGCCAAACTAGCCGAACCGGAATCTTGGCGCGCAGTTTCGAAAATGTATGGGAACCCCAGCAAAACCGGTGTCAAGGCGTTCGAAGCTGCGCGGGAAATGCCAGTAGTTTCAGATATAAAGCTGTCGCTTTAGTCCCCGTCGTAATGAAACTTTATATTTATTGTTAAGATGTTGTTTGTTTGTCCTAGCCGGAAGAATTACCACTGTCAAACCAGTATGCTATGGCCGGTGGCCGGAGTGGCGGCACGTCGCCGACTCGCTCGCCGGGAGCGCCCGGGCAGCGTGGCCGCGCGTCCTCGTCAGTCGGCCCGATGCGCCGCCCCGCGGACCGCCGGCACGACACCAGCCCCTATGGCAGCACTGTCTACTTGAGGTAACCTAGTTATCATTCATAGTTTTATTGAAGCATTCTAATCATTAAAGTTACTGTCGGTTTTCTATACAGAGACTTTTCCCGCCAATTCGGTAATTAGCGAGTAGCGACGAATCGTGGCCAATTGCCGAATTGGCGCGAAAGTGAATTGAGCCGATGCACAAATTCACTTGACGTCACTGATTATAAAAAAAAACAATATTTATCGTCTCACGTCTGTGGAACTTTCTTATTCTCAGCACTATTATGTCCTTTCATTGTGAGGTCAGATAATAGCAGAACAATAAACAATTCAGGTATCAATTTATTTTACAAATAATTAAATCAACGCAGCCGTGCACTATATAGCCCTCGAGGTTACAAATAATTATATCAGTGGCTAACTATACTCCTTACGTCACATTTCTAATCATGGTAGTCATGCTGAATTATTATCTAAAATACCAAGTCGCAAGAAAACGGACAAACAATAAATTTATTCTAATTCCAACACTATAGGAACGTGTTGATAATTATTAATTACTAAGTTCATGAGGTAAAACATTTTATGAGTCATTTGCATGTCATGTTAATTCAAGTTTCATTGTAAGTCGTTCTAAGAAACCTCATTCATATTAAATAATAATTGTTTAAAAACAACGCAACATGTCAGTAAAGATACAGGAAACAAACAACATACTATGCCATGAGGAGGGCATAAGTTATAATAAGTGCGGTAGGTACTTAATTGTAAAAAAATAAAACCGGTAAGTTATGATCTAGTCGCGACTCGCGCACGCATGATTTCGGACAAAAGTATTAAAAATGTTTTTGACTATTACAAAGTTTAATTTTCGTCATTTCATACAATACAGTTAAGTATATAAAATTATACATAATTATAATACATAGATCTATCAGACGTCCCGCGGTTTCAACCGCGTAGGTCCCGTTCCCGTGGGAATACAGGGATAAAAAGTAGCCTATGTGTTAATCCAGGGTGTCGGCTAACTCCATACCAAATTTTATTAAAATCCATTCAGTACTTTTTACATGAAAGAGTAACAAACATCCTCACAAACTTTCGCGTTTATAATATTAGTAGGATATTAAAAGGATTAGTAGGATAGTACACCATAAAAAACTTGCAAATAATAACGTTGGTGTATGAAAAACATGAGGAGCTAGCTGCTTTAAATCTCTGTAGTATTAAGGGAGATCCATCAACTTAGCCCGCGAAAATCTGATTTTTCTCTTAATATGCACAAATTTTGTTTGCACCGCTGCCTAACGTTTTAAGTTATTTTAAATATGATATTTTCTGAAATTAAGAATATTTCGAATGAAATCTGAAAATATATCTATTTGTAAAATGACACAACATTATAATAAAAAAAAACCCAAACGAATTTTCGTACAATCAAAATAATCAGTATTTCGACAAATATGGAATTAAAGCTGAAAATTTCGCCTTATTTTCTTAGTGATGGCTGAGTGAGCGGTCGAAGTGGCCAGTCGTTGGAAGATCGTAATTTTTCTTACACAATATTTCTATCTCGCTCATGTAATTTCATGTATACTGCTCAGCTTGACGGTTTTACCCGACCGCAAACAAAGGAAGGGTAACTTTTATTATTTTAATGTTCAGACAATTTACTGTGTTTTTATATTGACTAATACATGTTTGACATGATGATTACGTAATGGCTCATTTACATTCAGACAAAAGCATATTTAAAGGTCGAAATGTACATAAAAAACGAATTGATTTATTTAGATTGGTCTCCCACACTTGCACAAAAGAACAAATGCACCAAAAACGCGTGCGCGAAATGTTAAAGGTCCGAAATGCGGGAAATGATTCAAGATTAAATTTTAATGATAAATGGTATTTATACCACTAAATAGGATAAAAAAACAATTAGTACTTTTTATGACGCCAATCGACGCTGTAGACGTATTAAAATATGGGTTTAGACCTGACCTACTGATTTTAAAGTACCTACTAGGAAAGCCACACACGAAACAATAATTTCCTAACCGATGCACTTGTTGTAGTTTATTTACCTACATCATTAATATCAATCCATAAAATTAATAATACCACGTTTTATTGGGACCGATCTTTTGTTAGTGTTACCAATAAGCCTGTCATAGTGTTGATAGATCGATTAGAGCGTCTCTCAATGATTGTTGATATAGCTGTTCCGCTTGACGAGAACCACGTGAAGGCTACGAGATACAAGCAAATTACTTAGCTTGACCTGGCTCGCGAGGTTAGGTGTGAATTTAGCCGTTAGTGTGCCGATAGTCGTGATGGCCAAGGGCATAACAGCCAAGACCCTCGACCAACACCTGATGAAGCTCTTATCAGGCAGGTGGATTCTGTCTCAAGAGCCCTTATCTAGAACTGTTTTCCTACATCAGTGGGCTACTACTTTCTAGAATTGAATACTGTTTATTGTCAAATTCGAAAAAAAAATCAGTCATAATTTGTTAGCACTTTTTGAATGTCATAATTACATAAGATTTTTGTAAAATAATAATAGTCAATGATAACATTTCATATTTTTAAATTTAAAATGAATTGTAACTTTTAAGTTTTGTAAGTAAGTACCTACATATTAAAACCTCCGCTGCATTCAAGAATGCGTCCGTGACATAAGATAGGCACTGATTATGCCTGCACGAGACATGACAAACGTAATGTCTAATGCCCGCCCATCTACAAAATAAAATATAAAAAAATTCAAGCAGATGTGACAAACAGACAAAGTAGCACTAAAAGTTTTCTTAAGGTACCTATAGTACAGACGACAGACTATTTGTGGCGCACATTTTACTCTCTCAAACAATGATATTATAAGTAAAAAGGTGTAGATACCTTTACAACATTCGATTTTCAAAAACGGCATTCTAACGCACGCACGTGTTCGGTGACGGCGCGACGACGCGACACTGAGGTAGAGTGTGGGTAGTTAGCCACAATTTAACGTGTCGCTTGCTGAGCGCTTATAACCTATCTACACCTTTTAACTTATAAAATCATTGCTCTCAAATAGTACCTATGCAATTATAAGCAGTAACGCATACGACACCCATTATTTATTTGAATTAGACCATTTCAGAGCATTTTTGAAAGTCAAATTTAAGGTGAACGTGCCAGGGTAGGTCGCGAAATTCAAATTTTCTTATGTTTTTGCTATTTGACGTTCAGTGTCCGCTTGTATGTCGATTAAATTATGATTCGCTACCGTAACAAATATGGTTTGTCTGAGTTATAGTAATTAAAATCACCGATATAACCTTTAAATTAAATTTAATCAGATTAAATGACTTTTTCACGAAATAATCATTCAATAGGCCAAAGGCCTGATACAGAAGGGGGTTATATTTTGTGTGTGTGTATGTAATGATTATTTAATTATTATAATTTTGTAAACACATATGGGTTACGGCCGCAAATCATATTTTGTTCAACATACAGCCTGACATTTGAAAAATTGCAAAAAAACACAAGGAAATTTGAATTTCGCAGGCTACCCTGGCGCATCCGCCTTAAATAACTATAAAATGATTCTAGTCATTTCTATTATAGCAGACTTAAAATGCGTCACGATTTGTCTATCGTCTGCGCCGCACCTTATACAGCATTTAGAGCAAAACTTTAAATAAGATATTTATGAAATTCTTAAATAAATAAATTGAATATATTTTCAGATTATTTAGCGCACTGCTTATTTTATAGAACAACAATATTACCTCGAACACTATCAATAATACAAGTCAGATTTCGCCATTCTACGAAGCGCTGCAGATTTGCATATAAATTATAGAACTTGCATGAATTTTATTTATTCAGTCGATTATGTATGATCTTGATTTTATAGAGAGTTTGGTGCCTGCGTGTCTTGCAACTGCATTCACGTTTGTCACAGGACATGCTCTTATGTCTCTTAGTTGTCCTCTTATTACACGGAAATCCTATAAAAGGCGAGATCAGCTTATACTGGAAATGTGTAACTTGATATGTCGGTAACATATGTGTGTACCAATATTGTCTTTTTTCCCGACTAAAAACTATGTTGGATAGGCTTTCCAGTCAAACCGGGTGCAGCTGAATACTAGTGTTTTACATGAAGCGACTGCGTATCTGACTTTTACAACCCAGTTACGATAGCACGATACCCCTTGGTTTTTCAACTGGTTGTTAGAGCTCATACGCACTATGCGGCTACCCGCATGCGGGCAGCCGGACGGCTGGCTATATCACGGGCAGCTGCATACGCAACCGTAACGTGCGGGCAGCCGACCGTCTGCCCGCATGCGGGTAGCCGCATAGTGCGTATACAGCTTTAGACTTTCGGGCGTCTGACTACGTCGCGACGTCTGTCAAAAATCTACAAATGACAATCGGGAGCAATAGTTTTGACGTCACAGAGCGGTCTTCTATACTAATATTATAAATTTAGAAAGTTAAGTTAATTAAAATTAAAATTAAGTAAGTTTGTATGTAGGGGGTAATCTTCGGAACTAATGATCCAATTTTAAAAGTTACTGCACTGGTGGAAAGCTGCACTATTCCCGGATGACATAAGCTTTTTATCCCTGTAATCCCACGGGAACAGAAACTACGCGGGTGAAACCACGTGACGTCTGCTAGTATAATGTGTAATGAATAGTCACCCATCCACGAACGAACCTCGCCAAGCGTAGCTTAGCTATTGATCGGTCCTTTAATTGCATCAATTGCAACATAATGATACATAAATGATCGAAATCTTAAAAAAATAACCGTGGGACTAGTAATCGATTGTTTTATTAACCAAGAACTATTTTCCTGCTTATCTCTTGAGAATTGTAAGTTTCGCGATGTTTTAAATAGGTAGGTTCTACGTCACTTCTTGACATTACAATTAAATTAAAATGCGTAATATACAACTGTTTACGGCAACTTGTAACGCAGGTTTGCAAATTTTATACATTTTATGCTAAAAATGTTCTGTAGATGAGATTAAATAATATTGTGATTAGTGATAGGAATGCCGTTCCTGGACATATCAGCATGTTGGAAATTTTATTAAGTAACTGTTTTGTTACTCGGGTTATCGTTAAGTTAAATCTAGGTACAAAATTACGAATATAATAGTCTTGCACTAGCCGACTTACTTCTCTTTAAGGACAATTCACACTAACGTTGCTACTGGGAAAATCTTGTAGCGCTATCTGCGTAGGAAAAATATGATTCATACAAACAGTGGTTTCCTTAATATAATTAAAAAGAGGTAAAAAATAGAGGCTAAATTCTAAGCGGCAATAGTTTAAATGATAATATCCTGATTGGCGAGGGAAAGGTCGTGATTTTGAGCCCCACGTGTAACACTATTATTGACGCAACTAGCATAATTACGTAATCGTTTATTTAGTCGAAATTTAGGATCCACACCTTCTAAGAAACATAACTTTCTGTTAGACTGTCAGTTCTACGTTTTCGCTTTGACTTATTTAAATTACCATTTTGAAACTGCAGCTAGAAACATTAATCTAAAAATAATAACAAAAAAGAACTAAAGACTGTAAAAAACACACTTTACATCTGCTTACAGGGTTTATAAGATACTCGAGATGTTTGTTATATCAATGGCAAAACTTTTAACATGGAGATTTTGATGATCTGATTAATCTATATGTCACAGTTTGTGTAATTAATTAAACATAACAATGTTTAAATAATTAGACTAGGTAACTAATTTAATTTATTTTTTTTATAATGATAGACAATTATTAACATAATAATTGCCTGTCTCATTATTAAAAATTACCGAAAGTGGGAGTATTTTTGTTCATCATCTTTCGCGGTAATGAATTTCGCGACTGCAAAATATGATTTATAATATATGTTGAATCTTCACGATTTATTTCGTTAGACTAGGACATTTTGTGGGAAAAAGATGGGTTTTGTGCAATCACATCACACTGAGTACGCGGTTATTAAAGTTTCTGTGCAACACAAATTATAATAAATCATAATCACTACAAGTATTTTAGTGCATTGAATCTAGAACAGTTCCGCGACATCTTAGCTGCCCTGCGATCAGGCACTGAATGTCGTCCTCGCTGCAGGCTTAAAACATCACGACTCTGTAGAAGCGCGACATGGTGTCGGTAGATCACGTGCTATCGCCTTTTGGCGCTTGCGATTCGTTGTGTCCGTAATATTGACCGGATCCGACTTATAAATATGATCAAAAATGCCTTTTAGAGGTCAAGTAAATATTGGTTTTGATTAAACTAAGTGTATGTTGTTTACAGTCCGCCGCCGGACAGTAACTGGCGGCGCACAAACTCGGACTCGGCGCTCCACCAGTCGTGTGGCGTGGAGCAGCAGGCCGTGGCGCAGCCGCTGTCCCCGCACCGGACCATGCACTCGCACGCGCATCCGCATCTACACCCGCATCAAAACCACCATCGGAGAGGTGAGCGACCTTTATTGTACTAAGTACATAACCCAATACATCAAGCTACCCCAAATTGTCAAATTTTCCCAATTAAACATAAACCTTATTCTAATTGTATTAAACTTGAAAAACGACCAAAGCAATTTGACACATCTTTTGGGGTAGGAAGTGCTGGCCTCTGTAAAAAGTACCTAAGTACTTAATATTCACCATACTACTCGCAAGTTGATCGAAGTTCGATACTGTAAGAAGGCACTGAGGTTCGCTTCGTGTAACCAACTTCAATCAATGTCAACTTGAATGTGTGCTTTGCGAGTATAGTGTAGGGCAGTTTTTACATTCAAACAACACAAACCATTCAAAAATGGAAATCGTTTTATTTTATTTGGGAAATTTACAGCTATAGTAAAGTATAGTTATAATTTATTGTATCTTGCAGAAGGGCAATTACAAATTTTCACTTATAATTAATTAAACAAATAGCTTAGTTATATTACATAATAATAGTAGGCTACACTACAATTACAATAAATTATTAGAATAAACATGGATGATAAGATATGTTAGCAAAGAATTGGTTGCACAGAGTTTTTCTCAATCTACGAACATCACAAATGAACGGATCGACGTGCCGCCTGTACGAGGTTTTTGCCACTGTTGTGTGAAGAAGATGAAATTTTCGTAGAAATGTACACGGTATCCGAAGACCTATCTTGCTCAACAACTCGGGAATGTCAGCCGATCCGTTCATGATCTTGAACAAGAATGCTAAATCTGCGATTCTTCTCCGTTCATAAAGAGGAAGCACAGTAAACTAAAACTGTGTTACCTATCCCGTTCATCACCAAACAAACATAAACTCACGCCTATTATCTTATGGGAGTATGTAGAAACTACAGAAAATTGCTTGCTTACGATACCGACAATCTAGTTTTGCATACTTATATTTGGTCATACACGCAAGCCTGTTGCGAGTAATACGTACCTTGAAGAACATCACCAATGAGGTCCGTATATGTCCTTCAAGAGTGTCTTTTCTCGACAATTCCACTTAAATATTATGCCTTAGAAATACATTCTATTCTTTCATCGCCACTGACCAAATAACCCTACCTATAAGTTAGAATGAAGGCTAAATATTTTTTTTTTATTTCAGGAGACATCCACTTAGATGTGTTAGCGCCAATGAACCCCGCAAACCGGCCGAGATCGTCATGTGAAATACCCAGGATACCTAACAATAATAAGTTAGTATCTATAACAAACAAATATAAATACCTATTTTGTTATTGAAGGCAAAAAACGTGCAATTTTATCCTCACGAAGCACGCAACTTGAATGGCTTTTCCATATAAGTTACGATGTGTTTAGTATGCATAGTAGTAAACACCTTTTATAATTGTGATTCATCTTGAATGGGGATAAGTTTGTGCACAACATCGTATTGATGCCTAAAATTAATACTGAACCAATGTATAATAATATGACTAATAACGCCTACCTAAAGGCTTAAAGGCCTAAAGTTTTCAAACTGGTTTACGTAAAACAATTGACGTATTCAAAGCGTTTTTACTAGGTGACTGTAATGATTTTATTTGCCATAGTAGGACAACGAAGTATAGGTTCTTATATGACTGCTGAAAAAATTTTTTTAGGATAAGGGAATCTTGACGTATAGGTCACATGTTTTTTTTATAGATGACCCATAATCTTTGCCAAGATAGGAGGTCTGACTCGGTCAGCGTGGCCAATATAAGATTGTGATACTATAAAGTACTAACACGTTTTCTGTTTAGCACGTATGACTGTTTCGACAGCGTATACGTGGGCGGGGAGGGCTCTGGCGGGCTGGGCGGCGCGCTGGGCTGCGAGCTGGCCGTGCCGGGCGGCTCGCTGCCCGACCTCACGTCCGTGCACTTCCCGCCGCCGCACTACGCGCCGCACGCGCAGCACGCGCCGCACGCGCAGCACGCGCCGCACGCGCCGCGCACGGACGACTACCAGCCGCGATACGTACGTGTCTATAGCCCGCACGCCCAGCTGCAAGTAAGACGAGCCCATCCCGCTCATGCACATCTCGCACTGTGACGTCCGCTGGGGTTGTGTCGTCTGTTTGTGTTCTAATCAAATCGATCTCATCGCCGATCCGGCTCGGTCCGTCGGACGCAGTGATAAGGCCCTCGGCTGATTCTCACGTGTTTCACACTGTACACTCGCGTGATTCTAGTAACGGCTCTAAGTAAAAGTGGCACTATAATGTGCGCTTGCGCAACACGTGCGATTAGCCGACAGACTTAATCACTGTCAGTTTCTATGTAAACAGTATCCGATTGGCAAACAGTAAATTCCTCGATTAATCTTCAACACCAGTGATAGCCTAGTGGTGTGGCCGGAGGATTGCCAAATCATAGGTTTCGAGTTCGAATCCTAGACACGCACCTCTGATTTTCGGATTCACGTGCGTATTGTATAATTATCACTTGCTTCAAAAACGGTGAAGGAAACCGAAATGCGCGAGAGATACTTCTCGTCGGCATGTGATGCCAAGTCCCATATGGGTGGCATTAAAACACTAAAAAGAAAGAAGATTGATCGATTGGATGTATGGGAGTGGCCCTCTGTGTGTGGCCGTGGGGCTGGTGGTGCTGGTGGTGCTACAGCGAGTGTGGTTGCAGTCGCCGACGTCGCCGGGCGCGGCGTCGCCGGGCGGCGGCAGCGTGTCGCCGGCCACGGGCGGGCTGTCGCCGGCGTCGGGCTCGCCCGTGGGCGCCACGGTGCCGCACGCGCTCCACGCCGCGCCGCTCTACGACGCGCAGGTCGGTGTCGCCGACCCACACTACTGAACATCGGGGTTACTTCAATGGGCCATTTGACTAACTCTTACTTTTTAGTCCCTCATCATAGATTACAAGAAAATATTCGACACAATTTTTTTTCTTTTTACACGTAATCAAAAAATAACGGCGCATGTCGCATGACGTCACTAGCCAGTACAGTTTATACTAGATAATGACGTTACAAACCCCATCTCCTCAACTTTAATATGCTTAATCTAAGCAATTTTCCATCAATTTGAAACAGAAAGAAATATGTGTCGAATGATTTCTTGTAACATAGGTGAGGGACTAAAAACTAAAATTTTGTCAAATAGTTCATTACTGTATGAACTGCGATTAGTGCATTGCTCCTTATGGATGCTTGTTTTTGCGTTAGAAACTAAGGGCCTAACGTTAGGCTGTGACAATGCCTTCGCTAGCTTCATGCGTAGGAGGGGAGTGTTTATGTGTCTCATTCACATCCCCCTCTCGCGTTTGTAGCTACCAGAGACACCACGACTGTTAAACGCTAGGCCTGTGGTTACTGTTGCATTATAGTGTTGTTAGAATTTATAGATGAAATAGAAACAATACCCATAATTGAAAATGCAGATTTACGTGTCCAAATAATACAAAAAAATATTTGCAAATACTTTTAATCGCGTAAGTAAACTTACTAAGTATCGAATTCAACTGTTGTTTGTTTTTCGAATCGTATATTGACTTGTTGAATATTGTTACGTCTAAACGTATGATTCACAATCTGCTCCTGCGTCGCGAAAATCACACAATAATCAATTTACATTTCGAACCAAACCTGTCCTCTATTAAAAAACTATTGCAGTATCGATTGATCAGACATTACTATGCAAGTATTTATGAGGTCTGACCAACCAGTATTGTATATCAAAAATGGCGTGTTCCCTTACCCGAATGGTAGTACCGATGCGTAATGTAGATGGCTACAAGTTCTAGCGACAATCATCATTGTAATCAACTAGTTGGTAGACGTACAATGTACAGTAGCTCTAACACTGGCTTGGAGAACGTTAACATGTGCCTTACCAGTGAGCACTCACTCCCGATTAGGAAATTTAACATTTTTGTTGTTTTTGTTATGTTTGTGTTTATTTGCTTTCTACACAAATCATTTTTTGTTTATTTCAGAATCACTTATCTGTACCAAACACAAATAATTATCTTCATCATAATAAGGTTCGTTTTCTTTTTTAACCTCTTCTTGAATTTATACTCCCGCTCATACTTTACAGGCGGTCGCTTGAATGCTTTAAAACGCTGTCTGTTGTTGGTGCCAATATTTTTGACTATCTATAATAACAGAGCTGGGTCTCGCTAATATCCTACATATATACGTCTTGGACATTCATTCTATATTTCGTCTTTTTCATTCATCACATTGGTGCTTCGTGCATGGATCAACGTTATTAACTTGTTTTCAGCTAACCATGATCACTAACAACATTTTCGAAGCAAAATATTGCTTATTTCAGCACCTCCGCACTAAACGACGCCAATTAAATTATCTTATATATTTTAGAAGATCATACATTGTAACTTTTTTTGTAGGTCGATTAAAGATTTTTATCATCTTATTTATTTAAATTATTTCTTAAACTTGATTGTGTATAGGTATTGGATACGATGATGACACGCCCGTGCCATTCGCGTTATAAAAAGTGAATAGCGAAATAGTTTAATATGAATAAATATTGATATAATAAAAAGGTCGTCACTCTCGTCATTGGTACTTCACTTAGCATGAGGTCAAATACAGCGGTATGATTATGGTACACTTGTAACGTCAGCTGAGGTCCTATTGACGTTTATGTTCGTGTTGTGACGTAAAACACGAAAAATGAGTGACGACACATACTATTATATTATTTGCTTTTTTTATCCTAAAACTTATTTAAGTGCATGTCATCCTTAAAACTCTAGAACAAGTTGTTAACTAACTAACTTTGTAAATAACATTTGTATTATGACATGCTAACTGTACTAACATTACATTATTATTAAGCACCGTAGAAACTACATAATTTAATTAACACAAGCTTTATTTTTTTTAGTAAGCTTGCAAATACAAAATTTCAAACATAATATTAAGTATCAAATGGCATGAACTTGTATATAATTTACAGCAGTTTTTAATATGTTTATAAAATTAATATATATGACTTATTCAATGAAAAATGTGGTTCGTTCTTTAAATTTGAAGACCGTATGCTATTAGTATATGTTGTGTAACATGTGTTTTAGGGTTCCGTGCTTTAAAAGGATGATTAATCATAGCCTTTGTGCGTTCACTTTTTGTCTGTCTCAGAGTTTTTATTGAAATCTTTGCCAATATGTTAATTCTTTAAAACGCACGCAGTGATCTTAAGTCAATGCTTTTAATTACATTTTTCGTCGTTTTTTTTTTCAATAGAGAATTGAGAAAATGCCGACCAAAAATTTAAACCCGTGGAAAATTTTTGACGATTTCTTTTCATATCATGTTCTGAACTCATGGTGTCCGGATGTGCGTCATTGTCCCTTCCACCCTGTACGCTATTCAGTATACCCAGTTTTGTCGGAACCCTAATTGTGCAAACATAGGTCTTGACCACTCATTAATTTAAAGAATCGACCACATGCTGCTAAAAAATTTATTTAGCCATTTTGACAAATCCACATACCGGATTCACAGCATAATTAATTTTATATTAGCTTCTAATTAATTAAGTCCTAACTGCATGTACGAATTGGCTTCTGGCTAAAAGCAGTGTGATGCTGTTTATATTACATTTTATTGCAAAAAATAAGCAGTGGCAGTGAATGGTATCAATAAGAAAGTTAATAAAACATAGGACAGGGTATTGAACTCGATCGACACAATATCTAAACTCGTAAATATGTGAGAATACAGGTTGTATTAGATACTATGACATAGCAGCTATTCAAAGATCGAAGCAAGATAAAGTTTGTCTAGCATTTTTTGCGAAGTCTAATGGATTTCATTCACTGGCATAAGTTTGTTTTATTCAATAGAAATTGTCAAGCAAACATTTCGAATTATTGATATTTGATACCAATCTTTCAATGCTCTATAGTAAACTATGCTTGACGTAAACCTAACGCAAACCAGAACGATTTTGAAATCATAAATCTTGCAGCATTCATTCAGATTCAAAGAACATTGGTAAGTTCCTATACATCAAAAAAGTTCTACTCAATTTATAGAATAGATTTTTATTATCTCACCGTATATTACAATATATAGGGTGACTGGTAATTAGTGACCGATACTTAAACACGTGAATGTAATCATGATTTCAATATACTTTTCCAAAGAAACTTTTTTATTATACATAATTACTTAAAACACAATAAACAACAAAAACGCTGTTCAAAACTCCCGCGCGCGCGCCTGTGATCGATCACAGTAGCCACGAATCGGCACGATCTATCAACTGATAATCTGACCTCGGGAAGGGCAAAATGTACTAGTAGTAGTAGCGTCACACGCTCCCAGCTGATCGATCAAAAGCGTGCGCGCGAATTTCGAACAGCTTTTGTGTTATTGTGATAAAAGAAATTTAATGAGTATAAAAAAAAGTTTCTTTGGGAAAGTTATTCGTATTCATGAGAATAATCACGTGATTAAGTATCGGTCACTAATTACCAGTCACCCTATAGAGTTTCAATACTTTCAATAGCCTACATATATCATTTTATATTTAATTTGTGGAAGACTGTTGACTAAACTAAGTGTTAACCTGTAAGTCATGTCACCAGGCCGTTTAACGTTTACATGTTGCGCTAGACTTTCTGTGTGCGCCATTTATTTCCGAAGATACGGCATTCAAGCCATTTTCTACACCGCAGACCGAGTTATGAGAAAGTTTCTCTTAAACTATTATGTAGAAATTAAACGCGAAGAATGCATGACACTGATATTTGTAAAAGACAAAAAAATGTAAAGTTGTGAGTGACAATGATATTTATTTATGGATAATAGTGAATGATGAACTTGTCAAAACTATAAGGAAAATAGACGTATTTTTGATAGATAGAGACTACGATTAGAAAGCGCACGCTCTTGGGGTTTAACGAAAAAGTATTTTAACTTTCTAAGTCTGCTTTTCGGACTTGAGTCTTTTCTAATCTTTAATTTTATTTCAACTATGATCTCACTATTGTTATTTATGAGGCAAACACAATAAGTGTTACCCATAGATATAAATCGAGTCTAAAGTACCCATAAATAAATATTGTCTCGGAATAGTTTTTTCAATTTAAAAATAGTTTAAATAAACGTTACGTTTACGTCAATCGTTGGTGATAAGCAAACAGGTATACAATTTAAAGGAGCGTTGTTAAGTGGCTTAAACTACTAATTTTTTTCACTATTCACACTGTTTTGTATCGAGACTCCTTCATGACGTGCTAAAATATAAGTGCGTGACTAAATTTTGACCTCATAGTATCTCGTACCGGAACAAGACATGACGTATGTTACACTGTTTTTTTATTGGCTCGAGGTGATACGACGGTAAAATTTAGTTTCGTTGCTTGTTAGCCTGAATAGCTTGATCACATGTAACGTTCTCGTTTTGAATGGTTGCAGAATATGTCTCCACTGGACCACGGGTGGATACCCTCCGGCTACCAGACGCACTGTAGTCCGCCCTCGCAATATTCCTCAACGTCGAACATTAACATACCTTCACCTACGGTACGAAAAAACGGCTTATTTTATTATTTTTTGCCCTTTGGAATTAATTCCTATAATTCGAAAGCTCAATCTTGAGTCTTAAGAGGTTAATGAACTTATTGATGGTTTTATAACTAGTTGAAATTCTCTCCGCCCACGTTACTGATTTACTACCAGTTTTCTTGGTCGAGTCTTTTGTAGACGTTATTGTATTAAGTAGTATTTTCTGATACAAACAGTTGTCGCATTGGCTGAGCGATTAGCTGCTGCGCTATGGGAACACGGTTACATGAAGAGTTCCTAGTGTGGGGAAAGTTTAAAAAAAAAATCAACGAACTTGACACCAAACTTCTTCAATCGGATTTTTAGTCTTTGATACTGATGTAATATGCCAAAATTCCAGATGGTGCATAGTCCTGGGAGTCCTGTGGAATCACCACAAACAGACTACAACAACCTACATCAAGCGCTTTTACAACCCTTCGAGCAAATCACAATGGTAAGTTATAAATACATTAACGAAAACACGTTACTTACACGTGTTGAGCATAAATCAAACTAGATTCCACCCATACGTATTCAATATGAATGTTCAAGGACGTACTTGAACAGTTAAGTTATGAATAAGTCAAACATTTAGCGCTGGCTACTATTAAGTCCATTATAAATTATGTGCGTGACATGCCTCGCGGTACGATAATCTGCCGACCTTGACCGTAGTTCTTGTAGTTCAAGGGAAATGTTGCAGTGAATGAAAACAAAGGACTCCCATATTCACTTTTCCGTAGTTTCGTAGGTTCATAGGTACCTGCTTAAAATAATTACCAAAATAATTTCAAGGATTTTTGATCATCAAACCTACTGTCAAAAAACAATAAAATGTTGAAAACTGAAATAATTTTTATGATTGTTTAAATAATCACTAACAAGTCTTGTAAATTTTATCCATTTGTTTTATGTGATTGTAGCAAGACTATTTAATTAAAAGCAATTAAAATACACAGTTGCATGCCGAAAATAGTTATACAAATACTCATTAAATTGCTACTAATACTTATTTTTTCAATTAAAAAGGAAAATATGAGTCTTTGTTTATCATATTAGGTGGACGCACCTTTCGAACTTAATTTGTTTTGAGTTGTAAACAATATTAGTTAACTCGAAACATTATACAAGCGAGTAGACTTGCGTCATTCGCAATTTTTGTCGGGTGCATATTTAAATTAAATGAAAATAAACTATTCTAAATAAAGTTGCTTGATAGTAAAACTGGTTGTAATGTAACACGTCCTTGTTACGGAAACAACGTAACTTTTGAAATAACAATAATATTACTTTATTTATACTTATGCTTCAATGGAACAGCAAGGAATTGTAAGTAACAAAAGAATAATCAATTGAAATGTAATGTTTGAACACACTGGTATAATATCTCTGATCATCAAAAATGTAGTTAAAAGACATAACAAAAAGGTGAATTGAGACTAGATACAAGTTTTGGCACATATTGAAAAGGAATAAAGTATATAAAACGCACATTCTGATAAAGCTGCACATCATCAGTCATCAAGTTAAAGCCAGCACATAGAGAATATACCTAATACAATGTTTATATACTGAAATATATATACAGGTATGTGAGACTGGTTTTAAATGAGTAATTAATATAAATAAATATTTATTGCGCAGACAAACTGGTCTCATGTACTTGACCTGTCGCTGTGATAACAATAGCAACGGTAAAGTTACTGTCTGTCAAATGCTAATGTAATTATATCAATATCCTATGTTCGTATATCTTCTTTAGATATAATTATTCTGTACGTGTGTTTGTTGCTTAACTCTTCCTAAACGTCTGGACAGGCTTGGGATGAAATTTTGAGTGTACATTTGAGTGAGTCCCTAGACGGTTTAGATTCACTTTTGAACCCGGTTTGGTGAAGCTGTGATTAGTCAGAACAGCTACTGTCGGGTACGCCAGTAAACTATAGTAAATTGTAGAAGTAATTGTGTGATACTTCCATCTGCAGTGCTATTACGCCCGCGGAATTTTACAATTCATTGTCTTTCGCGAAACCCTTAATGCTATTCCAGTAGTTTCTATTAAATAAGCGTCATTTACTCTTTATAACATGGGTTACTCATCAGTGGAAGCTCCCGTCAAAATCGGTCTAGTTGTTTCGAAGATAAATTCCAAACAAACAGACGGATAGATAGACCAAAATTAATAAAAAAAATGTTTTGATAATAAATATATTTTTTCATAATAATTATGCAAAATATGTAAAAATATATTATTTTCGTCTGTCGAATCCGGTGTACTGTACCTTCACCTAGGTGACCACAAGTACAATAAGTACTCTATTAAATTGAATTTAAGTTATTGATTGCAGTATTTACATTTATTAAAAAAACATAGAATTAAGTAAAAATGTATTAAGTGTCTGCAAATATTGGCTAATATTATCTTTATGTTTCCTTACGTATAAAAAACCACAAAGTATCTGAATGCTTTGCATGACGCATTGTTAAAACTAGTTTTATTAACATCTCGGCCATGTATTTATTTTTTTGCTGACAATCATATTAAATTTGCTATAGGAAGGTTATACGGTCTTATATCGGGCACAATATACATTTGGAACTCTACCCTAGTCATCGCAAAATCCAGCGTGACGTATTTATTTATTTCCAAATCAGCGCCGTTCTTATCGCACAAAATCTACGCGCACAGTATGTTTAAAGTTGATTAAAATGATTTAAAACCTCTATATATTTTCTGGCCAGATGACCCAGAAGTTAAGGCGCCTACCTCTCATGCACGAGGTTGTGGTTCAAATCCGGGCGAGTACCAATGTGACTATATCTATTCCTAGGTACAGTATCAGGCTGGTATTATTATTATAAATTTACTACTAGCTGTCTCCAGGATTTATAATCTATATTTTTGCAAAATTTCATTACGATCCGTTCAGCCGTTAAGTTGTGAAAAACCTACAATCGAACAAACAGAGTTACTTGCTCATTTATAATATTATTGTAAATGCGGTATATAAAACCTGAATTGACAGTCATCTTATTGACTTGCTTTAAAAACGGCGAAGGAAAACATCGTGAGGAAACCGGCATGCCTGAGAGACTATTCTCGAGGGCATGTGATGCCAAGTCAGAGGCCCATGGGCGGCATTAAAACTCTGACACCAGGTTAGATACTAACCGAACGATAAGGAGAAGGAGGAGACAGACATCTTCGTTTATAATTTAACATCCATTTCTGCTCCTATTGGAATCAAAATAACAATTTTGTAAATACCTATTACAACGTAGTTGTTTCTGAAATATCACCATTAAGATTTCCTTATCTCTCGTTTTATGTCGCGTGCGCCCCGTAGTTGCGCTAATCTAGCGAAACCGGTTACCTGATATTTAACGGTGTAACTTAATTGTAACTAAATTGTTTGTTTACTAATAATTTTTGTTATCATTGTTACCTGTTTCTCTTTTTAGTATTGAATTTGGTGTTGTACCGTTTTCATAAACTATCAATAAAAGCTTATTGAGTATATATTTTACTAGCAGACGTCACGCAGTTTCACCCGCGTAGTTTCCGTTCCCGTGGGAATACGGAGATAAAAAGTAGCCTATGTCCACCGGGAATAGTGTAACTTTCCACCAGTACAATATTTTTTTAAATTGGATCATTAGTTCCGAAGATTACCCTCTACATACAAACTTACAAACGCACAAATTTTACCTCTTTATAATATTAGTATAGATATAAGTAACCCCAGATGGAATACTTCAATAACGCTGTAGCGACATCTTTCACGCCACATACGAACGAAAGACTGACATTCTACATCCCGATGTTAAAGTTATCTGCGCCATTGAACTTGTAAGAGATTCTGACAACAATCGTCGGGCTGTTAAGCTGTACTGTTAAGCCCACAAGATACAACACTCATCTGGTCGGATTGTAGGATGTACCCTTTTGTATGAGAGACTTTATACCGCCATACCTCTAAACTGGTGACCCCGACGTGATTTGGACACGTAGCTTTCAGATCACATTTGTCCGACACAGAAATTTAACCCGAGTATTCATGCTCAGCAGTAGCGCTTGTGACACTGATTCAGATATTTTTTTTAACTAGTAAATTACAATTTATCTTGTTATTTTCCTGAAATTAGATCTGAGATAATTGATCTGATTATCTACACCTTTTTGACCATTTACTATTGATTTTAAAACAGTAGTTTTAGCACCCCTACTTTACCCATGTTTAAATTAGGTCGATTTTAGAATGATTAGTACTGAAAAGATTTTAAAGTTTCTGCGGAAAATAAACTTTAATGTGTAGGTGTCAAAGTAATTTTTCCAAAATTCTAATTCTAGTACGGTTTAGGTTTCCTTGACAAACATTTGACAGACTGTAACTGAACATAAGTGTGCTAGTGTGTAATATGTGTAATATTGGTGGATGTTGGCCAAGGATTGGGCGCAGCTGGTGCAGAGCCTCGTGGAGTCAGGCTGGACCGCGCACGTCCAAGTGGCGGAAAATGTACGACACTACCCCCTCACGCATTTATAGTGACGTTTACATGTGATGGGTGCGCGATTGCACCGCGGATTGCAGCATTTTCAATAGTGTTTTTCTTGTAACCTTTTACTACACAATAAACGCAAATTTCAATCTCTTTATACACGACGTCACTATTTAAGTCGCCTTGATTTGAGTCCTTGTATACTTTTTTATTAAATTAATTTCGAATGATGTGAAAAGCGGTGAAATCGTACACCCCTCACAGTTTAAATATTGAGTTATTATTACGTGTCGTAACACTTATTTCCACAGATATTATTATTATTATTAGCGCACGTACCTTTACGAGTTAGCCTTGCGCTGGAGCTCTTTTCACGTTTCATTTTATTATTGCGACGTCCCTTTCTACAGGAAATGAACTATCTACGTTTAATTGCAATAACAGTTCTAATTCTCATAAGTTAAAGTTCACTTTAGCTCATTAATCTGATGCTTTACTGATTTTTTATTAAAGATGATAAAAATATGTTCATTTCCTTTAGCCAAAGTCTCAAATAGTACTATTGTACGTAATTTATTTTTTACTGTCAGATATAACTTGAAATTTTCAAAGAATTAATAAAATAAAATAGTACTATTGAGACATTTAATTTTAATTTGCATTATTTTTTTTCCTAAGAATAACGATGTATTAGGCATGCTCGGCAACTTAATATATTGCAAGTAAACAGTAGAAAATTGTAAGACAGAAACTAGTCTATTACATGGTATATTTGTTTGATAGTTTTAGTTAAACTTGGTTGTGTAAAGTAATATCAGTCTTCTAGCGATTCTAAAGTTACAGATCATTAAGTATTGTCATGAGCATGATTATCGCACTCTTTAGTCAGGCCAGTTACCTTCATAAGCATAATGCTGTTGCTATAAAAATGAATTAAAAAAAATACCACGCTAGCTTAAAAGTATTTACGCTTCAAATTCATAAATCAACCATTATGCTTATGATTACATTAGTAAGTACATAATTTTAACTAGTTATTATTTTGACAGTCCTTTTTGTAATACAGTCAGTGTTTTGTTTTCAAATGTTGTTCAGTGGCTGTATCGCTTCCGTTTTTACAACCTCATCAGACATTATACCCAACGTTACCATGAATCTGGTTATTGCGGTAGTGTTAGTGACGTCATGTGTTTTTTATTTTCAGAATTTGCTGCGTTTTCTTGTTGTTTTCTCTCGCTTGCCAGCCGTTGCGTTGTATTTGGGATAGAATAGTGATGTGTTTGCTTGTGTCGACAGTTGGACAACCCGGTATCGAGTTACAACACAACGTATCTCAACCACGGGTCACCACACTCGCCGCAGACGACGAACAATTCATCATTATCATATCCCCAGGTCAGTAGTCCGTTTACATTTGCTTTAAATTGTTTACCTACCTGTTTATCTATCTGTCTGCCCAGTCATCTAGTGGTTAGAACCCGGGCCTGCTAAGCCGGACGTCGTCGGTCCAATTAAGACAAAAGTTTGTTTGATGAGCACGATCATTTGTTCTGTGTCTAGCTGTAATTTATCTATGTTTTTAGAAATATATAAATATGATTATTAGTTGTCTAGTACTCATAGCACAAGCTCTGCTAAGTTTGGGACTAAATGGCGTTGTGTGAAAGTTGTAGAATATTTATTTATTAGTTTATTGTTAATCTATATCATAAATGTAATATCTGTAACGTTTTCTTGTGCAGTCGACGCAGACGAGTTGTGGGAGTGGGAGTGGAGTAAGCGGTATGAACTGCGGGCGACGGAACGCGCGCGACCCGGTGGCAGGCGGCGGCGGGTTCGCGGCGCTGCAGCCGCTCGCCTCGCCCTCCGCGCCGCCCACGCCCGCCACGCCCGCCAGCATACCCGACATCGTCCTCACAGGTACACATACATGTAACTGTAAGCGACCCGGTGGCAGGCGGCGGCGGGTTCGCGGCGCTGCAGCCGCTCGCCTCGCCCTCCGCGCCGCCCACGCCCGCCACGCCCGCCAGCATACCCGACATCGTCCTCACAGGTACACATACATGTAACTGTAAGCGACCCGGTGGCAGGCGGCGGCGGGTTCGCGGCGCTGCAGCCGCTCGCCTCGCCCTCCGCGCCGCCCACGCCCGCCACGCCCGCCAGCATACCCGACATCGTCCTCACAGGTACACATACATGTAACTGTAAGCGACCCGGTGGCAGGCGGCGGCGGGTTCGCGGCGCTGCAGCCGCTCGCCTCGCCCTCCGCGCCGCCCACGCCCGCCACGCCCGCCAGCATACCCGACATCGTCCTCACAGGTACACATACATGTAACTGTAAGCGACCCGGTGGCAGGCGGCGGCGGGTTCGCGGCGCTGCAGCCGCTCGCCTCGCCCTCCGCGCCGCCCACGCCCGCCACGCCCGCCAGCATACCCGACATCGTCCTCACAGGTACACATACATGTAACTGTAAGCGACCCGGTGGCAGGCGGCGGCGGGTTCGCGGCGCTGCAGCCGCTCGCCTCGCCCTCCGCGCCGCCCACGCCCGCCACGCCCGCCAGCATACCCGACATCGTCCTCACAGGTACACATACATGTAACTGTAAGCGACCCGGTGGCAGGCGGCGGCGGGTTCGCGGCGCTGCAGCCGCTCGCCTCGCCCTCCGCGCCGCCCACGCCCGCCACGCCCGCCAGCATACCCGACATCGTCCTCACAGGTACACATACATGTAACTGTAAGCGACCCGGTGGCAGGCGGCGGCGGGTTCGCGGCGCTGCAGCCGCTCGCCTCGCCCTCCGCGCCGCCCACGCCCGCCACGCCCGCCAGCATACCCGACATCGTCCTCACAGGTACACATACATGTAACTGTAAGCGACCCGGTGGCAGGCGGCGGCGGGTTCGCGGCGCTGCAGCCGCTCGCCTCGCCCTCCGCGCCGCCCACGCCCGCCACGCCCGCCAGCATACCCGACATCGTCCTCACAGGTACACATACATGTAACTGTAAGCGACCCGGTGGCAGGCGGCGGCGGGTTCGCGGCGCTGCAGCCGCTCGCCTCGCCCTCCGCGCCGCCCACGCCCGCCACGCCCGCCAGCATACCCGACATCGTCCTCACAGGTACACATACATGTAACTGTAAGCGACCCGGTGGCAGGCGGCGGCGGGTTCGCGGCGCTGCAGCCGCTCGCCTCGCCCTCCGCGCCGCCCACGCCCGCCACGCCCGCCAGCATACCCGACATCGTCCTCACAGGTACACATACATGTAACTGTAAGCGACCCGGTGGCAGGCGGCGGCGGGTTCGCGGCGCTGCAGCCGCTCGCCTCGCCCTCCGCGCCGCCCACGCCCGCCACGCCCGCCAGCATACCCGACATCGTCCTCACAGGTACACATACATGTAACTGTAAGCGACCCGGTGGCAGGCGGCGGCGGGTTCGCGGCGCTGCAGCCGCTCGCCTCGCCCTCCGCGCCGCCCACGCCCGCCACGCCCGCCAGCATACCCGACATCGTCCTCACAGGTACACATACATGTAACTGTAAGCGACCCGGTGGCAGGCGGCGGCGGGTTCGCGGCGCTGCAGCCGCTCGCCTCGCCCTCCGCGCCGCCCACGCCCGCCACGCCCGCCAGCATACCCGACATCGTCCTCACAGGTACACATACATGTAACTGTAAGCGACCCGGTGGCAGGCGGCGGCGGGTTCGCGGCGCTGCAGCCGCTCGCCTCGCCCTCCGCGCCGCCCACGCCCGCCACGCCCGCCAGCATACCCGACATCGTCCTCACAGGTACACATACATGTAACTGTAAGCGACCCGGTGGCAGGCGGCGGCGGGTTCGCGGCGCTGCAGCCGCTCGCCTCGCCCTCCGCGCCGCCCACGCCCGCCACGCCCGCCAGCATACCCGACATCGTCCTCACAGGTACACATACATGTAACTGTAAGCGACCCGGTGGCAGGCGGCGGCGGGTTCGCGGCGCTGCAGCCGCTCGCCTCGCCCTCCGCGCCGCCCACGCCCGCCACGCCCGCCAGCATACCCGACATCGTCCTCACAGGTACACATACATGTAACTGTAAGCGACCCGGTGGCAGGCGGCGGCGGGTTCGCGGCGAAAAACCAATTTTATTTGTTTTAATTTTACTAGGATAATAACAATCGAATTTTTTTATGTGCTAATAATAATAAACCTTTAAAAAACATTTTTCTAGACGTCATCGCGTCATTCCGATTGAATGAGGTATCGCATGCGATAAAGCTCCTTAAAATATGTATTTTTAAGAGCTTTATTTCTATTTAACACGTTAATGAACTTGTTGACTAAGACTGAAACGATTATTTGGTTACAATCTGAAACTTTGTCTAAAGAATGCCGGTCATGCATGATGCTTGCTTGTTGGACTCACTGTACCCGTCAATCTATGAAAGCTTCGATCGCCGTCGTGTGTCCGACTTTCTGCTCGTATATATTATACGAATAAAGTGTTGATCCCCATATTTACCTATTCAACTAAAAATACATATTGTTTAATAGAAAATTGAGTAATAAACTTGGATACATATTTAATTGATATGTGTTGCAGTTCTTCAGAAAGGTCAGGTGCGTAGTACCCGCAACTGATGGGTGTGTTTGACAACATGTATGAATGTAAACGAAGCAAAAGAAGTATGATGTAAGAATCGTAGCATATGGCGCTCTGTAGTTTCTGCCTACGCCCATGGGAAAGAGGCGTGAGTTTATGTATGTATGTATGTATGTTTGTTGCAGATTACTCGGGCGAGCTGGACGCGGGCATGTTCGGCGGCGAGGAGGCGCAGCTGCGCGCGGGGCTGGACCTGGACGACCTGAACCTGCTGGAGGACCCCACGGCGCTGGTGCCGGACTCGGCCGTGGAGCACGAGTTCCGGCTCGACCGCTTGTAGTACAGCCGCCCCGCTACACGCAAACTTGTGCACATTCCGCCAAGGATCCAAGTGTTCATTGTGGTTAATCGTTTTACTCATGTTTCAATTTCGAAGGGGTAGGGAAGTAGAGTTAGTGATCGACTTGACGATTCGTGTGCGGCCCGAGGTGATTATTCTAATTAGTATTGTGAATATTCTCTATAGCTCGAATATCATTAGGAAGATTGATTCGGATCTAATCGAGTTTTTTTATTATAACTGTTCATGTCAAATTCTTGACGGTGATTTCTTTGTACATAAAAACTAAAAGTGTTCACTTCGATGAAATTGCATTTAAATCGCTAATGTTGCATGCTAGTATAACTACGAGTTCTTGGTTGCGTCGTTTAACGAACTGTTAACTGACTAGTTTTTTAACTTATACTTCAAGGCACCATTTATAATTCTCTTAGACATTAATATTGTCATTCAGCGATTGCTCAAGCATTGACTGAGTTTTAAACTTATCCGCAGATGAGCAGATAATTGAAATTTGTCGTTCCACAAACCAGTGCATACATTGATTATGCACGAGCTTTTCTACGTTATGTAGCATGTGTACATTGTGTCTCAATGTCCCAATTCCTTTCTGAATATAGTTGTTTAGTATAACACTCTAGGCCATTGTAAATAAGAGGGATGCTGTTTATGAGGTTTTTAGTAAGCTTTTGTCGCAAACATATCTATGTATGTGTGTATGTATGGTTGCGCGGCTCGAATTGTATACATCGATTATGTAAGTTCGACTTTTTTTTATTTTTTTAAGTAAACTTTGATCTATAATGTGTATAGGTAAAGAGTGGCGGCACTCACTTACAATAGACCAGGGGGTCGAGTCTGCTATTGCAATCGTGTCTCAATGACCGGTAAATGATCGATTTTTGACGTATAACGTCAATCTTATGACACATTTCCCATACAAAAACTGTCAAATATTTGATCAATGACCGGTCATTGAGACACGATTACAATTGCAGACTCAAGCCCCTGAAGAGGAAACAGTGCTGTTAGACAACGGTAACTTTTCTAACAATCTACATCACTTTCTAAATACCTCATTTATAAAGAGAAAGATAGATATTGTAGACAGTAAACCGTTGTCAAGCATCAAAATCATCCTCTTCAATTGATATTCTGGGAGCAAGCTCTAGTCTTTACGTATAAACTTGTTTCTGCTGTGACATATCGCTGGCGGTCATAAAGACAACGTGTACACAGAGGTACTGTATGTAGCCCGCTGTTGAACTAGCCAGCGACTTCCTGTGACTACTGGTTACATTTCGTTTGCGCTACTTAGATTGTTATTTCCGACAGATACTCGATGCTAGATCATATCCTTGTTCTCTGTTCTACAACATTAACTATCTGAAGTTAAACTTTAAATAGTTATTAAGTTTTGATTTATTTAGTTGTTAAATATACCCTGCACTCGTTACATTAACTATGTGTATGTTTTCTCTCTTGTAATGTTATGTGAATTAATAATTCTATAGTTTTTGTAATAAATGTATGACATATAGAAATTATTTTTAATACGACCGTGCGGTTAATGTCACGAGTGCACCGACATACAAGTAGACATTTGTGTATTTTCTGTTTTGTAAATGCTCATTATATTATGTTTTAAGAGTCTAGTCATCAAATTATGTTCAGGAAGTTTTAACAGATTTCATACAACTCAACTGATTATAAATGTACAGATTTCATTCCATTACAATTATGAGGCAATTTGAATACATTGATTTGTTATAATATAGAAAGAACCGGAGTGGGAACGTGTGAGGTTCCCGCGGCTATTTGATATCTGCTCGTTTACATAGGTCATATCTATTGCAACATAATATGTATTGTATATCTTTGTGCTGCGTACAGTGTACGCAGAGTGACGACTGTTCGTGTTGTTATGGTTTTAAAGTTTTATTTAAAATTCCGCCATAGGAGTATGTACTGTATGACAGATGATATACTTGTACTGTATAAATAGTTAATGTACGATAATTGTGATAAAGTAAAAAAGCACAACATAATTCATTGTGAAGCCTAATCTGACGTTAAAGTAAGTTTCTTTTTTCTTATTAAAGTTTAAATAGTGTTTTCTAAATTTAGATACATTATGTACATGTTATATAAGCTAGTGTCTGCCAAATGCAGAAGATTAACGAATATCGGTCGGGTTTGATTTTGAGTCTGAGTCAAGTGCAATATGTTGTATGTGTTGGAATGTTTCGACCACGTCATGACACTGTTATGTTCATATATTGTTTATTATCAATTCAAAAAGTACAAAGTCAAAATTGTGAATGTTCTGTTGCGACTGTGCGTGATGATGTGACGCGTAGAGGGGGGCGGGGCCTTCGCGTCTGTTCGCTCTGCGCACGCGTCGCATTTGAAAAGTACTCATAGTTATAAAACCTGTTGGATTTTTTTACCTTTTGCATTTTGGAGTTAAGTTATAAATAGTAATAGGATAATGTATGTGCAGTTATGAGAAATCTTTTAATGCCCTTAAAAGCAACGAGACACCAATCTGTGTGATCGAGTATTTCTACAGTTCTTTAATCTGGATTCATACGACATTTAATTATAGGACATATGTTTTTTCTCAAATATGCACAAACTTAATGAAGATTTTGCGGTAAAATGTTTCAAAGGTTTGTTTTATTTAAACCAAATGTACATAAGTGTGATAGAGATGAAACGGTCTCATTTAAAATAAAGTTGTTGTAAGTATTTGGTTATTCTTCATGGCTACCTCACTTTCTCAAATCTAATCATTATTTTTGCCTGTCTGAAACTGACAGTTTTTGTATCACAGATAAAAAAAACTGCCATGTGTCACATGCGCTGTGGAATACAAAAAAACAATGTGTCCCGCGATATCGTGACATACAGACGATAAAACCGAAATGTTGAGATATATAATGTAGATTAGGTAGAAAAATATCTTTGACCCAGCAATTAATTGGACGTAACTGGCAATATGATAGAGATGAACGAGATGAATGATGAACAACAGGCCAACTGTAAGTTATGATTCAACAAGCCGTCTAATTGCGAAACGTGCTCTACATTTAGTTAGAACATGTTACTGTATTTTAAACCTTATAAGGTTATTCAGAACAACTAGACTCGACTATTGTCAGTTTCTGTATGTACTGAACTGAACATAAGGGCTGATCCGAAAGGCATTGGCTTGGACCAAAGTTAGAAACAGAATTAGTTTTGTAATGTCAAAACTGGTTTTTAGGGTCCTGTACCAAAGTTAAAGTAAATAAATGCGGTGCCAGAGTCACGTAGACAAAGTCTACATTTCAATAATAATTAACCTCATACTCTTTACTCTTCTAGTCATCTATTACAGGCTGGAAACAAATAAACCAAACGTCAATCATGTCATTCAATATTCAAATTTAACTGTCTTGTGTCATTCACCACATTTTCTAAGTGATATTTGTGTGAATTTTTAAACATGCGTTCTTGGTTTTTACTGATGTTATTTGGGAGCCTTCTCGTGCAGATTATCAGCAGACCGCAACAGGCAGTGGAATACGGCAACGATAGGTAACTTAACACATTATTAATAAATACATAGGTACGGGGTTGTTGTTAAGAATTAGTATCAGAATTTGCTGGAACAGATACCGTCCAACGGTGTGAATAGTATTATTTCAAAAGGGATTTTCATGTAAGTTCATTATAATTTGTTAATAAAATGGTGTCTAAATTGTGATTTTTAATATTAATCAGATAAATAAGACGCGTTGTATGTAATCAACAAGCTTTACCTAACTAACGTGAAAATTTCCTGCAAAGAGTACAAGAGTACAAGTTTTGTTTCAATTTACCCCTTCGTTTCTATTCACCCCGTTTGACTGTTTACAACAGAGAGCCAAAGATTATTACTTATGTAGGTTTAACATTAATGCCTAGAAGTTCAAACAATCTTTTCTCAAATGATTTAGACCATACTTGAGGAATAAAAACCCTGTTCTTAGTAGGTACTTAGCTGCCCGAAACTGTGCTCATAACGAGGCAATGAATCGTCTGATTTCGTTCATTAATAATAATGTCGACAGCTTCGACTCAATAAAGTAAGTAAAATTTAGTTTCATCGCTTCTTACATTTTAATAGTATTGATCAGGCCATGATGTTATAGCTTTTGGCCCTTCGTTTAGACTACAATCAAGCAAAATTTGTATTACAAAAAAAAAGTATTTTTTGGTACAAAAATATTATGAGACCATGAGGCCCGAGTAGACTAACTTTTTTTTTCCTTCTCTGTATACTTTGGTTTTAAGAAAGTTTACCAACATTTTTAAAACTGGCCTTCAGTATCAATCTGTTGCCATTTTTTATTTGCAAAGCGGCCTTTATCTAGTGAAGAGTTAGATATGGTTCTTCACGATAAATCGCGAACGAATTTTTGACGCTCAAAAAGTGCTGACCCTCAGCCTAATTTTGAATAAATAACTTGATTTTTTTATTTTGATTCCAATGATATTATAAGTAAAAAGTTGTAAATAGGTTACCTAGACAACATTCGATCTTCAAAAACGGCACACTAATGCACGCACGAGTCCGTTGACGGCGCGACGCGACACTGAGGTCAAGTGTGGCTTGTTAGCCACACTAAAAAAATGTGGCTTTTAACGTGTAGCTTGCTGAGCACAACCTATCTACACCTTTTTACTTACCTTTTTAATATCATTGGTCATTACTATCTGACAATGTCTTGAAGTAATTTCCCGCTATTATGTGTAGTACAGTCACGAGCAATAATATGTACCTATACATTGTCACATTTTCTAAAATATTTAACTTCTACCATTCAAACATATGTGTACGATATTTTTTCTAAATTATCGTAATTTATCTAAGATAAGAGATCATTGCTCGTGACTGTACCTACGCTGTTGCTTACAAAAAGAAATAAAAAATTGTTCCATGTCAAGGTTTTCAGTCTACCGACAGTGTATACGTCAATGGCACGATTTTTCTATATAATACATACACATAAAAAAAACACTGTATTATCCATAAACACAGGATTTATTGAACATGTATTAATTTGAGTTTGTGGACAAAGAACAATAAAGTTAAGGTACCTGTCCACACTGCCCTGTGTCTAAAATCCATCCTTTACTTACGGGCATGCAAAGTACATGCGTCAATGCGGTGTATATAACACTTGTTAAATACATCGCATTGCAAACCCAAAAGCCATAGTGAAAGACTTACTTTTCAATTAAGTGACACGTTAAAAACGTATTTTGAGTATCATTTAGTAGGTATCAATATTATTACAATGTTAATTTTGTCGTTACAGTGATCTTGAGGAGGCAGAGGACGATGAAGAGAATGAACCCGTGGCAGAGGAGTTCTTGACTGACGATGACGACACGCGTCTGGCTGAGCAGGTAAGTTCGACTATCTCATAGTTATGTGCACAAAAAAAATGTTTTATTGACGTAAAGGTTTACATTTTAAATTGAAGCCCTGACTCTAGAGCTAGGTGGTACCTGTGATACAAGAGTCGTGAACTAAATAATAAAGAAATTCCACAACTGGCACACAACGCCATCTATCCCCAAGCTAAGAAGAGCTAGTGTTATTGGTACTAAACAACTGATGTACATACTTATATTTTTCTAAATACATACGTATTATAGATAAATTACACTCAGACATTTTTCCTGGGTGGGAATCGAACCCACCGCTCCGGCATAGCAGTCAGGACCACTAACTACTAGACCACAAGGCTAGTCAGTTTTATGGGACTTTTAAAAACTGATCAAAAAACAACTTTCTTGACACATCTGCCTATACCTTCAGGTAGTTCAAGTTTGTTATGTTATTATTTGAGTATGTATATGGAAATCTGTATCTGTTTTTTTATTTCAATTAATTTTAGGAGCCTGCCGTTCAAGAAGAAGACGTACCGCAAATTAGACACATGCAGGACCTAACTGAAAGCAGATATTTGAATCGGAATTCAGCTGATGACCGCCTAACTCGGACCAAAACAGAAAATGTATGTCTTCTCTATCTTCTCTGTCTTCTCTATCTCTATCTTATTTTCCCTGAAAGTTGACGATGTAAGTACTAATTGAATTATTATTTTTTTCAGCTTTCAGATTTCAAAGCCAATTCGAATCGAGACACACGAGAAGATAATCTTGAAGCTACACATTTCAACAATCAGGTTCAATCTTTTTCAAGACTTCGTCAGCCGAATAGATATACTGAATCCAACGACGATCAACAAGAAGCAACAGAACACTTGAGCAATCGTGATGTTTACAAATCCAATCGTATGATGCGGGCCCAAGGCAAAAAACAAATAAATAAAAGAACTGCTGAATTTGAAGGCCAGTCAAACGAAGAAGGTGACATGTTGTTTGAAAAAAATAGAGACCAAATAAGCAAAGTAAACAGAAATGAAAATAATAATAACGAAGCTTCTGATACCAACGAACAATCTCGATATTTCAAACAATATTATAACACAATACAAGCTGAAAATAGAAACATAAATGAGGACAAAAGTCATGATAGTGGTGCGCAATTTAACTTTAGAGATAGGCGCGATGTAAAACAAGCTAACCCAGTTGAAGTTTCAACTATGTCTAATAGCCAAGGTACTAAAGAAAGCAATGAAAAAACAGACAGCGAAGATGAAGAATCTGCAATCAAAAGGCACATTAAAAAACTTTCCGGTGATGAACTAAATCAGCTTTTAAACTCACTCACAGATGATAGAAGACAGCTTTTAAAAAAAATAATCGACGATGTTGATGCAAATGACAATGGGTTAATTAATAAACGAGAAATAACTAAGAAAGCGGGTGCTGTGGAAGAAAATAATTTTATTGAAAACTGTCAATCAGATCTGAGTAAAGTTCAGGGTTCGGTGGTTGAATTAGGTACCGAAGCCGCACCTTCAACAACCACTGAAAATACAGACATCAGCAAGCAGCCAGAAGCGGGAACCGAAGGTAATGAAGTATCCAGCCAAAAAAGCGCGGAAACAAGCATTAGCTCCGTAAATAAAATAGAACTGACAAACCACAACGATGATAGCATTCAGAAAACCGCTGATGGTTTAAACACGTTCGCTTTAAATCTGGATACAAAAAATCAAGGTGAAGTAGTAGCAAATCAAGTGTCATCAAAAACTGAAATAAAGAGAGAAACCAATTTGGAGGATATGGATGATATGTCTGTGGATGACTCTAAAACGATAGACAATGATTTGAATCTTCAAAATGGGCAAGATTATGCTAATGAGCAACAATCTTTCAGTTATCGGGATGAAAGTTCATCAAAATTTTTGAATGATGAACCACAAATTCATGGAGATGATAAAGAGTACAAACGAGAGACAGATTTGGCAAAGCAATCTGAATTATCCGATTCCATGAAATCACTTGAGGAATCTTTCCCGAATTCAAATGCCTATGACAATGCGGTGCCTTACTCGGGTCAATTAGTTAGAGTAAAGCGAAAAAATTCTGACCAGGTAATTAAAAAAAGATCAGCTGGTCTTTTCCCTGATGCCAAAGTCGGATACTTTCCATACAAAGCAGAAAACGAGGATGAGGATAACGATGAGAGTAACGAATTTGACGATGAAGGCTTTTATGATCGTACTTCTAACTTTGCAAACAGTAACAAAGGCATGGAAGAGGAAACTGCTAACCAGGACCAGACAGTACAAGCTAAGAACTCCAATGTTGATAACTCAAAAGCAGCACCACATGAAAATCTAGAAGGGGAAGACTCAATGAGTGTCGGCACAGATACTGATGGCGTCCTGTCAGGTGTAGAAGGCGTGGATGATAATCTAATGTACAGCAGTGATGCAAGGAACAGACGCACTGCTGAAGACAACTCCAGGGACACTGCGAAGGATGAACCTGAGCGGTCTACGTTATTACTCGAAAATGAAAAGAAATCTGCAGGGGAAAATTTCTTCAATGCCCCGCATTACCAAGAAAATGATGCGTTTGGACCAATTTCGCGAAACTATGACGGAGATTTAAACAGATATAAAAGGATAAGACGAGTAAAACAGTCGCATAATGAACAAGAACCCACTGCTTCTGATGATTAGGAAGGTATACTAAATAACGATTAAATAATTTTTAAGTATTTTAAACAACGTTTGCATTAAAATACATTAGTTTTTACTTAACTTTAATTTATATTATTTATATTACATTTTTATTTATAAGTATTCAAAAATAAGGTGATTTAAAATTAGTTTATTTTTAGTTTTCCTAAATTGTAGTAATGTACTTGTCATGTACAAAAAAAGGTAATGTAGTCTATCAACTCCAGTAAAGTATGCACTCAAATATAATAATTATCTTCCTCCATTAAAAAACTAATCTTCCTTCTTCACGAAAACATTGTAAATTATAAAACTAATTTTAAATAACCATGTATAATTTGTAGGTATTGCTATTTATGAATTAATAATTGCCATTAATAAATAAATAACCAAAACATAAACCAATGTTTTTTTTATTCGTCGGTTTCGTCTCAGCTCATATTTTTCTTTTTTTTTTTCTTTTTTATCATCCCCATTCATACGCATCATGCCTACAATAGCCTAAAAGCTTAGCTGCAGAGCAGTTATTTGAGTTTTAAATAGATTTTGAACTTTATCACAACTGACATTGAGTTTAGAACGCTCAAGTTATAATGTGTGTAAGGAGGATTGAGCGGTACCTAAATATAAAAAACAATATTAAAATCCCACATTCTTTACCCGTGTATAACTCAAAACAGCTCGAGCATCTTGCAGCCGTCCTATTGCTGACCGTAGACACCGTAGTGAACATTAGTGGCGGCCGCGGCCCCTGTAGCCGAATTCATATTGAAGAAATGTCTACTAAACTCATCAATGACCGTGGTCATATGTACATAATTGGTTACTATACTTTTATATGTATTTATTATTAACAAAAATGAACATGTCATGATGGCCCAATACTTTAGCTGCTCGCGTCCTAAAATTTCGTAAAGGCCTTATGCCACTCATCCATGAGGTTGGGAGCTTGACAAAAGGGGTAGGTAAGTACCAAAATAACTTTTTTATCACATCTATTCAAAAAGAGCTAGTTTATTCCTCGTAAACAGGGACCAAAATAGCTCATTAATCCCTAGGGACCAAAATTGATTTGAATTTGGAATATGGATATTGTTAGTAAATGTTTCAATCAGCAAAGAGGTGAATCACAATCACAAAACATGCGGGAACAATGTATTGAATTGTCACTGGCTGAAAAACTGCAAGCGCGCCAAATTTAAAAAAAGTTGATGAAAAATAAACAACGCGCGAAATTAAATGCATTCTTTGCATGCGTTTATTCATATTCAGATTTTAGAATTATAAAAAATGAGTGCGTCTTCCTCAAGTGAAAGTATTATATTGACTCCAGAGAATATTGTATCGGACGCTAAAAATGTGATGTAAAGTCTTTTGCCTACAAAATCCCGTGAACAATATGTCAAAGCATACAACAATTTCATCCTTTGGAAAAATGCAAGAAGAGCAAAAATTGTTACGATACACTTCCATAATTGTTCAAATATAAACATCAGCCTCTAATTATTTATATTATTTTTATGTCTTATGGTTCTGAATTGTACGTAAATAAATTCTTGTTCATAAGTTGCACTTACTTATTTTCTCATAGAGGGTGATAAAAAGTAGAGTGTCCACCTCGGGAGCAACACTATTTTAAGCTCGAGTGACATACTTTTAATCCCTTGCTGCGCTCAGGATTCTACTTAAGAATCCCTCGCTCCGCTCGGGATTCTACTCTAGAATCCTTCGCTCCGCTCTGGATTAAAAAAAGCACTCTCGCCTTTAAAATAGTTGTTTGCTCCCTAGATAAACAATCTACTATTTCAAATTCATTAAGTTGGTTCTTTCAAGTTTATCTAATTGCAAAAGATTCGGTAAATATTTATTGTACCCTCTTATGTATTTATGTTATTTGATTATGACTACAATAAAATTTATGTTAGTAAGTACAGACGCCAGCACATCGACCTACCCCAAACTGTAAATTTTTCCCAATTGAACATGAACCTTATTGTGTTGAAATTAAGTTGAAAACATATCAAAGAAATTCGACACTTTGGGGTAGATTGATGTGCTGGCGTCTGTACCTACATTATAAATGAATGAAATTGATTTTGTCTACAGAAGAATCGACATTGTGACAGATAGTAAAAAAAAATCTTTTTTGTTGAGCACGACAATAACAAATAAAGAGAAGAAATGTGTCGATTTTGCAGTCGACAATTATAATAGTCTACAATATCGAGCATTATTTCTTCGTATACCAATAAAATTATTCCGTCGACCTACCCGTTTGAATATTTATAGTGATCATGCGTGCTCGGTTGCATAACTAAATCTGGGGCCTTCATACATAGCTAATTACAATTAAAAAAAAAAGATTGTGGAATATTATTACCTATATAGGTAATTATTTCGTATATTTTTTTTAATCTCGGCCCTATTTGATCGGATAATTTTTTTAAGAATAAAATTACATGTTACGAAGGTGGTTCATAATGGTTCTGGAACTTGCTGTCATGGAGCCATTACATGAAATTGGCTTACCTAGGTACTGTCTGTAATTTTTTATCTCAGTTTAAATTTTTATTGCAAATTCAATGTTTTGCCGTAATAAGTTCTTGCTGGGAAACAGCAACGCATGGCGGGGGCAGCTAGTAAGAACAAAACACTAAAATAAAACCAACTTCTTAATGATATAAAAGTTTATTGCATGGCAATGTTTGACAAAACAAAATATAGAATTGTTAAATTAACAAATTAAAAATTACATTATGCATATTATACATATAAAGTATGTTAATCGTATATTAATTAAAGACTAGCAGTTAGCATGCGTGTACAGTAAATAACATTAACAGGATTACATTATAAGCTCCATAAAGGTAAATAAGGAATGAAATAGGTTTAGGCCTTTTCGGACAAAATACAACACGTCATATATTTTTATTGTTGCTGTGTTACTTTTGTCGCGTAAAATTTATGTTCTCGAGAATCGCGCGTGTGTTTGAAAGGAGTACGCCCTGAATCTATTAATGTAGCTGGGCAAGTTCCGTGGACATGGGAAGTAAATTCACGCTTGTAGCTAGTGCTGCCATCACCCAGAACAAATTGTGAAGCATTTCCGTGGCGTGTGACCCGCTCTACTCGCTCAACTCTCTCGGAACGGTCAGTTTTCTGTGCATGCTCTGAGCGCGAAAAACTTCCATACCGAGCCTCTGATTGCCCGTAAAAGTCGCCACCGACTCTTAGGTTATCTCTAACCACTCTTGCTGGCTGTTGGTCGGCCGCTAACGTAGACTGTCCATCTCTTCTTGTTTGATTACGACGAGAATCGGAACTTTCATGCTGAGAAATAACACCCATGTTGTCTCTTGTAGACCTGTGCATAGAACTGATGCTTTTTCTGTCTGTGCTGTGCGTAGAATTACTAATGTATTCTCCGCGCTCTGAAAGATTGCCGATGCTCTTTCTCTGTGCAGCCGCTGTTGAGCTAATTGAATGATGAGCTTCTGTGTTCGAATGAACGCCTTTACGATGTAAAATTGAATTCGATGAAGAGGAATCGGAAACCAAATCTGATGTGCGTTTATGATGACCACTACGTGAGGAGCTGTCGAAATTGGTGGCGGGTGGAACATTACCGCCTCCTCCGTGCATCGCTCTTTGGAATTCAATGCTCGTCTTTGTTACACTGTCACTCAACTGGTTTCTGTTCGTCGAATGTTGTGTTGATCTTGTTATATGTTGCTCCGAATGGCTTCCTTGATGTACTTGGGTTGTTGAACTAACATTTCTTTGAATGTGACTTTCTGTTACTTGGCCTTGATTTGATTGTCTGCCAGAGTAATCGGACGACACAATTCTTTGAGAAGTATCGCCTCCCCTGATAATGTGACCGTCAGTAGTTGATTGTTGGGTAGACTTTGTTACATTTTGATCAACGTGATCCCGGGATATGTTTGTACCACCTGTAATTCTTTGAGTATGTTGCTGATTGGAGTTTAGATTCTGACTCGAGGACGAAGAAGTTACGGATTGTTGAGATGAATGTATTCTTTGAGTATTATCTATGTATTGCTGGTTTGTTGATCGAGAATGCTGTTGATCGACAGAAGTGGTTCCCTTTGATCCCTGTGTTGTATACGTAGTTTGATTCGTTGAAGATGTCACATGATCGGATGACTGTGTTCTTTGAGTTGTGTCTCCTCCGATTTGTCGCGTACGGTTTGTACCATCGTCTAAGTCTCTCTTGGGAGTAGACTGCTGAGGTGTAGTTTTTCCAGTGTCACCACTTACATCCACTTCAACGGTTCTTGTTACAGTCACCCACTTGCCTCCTCGGAGCTTCTTCTCTGATATTTGTTTAGTTGTCTTTGTTATTTTGGTGTCACTCTTATTTACTATTGTCCTGCCTGTGCTACTTTGAGATACAGAACGGTCTGTAACACCCACCGTCTTTTTTCTGTCAGTCACATTATCTTGTGATGTAACTCTTTCAATATTTTTCTGTGACCCACTGTGATCAATAACATCGTGTGATGTAATATGTTTGCCATGAGTTCCAGATTGTCTTACTTTCGAAGTAGTATGGTCCATAGAGGTATGGGAGTGCTTGACGTGCGTCTCCGTATGAGATGTATGCGACTGATTATCGCGATAAGCTTGGGTGTCATGACGTGACACTGTTTGAGATTTAGTGTCGCGATCATCGCTTCCAGTGACAGAGTTCGATTCTACGGTCCTCCTTGATGTCTCACTTGTTTGTGTTTTGCTTGTATCATGTTTTGTTACATTCCCGTTTGTATAAAGGTTGTCCTTTGGTCTTATGGGGCCTGATTTTTCTGCGGGACTCCAGTTTTGGGGCCCTGGTCGCTCGAAGTCGCCTTCAGGTTTTAAGTTATCCTTTGGACGAACTTGCGCAGGAGTTTCTCCTGGTGCCCATTTTGTGGTAGTGCGTGAATCCATTCCACCTTCAGGATGCAAATTGTCCCTTGGTTTTACTGGGGTTCGTCTATCTCCCGTTTCCCATTTTGGTCTCGACGGATACTCAACATCGCCTTCTGTTTTCAAAGTATCTTTGGGACGAACTTGAGACGGGGTATCTCCCGGAGCCCATTTGGATGGTGTCCGTGAAACCATATCACCCTCTGGATGTAAATTATCTCTAGGCCGAACTTGACTTGGTGTTTCACCTGGTTGCCACTGCGTCTTGGGCTTGTCTGTAAATTCACCTTCAGGACGTAGGTTATCCTTCGGCCTTACTTGCTCTGGTCTGTCTGCAGACGTCCACTTTGGTCGTGATGGTCGATCAAATTCACCCTCAGATTTTAAATTATCTCTGGGTCGCACTTGTGCTGGTGTTTCCCCTGGAGCCCATTTTGTAGGGGTACGTGAATCCATATCACCTTCTAGTTTTAGATTATCCTTGGGCCGTACTTGGCTTGGTGTATCTCCTGGTTGCCAATGAGTCTTGGGTTTATCTGTGAATTCACCTTCGGGACGTAAATTATCCTTCGGTCTTACTTGTTCAGGCCTGTCTGCGGACTGCCAGGTCGGTTTTGCAGGTCTCTCAAAATCACCCTCTGATTTCAAATTGTCTTTTGGTCGGACTATCGCAGGTGTTTCGCCTGGAGCCCATTTATCCGGCGTGCGCGAGTCCATACTACCTTCAGGTTTTAAATGATCCTTAGGACGCACCTGACTTGGTGTTTCTCCTGGTTGCCATTTAGTCTTAGGTCTATCCGTAAATTCACCTTCAGGACGTAAGTTGTCCTTAGGTCTTACTTGTTCGGGTCTCTCTGATGTTTCCCACTTCGGCCTTGAGGGTCTATCAAAATCGCCTTCAGGTTTCAAGTTATCCTTAGGACGAACTTGTTCTGGTGTTTCCCCACGCTGCCACTGAGTTTTAGGACGGCTTGGAAAATCACCTTCAGGATGTAGGTTATCCTGGTGTTTAATTAGGTCCGGCCGTTCTGAAGTTTCCCATTTTGGCCTAGAGGGTCTACTAAAATCACCTTCAGATTTTAAATTATCTGGTTGTTTGAGTGGTGTTCGTTTCTCACCAGGTTCATACTCTTCCCTTGGCTTTCTTGCAAAATCACCTTCTGGTTTTAAGTTATCCTGGTGATATACTATGGCCGATCTTTCACCCTTAGTTACCTTGTAATCGTTTCTACGAGTATGATCTTCGAATACTCCTTCAATTTTCAGATTATCTTCTCTACGGGTCAGTTTAACTCTTTGACCTTTAACGACACGGTATGTGTCAGATGATCGAATATTTTCCATGGTTCCTTCCATTTTTAGATTATCTTCATGTTTTACAATAACAGCCCTTTCACCAGCAACTTTAGAGTAGTCAGTTTTTTGTTTCATGTCTATAAATTCACCTTCAATCTTTAGATTATCTTCTCTCCTAATAATATCAAGTCGTTCTATCTTTTGTCTCTGCCGAAGATCAATGTCCCTTTCAATCGTAATATTATCAACCTGTTTAAATGGTTTGCGTTTTTCGGCTGGTTGAGAAGGAACAACTTCAGGTTTATAAAATTTGCCATCAGGTTTTAGATTATCCTGAGGTCTAACAACAGGCGCTCTTTCACCTTTCGTTGCACTGTAGTCGTTTCGGACTGTAAGATCTATAAACTCACCTTCAGTTTTCAAGTTATCTTCATGCCTCTGAATTACTACTCTTTCTGTTTTCTCAATGCGCTTATAATCGTCCCTTGAACGATGAACGTCTATAGTTCCTTCCATTCTAAGATGATCTTCATGCTTTACGACATCAACGCGATCTCCTCGAGTTGCAGTATAATCAGTTCTCCTTACAACGTCCATTTCTCCTTCAGGCCTCAAATTATCCTCTGGCTTCTTGGGTGTTTGCCTTTCAGCTGGTTGCCATTTATCTTCCTTTGGTTTTTCAAATTCTCCTTCGGGTTTTAAGTTATCTTTCGGTTTCTTCTGCGTAACTCGTTCAGCGGGGCGCCATTCATCTTGTTTCGGTGTCTCAAATTCACCCTCAGGCCGCAAGTTGTCTTTTGGTTTTGTCGGTGTTTGCCTCTCAGCCGGGCGCCATTTATCATATTTAGGTTGTTCGAAATCACCTTCAGGTTTGAGGTTATCTTGAGGTTTCTTTTGTACTGGTCTTTCTGCTGGACGCCACTCTTCATGTTTAGGCTGTTCAAACTCACCTTCAGGTTTAAGGTTATCCTTGGGTTTCTTTTGGGTAACCCGCTCTGCTGGACGCCATTTGTCATGTTTAGGCTGTTCAAAGTCGCCTTCTGGTTTTAAGTTATCTTTAGGCTTTGTAGGGGTTTGTCTTTCAGCTGGACGCCATTCTTCGTGTTTTGGTTGCTCAAATTCTCCCTCTGGTTTAAGATTGTCTTTAGGTTTCTTTTGAGTTACCCGTTCAGCAGGACGCCATTGGTCTTTTTTAGGAGTATCAAACTCACCTTCTGGCTTCAGATTGTCTTTTGGCTTACTTGGCGTTTGCCTTTCAGCAGGGCGCCATTCATCTTGCTTAGGTTGTTGGAAATCACCTTCAGGCTTAAGGTTATCTTTAGGTTTCTTCTGAGTGACACGCTCAGCTGGACGCCATTCGTCATGCTTAGGCTGTTCGAAATCACCCTCGGGCCGAAGGTTGTCTTGAGGCTTTTTAGGTGTTTGTCGCTCAGCGGGACGCCATTCCTCGTGCTTTGGCTGTTCAAATTCTCCTTCAGGTTTGAGATTATCCTTAGGTTTCGTTTGAGTAACTCGTTCAGCGGGACGCCATTTTTCTTGTTTAGGCGTTTCAAAATCACCCTCGGGTCGTAAGTTGTCTCTTGGCTTTGAAGGGGTTTGCCTCTCAGCAGGACGCCATTCATCTTGTTTTGGCTGTTCAAAATCACCTTCTGGTTTTAAGTTATCCTTAGGTTTCTTTTGAGTAACACGCTCGGCTGGACGCCATTCATCTTGTTTTGGCTGTTCAAAATCACCTTCTGGTTTCAAGTTATCCTTAGGTTTCTTTTGAGTAACACGCTCGGCTGGACGCCATTCATCATGTTTTGGCTGTTCAAAATCACCTTCTGGTTTTAGGTTGTCTTTTGGTTTGGACGGTGTTTGTCTCTCAGCCGGACGCCATTCATCTTGCTTCGGCTGTTCAAAATCACCTTCAGGCTTTAAATTGTCTTTAGGTTTCTTTTGGGTTACGCGCTCTGCAGGGCGCCATTCGTCGTGCTTCGGCTGTTCAAAATCACCTTCCGGTTTGAGGTTGTCCTTAGGTTTCTTTTGAGTTACACGCTCAGCTGGACGCCATTCATCGTGTTTAGGCTGTTCAAAGTCACCTTCCGGTTTTAGGTTGTCTTTTGGTTTGGACGGTGTTTGTCTCTCAGCCGGACGCCATTCATCATACTTCGGTTGCTCAAATTCTCCTTCAGGTTTCAAATTGTCTTTAGGTTTCTTTTGGGTGACACGTTCTGCAGGGCGCCATTCGTCGTGCTTTGGTTGCTCGAATTCTCCTTCAGGTTTTAAATTATCTTTAGGTTTAGTCGGTGTTTGTCTTTCAGCTGGACGCCACTCGTCGTGTTTTGGTTGCTCAAATTCACCTTCTGGTTTAAGATTATCCTTAGGTTTCTTCTGGGTGACGCGCTCAGCAGGACGCCATTCGTCATGCTTCGGTTGCTCGAATTCTCCTTCAGGTTTCAAATTGTCTTTAGGTTTCTTTTGGGTGACACGCTCTGCAGGACGCCAATCATCGTGCTTTGGCTGTTCAAATTCTCCTTCAGGTTTGAGGTTATCTTTAGGTTTCTTTTGAGTTACACGCTCGGCTGGGCGCCATTCATCGTGTTTAGGCTGTTCAAAGTCACCTTCTGGTTTCAAGTTATCTTTAGGTTTAGTCGGTGTTTGTCTTTCAGCCGGACGCCATTTGTCGTGTTTCGGCTGCTCAAATTCTCCTTCAGGCTTAAGATTATCTTTAGGCCTCGTTGGGGTGACACGCTCTGCGGGACGCCACTCGTCATGCTTTGGCTGTTCAAAGTCACCTTCTGGTTTCAAGTTATCTTTCGGTTTCTTTTGAGTAACACGTTCAGCTGGTCGCCATTCATCATGCTTTGGCTGTTCAAAGTCACCTTCCGGTTTTAGGTTGTCTTTTGGTTTGGTCGGTGTTTGTCTCTCAGCCGGACGCCATTCATCATGCTTCGGTTGCTCAAAATCACCTTCTGGTTTCAAATTATCTTTAGGTTTCTTCTGAGTGACACGCTCCGCAGGTCGCCATTCATCGTATTTAGGCTGCTCAAAATCACCTTCCGGTTTAAGGTTGTCTTTTGGTTTCGACGGTGTTTGTCTTTCAGCTGGACGCCATTCGTCATGCTTTGGTTGTTCAAATTCTCCTTCTGGTTTAAGGTTATCTTTAGGTCTCGTCTGTGTAACGCGCTCAGCAGGACGCCATTCATCATGCTTCGGTTGCTCAAAATCACCTTCTGGTTTCAAATTATCTTTAGGTTTCTTTTGAGTTACGCGCTCTGCCGGTCGCCACTCATCGTGTTTCGGTTGCTCAAAGTCACCTTCAGGTTTTAGGTTATCTTTTGGTTTGGTTGGGGTTTGTCTCTCAGCCGGACGCCATTCATCTTGCTTCGGCTGTTCAAAATCACCTTCAGGCTTCAAATTGTCTTTAGGTTTCTTTTGGGTTACGCGCTCTGCAGGGCGCCATTCGTCATGCTTCGGCTGTTCAAAATCTCCTTCCGGTTTGAGGTTATCTTTAGGTTTCTTTTGAGTTACACGCTCGGCTGGGCGCCATTCATCGTGTTTAGGCTGTTCAAAGTCACCTTCTGGTTTCAAGTTATCTTTAGGTTTAGTCGGTGTTTGTCTTTCAGCCGGACGCCATTTGTCGTGTTTTGGCTGCTCAAATTCTCCTTCAGGTTTAAGATTATCTTTAGGCCTCGTCTGAGTGACACGCTCTGCAGGACGCCACTCGTCATGCTTTGGCTGTTCAAAATCACCTTCTGGTTTCAAGTTATCTTTCGGTTTCTTTTGAGTAACACGTTCAGCTGGTCGCCATTCATCATGCTTTGGCTGTTCAAAATCACCCTCCGGTTTCAGGTTGTCTTTTGGTTTGGTCGGTGTTTGCCTCTCAGCCGGACGCCATTCATCATGCTTCGGCTGCTCAAAGTCACCCTCAGGTTTCAAGTTGTCAATTGGCTTCTTTTGTTTAGGCCTTTCAGACAATTTTGGCCCGTAAGTCTCATGAGACACAGTTTGACTATTAAACGTACCTTCCATGTGTAGGTTATCCTTTCTTATAACTCTCTGTTGTCTGACATCAATTTCTTCGTATGTCCTGTACTCTTCCTGTGAAGTTGTAATTTTTTCGAGTTCTTCTGTGGAGTAGAACTTTTCGAAGTCTTCCTTTGTCCACGTGCGCCGTCGCTTCGGTCGCTCAACAGGCGTTACTTTTTCTGGATAGTCTTTCTGATTAGAAGTAACAAATTCAATTTCGCCTTCTCGTATTAGGTTATCAGTTCTCTTCGTGACCATTTTTGTCCTTTCGACGGTGTCCGTGTGATCAATAAATTCTGACTGAGATGTTGTTTCCGTAGTCATGTCTCCTTCTAACTTAGTCCAAGTGTTGCGTCGAACTGGTTTTGGTCTTTCCACTGGTTTTACTGTATACTCCGTTCGCGAAGTTGTAGTATCTAGAAATAAAATAAGCGGTTTAGTTATTTTATTTGATTCAACAGATTTATTTCAAGTTTAAAACGCATTTTTATATCACTAGTCCAATCTTTAGTGAATAAGTTACTTTTCTAGATAACTACAGTTTTACGGACACAGTGTACTATGTCATAACAGAATGCGACAATAAGGTACTTAGTTATCTTATTTGTACTGTCTCTTAGTATACTTTTAGAGACAAAAAAATACCTTTGTGTGGTGGAGTAGCCAAGACAGTAGTAGTAGTAGTAGACAGTGTAGGTAATCATTTATTTTAAATCTGACTTGTTCAGTATCCGTTCGTGTTCGACTCTACATATATTTATGAAGTAAAGTAGGTACTATAATTTTCTTAAAATGATTAAAAACTGCAACAAAAATCAAAACAAAAATGATATTTACCTGTGAACTCGCCTTCTGTGATGATATTATCTGTTCGACGAATGATTTCGGCTCTTTCTCCAATCACCACTGTATAATCGTCTGTAATAGTTCGTCTAGTGGTAAATTCACCTTCAGGTCGTAAGTTATCCTCGGGCTTTTTAACGACTGCTTTTTCTGCAGGAACAAACTCATCAGGCCGTCGCTTTGCAAATTCACCTTCTGGTTTCAAATTGTCAGTAGGTTTCTTTTGTTGGGGTCTTTCTGCGGGTTTCCATTCGTCTTTTTTGGGTGTAGTAAATTCACCTTCTGGTTTTAGGTTATCTTGGGGCCTCTTTTGTGTGACACGTTCAGCGGGACGCCATTCATCATGTTTCGGTTGTTCAAAATCACCTTCTGGTTTCAAGTTATCTTTCGGTTTTGTAGGTGATTGTTTTTCAGCAGGGCGCCACTCGTCGTGTTTTGGCTGCTCGAAATCTCCTTCTGGTTTAAGATTATCCTTAGGTTTCTTCTGTGTAACACGCTCTGCAGGACGCCACTCATCGTGTTTTGGCTGTTCAAACTGCCCTTCTGGTTTAAGATTATCTTGGGGCTTCTTCTGAGTAACACGATCTGCTGGGCGCCACTCATCATGTTTAGGTTGGTCGAATTCCCCTTCTAGTTTTAGATTATCTTGAGGTTTCTTCTGTGTGACGCGCTCTGCTGGTCGCCATTTATCGTGCTTTGGCTGTTCAAAATCACCTTCTGGTTTAAGGTTATCTTGGGGTCTCTTCTGCGTGACGCGTTCTGCTGGGTGCCATTCATCGGGTTTTTGCCTTTCGAAATCACCTTCTGGTCTTAAGTTGTCTTTTGGCTTCGTCGCTGTTTGTCTTTCAGCCGGATGCCATTCGTTTTGTCTGGGTTGCTCAAAGTCTCCTTCAGGTCTGAGGTTATCTTTAGGTTTCTTCTGGGTGACTCGTTCAGCTGGACGCCAATCATCTTGTTTCGGTTGTTGAAAATCGCCTTCTGGTTTAAGATTATCTTGTGGTTTTATTTGTTTAGGACGTTCTGCTGGTTGCCAACGTTCTTTTTCCGGTGTTGTAAAATCACCCTCGGGTCTTAAGTTGTCATCAGGGCGTTTAACAGGAGCTCTGTCTCCTGGACGCCACTCCTCCGGTCTACGTTTCTCGAAATCACCTTCGGGGCGTAAATTGTCTTCGGGTTTACGCACTGGTGCTCTGTCACCTGGCCGCCAGTCTTCAGGTTGGCGTTTCTCAAATTCACCTTCAGGTTTTAAGTTATCCTCTGGTTTTTTAGGTTTTTCCCTCTCAGCAGGTCTCCATGGCTCTTTTTCAGGAGTAGTGAATTGCCCTTCTGGTCTTAAGTTATCTTGAGGCCTACGAACGGGTGCACGATCGCCAGGACGCCATTCCTCTGGTTTGTATCTGTCGAAATCGCCTTCCGGTTTTAAATTATCTGCTGGTTTTCTAACGGGAGCCCTTTCACCGGGCCGCCATTCCTCAGGTTGCCTTCGTTCAAAGTCACCCTCGGGTTTAAGATTATCTTCAGGCTTTCTTTGTTTGGATCGCTCGGCTGGTTGCCACTGAGGACGCTCTGGCTCTTGGAAATCGCCTTCAAGACGAAGGTGATCCTCGTGATGAACAGCGGTGGTGCGGCTCACGTGCTTCTCGTCGTAGTCGCGCTTGTACGCGGAGACCACGCTCGTCGTGTGCTCCACATCGAACAATGGCTCCGGGACATCGTTGTGTGGGCAGCGATGACGCCTGAAAACAACCACCCATAACATTAGTAACATGGGTACACAAAATAGATTACGGGCGGGACACATTAATAATATAGGGGTCCAAAAACTTGTTTTTTTTTTTCAAAGAACTACTAAGAACTGTCTTCGCTTAACGAATCATCAATCCTTTATTAAAGTCCTGTCATTTTTGTAGATTTTTAAATTGTAAATAAATCGGTTGGTAAAATAAGTCATTCAGAATCACACCTTTTGACACGATAAGGATGAAGAGACAGTGGGAATCTTCTGGGAAGCGGCAGAGGTGGCAGCGTCAGTGAATTGGCCATCACACGCGGCCATCGCGCTTACCTCCCCTGCCTCCCGTCACAGAGACACAAGACAATGGTGCTCTATGCACTTCACATCTGTTCTCTTTGTAAGTGATACCGTGTCGCAATTATCCGTTGAAACTTTCTTCGATACATAAATGGTTTATTACTTTAGAATGGAATAGGACTTAAACGCACCAAATACAGTTCAATCTCGACTTAGAAAGCTTGGCACAGAGAATACGGGTTAACATAAATTGAAAAACAAACACAAAAGTCTACGTAATTTGGAATTAATGAAGCTTCTGTGAAAACTTTCCGCTGTTTAATTAAAACCCTATTGCCGCCAAAGACACTTTTACTCATGAAACGTGGACTTTCTTTACTTTGAGTTCATTCATTGAATTATTTAGCATGATTTGTAAAAGTAGGACAAGGGTTTGTTTGAATGAATCCAGCGGCTTCGAGCTCGCAACGCGCACTGCCGTGTCGTGCCGGCTCGTGAAAATGAAACGGCTTCTCCTTTCAACAAGTAGGTATATGTATAATACCAACAATTAGTCTGGACATTAAACTAGAAAGAGACTATATAAAGATCGGTTTACCTATTTACCTACATATTGGTTATAGATTATTTACCGATGGTTTTGGTTTTGAAAGCAATAACATGACTGGCTCAATCTTTTCATAACAAACATAATAACGGAGTTGTATTAAGCAGATTAACAGGGGATGGGTTCTTAATTGGATTCTGCGACAACGGTATGATCATAAAACGATAAAACAAATACAAATCTTAACTCCTAATTTTAACTACAGCTGACTGCGAGGTCAGCGACCGCTGGATGTGTTACTAGAAATGGCAGCAATTCAATTAAAAGAAATAACAATCCACATAGACCATAGACCCAAAATTAAAAAAAGATACTGACTGAAATGCAGATCTTTTTGAAACCACTGACAACACTAAGTCACTATACTAAATAAAAGTTGCCGATTTTGTATTAAAAACTTTAACGCAGTCGGAATTTACATCAAAATATAAATTTTGACTCGAACTAAAGTTAATTAAAATTAACTCTTTTTCCAATAAATGAGAAATATAGGTATTTGGTTTGATGCAATCAGAAGGCCAATAATAACCCGTAATCAAAATCCAGTCGCATATCATCCCAACGACAATCAATGATTAAAAAATGTTGGGAATTTAGACGTATTCTTGACTAATCTTGACAGATTAAGACTGAATTTAGAATATAACATTATTGAAAACACGGGAATTGCCGGGCTGAATTGCCGTGTGACCGCGTTAACTGTTTCCACAGCAACGGCTACTGAACCTTTCTTGGCTTTCATGAAATGTAGAGGGTAATCACAGGCCAGACAGACCCCTTTCAGCTGTAAAACTTTTATGTAGGTATGTCTGTCTAAGTGGACATAAGCTACCAAAGCGAAATATTCACTTACTTACGTTTACTTACGTTAATGAAGGAACTGACTACGGGATGTTATAATAAAAATATAGGCTCTTCAAATTGACTATAAGTAGTTCTTCAAAATGGACAAATTACGAAAAAAAACTAACGCAAAAGAATACAAGTCTTCCATTTGTTTTGATGTTTCAGTTTTTCATTTCTCCGTTTTCTCTTTAAATAAATTTTAAATGGTTGTGAGCATTTCTTAAATCCGCCACGAATCCAATTTAAAATATACAAATCATAAATTGCCTGAATCAAAATTCCAATCACACCGTGTTTAAGTGTTAACTCATTCATTTCACTGTTCTTTCATCGCAATCGCTAAATTAAGCGTTGACGTCATCGACGACTTAAAGTCAATTAAAGCGTTCTTTGTATTGAAGTAGCTTCTTTAAACGAACATAAAATTTCGAAATGATAAATTAATTTGAAACAGGCCTTCAGAGTGCATGAGAGGAGTTCGCAAGAAGCATTCCAGATATAGCCATGACTCAAAGAGTCAATGAAATGGCTCGAACAGTACGACCCTCTTCCTACTCGGGAGAGCTGCGTAACCTCCTCAGAGGTAAAATAAATCAAGGCCATTATGAGACCCTTTGATTTGTTTATAAAGATGCGCCGTGTTCATTGGCAATAAACTCGAACATTATGAAGGCATAATTATTGATATATTTTGTAATTGGCTTCTGAATACTCAATAACATAAAAAATCCCGTAAAATTATAGCGTTCATAATAAATATCACAACACTTGACAATTTAATAGGTTTGCTCCAGTTTTTAGTCGCCTAGCGATGGGTAGCAAACATGTCCTAATCCCTGACGCGTCTATTCCGATCAATATGCTGTCCTGAAAAGGTCAGTTCTCATGCGACCACTCTCTAGTATGACACAATTTATGAATACCTACCAGTCGAATTACTTACAATAAAATTGTATTTATGTTTACAGTAGTGGTCGGTCATTGACATAACAATATCTAAATTTATCCAGACTGGTCGATGTAATTTAGTAGATACTTGTAAGTTCTTGAGTCCTATCATACTATCTACCCTTAAAGTAATTGTTAGATTTATCATACAATTCTGCCCTAAGATCATCAAATGGTGTTGAATGCTACTCAATACGACCCAGTTTATCATGGAAACCATTGTTGCAGGTAAAAATCTGAATCACCTGGTGCATATAATTCCCTTTAGATTTTTGTATCCATGCGGTGTTGATGAGAAATGTGTTGGTAAGCAAAATATATGTATATATTCTAATCTAATAGAAGAAACTACAAGATTATTTTCTTTTGTCTTATCTGACGATATCGCAAACTGAACTTCGTTTTATTTGTTTCAAGGTGTGGGCGAAAATTGCCGGCAAAGTGGGATTGTCTTTGTAAAATATGGCGTGGCCGTATCTACGTGATAAATGGATTTGAAACAAACAGGATCTTGACAAAATCAGTAAGTTACTCACCATTTTCGTTTTTTTTAGCAGGCATTTGTTATTTAAAACTGGTCAGTCAACTCCAATCCGAAAGATTATAATTTTTTTACGAATTTTCTGTCAGGCAAACATATTTTTTTTAATAAATCAATCAAGCTTTACCTTAAAACCATGGTTGCCAGTCACAACTTTTTCCAGGAGTTAATAATATAGAATGGTTGTAACACAAAATTATAGGGAGCGACTACTAGTACCCAATAGGTACCGCTCACTATGCGTACAGTATTAGTTATTACATAGATAACAATTGGCTTTTTGTTTTACGTATTGATAATTTTGTAACAACAAGCAGTCGAGCGTGGCAACTTGACAACCCTTATCAGCTTAGTTTTCACACTTTCCCTCAATGGATTATCGCATACCTGTGCAGTAATAATTAAATAGTGTAGGTACCTACTTGCAGCCTTACCTAATGCAAATATGCAACAAATTTTGTTCATCAGGTTTAAGTATCAATGTCCAATAATTTCATATCAACTAAACGGCAAAATCAATTGGGATAAAATTATGTATCATGTATGTATATAAACTGCCCCCTAGATGGTTTTGATTAACAATTAGATCTTGGAGCTAGCGCTATAATCAGACAGGACAACGTATTCAATAGTTAAACTGTTATACAAATAAAAATAATAATAAAATAAAAAACCTTAACAGAATAAGCAGATGGAATAAAAAATGATTTTCCCTAATATAATAAGTTTTTAATTCACAGTCAGACTCAGAGATGAATTAAAGATGAATGAAGATATCAGGAAGTAGGTAGTACTTTGATGATGTCATATTCACCTTCAATGTTGTGTTCCGTTGATAATAAACTGCATCCACACTTTGTTAATAAATGTTTAAGAAATTCTAGTTTAACTGAAAAGTATTTTTAACCACGATAAAGAGCCGGTTGAAATAAACAACTTATTTTTCTCATTAACACACTGAGGTCATGCGAAATGCCTACGCGAACCCCAACGAATGAGATTTCGTGAATCAGTGGCAATGAGGGATACGAAGAATCAGGCCCTGACACAAGTGCATAAAAATATTTATGACTTCACCACTCCTTGAGTAAACATGTCGAAGCTATTTATGGTAAAATGTTATTCTGTGAACGGATCAAGTGTAGGTATATACTTTTTGCAATTTTTAACTTGTTATGCACTAACTGCAATGCTAATGATTAACTACTAATGATGTAATTACTTAGCCTTAGACAGTACAGAATTAAATATCAAACATGGTTCAGATGGTACCTTACTAAACCTAAAGAAACTACTTACGAACAAATCAGGACCTATTCGCTTACTAGACGGCCCCGAAAGCCTGTTGGCATTTGATATTATGTAACAAAGCTAAAGTGAAAGCTCTCATACAAAGCACGTACCTACTAGGTAGCTTGAACCTATTTAATATTTAAGCAACATCCATAATACCATCATATTGAAATTCAAATAACGAAAAGACTAGGTACGTTGATAGGTTGTCACGCTACCTTTTAAAATTTGCGAACAGCTTTAACAAATGGGTTGAATAATCAACGCACGTTCGAGCTCGATTGTTAAGAATTTAGTTGGAATCCGAAGTCACAAAGTTCACTAACCTACGTAATCTTAATCTATAATGTGAGTAGAATCTCCAATGGAACGTGAGACAATATGTAGAAGAGCAGAGAAGAGTACCTACTATATGTTTGGTATACGCAGAGTCAGGAAAGTGACCATTGCAATTGGCATAAAACTAAATAACTACTTGTCACCTCTTTATTATTTTGCTATTCAAGCTTCAGATGCAAATGTGTTTAAATCTCCAGTGGAATGTGAGACAATATGAAGATGTATCTACTGAGAAAAGAAACAGATGTTTGGTGTAGATATCAAACTGTTGCTAAAGGCTGCGTAGGGTCAGAAAACTCACTATTGCAAGTACGTAGGTAACATAAAACTAAATTGCCACTTGTCACCACTTCGTTAATTTGCTATTCAAGCTGCAAATGCACATATGTTAAAATCCTGAGTCATAGTGAGAGTATCAGACTGATGACGGGGCTGATGGCGCTTTGGCTATATTCGGACGGTTACTCAACGCCATTTCAGATGTGCTCAATACCACTTGCTACTTCGTGGTATGCAAGTTCGCCCTAAGCTTTGAGCTCTGACTAACGAGATTGTTTTGAAACACTCCAACAAAACTACAATTAGCTGTTGTAACATTTGTAAAGCATTGAAGAACAGATTATTCTGCAAGATTACTGAAGCATGATTTGAGTAGCAATGACTTTGGCATAAATATGACACAATATTTTCCCCTTAATATTTATTGTCGGTGTAGTACTATATGGGGTAGATTCAAGATTATTATCTATTGTACGGTCAGAAATGCTTAATGTTATTATTATTTCATCAAGCTGTAATTATTAGTAACACCTGCCTTGCATTTCGTCATTATCTCCCCCAGGATCAACCACTGTACTTAGTGGGTTTTGGTAGGCAAATTCCAACGTTCAGTAAAAATTGTACTCAAAATTAAGAAGGATCTAATAAAGAATGGGAGAAAATAAGAAAGGTTAAGGCTACAGTGGTAACAAAACTTGCTGGAAAAGAGATGAACTCGTTTATGGGCGCTAACTGTTTTGATGTCCGAACAAATTAGCATAATTATGTATACTTATACGTGCAAATTCGTCTTCAGCGATTCCGAATATCTTTGCCAGTTTGATGGATCTATACATACCTACCTACCTATATGTATGTAATATATCCTTGTCCGTATTTCAGACGAAACAAAAGAAATACATCTACCGGTATCGTCTACTGTTTTGGTATAAAATCAAGTAGTTCCTACCGTTATGGTGGTTGTCAAAAAACTCGACCCAAATGCGCAGGAGTTGGAAAGTTGCCTTAAGAAGCTTCCCAAAAGCGGCTTGATGCCAAACTTGTATTTAATTTACAACGTAGCTATAAATGGGCTCTAAGATATATAATCCCCGAACATTGTATGATATCAACCTGAATAAACTGGTATTATATGAGAGAACATTCTAAAGAAACTAGTGGTACCATTTCAGTGTAAGTAATATAACTAAACCCGACAGCTATCTGAATGTTAGGTACTATGTAAAGAAATAAAAAGAAAACGTCTGTTTCTGTTTATATTTTTAAATTACAAAAGGTCGTTGATATTTAAAAACTGGCATAGATAAGATACCCAATCTTGCTGCTATGCATAAAACATTAACCTACGCAGATACACTCTCAAAATATAAAAAATATATTTTTCAAAATGGGTGAGAGGAATCGGATATTATTTGTGTGTAGGTGCAGGAACTGTCCGCCAGTCACCGCCGCCAGTGCTAGGCAAGGTCGTCGACCATATGGTCTACCTGTCTATACACAAAACAGGCTAGCACGCAATGTAATTCTCAAAATTACACAACACAGACTGACTATGCACCAATCATGATCTCTTTTTGTAATATTATCAATTACATTCACACAACATCAAACCGAGTTTTGTCCTCGACAAATCTAAATGACGGTTGTGGCCACAATAGTATTTTAGTTAGTGGTTTCGAAAACCGACTGGTTTCCTGTACTTAATGATTTTGTACTTGAAATTCGCCATTGATTGCCTACCTCGACTAACTTCCTATGCAACACAAAAAGTACACTTTATCTTAACACAAGCGCTCAACTTAATCATAAAAAAACAGCTTCGTGCCGGAATAACAGTGTTAATATTCAAATCTTGATAGCAAGAGCAAAAAAGATTGAACTGAAACTGGCCATAGCCGCGCTCGCCGGACGACAAACGTGCTAGGTTAAATAAGGATGTAAGGCATTTTCTGGCAATAAAAGTCAAAATATAGTGTTTGCATGACGTAAACCTCGTCTCATTTGATACTGAACGTCCTGTGCTCGAACACGTTAAGTTCTTACATCGACACGAGTAAACAACAAACGAGTTTGAGCGAGGCGAGGACGTGGGCCCGCGCCGCCTGGTGAGATCATCGCCGCGAATACCGCCGCGCCGCCTGAGGTCGCAGCCTGCACCACTTTACACGTCACGTATCTTTCTAATTGGCGTGCCGATTTTGTATACAATACCCGGTTTTTACATCACTCTCACGCCATAATAAAATACACGGGAATGCTATATATCACGAGAAGAAAGCAACACAAAGCAGCCCGTCCAACACAAACAAACGATACCACTCTACAACAGCAAGAAGCTGAACTAATTCCTTTCAATTTGTTAAGTTTACATAACACAAAGCAGAAACATGTTTGGTCCATGTTTCTGAGAATTACAGGACGTAGGCAACCATATCATTAGCTCAGCTTGCCAAATTTGGTTACAGATGCAAACATTGATATTGTATTAGAAGACAGCTCTTCCTATTCCGAGACGAGACGTAGGACGTTCTAAGGTCAATTTAGCGACGAGGAATATTTTTCAATTGAGGATCTAGTGATGAGTGGGCGCCTAATGTTCGCCAGGGCACTTTACTTGTTATTCTCGTTAGCTTGATGCGGCTCTATCGTCTCTATCACTCAATCACCATCACACCAGATGACAGGTGGACCTCATCATGCCATTAGAAAATTGAAGTTTATTGCCGTTTTGTGAAGGCGAATGCAATTGCATGTGGTGCAAAGTACAATGTCTTTATCAGTCTTAAGCCGTGAATTCTTGTCATATCGGAACATGACATCATTGCAAAAATGTAATTAAACTGTAAAATTATTATATCATATGATAAGATCTTGGTAACAGCCCACCCAAATTAAAAAAAAGTTCTTTAAGCTTTAGAATGTAGCTAAATCTTATTTGATAAGATTCCTAGAGAGACAACTAACTAGATGCCTTCTTAAGAAACTTGTGAGATGCTTTTTTTCAGCTTAGTTTTTTCTCCGACATCATAAATATTTAAAAAAGTTACGAGTACCCAGGTTACAACAATATAACTACAGGTAGTCACGATTGAAACTAGTCTCATGACTCGTCGTGTTATGTTGTTTTGTAATTTACAAGCACTAAAGCACGTAGCCATATGACTGACACCCTAGATTTAATGGATGTCAGTCATGTATGTCTGTCTAGGCCTGCCTGCTCGCAATATGCTGTCACCTGGGATTTGCATACGATACTTTTAGCTCACTTACAGACTAAAGGAACAATTTTGTGTACTCGTAATGTTGATGGTGTCTTTCGACATTCATTTTATGATGATGGTGTCATTCGCACACATATATCTAGACTCACGTACAAATTCAAAAATAAATCATTAATTCATGGCAACCATACTAATACACTGTTGTAGAATATTAAAAAGTATACATAACACATAACAATACTCCTGTCATACCTAAAGGGTTAGACAGAGTAGGTAGTACACAATCCTGTAGTACACCCACATTTCGACATCCCATGTAATAGGGAGCGACCCTGTTGTTTTTATCTAAGTGGAAAAACCACTCCGGGGTTACTGAGAAAATCCAGATGTAGGTAATCGAAGTACACTGAGAGAAGTTACATAGGCAAGCACATCAAGCTACCCCAATTTGTATGTTTTTTTTTATTGTTTTGCAACTTTATTACAAATGGAATAAGGTTAATGTTTAATTGAGAAAATTTATCAGTTTGGGGTAGCATGACGTGCTGGTACAAGTGTATTTTTATCTTGCATGAAATTATTATCAACGATTATGTTCCTACAAATGTTATACTTTAATGTGCCTACCTATGTGGAACACCTTGAGCGGTAATGAAAACAACAATTTAGTTAGGTAAAAGAACTCATTCGACTCATTGAAATTCCGTAGCTATACAGATACAAAAGAAACAGGTACCAAATATTTTTTTACATAGCGTGGAGCTCATGCCCGTAACCTACACTTATGTATAGCAAAATCGTTTCATCCTAAAGCCTTCACTGTGAAGGTTAGAATTTGAAGGTTAACAAAAAAGGACCACATATTTTTTTCGCAAGGTTCCCTTTGCCGTTTTTCAACCTACATCGTAGAATGTAGTCACCTGATATGGCTATCCTGCTTGTCAACCCATCTTGTGGTCAGACGTGTCCTGAATGTTGATGACGAGTACCTACTTATCATGCGGGCGCCAATCGAGTCACGTTCGATGATAGATGTAATAAGCTTGCTACCGCTAATTATTATTGTATTATTAATATTTGTAATGGTGCTATTAATCATCCTACAATCCGAATTAGATTACATGTAGTACCTAATGCTATAGCAAGGTTTTCTAATGGTAGAGTATAGAAAGGGTGCTGATCAACGAAAATCAGCTAGTCAAATCAATAATTTTATAACCGACATGCCATCAAAATAAGAGAAACATCTGCAATGCCAATATAATGTATGTTAACCCTTTAGTAATAGATGTATAGGAATACCTAATAGTATAACAATAGTAACAGGTAAATTAGTAGCAGAACAAGCATTAATCACAGCAATAGTAAGTTCCCAGAGAACAACAGTAAGTTCCAATGTAATTACAATTCCCGTACAAATGAGTAGAAGCACGCGACCTAATATTGATGCCCTCGTGAGCTCAACCACAAATGACATCAGACGATCGGTCAACGTGATCAATATAACGTGACAAATAAGAGGACAGCACATATATATAACTACGATCTAACTCACAGCATCCTACTAAGTCAGCGGAAACAGAGATCACAGGACGTAGGTACCAACATAATATCTAATCGCTTCGTTTTCCTATAAATATCCTTATTTCTATGCAAAACAATATGCATGTTCTGCATAATAACTTAGCTAACGAAATGTCTATGTCTATGCTAAGGAAAAAGACAACTGAAATTCCATCTGCTGTAGGTATAACAAAAAATATTAATCATCAGTGATTCGACCCACTATTGTTGTTTGTTTGATTTATCCTTGACATAAATCCTAGTAGCTAGTCATCAAACAGGTCATAACCTAAGATAGAATTCAAGGGGCTTTAAGCTCATGAATTTGTTTGTCTCCATCCATCAGAAGTATGTTGATTAACTTAGGCTATGGTTACTTATTCACAGAAGTAGTGGAAAAATAAACGATAAACAAGTCGAGTACGATGAACCAGTAGCACCGCATAAAGCCCTTTCTGGTCCATCCACAGTAGTCAATAACAGCGTGTTGCAAGCTATAACAAAACTCTCTCAGTCACGGTGGTCGCGCACGTAAGCCTCACGTGTCACAGTCGAGTACCCTGCGCCAGCGCACGCCGAATCTATGATCTACGAACGAACTCTGTTCGTTGGCTTTGTCGTCCGCTTTCACGGGCGAACCATGACTGTCGTCAGCCAACTGAGCAGTAAATCGCCAGTAGGTACTGCTCATTAAATTAGTATTTATGAACGGCAATTAATTGGTTTAATTGAAGCTAGAGCCTGTTACCTTTGATGGACATAGACACCAGTAAGTAGGTAATTCTCATTAAATTCGTAGATATATTGGTACGATCTGTAATGAAAGGCTTTGGAAGAGGATAGTGTAGGTATCCTTAAGTGAATTGCTATATTGATAGATTAAATGAAAAGTTATTTAGTGCTTTTAAAGAGAATTTTGCATATTCATTTAGGTTTACATATTCATCATCATCATCATTATCTTCAGCTGTAATAATCCCGAAAACTTTTAATGGAACGATTTAATTTTTGTTGCATGTAGCAGGTATATTTGGCTCACGCCAAGTCCAACAGATCATCGATTTTGGTTTTATCAACATGTGTAAAAATTTAAATTCATTTATTCAAATTAGGATTTATTCAATATTCAAATCGCTACATCCTAGTATTTTTTGCTAAGGAGAAATATGCATCCGTAATGTTATTAGAAAAAGCACATTATGACTCAGATTCAGCGAACAATTACATAATATTGATGGTTTGTGGGAAAAATTATATTAGTGAAGTAGATCTTAGACTCGGCGTATATTCACAGAATGGAAGGCCACGCGGCTATGGTACAACCTACCCCAACTCGGCAGTATAACACGGAATTGATCGACCTATTTAACACGCTACCATTATTGTGTTGTCTTACCGCCAAAGCCATTTTCATTATTCAAAAGTTAGCTAGCTGAAATCAATAAAGTACGGAATGTGTGTTATTGTGTGAACGTTTTATGTTCATGACTAAGCAAATGATATATTCTTAATAAGGCTAATTTAATAGTTGCGAAACGTATTAAAATGCTAGTCGTTTCGAAGAATCACTCTTTATTGAAACTAATGTATATATTTAAGTAGACACGTATTCGACTACACCACGACTAGCGAGTGACGACATTTTTCTCTCATTGTATACACTACTAAAAATAGCTAACGCTAGAATTGGTATTCTGAGCTAGTTCTAGGAAATCAGTGGTGGGCATTTCAATTAAATTAACTGAAGACTAGTGCGACATCATTAGCTGAATCCAGCTGACAGATCACTGAATACTTTTGAATAAGTCTTCTTCTACCCATATCCCAATTTATTTTAACATTCTTCATTCTCAACAATCTCAACCGTTATGTCTGTTTCCACATCATCGATCTTTTTCCACACAGGAGTGTTCAAAGTTCTAAACCAGTCCTACATAGTATACATTTTATTTTCCACACTTCACCCATATTTTCTTTGATCAGTAGTAGTATTTAATAGCCTAAATCTAAAACTCTCTCGTATTAAGTATATCGTGACCAAATCCAAAACAATTCAATCTCCCGTTACCGAAGTAAATTCACTGATTTAAGAACATGCTCTATGTTTAGTCTAGAGAAGCCCCAGATATAATACTATCTGTTGTATTTTGATAAATTACATTAACATGGAATGTGAAAACACGACGTATTGTCAGGGCTTATCTCAGCTTCAACTGACATCAGTCGTGCACTCCGACAAGGACAGGTGACGTGACGCAACCCGATCCGGGACGAATGATCGATTCTTTGTTTTGTTAACGAAGATACTTTTAGATGTTACTCTCTAAGTAATATGCCACAAATTTACTTATGGACTGTTGCGTACCCAGGAGGGAGTGGATCAGTAAATGAGATATTATAACATTTAAGAAAAATGGTCGATAATATCAATAACCCATGCGCTAACAGCGTTTGCAGTTTGGCTGATCAATCAACTAATATCACGGAAAGGAGCAAGTATCAAATTACAAAAAAAACAATGAAATCTGATTTGTCCCCCAGCTGGGCTAAAAGATAAAATATGTAGGCACTGTTTCGCAATGCAAACAGTGCACTTTTATTTAAAAATGGCAGTGAGGTCTTGCCTAAATAAATTTTGTAAATAGAAACGGGTATTAGAATTCATATGTAGGTACCTAATTGGAACATTCAAGACTGATATAAATAACTAAGTTTCCTTGTTATAGTCACGACCTCACGAGGCTAGAACGTTCAAAGTTTCTAACCCAATTACCTAGTTATTATTGATATTTTCAGGCACGTTTAACTTACAACTATCTAGATTAACCTGTCTAATATTGGTGTTGAACATAGTAGTATTACTTTCAAGTTTTAAGACATTGAGAATAAACTCATTGTTCCCAAAGAATATCTCATGTTATACTACCTTAATATTAGCAAATCATTCTTTTTAAAAATAGATGTTCGAATGTTTTTGTTTCAAGTTTTGCTAATGACAAATGTACAAGCTATGCGAATTTGAAAAATCCCAATTTTACATAAACATTATTCCTCTTTTGTTATAAAGTTGAAAAACTATCAAAGAAAACAGAGTAATTAACTGCTATTTTATGAAATAACTTTTATTAAAATAACAGCAATACGAATTGATACAAGTGAATAATGCACTTGTATCTGAGAAACAAAGGTCAGGAGAAGGCCACGCTTGGCGCAACGCAACTAATAATAGAGGCCTACGTAATACTTTAATGCTTAATCATTCAAATATTCATTATTGTTACTTTGATTTTTTCCATGCGCCATAACGTCGGCTTTAATGAACTATTCACTTTTATCTGATGTTTATGCATCTGTACAAATAACTACAATTACAAGTGTATGTTTTTAGTGTCAAAATATCAGTTTTTTTACTAAATGTATTACAATACGGTAGTTAGCTATTTTTTTTTAATTATCGATGTATCTTTGTTAGGGCTAATCTTCGAAACAGCTAGACTGATTTTGATGGGACTTTCACTAACAGATAGCTGATTTTATAAGGAGAAATTTATTTTAGATTTATAATAAGGGCTCCATATCATAAAGCTTTATTAATGTCACTACAGTAATTTTGAATAATGTTTTATTAACGTAAGATATTATTGTACCAAACTATTCATAATTGTAGACTCTTTCGACAACAAATACGGTATAATTATGGGAATTTCACTGCTTATTCAGTCCAAAATTCACAAAAGTCGTAGAAATTATTTACTTTGTCATGTCAAGGTGACATGGAAACTATAGCAGGGGCAAGCGATGTTAATGCGTTTTTAAGCCGCACTTTACCTTTAGTATCCATTTGTATCCATATACCTAATTTTACTGATAAGCTGAAGGGGTTTGTATGATAAAGAGTAAATCCCTTACTGACAAAACAACGTAGCATTTACTTACAGTCGAAAATAGGAAGGTCAAAAGATAACAATTTCGAAATTAATCAATTGCAGGAACTAAGAAGTACACATGTATTACATAAATAACATTACTTATGTTTTTATCGCAGATTAAATAACAGTTGCAATAATGATAAAATTGACAAGTAGTTTACGTATAACAATCTTATCGTATAATACTGCATAATTTTATTTGCAAAATTAAAAGATTAGCAATATCAGTCTATCATTATCAGATTGTCATAATTGCATTGGAAAGACGTTTATGTGGTAATCAATTTTATTTGAAAGTATAATTTGCGCTATACCTATATATTCGAAGAATTCCAAATGAATCTGTTTTCTGGGTTCCAAAATTATTACTTCCTATCCTTTTGAGCCATGAACCTTCAGATTTATAGTAATGGAAAGAAAACACTATTTCACAATATCGGCTAGTTGACAATTGCAAAAAGTCACTAGTTTATAAAATAGGAAAGGAGAAACTAACTGCTTTCTCAAGTGTGTTATCGCAAAACTTGTTCCGATTTCATTCAAGCCTCCCGTTAGAGATATGTCAATAAAAACTGGATTTATGAGCAAAAACATTCATGATTATTTTACTCACGAAGTTTTACAAATTAATGAAACTCATAGTTAATTAAAATTTTTTGCTCGTCAAAATTTATTATCGAGAGGCTAAATTAACTGCACTGCAGTCCTTTTTCAAATACAGTCTTGATCTTTAACTTTGCTACACTGTGCCACGTCTTCTTCATGTGCGCAATATTCTTTTAATTCTATCATGTCGAGACAACGGCGGATGGGAAAATGTTTTAAGATTTCAAGATGTCGATAAATTAATAATGAGAAGAGAAAGCTTCCGCATTTTCATTGTGTGAGGCGACTTGTTTATCAACTTATCTCAAATCAAAATTAGTAGAGCAGAAGCAAGACAGGACTATATTCTGTCTGCAGAAATTTTACGTTGCAAGGTGCGTAAGTACAGAGGCCAGCATATAATATCAAGCTACCCCAAGTATAATAAAATTTCAACTTTATATCAAACAAAATAAGGATCATGTTCTATTGTGAAAATTTTACAGTTTGGGGTAGCTCTGTATCCGTTTCTTCAATAAATTTTCTAAAACTCCAGACGTAATCCGGATGAGTCTAGAAATTAGAGAGTTTACATATTAGTATCCAATATTATATCAAAAATCCTTTAAAACAGTCTCATCGACTACCTCTCTACTATGATTCAATTCAGAAACTGATGTCTGAACGACGCAATTTAATTTTACGATTACCGGACTTGCGACTCACTCAATGCTAATTTATATAAACGTCTGATTGAAATTAATAGAAGTTAATTAACTGATCATGTATAGTGAAGATACATAGAACATGATGGATGAGGCTAGATAGAGGTGCCTGGCGCGGTACGGTACCACAAAACTATTCCTCAACCTGAATAGGAAAACATTTTGCAACAGTTACTTAGGATTATTTACTAATGTTCATTTAAATGGAAAATATTTCTTAATTGCATATTCACTAGGATGAGATTACAATGGCGCTGTATGAAATACATAAATGTCAGGTGTTGTATGATTGGCTTTAATTTTAAAAGTGTCCTTCGTGTTCGGTCACTGCGAACACACGCTATAGCGTGATGTAATGCCATAGTGGGCAGCCAGCGAGATACATTTTGTACAACTATTTCAAAACTAACAAATTATTGCTGTAATCCTTTAGTCGGTATTTCCACCCGCCAACGATTCAAACTACTAATTTTAATCTTTATGCGTTGGTGTATTGTATTACGAAATTTACTTGAAGCTAATCTTGATTCCAAATGATCGGAAACCTGGGTATAGTAGCACGTTGAATCGTTGTAATAAGACTAGACTATGTAGTATACTATGAGACTACTATGTAGTAGAAGTTACAACTGGAAGTTTAAATAAGTAATCATTAGCTTTCGTAATTTTGTAATAAAAATATTGTTTAATCAGATGCGGGAATGCTATCACTATGTGCATCGTCTGTGGTAAAAATATGATCTACAGTGGACCTACCGTACTTATTTGGAAGTTTTAATAAAATGCAAGGTCAACCTATGCTGGTTCTTACAATTGAGGTGGGACCTATTGTACTATGCGCTCGAGTAGACCCGCGACCTACGATTACGAAGTACGAACGCAACTTGTTCCACAGACATCCGACCACCATTCATATGAAGGAACAAGTGTATGCTTGTCTACCTGTCTTATTTCGGTTTCTCCGTACAACCTACATGTACAATTGGTGCTGCGTGCGTTTTAGCTGCTGGAATCATCATTATTTCCCGGCTGACTTCATAACTCATTACCTATAACTAATTTGTCACCTGTATAGACACCTCTTATAAGTCTTTTCTTAGAACCTTGTACGGTGTTATCATTTACAACTTGTATCTAGGATTTCTAATATAATTCGGATTTATTTATCATTTTGAATGCTATAATAAAGTAAAGTTATTAATCAAACGACTGTTAAATAAGAAGCGGTAGATAACAACATGATAGGTTATCATTTTTTATAAACGATTGTGAGTGAATTTTTACTACAATTTGGTCTATACAACTCCGTAGCGCCATAAATAGTACGTTTATTTCGATTGACACGAATTTTCTGAGCAAGAGTTATTTGGAGCATTCAATTAAAAATAATTGGCAGTAATTATTATCATTGCAGGTTAACAGTCGTTTACTAGAAATATGAGTAATAATAAAATGTGAACTGTGAAACAAATTAAGTTAGCAGACAATATTAGGAATGAGTTCTATCTCTACACACGGGAATGGCATTTTATCTTAATGGTAGAGTTGTCTAAACGAGGTACAAAAATAGCTCTGAACGAAACAGCATAAGAATGTCAACGACTTCCTAAAGACAGGAGGAGTCACCCGTAGATAAAATCCCAGACAGAATATATGTATAACAAACCAAAAATATAAACTAGTATCAGATCGAGGGCAATACTAATTGCATTATTCAAAATACAGCCCACACTTGTGTACCTTTGAGTGAGGCAAGCAATAAAAGGCTGTTGCTAAACCGATAGAGTCGAGGCATGACTCATATTATAATATGGCTATGCATACCTAAGTTAAGAAATTATTTTTTACAATAGAGTTCATCGGGCGTAGTCACATGGCCACTGGCCCTGACATTGGGTAAACTCATCTACACATGCGATAACAAAAATATTTACTTCTACTAGGCACTCTGCCAGATGCGAGTACGATTAAAATCAAAGTATTTAATAGAGACACAATCGTTGTAAAACTATTTTGTACATACATATGTGCTGTCAATCTGTCACATGGCACTAGATTTCTCAAGCTCCAAGAATCTAGAGGGGGTGAAACACATGTTGTAGGTAACGACAGCGGACTAGAATTTGACTAAATGTTTACTTCAGTACCATTTATTGACTATGTATACCCACGCAAATAAATGAATTAGGTAGATGCTTAAATTAAAAGCAACGGAAACGGTATTTTAATTACATTGCTTGTTAGCTGAACTGTTTAACATGTTCTCTGAAAGACTCCTTTTTTCACCTTTCTATGTGTTTATCATGGATTAAGTAACGTTGACATTATCATAACAAATTGAATTCCCGAATCATAAAGCGTTTAAGCCTTCCAAACGATCACATTAAAATAACACCGAGCAAAGTATCGCAGAACATTCAAAAAACAATTGAGACACTTGCCACCAGTAATTTCTCAATAGCTCTACAACGAGTATATTTTATTATCTTTATGGTAACGACCAATAACTCAATTCAACATGAATCAATCTGGCAATATGTTATTTTGAACAAGGAGTTACTGTGATGCTGACTCATACTAGACATTCGGTTAAAAGGTAGTTAGAAGGGATTGCGTAAGAGTAACACCTCATTAGGCAGATCGTCGCGCTTCGTGTCACAGATCAACGTGTCACACAATTTATTGGAGACCATATCGACATTCCATGAATATGTATTTCATAATGGAGATTGTTATACTAATACATTTAGTACTTATACTCTATACTTACTATTAGTTACACCAAAGCTGAGAAATGAGAAAACGTGCGATTTTGTTCCTCGCTCTTCTTATAATATCGGACGCAAAGTGGCCGTTAGTAAAATTGACTCACTGTAGCACAGCCCGTCCATATATTCATTGAATTTCAATGTAATAACAAAAAACAAAGGCGAATACACAGATGATTTTTCACGGTCACCGTGGAGCTCACTCACACACTCTTACAAAGGTGATAAACACAGAGTCAACTCGACAGGTTACATTACAAAGAAATTTGAATTACCAAAATACACTGTTACGTCATGTCTAGTGGCAAACTACGTAATGTAACGTCACGTTGTATAATTATTTTTTTGACATTTCAAGTAATCTGTGAATTGTAATTAACATGATTTGATATTTAATTGGAGTAATTTGGGAATCTATACTATTTCTAACACCAAATTGTAATTCATCTTTGTAACTAAACCAAGCGTTACATGCTCGTTGCGTCTTTGTTTATAATATGACCTATATTATCAAACAGACATTATCAGTGTAGAACCTACAAAATTTATCTCAATATCAGTGGCGCACCTGACGACATTATCTTTTATGTATGCAATAACATCGTGACGAAGGATTATCGTTACGGTGCCGAATTAATGCAGGCAGGCACAATCATATATTATTAATTATTGTTGCCGATAAGTTCTTAGTACACTTCCGAATATGAGTAATAACTGTAATAATTACTTATTGCTTAAATATCACTTGTTTGTCAGCCAATCCAAAACCCAGTCCAAAATTCATGATGTATCTTACAGAAGTAACTAATTAGTCAAGTTGGAAAACATGTAAACATGCTTTACACATTACCAACCATCATATTAATATCTTAGGTAGGGATTTGTATAGGTATTATGTTTAAAATAATAACCGAACTGTAAAGGTTAAACATTTTCGCACTTAACACAGGCGGAAACTAACAATAATACGCCAAATGAAACCACGATTCGTTTCTAACATTCTCACATAAAACGCATTCATCAATCTAACTGCAGTCAGAATGACAATTACCTAGCCGTAGGTAGCTTCACTGAATGTATTCACGAAGGATGCCCTGCTAGTTTAGCGTTTAGCGACAATCAACATCCTACCTAGTTGTTTATGATGCACTTAATCGCACTTAATTGCTGATGGTATCATTTCAAAAGGTGTGATTCGAAAATAATAGTGATGGAAAATGGGACTTACCCACAAGTGCAGATTTCACAGATACACTGTTCCTTATTGACAGTCTTCTCCGGTTTCTTGGGGCCGCCTCTAGGCCGGGTCTCGTCGATGATGACGGTCTCCTCAACTGTGGTCCTGTCGTCTCGCATTGTTCTCCTGTCGTCGATGATTTTCTCATCGTAGACGGTGCTGACGGTGGTATCCTTTCTCGTGGTGTCCGTGATAGCACGGTCCACCACGTCGTATTCTCGAATAACGTCTTCGGTCGTTTGGACATCGCGCTGAAATGGATGTAAAGGTTTTATCTCCAGCACTTTCAGATTACCAAATATTTTCTCCGTGCTGATAAGACTATTAATACGACATTTGACTACCTAGTACAAAAATAAAATGTATTAAATGTGTTTATAAAATTGTGATTATAGACTATATTCTATAACAATGCCAACGAGAAGTTGTCAAAGAATTTGCTCGCAAAATATATTATGTATTTATGGGAAACTATCTCCTAAACTAAGACATAATAAAAATATTTCTTACCAAGTTTTTGAAGTCTAACGCGCTCTTGTCGACGTAGACGTCCGTTCTGATCTTGTCATCTTCTTTAGCATCTTCATAAGTTGTTATTTTTGTCGTAATACCATTCTCAGTGACGTAACGAGTGACTTCAATTTGACTCTTTTTCTTTTCCACGTCGAAAGCCTTTCTAGTTGTTTCACCTGTAGTGGTACTAAAAACTGTAGTTTCTTCTGTATCAAGCCCTTCATAAAGATCTTTTACATCTTCATTAATTTTAGTTCCAAATGTTACTTTTTCAATCCTCTTAAATGGATACTTCTTAACTGTTTCAATAATCTCTTTCAGGATACGGTCGTCAATATTCCTGTTGATCACAATATTTTTGTTGCTTACTCGTACATCTTTGTTAAACTTTGAGGTTTCAATAATCTTCCGTAAGTCACTAATGGATGTAAAGTCTTTTATGTCTCTTGATGACAATATTATGTTTTCCTCTGTATCTTGTCGCTTTAAGTGGTGTCGTGGCTGCTCAGGTCTGCCGAATGGTGACATCTCTTTAGGTTTTTTAGGCCTGTCATCATCTTTTTCATACACAAATTTTCCATTCCATGTCCCGGTGCTTCTTTCATATGTAGTCAAATTATCTTTAGTATGAGAAGTGGTGGTAGATGTTGACTCTTTAGTCAAGTTTTCTTTCTCTGTGGTCACAAAATCTGTAGTGTCTTTCACATCTCTGATATCTTTTACATGAGACTGAGTATCAGAAGACGTTGTCTTATAGGTTGTGGATTGAACATTTTGATCAGTGGTATCATGAATGCGTCTGTTATGCACATCGTCTGTTTCAGTGACGTATTCAGTTATTGCTTTTTTCTTCGTGAAATCCCCTCCGTAACGGTTGCTAGTAGATGCAATTTCTTTCCCATTCTTGTATAATGCTGATTCTTCGGATACTTGTAGAGAACTTTTAGGTATCCCGTCTTTACCGGTGTCATAATGAGATTCCTTATCCAGTACATGTCGTGAATATTCATGTTCAGGTTTTATATCAGTACCACTGATATTATGACTTTTCTCGTAGGTGGAATGTTCCTTGTTATCTCCCCATTCTCTGTGAGAAGTGTCAACGATTCTTTCTTTTCCATCAACAATTTCAACTACGTAAGAAGAAGTTGAAGCTTGCTGAGCACTGCTTGTGTTACTTTTCATTATTTTCGTTGAAAAGTTAATATTTTCCGTATTAGGCACTTGTAATATATTCCCTACTTTCCTTAATTCGTTTTGAATGGTTGCATCGTAACCATAAAAATTGGATGAATCTGTTTGATTCATATTACGTCGTCGGTTATCAACTCTTTCTTGATTTGTTGTAGCGTTATCAACGATATCCTTACGGTTTTTATTGGTGATGTTAGAAACTTTGTTTGACTGATAGTGATCATCTTTTACTGATGAGGTTTGTTGATCAGACGTTGTTTGGTCTCGGGTTGTGTGCTGTTGATCCGTTGTAGTATGATCACGAGTTGTGTACTGTTGATCTGTGGTATTATGATCACGACTAGTGTACTGTTGATCAGATGTTAAATGTTGACGAGTTGTGTTTTGCTGTTGATCAGATGTTAAGTACTGACGAGTTGTACTTTGTTGGTTGGAGGTCAAATTACCTTGGTCTGTAAAGTACTGTTGATCTGTTGTCATTTGATCACGGTTGGTTATATACTGTTGATCAGCTGTTAAATGATCGCGGTTGGTTATGTATTGTTGATGTTTAGCAACGTTATCTTTCTCGGTAGTAATACTGGAATGTGAAGTCATTTGATTTCCATCTTTTATGAATTTTGAATCTTCTTTAATAATCATTTCACTCGTAGGTTTCTTTCCATCTTTCCCTGTGTCGTAATTTGATTTCATATCATAGTTTTGGATACTGTGAGCAGATTGTGGCTGCATATTTGTCCCACTAACGCTTGCATAAGCTTCTTTTGAAGCTTGTTCTTGCGCATCACCCCACTCCCTCTTTGAACTATCAATGATTCGCTCTTTACCGTCAACAATTTCAACAACATACGACGAGGATGAAGACTTTGTCACATTGCTACTTTTAGCCTCATTTGTTTGTGAAGTACTACTATATTCTTTAATGTTATCTCGTTTATCCAAGCTGCCTTCACCTCCATAAAAATTCTTGGTATCAGAACGAATAGTTTGTGTCTTTTGCGATGGTTCAGGAGAGTTACGAAAACCTCTGTCGCTTTGTTTCAAGTTTTGCTGATCCTTGAACGTAGATACTGAGGACTGATCCACTAAACTCTGTCGCTCTGATTGGAGAAAAGAATTGGCAGCATTTGCATTTTGAGATCGTTTCAAATAAGTGTTGGAGTTTGAGACATTTGACGAAGAGTTATCAATGAAACCTGTATTTAGAGTTTGATTAGGAGCAGAAGAATCTGCAGTTCTGTCAAATGTTTGGCTGTGACTAGAACCGGACTGTTGAACAGAAGTCGATGATGTCTGGAATGTTTCGGTTTTTGAATTTTGTTGGTGGGTCGAAGAAGACTCCTGTAGCACCGAACTAGAGACATATTCGCCTGAAGTAGACTGTGCCATGTCACTTACGTTATGTTCCAGAGCTCTTGTCTGAGACAAGTCGCTGATAGAAGGAGCCTCCGTGATAATGTAGTGCGGGTGGCTGTTGTAATGCTCCGATATGGTCGAGCCGGCTATCGAAGAATGGTCGGAAATGTCAGTTATCATTAGCGGATCATCTTCCTCGACCTTTACGTCAATATAGCGGACCTTCTTACCAGACGAGCTGACCTTCTGCAGTGTGTTACTGCTCTGCTGCACCGACGTGGATGAGCTGGTCTTCTGAACACTAGTCGATGCACTTCCAGAAGATGTCACTTCGGACGTTTTAGATTGCTTAGTCTTTTTATTTTTAATCGTCATTTTGATTCCACAAATTAAATTACTTTATCATAAAAACTTTATATCTATTTGATACAGGAGATTCTTAAATTACCACGTTTAAATAATTTTAAATTAAAACTAATCACATAATATAAATATCGTCAAACTATTGCCATGTAAAAAGTAAATAATGGTCGCGAGAGTCGTTCGTATCGTGTGTCGCAGAGTGCGCGCGCGCTCCTCGCAACTGACTCGCGGATTGTGTGTCTGCGCCGGCGCCCCTCACACCTTGACGCCGCACATCGCGCCCACCAGACCTTTGCGACACGTAAGCGCTTACATCTCACTGTTGGACTCATACCAAAAATGGTGTAAAAGCTGCTTAACTCACTGCTTACTTAATCACGAACCTTAGTCACCAACACTGCCCTGTGAGTACTTAACCGATCAATAGGTAATCACTAAGATATCACATGTAGAACCGTCTCTCATAAAGTCTTCAAATAAAATAGAGCGGTGATGTTTTGAATAGTTACTTAGTTATCGATCACAACAAAATTACTAGGTGAAGGCTTTTTCAGTCGTCAACACAATTAAAACACGTATAACACAGAACATAACCGGTGTATAGTTCCGTTCTTGCAGAGACACTCATGATTGTGGAATCTCTGAATATACTAGACTTACATGGCTTCAGGCGTGTATCGACAGTAATCCTATGAAAAGCGAGCGCGAAGTGGGTAACTTAGGTGAATATGACCTAGTTTTATACATTTTCTGTTTATTCATGAAAATCACAGCAATTAGGAACACAGGGTCACATTTTGTTTGATAGGAATATACTACGAAGTAATATTACTTATTTACTTATTATTTGGTACCATTTTCAGGTGTGCAGATAGGTTAACAATTTTCTCTGATCACGTCCTTTTGTTTTAAAGACTCGCATTTTTTTATCTCTCTCATCATTAATAACATTTGACAAATACGTTTTTGATTACAAAATATAAGCAAACATAAGGAATGAAAAATAATGGTGTATAAATCAGCCTTGTTAATTATAGGTATGAATAAACACAACCCACGCTATTCAACTAAATAAAATGATTCAAGTGAACTGATCTCAGGGTAGGCACGAGTTGGTTATGTGACACAGATATTTGCATAATATTTTGGAGCAGTGCAACTTCCAGATTCAGCTGAGCCGGCCCGCCATACGCCATCGATGCAGTGCGCTTCGATCGGCCACTCTACTGCATTCGAATGACCTGGATTTTTTGTCAACATATAGCCGGTACAGAATGCAGAAACATTTGATGCCAGTGGCAGTGCCTACAAAATAACTCAACAAGATAATTTCTAGAATAAATTAATGTTAAAAGTAGCCATTGATTACAGGTAAGATAACTATTTTTATCTTTGTATGTGAACAAAAAATGACAATATTATACACATAGATTAATATATGCATAAGTAATATGACGGAATTGACATCCAACCATTCTATACATAATAATATACGTACATATTTACATTACTCTGTGTTACTAGGCACTATAAAGTGTCTGTTTGTTGTAGTGACAACTTTTTTACCCAACTAGGGCAAAGCAAAAAGGAGGGTTTTTAATTTATGCATATGAAAGTTCAGACGCCAGCACATCAACCTACCCCAATGTGTCAAATTTCTTTGATAGGTTTTCAACTTTATTAGAAACAAAATAAGATTCAATACTCAATACTCAATATATTTATTGCATTCCACAATGTGAACTTAGGTGGTAGGCACATAAGGATAAAATAATATGCTTTAGTTTTGGAAAAAAATTACAGTTTGGGTTAGGTTGATGTGGTGGCGTCTGTAAATTACATGCTTATAATATGAAGTTCTTTATGCCAAAAACCTGTTTTTATGTTTTGTGTATCTGTCTGTCTGTTTGATTAGGTTATACTACCCCAAAATAGCCGATGTTTACAGGACTTTCACTGGAAGATATCTAACGTTTTATAGTCTTAGTGACACGCAAAATACGCGCTGATACGTGGATTTAGGAACAACAGGAACACAATATCTATTACTTATACAGTTATACCTAATAAAGTAAATGAGCTACTTTTTATTTTGGGTATATTGAAACATACATAAACCCACACTTATACCAAGAAACTTCTCATAAGACCTCGCGATTGTCCAGTCAGAGATATTCTGAGGAAGAGTGTAAATGGGTCGAGCTGATGTGAATCATTTATTCTTACGCAAGTCTATACTTACCTACATTATGCATTCTGTGAGGTCGTTAAGGTTGTATTGTAATTAGTAATGATGCTGATTAACGCCAGTCGCTAGGTCATAGGTAACCGTAATAGCATTTAAATAAACACTAGTGTGTTAATAAATGAATAAGTAGTAGGATATTATCATCCTTTAGGTACCTATGTATAAAAAACTCTCATTAGGTACTAACATTTTTAAGACAGAGGTACCAACATAGCATCCTCAATTACCGACATATGATATGAAAATATACACACATAATATGTACAGACGCCAGCACATCAAGTTACCCCAATGTCAAATTTTCCCAATTGAATATGAACCTTATTCTGTTTGACATAAAGTTGAAAAACGATCAAAGAAATTTGACACATTGGGGTAACTTGATGTGCTGGCGTTTGTACAAACCTTCTTTAAAACTGCTGTGATTCTATTGGTTTTTAAAAACACATCCCTCGCTACACATCTCTGGTGGAAACGCAGCCTTAGGCAGAAGTTTTAAAAGTTTTAGGTTTTCAACTTTACTTCAAAGAAAATAAGGTTCGTGTTCAATTGGGAAAATTTTACAGTTTGGAGTAGCTTTATGTGCAGGTGTCTCTGTACATACATAAACTTACGCCTGTCCCTGATAGGGGTAGGCAATAACTACGGAACGCCATCTAGGATCCATAGCCACCTTCTCCTCTTGCCTACGTTTATTGTATGTAAATAGGTAATATGAAAATATTCCAGCCGCAGCATTTACACGTCCGCCTCTGTACATTTGTGTGCTTGAAGTATTAAATAAATAAATAAATTTAAAAACGGGTTAAGAGCTGCATTTTATTTTCCTCCCTTCGTTTTACTCCAACTGGATACGAAACGCAATCGTTATGGGATTACACTCTCTATAACTAGACATGCACCTTAAAATCAATGTTTTTTTTTAGAAGGAAAATCTACGAAGGTCCCTACCTAGGTACCTAGGTACCTAGGTAGGTACCTACCTATTACAATAATGTCTTACGGTGTACTTACCTACTTTTGTATGTAGGTATTTCATTGCCATAGCCATCTGTGCTTTCATAGTTGGTAGTGTATCGTAAAGCGCGTAGTGGCTTGTTAAGCAGGCTACGTAGATCAAGGTGCCATGTAGCTCCAAATAATCAATAAGCCAGCCAGTTTATGGACAATGGCTTCTTGGTCTTGCAAGTTGAAACTTCTACAAGTTTTGAACCAATTACAACTACCTACTTAGGTTACTTAGAGGTAGAGATGGCGTGATTCTGCAGCCAGAATCGTCTTCACTTGATGGAACACAAACTTGTTACAGATTGGAAAACAAAGCGAAGTCTACAAAAAGGTGATTTCAGTTGGTAGGTACTTTATTACATTAGTTAGGTACCTGCTAACTACTCGTAATGTTACATAACTTTGTTTTTTTTTCTATTAAGTAAGTAACTTTTATTTTCTCAAAGCAGCAGGGACGATAATTATTAGACTTTAGAATTGTAATTTTAAGGTAAATTTTGCCAAAACAACCATTAAGTACCGAATTGCCGATGGCCAAACCCAATCAGTTAAAGTCATTATACCCGCGCCAGACGTGGGTTGCGCAAGGCCCCGTTGCCTTTGCCTATACATGGCAGTGGGTGGGCGACTTGTCTTTGAATCACGCGCCCACAGACAATATTGTCTTGTCTGAAAGGCAAATGCAACTGGCTCACAAATAAGTGCTTACCTACTTAATCTCTATTCTGCACCGTTACTTTATGGCGTTTGATTAATACGTGTAAACAGTTACTTAACTTTGATTTTCCAAATGATAATACATATTTTCGCCTACGTATAACGAGCTATCTGCCACGACAATATAAATAGCAAGCATCCCGAAGATAGGAATTGCATGCTGCATACTACTGACCTACTTTAACGACGGGTTTACCCTCTACAGTCTAAGGTTCTATGTTCTATTCACACACCTACTTGCATCAACTGCACCAACACAAACTGGTAATCCAAAAGTTTCAAATCTCTTTTTTAAGTCGAAATCTGCTGATAGCAGTTAGATTTCAAGTGAGTTGGGAATAAATAGTAGGTACCTACCAAGGTAATAAACAATCATTAAGCTATATTGTATTATACTTACCTACTTTTAGCGGTGAGCTCTGCAGATTTACTGCGTACCTAAGTCGCACCCACAGGCCGCCGCCGCTAGTGCAAAACAAGTGGAAAACGCTAAAAAAAGATAAACAAAGTTGTGTAGGTACCTACATACCTATATGTAGGTATTATTTTTACTTTGCTGGTCCAGCAATTTAAAACATCCGAACCTGTAAGCGACCATATTTATTACCTCTATCTCCATTTTCTTTATTTCACACTGCATCTGTGTGACCAAGATCCCAAATATATTTTTTTTATTGATTTATATTCTGCACCGTTGTTTGAGGTTTGATTTGACAGGAGAAACTTAGGCGGGTTTTTTTTTATACTTGTTTATTCATGACCATGGATACAGAGTCCTTCAGTAAGCCTTCAGTTAAGCCTTCAGTCGTAGACATAGCTATAAGCGGGAAAGCGGGATGAGTATTGCCAGGCCTAAAACCCGTACACAGATACACAGAGGTGGAGTTCTGTAGTTTCTGCCTAGCCCTATGGAAAAAAACATAAACTTATAAAATTCTTCTGCACTGTTGTAATATATGTTTATTGATGCTAATTTTTATTTATTAATAAGTACTATAACTATACAATAACACTATTCTAAATTAACTGGTTAACACAACACAACTTTTTTTTATCTTTTTTTAGCGTTTTCCACTTGTTCTGCACTTAAAATCTACAGGGACTGCTGTCATAAAAGTATTTTGCCAACCAAATTTTGATAATAACCAGGCATGGTCCTTTTGTTGTTTCAGTTGGTTTGAAACTTTGAACAAATCTAACATAATAATTCCACCTCCGCTCGTGTCACGAAAAACCAACTTCTATTATTAGAAAACTATCTAGTGCTACCATCTAGGCCGAAGAATCAGAAATTCAGAACATTATGCTTAGTATTGAAAAGAACGTATAGAGGTCGGTAGCATCGCAAATTCGCAAACTACCGCTGTGCTGCCATCTTACTAAACACTGACCAAACACCTTGCTGTATGCATTCAAGCATTGAAAGGTTAAGTGAAGCAAGTCCGACAGGGGGCGGCACTAGTGCTAAAGTCGATATATGGCCGGCCGCGTGCGTCACGCCACTGCGCAATCAAGCACGGAAATAAAATAACAGCTGTTCTACAATATTCGCTCGGGCAACTCAGGCTGCAGCTGAACCACGCAGCCGTTTTCCTTGAGATCGCGATTGTTTGGACGTTGCTTTCTCATTGTTGTAATAATCACCGAGTAGTTTGGTCTATTCTTTCGTCCATTTTTCAACGTATATTGCTGTACAAGTAATTACAGTATTGGCGTTTGAAGTGTGTGAATCATAAATCCGTGAGCTACGCTGGCGCTATGTTTACCAAAATTCCTCGTTCGTTGTTATTGTGACTCAAGTTGAAATGCCTCGTGAATACGTGGACCGCAAGAAGAGTTCCGCAGTGTTATGTTATTAGAATCTCTTTTAGATAGTGATTTTAGGAAAATTAGTTCTTGATAATGTCTAACGCGGTTCCGACCAGTTCTGCACTGAGGGCTTTGGCCTTAGAGTATAAGAGTCTTCAAGAGGAACCCGTGGAAGGGTTCCGAGTGAAACTTTTAGGAGAGGACAATTTATTTGAGTGGGAAGTTGCAATTTTCGGTCCTCCAGACACGTTATATCAAGGTGGATATTTCAAGGTAAGCACATTAACATTTGTATCTGCATTAGCAGTGACTTGAGAGCATCATTTATCATCAAAACTTTACAGTTTACAAGCTAAATGCCATAAAAATCATTCACTTGAACTTATTTACGAAATCGTTGTAATTTTTGTGGGGGTATTTACGGTTTCGCCATTTCACAGCATGATCTGAGAGTTTCGTGGAAAAATACCACTAATAAAATGGTATTTTCTGACCCAAATACTTGTTGGTCACAATAAGATGACAAGTGTTTGTCTTTATTTGATATACTTTAGTATGTTTATCGCAAAATGATTTACAAAGAAAGGCAAGTTGTTAAATTTTGTATCATCTACAATGTCAAACTCTTCACTGGACAGGTAGGCAGAATTATTGTGAATACTGACTAAAAAATCTCATTATTTATTCTTTTCTGTTGTAAATCAGAAGGGACATCCCATATTCTAGTAGGTACTTATTCTCTTTCATTGTATTAACTACTTGGTTTCTAGTATCCAGTTGATGCTTTCCATAGAAAAACTTTATTAAGACACTTTCATGTGTTAATTTCTGTAATTAGTTGTAGTTGAACCTTAATTTAATTAAAACTTTAGATTCATATCACAATGACAACCTTCTATGGGGTCTATGAACTTTAAAAATGATATTAATGTTGTAATATTTATAGATGTTTATATATATACAAGTTTAGTACAGACGGCAGCACATCACTAACCTATCCAAGACTGTAAATTTTCCCAACTGTTTGAGAACCATATTCTTTTATTTATTCAAATGATATGGAGGACTTATAGCTAAAACAAATCAGGTAAGAAACAGTAAGTTAGACTGACAACCAATAACAAGTCCTCACTTATAAAGGACAAGATATTACAATTGAGTGTTTATTATTTTGTAATAAAGTTGAAAAACAATTTAATAAATTTGACAGATTGGAGTAGCTTGATATACTAGCCTCTGTACATGTTAAATAAGTCTATTCTTCAATGTTTCTTAACATGGTGTAATAAGTCATTTACGTTGTTGGTAAAAACAGTTTCAAAATTTATTTGTTCTACCTATGTAACAATTAAGTATGATAGTATATATAGTAGCAATTAAGTATTGATAACAACTCCTTGATAACAACAACATAGTCCTGTGTGGTTATCACTTCTTGTAGCATTTAATATATATAATTATATGTATATATATCTTACCACCATTTATCAGATTGTCAGACTATGAATGAATGACTATGAAACTGTCTCTTTGTATTCAACGATGTAGCTGTAGCAAACACACTCTACATTTGATTGTGTCTATGATTGCAGAATACAAACTATTCAAGTATCACCTTATTTTTACCAAACAGATTATAGGAAATTAAAATAAGAAAAATAAATAGAAAAAAAATAAAAAAAAGAATGGAATAGAAAATAGAATAGAATACAATAGGAATAGTATATTGAATTAAGAAAATCAGTTCAATGTTCAGTAAACAATATATATTTAGATGCATTTAAAAAAGCTTACATCATTTTTATGTGTGTAAACTCTAGAGTTTTGGACAGAAGTGTATCCAAACTACATGGGTCTTAGACATAAGTCCCATATCCATAATAGAGGCCGAGCTTATATTTTTTCACAACTATGTTAGGTTCGTCTTCCAGGTAAACCAGATGCAGCAGCATTTTATAAAACTGTGTAACTGGGTAACACAATACGCCTTGGGTAAACTGGTTGTCAGAATGTTGGTCTTCTGACTATTCGTAACAACTGTCAGAGATCTACAAATGACAGCCATCTCAGCCTAGTCAGCCCATAGACATCTGTCAGGCACAAATCCAGACTCTGGGCTGCTAATGAGAAAATCTAAAATTAATATTATTTTGGATAAAGAATTAATTAATAGTTAGGTATGTTAAAAAATCTAACAGAAAATGGCTCTCATTGACTATATTTAATTCAGATGTTTTATCAATCACATTATTGGCTTATTGTTCCCAGATTGCCATGAAGCAGAAATATTATATATAAAAAAAAAATAGTTATGTTATTTAGTTTCAGAAACTATGTATTTAATGTGGCAGCACCAATAAAGTTTCACCCAAAGTTATCTAAATATAATTATTTAAGTTGTTAAGTTCAAGTTCGGCATGCACAAACTAACAGGGAGAATAGAAACGCAGGGGTGAATAGGAAATTAGGAACAACTAATTTGAAGAGGATGTTCAGATGACTTTGTTATTATTAAAAATGGTGTCAAAATTCTTAATTTGAATTAATGAGAATCATTAGACTCCTTGCAACAATGTGAAAATTCCCTACAAAGTATTTGTTTCTTTTCATCCCATTTGAGAGAACTTACTCTATCTACTCTATGGCTAGATACCCTACATTTTAGATGTGTACATACCTACTTAGAATTAACTGTTTTGCATTATCTGTTAATCTCTTAGTAAATAAGTTAAACCAGGACCACATAAAGTAAACGGCTGAAGAAATTATCTTGAATGTTATCACAAGTTCATAAAACCAGTCCGTATTTCATTTATGTAAAACAAATATGATTTCTTAACAAGAACATGTGTTTACCCCCTGCCCTACTTGTAATACTCCTTGCTTTAAATTAGTACTAATTTAATTATTATTCTAAGAAGCTAAATGTTTTAACATTTTAATGTATTTTCGCACCAAGCAATACAGTTGTATTTCTGACCAATGAAGCTGTCAAATAAAATTGATTTAGAGATGTTCAGGATGACAACCTAAACTATTCAATAATAATAATAATAATCATTTATTTTACAGATCATATAATCCAATTTGTTAGTAATATAAGAAATCAAGAGTCATCAAAAGGAACTTACTAATTTAATAAATATAAAATATTATATAATAAGTATAGAATTATATAATATTCCTCAAAAGTGATGTAGCTGATTAAAGTTACAAAATCGAATAAATAATATTTTTCAAGAAATTATGAAAGCTATAGGTATAAAATTTAAAATGATGGTCAGGATTTATATAAGACAGTTTTTTAGTTTAACTTCTGTGTCTGAATTTTCTAATTGATCGTGAACCTTATTCTGTTTGGAATAAAGTTAAAAAAGAACCAAAGAAATTTGACACATTGTGTGTGTGCATTTGATAGCCTCTGTACCTACAGGATGTTATTATTTCAAAATGAATCCCATACTTGGTTTAACCAATGAAACCATTTGTTTATTTGTCTCTAACTGAAGACATGTATTTTAAAAAAAAATCTAATTCAAAAAGTAATTAATGTGTACTTAGTATTTTTTTTCATATATTGGAAAACTATTCAACACATTATTTGCATGCATGTATTGGCTACTAAGTCACGCAACCGTAACCCAAAAAACTCAGGAATTTAAGTGAAAGTAATTTAACTTGCCAAACTACACATCACACTAACATCAGATCACTCATTTTATTTAATATTCTATCACATTTCTTAATTTTACTCGACCAAAAATATGTTTCTATTGTAAATACTCAACCAGAGATGTTACAACTGCATAACAATAAATTCTGAGGTCCTCTGAAGGAGTGCAGGAAAAATATTGAATTTAGAATCTTTACAGTTTTGCAGAAATAACTTTAAGAAATTCCCTTACGTTTTGATGGCTAATATAATATATGGCAACATTTTCCTATTCTCTGCAGTCAATAGAAGTATTCCCAAAGAGCAAAGGAGGATCATAGGGTCACTAATTTATTTATTTTTTTGTTTCAGGCACATATGAAATTTCCACCAGACTACCCATACTCACCACCTTCCATTAGATTTTTAACAAAAGTATGGCATCCAAATGTTTATGAGGTAAGTTTATAAATACTCCTATTCTTGTTATTATAAATAGTAACCAAGCAACATTATCCTTATTGTGTGTTGAAATATTTGAACACTAGCTGCAGAGTTTTTTGTCATTTGAACAACAAATGTGAATAACATTTTATCATGATCAGCTGAGGAAGAACTCTTCTCTGTTTTTTAAAAGTTCTTTTTTTTAAATATGTTGAATAATATCAAAGTTATGGTCACTTGTTACTAAGTTGAATTACTTGATAAAATTCGTTGGGAGTGCTGACAATGATTATAACCCAGACGCGGTTGTAGTCATAGCCTGGAGGGAAAGTAAAAAGTGCCATGTCCTAGGTTTTGCACTATCATTAGATACTAAATTAGGACACATAAATAATATCTACTTGCACTTTCATTGGCGTGTAAGAATTGGGTATTAATATGGTTTTATAAAGAAATAGTAAACGTAGGTGGGGTCAGGTGAGGTGACATCCAAAATTTCGGATAATTATGAATTTTGATAATAATGATAAATAATAAATATTCCACAACTTTCATACAACGCCATCTAGTCCCAAGCTACGCTAAGAGCTTGTGTTATGGGTACTAAACAGCTGATAAACATACTTATATTTCTAAATACATACATATTATAGATAAATTACACCCAGACACAGAACAAATGATCGTGCTCATCACACAAACTTGTCCTAGGTGGGAATCGAACCCACTACCTCCGGCATAGCATAGAAAAGACGAAATTCCATACAAAAGACCCAAAAGTTTCAATTTCGTAAGAAAAATATGTAATACGTTTCACGTTATCAGATTTCATACAACATTTCGTTATACATTTTGATATTCATGTAAGTACCTACCAAAAATGATGGCAGATAACTTTACATTAGAGTCTATAACTCTTCATTTGCTGGTCTACACTCTGGCACTTGCAGCCTTGTAAACAAACACAAAGCGAATTTCCTGATATACCTATGATTGATTGTTTATCAAGAAATTCGCGTGGCTTACAGGAAAATTGAAACGTGAACTGTAAGATTTAAAACATCACCCTGTGTAGCGTAGTAATGAGACACTTGATATTGTGTACAATTAAAAGTGTCTAAAGCTGGAACAGGGCAGTTAAACTAAATACCTTATAAAATAAAGTAAGTTGGGTCGAAATAAAAACATTATAAGACGATGTTATGGAGGAAAACCCACAATTTAAACACAAACATGTAAGCAAAAGCAGGTAGGTCGAGCTGATAAGATTAAAGTAATGACTTAAAGTATGGGCGCAAAGTCAAAATGAAAATTTTCATTTCAATAAGACATTAAAAAAAGACTCTTTAAATGTCAAAACTGTACGAGAAAAAAAAACAAGACTTGAGAAAAACTCTTCTATGACTGTGACCCTGATGTCAGAGTTTTGAAGAATTAGGTCATTTGGAACAGAGAAGGATAGGTAGTCCAAAACATCAACTTATTAATTTATAAAAGTTTAGATTGTGATTATGTAGTAAGTAAAGTAGAGTATTTTAGAATTTCTATCTAACGTTAACCACAGTTTAAATAATGCGTGTACTTAAGGCGTGGTATATACTCAGACCAATTTTTTATTGGTCTGAGGGTATATATACAAGCAAAACGGCTTTTTATTTTTATTCATATCATATCTATCATTTCTTCTACTAAGAAGACGTAGATTTTTACGACTATTCTACTTAAGTATAGAAATGCAGGCAAGGCGCTGTAATAATGTTAATCTTTTTAAAAAAGAGAATACATTCACGATGACGAATGGCTCTGACAGCAGTGACAGCTCTCTTTTACGACAGAAATTAGGTACTACCTTATACCGTCAACACTTGCTAAAAAATGAGGTGTTAGTGATTTAATTACAGGCATTAATATTATAATAATAATAATAATAGCCTTCATTAACAATACTTACAATCTAGTTTAGTTACATACTTACATTTTTTTTTTTTTTTATAAAAAGAATTTCATTCCCTAGACATTGGTTTCCGAAGTTTGTTTTGCTTTCGCATAGGCCTCCCCCATACTCATCCATAGTTCCCGGTCATGGGTTTCCCTCTTCCAAGTTGGCCCTGCTGTTACTTTCAGATCCTCGTCCCACCGTCGCCATTAACATTATACTTAATTAATTGCATAGAAAAATATGCTTGTGTAAAAAATTAATATAACTAAGTCAACTGCTGATTGCAGATGTTGTGATTACCAAATGATTTAAACCCAAAAAACAAAGAACTGTATATAACAAATCACTGCAGATTTGTAATAATCCTTTGTTTTTTGGGTTAAATTTGTTTAAGATACCATAAGACCAAGGCTCCATGACCTTAACCCCACACTTTTTAACTTGAACTGACTGACACTGTATGACACCCTACTACTAAAGTAAAAATAATTTGATGCACTCAATTCTCGTAAGACAGATAAATCTATGGAACTCACTTTCCTCTGTGAGAGTAAACGCAGTATATGGGACATGAATTACAAAATCCAAACCTATACCCACTAAAAAATCTTTGTCGAAAAAAGGTTTTTCGTCTTATATTTACCCCACTTGACCCAATGCATTTCCTCATGACCTCATTCATAGTGATGCAAACGTAGTGCTACGGAATCATGGAAGCGCAAAGAAGTTTGTACGGTACCTACCTACTTACATTTTAAATGGGTCATGTAGATAAGGAGGCCTGTAATGTAAGTTTTAGATACGTAGGTATTGAATACCTACCTAGTAAGTTCTTGTCAGCCTGTGTTACTTCCGAGTTTTTGGCTTAAGGCAGTTTTTTTTCAATACTCCTCCCTACTCTTATTAATAGTTATATCGACCTATTATTGTCCCACTTTAAGGAAAAGGCTTCTGATACAGAGAAGCCAAGAGACCACCACACCACCACGTTTTATCAAGTTGGATTAGTCAATTCAGACTTGTTTTATGCTGCCGTGCCCTTACTGAGTCAGTCCGGATCTCATGTTGAAACTAACCTTAAATGCAACAACTGAGTATAGTGAGTATAACAAATGAATGCAATAAAGAGTTTGAGTTATTTGAATTAGTCAACGTTTCCTCGCAATATTTAAATTCAAAATGATAGGTCATTATGAATTAAAAATAGTCACATTGGTAGTTGCTCGGATATAAACTCACAACTTCTTGCATATGAGGCAAAGTCCTAACCATGAAGTATGCTACGACATGTACTGCCTACCTCTCCACTCATCATCATCATCATCATCTGCCTAGCCTTTTCCCAACTAAGTAGAGTCAGCTTCCAGTTCAACCAAATGAACCTGAATACCAGTGTTTTACATGACCATCGGCTTGACGTCCTTTCCGTACGGAAGAGTTGATATGTAATGAATAGCCACCAATCCCTAGACCGACCTCGTCAAGCGTTAACTTGGCTGATGGCCCCGATGCCTCTTATTATTAAACCAGAAGCTCGTCTCCAATATTCAATTAAAATCCATGTTTAAGAATGTAAAGATCCGTCAAAATGATGCTGTAATGTTGTAACATTCAGCTGTTAGTTGTTACAATTACCTACATTGTTCTATAAACGGCATGATTCATTTAGATACAGCAATAGAAACTGAGTTTCATTTTCTCCCACTCGAATCGAATGTCTGTAGCAGAACACGTTTTATATGAAAAACAAAAACGGGCCGGACGTCATACGCAATCGAATCGATATCATTTGACTAATGTCGTTTGTCGATAGCTGGATAACTCAGTTTCACAATTTGTAGACCAATGAAGGGCTTGGATTTGAAATATAAAGCCGAGCTAGTGCTTGTTTGACCACACACTGTACCTACTTATTCTATTTTTCCGACTTTAAAAAATAGTCTCTATTCATAACAGAGGTATTAAACTATTGATGCAGTTGTAACTTTAGACGCGCATACCTCTCCTACTATTAGCTAAAATCAATATTCATTTTTTATTTATTTATTTATTTATTAAAGCTTATGCACAAGTAAAAAACTGTACAACGGCGGACTTAATGCCTAGGCAATATTCCACAGTACAGACTTATACCGAATTATAAAGGTTCCATTCTCGCCATTTGACTACAGAACCCTCAAAAAAACCTTGGTCATAAGTTAAAACCAATGCTGCAGAAACAAAAAAAAATGTATTTGGCAAAAGAAGCACTTTCATTTATCACCACTTGAGCTACTGCTGCAAAATTTATACGTCCTATTTGGCTCTGTCTCCACAATATCATCATAAACCAACTGTATTCCACTGCTGGAGCTGGACATTGGCCTCTCCAATAGCAAGCCGTTGGGCTTGATTCTCTACACTCTCATCCAGCGACCCTTTGATGGTCATTGCTCCATTGACTGATTCGCGGTGAAACTCTCTTGAGTTTCACCACGAATGACATGAGATGTTTACATTGTTTACCCCAACTGTCATGGCCAACATCCCCTTCAGCTAAATCCAAAATACATGTTTGTCTCATTAGGCACAACATTTTTGTAAATTTTGTGAAACTAAGTTACAATACCACAAACTACTACTGTCACCAAAATCACACACAATTAAATTAGTTAATTAACAATCATTATGTAATGTTAAACCGAAGATCGTATCTTAGTCTTACAGTTCATTAATTTTGTCGATATAATTATATTCGTGACGTAAACAGATAAGATGTTGTACCGGTATCGTTGAACATGGATTAGTTGTTGTCAATTAATTAAACCCACTAAGATTTACTTTACATTCTACGAAGCAGCGTGTGAATTAAGCCGAGTTCAAGAAATATAATACACTAAACCCGCGACTTAGACAAGAATACACATACTATTAAAACGAGACTAACCTCCGACCTGCCCTGGTCTTTCCTAATATTGAGGGTATACCTACTTCCCTATCTGAACCGAAAGTTGAACACACACTGAGAGGTCCTAAGTTTTAGCTTCACGTATGAAGATTGTACCATTTGTTAATCCCACTAAAGGACACTGTACTTCACGATACATTTGAAGCAACGCTTTCTTACTTTTTACTAAGCCCTGCTTTAAAAATTAAATTAAAAATTTAAAAAACCCCCATCGCAAAAAAGTAAAACATTTAAAAAGTTAAAAATAACACTTTAGCCATGAAATTTTACTTTACGTCGGGGTACCGCTTAAGTAAGAAATGTTCCTAGTACTTGTAGGTATGTAGGTACTTATTTTAACGGTACCCCGACGTTACGTAAAATTTCATGGCTAAAGTGTTATTTTTAACTTTTTAAATGTTTTACTTTTTTGCGATGGGGGTTTTTTAAATTTTTAATTTAATTTTTATTTTATATTTTTTAAACGCTTTTATTTTGTTTTATAGAGTTTACAGTTATGAGATTTTTTCAGTACATTGTATGAAAAGTCAAATGCTGGTTAAAACGAATCCAAACACGACATATCTGCTATTATTTTGTCAAGGGTCTACCTACTGGTGTGCTGGATAGCCTACCTGCAGCATCAGCTCATCTTGTTGCCATCAAGGCATTGTCTGCAGAATCAAATGCTGGTTGAAATGAATCCAAACACGACATATCTGCTATTATTTTGTCAAGAGTCTACCCACTGATGTGCTGGATAGCCTGGCTGCAGCATCAGCTCATCCAGTTGCCATCAGTGCATTGTGTGCAGAATCAAATGCAGGTTAAAATGAATCCAAACACGACATATCTGCTGTTATTTTCCCAAGAGTGTATTAGTCTGCTAGATATCCTGGCTGCATCAGACCAAATACACACAATAATGTTGCATATTAATATTACACACATGGGTGTTTGGAATTTTAAGACACACATGTTTGTAAGTAAAGTTAATACCCATAGACGTCTAAAATAGCAACGGTAACTACCACAAAAGAGCTGATAACCTTGAAACGGCTGAACCGATTTTGATGAAATATGTCTAAGAACCATCGCAAGAAACCCTGCTTTCAAATAAAAAAAACCACATCTAAATCGGTTCACCCGTTTGGGCGCTACGGTGCCACAGACAGACAGACAGACAGACACACACACATAGCGGTGAAACTTATAACACCCCTCTTTTTGCGTCGGGGGTTAAAAAAAGGAACCTAGCTTAGCCTCTAGGTCTTTTATAAAATAAATCTTTATCAAAGCTGACATCTACTTTGTATAGGCACCAAGCACATCCAACATTACATCGTAGTATGCAATGCCCAGTCAAACTCATAAATTCCTTTACCACGTAAACCGATGACGCACATTCTCCGTGTAGACATAAAAAAAATATTTTACCGTTTGTAAAATTTTCTTACTAAGTTCCTCTCAAACGTACTAAGCTCAGGGATACAATACGATATCGGACTATTTTTATCAGTGAACTCGATACGGAAGTAAGAAAACTAAATATGTATTGATTTTAAAATTTCATAAGACAGAGACAGCGTTATAGACAACTGACGTCATCTGCATGACTTCCATAGATTCACAGTACGAATTACAGTTTTTTGCGATAAGGGTAGAAAGTTCCATCAAAAACTTTTAAAGCGTGAAGCATTTTTTTATTGATTTTTGTTCTACCATTCAGGCTTTTTTCTGATAGATTTAAAAACATTTTCGTAATATTTTAAAAGTACAGTCTTCTACGATTAAAATTTAAGCCAATGAATCATGTATTGATGTTGGTCATATTCCTCGTTACAATGTATTTTGTAGAATTCATTCCGGAACACTATACTCGTTAATCGACCACTAATATCCTCACTTTAAGCAAGTTCTTGCATTACTGAGTATTTGATTATTGAGGTCTAAACCAGGTTTTCGTAGAATCTTAGTAAGATTAGGTACTAACATTGCACATACCCCCTATTAATAATCTGTAACTGACTCTAGCCGCACAACATGCTAGATTGTATCAGTCCTAACCAGAGACAACAGGGCCAATCTTGTAACTATTTTCTCATTTATCTATCAAGACAAACAGGAAGAGTGTGTTAGTTAAAGGTTAAGATTTGCATGTGCTTTGATATTCTTCCATATGTTCGTAAGCAAATATTCACACACATTACTAGTAACATGCTCAATAATTCCTCGAAAATTTTTAATAGCCCAATAGATCTGAATACCAAGAAGATCAGCTAATAATAAAGAAGTTTGGATAACCCAAGTCCATAGTTTAAATTGTTTTAACCTTAATGAATACCAAGTTAAACCCAATACGACCAATATTGATCCTATGATGCAAGAAAATCTTTTATTTGACATACTAACACAGTTTAAGAGCTTGTTGTTGCATTGCATTGAATGCTTTAAGTACCAATATTTGGGAATCCAGGCTTACGATGCTAGTTGTAAAAGTCCTGTAAGATTTACTCACCTAACAGCGCCCCTAACACCTTGTTGGCTTCAGCCAAACGTTTTCAAAGAAATAAACTTTCAATGAAAAGGAGTGAAGGCTTCCACGACCTCTTTCTATGAATCTGGAATTACCAGTTTCCGCAGTATAAACGCCCTTATCAAGCCACGCCATGCGCCATGGTCAACGATATCAGAATCGATTCCTAGGCATTTTTGCAATTGAGGAAGAAACCAGACAAAACAAAGATATAGTACCTAATTTAAAAAGAATTAATTTAGTAAGTACGTATAATGGCTTTACCAAGATGCAACTGTTTTGTACAGGCCATGTAGACAATTCAACAACTATCTCAGCTCTCATAGTTATCTAGTTGCAACTTGCGACACACTCTTGGCGTCTTTGACCCCGGGACTGCGAAACGTTTCACACTGTATCATACTTTGACCTACTTTGTATGAATTAGATTTGTCTTCTTATTGCCTGCCAGTTTGCTTTTAGGGTCTCCCCTCTAGCTTTTCTTCTTTAAAAAGAATGCCTGAAATCAAGATAAATAAGTAAGAAACTATGAAGCCAGAAGGGGGAACCCAACGTAGGCCTAAGGAGGGTGGGCATGTCGGCATGAAGAGTATATGCTCCCCTCGCTCACGTTTCACTGTCACCCCTGCAGGTCCAGTCATTTCTACATAATGATGAATCATTATTCGAATTACCAGTTTTTATAGAGTGGCTTGTTCGTTCTATTAGTATTGTTGTAGATCAATATTTGAGTAACTGAGACTGGGTTACAGTATAAAATTTGTTTTCGATACAACCCTTTGGTTTTCGTGTAATCGTAAGTAGTACAAACATCTTGCCTCTATTTTTTGTTTACTTATGTAGGTATCTTGAATACAATATTGTTGTTGTTATTCAAGTTATAAAAAAGCAAGTCGTTGACTAACGTTGTAATAGAATTTCTTAAAACTCAGCTCACAGCCGGTTGTACAGTTTTCGCGTCGTCTGCGCGTTACCGTTAGCTTTTAGAAGAGTCAACTGTGAGTCGCCTGTACAAAATAATGTAGCTTGTAACTCGTATAATAGTGAAGCAGCGGGGTCATCAGTCCGATTGGCTGAATCATACTGTGACGCTGTGACGCATCCAACGCCCTGCCTACCTTATTTTTAAGATTCTAACAAATGATACGAAATTAGATCAAGTGCTGCGCGCGTTTGATTTTCTGTAGGTAATACTTGATTTATATTTAAATGTATGCAGTCAAATGATTGAATGTAGCACAGAAACGTACATTGTTAATGTCAGGTAAGTTTTAGTAAACCAGTTCCATACTCTACTTTCACACGATTCGTTCTCATAAGCTAAAACAAACACGACAGACGTGTCTTGAATGAGCCAAGCTAAATTTAGGGAATATTTTTAGTTCTGACGTAAACTGGGACGTTTTTATAAAGGCATGATTTATTTGTAAATCTTTGGTTAGGCTCTTGCAACATATCTTTTTTCCGATATTGTGTAAAACATAGCCCACGAAAAGATCAACGTGAAACAGGATGTATTACAAGTTGAACGACCTTTTGCATGAAGTGTAGCTACCGCCGCACAGTGGTCCGGATTTTCAAAATGATGGACTTAGGATCGAAGATGAATATTTCACTAAACAAAAAATGGTATCGAATAGTATATTTAACGCTGATCAATACTTATTACTACAATTTTTCGATAAACTTGCTCCTTCACGTCAAAAAAAAATATTGAAAAAAAAAATGTATGGGAGAAAATCTATTTCATTTTTTTTCTCCGGCTAGTATCAAAGTATAGCAACCAAACCTTATGTTCTAGTAAGTGCTTGTTGCCCTTAATACGATGACATATAATTTGCTTGCGTATCTCTGCGGCCTTGGCTCCTACGATGATTTAAAGTTTCAAATTTTTAAGTCTATTATGCTTAATGTTCTTGACGATTCATATTAAAAAAAACGGTTAGAAATATGTAAGATAAAGCCCTGAAAAGGGCTATTTTTAGAAGTCCTATTTCAGGTAGTCCTGAAAAAGACTATTCTAATGAAACAACTTATCTAACTAATTCAATTTCTACAATAACAACATCACTAAATCTTTCACGTTTACGCTAATGGATCGTCAACTCCTGCCTGCAGCTCCTGCAGATCCATATTTTCGGTTTCTCCTGTTGCTACCTCAGGCAACAACACATGCTCTTTAACATCCGAAAAGAAATCAAAATGTTTTGAGTTGTTGTATTTTGGTCGAATATGGGATAAATATGGGTCCGAACTAATTCAAAAAATATGCAGCAAGTCTTCGTTGGCCTTCATCCTGTTAAACTTTCTTGTGTGATATTCACGAACTCTTCGAAATTCTTTATTTCTTGCTTCACTAGCTTCTTCAGAAAGAATACCAATAGGTAGGAAGCCAAAGTGTTCGCAAATATCTGCACCGTGTATGAGCAGCTTGTGCACACTTGTGGGCATATAAAACCACGGGCATAAAAAACATCTCAGCTGTATCTCGACAATAAGTTCTAAATTTTCCAATATCTATAATACATCCAGATGAAATTGTTTGAAGAATAACCGCGAAATGCTTTAGAAGATCTTTATCAATATTGGTAATGTCGGCAGATTTCTCATTATCTCTAAAAAACCTTCTGGCTGTATTTCCGTCGTTTGTGGTTCCATAGCCTTGCTTAACTAAATCCACAAGTATTCCCATTTGCTGCTTGAATTCTTCATGTGTCGATGATCGCAGCTTTTAGCTCCTTGTTAGCACTTCGTGCAGTCCACATTTTGAAGTCCATGTTGTATGATATATGTAGAATACACTCCATACAACGTATCCACATATGAAGAGTAGAAAGTCCATATTTATAAACATTTTATCGTACAGGACTTGAAAATACTTCTAACAGCTTGTTCATTTCAGTCGGCTTAGCAAGGCAAATATTGCAGGTAGATGCAGATGAGTATCCGTTATAATAGTGGCCACTTTTCCGTCGATCATTGTCATATGAATGGTCGTGATTAATTTCCAGCCCGGCACACTTTGTAGGACCAATAACATCTATTTCTTCTTTCAATGAAGCTTCTTCTTGCTTGATATATTCCGCTGTCTCTTTACAAAATTCAAACTTAATAGGCCTATAATAATGGGTTGAAGAAGGTGTTGGGTTTTCCCATATGGTGATATTATAAGAAATTAATTTAAGAGGGACAAGACTTGACATAAAAACCGATGAATCACTGAAGTTTACATCTTCACTTTTTTGCTTGTAGGTGCTTTGTGAAGAAGCTCCATCGAAACCCCATTTACTGATTAACTTCAATCCTTCAGTTGACGAATCAACTTGGGTACCAGTAATCTGAAGAATGTTCTGGACTGTCAGATCCAGTAGGGCTTGAATCTTCACTTTAGCTCCTCCCTCAGTAATATCTAAATCGCTTGGATAGTATCTTTCTTAGCTTCAAAGTCTCTTAGCACTTTCCTTAAAAACAAATATTTCCACTTTGACAGGTTCAAAGATGTATAAAGACCTAGAGCGTGATCTTCGTCTTAAGATATTTTCTTAGTTTTCTTAAACAAAGTGGTTTGAACAATCGCAACACTATCAGGGTTTTTCGTTATGTGGTCAATAATATTAGCTAAGTCATTTTTCTTTTCTGTCTTAAGTCTTGTGACTAATGCGAAAGTGAGTTCCTTCAGAAGAGACCCAGAACGTCTTGTCTTCTGTTTGTTGCCGGGATCAACAAACGGTTTCTTAATCTGAACTAAATCCGTAAATGTGCCGACAGTTGATGTGGATGGAATCACAGCTGCTACAGTATCGATATCAACGGAAGTACTCGTAAAGTCTGACGATATGTTTTCGATAACTTCATCTTGGGCTACAAAAAATTCTGAGAAATTTACGGTAGTGCAATTTGGCCAACTAATATTTGATTGTAACTACTCAGCATGTCTATTCATGAACGTCTTCTGATTTCTGGAAGCACTTGCCCATCTGCGACTCAAATTACTAATACATTTTTTTTAAAAAGGTCTTCATTTTTTCTGAATCTTCTGAACATATTTCAACTGGGATGCGTACGATAATAATTTCATAGAGTCGTGTCCAATTCTTCATGTCTCCTTCAACACGAAGGAACATAAAAATATCGAAATTCGTAACAAATGCAGCCATAACGAAATTTACAAAACTTTCACACAGCACGGATATTGATGTTGCTTCCTCAAGGGTAGAGAAACAAGTGCCCTTAATTGTTTCCTGCACAGATATTTATAACGAACGCAAGTTCGCAAGTAGTGACTGACATAATTAGTACCGCTTCGTTGAACAACCAATCAGCGTCGTTGATATTACCCCCATCACCAGATGGTGGAGGGGGTAAATTATTATTTTATCAAACTAATAGTTTTAGTCATTTAGGTATAGATAGTCATCGTCAGCACATAACTGTCTTCAATTACATAGATCAAGTTAAAATTTTATTAAAAAAGTTATAATTTTATTTTTTTTAATTAAATGAAATGACTACCAAATGCCTAAAATTATATTTTTAATTCTTATTGTATTGAAAAAATATATTTTAAATTCATTTTAATTGTAAAACTCGTTAATAATAATTAGAAAATACAACATAAAAATTTGAAACTTTGAATCATCGTAGGCGCCAAGGCCGCAGAGATACGCAAGCAAATTATATGTCATCGTATTAAGGGCACCAAGCACTTACTAGAACACAAGGTTTGGTTGCTATACTTTGATACTAGCCGGAGAAAAAAAATAAAATAGATTTTCTCCCATACATTTTTTTTTTCAATATTTTTTTTTGACGTGAAGGAGCAGGTTTATCGAAAAATTGTAGTAATAAGTATTGATCAGCGTTAAATATACTATTCGATACCATTTTTTGATTAGTGAAATATTCATCTTCGATCCTAAGTCCATCATTTTGAAAATCCGGACCACTGTGCGCCGATGGTAACCAACATATTTAATTTAAACGCCTGTGAATCACTTTGTAGTGGACTAGCTTCAGCCGACAGCTTCGTTCATGTTGTACATATTTTATTCTTCCTCGAGAATCATGAATACCAATTCGCCGAGTTCTCAATTAATTATATCGACAAACAAGCATTCGACTCTTACCCTATTGGTGGGGTGGGGACTCCCAATGCGTATTGTTCTCTTCTTTCTCTTCAAATTCTTCTACTAATAATAATATGGTTCGTGATACTCTTGCGACAGGTTTTTACTTTTAGAAAATCAAATGCTTACCACGTTTAACTCAATAAAAACATTTAGAACAATGAGCTGTGAATCTGTATTATTCGTCTAACACCTCTCCAAACAAGTGGCGTCATATCAACTTCTGATGACGACGTTTACTAACTGCTGTTCAACGGAATCGCTGGGCGTGATAAACTATGCTATAAAAAGATTTATAAACAAGTCAACATGGCACAATGTCAAGGAGTATTAATTTGTTTTTATTTCCCCGTAGAAAAGAATTTCCCTTGAGGATCATCCCGGCTGATGTTGGCACTCCCCGGCCTTGGGGTAATTAACCTTATTCCCGATCCCGTCGACCTGCGTCGCGGTGGCCGCTTTGAACTTGTGCTACATTCACACGCTGTTCTTTAAATAACGCCCCCTGAGACGCGATCGTCATAACTCCCAACAGTGGAGGCAAGTGCCAACATCTCAATCAGACTCTTTTAAACTAGCCACGTGGTCCCATCCACGGCACACGCACCCTATTGAATGCCCGATAGTGAATATGTATCTGTCGATACTTGCCGAGGGAACAATAGTCGATATTCTTGCAACAAAGTGTGCAATTATCGAAGGCAATTCACTCCAAGACTCATACAATATGTTGCGCAGTTGAGAATATCAATAATGTTTACTGTACTTACTGAAAATATTTAGAACCTATTTCACTAACCTGATCGTTTAGGCTACCAGCCAAACTGTCAAAAAGTTTAAAACAGATTCTGTTCCAGTTCCGGAATAGAAAATCAGGTCCATTTCGTTGTTTATTCTGGTAACAATACTTTCGCTGTTTAAAGAACATTAGTGGTAAGTATTGTGAGATAAAACAAGAAGTGAGCTTATAATAAGCGAGGGCGCTTCCGTGGCCAATCAAGTGCGTCATCGGGCCTTCAACCCACCCGCGACCGAGTCACCAAGGTCCTCGCCTCACGACTACTCGCGGACCAGACTAGCCGCTTACTTGTCATAATATAATGTACTAAGTTATCGGAAAGTCATTGCTGAACTGCATATATTTCCGTTACATGAATTACAAAACGGATATTTTAGATGCTATGAGCTGACTTGCTGAATATTGAGTAAAATGACGGTCGCATTACCCTCTTTGTGACATTACATTTTTTTATTTGTAAGGTTTCCAATCGTGGATTACAAAATTGTACAGAATTAAAAAAATACATTAAAGACTTTCCTTCTTCCGCCGATCAGTGACTTGAGGAAAATGTTTTAAGTAGGTAACCTCTGTACCTACTAATAAAATTTCCTTATCGAAAACATCTCATTTGATTTGATCTGAATATTGACGTCTGGTGAGCTTCACACAGCCAAAAATGTATGAAGATTTTAACCTCAAAATTATCATTCAATTCTCAATATTCCTTCGACATGCGAACTCGTGATTGGTTTTCCGCTCTGTTAACTTATTCTTGACCATGTACCTTGACATGGTTCAGAATAATTTAACATTGTAGACTAGTATTCTTACTGTACGATTGTCTGCGACTGATGTTGTAAACAGACAATGTGTATATATTTTTCAAGTGTTTCCCAATTTGGAAGTTGGAGCACACGCATTTTCTTTGTGAGGAAGCGCGCAGTGAACCGGTGGCATATTTTTAGCCGAGGGCGACGCTCCACGCCATCACCGTAATGTCTGCGCCTTTATGCTATTTCATGATGACTTCACTGTATAAAAAATGTAATTGTTCTAAGGTCGTTTAGATTACCTTGTCTAACACCAACTTATAAAAAACAACAGTGAACCCCACTGCCCAGAAATAATAAATTCAAATAGGTCGGTATACATAATAAATATCTGGTCCCCCACATTTTACATTTCCAGAACTAATGCCCTGTTTACTGATAAAGTTATTGAAATCAGGAATTTCAAGTTGGTTGAATTCATATCCTTCTATTCTAATAAATAAAATACTACGCTGTTAGCATTCAAATCCTTGTGCGCTCATATACCGCAGACCCGTTGCTCAGAGCACGTTGGAAAGGACCGTTAGTAAGAAACACTTTCGCAATTATACCATTGTGATTCTGCTTAGCATGGTAACAGCAATAAAATTTGTGTTATCAGATGAACAGTTTCTCAAACATTTTAGAACTTTACAATGAAGACGAAGCACTTCACGTAACGTTTGTAACAATCTCATGGAGTATAATCATACAATAACTAACTTGCGTTGTGGAATGGCTGTGGCGCATCCTAAACATAATGCAAGGAAAACAAGCAATCAATGGTACTTTTGTTTTTGGCTTTTTTTTTTTCAATACATTTTACGAACTAGTTTTACCAGGGGCGTAATATATTAAAGTGGTTATAACAGTTCAACAAGAATAAAAACATTTCCATAAATATTGCAAACAGAATTTGTTTGTAATTTTAAACACATTTACAAAATTCATGAATATATTAAAATTAAAATAATAAAAGAGGCACATCACTGATGCGTTCTTAAGTGATTCTTGAAGGGATAGTCTCAATCAAAATTGCAAACTTGGAGATGACAATTTGGGCCTAAACTTCAGGTTATTTTACTTAGATTTACGTTATAGTGCATACGTGCCTTCTAATGGGACAAGTCAGTAAAGTTCCCTTTTAGAATTGACTTTCTTGAAATTTTCTTCAATAACTACCTAATAACTACGTAGGTATACGGTCACCATGAGGTTGAATGCCAAGGCTACTGCACTGTCACGCAACTTGTATTTTATTGATCTATTCGATGTAGTATGACTCGGCTCATTATTATCTCCAGCAATAAATTGGACTTAAAAATATTTCACAGAATGATATGAACTAAAGATTTACATAATCGTTCATTAATTAGTACAATACTTTAAACTACCTACCTAGTTATCGCGATAGACAAATGTATCTGGGTCACGCGAATACTAGAGTAGGCCACTGGTTAGAATTGAACGATTCGAGCCACCATTTAATATGTTATCTGTAATATGAGAGGTTGGGTGATCTTACAATTCAGTTTTCATACAAAATAAAATTTTATTCGATAAATCGGATAAAACAACCTTCACGAATCGGCGAGCAGATTACAATGTAAATGGGGTGGGTCGTCGATATGCTGCTTTACAGAGATCGTCAAGGGCAAATTGCGGAGGTAAGCCTCTTGTCTGTTCCGTCTCGCTTACCTCCTTCCGCTATTTCCTTAGAAAGACAAGACATATGAAGCTAGATATCTTGTGTAATACATAAGGAGTATAAGAGCTCGAACATTTGTAGGCACTGCGCGTGTCCTGCGTGACCACGACGCGGTTTTTATTATTCGGATCCTAAGGTAACGCCGCGATTTTGAACATCGTACTTCCTATTGAACTGACATCGTTACATACATCAGAATAACACACCTACATTTTAGGTCTTGCATAACAACCTCTTGAAATTTGACGAAGATGCGGGAAAAGGACACGTTGTCAATGCTCTAATTTATAAAAGTATTGTGTAAATTGACCAAAATATTACAAGAAAATCCAAATAAGGCACATAAAATTCTGCCATCTGCGAGATTTTGGCGTGCACTCCGTACGAGCTACAAGAAAACAGCGGGGAACAGCTGATTTAGAATATATGTATATATAGACGGACAGGAATCATACTGTTTGAATTCCAAAGTCTTTGTAGAGAGAGGGAGAAACGCACCTTGTCGGACCTTGTCGATGTCGACGGTGCGAATTTATGAGTAATATAACAGCGGTGCCGGCTATTATCCAGGTAAAGCGATGAATGTTAGTTAGGACATTCATACGTATAGTTTTTCTAGTTTTTTAATCGTCTTTATAAAATATTGCGTGGCCTATCGTGTTTTGTAATCAACATGTGTGTTGTGTGTTTTGTTTCAAACATAATTATAGTGCGTTGGAACTTAGTTGGATTAAGTAGATACGAATCTAGGACAAGAACAAATATATCAAATTACTGCCAAATCATGTGATAATAATGCTGGCTGGCATGGCAACACAAAACAAATCGCCATTTCCGCATCTGTCGATGCAGTCGGTCTTGGCTCTTGAGATAGCTTGAAAAACTTTTAAAAGAGATGGTATAATATTCAGATTTTCCAACGCCTATCAATCTCAAACAATGCACCGGGAAACATAAAATTTTAATGTTCCTTTTGTGACACAGGTATTAAATTTATGCGTTTTACGTTTTTTTAGCTTTAGGTTATAAATATAATACACATACACACAATAAAATTAGGAAATAAAAGTTTTAATGAGAAAGGCGTACCTATCATAAAAGTAAAAAACTAGTTTAAAACAATGGAACAAGTGTATAAGTTTTTTTTTTTTCATTTTACCCCAAAAGGGGCCAAATAGATGATGAAAGGTCTCATGGAAAAATCCGAAAACTTCGGACAAAGTAGCCTAGTGAGATAAAAAGGTCAACTTAAACATTATAGCGGTAGCCAAAAAACCCGCAAACTACCTATGTGAAAAAAACTTATAAGTATTTTACATAACAATAAAACGGGCACTTCGCTTCCAACAATAACATCATTACGCTGAAATTAATAGACCATGAGCAAGTGCGACGCAGCATTTTTCTTTCCTTACAACTTGCAGTCGCAAGTGATATAATTAGTATGGATTCATAAGAACAGGAAACTAGTGTGATTAACGATATAATGATACACACTAGAGTAACTATACAACTTCCAGGTACGAACAGTTGATTCCATAACCATGTTTAATTCTTGTTGCTACATACTTACCTAGCTTAGGTATGGCTTGACGAAGTAGGGTTGTATCGGAACCTAGCTCCGACTTCGCAAATATTAAATTTCCGCACTAAATCTTACCTCCGTCTACTCGTCAGTGTAATTGTAACGGTTGTATTATATTTAAGAAAATCGACTCCAAAGTATTTTTTATAATCTGGATATAATATGGTGGACATGTAATCCTTAATGGTGGATTCAAAGTATCTTTTGCTCCAGTAGGTCTACCAAATGAACTAAAAATCCAATAGATCGTGACAAGCTACTTTTTTTTTGCGAAATATAGTGCGCCTCTTCTAAAATTTGTTTACAAAGTGTAGATTATTTTATTAAAAAAATGTTTAATTACCAATCCTAAATATAGCTCTATCTCCGCGATCATGGAGAGCAAGCTCTGCACCTCCGTTTGCACTAAGATATTGTCGATGGCATCCGCCATGACAAAGTATAAGACTTAAAGTATAGGTACGTAGCAACAGCAATGTTGTTTATTAAACTATCCTTCGTCAACAGCTGCTCCGATTTTCATGATTAAATATTTATATCCATGTCTTTGTCCCTCTTTTATTATAGTTAGTCGGAAAAGCGGTTAAAGTTAAACGCTAGTGTCTTCAATTGAATAAAATATCGGTTGGAAGAGTCTTACAATACTTGGTACCTATGTAACTAGCAATGGTCTGAGGTTTGGCAAGGATTTCGGTAAAGGAATGCTCATTAAACAAATTGTCCCATGTATATGATTTATTTCATGTTTAAGCAATTTGAAGTGTAGATCGATTATTCGGATTCAACGAACTTATTTATTTATGGTTGGTTTATCTCTTGGTTTAATAACGGTGTAGTAAAACATCGCGAAGAAACCGGGAATCCCTGGAAGAAATTTCTCGACGAAGCGAATGTGAAGCCTAGTAAGAGAATCATGGGTGAAGCGTGGGCGGCATAAATCTCTGACACCAAGTTAGTCGATAACCACACGTAAAGAAAAATCTATTGTTGACAATAACCACAAGTTTGATAGAGGTGGTTACATGGTGTCTAAGAACTTATAGCAGATGCTATAAGTTGAGTACCACCATGTAACCAGGTGGTATTAGGATGTAGGCGGAAATTAATTAATTAATACGTATGTATTTATGAATTGCAAAATATCAAGGCTATGTCTATTACTCTTTGTCTTAAGTAAAGTAGGTAACCCTGTAAGCAAAAATGCATTCTTGGGTTTGTTCCTAATGATTCAGGTGCTTGTTTACTCCCACATAAGGCTACAATTTCCAATAATTGGTCTGCAACCAATGATAAAAAGATGTTTAGACTCTTTGAATCCTAAGTTATTGGTAACGCTTAATATAATTTAGAAATCGATCGCTGCATGCTGCATGCACTATTTTTTGTAGAAACTTCAGCACGTTCAATATCCCAGTTTCTCCTGATGCTACTGAACACGTAAGAATTGTTATGAAGGTTGCTGCCGTTGCTGGTACTTTGTGTGCGGGGGAGACGAGGCAACAATGGACTTTATGTAAGACTTGTATTACGCGCGCACTAACGCAACGAAATCGAAATTGTCTTCCTAACCGTGAAGCATTAAATCGTATAAAGATTTAATAACTCCGGCCTTCGCAGCTTATTGAGTAAACTTCGGTTCACCGATAGACAACATACACTGAACGTCTGCGTTTTGGCGTTCGTTGGTCCAAAAGTTAATGTGTTGTCAAAGACCTCTCTACTCACATTCTTAGACGAGTGTTCTATTCTAACAACCTCTGAAATCCTAGGACAAATAATTATTATGGTCCCGATTTTCACCAGACGGCGCTTATTCCGTTTTAGAACTAATTACAGTTACACGATGGGGTAGGTTTTAAAACTCGCACTAAAGCCACTGTTCTCACGAACACAAGTGATCAAATTACGGCGCTAATATGCTTTTATTTTGCAATGAATTTCGTGTCACCACAGGAAAAACATCTACGTCAAGCACAAACTTAGGGAAAGTAGCTTGTTTTAACGAAAACCAGTTAACTACTTTAGTATATTTATAAGTTGACCTGCTCTGCTGAGGAGGTCAAGTAACGTTTTAAAATTGTGTTGGCATTTTCTGAAAACTTAGTAGATGTATAGGGATAGTTAGAGAATAATGTTTAAACGATCTATCTTATAAACGCATGTAATTCTTCTAAAACTGATAATCACTTCATCATCGTTCATGAGTATTCTATAAACTGTGGAGTACAGCAGGGCAGTATTTCGGTTTCCCTCTTTTTACGCTATACACAAACGATTTGGAAATAAGTTTGCAAATCGATAAATCATTATTTTATAGCTATTCCTATTCATCTACGAGTTGTTATGCGTCGTTAAGAAAAGATAGACCCATTCCACGTACGTTCGTTTTTTCTTTCTTTCAAATACCGAACTAAGCATCCCTTTAAAAATGTTTCAGAATGGTGACCTCTGCATATCGATCCTGCACCCGCCGGTAGATGACCCGCAGTCGGGCGAGCTGCCTTGCGAGCGCTGGAACCCGACGCAGTCGGTACGCACTGTCCTGCTGTCTGTGATCTCACTGCTCAATGAGCCCAACACATTCAGCCCGGCGAACGTCGACGCCAGCGTCATGTACCGCCGCTGGCGCGACTCCAAGGGGAAAGATAAGGAATACGAGAACATTATCAGGTGAGTCTTCGACCTTAAACACGCACAAGGTGAACTTTAGTATCGATGACGGTACCCTGTCCACACCTTACGCAGATAGCGTGAGGTGTGGGTATTCTTCTTCTTATCGTGTGGTTAGTAACTAACCTGGTGTCAGAGTTTTAATGCCGCCCATGGGCCTCTGACTTGACATCACATGCCGTCGAGAAATATCTCTCAGGCATGCCGGTTTCCTCACGATGTTTTCCTTCACCGTTTTTGAAGCAAGTGATAATTATACAATCCGCACATAAATCCGAAAAGTCAGAGGTGCGTGCCTTGGGTTCTCGAGACCTATGAATTGACAATCCACCGGCCACACCACTAGGCTATCACTGCTGGTGTGGGTATTGAGAGAACTCATTACAAGGTCAAGAATCGCAAATACTCTGTCTTCCTTCTTCTACAGACTTTCATGCACTGAAAGGCATATACCACCTTATAGAAATACATTCTCTTAGTTTGTTAATACCAGCCTGTTACTGTCCCACAAAAGCCTCTTCTTATGCGGATTGACATTTTCAAACTTTATTAAGGTCTAAATCATTGGATATTGATTCATAATATTGGTTAGCTTATGGTCCACTTTAGCATAAATAATTCAAAGTCATAGGAGGAGTCTTTTCCCCAACTGTGAGATGATGCACGCCTACAAAAGAAGTAAGTATGAAGACAACCAACTGTTGAGGATGCATAACATGTTCAGAAGGTGGTATTCGCTCAGGTTTTAAATTGGATAACCATGCACTTGCTTTCATGTATCTTGGCATATTTGCAACCTGTCACCAGCCTCTACTTCTGCATTTGAAGTTCGGTCTTTTTCTTCTTCCGACATCTACAAAAAAAGCCATTGAATATGAAAGATACAGATTATGAACTATTTCGTAACCACTAACAAGTGGAATTACCAGCGATTGTTAAAAGAAATGAACTATTGTTCGATTTGTTCATCATTGTACATAACAGTGATAATATAGTCTATTGCTTAAAAACTGGTATACCAGAACGAATCGGTAACAGTTATGCTATCAAATGAAAGTAGGAATGCTATCCATTCAAAACTTGAGCTTATTGCTGGCTAATGCCTTCAATCTGTATTCGTTAGTCATTCTCTACAGTTGGACTTCATACTCTATTTACTGAAGGGTTGCATTATCAAGGGTTAGGGGGGGGGGGGTTAGGGGTAGGGGTTTTATTATTAAGGGTTGGGGTGGGATAATTAGATTTAAAAAAGTCATAGGCGGAGTCCTATGACTTTTTTAAATCCAAAGCTAATGTGGACACTTAGAATTAATAATAATCTATTCAAATAAAAAATAGGTAATTTTTGTTTGTGTTCTATGCGTACCTACCTAAACCATTAATGAAATTGTGATGGAACTCTGGGCCACAACAACGCATGGCAGTAAGGTGAAGTAGTAAAAACTCTGATCGAATTAGAATAAACATACTTTTGAAAGAAACTTAATGTTGAACTGCACATCTTTTTACAAACAGAAAAGATATTACAATAAAAGAAAACAAATCACTATCCTTAAAAAAAACGGTCTCTGCTCATGTCAGAGGACACTTATAGCTAAGCTAGGAGTAGGTTTAACCGGGAAGAGTCCGGCACTGTCCATGCTGGGTCACTCGTAAAAAATGTAGACCCTTGGTTTTGTCTAGCTCGTCCGGCCTTCTAAGCTGCCTAACTGCTGTTTGCAGCAGTTAGCATCACTTGTTCAAAAAACGATGAAAAATAGCGTGAGGAAACCGGTATGGCCTCACTGTGAATGAATTCGATTTTGAGTTTCATAGAACTTCGTTTGATTTTTTTTGAAAGGTGGGTTTTTTTGGCTGGGTATGGATGTGAAACTCAAAATTCTTTTCGACGGCATAATGTGATGTAGGATCATAGGCCCATGGTCGGCATTAAAAAAAACACCAGATAAGTCACTAACCACACGTACAGAAGAAGAAGCCGGCGAAACATTGAAGCCTCACTCATTTCAGCTCGATTGTTTCCATGTGACAAATCTCTGTGACGTCGTTCGGTGAAAGTAATATAACAATGAGTTTATTCGGTCGCGTCCTCGTTTCTCTGAATCTGTAACTAAGTCGGTCAAAGTTTTGAGCGCTGACGGTGACGTGTATAATTGCAAATAATTTATTTAGCCATATTAATTTTAACTAGCTGTGCCTGCAAATTTTACTCGTTCATCTTTTTTTCAAACAAAGGCCTCAAAAAGTTACGTTACTTTCGTTCTTATAACAGCTAATCCTTAGCTATATGAATGAACATACCGCCAAAATCAGTCCTGCCTTTTTTGAAATTAGCTCAAACAAACAGACAAGCACAATCAAAACATGTTTTTTGGTACTTCTATCGTATACAGGGTGGAACTCAGGCGGAAGGGACATCGTCACACGTACTCGTACCGATAACATGAGCTCTGTAAATGATTCTGAACCCTCCAACAGCAAAACTGTCGGTGATAAGGTGTAAGAGTAAATATGCCTAGCCACGGACCATGAGTTGACCTTTTTTTATTTTAAACAATCGACATTATTAAAGAGAATCAAATGAATGAATCGTTATGGATCAAAAAAAGAATATGCTTTCGATTAAGCAGTTTTTGTTTTATGTAAAAAGTAATAGGGAACAATTAATGTTGAAGACGAGTGCATGCATGCATAATTAAGCACTGTAAAAAAAATACAGATATGTAATATAATGTGTAGTCACGAGTACTTAAGCTGTTATCGTTCATTGCAACGTTATCGTGTGATGTTAGAAAAACATATTTCTCACATGTGTGCTCTGTTTTAAACCGACGGAAAAAGCAGGAGGTTCTCAATTCGACGTTTCTTTTTTTACAGAAAGCAAGCCCAAGTGGCGCGCACGGATGCAGAGAAGGAAGGCATAGTAGTACCACTTACGTTAGAAGATTATTGCATTAAAACACAAGTCAAGTCGACGACGCAGGAGCCACAGGTATGTTTATATTCTTCTTAAATTAATAACATAGCTAGGGGCGAACATAGTTAACCAAGGGGTACCTAGTCTCTGGGTTGTGGACGTCAGACAGGCAGTCCACAGACGTCAAACAGGCTCCATGCAAAACACGGGTATTTTGCTGCGTCCGGTTAAACTGGAAGCCGACCCCAACCCAACATATTTGGGGTAAGCCAAGACAGATGATGACCTAGAGAGGGGAAATGAAGACTATATGGATTACAGCCCGGGGCCTGTTTTATACATTACCTACATACATAAAATTAAAAATCAAAACTAATTTATTTAAATTTAGGCTGAGAATCGGCACTTTTTGAACGTTACTTAAGACAGTCCCCAAAAACACCCACCCTTCACCACTTTCAGTGTTTTTTTTGCTGGGAAGAAGAAGTGGCGGAACAAACTCACGCCTTTTTCCCGTTAGGGAAGGCAAGAAACTAAAGAAACAATGTTAAAACAATCTTTTTAATCGTTAGTAAAAAAGGGTAGGCTCCCAAGTTATATTAACTCACCTATGTGTGACCAACCTTTAGTACATCCACATTTGGCCAGTCATGTGTAAGTCCAATGTAATAGGAGGTGGGCCTAATGTCGTCAAATGCAGACTCCAAGCTGCTACTGGGAAATTACAGATGGAATAGCTTTACCCGATCCGGGATTCTAATCCAAGCCCCATGCTTAACAGTTCCTAGTGGTTGCGACCACGAGACCATCGTGGCAGTCATCTCAGTCAAATCTTCCAATATGAATGACCTTTAAAATCAAATAGACTCTTTATTGTATAGGAGGTTAATAAACGCACTATCCTTTCAAAGTGATTAGTAAAAATAGCTACGTAAAGTATTCCATGACTGCTGAGCAGCGGATACATATCAGTCACACCATTGTAAACAATATAAATTGAAAGGACCTCATGTTTCAATGGTCTTTATTTTATTAATAGGTCTATTTTTTTGCAAGGTCAATGGCTAGCTTGTATTCCTGGGTTCAACACCCTAGCCAAACAAAAAATACGAGGGTGTTTTAGACCACACGACTGAAGTAAAGTTTTATTTAAAAAAAATTGCGCTCTGCTCTTGCTCCGGGAGTGTGATATAGGAAATAGGCTTGCACTTTGTCTTAGATATATGCGAAATGTAACTCTCACTCTCGCCTAATCACTCTTTTCGTAATGCTCTCGTCATTCATTCACCAGCTCACTCGCTTAGTCAAGCGTGCGTAAAAAAGTTTTACTTCAATTACTGATCTTGTAATGTTTGAGAAATCTCTATTTCTCAAAAAATACACAACGTTTGGACCTTTTAATAAAGTTCCTTTATATACTATACAAGTATACACGCATAAAACCCATCTGTAGAAGACGTTTTGGAGCACATGAACTGAAGCCATTATGTTTCTGTTTTGATTGCCATACAGTACGATTCTATACATTTATAGTCGCCAAAATTATTTGATGACTTGTCCAAGTACTGCAAAAGAATGTCACGAAGTAATCAAAGATCACTAAATGCATATTTTATGGATGTCTCATGTCATCAAATCGATATACAGATATGTATTAGAAAGTGTGCTTCTAAAATGTGCAAAACCGAACGGCATGCTGTTATCCGAGAATAACGAGCAGCTCGCTCGAAACATTCAGTACTTACTAAACGGGACATCACAAACAAATTTTTCAACCGATACTTATGTCCTAATGGACACATGTCCACGAGTCTAGTTTAGTAAGCTCCGCTGCCGCTCCAATATATTATGCTAGAGGTGGCATGACTGGCCTGTTGGTCTAGTAGTTAGTAGGGAATGCAATCTCGTCTCGCCGAGATCCCGATCTCGCGAGATCCCGGCCATATTTTACGAGATTGGATCTCGTCAAATTTCGTACGAGATCTCGCGAGATAACGAGATCGACAAATGCAGCGTAACGATGTGTATTTCATAGCGCGGCTGCGCGCGAACTAAATCCTGGCCGGCCGTGCGGCCGCGCCTGGCGCATCTGACAGACGACTTCTGATTTTGCATGCAAAATCAGAAGTCGTCTGTCAGATGATACTCTCGACATGATGTGATTTTTGAGAAGCCATTTTCAGACAAACTAACTTGCCTTTCCGTACCTTGATAACTTCATCTGACTTCTACTTTAAACTTCTTTTATTTGATTAATACAATCTCACAACATTTATTTAAGAACTTGTGAAGTTAAGTTTTTGTTTTGTTGTATTTATTTACCATAAGTAATGTTCCTATTACTCTTAATTATTGAAATTAAAGTAATAATTTAGAAAAGACTAAATTTAGATAATTATTGTTATGTTACCAATATTGTAAGAATTTGAACTGATTAGCTACAGTAGGTACCAATAATAATTATAGACATAAACAAATGTTATTAGAGTTAGAGACAAAATAATAAGTACTCTGTTGTTTTTAAAAATAAAACTTACATTATTTTTATAACTAAGCAACGCAGTTTCTATTTAATTACATATCATGTCAATTACTAGTTCTTAAAACAAGCATTTGCATATGTTTTAATTGCGATTCTCCCAATCTCGCGAGATCCCGTAATTTGCGAGATCTCGCGAGACTGGGTTTTGAGTCTCGCGAGATCTCGTTAGGCGGAAATCTCGTACGAGATTGCATTCCCTAGTAGTTAGTGACCCTGACTCCTGTGCCGGAGGTCGTGGGTTCGATTCCCACCCAGGACAAATGCTTGTGTGATGAGCACGATCATTTGTTCTGTGTCTGGGTGTTATTTATCTATAATACGTATGTATTTAGAAATATATAAGTATGTTTATCAGCTGTTTAGTACCTATAACACAAGCTCTGCTTAGCTTGTGTGAAAGTTATGGAATATTTATTTATTTATTTATTATTACTGAAACATGGGATCACAGTTTTTCTATGACATTTCTTCGCATGGCCCTCTTTATACTATCTTAAATCTCTTTGTTAGAAAACAAGTCTCAGTAGCAGTCTCAAACGTCACAAACCAGTTCAAGTTTAAAACGATATTGTTTCTTTTTTTTTCAGTTGGACATGACAGACTTCTACGACGACGACTATGACGACCTCGACACGGACTCCGACGAGGAAGTGGACGGGGGCGACGGGGACGGCGACGACAGCGGCAACGGCGAGTCGTGAGGTCGCGCCCCGCCCCCCGCGCCCCGCGCCGCGCCTCCCGCCCCCCGCGCCCTGCCCGCGACGGCCCGCGGCGGACGGACCACTCCGGTAACACCCCCCTCACACACGGATTCGACCCACTACCGGCCTGCAAAACCTAACTATGTAGAACTTGTATAACCTACCTTATTCTTACTTACTCGGTACCTTCTCGGAGCTTCATTTCAATCCTCATCACCTCCGTCTCAATCATTTAACTAAAACTTGTTTCTCTTATCCAATCAATATTGAATCGCGTCGTTTCTTTTATCCTGACATGCATATTTTTTTTTTCAATATGCTAATTCGGCGAATTTTAGTTTCCTTGCAGTTACGTATTGCCAAGGCTATACGCTGCATGGTCATGAGTTGTAACTTCTTGTAACGACTCACTGCGCATGCGTGCTCCTGCTCGCTTCCGTAGTTATACAAGCGATATTACATTTGCCAGTGTTAACGTACATTCAATTAAAATAAAGTTAAATTGATGCATCAACCTTTTGAAGTTAATACTGGTATCTTAGAGCCAGTTACCATTATCAGCTTTGTATTTTAAACTACCTTTATCGTTCTTAAACAACGTGTATTTTCTTTTTTAAAAGTGACGACATTATATCATGCAAGTATCGTCAGTTTTAAAATGCTTTGATGAGTGCAGAACACAGCAGAAATTCGTTTAATATGTAGTGACAATAACGGCGCTGTTCAATTGTAATATTTATACTTGAATTATTTTATCATACTCAATTTAAAATTCAATGGGATTGTTTTTACCGTTCCATTAGGAACAAATTAAATAATTTTTAAAAGATGAAAAGTAAAAAAAAAATTCATTGGGATTATCTCGAATTGTGGTCATATATCCCGAAGAATTATGTTTCCTCTCAGCTCTCAAAAATTTTACGCTGGCAATAATATATGAATGTATTCGTCATGTAATCTTCTCGAATTTCCGGCGTTGAAACTAAGAGAAGCTCCAAATCTTTCGGAATTAGACCACATACAATACAAGATTACCCCAATGCATGGGGAATAATTTACTGAGAAATTGAGATGTACTCAGAAAAAAAATTAGGAGGACAGAAATTACAATATGAATAGTAAAATAATCTGTATAACGGAAAATATGTAAAGATTCTTAGGGATCTAATAAAACCTAGATAATGATTATTATAAAACATCGTATATCTAAACAGTAGAATACTAAACTATTTTTGAAAAATCTTATATTAATTATACATTGTAAACAATTGCATAATTTAATCTGACTATTTAATGCATTTGAATAGTTAATTACATTTATTATTTTCAGTTGTCCGTACCGCTTGCCTGAACTGGATAGTTAATATTAACTTTATTATAATAACAGTGAATGAGTCGTTCTTGTTTCTATTAAAATATTATATCTCAATGGCTTATGTATCCATTATGTAAATGTTAGAATCTTTCAGAAATAGACAATTATACAATTCGTTTTGTTTATATTATGTGTAACAATACTTCTGTGATTGTAAAACATTATTGCCTGAATATTTGTTTGCCTTTGTGTTTAGTTTTATTAGTTTTTGATTATTAGAATCATTAAAAGATAACAATTATTTCTGGCATTTTTTATTTCGAACACAGTCATAAGTATCTCATAGTGGTTAACTGTTTGTGTCGTATATAGAGTTATAAAGAACTGACAAGTCAATGTAGCTATTTAGTAGTTAACATATTCGTGTTATATATCTTACGGAGAGTACACACTAGAGCGTTCATTTGTAATAGATCACCGAGCCGCCAACCCTCGATAGTTAATTAGAACCTTTTTTACAAACTTCTAGAAAAATAATACATACAGTCGAACAACCTCACCTTCTTGTATGCTCGACTGTATGTTTATATTTTTTCTAGAAAATTTGGGATCGGAATTGTGTTACCTTTCATTGAGCAAAGCCACACGTGCGAGCAAAACGTACGACGGAGTGTGACTTGCAAAGAAGAAAGGGATTTTAACAAGTAAATACTCACTCGACACGAGTTTTATCGAATACTGCGTCAAGGGTTGGCAGCCTTAGTTTTTTCTTTCTTCTAAAATGAAGCTTAGGGTTATTTAATTATCTAACATAATGCGTAAATGCTGTAGTGTGTTCTCACTCTTATAGTTTCAATGCTTCACTCATTTGATCCAGACAAATTCAGTGTGTATAGAAATGAATTTTCAATGATTTTGAAGTGTGCTCAAATCATAAATTATGATAATACTAAAGAATGCAGTACATTACAAAACAATGTTTAGTAATTCATTAATGAAATTATCTGTAAATGTATATTAAGAAAAAATGAATTTTAATGGTTAGTGTGCACTAAGTTAAATTTATATAGATTTGTAATGTAATACTTGTATGATTTGTAATTTTAAGAGTTAGACTACCTGCGACTTTGGCTTCTAAATTCCTATTCAAGCTATTGTGTACCATGTTATCTCCGATCGCGATGCTATTTCGTAATATTTAGAAGAGTTTTTGCACATGGCCTACTCGGAACTGATAGTAGTGGTCAGCTACAACCACCTACGCTGAACTTGACGAGGAAGCCACTGGGTACTGGTGGCTTACTCCTACGCTACTTGTCACCTCCATTCTATCCAAGATGCCTGACCACTAGCATCCGTCACGAGTGTGCCGTGTGCGCTAATAGATCCTACATAATCTTGTGTCACAGTCAGAACATAAAATTTTCGAAATCCTGCTAAAATCGTCCAAAAGTTATTAATTAGTTAGACATAAGATAGAGTAAGCGGTTTGGAAAATTATCGTAGGAAAATTCACGATGAGAATGTTAATTACGTATTAAATAATAAACAGAATGTGTTTGGATGAGAATCACCATTTTTTATTACTACCTTTTACTGGAAAAACCCATTTTGAAAGTTTCTTTGTTTGTAGCTGCATGCGCGGGAGTAATGTGTTGACGTGTATCTATTTATTTATATTCATCACACTCGAGAGTGCATCTGATCTATCGAGGACACTGTCTGATGTGTCAATGATTAAATAGCAGGCCTGTAAGAAAAAAATCAATTAAACATAGAACAACAGATAATTAATAACGTTAAGTTAATAATTGTGTAATTTCACCTTAGTTGGTGATAAACTTACAACATGACTGGTGGTTTGTAGAAGTGATTATATGAAAAAACGCCGTCACAATCAGGTCACGATGACTGTCCAAGTCTATCAGACTGAAAGATAAACATAACAAAACGACCCGTGTGCGCGTGGTCTACGCAGTTGGATAAAGATTTCTTTTGTTGTGAGCACTACTTGTAAAAGTGACATCACTTATCTCAAGCTATAATAATTATAACAATATAAAAAAAGACATAGTGGAAACATAGCTGACAAAATAAATAATTATAACAATCTGTGGGACAGTCAGCCTCAAAAGTCGATGACCATATTATCCATATTTCCTAAACTCATGAACACCTTAGCTTACACAAATTATTGTGCCAGAACTGAATGAACTTCTTAAAAGTTGAAAATTAGCTGAACACAACTTTGCATAAATTTACTTAACCCTAAATTGTCAAAAGTAGCCCCCAATCCGAGCAGAAACTTAGGTACCTACCTACCTACTCTATTTTGTGAATGACCTTGTGATTGACCTTGACCTTGATTTTGACTTAATGGTTAATTTTACACTACATGATGCTATATTTCTTTTGAAGTCAAGAAATTATCTTGGTCGGGTAATGTGTGACTGTCAACCATGCTGATCGGTGTCGGAGGTACACTTATGACGAAAGTAACACACAGAGAGTAGACCTGTCGAAAGCTCCTCACGCTAAGCAGCAGCATTTGCGACCTCTGGATTAACGAGCCAGCCCTACTCTCACGTACTGTATTTTATGAAAAAGTAAAGTCAGCCTTCTATTACTATCTGGAACATCCTATAACAAAATGACCCAGGACTTAGATTTTTAACAATGACATCATCACAGGATTCACGGTCGCCATGTTTTATTGAAAAGGGATTTTTTGTTGGTATCAGAATATCCCCTTTTCAGTATATACCTATCTCTGAAACGGGACGTTCTAGGTAAAAAACAAAAAGCTTTATAAATACTATAGAGCTATAAGGTATTAATACTTAATACTGTAGAGAGGATATGCGACAAAATGTCATAGAATAACTTTGATCCCATGTCTCATTAACACCATCTAAAACAATATATCAATATTGGACCGGCAGCAGAGCGTACTAAATTAAATTCATAGTCTTGTGTCCACTAGAACACAATTAGTATCGGATGATGTTCATGATGTCCCGTCTATATGTATTGAATGTCCATGGTCTATGGTAAAAAATAATGAAGTTTTGGTATCTACCCTGTGTTACACCCCTCAGGGAGCAACGTCCCGATTTTGTGAATGACCTTTGATTGACCTTGACCTTGATATAGACTTAATGTTTACTTTTACACATAAGATTTAATTTTTTTTGAAAAAAAAATATTATTGCTAGTGAAACCAAAGTTTAAGGTGAAATAGTGACTGACAGCCAGTCAGTCACTATTCGGCCACCCACCATCAAGGATTTTTTTCCCAATTTTATTATTATGAAATAAAATTGACATTTTTCTCTTGACTATCAAAAAATTGATATAAAGTGGCCTGGTGTACTGGTCTGTACCTACTAAAATTATTTTGTTGTTTGAATGACTAAATAACACGAACTGTATTTTATCGGTATTTCTGCGTGAAATGTAGTAGTTACACAGATAAAACTGACGTTACCGAAACGTCAAAGTGTGAAACGTCATTTGTGTCATTTATTTACGAAGTTTCATTCCAAAATAGTTTTACTTTACACTTGAATAAGTTTTAATGTTCTTAAGATTTGACCTTTGTTTGTAGGCAAAGCAAAAGAATTAAAAATGAGTTGCGTCAGTGAATTGTCACAGTCTAATGAGTATCTTAGTTTTAGAAGCAGTATTCCTTTGAGGAAAATAGTGGTCGACTCGGACGGATCCAAGGTAAACAGACACTATCTAGGTTTCGAAATTATAATTTTGTCTAATGGGGGTAAATTACCTGACCCACTTTTGTAATAAATACTTTGGCTTCTTATCTTATTTTTACTGTAATCGCTTTGTTTTCAACATTCTCAGGCTTGGAGAATATTTGACAGTGGTCCGAAATCAGTAAACTGCCCCTTGATATGTCTACCACCAGTATCCGGCACTGCCGACGTGTTTTTTCAGCAAGTATTGGGACTTGCCACAAGGGGGGTCAGAGTCATTGCTGCTGAACCACCACCATACTGGAACATAAAGGAATGGTGTGATGGCTTCAAAAGACTCATTGACTACCTTGAACTGGACAAAGTACATGTTTTTGGAGCCTCCTTAGGTTGGTTTTACCTAATTATTCACATTGTGTTCATTCAGCTGTTTCAGTTTTGTAAATATAGGTACCAAGTTTATCTATAAAAAGTACACAATGAATAACAGTATGTTTCATTACAGTAATTTGAATAATGAGTGGAGCAAATTCCAATCAATTCTAATTGGAGATGTAATTGTTTGTTGTTCAAACAGTGAAGCAATATGACAAACAGTTGATAAGTTATCAGTATGAGTTTAGGGTTCAATAAGAAATCCTCATAGAATGAGTTTATAGACCTTTTTTTATCAGGAAACCCTTTTATCAAATAATAAATCTGCAGTCTGCAGTCCTTTACAACAGACACAATTTAAGCTCATAATAATTATGCCTATGCAATCAGGTGAAACTAAATAAATTATGTCACATATTTTGATGGTTTTCTAACTTTTAAAACCAGACAGAGTACTTCCTGTTGACCTTGTAGCTTAAATTTGGAAAAGAAGAAGAAAACAATCTAATAACACATAATAACTATAATAAATTGTACCCACAAACTTGTTTGTTTCTGATGAAGAATAAATTATATATGGCAGATCATTTACGACTATATTTTGTGATAGCATGCCTTTCAATACAGACTCTTATTGTCATAGGCTACAATATTTTAAATTAACTTAATTATTATTTTAACTTTATTACTATTCTTTACAAGCAGACGTCCCGGAGGTTTACCCGCGTAGGTCCCGTTCCCGTGGGAATACGAGGATAAAAAGTAGCCTATGTGTTAATCCAGGGTCTCAGCTAACTCCATACCAAATTTTATTAAAATCCGTTCAGTAGTTTTTACGTGAAAGCATATCAGACATCCTCACAAACTTTCGCGTTCATAATATTAGTATGCTTTTTACTTAATTCTAATCAAACAATAGGTTGGCAATTAATTATTTTAATTACCATTTTATAGTCAATGTGTTATCAACCTCTGATTTTAATGCACAATTTACTTTTAGGTGGATTTATAGCACAAAAGTTTGCAGAATTAACAAGTAACTGTCCCCGGGTTGCGTCTCTAGTACTTTGCAATACTTTCACCGACACATCAGTGTTTGAATACCACGACTCTTCTGCCCTTTTCTGGCTTTTACCGTCCTTGGTATTAAAAAGAATGCTAATGGGCAACTTCACAACGGACAAAGTTGATAAAAGGATGGCTGAATCTATTGACTTCATGGTTGAAAGAGTAAGTTGCATAATATATGACATGTTTATGCTCCAATAAGTAATACTGTATGTAACTTTACACAACAAATATGACAATTTTAACACCCACCTTATAGATCGCAAACTGCCGCCAAATGTTCTCTGATTCGACAAATGAATATACACGGTATGCGCAATGACTGCTGTTCGCGTTTTACGGGTTCGATTCCCGCACGGAACAAATATTTGTATGACCTACTTGTTGTTGTTTTAGTGTTGTAAATAAATGTGTGGGTCAGTCCATAACACAGGAGAAATTCTTAGTGGTACAGCATATAATTTAAAAAAAAACGAATATTCACTTGACTTGCAGTAAATAATTTCGGTCCAGCAGATATGATTGAAATGACTGAATGTAAAACTAGTAACATGATACATTCTAATACTGTAACATTACTCCTGTTCCACAACAAGTCAGTAAATAGCAACCAGAATCGTTGATTGTTATCTAAATTGTTATTTGAATATTACTCGATTTTATCTATCTATAAAAAACTTAATTGGTTTTATCTAAACCAGTCACAGATTATGTCAATAGTCAAGCGAGACTGACATGTATTGTAACCTTTACAATAGTCATTTTTTATGTTACTTGTCTTTATCTTTAAAAAGAAAACTTATTTTGTATGGTTTATAGCTTGAATCTCTAAACCAGTCTGAGTTGGCATCAAGACTGACTTTGAACTGCACACCTTGTTACATAAAACCTCAAGCGCTGGGTAACTTGCCCATAACAGTCATGGATGTGTGGGATGAATGTGCCTTAAGTTCTCGAGTTCGTGAGGACCTGTATAAATCATACCCTCAAGCAAAACTGGCGCATTTAAAAAGCGGCGGTAACTTCCCATACTTGAGCAGAAGTGATGAAGTCAACCTGCATTTATTAGTAAGTATTTTAATGGTATTGGCTTCTTTTACAATGGTATTAAATTACCTACTGTGTATACATACCACACACTTGTGTCAAGTATCATTAAATTAAAAAAAACTTGTTAATATTTAGGGTTCTGTAGTCAGTCCGACAGATGATACCCACCCATTTTACACAGTGACTTTCAGCAATATATGTCATAGAAGTTTGCATGGAATGTGTATTAAATTAAATGTACAGCAAATGTATGGTATAGTGAAATTACGTTAAAAGATTATGGTGTGGAGTGAAAAGTATTAATTCGTGGATGTTAACGGTATTTTTGGGCTTGTTTTAGATTCATTTGCGACAATTCGACGGTACAGACCTATCGGCTTCGTATCTCAGTCTCCACAAAATGCCAGCACCTACAAGTTTTACTCAACCGGAGGAAGGCACAGTCAGTTACTTTAATCAGAGAGAAAAAATCGTGAAAATATCTTAAAAACATCTTACGTCAACCTAATTCTTAAGGCGAATACAGACTTTACGAGGCATGGCACCGCGAACCTTCAAATCGCGGCGAAGCGTGTGCTACGCACGTACGACGAAGAGCAAACGTATGTCGTCAAACGCTTCAAGATCAAACCGCCTCAGTGCGAGCATTACATTTATGTGGACGTAGTCGTGCATTTACGTTTAAGATGTGCGCCACGTACGCATATATACACGCAGGCAAAAACTGAAATGTAACTGCGTTTGCCTGTGCGTAGCACATGGTTCGCCACAAAACAGAAGACAGGCAAACGAGGCATTTGCTTCGCACGCGATGGCCCGACCCGAGCATAATATGTTGGTATATTTTTCCAACACGCACACCTCAAGTAGAGGCATTAGATGCCTTGCAAAGTCTGTCCACCTTTAGATTTTCTTGTTATTTTTTTTTAAATCCACTTGATATTTTATATAACTATTGCTAATATTATATGATCGAATATGTAAATATCAGGAATCTAAATCTAGTTACTCTAAACTAGATTTTTTTTAACCCATGCATTTACATAAATACTACATGGACAAAAAAATATAATTTGTGTTTTTATAAAATACATATAGGCTATATAGCATATTAAGAGGGAAGTCTGCGAGCGTGGGAACTTATTTTTGAACGCATACATTGACATTTTCCACTTACACAGTAGCAACGCGCTACACACCTTACACACACATTAACACTTGCCCAGAAACAAACGACAAACAGTACGGCACGACGGGAAAATTATTTTTTCAATGCGTGTTCGAAATAAAAGAGCTAGTAATTATGTGTCAGTAAACAAGCAATGTAATAAAAATTGACTTATTGCATCGCGATGCTCGCTTGCTTATGATATTGTTTGGTAGCCACGAACGGGTGGGGTCACAGTGTTCAACAGAGATTTACAATTTAACCTTTTGAACGCCATTGTCACATATATGTGACAAACGAAATCTTACCCTGAACGCCAACGTCACAAATATATGACAAAATGCACGTCGCACCATATTATGAAACAAGCAATTTAATCATTAATTTTGTGTTTTAATGTTTATGAAGGTCATTTGACAGAAAAAGTGGCCTGGCGTCAGGGGTACGGCGATACGTTTATACTCTGGCGTTCAAAAGGTTAATTGATAAAATTATTATTTCTTTTAGTTGTGTTGTTAAATGTAATTAATAACTTCGTAATTTAGAATTTTATATTATTATAATAATACTAAAATTGATTGTTTAAACTGTTATAAGTACAGACGCCAGCACATCAAGTTACCCCAATGTGTCAAACTTTCCCAATTGAATATGAACCTTATTCAGTTTGACATTAAGTTGAAAATCAATCAAAGAAATTTGACACATTGGGGTAACTTGATGTGCTGGCGCCTGTACATGCATACTAAATATAGTTCATTGATATTTTGTGGTAAATATATGAATGGCGCAAGGGAACAAAATGACTAACTCAAAAACCACAAATAATTGTATTTCTATACCTTATATTTAAATTTTATAAATGCAAAAGTAACTTTGCATGTCTTTCTGTCTGTCTCGCTTTTACGCCAAAACTACTGCACCGGTAAAACTGAAATTTGGGACACAGATAGTCTAAACCTGAGAAAAGACACAGGCTAATTTTCGATTCGCGAAAAGGCTTGTAAGGGATAGAAAAGGGGGATGAAAGGATGTATAAAAGTATTATCATATTCACAGCTAAAAACATGCAATTTATATTTTGGGCAGTTGATTACATATAAACAAGTATGGCATTAAAAATTTATTAAAATGTTACCCTTAAGGGTGTAAAATAAATGGAATAATAGGTATATACAGGGTGTCTCATTCAAATCGGTCAGTATGGGAAAGTCTGAAACTATAAGACATACGAAGATCTGTTTTGAGGAACCATGTCATCGATTTTAATAACAAGAAAAACTGCATTCATACATTTTAGAAAACATCTGTACTCCGTTCGGGAATCAAACCCGGTTACTTTAAAAAAAACCTACACTATTTCTATTTAGATATTGATTGTGTAGGTCTTAAGCAGTAAATGTCTGTATGAAACATGATGTCTGAAATGAATAAAATGCATTGTTTTCACATACTTTAATTTATTTTAGTAGGTGCTCGAAGTGACCACGTTTACAATATTACTATAATTACAGATGTTTTTTAAAATGCATGAATGCAGTTTTTCTTGTTATTAAAATCGATGACATGGTTCCTCAGAACAGATCTTCGTATGTCTTATAGTTTCAGATTTTCCATACTGACCGATTTGAATGAGACACCCAGTATATGAAGGAATTCGATATTTTTGTAGCTAGAACGATAAATCTTTTGCGTTTGGCTATTGATTCAAATAGATACCTATAATTAAATTTTGTAACAATTTGATCGATAAGGGAGTAAATAAACGAACAAAACGTGTCAAACGTTGAAGGAGATGTTGTCGAATTCTCAGTAGGCAATATCATGAACTCTGAACAAGTTACAGCATACCCATAGGGTATTTTCAGACTCTCTACTCAAGAGGCTAAAAGTTGGTGTTCCAGTCCTGTACATAAAAAATCTTGACGCGCCAGTGCAACGGTACGCGACTACAAATTACACAACATTATAAAGGCTACAATCATGGCTGGAATGGCAAAAGGAGAAAACGTCTTGATTACCCGTATTCCAATAATTCCGACCGATTTGCCATTTCAATTTTAAAGAGTTCCTGCACGGTAAAAAAAAACAAAAGTAATTTATAAAAATGTACTTTAAACATAGGCTCATATTTTATTATTCCTACTGCTTTAATATTTAAGGTGTTTGCACCCTTATTGTATTACGAAAAGAAAGTGTTGTCCGCCATCCTGGAGGGAACTGGTCGAATGAGCTTGATTCCAAAAGGTTATTAAATAATAACCCACGTTTTATCATCGGCAAAATATCTTAAATAAAAGATACGTACTATTTTTTTTAATTTTCCTTTATTTTTTTTCGATTTGTGAATGTTAAATTTATCAATAAAATATCAATGAATAAACATTAAAAAAAAAAACTAATGTCTTCTCTCAAAAAAACGGAATCAAAGTTATTAGTTAAAACTCCTCTTAAATTATATTATTGATTTATATTAATATCTAAAAGCAAATTATTTTCTATACCTACTTCCATTCCAGCAACTAATGCAAAAATTAGTAGATACACCGTGTAACTTGCACCCCACCCTATTACTCGTGTGGATGTATGAGTTGACGTTTATCGAGCTCGGAGCGGACTACAAACTGACGTGCTCTCACCTTGGTTTCCAGGGCGGCACTGATTTGTTTTCAGACGCATGTTCGAATATAAAACAAAATATGAAACGGGGGACGCTCCATACTAGAATGTATGGCAAACGGAAAACATTTTGCCCAAAAATATTAAGAATGTTATGACGTAAATACTAGTGTATGATATTATTTTATTAGAAATTAAAAAGGGTTAACCTCATAATCATACACTGGTGTCATGAATTAACGAAAAATATATATAAACATTGCATTGCATTTTAAGAAAACGTGCAAATAGTAAGTGCCGATTTCCATGTAAATATGGAATATTGACATTGTTTTAGCAGACATTTTAGGATAATTTAAAAAATATCACACGGTGTCACTGGTGATACATCTAATATGTATCTTATTTAATTTTTTGATACTATTTGGTGTGTTAGATGTTTAGATACCTTGCAAACCGTAACCCCTGTTTTGGCGGTTTGCAAGGACTGTCCCCTTAAGTAAAATAACTTCGACTGTTTTCTTTTAAAAGAAAAATTGATAAATTTCAAAGTTTGTAAAAATTTGGGTATTGCTTATTCCATTTTACAGTACTTATGGTATTTAGAATGTAATATGGATAATTAAGATATGTATATTTTTTTAGATCTACTGTGCACTGAAGGTATGTACATTGTAGTTTGGCTACAGAATATATAGAAACTAACAACCCGTTTTAGGGTTCCTAAATGGCAAACTTAAAAGGTAAAAGTGGAACCCTTATAATTTGGTTTTATCTATCTGCCCAAATGTTTTTGTCATTAATGTAGTTAGACTCAGAACCTTTTGACAATATATTGACAAAATTACGAAAAATATAATTAGTAGATATCGACAAAATGACGAATAATTTTAATTAGCTAGCCTTACAATTTTTTTTAAAGTAACTCTTTTATTGTCAATAGTTGGAGATAACTATAATAGATATGGACATTATGGGATGTAACTGCTGAGTTAAGTTATATTTGATTTCAGTCTATTCTTTGAAATACACTTATTGCTATTGAAAAGCGATAATTCGAATGAGCAAATCTTAATTTCGGCTACGGAACCCTTTGCTGTCGAAGGTCCAGCATACACTTGTTTTTTTTTTATGTATTTGTGATCATAAAAACAAGTGAGCTTGGTTTCATTCTAGTAAAAAATTGTTTTAGAGGCTATATACTACAGTGTAGCATTGTCAACTTATTTATGGTATAAGTGATGAATTTATTCATGGATTTAAAAGCTAGATATAGACATTCCATCATATGACTTGATATTTACATGAATATAGCTGTTATATTGTTACATTAGACAAACATTTAAAATTTATCCTGTGGAGGCTTATGAGACTTGTTTTAAATTTCTATTTTGGCTGTTGAGTTGTGATGAAAATAAATATTTTTATAAGATTTTTCAAAGTTTCATTTTATTTTCTCCACAGTTATTTCACAATAAATAACTTAAGATGACAACTAATGAGATATGATTTGCTTTAAAAATATTGCATATCTGTACATTAACATTTGAATACACATGGAACTGACTGTTTTGTACAATGTGTGAAAATAAATGCATTTTTATTGCAAACTGTCTAGTTTTCATTCAGAACTAGTCCCTTATGCACAAAGTTCAACAACAAAGTTTCATAGCTACATTTAAAATGCAGAGATAATCTTAACTTTTTAAAGACAGGTACTAAGTAACAGTTCTATGTGTCCTTTTCTATTTTTTCTAGCTTATTTAATTGTTGCGTGTGGTAGTCTTTCTTCTCTTTATGAGACCTCAAAGCTTTTTCTCTTTCTTCATCGTCTGAGAAGTATTCTGCCAAGGAGTCGTCGAAGTTGGCGACGGCTGGACCTGCCATGGTGGAACCTTTTTCTGTTAACGCGTTAATTTTGACTAGAGGCTCCTCATAATCGTCGACTTGAGGCATGTTTTTGGCCTGTGTGTTGTGGGCTGTCACTGTAGAATATATTGACATGGCCTAGAAAGAGAGTTCATGTTACTATCGCACAATAAAAAAGGAATATTATTAACTAGTAATTAGTATCCTAAACATTTCAGTCATTAATAATTCGCATACTACACGATAAAATACTGTTAGAAAAGAAATGTCAAAAATTCCCAATGCTCAACTTTCAGCTCTGAAACAAATTATTTCTGACTGAACAACTTTATTTTGTCTATTTGCTTTATTTGACTGGACTACAATTATCCAATTCCAGCCAGTGGTAGGTAAGGGATCTGGGGCTCGAGTCTGCTATTGCAATCGTGTCTCAATGACCGGTCATTGATCGAATATTTGACAACTTTGACAGTTTTTGTATGGGAAATGTGTCATAAGTTTGACGTTATACGTCAAAAATCGATAATTGACCGGTCATTGAGACACGATTGCAATAGCAGACTCGACCCCCAGGCAAGTCAACCTGGTTTTACACATCATATAAATAAATGGTCCAGTATACAATAACTCAATGCACAAAGTACCTGAGCAACTAAGTTGGAGACATCTCCTGCATTTGCTGGTAAGATGAGAGTGTTGTTCGTCCTCGCTAGCTTGTTGAACGCCGATACATACTGCTCAGCAAGGGTTAGTGAGGCCGCATGCTTGGTATCCTGTAAAAAGAGGGTATTTTTAATAATTTCAATTAATTTCAGCTGTTGAATATTTAGAGCTCCTCAAGTTTTGAGTTGAGCTCACGATAACTGACAAATGCTTGCACTGACTGATCTGGTCCACTCGTATCTGTGTGGTTCTTTCCTCAAAAGACCATTATCAGACACAAATCTGCATGGTTCTTACATAATCTGATCAAGATAATGTCTAGACTTTAAAAGAGACTGTGACCTCTGAGTTTCTTTCGGTGATTCTTCTCAGAGTAGTCAGATAGCGAAATACAGACCTCTTCTTTAAAAAAAAAATTACGTGTAAAAGTGTTTATATGAACCCATTTACAGAAATAAATATCACTTATGAACATAACATAACGTCACGCCTGTAATACCCGAAGGGATAGGCAGAGGCATTTCGCCAGTTATGTTTAAGTCCCATGTTATAGGGGGCGAGCCTATTGCCATCAATCGGACACAAATCCAGACTCCGGGCTGCTACTGAGAAACTCCAGATAGATAACACTTTGCCGAACTGGGTTACGAATATTTATGAAAGAAGTATAATATAAAGGTTGTAGCTGGTGTGTAAGGTGGTGCTCTGTAGTTTCTGCCTACCCCAATCCAAGGGGTAAGACGCTTTTTGTATGTATTATAATATTTACGTTCTTAATTTAGCACTCTTCATGAAAAAACAACATGAAAGCCCATCGATTCCAGTTCCGCCATTTAGTTCTATAACTAAACACACTCTTTTGGCCACAGATATAGATCTATATCTGTGCTTTTGGCAAATATGGATGAACTAAGCATTGAATTTTGAAAGTAATGTAATAGCACAGTATAAATATTAATACAGTAGGACGACGCCTGTTGGCGACAGATCTGGCAACCCCGTTGCTAGGGGCTAGTTGTTCAGTAATTTGGTTAGCGACGGGGCGGCTTGCTTTTTCTATTCTAATTTTGTGATTGAATTATTATACCAATTTACACCTTTAATTGCTTTTGATTTAGTGTCTAACGACGCCTTTGATCTCTGGAAAAATGCCGACAACGTCTACACGCATTAGAGCTCATACGCACTATGCGGCTACCCGCATGCGGGCGGCCGGACGGCTGGCCGCAAGCACAATTATGTACGTAATATTCATTTCTATGCGCACTGCGCTGCGGCTACCCGCAGACCGCTCCAGCCACCCAGACGGATGCTATACGTTGCTATATCACGGGCAGCCGCATACGCAACCGTAACGTGCGGGCAGTCGGTCGGCTGCGGGTAGCCGCATAATGCGTATACAGCTTTAGCCCAGAATAATACGTCACGAACTACGAACATCGTTTCGTTCGCAGTTCGGGAGCGGCTTTCCCGCGTCTCGCCCCTCACACACATCCCGCACGATTGCCCTGTCTAGACGGCTTCGTCGGACAACTGTAGGTTTTTAGTCTGTGGTAATAGGTACAGTTGCACATTATTACGACTAACTCCACATCAATCTCATTGCAGTTAGCCTGGTTATGAGTTTTATAACATACATATTAATCCAGGACTACCAACAAACATTAAGTAATATTGATTTTTTTTTTGAACTTGGGAGCAAATAATCCAGTTTCTTATTGCTAAATTTTCTATCAAAATGACCAATTCTCATTCGCAGCTAATCATTTACAATTAAATAATCAACCCTCATTAAAAAGATTATTTAATAAATTTTTAGGTATTATATTACAGTGAAATTGATCCCGGTACATTAATATGATGTAAGGAAGTGGCTTGATTTATTTGCTCCCAAGTGTATGATTATAATTCAGACTAACCCTTTGGGCGAGTGCACTACCGACGAGCTTGAGTCCCTTTGCGCGCGCATCTGCAACGGCGAGCATCGCCTGCGCTTCACCAGATGCTTTGTTTATCTGCTCCTGTTTTTCGGCCTCTGAAAGTTAATCAACAATACCTACTTGTAAGTAATTTTCCGGGAAATTTGAATATCACTGTTTGCTATGAGTAGGCATAATACATGCCAAAGTGTGTAATAAGCGCACCATTCTTTGAATCATATTCATTACTAGCATTTTGCGACTATTATATGTCCGCGTGCGCTTCGTCACATCCCCTCCACCCCCTCTTAGTTTTGAGATCAGAAAGCCACATTATTTGTGATACTTTCACAAAAAATGTGGCTTTTTATTGGTAAAAGAATTTTCAAAATTGGTTCCGTACATCCAGAGATTACCTACCCGTCCTCCTTACAACGCAACGTCACAAACTAACAAAATTTATCTCTTTCTAATATTATTCTAAACAATCCCATAGCTGGGCAACGGTCTGTTTATCACTTCCATCTGGCGCTATTTGGGAAGGAAGACATCCAGGTATTCCCGCCATATTCTAAGTATTCTGCCGCGACCCCGTGTCGCTGTTTCAGGGTACCAACTCTGTTGCTGTGTTTTACGGGCCCACAGCTCGTGCGGCATGCAACAGACATGGCATTCATTCAGTACTATTTTGTTTTTGACCGCTGTCGTGTTGTTTCGAATATGATAATTGTTAATTTAACTCCTAATATACAGCACTTCATAGCATGTTGGCAAACCTTTGAAGCTTATCATTTCTCTCGTAAATAACATTTCTTTTTAATGACAAATATTGCAGTATTAAGAGTAAATAACAGTGTTCCTTAAATTTATAATGTTAAGGTCAATATGTACCTGACGCTAATATTCTAGCTTGGCGCTTGCCCTCAGCGACGTTGATGTCTGCAGCTCGCACTCCCTCGGACTCCAAGATGGCTGCTCTTTTCCGCCGTTCTGCTTCCACTTGCATCTGCATAGCCTCGTGCACTCGCGTCGGTAGTTTAATATCCCCTGTCAATTTATATAATAATAAATCCCTTTAATTATAATTAAATGCACATTCATAAAATAATGTCAGTTACTTAAGTTTCTAGTCAATGGTATATCCAAATCAGATTCCCTCTAACTAACCCGAAGTCAGAGTTTTCGTGCCGCCCAAAGGTCTCTGACTTGAAGTGAAGAAGTGACAGAAGTGAAGTGTATACAATACGCACATGAATCCGAAAAGTCAAAGGTTTGTGCCTTCGTTTCGAAATAAAAACCGCGAGTCACATCACTAGGCTGTCACTGCTCATATAGGTTGATAAATGGTTATTGAAATAGACTTACGAATCTCATATCGCAGACACGTGATGCCCCAAGCTTCACTGGCCTTGTTGATGGCATCCACAATGCCTGTATTCAAAGATTCTCTCTCCCGGAACACTTTGTCAAGTGAAATTTGACCGAGTTCCGAACGCATTGTAGTTTGAGCAAGTTGTGTAATGGCAAACTCAGGATCTTCAACACCATATGATGCTGAAATAAAAACAAGAAGGAGAATGACTAAACAAATCCTACTGATCAACATGTTTTTACAAGGCACATTGTTGGGCATTCAGGAGGTTGAACAATGTGCCTTTGTTAAAAAAAAGTAAAATACAAATTTATTTCTATTTTTGCAGTAGAAACCCTCATGATAGACTAAAATCAAAAGAGGAAACTAACATGTCACGCAAGAATCGTTAGTTCCCGTCACCCTGGGCCTGGTAGTGCGATGGATCAATGGGATGCTTTTGAATCAGTATGAAATAATAAATGGACTCATACTCATGTAAGAGAAAAAATAGATGTTGCTACAAGCATTTTGTACTCCTTACTCTTTATTATTGTTTTAGTATAGGTTGCAGAGCACCAGGAATCCATAAGTTGGAGTTTTCAATTAAATATAGTTTCAGCCTTTTTTGGACTATTATTATTGATTTTTCAGTTTTAAATGTGTTGGGTAACTTATTATATATTTTTTTTGCATATAGTATGGGCTATAGCTTAACATTTTTATTCTTGAGAATTGAACTGAATTGAGAACTAATTATGCAGTCCTCTATGCAAAAAATATTCAAGTGATGAGTATAGTAACTCATACCTATAAAATATGATGTTGTTATCCTAAATTTCCTTAATATTAATAACTACTTGAAGTCCCAATTATTTCCAACTCACACATAATTATGTAACATGAAACTACTTAATAGGTTTTTTTTGAGTTTAGTTTGTATACACAATACACTTATCAAGTAAAGTATTAAGTGAATGTGCAAAACCAGTATTTGTTTTAAGAATCAATAAATTGTATTAAAACATAGAATAAATCTGTGGCCCTAGTGAAAAGGGGTATTAGTCCAATTTTGTTGAAAATGAGTTAAGTGTACCAAAGTGATCAGAAAACCAACTTTTACAGTTTTTTTTGGTGTCAGTTGGACCCTTTTACACAAAGTAACTTTCTTATTTTTAGAGATAGCTTAGATCTGTCTTCACCAAACGATAGAGCATTTTTTTCCAATCACTTTGGTACACTTAACTCATTTTCGACAAAATTGGACTTATACCCCTTTTCACTAAGGCCACAGAAATACTCACTGTTAAAAAGAACAAATTTAAATCTTACCTAAATATGGGTCTATAATCCGGAGATAAAGCACTCCATCAATGCTCAGGGTAACATTGTCCGATGTTATAGCACTCTGTTTAGGAACGTCAATGGCTATCTCCTTTAAACTTTGCACATACTTTATCTTGTCTACTATAGGCCACAGCAGATTCAGACCAGGCTCTAGGATCCTGTGAAATTTTCCCATACGCTCCACAATCCATGCCTGCAATGATTCAACCTTGCTAATTATTGCTCTAAACTCCAAATGTTACCAAAATAATGGAGGTACTATGAGAGACCATCAAATGCTTGAGAATTAACTAAAGAAACTAAGCATTTAACTGACAAAAAGAAATAGCGTTTTATTTGAATTTATTAACCTGATAATGCGTGATAATAATATCAACAAAATTGTAATAATATACCTCTTGTTGCGGAACAAACATAACAATAGTATTGAGCGGAGTAGTAGACCGACTTCTTGTGGCTGTTATGCTGTACAAAAATCGGGCATTGTTTTGATAATCGACGTTAAAAACACTCTGAAAACAATATTCATGAATAATTGTAAGGTTAGGTACACCAATACTTATTTGAGAATTATTATGTAAATAAATAGTTCACAAACAATACTCACCCGTAATGGAAGAGTCCTAGTGAAAAGCAACCTCGAACGACTGAACATTTTTGTATAATTCAAGACAATTCCTTTGAAATTTCACTTTCCATTCCACAAAATCTCTTTTTAGCCCAAATTCGCCTTCGGGTTCGGTCAGAATCGAAGGAAACGAATGATGAAATGAAATGTCAGATTTGATTTTTTTATCCAGTAAGTGATGTCCATTTTGATAATTTATTGATAATGTAGTCGATTTTTATCTTTCGGTAAAATTTTATTTATTTTTAGAGACTGGCAACTATGCACATGTTGTTGTCATGCGGTGGTAAATTCAAACTATTAAAAGTTTGATCGATATACATTTTCAAAACCCAAACAAAACTTTAAAAATGAATTTGACGCCCACAAAGTCCGGTAGTTCCTCTAATATTATCCTGACCACAAGTATTTCCGCTAAATTGAAACGATTGCAAATTGAAGAAGAACTTCTTCTTCAAAGTATAAATAAATGTGTGCCAGAAATGTCCCAAATGAATGGAGGCAGTGATACAAAAATTAACATGTCACTATCAGAATTCAAAGCTTTTTTAACAAGGACTAATAATTCATATAGAGAAATAAAACTATTATTTCAAGATATAAAGACAAGTACATCTTCAAAAGAAATGCTGAAAACACTTGGTGAGCTTTAGAAAATAAAAATTTAAACGCACCTATTCTTTCTTGAATTTATTGATTGTTCAAAATATAGCCTTTTCGATATCATTATCGAGGAAGATTTAGGCGATATTATGAAACTTTGTTTACTGTTAGAGCTGGACAAATACGAGGAAGGTTCTATTAGACTTAAAAGTGTTCCAGAACTTTATATTTAGTTTATTTTATTTAATAAGGACAACAGACAATAATGTTACTTAACAATAATCGCTTACTCACGCATTACTTAGCTTTTCCTTTTTTTTATTCCGCTTCAGACATAGATGATGTAAAAAAAAGTACTCTTCAGTTGGAAAATCAAATCAAGGCATTCAAGACTTATTTACAAACAGAATTAACTGCCCTCAAGTCCGCTGAGCAACGATTGCATCAAACTGTGAGTAACGTACATACTATCGTTAGTATTTGAGTAATGAAGTATTTGTTTATTTTGTTATTTACGTGACGTTACTGAATTTATACTACAGATAAATGGAAATCCGGTTTTATTCAATAAGTTTAAACAGCGGAGAATTCAAACAGCAAAATACAACGAGATTGTGCCAAGTACTGTAAAAACGATAATGACATCTCCATTCAAGTGTTTAGTAAGTATTAATAGGCATAGTAGTAGGTACTTTTACAGTTTTATCTCTATTACTAACAGAATATGGTTCTGTTCAATTGGGAAAATTATGATTAGAACCAAGAAGTGTTGATTTTCAGGAAGTTCAACAGTTTCAAGAGTTTATGATGAATAGTGCCAACCGATATGGAGGATGGAATGAATATCATCATAATGTTTTCATAAAGCACTGGCAGAAATATTTTGGAACCCAAATCGATACCTCTTCTGAAGGAATAGATAATTCCGTGAAAACGTCTCCAGCATTTCATTTGTTTCTGTTTGAACTTCTCCCGAAATTACAAGGTGATTCATATGCTACATTTTTTTACGGAGTCATTCCGATTTCAATCCCCCTAGTTTTACAAGGTGACAAATAACTTCTGGCCAGATCTTTGAAGTTAAGTGGGTTAGTCAGAATGTAATAACCATATACTGATAAGTGACTTTAAATGACGTATAACCAATAAATTCCCAGATATCCGTGAAGAAGAAATTATATTGCACGTCAAATGGTATTCAAAGTACATCTACCTTAAGGGGCGGCAACAGAAGGCTATAGATAAATGGCGGTCTAATAGAAAAATTATGAAAGCATCCAAGGTAATTTCGTTTAAGTGTATTATATTTTAAAACTGTCTCCGTAGATCTTGTATCTCGTTGGTCGTTAACGATACTGTCAAGCCTGTGGGCCTGAGTTCATTCTCGGGTCGGGTTAAGCTTCTTGTAAAATTTTAAGTTTCTAATAGAATCCAACTAACAGCTTTAACCTACATTATTTCTTATCAATGCAGGCCGAGCCAGTACAAAAAAAGGACAGTAGCACAAGAAACAAGAAAACTGAAAGAAACAATGTTACTAAGTATAATTTTGACTTAAGTAGCACCAGCACTGGTAAGAAAATAAGTATGGCTCATCAACTATTATTGTGCTTTGCTGTGCTCTCTTTAAAGCAAAGCAAATGCAGTAAAAAAAAACATCAATCTATACATATAATAAGACTGTAAAAAAACTGTGTCTGTACATCTTCTATCTATACATATAATAAGACTGTAAAAAAACTGTGTCTGTACATTGAATATATTTAAAAAATAATAATTGAGGGGGGTTTAGAAACAGTAATAGAGCACGAATCCAAAAAAAAAAGTCTGTCTGTTTGTCTGTTTGTCTGTTTGTCTGTTTGTCTGTTTGTCTGTTTGTCTGTTTGTCTGTTTGTTTGCACACGCTAATCTTCGGAACTACTGGACGGATTTGAATGATTTTTTTTTTGTTGTATAGATATTAAGTCTGGTCAACACATAGGCTATAATTTATTTTGGAAACTGGAACACCTGATGCAGAACCGCAACAGACCAGCTAAACTATAGGCGATACCAAAATGGTCCCATAGCAAAAATTGTTCCACGTGATGAGCATTTTCTGCTGAGAGAATAAATTTGAAGATCCGGAACACCTGATGCAGTACCGCAACAGACCAGCTAAACTATAGGCGATACAAAAATGGCCCCATAGCAAAAATTGTTCCACGTGATGAGCATTTTCTGCTGAGAGAATAAATTTGAAGATCCGGAACACCTGATGCAGAACCGCAACAGACCAGCTAAACTATAGGAGATACAAAAATGGTCCAATAGCAAAAATTGTTCCACGTGATGAGCATTTTCTGCTGAGAGAATAAATTTGAAGATCCGGAACACCTGATGCAGAACCGCAACAGACCATCTAAACTATAGGAGATACAAAAATGGTACCATAGCAAAAATTGTTCCACGTTATGAGCATTTTCTGCTGAGAGAATAAATTTGAACACCTGATGTGGAACTTCAAGAGCCCAGCTACACTATAACATATATTGGAATGACGTCTTAGCAAGAGTTGTTCAGCCTTATGAGCACTCGCTGTTGACGTATAAAAATTGAAGATCTGGAACACCTGTTGTGGAACTCCAAGAGCCCAGCTACACCATAACTCAAATAGGAATGACGTCTTAGCAAAAGTTGTTCGGTCTGATAGGCATTTCCTGTTGACTTATAAAAATCGAAGATCAGAAACATTTGATATAGAAATTAAAACTATCACTAATTTCATTGCATAATTATAAAATAACTTAAGTAGGAGGTACTACGCGGTGAAGGCGGGAACAGTTCAGGACTGATTTTCGATGACGATGGTATATCGTTGAAAATTAGACTCTACTGGCTAAAACTTTTATCGTATGCCTTCGGGCTTATGTTATTTGAGTGTTTAATTTCCTTTTCCATTTATCTTCGTTACACGGTAGCTTACCCGGTAACGCAGGGGAGCAGCCACTTAGATTTTAATTGATCAGGTATCATCACAAAACCATGCCTAGAAAGAGGTCAAATTTTTCCCAATGTTCCAAAGGTGCTAAATGATTAAAGACCATAAGATCCCAACAATCTACCGAAGAGCGTTAGGAGAGACTTGATGCTGTTCGAGAACATGAGGCTGCAACTCGCTCCGTGGAAACTTCTTGGGATCGCGAAGCACGCCTGCATTCTCAGCGTATTTACGCATCTACATCCAGGTCTCTAGAGACCAGTGAAGAATATGTGCGCGACTGACTGCTGATCGTGAACATCATGCACTGTCTCGCGAGTTGGAGACATTCACGGAAAAAGCATGACGCTTGAGTTTTCAGCGTATATACGCATCGACTCTAGAGATAAGTGGGGGAAGGAGATGCGCGACTGACCGCTGATCGTGAACGTCACGCAACATATTATAGGCTATAATTTATTTTGGAAAATGGAACACCTAAAGTAAAAGAGATGGTGCCATTGCAAAAACTATTCCACGTGAAGAGTGTTTTCTGCTGTGAGACTAAATTTGAAGATCTGGAGCACCTGTAGGGGAACTCCAAAGCCCAGAGACAATATAACATATACATAATAGAAATGGCGTCTTAGCAAAAGTTGTTAAGTCTGATGGCATTTCCTGTTGACCAACAAAAATAAAAAATTTGGAACATCTTGAATCGTCTCGCGCATCCCATTGTTTTCCCGTCCCCGGGCTTATAGAATTCGACATCAGATGTTTCAGATCTTCGATTTTGACGACCCCGTTGTCGCTGGCATAAGCAAAAGGATCCGCGTACGAAGTCGCGGGCAGAAGCTAGTTAATCATGAATTACACAACAGCATTGCTCAAAGATCTATTTTTTTCCGCTATGTTTATTAAAAGTTTGTTGCGTTGTTTCAGATGAGATGAATATTATAACAGATTTGGTTTCAATATCTCCAAATCAAGATGAAGTTCGGTAAGATTACAAAAAAATACACATTATTAGTGAAGCAAAATATCCTTAGTGTTGAATACTGTGTATTTTTTTTCCAATAGAATATAAAAATACTTAATTAAAGCTTCTTACAATGTTACAGTAAAAACGTTCAACAAGGAATTTATTTGAATGATTTTTTGACACCAAAAGATCATGTAGATTCTGGTGACCAAGCATTGCCACGTTTTCTGAAGCCTACAAAACAATGGAGTTGTAGGATAAAAAGCAAAGATAGTGAAATAAAAACAAATGTTAATAATCTTGAACAAATCAAGAAACTGTAAGAAAGAATTTACTTTATAGATTCGCATTCTATTGTGCCTTTGTACAGATGCCAGCACATCAAGTTACCCCAATGGGTCAAATTTTGCCAATTGAATATGAACCTTATTCTGTTTACCATTAAGTTGAAAAACGAGCAAAGAAATTTGACACATTGGGGTAATTTGATGTACTGTGGGTCTGTACCTATGTATAACTAATCCAAATGAAGCAGTTAACGATGTCGTTTCAGATGTATTCCTGCGTGGAGAATTGGATTGTGATTTATCTCCTTGGTCATATAATATCTTTAACACTGAAGTCCTGAAACCATAACTCATAGCGTAACTCGCTTGGACAATAATCGCCTAAATTAAAAGGATGCAAAATTTACCCAATATTTATTTAAATCTAATACAAAGAACAATACTTAAAAAAAAAATCTTTTATTTTATGATGCTTTCCACCGATATTTAAACAATAATTACTACAACATAATTTTATTTTACTTAACTGTGGCAACAAGAATTCTTCGTGACACGGTAGCCATGCCTGTTTTGACACTGACAATAAGGCCAAGCGCGCACTACAAATTTTATTCGTTGCGAATTTTAAAGTGCGGAATAAAATCGCAAACGACAATAATTCCTACGCGCACCACGATTTATTATCGTCTGCGAAATAACAGGGCCAATATGGACCTTATTCTGTTTAGCATAAAGTTGATAAACGATTAAAGAAATTTGACACATTGGGGTAACTTGATGTGCTGGCGTCAACAACATGGATTTAAGAAAGAAAATTACCACTACAGCTTGGCAAAAAAGTGTAGAAACGGAACTAAATTTTTGACTGTTGGCAACAATTCCAAAATAATGACATCTCTTAGTAAACAAAGTTCACTATTTCGTAAAATTTTAATTTCGACCATCAAACGTTGATTAATAACCGTAAAAAGTGAAGAATAATGAATAAAACCATTCGGAGTGCTGGCAGGGAGGTTATTTATAAGGTGTACAAGCGATGTCTGGCGGAACATGAGGCCCAAACAATTCTTTCTGAACTTCACATTGTTTACCAAAGAAACGCTGATAAGACAGGTATGTAAGAGTTTGTTTTGCTGATTTTAGTTGAATCAAGTGTTAATTGATGAATACAAAGCTATATTAATTCGCTTGCATAAGGAATAACTAGAAATTTGAAACAATAAATGTCGAGCACATAGGTTATGTTTACATTTTTTCTGCATTCCTCTGGTATAGCGCGCTGAGATAAATTGATACTTTGGTGACTTGACTTTTAACTGAATGAAAATTAAATTTCTTCGTAAATTATACTTTAAGTGGGAGATAATTATTTGTTCTAGCGTTTGCATTAGAAATGTAAAAGAATTTGTCGTGCCATAGTCTAAATCTATTATTTAATTCAGGGAAATCTGTTATCGTTCTAGGCAAAATCGTGCTGGAAGGAGATAAACAAAGGGGTATTTTCTATATCTGGCTTATTAGCAGTATGTGATTAAAATGTCTTACTTTTAATATTGTTAGGGATAAATGAAATATTTCGTCTTTACAGGAAGCAGCTGAACATGCATTCCAAGCTATTACCGAGGAGGATTGGAAGAACTCGTGCTAACATGTATTATAAATAGAAAAGGATTTCTGGAAAAAAAAATAACTATGAACGAGGAAATAGAGTGATTAGTAATAAGTCTAGAACATGATAGCAGCTTCACCTTTCAACCCGAACATGACTCAGATGAGTTTGCGGCCTACGTGTTCGGGGTAGAATACTTAGAGGAAGATTTCCTAGAATAAAATATAGAAATTATGTTATACAATGTAATGTTTTCTTTTTTTGGAATTCCTAAACAATGTTGTGATCTCAGGAGTATTTACCCAATTTATTATTTTTAGGTAAGTAATCAGTTGCGCGACGAGAACACGTCCTTTTTCAATAATTAATTACTGATTTAAAAAATAATACAAAATTAGATTAATTTGTCTAAAAAACAGCTAAGTATCAAGACTGGGTTGGTACCCTATGCGGTTGCCACGGGTTGCCATACGAAGAGCACAGTGGCGCCTCCATTATTTTCTACTCTTTTTTGCCAAGCTGTATACTACTTAATTTTACGTAAAAGTTTTTAAATAATAAGAAGAAGATAACTAAACGTTACTGGGCACATCGTTTGACAGTTGACAGCATTAAGACTAGCTAATACCGCTTCATAGGTGTACAAAATATTCGCACGATTTCGCATCTGCTATTTTAAATCGCAAACGATTTATTTTCGCAGTGCGCGCTTCATCTTACGGCAGGCACTGATATACGGAAGACGGTGTGCTCGAAAAACTTTAGCATGCCCACTGGGCTAACAAAAAAAAAACGGCAGGCACTGACACTTGACACTTGACAGCAGCCAGCGAAGTCAACGAGCAAGCGTGTCATCGGTGTCATGCATGTCATTGAGTGAGTGGAGTGGGCTCAGCGACTTCCTTGTCCCTCGCGTTGCGTACACGGTGCTACTAAGTACGTGTTCGTTTGCCGGCAAGGAAGCACGAGATTTGGGTCCGTCCAAATTAATTTAAATCGAAAATACCCGTCAACCTACCAGTTAGGGTCAATTCGTAAAAATATTAAGAAAAAGGATAAAACTTTTTTTAATCATGAGCGCTTTCGCAGCAGCTCTTGGTCTTCTTCTGATCATTTCCGCCGCCCGGTCAGAAGATGCTCCCAAAGGACCCAAAGTAACTCACAAGGTTAGTATTGTTGTCTACTTGTCTAGCTATTGTCATTCAATTGAAGCATCCGTGTCATGATATTATAACGGTAAACGGTGTGCTAACAGTTCCTTGGTAAAGTTCGTGATTGCCGATGATCGGTCGGTGACCTTTGGTGATGACGCTACAAGTTTTGTTGGCCAAAGTTACATTCGCTCTTCTCTATTCAATACACGTACTTATTCAATTTATTTTTATAGTCCTTGTATCCTGTTCAGAACAATTCAACATGCGTTTTATTCATGAGCATGTATCCCTGTGACTATTTCATCCGACAATACACACCTACACAATAGACAAAGTTGGATTGACCTAATGGTTTTTTTTACAAAGAAACCCAACTTTTGTTATCATATTTAATTTAATTAATAAATTCTATAAATATTTCTATGTACCTGACCATACAGTTAAAATCTTTAAATTTCCTATTGACTTTGACACACATAGCATGTTGCATTGTTTATGATGTGTAGAGCTGTGATTGGCCAATTCAATTGGAAGATTATCTTGATAAAATAGTTTTGTGCAGAGTGACTAACAACTGTTTAAACATTTATATTACTTATTTAAATAATTTGAGAGAAACTGTGACTTCCAAGTCTATCAATGTCAATTATAAGGTGAAATTAATATGAAAGATAAAAATAACTTTCGGCCTTGCCAACTTATTGCAGTTTATATGCCTTTGTCTTTTAAAAAAATACCACATGTATTGTGTACTAAAGGTTCTCAGATTTTCCTCAATAATTAAACTACATTTCTTTCATGATACTGCATTTTTTTATTAAAAAAAAAAAATATCTTGTTGACCATCTACTACCTGTATGGCGTGTTGTGCATTGCTTATTTATTAAAAATAAAGTAACAATGCCCAATTTTTTTTTATGGTTTCTGTAAGATAATTCATCAGAAATGTTCTGTCTCAAGCAGAGACATTTCAGAGTCATCTGACTACATTGACCGCTACAACCTCGGGGGATAAAAATCTTAAATTAGATAAGTTTCATTTTACAGATGGATGGCAGTTTAGATAATATTTGAGGATTTTGACTTTTTTTTTATTTAACTTTTTTATCATGCACTCAGTCCTAGCCTATGAGCAGGCAACACACCTGTTACAGGGTGTTTTGTGTGTAGAAGGAATTTATTCACACCATAAGGGGACTTATAGGGGAATATCCATCTGTAATTAGGACATGCCACTGAAGTCTATGACCTCTCATTTACTTTAACTCATAGCATGTTGGCCAGTACCTAAAGTTCTTTTGTTGTTTACACATAGTGAGGTGTGCATCAGAGTTGAAATATTTGTCAAACAACATTTTATTACACAAAAGTTGTTTAGTATAAGTAAGATTGTTATTCTATGTTTTACCATAACTGTCTATAGTGTTGCGGTAACGTCATTTGTTGAAATGTTATACAGTATGGATACCACTCATATACAATAAATAAAACCACATACTTGTTACCACCTTTTCTGACGATTTTGAAAAAATGAACGAAATCGGTCCAGTAGTTTGGTCAAAAAATGGATTTCTAACTTTGATCAAATTTGAACATTTGTATAATCGAACTACTAGGTCAATGATTCAATGAACTCCTAAAGCGACGTTGCCCTTCCGTGCAAAATATCTGCCTAAACTTAGACTAAACATCACATGACCCGCGGCGCGGCGACATCATTGGCTGATTCGGCGAACTTCACGGGCGACTAGGGAGGTACACCTGATATCGACTAATGATCGATAAACAAAGAAATCTGTTTAACTTTAAATAGTGAGAGCGTGGTGTTTTTAGAATTATCATGCTGTTATTATAATTCTATTATTACTATACTGTACCTTTGAAAAGCTACAAGCGTTTTTTGTTCAAATGCGTACCTACTTATTAAATATTAATAAGTCGATTTAGTGATAAAATGTAGGTAGTCAATAAAAATAATTTTACATGTAACGTATAGGATCTTTAAATAAAACCGTTACAACCTTTAAAAAATAAACGTACCTATCTATCTAGTTACCCGTTTGAAAAGTTTATTTTCTTCCTCTGGCGATAGAATAAAATAAAAATAAAATTTTAATTTATCCAATCAATAATTTGTTGATTTGTTTTCATATTAAAACATTCGCATTAAAAAAAGTACTTGCATTTTAATGTCTTGTTTTGGCAGTAAATAAATAAGTGTAAAAAAGTATCGATAAACTGCAATTGCACGGTTAACCCTATTTCTTACTTTAATATTTTGCTATTTTTGAGTGTCCTTTGTCAGTGTGCCGTCTCCCGCCGGGACTTACGCGGTGATTTGGTCGAATTAAAATAAAATGATATTTTTTGTTTTAGTTACGGTGAAATGTAAACTTATAAGCTATTAGCAACTTGACTTAGTGTGTGTGCGTAAATTGTGTTTTTCAATTAATTATTATTTATTTTTGTAGAGTTATTACTAACCATTGTGAGCATTCCTTGCGAGATGTGGCGGAACTTACGTGTGCCCAACTAGTGTCTGTACAAACCTGGGAACTGTCCAAAGGTTTAAATACAACCAGTGCAAATTAGGGAAGAAAAACAGTGCTTATCACTAATCAAGGTATCGTTCCGCCTCATATTTCATCTTCTTTTGAACAACGACTGGAACTAACGTGCAACATTGAATTTATTTAGCTCAGTTTAGTTATTGCGAAATGAAAATATGGTGATAAATACAAACTTACTAAGTGAACGTAATTTCATCGCACATTCTCAAATGAATCAAATCTTTGGCGCCGACACGTGACAGTGCTTAGCTAAGTAGCTAACGTCACGTGACGGTAGTACTACCTACATTGTGAATCCGCTTCGCGTGGTTGCCGTTCTTCCCGGGTCAAGGTACGTTTTCTAAACAGAGTGTAGACTTTTACTGATGTTATTTTGACATTTATTTTGTTCGAAAATTTCACTTTTTTGTTTTACGTTATAATAAAAAAAAAATTATGTTGACGTCCTCCTGTAAACTACAATAACTCGTGGTTTTATTTATTGTATATGAGTGGTCTCCATACTGTATAACTTTTCATTGCTGATGGTTATAGTTATAGTTATTTCATATGAAAGATTTAATTTTCCCATGTTCACTGCAAAAGTTTTGATTTTACCTATTATTAAAGGCCATAAAAATACCACACCAATCCAATTACAAAAAAAAAACGTTTAGAGTTTAGAAAAAATATTGTTTTTTTTTTTCATTTTATCTTGAAACCATTTTAATTTTATTAAAATTAATATTGCATGATTTAGTATTTATCCTGACTACACAGAACCCTTCCCTGTGCGTGGGGCGCGCACACACACATGTCTAATTTTTTTTTGGTAAAATTTGTTACCTACTACGCTATTCCCAAAAATGCACAAAATATTAAAAATATAAAAACTTTTATCTTAATCATTTAGGTCAGCTTCGTGATGAAACTGGGTGAAGAAAGAATCGGCACGATTGTTATTGGATTATTTGGAAAAACAGTCCCCAAGACAGCCGAAAACTTCTTCCAGTTGGCCAAGAAACCTGCAGGTGAAGGCTACAAGGGCAGCAAGTTCCACAGAGTCATAGACAACTTCATGATCCAAGGAGGAGACTTCACTAAAGGCGATGGCACTGGTGGTAAGTAACGGAGCAGAGTAACAACCTGTGCCCAGAGTATCCAATCCACGGAGTTTTCATTCCTTTGTTTATGAACTCTTTTTTTTAATAATTTATTTCATGACCTTGGATACAAAGTCCTTCAGTAGTTTAGTCGGAAAAAATAGAGATTAAGTACATGCTTTTCTAAATAATTAAGAACTCATTAACATTCAAGTGTGGCCATCTATACTTACTAATATTTTAATGAGAAAAGATTTGATTTTTTTATTTGTTTGTACGGATTTACCGAGGCGATTATCAGAGGTATTCCTAGAAGCGCAACCTTTTCCACCAAGCGCAACCATCGCAGCGCAACTGTCTTATTCCGCAAAGTGCAACCGTTAATTGCGCTCACAGAATAAAAATAAAAATATTAAATTTATATTCCGCGAAGCGCAACCATGATAAGAGTTAGAGAGCGAGGGGTATGATGGATTAATCAAATATATTGATAGACAGTTTTATATCGACTGTGATCATAGTTTTATACCAGACAAACATAAATGGACTGGAACTAACACTTTATAACTTTTGGTAAATTATGTTAAAAAGACATATGTACAGGTTTATCAAATTGAATTATGCCTGTTGTTCTGATAGTACCAGGGTATCAGAAATGAACAGAAAGTACTTATTACTTATAAAATTTTATAATGACAGTTGATTCATAATCACAATCAAAGATCACTGCACCAGCGCTGATATTGTATGAATTATTACACTCTTGATAACTTGGTAACCATATTGTTATAGGCGTCGATTTTCTGTTAATTTCTGATACCCTGGTACCTACTATCAAAACAGCAGTCACAATTTAATTTAATGAACCTGTAGGTCTCTTTAACATAATTGACCAAAAGTTGCTTTACACTTGGTTCCAGTCAATTTATGTTTGCCTGGTAAAAAATATAGACAATTGTCTATCGATATATTTGATTAATCCATCATACCCCTCGCTCCCTAATTTTAATCATGGTTGCGCTTCGCAGAATAAAATGTATTATTTTTATTTAGATTTTGTGTGCGCAACTAACAGTTGCGCTTCGTGGAATAAGATAGTTGCGCTTAGAAAAGGTTGCGCTTCGAGGAATACCCCGATTATAAAACTGCCACGCATCACGATGCATGTTGCGTGTCAACGCACTGAATGAACTTGCGTGGACCATGCATTTTCAGTGTGTTCATGTTGGACTGTGCGTGTTTTCTATACACACGGAGATACCTACTTACGAGCAACGTTAAAACGCGCATTCACGCGCTACACTGCGTGGTGCGTGGCAGTGTGTTAACCGCCTAACTCCAAAACTACATACTTGCCCGATTTCAAAGATTCATTCTATTTCTATATTATCACCAAGAAAACTAGCTTTATTTTATTTTTAAAACTAAGAAGGGGTTGAGGGGATGTTAAAGTTCGAAAAGAAATAAACGCGGACGAAGTCGCGAGCGAAGTGCTAGTAAGTTAATAAATCTCATGTGTTGTGTAAACCAATGTCCATATCTCTGAAAATAAAATTTAACGAATAAACTTCCAATTAGTTTAATATTCACCTTTCTAATTGGCGATTACAGTTTATGATCGCTTAAATACCCAAGAAAGTTAACAGCTCAATCAACTTATTCACATAAAAATAGATAACGTTCACTTTGGAATAATAGGTAGGTTCTTATCGACGTATTTTTATCTATAATTTTCAAGAGACTTCTTTGTATCTTAAGAGACTACATGCCTACCCGGTTGTATCCTCTTATGAATCCCAGAATTTATCTTGGTCAAATAGTTCCATTATTTTGCAATATCTAAATAAAATTCTCGTGTCACTGTTTGTTACAAAATTCCTCGGAAACGACTTGACCGATTTTAATGAAATTTTGTGTGTATGTTCTGTAGGTCTAAGAATATGACGTAGGTAAACTAATAAAAACGAATAAATTGATTCTAAGGCGGACCGAAGTTTGCTGCAGCAGCTAATACTTGTTTAAAATGTGTGTTTTTTGATCCCATATTTCGTAACAAGTTGGTAGTGTTTAACTAATTGAGCTCAAATTGTTCATAGGACGCAGCATCTACGGCGAACGTTTCGAGGACGAGAACTTCAAGCTCCGCCACTATGGCGCTGGCTGGCTGTCTATGGCCAACGCTGGCAAAGACACCAATGGCTCCCAGTTCTTCATCACCACCACCAAGACCCCTTGGCTTGACGGCAGACACGTAGTCTTCGGAAAAATCTTGGAAGGCATGGTAAGAATCCCTACCAATGAATGAATAAACTGCTTATTTCAATGTATCACCATAACCATAGTTAATAATATTTTGGTTCATAACATCAAAATAAGTAAATAAATAATTGGAGATCCTTTTAATAAGTGGTGAGAGGTCGTGAGTTCGATCCCCACCCATTGCACTATTGACACGAACCCACTCCATACACAAGCATATTTCGCTAAGTTGGATGGGTTAGCAAGACTACTAGTAATTTGCAACGCACATTAGTTATCTTATTTAGCAGATTAAAAATTATACTAATTACTACTCATTACCATGCAGCTCTATAAACGCAGATGCAGCAGATAAATATGAAAAGCAAATTTTATACATTTATTAAAAAATATTTATTTACAAATTATGTCACATAGTCATATTGTTTTTTTACATATCTCTTATTTATATTTATTTAGTGTACCTCTATCCATTTATCCTTTTGTATCAAAACAAATGTTATAACCACTCATATGCCGTAATTACACAATTAAAAATCACAGCTCTACGTTCCGGTACATGATGGGTTAACCATAGTTGACTAATGTATTTAACATTCTTGGTAGTAAGTGTGCTCAGTTTTATTCAGCATTGATTTTGAAAACTGAACAATACAAAGTATGATAAACACTGAGATATTTATCATTCTTTGAAATATAATTCTAGGGAAAGTTCTTTCAAAGTTAAGCCTGTTTGCTTTATTAATGACAATGCTGTTTGTTCACAGGATGTTGTTCGTAAGATTGAAAAAACAGTCACTGGAGCTAATGACCGTCCGGTTAAAGACGTGCTTATTGAAGACACCATCGCAGAAATCGTGTCAGAACCTTTCAGTGTCACAAAAGAAAGTGCTGTTTAAATAAAATACTACTAGGTATATAATGGTGCCGATATATGTTAAAGTTAAAACTAAACTAAAAAACAACAAATTAATGCTGATGAAAAATTAAATTTTGCTCAGAACTTAACCATATTCCTGGTTAACGTGTAAATCTGAAAGACGGAAACAGCATAAATAGTTTTATTTTTGAACAAAGGAATCGGTACCATTTTATATTTTGTAACATACATATGTTTGCAATGTATGAACTCGAGTAAAAAAAATACTGTATTCATTTTGTGCCACAATTGTTTGTCACATTGAGATTTATTAATTTAGTTCACTTGTTTTTCTTTATACATTATTATAATAAGTAAAAATACATGCCAACACTATTTTCCTAAATAAAAGATTGTCTATAAAAGGTTATTTATTTGTTTGATGCAGGTTTCAGCTTCTTCCTTGACCTCCCGATTTTTTGACATGACTCCCAGTTTCCATGCATGGCCACAAGATTTTCTTGCTGCATCTAGTAGTTTACTTTTTATGTAGGCCCTCCCCAAGTTCACATACATTGTTCCCAAGTCTTCCATCTCTAAGGAATTTGCCATTTCAATGGCTTGATTGAAATAGCTTATACTCTCATCTACCTGACCAAGGCGGTCACATACAGTGCCAATATCATTCAATTGGATCACTAGATGTTCTTTTTCTACACCAGGTACCTCTTTCATTCTGTCTAATGAACTCTTCATGAGCTTTAAGCCCTCTTCACATCTATCAACATCTAGAAACAGCCGTCCATACCAATCTTCAGCGATGGCGAGGAGTTTTTTAGTATCATCTGAAGGATCTCTTGCTAGTGCTTGCTGTAATTTCTCTAAACACCAGTCAAATCCCAACTGTGCGGTAGTATAATCCTTTTGCAGGTGGCTGACCCTTGCTAATTTAACACTAAGATGTACCACTCTTGGATCATCTTCTAAAGCACCGTCAGCCATAATTCTTTGTGTTACTGCAACAAATAGTTGCTTTGCCTTGTCTAACTGTTCCCTCTCAAGTGCTAAATTAGCCATAACGTCATAAATATAAGTAATTCCGAGTTCATGACGAATTTGTTGAGCTTGCCGTAACGCTACATGAAGTAGCTGTTCTGCCTTTTGTAATTCTTCCTTTTGGATAAATAGTATGCAATGCTTTATAGTGTGAATAAGTTCATCTTCTGCACTCAACTTTTTTTCGAATCCCAGCCAAGTGAACAGAGAAAATCCTAATAAATATGGTTTTGCTGTTCTAGGAATGCGAGAAACATCTGGCATTTTTTGAATGGCTCTAAAACTTCTCGATACTCGGAAAAATTGGTTCCAAAGTAATTTGTATGTATTCGACATTTTGTTGTTTTGCTTATATTTTAAAATCACAAGGCGGTATTACATAAACACTTGTAGTAGTTTTATCAGAAATGTTACCGCCACTGTAAACTTATTATTTTGTCGTTTTCATGATTATTCATTAATAATCGAATGATTTTAATTAATTTAGATACAAAACTATGTTATTATTAAATGGATATCAGCATTAAATAAATTTCTAACTATTGGAATACCATCTGTAAGATCAGACAAGCAGTAATTTCCAATTTCAATCTTTATATTTTGACACTTGAAAAAGATGAAAAGTGACAGATCACAACAGAATCAGCTGAGAGGCCTGCCCAATGCCAATATCTGTCATAGATGTCATGTAAAACCTGGACCACACTTCATGAAGTTGATCAAGGTTAGCGAGTACGATAGTTTTGAAGAACGGTAAATTATTACGGTTAGCTTCGTGTATCGTGCAACCAAAACGACAACTTCGAAGAGTACTTTAAACACACGTGACGACTTAAGCAGCCAGTGCAGTTCTGTCCTTATTTTATGCTGTGGTATTCTGTCAAAACAAGCGCAGCTCTACACTAAAATAGTAAAATGTCGTACCTAAGGATAAATATTAAACTAATGAATTTTATTGGATTTACCTCTAATACAAATTTACGTACTGATGAATTGAACTGGATCTATCATTCAAGAAAAATGTTAACTGATGATTAGGCAGCATGGTCTCAGACCTTAGCCTGTTCCGTCAGGAACTAATATATTAAAAAAAAGAAAGTAAAATGACATGACGGTTCTATTTATTGAGAAAGTCAATTGTCAATGTCAAGATGTCAAGTTAGTTGAAGTTAGTAAAGTGCAGAAGCGAAGCGAATGAGTAAAAAAGAATAAATTAATTTTGCACAATACTTAAAAATCTCGTGGTGTGATCATTTTATTTTAGTGTCGTCATTGTAAATTGAATTAGAAAGCTAAAGGACTACTAGTGCAGAATCAAAGCGTGTATGTTTATAATGATAGGACTAAGTTGACGTAACGGTGGCCTATTGAGCCTATTCCAATAACTTGATTATTGGAGTAATGCTGCCACGGGCTCAAGACGCTTTCGTAACAAACTAAATGGCAAAACAGTAGATTACTAAGAAGATGTACGGTACCAATGGCTCAGATTTTCCTCCCGTTACGGAGGACACGTTTTGTAAATATGTTTTGTACTACGAGATAAATAATTCAAGGTACGTAAATGCTCTGCGTCCTTGGTAGTTTTTTTCTTGCGTATATACGTGCTTACTTTGTTTTTGTTTTGCAGGGTCCGTATTTGGGATTTAATTATTTTAATACCAAACGCATTGTTTGTGCTTTTCTTAGTGGTAAGATTTAACAAGGCTCAGTTGAAATTGCGCGCTACAAGCAGTCCAATATTCTTGACGTTTTACACATTGGTATGGGGCAATGTGATCATAAGTCTGGTGCGATGTGCTGTGTCCATGACCGTGAATGCGGCAATGCCACTGGGTGGCCTGGTGGACAAAGTATTATGGGTCATGGTCCGATTTTTCCTGCTAGCCACGGAGATGAGTGTTGTCATTTTTGGCTTAGCTTTTGGTAAGTTTGTTTTAACCTTGACTTTTGACAACCTTCATATTTTTTACTTCAATGACTAATCTTGATCTAATTTCTGTTACTGTTACTCCATTGTCATGCACAGACTTTCACTGCGTATCAGAATGGAAGTGTACTTGTTGTGACACTTTTTATTGACAAGTTTTGATAGAAATAACTCCAAAAAACTGACTGCTCCGTTGGTCTAGTGCTCTCATGAGCACTTTGCTTTTTGCCATTTTCTTGAATCTCAGAAAAAGAAAGAACAAGAAAAAAAAAGAAATAAAAAAAAAAACAAAAAAAAAAAACTCCTGAGAAAAAGCAAGTGTTATTGATATATTTCCATCTGGAATTCCTCAGAAGCAGCCTCGAAACTGGAGTTGTGTCCAGATGATGGCAATAGGCTCACCACCTATTACTTGGAAGTTACACAGAACTGGCAAAATATAGGTGAACCATAGGTCACCTTTGCCTAATCCTTCGTAGGGAGAATACAGGCTGTTTTAAACAAAAAAATAAATTAAAAAAAAAATAAGTTTTATGGTAAACTTATTTCTCTATGTATGTTCCAGGCCATTTGGACAGTCGCAGCAGTATTAGATATGTGTTACTGGCAACATCACTCTTATCCCTTGCTTTCACGGTCACGCAAGGCACCCTTGAGATTGTCATGCCAGATGACATGTTTCACGTTGACACCAGAGATTATGATCTATTTGGACACGGAGGGATGCTGTTTTGGTTTACGTCGTCTTTAGTATTTGCTCTCATTTACTTTTTAATATTACTATTACCCTGGATACCATTGAGAGAATATCTTGCTTTACCTAGTAAGTATTTTACATTTATTTCATATTTTTCTCTAATCAAATAATCCATCAAAATTGGCCTATTTGTTAGGGTGCTACAATGCCACAGACAAACACACATCAAACTTATATCAATTTTTTGATTAAATAAATGATAAAATAATTATACTAATTAGGTACCTACTTAATAATTACTTATCAAATGGATGAATAATAAATCAATAAACATAACAAAGCAACAACAATATGAACTAATTTTTAGTAATTTTAATATTGTAAGTATATCTCATTTAAAATAGAGAATAACAGTTCTGTCAATCATAATTATTTCATTAGATGTACTTAATTGTTATACTCCTGAATCAAATCACTTGTAAGTACACTTATAGCTTTTTAATAGCAGTACAATAATGAGAACTATTTCCTCTTTCTGTTATCAATATTTATTGGTTTATGCACAATAAATTATGCAATGGTAACATGCACTTCATAAATTACAGTTTATAACAAGATAGTATTGTTTATTATTGAATATGTATCTGAAATTACTTAGTAACCATTTTCACAATTTATACACACTTGTTGTGGTTTATTGTACTCAGGAGTGAAGCACGTAGATATTGTCCTTGCAATCTAAGTTTTGGAGTAATGGGCATATCATCATGTCCTCATACAGGCCACATTTTTCATGTAGAGCAAAAGTATTTCTATGATATAAATATGACAATCTCTTTAAGTCTTAACTAATAGGTACATATTATAAAGGACGTGTTAGAGGGTAATCTCCGAAAATTCTCATCCGAATTCAAATAGGTCTTACACTGATGGAAAACTACTTTATTGAAGAGTAATTTTGGCTATGTCGTATTCTCATAGTTGAGTTCCATGCAGACGGAGTTGCGGGCAGAAGATAATCTGTACCTACTAATATTACAAAGAGAAAAAAAATATTTTTTTTGTTTGTTTGTTTGTTAGGATTTAACTCGAAAACTACTCAACCGATTTTGAAAATTCTTTCACCATTAGAAAGATATACTATCACCAAGTAACAAGGCTTACTTTTATTTTGAAAGCTATGATGTGTGGAGGGGAAGGCAAAAGTAAGAAATACATTCATACAAAGTGCTAAAAGAAATGGCAATTAATGAATATTAGTAACACTGATATGTTCAATCTTTGTTATTGGTTGTCTGACCAAGCAACATGATCCTATGCTCAATGTTCTTGTTATTATGTTACATGTTTAATCCAGAATTATCTATAACTGGCCATTAATACTGTAGATATACTCGTCAAAACATTATATTGTTACTGTAAGTTTTGTTATGGGACCAACTCTGAAATCACGAAAAAAAAATCAGCTGTTTCATACCTACTCGACTAAAATGTATGAAACACCTGATTTTTTTTTCGTGATTTCAGAGTCGGTCCCATAGTAAAAGTTGTTCATATTCATGTGTCTTTTCACCCTGTGAAAATTTGGCCGGTCATTGAAAAATAACCCTGTATAAACCTGCCACTGTTAAATGTACGTAACTTCGCCCATTGTTTGTGTATGGCTTTTTCAAACGGCAATAACTAGTCTCCCAGTGTAAGGGTGAAGGCATTAATTCATTAGACATGTAGCCAGAGAACATGATGGTAATAATATTAAAAAATAGTTTGTTGTCAGGTTAACACTTATCAGCAAATAGAGAAGCTTTTTCTATGCAAAACGTAGGAAAAGTTTGTAATATCTGTTATCCCTTTACGACTAAAAGCCGTGTCGTTTTTTTTGCGAGGAACTCTAATTATTTTTTTAAATTTTAAGTATTTTCGAAGTACTTCTTATAATATCAACTACCTGCCAGTGAATTTCCCATCAAAATCGGTCCAGCCGTTTCAGAGAAAAGTCCAAACAAACAAACAAACAGACAGACAACAACTAGTTACTGTAGTTTAAAGTATTACACTAGAAAGCTGTTATTTTTCAATTACAGATAGGCACTTAAATTTTATTTACTTGTATGCTTAAATTGCCATTGCGGAAGTATCGTGGATGAGGCTGGCACAGGGACTTGGAAATTGGCACACAAAAGAGATGCCTATACCCAGCAGTGGGTGACGTCTGGCTGAATGATCATAGTGATGCATAAAACATGTTTTGTTTCAGCAAAACTATCTTTCTACCTTTACGTGTTACTTTTGGCGCTGTTGGACACGACGCAGGCCGTCGGCGCAGGTCTCCTTGCGTGGGGCAGCATGCAGTCTGGACTGTGTGTCGTGGACGTCACTACTTGGCTGTACTTTTCGCTCTACACTCCCCTTGTCTATCACACATTCCTAAGCGAATTTTTCAGGTTAGTACTATAATAATCAATGATATTTTAAGTAAAAAGGTGTAGATTGGTTATAAGCTTTCAGCAAGCGACACGTTAAAATGTCGCTAACTAGCCACACTTTACCTCAGTGTCGCATCGCGACGACAACGGACGCGTGCGTGCGTAAGTGTGCGGTTTTTGAAAATCGAATGTTGTTTAGATAACCTATCTACACCTTTTTACTTAAAATATCATTGATAATAATAATAATCATTGAATTCAGACTAGGTCCATATTGGAGAAGTAAAAAATGAATACTTTGTTGGTTTAGAGGCAAGGCTTCAGGCCTACGCCAAACAGTAGTAACAATCAAAGTATAATTGTACCGCCTAGCTTTGGGGCGTATGATACGCCGTTCTATTGCATACGATTTTTTTTTCTTTTAAACTATTGTGTGACTAGGTACCTTCATTTATATTTTGAATACGGCCTAACGGCAAAGGCTTCTTCTCATACAGAGAAGGCTCGAGCATTGATCACCACGCTTGCTCAAGGTGGATTGGCGATTTCAAACTTATATTAACTATAAGTCCAGGTTTCCTCACGATGTTTTTTCCTTCAACGATGTCAATGATGTCTAAGATAAACTTAGAAAGTACATATAAATTAAAAGGGCACATTGGTACAATTCCCTTACACATTGTAAAAAAAATGCGCATTGTTTGTATGTACCATAGGAAGGCCCGGTTAAGCAACTACTGTTGCCGAATATCATTAAAAAAATGCTATTTATAGAAACAGCTGGTATACCATTTATAGTCGAAAGTTCGAACCATCTGTTACCTATCGTAAGTAAATGCTAGAATTGTATAATAATAGATGTATTTATTTATGGTTTCAGTGTATCTCAACCAAGCATCATGTTCTCGTACAAGGCTCAAATGGACGAGCCCATGGACGAAGATCAGGTTTCCTTACCGCACCAGCAGAGCTTCAGCTCACTCAAAACAGATTCTGATTATATTTATCAGGTAATATTAATATTTTAGTCACTCTTTATTGGCACCAATCCGATCATCTCACCAAGAAGTCAGTTCATACGACAGACTGGAGTGGAATAGAATAGAATAAAATATTAATGTTCATTAAATTACGCTACCTATTCCATGCGTGTTCAATATTAACCAAACGAATCAAATGAAAGTAAAATGTATTAGTAAATTATTAGTAAATTTCATTTGTTGTGTCAGCCTGACAACGACGTCTTTGTACTTTTAACTCAGATTTGTCGTTTTAATGTTTACAATATTACCGGTACCAATGTATACAGTATGGATTTTACTCTTATACAATAATTCAAACCACGAGTTATTCTAGTCCACAGGAGTACGGAAACATAAAATATTTGATAATAAATCATCAAATAAAAAAGTGAAATTTTCGAACAAAATAAATATCAAAATAACATCAGTAAAAGTCTACACTCTGTTTAGAAAACGTACCTTGACCCGGGAAGAACGGCAACAACGCGAAGCGGATTCACAATGTAGGTAGTACTACCGACACGTGACGTTAGCTAAGCACTGTCACGTGTCGGCGCCAAAGATTTGATTCATTTGAGAATGTGCGATGAAATTAAGTTCACTTAGTAAGTTTGTATTTATCACCATATTTTCATTTCGCAATAACTAAACTGAGCTAAATAAATTCAATGTTGCACGTTAGTTCCAGTCGATGTTCAAAAGAAGATGAAATAGGTATGACGCGGAACGAAACCTTGATTAGTGATAAGCACTGTTTTTCTTCCCTAATTTGCACTGGTTGTATTTAAACCTTTGGACAGTTCCCAGGTTTGTACAGTTTGTACTAGTTGGGCACACGTAAGTTCCGCCACATCTCGCAAGGAATGCCACGGCTCCCGATAAATTAGATAAAAACACACGCGCATTCACAACGGTTAGTAATATCACTCTACAAAAATAAATAATAATTAATTGAAAAACACAATTTACGCACACACACTAAGTCAAGTTGCTAATCTATATCTATACTAATATTATAAAGAGGTAAAATTTGTAAGTTTGTAAATTTGTATGTAGGGGGTAATCTCTGGAACTCATAATCCAATGCTAAAATTTTTTTAACTGGCAGAAAGCTACATTATTCCTGAATGCTATAGGCTATAAATTGTTTCTATAACATGTATATTAACCGAGCTATCACAACTTTTGTCTAGCAAGTCGGAAAAAAATACCTCATAAAACAGAATTATTTGCGTGCGCTGCCTAAACAGTTGCTTAAAATTAAAAACAATGTATTGCTACCTGGTTCGTCTTAATTATTTCTACAAAAAAGTCCGCGATACCATATCTCTATCTTTTATATTTTAGCTTTTATACTTCTTTTATTGCATTAAAAATTTTTTTTTTCGGCATACTTATGTTTGGTTGATTATTTGAGCAACAAAATATTAATTCTTATGACAATAAATTATTTCAGTATCACAAGAACATCATACAGATAAGATTTGCCATTTACAGTATATCAATTGGTCATACAGTTTCGGAGATAATATAAAATTACTAAAACGCAAAATGCCCAGGCCCTAGCATAACTTTCATTGTGCAGACGTTTTACCTATTTGCCCATAGATGGCGTTCTGCAATTACGTCATTTTTTTGAATCGCGGTGTTAAGACTTTCCGTGGATTGATGACCCTCTCGAATTTTTATGCCAACGTTGTAATTAGTTCAAGAGTTCTATATATTACATGTCTGTTTGTTGCTTATTGGTTTCGGTTGTTTCGTTCGTGTTCGTATGGTTGTTGTAGTTGATAGATACTTCACAATCGAAAATATCGTATTTTCGTTGTTTTGTATGTTCGTTTTCGTAGTTTCGTACTTCGTTCTATCGTATTAATCGATACGAGTTATTCGATATTACGATTGTTATGTTTTGTAAAGGCAGACGGTGTTCGAGTCGCTCTCCCTTTGTTCATAATTGTTTTCAAGTCTGTGCGTAGTTTGTTGAGAGCATGCCTAAAAGGAAATCTCTCCGGCAGACATCACAGACAAGAGCCGCTCGAGTACGCCGTACGGAAGAATCTGCCCCTGAAAATGAGCAGCGCCTCTCGAGAAATCGAGAAAATATTTCGCAAGCACGCGCTAGAGAATCTAGCTCCGAGCGCTCACATCGCCTCGCTGTCCAAAATGTGAGGACGTCGCGGGCCCGTGCTCGAGAAACTAGCGCTGAACGTGCGCACCAGCATGTGTCTGAGACAAGGGATAGGGAGACTAGCGCTGAGCGCTCGCAGCGGCTTGGTAGACAAAATGTCATAACATCGCAGGCCCGTGCTCGGGAATCTAGCGCTGAACGTGCGCACTTGCGCAGCGTCATCTCATTTAAGGGAGCATGTCTCTGAAACAAGGGATAGGGAGACTATAGCGCTGAGCGCTCGCATGCAGCGGCTCGCTAGGCAAAATGCCATAACATCGCAGGCCCGTGCTCAGGAATCTAGCGCTGAACGTGCGCAGCGTCTATCTGATTTAAGGCAGCATGTCTCTGAAACAAGGGATAGGGAGACTAGCGCTGAGCGCTCGCATGCAGCGGCTCGCTAGGCAAAATGCCATAACATCGCAGGCCCGTGCTCAGGAATCTAGCGCTGAACGTGCGCAGCGTCTATCTGATTTAAGGCAGCATGTCTCTGAAACAAGGGATAGGGAGACTAGCGCTGAGCGCTCGCATGCAGCGGCTCGCTAGGCAAAATGCCATAACATCGCAGGCCCGTGCTCAGGAATCTAGCGCTGAACGTGCGCAGCGTCTATCTGATTTAAGGCAGCATGTCTCTGAAACAAGGGATACGAAGACTAGCGCTGAGCGCTCGCAGCGGCTCGCTAGGCAAAATGCCATAACAGTCGGTAATCTTTGAAGTTACTTATCTGATTCCAAAAAATATTTAACTAATAAAATGAAATAATTACAGTAATATCAATCGAGTGTAATCTTATGTTAAAATAAGAAATTTTCCGCGGACGAAGTCGCGGGCAGAAGCTAGTAGCTTATAAGTTTACATTTCACCGTAAGTAAAACAAAAAATATCGTTTTATTTTAATTCAACCAAATCACCGCGTAAGTCCCGGCGGGAGACGGCGCGCACACTGACACAGGACACTCAAAAATAGCAAAATATTAAAGTATTAAATAGGGTTAACCGTGCAATTTGTAGTTTATCGATACTTTTTTACACTTATTTATTTACTGCCAAAACAAGACATTAAAATGCAAGTACTTTTTTTTAATGCGAATGTTTTAAAAAAACAAATCAACAAATTATTGATTGGATAAATTAAAATTTTATTTTTATTTTATTCTATCGCCAGAGGAAGAAAATAAACTTTTCAAACGGGTAACTAGATAGATAGGTACGTTTATTTTTTAAAGGTTGTAACGGTTTTATTTAAAGATCCTATACGTTACATGTAAAATTGTTTTATTGACTACCTACTTCATTCATTTTATCACTAAATCGACTTATTAATATTTAATAAGTAGGTACGCATTTGAACAAAAAAACGCTTGTAGCTTTTTAAAGGTACCTTATAGTAATAATAGAATTATAATAACAGCATGATAATTCTAAAAACACCATGCTCTCACTATTTAAAGTTAAACAGATTTCTTTGTTTATCGATCATAAGTCGATATCAGGTGTACCTCCCTAGTGCCTATGATAGTTCGCCGAATCAGCCAATGAACAACGCCGCGCCGCGGGTCATGTGATGTTTAGTATAAGTTTAGGCAGATATTTTGCACGGAAGGGCAACGTCGCTAGAGTTCATTGAATCATTGACCTAAAGAAAGAAAGAAAAGAAAGAAAGAAAGAAAATATTTTACCCAGTAGTTCCACCTAGTAGTTCGATTATACAAATGTTCAAATTTGATCAAAGTTAGAAATCCATTTTTTGACCAAACTACTGGACCGATTTCGTTCATTTTTTCAAAATCGTCAGAAAAGGTGGTAACAAGTATGTGGTTTTATTTATTGTATATGAGTGGTATCCATACTGTATACAGCGTGTTCAAACGGAGCAATAACTAAAAAACAGTCTTGTGACTAAACTACAGCTCTCATTTTATTGTTTTTTTTTTGGTACCTTGTATTTGCGGTGTAAAAGAATGTCCTTCAAACGTTTCGACTCAGTATAATCACAGTAATATTGTTTGTCCACATTTACTTCATCTTTAATCTACCTAAAGAAATCGAACTAGTTGATCCTCAAATGTTTGTATTTTTCAGCAGAGCAACAGTGTGTATGACAGTACACTGTTCGAGGCCGGTGGGACTACTCCCATGAACCCCGTGTACAGCGCGTCGCTACAGAGCCCCGACTCTATAGCGTCCGGACAGTCTATAGAGATCGGCGCTCCCAACTCGGGCTTTCAGAGCCAAAACATGCCCTCAACATAACAACAATCACGACACTATAAAAAGCTCGTCATTGTGTTACCCAACTCCACACATCCAAAGAAAAAACATTAAGTATATAATTAGTCGCGTTACGATACTAACGATAGAAACTAAAGGGAGGTCAATAGTTAGCCGATATTATTTCCTAATATAAAGAATCTCATAGGTGACTCTTTCGCCAATATGTACCAACACAATAGATGTATATTGTCTTTGCGTACCATTACTTTTGTGATAAGTAAAGCCAGTGATCAAATCGAATTAATTGAGACTGCATTTCATCCCATTTCTGCTAACTGTACTACTACCTAATTCACTGTAATGGCTCCATCCATAAGATTTTGACATTAGATTATAAATGATAGTGGTTTTATTGTAGATTTATTATAAAAGTTGCTGTGACAGTAGTGACTTGTCTTGTGATTTTATATTTAGTTGCCTTGATCAGTTTTTAGACATTGCAACGAAAGAAATTCGGAAGTTGTAGACGGAAGCTTGGCAATGGTTTATTCATTAATCCTCGAATATAATTAATAACTCTGTAGCACATGTGATTGTCCACTATTGGTTAAGACTACATCAGGATTAATTAAACACGCGGGGTATTGAATCGATAGATAAATTTGGTTGAGTTAAATGTGGAGGTAAAGCCAATTTTACTTTAATTTGACCATATCTTTTATTACTAGTAGTAAGTAAAACTCATTAAAACTGAACATATCTGAAATAAAATAAAAAAAAAACTTATCAGTATAAAGCAATCATTTGAAATCTAGTGTTCATTTATTAAAATAATTTCAGTGTTTGGCTGTACTTAGTTTTAAATGAACTGCAATGACGTCTGCACTTAAACTTAGTCCTTTACTCATTGCTTACAGTATTCATACTTCAAGTATTAGGGAACTGTTGTAAAATAAATATCTCTTTTATTCTTTAAAATGTGCTACAGATAGTATATTGTAAGAGATAAGTTGATCTGTGAGTGTGATTAATATGTTACGGGCAAAGTTCGTAGTTGTTCAACGTTGTTACAAGAATACGATGTTGGGTACAAATTTTTGTATACCCTTTTATTTAAGAATCAGGTAGCGGGCCGGAAAGAGAATCGTAGAAGTCATGTCCCCCTCCCAAATCGTTAATTTTCCATACATAGAGACAACTCAAATATATTCCCTGCATTTTGGGCAGTAAAATAAAAGATTTATATTTGTTTAATGAACTTTTAGATGATTTTATTTTTTTTTATTTTCCTAATTTGGTGCAATAAATTAATTAATTAGTGTTTAGTTGCCTGTTTAGAATTTATAGGTCTGGGTAAGATTTCCCATTGGCAAAAAAAATACTTCTATACCATTTCATTCCATCCCCTATGTCAGCACTTTAGGGAATGTATTACCTATAATCCTATCTAATTACTCCCCTATGTTGTATAGAGAACTTTTGTACAAATGTCATGCTTGAATCTCAGCGGTTAGGACGTCTGTGCGTTGTCCGTCAGAAATGTTTTTAGGGATTCGTAGCAAATACGGAACCTCCATTTTTCTTTGACTGCCTGTTCTTTTGGATATTACACAGCTATTATAATTTTAATAACTATCTTCTTCTTAAAAATGTCGTGATGGCCCAGAGGTTAAGGCGCCTACCTCTCATGCACGAGGTTGTGGTTCAAATCTGGGCAAGTACCAATGTGACTTTTTCAATTCATATGTACTTTCTAAGTTTATCTTAGACATCATTGACATCGGTGAAGGAAAACATCGCGAGGAAACCTGGACTTATAGTTAATATAAGTTTGAAATCTCTCACCCGCCTTGAGCAACCGTGGTGATCAATGCTCTAGCCTTCTCTGTATGAGAAGAGGCCTTTGCCCTGCAGTGGGACAGTAACACGCTGGTATTATTATTATTACTATCTTCCGTATGAGTAAATAATGGTGTAGCGAAATGATGAAGAGAAAATTTACTCACCGACTATTGAAAAAGTCACTTCGAATTATGTTTTTCCCGCGATCCATTAATACCCATCACGCTTATGTGTACTTATTTTTTTTGTTTCATCCCTAATGTAAGCGGACTGCCGCCCCTAATTATTTCACTGCACCATTGTTTAGCGAAACATAGAATTAATTTCGTCACTGAATAACATTGATATAGACCCCAGTTAAAATGGCTGAAAACATTAGACTAGATTGATAGGAAAAAATGTAAAGGCTCCTTTTTTACCATTTTGATACGGGACCCTAAAAAAAAGATTGAGTGCCCTGCTTTTTAAGAAGGATCTAAAGGCAGCTTGTTCACAGTCAACTGCACACACTGCAGACTTTGCCAGTAACAGATAAATATTGATTTGTTTATATTTTATTGTACTGTGATTCATTTTCTACTTACTTTTGTTGTTATATTTTTTTTATGGAGTACAGTGAGTACCTAACGGAATCGTGAAAATGGAAAGTAAGCAATGTTTTATATAGTTTTAAAGAAGGCTCTATTGTAAAGTTATGTATAAGTGCTGATCCAATTGATATTTATAATTTTTTGTTCATTTGTAACAATCATATTAATTGTTTGACTACATAACAATGTAAGTAATGTAATATTTGCCAGCTGTAATTTCGTTACCAACATTACATTTCCCACCTCTTTATAAATTTTATTACATATTCTCAAAATATAGAAACTGTAAAGTGACTTCAGGCAGTTTCATTATTCAAACCAAAAAATGCTGTATATAGGTAGCCCATTTATTTTCAATGAAATTACATTTATCTGAGCTATGTAGGTACTCATTTGGTTTTGTGATTATAAAATACTCTCAAAATAGCAGAGATCAGAGAACGTAGTGCGAGTTTTTATACTAGTTTGTAAGGAATAACAGTGTTTCACTTAATTGTCACTACTGGCGTTGATTCACAATTTTCAGTCCAAATTAAAGCTTAGTTAACGCGATGAGTACGCGCGATTAGTATAAAATCCCGCACTCTGGGCACTGAAGTGGTCATGTCAATTCTTTAAAGCACTTTTAGGACCATTAATGACCAGTCAATTTGTTTCCTTTTAAAATTGTGATAGTCCATATTATATTATATGAAACCTTAAGTGATATTTTGGTTGATGGCATATATTTTTGTTGTTTTCGTCTTTTAGAAGTTAATAAAGTAAATACTTTTATTGAAAAATTGTTTTATTAAACTTTCATCTTATTGTAACAAAATAAACAGCTTTATTATTTTTTACTTGCATCTTTTTGTAATTCTTCTAAAATAAAGGGATGCTTAAGACAATCAGTCACTGAAGCTCTTTGACTAGAATCAAGCATCGTCATCTTTTCAAGCAAGTCTTTGAGTTGTGCAAGTTTTCTTTCTTCACTAAGAAATAAATTCTTATACGATTTTTTAAGTTCATAAAGTAAATTTCTACTAATATTGATATTGCTCAGTTCAACTACTTTTTCTCTGCCAGTAAATTCATCCTTTTTATGAAGAAGGAAATTATTATTGAATTTAAAATGCTGATCTTTGAATTTACCTCGTCTAACTACCTTGCTAGAGAATTTTCCTTTCAAGTCCATGAAACATTTTAACATTTTGTTATTGGAACTTCCCGTAAACATAATCTTCCCAGTAGCCATTTCAAAAATAGTACATGCTGAGGACCATACATCAATACCATGTTTGTATGGCACGCCAAGAATGATCTCAGGTGCTCTATAAAACCTTGATACAAGATAAGGGGTAGGCTCATTGTCATCACTCTTTGCTGCTGAGCCAAAATCGCACAGTTTTAAGACGTTTTTCTTTTCATTCACCAAAATATTGTCAGGTTTTATATCAGCATGAATAATTCCAAGTTTCTTGAGAAGTCTTAGAGCCATGAGTAATTGTCTGCTGTAACTCATCAATGCTTTTATGTTGATACCATGATGTTTGCCATACTTCTTAATGACACCTCTTAAATCCATATGCAGAGATTCAAGTAAAAGACAAAGGTGTCCTTTGTGCATAAACTGTCCCAAGAACTGAACACAATGATATTTGTTGTCAGGGTCCGCTTGCCCTATTTCTTTAAGAATAGCTATCTCCTTTAGACTCGTTTTATACATTAATTCGTTGTTTCTAATGATTTTAATGGCCACATAATCATTACCATCAGTGTTATCTTGAGCTCTAACTACATTAGCAAACACTCCTTGTCCTAAAATACTTTTAATGGTGTATCTATTGTTGATAACATCTCCAATACGAATATTGTAGTATCCATCTGGATCATCCCAATTATCAGTTAAATTTAAATTAGCTTCGTTGTTTTGAGTTACATTATCCGATGTACTGTTAGAGTGAAACTCATCTTTTTCCGAAAACATGTCTGTTATTTGTTTTGTAATATTTTGGTCCACATGATAACTTTTACCACTTTTGTTGCTTGTATCTTCAGAACAAGTGTTCTTACTGTCTGATTCATTGCTACCACTGCTTTTATCATTGTCACCTTTTAATTTTTCTAAAAGTTGTTTACGTAGTTGTCTTCTTAGCTCAATAATATTCTCCTCATCTTCTGAATCTGCTTGTGTATGCTCTAGTTCTGGAGAAGATTCATGAACAGATTTTCTTTTAGAATTTATATTAGGTTTAGTCTCATTCTCCTCGTAGCTTTTTTTATTACTTAGTTCATAAGCATAGTCTTCTTTGGAATGCCTACGTTTATTGCTTGCTTTAGTTGCTGAAGTGTCTGTATGTTTTACAATGTTTTTTAGTTCCTGTTTAAGCGAATCTCTTTTTAGTAACAATTCTTCCAATGTGGAGGTACTTCGGGTGGGTAATGGAGGTGTTTTTGACTCCACATGATGATATTTATGATCAGAGAACTTAGATCTCCTAGGTTTGGATTTCATCACAATATCTTTTTCTTTATGTTGATACCTGGTGGATTTGCTTTGAGAATGTCTGCTATAACTGTCAGCCATTTCAACTCCTAATTGTTTAGTTAGCACTTTATTATAAATTCTGTAACAACAGCACCACTTATCTGTAAAGACATAACATCATTATAAATCTCAACAAATTAAATTGAGAACTACTGAAGCCAACATTAAATAAAAAGGGTTTGAAGTAGATAGGATATATAAAAAATACATGTGTGTATTAAAAGCATGAGCCTTGCCATGTCACTTTCATGAATGTTGTGGAGAGACCCTCAGTATTATGTCATAGAGTTTATGAAGGATATATCACAACCCTCATGAAGTTGACTGCTTGCGCATCTATACATAAGTATTGGTAACTATATCTTTGATTACATTTCCACCCTGCCACTATCAGGTCCAACATTACTCAGTCGTCAATACTTTTCATGTTGACTGTAGACCTCTCATCTCAGTTTTTATTGTCCAGTCAAGAGTCCATTGATCAATGTCTCACTTAACACTGCCGTCCATGACTATTTATTTGTTATGGACCTCAAATCGTAATGTCTATGTGCTAGCTAGAAAAAATTGTGCTAATTAGTGAAATACACAAATATTACACCAATACAATTGAACAAATTTTGCATACACAATATTTTTTCTTTATATTCTTAATAAATACGTGTTTGTTTTAACAAACATGTGAATATTAAGAAATAATTGGTTTAAAAGAACAGTATTCATAGCATGAATGAAATATTATAATATGGAAATAAACAACAGTGCTTCTGTCAACATAGTATGTACAGACGCCAGCACATCAAGTTACCCCAAAGTGTAAGAAAATCCCAATTGAATATGAACCTTATTTTGTTCGACATAAAGTTGAAAAACGATCAAAGAAATTTGACACATTGGGGTAACTTGATGTGCTGGCGTATGAACATAGGGTAAGCTAAAACAAAAGTGAAATAAATCATATAAATTACCGTTATTTTGTCCAAACTTTATCAGACAATGAAATGAAACAAAGGCAACAGAAATTTATTCATGCTAAGAATACTGCGAGACCATAGAAAGTTGTGTAACACAGAAACCTCTCGGTAATAACTGCCATGTGGTTTCTTGCGTTACACAGTTTGTTGTTAGGTTCCACAAATTCTTGAATCGGACATTAACTGTCTAATTCTCAATGATGATTCATCAAATCAATAACTTCATCGTTACATTTCGTGCCACACTAAAATATTGTCATGTCGCAAATTATTTCACACAGATTTTCTTTAGTTTTAGAAATCCAATAACTTTCACTTGTAGTGAAGACAATTTTAGTTGAAGTTACTCTAGCAATGGAACAATTTTAGAGAAAATTTAAATATTCTTAGATTTACATTTTCACATACACCTCCATTTGTATTGATTACGTCACTTTTTTTTTCTTAATTTTACGTAAATTCTTGTTTATCCACAGATTATCGTTGATTCCCAGTCGCACCGCGGGGATTGCTTAGAGTAGGTAAATGCTCTAAGGGGGATTGCCACCGGAGGCAAATGGGAATGAAAATTCCCAGTCGCCACCGGCGGTGACTGGGAACTCATTGCCCTCACTTCAGTTTCGCTGTACTTTGCTCTCCATCGTAGAGAACAAAGGAAGGCAAAATGTATTGAAATATTTTTTTATTTTGATTTCGATATCAGCTTTGATGATAACATTGAAATAAAGTTTCCAACATAGGCTTTGTTAGTTTACCTTTTAAATCATACGTATCTAAATGTTAGACGGAAATATAAAAATAATGTATTCAGACGTAAACTCATTTTCATTCACTTTTTTTATCAAAATCAAAATCAAATTAAAAGTCATTTATATTCAAATTAGGCTGAGGATCAGCACTTTTTGAACGTCTAAATTACATAAGACAGTCCCCCCTTCGCCACTTCCTAGTGTTTTTGCTGGGAAGAAGAAGTGGCGGAACAAACTCCCCAGCAACACATCTATCTGATAAGTTAGAAGAACTAGTTCTTCAAGTAACTAACAACTAGTACTAATTGTACTGTGTAAATTCAAGAATTTACACAGTACAATTAGTTATAATTACAAAATAATTAAAATAAGTTATTCACTACATGTTAGCTAGCACACTCAATATACAGAATACCAGTAATATATAGCTACCGCCAATAAAACTAACTTATCTCAATCAAAAGCAACTGACTAATAAGAATCCTCCAGGTAAAAAGGGTGTGCCAGCTTACATGTGCAGAGTCGGATTAAATCCATAGATCTGCAAGACAATGTAACAAAATGATAAACTAGAATGAAAGAATGAATTCCCAGTCACCGCCGGTGGCGATTGATAATTTTTATTCCCATTTGTCTCCGGTGGAAATCCCCGCCGGGGCGCCTGGGAATCAACGCAGATTATTGTGTCAGGTGCAGTATTAATATTCTGTGGTCAAGTATGTTAATGTCAATCAAATGTCAAGACGACCATAAACAAAACCCTAAGTCAAAGTCTGTCTTGTCTGTACATAACCTGCAACGTGAAAATTTAATATTGTGTTCATCGGCGTTAAATTCTAATAAAATGTCTATTATAGCAAATTCTCTTGTAAGAACTACTTTCAATTCGAGTTTACGTTTAATATCACCATATAGAACTCTTTATGTGACTCAAGGTTTGTGATTTTATTTAATTTTTTTCAAGAATATTTTTTCCTGATCATTCTTTTGAAACAAATTCAATTCAAATAATTTTAGGCATGTGTGTTCAAAGGGTAAAAGAAATTACGTATCAGACGCTCTAAGTTTGGTTGAGCTTTTAGGAGTTATCTTTTATGTTTTCAGTCAAAAACCTCTATTCGCCTGCCGCGTTAGGAATCGATGGCTTTTTACAAACAAGGAAAAGAGCCAAGGAGCAATTCACCAGCTATTCCGAGAAGTTTAGAAGTAAGATGAACGATTTCGTGTCATCGAAAGAAAATATGATATTTACAGAAGACTTGAAAAATATGGTACACTTAGCAGAGCCTACTGACTTAAAACTCATTTTAAGTATGATCCAAAAGTAAGAAACAGTTGTATAATAATCAGAGAATACAGATTTTTTCATTCTATTTTGTTCCTCTTCCTTCTTTGAATGTTTTGGTTTTTACCTAGTTATATTATTTGCATTTAGAAATCAACAACTAAAAAACAATGAAAATTAGTGTAATGTGGGTAAACAACTTTTAGGTACAAATTTAAAATTAATTAAATTTCCATTTCCTTAGGTGTCTTGTCTCCTATTAGAATGTATATCGAAAGAGGTCCTATCCATGTGTTTTATCCTGTCTATGCAAGTAATTGTCAATGGTCTTGAAAAAATAAAAGTTAGTGTTAATAGGTTATGGGCCCAATTTTGTATCCCATTTCCGTTGGATGTTCCAGGGTAGCTGGCGAAATTCAAATTTTCTTGTTTCCTGCAATTTGTTGTTTAGTGTTAGGTTGTTTGATGATTAAAATATGGTTTGCAAGCATAACAGATATGGTTTATCTGAGTTACAATTAATAAAATCACCAACACAACCCTTGAAGTTAATTTAATCCCATTAAATTACTTTTTCATGTCATAATCATTCAATGGGACTAAATGAACTTAGAAGGTTGTCGTAAGGATTTGAATTATTATAATTCTGTAAACGCATACATGTTACGGTTGCAAATTACATCCCTGATCCCTCCCCGGGCACATCCACCTTAAGTGTGTTTGGAAAACTAATAGTACTTATTATATTTCAGGTTCAATTCACAGAACACTGATCTTAGATTTGGGTCCTATGTGTTTGGACCAGTTGTTATGAGAATGTTCCATTTCTTGGATGCACCAAAAGAGGCACTGGAGGTAAAATATGAAAACCTTTTTGAAGGAAATAATTTTAATATGTACCTATACACCATGTAACAGAATAAATGCACAAAAAAATGTGCTGTTCAGTTCAGTACAATTATGTATCAACAATATAAAGAAAAGCCGTTTTTTTTCAAGATTTCAGTGTTTGTCCCTAGTAAAAGTTGTCACATTAATGTTTTTCGATTTTCGGGTTGTACATTTATTCTGTCACTTGTTGTATAATAGTAAGATAAACAAAACAGTTTTTGACTGGCCTGTTGGTCTAGTAGTTAGTGACCCTGACTGCTATGCCGGAGGTCGTGGGTTCGACTCCCACCCAGGACAAATGTTTGTGTGATGAGCACGATCATTTGTTCTGTGACTGGGTGTAATTTATCTATAATATGTATGTATTTAGAAATATATAAGTATGTTTATCAGCTGTTTAGTGCCCATAACAAGCTCTTAGCTTAGCTTGGGACTAGATGGTTTGTGTGAAAAAGTTGTGGAATATTTATTATTATTTATTAGTTATAATTTGAAACAGTCAAAAACACCCTTGCAAAACCAATTGCCACACTGGTGCTAATTCTGTTCTTGTTAAACAAAACTTAACCTTTCAATTGTGTCAATTAGAGACACAGTAGGAAGACAATGACAGTGCGGACACCGGCATCCTCTTGGGGTTTAATGAATTAAATTAGGGTATTTTCATCTTTTTCCCTTGCAACCAATAAGAAAACGATGGTCATCCATAAGACCTCTCAATTTTAGTTAAACTTAAGTTTTCATATTGATGTAGGTAGTTGAAATTTTCTAATGCAGCACTCAAAAACAAGTTCAAAGAAAAGACTAATTTGACATTTTGACTTAGTTCTTATCTGTCACTGTCAGTCTCTGTCCTTTTCTAATGCTGTAAGTCAGTAAGAGAAGTCAATTCTTTAGAACAAGGGATTCAAAGCCATTATGAGTGTTGAACAACCCTCAATTTATTTGGCTGTGGTCCTGCATTATTTTGAAACAAATAATATACTTATTAAATATTTATTCCAGTGTTTCTTTGACCCAAAGAATGATGGATTCTTTGACCAGCAAGTGTCATATCACATTCTGCTTGACCTACTGTATAGTCACGAGATGTACGATGAGATGTACAAAGTATTTGACATGGTACAACAGAAACAGATCAAGATGAGCAAGTTCCCTAAATATTCTGTGGTAATGATACTGGCAGCATGCTACAAACAAGTGAGTATCTGACAAAAAGAAAACAAAAGTAAAGAAATATTAACATTGTTTAGTCTATGCATAATTCTTTTTTGTTGAGCAACACTGACCTGAGGTACCAATCAAGCCTAGTAATTATGCTTGTCTGTTATTTAATTATTAAAATACATTTTAGAAGTAAGACAATATAAATATAATGTTACATCTCTTTATTAGTTCATTTGATATGATTTTTATTGCATACAGGGATAAAAATCACCTATGTCACCTGGGGATAGTGTAGCTTCCCAATGCTAAAAGAATATTTCTAATAATTCCAGTAACATTAAAGTTTATTAAATTTATTACTTACAATAATACAAATCTTTCCTTCCCATTAGAGAACATAAATAAGAAACGACTATGATTGCAACCATAAATCATTTTGAATTACAGAATACACCAAAGAGTTTAGAGTATGCATCTAAACTATGGTCTGATATGGCCAGTGCTGGAAGTGTACCAGTCAGAAGAGCATGTACATTTTTTGCTGGTTAGTATAATCAAACATGAATTATTTTTTATTGCAAGAAGTAAAGTGTTATTAATATTTTCTTTCTTTTACAGCACTAGCTTTAAAACAAGGAGCTCCACACATAGCTATGGAATCAATATCGTCACAAAAACAGCATTATGTCACTATTAGGAATATAAAGGTAGGTGTTTACATGAAATAGTATTATTTAACATTATTCTTTAAAGATTTCTAGTATATTTTACGATTTGTTATGTTCAACAGGCGTTGGCATTAGCAGATATGGGCAGAGTTGAAGATACATTGCCAATTTTGAGGGCAGTCTTGGAAATTGAAAGTCCTACACAGAAGGATAAACATACCTTCTTTGCAGAAACTGTATGTTATGATTTACTTAAGTTTTTGGAAACACTGGATCCAGTCCAAAGTTGGAATGAAAAATGAGAAATATTTTTTCAGGTCCAAAGAATTAGACAAGCTGTTGAAAAAAGTGAAAGTAAGGATGTTCTGAAACAATTTGAGGACATTGAAAAAGCATTGAAAGATAGAGGGCTAATTGATAATAAGGTGAGCATAGATCTGCCATTGTTTTATTTATGAAAAATGAAACACTAAATTTAAATTCGAGTTATTTATCCATTCATCATCATCTACCTAGCCCTTCCAACAATGTTGGGATCGGTTTCTAGACAGGCTGGATGCAGCTGAATACAAGTACTCTACATTAAGCATCTGCATGAGGCGTGAACTCCATAACACAGATATTAGCTACCGTAAAATGGAGTAAATAGAAACTAAAGGATGATTAGAAACTAAGGGGTGATAAGAAACAAAACTTTGAAGAGGATTTTCACGCTAGTTTAATATTATTTGATGCAAACAAGGAGCAGTTTTGAAGTAATACTTCTTTTGGCGCGTTAGGGAATAAAATTATGAGAGTTTTTTAAGATGGCATACCGTCACGAGAAACTGACATCCTGAAGATAGCTAAAGTCAACATTTTAGTTATTAACTAATATTACGCCAAAGTATAACTTCTTTTTTTTGTTCTTTTTTACATCGGCTTTCTAGCCACAATTATATGTGCCGTAATTATGTGGTTCAGCACTAAAAAAAGCTTTACATTTTAGCTTATAATGTAGGATATTTATTATTTTCCTTTAATTTTTAGACACTGGATCAGCTTCTCAATACTGAGATATCGAAACAGCAGCCTACGGATCCATCTCGCCAGTCACGGGGCCAGGTTACTTTCCCTTTCAAAAGACCGCAACTCGGACTACGTCAGAACAAAAGGATTGTGTAATATTTAGTACCACAAAAGTACTTAGTACTGAAGCATTTGACACAAAAACATTAAAGAGTAGAGTAGTAGTGTAGATTATTGGTTTGTACATAGTTGTTTTGCGACGGTGTGAATGAAATATTACAATGAAAGAATCAGGGTCAAAACCTCATCCTAAACTTTGAAAATTTGTAGTTACTTCGTTTCTGTCTACAAGAGCTGATGCAGACGTAGTCAAGTACAGCGCGGCGCGGTTTTCAATGCCAGACAAATATACGCATTGTGTTTCTTAAAATAAAGTTAAAAATAAACCCGAGGTTTTTTCTGGCCGCTTTTTACCGTCATCAGCTGCCTAGTTTTACCCCAACAATGTTGGGATCGTCGTGGTTTTGATTACTGGAACTACGCTCTGTCCAACAACAACTAAATTACAATTGTGGCAAGGTTGATATTTGTTTGAAAGTGAAAATGGTGTTGCGCTTTGGCATAGCTGTTAGAATTGTCCATGTTTCTAATTTCATAGTGGTTAAGTTCCCTATAAAAGCGACTGGCATAAGAGTGATTTTTTATGACTCCTAAATTGATACAAAATGTTTTGATACAAAGTATAAGTTTTTATTTATATTATGTTAACCTGAATGTTGTATGTTGTGCCCATGTTTAATAAAAGAAGTTTAAAGAAATCTTCATTTTATTTTACCAAGAGTTTGTGTCTACATACAAAAGAGACTTCTACGACTAGACCACGGTTACATGGAAGAGTAGGTACAGACGCCAGGTCATCAAGTTACCCCAATCTGACTTTCTTTTATCGTTTTTCAACTTTATGGCAAACGGAATAAGGTTCATATTCAATTGAGCAAATTTGACACATTGGGGTAACTTGATGTGCTGGCGTCTGTACATGTTTTCGACTTTATTGCTTTGACGTAATTAAAATTAAAAGAATAGGTACATAGGCCATCAAACTACCCTAAGCTGTTGATTTCTTTGAAATGAAAATATCGACTTTCTTTACGACTTGCAGTTACACATTTATCTATAATGCTGTAAAATTAAAATTTCACATCGCGCACAAATTAACTAAATAACACCGATTTCCGGAATTGTATTCGATAAACCACGTTTATAGCTCTGCACTGGCACATCACTCATCGATGTTCAAACCGCAGCCGCATGACACGATGCGTCGCGGCATGACAATAGTATCGTTTTGGGATATGTATTTACATTGCCAGGGTGGTGCTAGTGCACCTCCTTGCACTTCCTTGCGGCGCCTATGTCTGACACCAGGTTAGCCACTAACCCACGAAAATAAGGAAGAGGAGAAGCTTAATAAAACAAGTTTGCACTGGGTTTGGTATCTACTTTACAAAAGCCGTTTATAGTACAAATGTAATATTCCTAAGAAGAAATTAATTTCCCCTTCAGTCGGTAAAGCACGAATTCGAAACAACAAATCTTCATACACAGCACGTTCATACTGCTGATACACCTGAGACATGTGCAATTCGTCGTACAGCTGCTTGATCCGCTTCACATCCTCTGGGTCCTTGCTGCCGTAGCATTCTTCGAAGACTGACCGTTGGGTTTCATTACAGCGCTGCAGCGCAGTCACGGCCATATAACTACATTTACCTTCTTGAATGTCTGTCCCCACTTTTCCTGTGACGCTTTTGGCGCCGGACACGTCAAGGTAATCATCCTGAAAAAAAAACATTAATAAGTAGGTACATAAGTATCTCTTTTTTTATTCCTAAATAGGTTTCTTGACTTCAATCGCGCCTGACGAAAAGCGATGGATGGATGAGGCCTATGATGGAATGATTTGACCAATAAGTTCGGACTTTAAAAGAGTTTCAGTCCAGACCTCTGAGTTTCATTTAGTGATTTAGTGTTTCTTCTCAGCGTGGGCAGATGGGGACCTTACTAGTTTAAAATATTCTAGTGGTCGTCTGGAGATTCAAATCCGGCCGCTTTAAGTTTCTGCCCTAATTATAATATATCAGTCTACTCTTCATTATATTAGTATAGAGCTACAATTACTTATATTTTAGATTGCCCTTTGGACAAGGCTGCTGTTTCTGACTTAGGTGTCGAATCATCGACAATCGAAAAATGTCGAAGGGGTGTCATCATTACCTGTAGTGGTCGCTTAACAGAGACATTCAATACTTAGTTTACTGTAGACGGGACAACACGAAAAAAATTTTCGTCCGAATCTTGTGTTTGGTGGACACAAGTCTATGAGTTTTTTTTACTACGCTCCGCTGCCGCTCGATTATTGATATATTATTCTAGATGGCGTTACTGAGACATGGGATCTAAGTTTTTCTATGACATTTCCTCAAATGTCCGCTCTATAGTATTTTAAATCTCTTTGGCACTTAATGGTCAAATTGCAACCCTTTAACTTTGTGCACTTTTTCTCCAGAAAATACTGGACCAAATCTCAGACTCCTCCGTGCGCTCTATGTTCCAGTATTCGCTTACTTAGCGTATTAATGAAATATTTTCGCGCCTATGGGCTAATTTCTCTATACAAGTCAACTTCAACTCTTCTTTAATTTTCTCTATAGTCAGATAACTTTTAACTGAAGAATAAATATGGTGGTTTGACATACTGTCTATACAAAATCTGTCAATCCGCTACTTTTATTTCTTTTGATGTAGGTAGTAAAAATCTCCTTAAGTCCTTACTCATGATATCTAGGGTTATACGATTAGATATACCTAATCCCACCAAAACATTTCATAAGGTTTGCCGTCTGTGAAAAAGATATCAGCCCCCCTAGCCAAGTTACAAACGATTCGTATCTATTCTCTTTCTACAATCGAGAACGCCTCAAATCCCTTTGTTTTGACCACGTGACTTAGCGAAAGGTTATAAGTGAAAGGGATTTGAGGCGTTCTCGATTGTAGAAAGAGAATAGATACGAATCGTTTGTAACTTGGCTAGGGGGGCTGATCTCATGTAGAAGTCAAGCTTCTGAATCTACACGGCCTAACCTATCGACCCTAACTTCACAAATTCTACATAATTATCAGTTAAAATGTATGGCTTCACCGTTTCGCTACCGTCGTGGAGGTGATGCGAATATTTAGTTATGTACCCTTGCGCTTCGCTTGGCTCGTTTTGGCGGGGGCACTCCCGTATCCCCAGATAGTGTTGGTTGTCTTACCTGGATTTGTAGAAGTCTCCCAAGTTCCAAACAGATATAGTTTATTTCTTTAGTAGCTTTTTCATTTCCATTCTTTACTAAACGCAGTGCCACAAGTACTGGCAATCTAAACGAACAGTATGAAGTTTTGTATGTGGCAATAGTATTATAATGTTCCAAGGTGAATACATCAAGATTGTTCTTATGTTTATTGTAGCCAGACGTAAAATCGAGGTGTTGTCCCATCGATGCTGTCCATAATCCCTATAAAAAAAACAATGTATTTTAAGATGGTCATTTGTCGAAAATTGTAGTTTCGCTTTCTTAAAGCCGTTGCGGGCGTTGTTCGTGGACCACCTACGTGAGTTCACCTGGGTGTCCTAAGGGTAATATTTCTTCCCATGGTCTACCTAAGTAAACCTAGCTTATACCCTACCTTAGCGAACCTTACCTTCTGAAATTGTAAGGCTAAGTAAATATATAAATGTGGGATGTTAATTTAAATCAAATCAAATCAAATCAAAAATATTTATTTGCCAGAATATGGTATAAAAGGTTTTACAATGGTTTTGTTTCGGCATATCCTGCCATAACATGGCGTGCAAATGTCTTCACAATTAGCGATGTCAATTAAACGAGCTTACAAATTACAGAATCTATTGATTTGTCTTCTAGATACTCCTTAACAGTATAGTATCTTTTATGCAGTAATAATTTGAATAATATTTTTTTAAACATTGTCAGGGGTAAGTCTTGACAACTATTTGGTAAATGATTGTAAATAATAATCGACATGCAGTATACATTTTTCTTAAATAATTTTAGTTTTATTGGTGGTAACCGAAGTCTATCTTTATGGGTTCGGCTATTTGCCCTTACTGTGCTTGTTTCAAATAAACTATAATGATTTTTAACAAATACACATATCTCAAAAATATACAGACACGGCAAAGGTAGAATTGTAAGTTTTTGAAACAGTGGCTTACAGCTGTCTAAAAAGTGAGCTCCACAAATTGCTCGTATACATTTTTTTTGAGCTCTAAATACTCTGTCAAAGTCCACTGAGTTACCCCATATTACAATACCGTATCTTAGTACGGAAGATACATAACCATGGTAAGCTAGCATTGCAGTATCATGGTTAACTGTTTGTTTAATTCTTCTCAGGACATAATAATATGTGAAACGATCTATTTTTGCAAGAATTTTATCTATATGCGGTCTCCAACTGCAATTTTTATCGACTGTTATTCCCAAGAATACACAATTATCGACAGCGGTTAAGTTCGAATTTCTATAATTTATTTCAAGTTTATTTGAGTTTTTATTGGATGTCTGAAATTGTACGATGTTTGTTTTAGTCATATTTAGTTTTAGGTTATTTTTTTCCAGCCAATCGATTGCGTTATCTAGAGCTTGAACGATTTCGTTTTCTAAGTTTTTGTCATTGTCACTCTTAACGATTATTGTAGTGTCATCGGCGAATAGTATGCAATCTTTGCCTATTGCCTCTGGAATGTCGTTAATATACACTAGAAAGAGTAGTGGGGATATGATCCCTCCTTGAGGCGTGCCATATTTATTTTGTTTATATCCCGACCTAAAGATTTTTTTTTCATTGCGACAAGTTTTCGTTATTTCCATGCATTGTACTCTTTCAGAAAGATAACTCTTGATCCAGTCGTTGGCTTTACCTCGGATTCCGTAATGCTCAAGCTTTGAGAGAAGTGTAGTGTGACAGACAAAATCAAAAGCTTTTGTCATGTCTAGGAACACGCAACTTATCTTAGATTTTTTATTTAAACTTTCAGTTATGTGTTTTATTAACGTAAAACATGCTAAAGCAGTGGAACTGCCTTTTCTAAAACCGAATTGTTCTTTTTTAAGCACATTACTTGCTGTTAAAAAGTTCTCTATTTTAATGCACATAACTTTCTCAAAGATTTTGGAAAGTATTGGAATTAGAGTTATTGGGCGATAATTGCTCATGTCAGTTTTCACACCTTTTTTAAAAAGCGGTTTGACGATTGACCTTTTCAGACGTGTTGGGAATATTCCTTCTGTTAGAGACAGGTTTATAATGTAGGTTAAGGGAGACACTAAGTTCATTGCACATGCTTTTATCACTTTAGTGCTCAGGTCGTCATATCCAGTCGAATTAGTGTTTCTTAGATTGTGAATTATTTTATACACGTCTGATTCGTCTACAGGTGTAAGAAAGATGCATTTAGAGTTTTTAGGGGTAGTTATTTTTTGGTCATATTTTAAGATTTTATGAGTGTGGGTCAACTTTGTTTGGGATATATAATAGTCATTAAATAAGTCACATATTTGGTTTGGAATGTCATAAACTTGATTATTAGCGTGAATTGTGTCAATTTCAGAGTTACTTGTCATATTATTTGTGTTCGTTTTAATCATGTTCCAGGCCGCTTTACTTGTATTTTTGGCCTTATTAATGTAGTGTAAGCTATTAATCTGCTGGGCCTTGTGTATGCATTTTTTGAGTACTTGAGTATAGTCGTCATATTGTTTTTTGTTTTGTTTTTTGTTATGTTTGTAGAGATGATATTTTAAGTATAATCTTCGTTTTTTAATGCAACATCTTTTTATACCTTTGGTTAGTCCCCTATTTTTCACTTGTTTACATGTGGTTTTGACTTTAAGTATAGGAAAACATAGATTGTAGAAAAGGTTGATTGTATCGTGAAGACTATCAAAGGCGTCATTCGTTGTTTGAGCTTCGTAGACTTCGGAAAAAGATAGACTTGAGATGCAGTTATTAAATTTAAGTCTATTTTCTTCACTGAGCTCTCTTACATTTTTAAACCAGTAGCTTCGAATGTTTTGTACTTGAAAATCAGTTTCTAAGCTAAACGTTATTGATTGTGCAGATTCGTGGTCTGAAAGCCCTAGATAGTGAATTGCAGATTACGGTTTTGTATATTACTTACAATTAAGTCCAAACTTGCTTTTTTTCTCGTCGGTACTTTAATGTGATTTATTAAGTTATTATTATTGAGTATAGAATTTAAATCATTGGATGTTTTATTTGCTTTTAGTATGTCAATATTCCAATCGCCACAGATAATAATTTTTTTGTTTTGGTTTTTACCTAGTTTAATAGTAAGAAGTTCCAGATTATTCAAAAATATTGTAGCATCGCGTGTAGGTGTTCTATATATGCACACTATTATTAGGTTAAATTTAATTACTTCGATGGCACAGCATTCGAATTGTAAGGGAATGGGGAGTGGTAGTATTTTTATTTCTTTAAATTGTAGGTTATTTTTTAGTAGGATACAAGAACCTCCCCGTCGTTGGTTAGTTCGCGAGAAAAAGGATACCAGGTTATAGTTATCTATTCTAAGGTTCGGTTCACAACCACTTTTAAGGAAAGTTTCCGTTAAACATATTATATCTACGGAACCCAGTTCCTTTTGTAAATTTGAGATAGCCACCTCCAATATTTCTTGTTTGTTTAATACCCCCGCAATATTTTGGTGGATTACCGTGATTGTAGAGTATTTAGTTTTGTTTTCGAAAAAAAACAGTTTTTGAGTTTTTACCGACTTGTTTCATGTTCTCAAAGAACGCAGTGATTTTGGTTTGTATAGGTTTTCGCGTGTGTGAGTTTGTTTTGGTGACAATGTGTTTATTTTTAAATCGATTAAGAACCTCAGTCTGGTATTTCTTGTAGTCAATCCTAGTGTTCAACTTTAAACATAAATGTGATATATAGTACTGGTGGTAGCTTTTCATCGACCTGACGTTGAAGCTATTTTTGTATTCTGAATTGTGTATTTTTAGGTATTTACAATTTTTATAATTTTGTATGATTAATTCTAGGTTATAGTTAATTGTATTTTCATTCAAGTAAGGATTATATTGTACATTGGTAATAAATACAGTATTATTTCGAAGCTTATACAGGACGTTACACAACTCAGTTATAAAAGAGTAAGGGTTTATGTCATTAGATCCTATCACTAAAACTATAATATCGTCAATGGTCAATGACTTTACGAAGTCATCATTGCAGCTATTAAGAATCTGCGCACTTGTTGCATGGGGCTTGATGAAGGACGAAACTTTGTAGTTGTCATTCCATTTGTCTAATCTGGTATTAGTCATAGTTTTATTGAGACCTCGGGCCTGCTGGTCTCCGAAGATTACTATTCTATTCTGATTGTCCGTTATGCTGTTTTGATCTATTTCTTTCCTGCTCTTCTGGTGTGACTGTTGCTGATCAATGAAATCCGTTGCAATGACATCAACCGCCTTCTTATGGTGTTCTTTGTCGATCAAGGCTTTTGTAGTGTCATCTCTTGTGCTTTTATAAGGGGATAGTGATTCAATAGGTTGTATTACCTCTACGCTGCACACTGAGCCGGCTGTGATGAGTGAAGTCGTTCCGACATCGCTTGTGGACAGCGCTTCAGCACCCGTGTCCGACTGATGAGCCGTTGTAGGGGTAATCAGCTTGATTGGAGTGGAGAAACTGCTCGACCTTATCATACTCCGTTTGCTTGCAGACCTCGGAGTTAGGCTCTTTTTTTCTACCGAGTTTACCTTTTTATATGTCTCTATAACCTTCTGGTATTGTCCGATATCCATTTTAAGGCGAAAGTTTTCACTATTTAGGTTTTCAATCTCCAGATGAGCGGTTTCTAGTTCCGAAGCGAGCTTTTTGATTGTGTCCTTATAGCTCTCAATTTCGTCGCTGTCATTCAGTGAGGTGTTTGGCAAGCTCATCATAGTAGTGTCGAGTAGAGTTGAATTATTTCTTATATTAATATTGAAGATATTGTCTACTGAGTGAGCCCTTGATGGTTTTCGGATAGTAATGTTATCTATTTCGAAGTTTTCCATTGTAGTGTCGTCGATTGTTGTATAGAATAGTTGTTTTTTTTTTTCTCAACTGATACTTTTCACTTTAGTTATTATATATATTTCGGTGATTGAAAAAAAATATAAATAAAAAATAAATGGAAAAATGCAAAAAGTTTGTCGCGTGGCCAAATTCGAACCGACGCTCACACGGTCAGTCTCTATAGGACCGGTAGTTACGCCACTACGCCAACTTAACACAGCGTTAGCGATCGAAAATGGTATTCGCTTGCTTGTACGTCCATTAATATTTTTGCACGAATGACCGTTAATGACTCAATTAAGTAAATTTAACCGCAACGCATGCGTTGTCGCGCTATGCAATGCGCGTAATAAAAAGCATCTCTTTTATAAAGATGAATAAAAAAGTATTTTCCTAGCATTATTTTCTGGTTAAATTTACTTAATTATATGTACAGAATGTGTGGTTATCGGCTATGTGATCGGTCTTTTTACACCCTGTATATATTATATTCGACTGGCCTGTTGGTCTAGTAGTAGTGACCCTGACTGCTATGCCGGAAGTCGTGCGTTCGATTCCCACCCAGGACAAATGTTTGTGTGTTGTGCACGATAATTTGTTGTGTGTGGGTGTAATTTATATATATTTTATGTTTGTATTTAGAAATATATAAGTATGTTTATCAGCTGTTTAGTACCCATAACACAAGCTCTCAAGCTTAATTTGGGACTAAATGGCGTTGCACATGTGTGAAAAGTTGTGGAATATTATTTATTATTTATGTAGGGGTATGGACCACCGTAATAAAAATGAAAATATCTTTGTAACTTCCTTATTAAAATTAAAATATTTTATAACTTTTTATATTATTGTAAAAAAACGTCTTTCCTTCTTGACACTCGCACGTCATCCTTTTTCCCTTCTTCCTTTTTCAAAATATTCAAATCTTCCTCTTTCTCCTTCCCACATTCATACTCTCTCATTCATCTATCACTGCGTTCTGAATATTACGCAACTTTCGATCAGCTGAGCGTATGACCACTCGCGCTTGGTCGTTGACCCGACCGGCCCGCTTGTTTAGTATTCATTGCATTTTTCTAACTTCAAATGCGTAATTTGTTTTGAAAAATCGATAATTTTGATAATGTTTGTATGGGAGAAAATTTACTAATGATAATTATAATACAATTTTGAAAAAAAAACAAAAAATATTGCACTTTGACCTTCAATATCTCCAAAACCAGTGAATTCCCAGGTATGTTCAAGAAGAAAAAAAATATCCCAGTGATGGGTAGAATAATTATGTAGTTTGGGGTTTTTTTTTTTACACCACGACGGTGGCAAACAAGCTTACGGCTCACCTGATGGTAAGCGGTTACCGTAGCTTATGGACACTTGCGACACCAGGGTCTTTTTACGACCTGTATATCAATATCACCTTAACACAGGTGTACGTACCACCGTCTCTGGAGTAGGCAGTGACTTGTCCCTGCCGGCCGTGGTCGAGAGGATGGTCGGCAGCGTCGAGTCCTGGGACGCGGTGGTGTCCTTCTGCGAAACAGTCATCTCGCAGAAGGAGGCTGCGGAAAGGGAGAGGGAGATTACCTCCACTCACCCTGCCCGCAGCAGGCGCACCGGGCGCGAGCGGAGGCCGGACCATCCCTCATTCAGCCCCCAAGAATGGGTCCAGGGGCGACGGACGCGGGGATGTCCGCCACCCCCCACGTACTTGGACCCGAGGTGGCGGCGCGTCGTGTTCACGCGCACCCCTTTTTGACGTCGCGAGGGGAGTCTAACACCTCACTCCCCTCGCTGACTTGGCGAGGCCCACCAGTTGGGGGTCGCGGAAGTATCTTCCGTTCCCGTGACCCCCGGCGCAGGTGTGAGAAGGAACACGGGGTGGTTTTTAAGTAAGAGTCTAACAGACCCCTCCGCCTCCCCGGGCGGGGGATATACATGAGGACTTTCCACCCTTAAAAAAAAAAAAAAAGTTGTACGTACCACAGGTAAAGAAAAGTTCCCTTTGTACAGCTAGGTGATCTTAGGTGAACCACGGGAAGAAATAAGAATCCGTGGAACACCCACTAAAACTGAAGTGAACCACGGGAAGAAAAATTAACCAAGGTACACCCAGGTGAACTCGCGTAGATGAACCACGGTCGAAACCCGATTATAGCGAGCTGTCTCATAGTACCTAAGTACCTATAGGTTTCTTTTCATCATTTCACCCAAAGGACTAAGGATCTACACTGTTGGACATAGACCGGGACCAAAGATTTCCACAACGATTGGTTCTGCGTTGCCATCATCCATCAACTTCCTGCGATTCCCGACAGATCCTCGGTCGCCACACAAGAATCCTTTCGCTGTAATGGTAACCAGTAAGCCTACTGCTAGTAATGGTGGCCCGCCCACTGCCACCTTAGTTTGGCAATTCCTCGGGCTATGTCGGTTACTTTGGATCTCTTCATGCAGGTTTCTATAAGTTTCTAAATTAGTCAAATCATTGCTTGTATACTTACTTACCTCATTAATAAGTTTGATTACGTCGGCGTACAAGGGCGATTTTCCGAAGTAGATTTCCAGTACTAGCATAATAGATTGATAGATAAGAGCGCAGTCGGTGATTGCACTAAAACCAATATTGGTCTTTTGGTGCCAGCACGGCTTGCCACGCCGCATTGTTGAACCATCCATCATATCATCCATCATTAGAATATATGCCTGTAACTGTTGAAGGAGATTTCTATGAGCATATTTTTGAAGTTATACTTCTTATGGCGCGTTAGGGAAAAATGATGAGTGTACCTAAATACTATACGCGTGCACACCGTCACGAACTCACGAAAAACCCAACACCCTGTGTTAGGGATAAAATTACCCGATAGTCAAAGAGTGTTATATCAATTGATGTACCTATGTGATTTTGTTGTCTATGGTCACTCCTCCCTTCTCTCTGGATAACTTGTACTAAGCGTTTCAAATAAGAATAGGAACGTCAATGACCTCTATCTGTCAAATGTCGCTTGAAAAGTACGGCCTGCAACGAAACCTTAATCGCGCCTTATCAATTATTTTCATTTTTTTTGTTTTACCGAGTCGAAGTTATTTAAAATTATAAAACGTCTTATATGAATGATTAATGCCTTGTGGAGTGCTTACGTTCTATTTATTAATTCTGTGTGTTACACAGTTGTTTGTTGTTGTTGTTGATCTGATATTTGTTTTTGTTTTAAGGGGCCGTGCCTGAAATCGACTGATTTTGATTAACTGTAATCATTATTTGTGAGAAAGAGAAGAAGAATTTATACAATCCTATTTGTGATTTGAAAAGACGAGTTCCTTGCTTTGCATGTTGAGGAATTAAATTTTGGAAATAAATTACGAATTCATGGAAAATCACAAAAATTCACCCTACATATTTTCCAAAAAATGACGCGAGACTGACGTTTGATCATTTGGTTACCAGAAACTACAATAGATTTTGAAAATTAAAAAATCTTACTAACACCAGTATACAGGGTGTTAGTGTGAACACCGTTATCCTTGAAACCAGTGGTTTGGTTTCACTTATAGAACGTAAATTCAATGATTTTTTTTTTTTAATTTTTTTATTAAAGTCTCAATTTTTCCTTTAAATTGTTTCACCCTACACAACGGCACGCAAGTACATAGCAGACAGAGCAGCGCCACGGGTAAATGCGCTTGATCAGACACAGTAAGCTGTGCGCCCGCGCCCGCACACACACCTCAGTCTGGCTATAGCCTCGCTATCGAGCGCACGTCGGTTTAGACACGTTTTTCGTACACAAGTGGGTAGTTAGATAAAAATAATTAAGTATGTCGTACAGTGGACGGAAATGGTACGGCTTTACGCCGCGGCTGGTGATAACCTGGCCGCGGCTCGCAGAATGTACGTAGATTTATTCCCTGGACAACCTGTGCCAAACCGGGAAACGATGTTGACGGCGACTCAAAGGTTATCTTTGGGGGGAAATGAAGCGCCGGGTGTATGCCACTGAGTTTCATAATACGTCGGAACTCAAATTGCGGATTCGTAGTGCGTTCAGAGACATACAAAGTGACACTGTTGTGCTTCCCAGAGTGCGAAACAGTGTGCGAAAACGTGTGGAGTGGATCCCATTTTGAACATCTTTTAAGACTAATGTAAGTACTTAATTCAATCAGTGTAGATATTCAATCAGTGTAAATTTAACCAGTATTTTTTAATGAAACTGTAGATAAAAACCCTACCCAGTTGTTGTCTTTCTTTCATTTTCGTTGTTGTTAAATCTAACTTACATTTGGACCCGTCACGCAACAGAAGGTAGTAGGTATTTTTGCCTGTCCTAAGCCAGGAAAAGTATGAAGGAAAGTTGCATCACAGGTTATGTGTATTGCGTTTTTATTGGAATATTGTGTAGGTAGTTAAAACGGACGGTCAGTGCAGCAGGTCAGCGCCCTTTACGCGTAGTATCCATGAATTTATGGACGGTGTCGGACAGAAACTTATATTTTTGAATGAAAATAACGTTTATTTATTTTTAAATTCAGATAAACATTGTTATAATTAAGTCAACTACCTATGGTTTTAGTGATAACGGTGTCTACACTAACACCCTGTATAGTCTACTTGCACGTGAGGGTACCACTTATTTAATTTTTACTACAACATACGGCAAAAACAATCAATGTCGTTACTTTCCGGAAATTTCAAGGCTAATCAGTATTTTTTTTCCATTTTTTGAATCCCTTTTAAGAAATTTTAAAAGTAGCATATTAATCTTCAGTTTATTATATATTCGTACTATTTTTTAACTTGTGTACTTTAACATGTGTACCAACATAGTAAACATATACAGGGTGGCAGGGACATCGACGCGCAAACGTCGTGAAAAGGTTGCACCTGATGCCATAAATGAAATTACGAAGGTCATTCCTCTCGGAAATGGCTGGTTAAAAAAATTGTCATTTTTGAGTGCGCAATGTATTGCAAACAACGCGATCAAAACGCTCTGCGGAAGGCGCGCGCGCGTGTGCTACCTAACCTACACACACACATACATAGTACGTCGATAGCGCGGCCCCCCGCTACACCGCGCGCCGCCGCCGCCGCGCGCCTCTGCTGCCGGACGAACGTGAGTTCGTACCTACGAAATATCGCCGAATGACAACATTGATAGTTACTTATCACATGAAATCTTGTTTAATAAATTAGTCTCGATAACTGATGGTAGTTACATCAAAAGAAATAAAACTAAGAATACCTAAGCTTATTCTCACAAAATAGCGATAGGTACCTACCGATGAGGATTGATAACAAAAATGATTCTTGATAAGAACTGAGCGATACAGTACCTAATGTTCAATTAATTAACTTACCTACCTTTATCTCGCTCATTCCTAATGATATAGGGTTCAAAGTGGTCGCTCGCAGATCCGAGCGCGGCGCAGAGTTTCTGCGTGGACACGGGGTAAAATAGTGGGATCCTGGACACACTCCTCACACAGCGTCGCAAACACATTCACATTTCACAACGCGATCTCTCATTTCTGCTGCGGTATTGCACTCGGTCACAGACACCTTATACTTGACGTAACCCCACATAAAAAAATCTAATGGGGTCAAGTCCTGTGAGCGAGCTGGCCATGGTTGCGGACCGAATCTTCCAATTGACGCTCTCAAACACACACACACACGCGCAAAGAGAAAATTACTTTTGATTTTAAAATCTACTACCTACGTTATGATCACAAATTCGCGACAAACAACACGCCCGCTTGCGATCAACGAAATCTAGGAACTGACAAAAATCGGAGAAATGCAAAAGAAATGTAGGTTTACTAATCTTCTTTCAATTTGCCGCACTTTATTATTTATTCTGTACCTACAATGCCTACTTACACCGGCACAGTCCAACAAAATGATAGAGTGTACAAACACATTTAGTGGTACCTAGTTAACTTCTCACGAAACTAATTGCGATAATGGATGAATTCAGTTTTTTTAAACAGTAAATTACATTGTTGAATTGCATTCAAAACTAAAATTAATGTTGAAAACAAAAAATTGACGAAAATTACGTGACTATCAATACGCGTCTACACGGTTTTTTTTATCTTCTTTACGTAAATCGGCGAAGCTCTAAAAAAATAATTATCCTCCGTAATGAATCTAAAATAAAAGTAGTAAATGGGGTCATTCATTTATGTAGATGATTAAAATGTTTCAAGTGACGCGTCTGTTAGATTGATTGGGATATCTCGTATAGCCTCTTTAAAATGCCGCCAAACGCACCGCAGCGGCGAGCCGTCTAGCGTGTTTTACCGACAAAGAGACGGCGCCACCACCGCGCAGCGCTTCGGTATCTTTGTCGGCCTTTAAAAGAGAATAGCGACCTACCTACATTGTAGTGTTGACCTCGCATTTGAACTTTAGAAAAACAGCTGATCAGGTAGCCCTTTCGAGTTTTATTTTCATTGCTGTTTTAAGTGAAACAAGTGAATTTACTATTTCTTAATTGAAAGTCTCATTGGGTTAGGTAAAAATAATGATTTTATACAGTTTACAGTAAAAAAAAATGCAGAAAAAAACGTAAAATTTAAGAAAAAGCCGACGAAAAATTTCAACGCAGGGGGGTCCAGAATCATGTACTGAATCCATGGTAAGCGTTTGTGCGTCGATGTCCCTGCCACCCTGTATATACAAAAATTCCGGATATTTATTTCTCAACCGTCTTAATTTACTTAGAAACTCAAAATATTATATAAAATATTAAAACAGTTTAAGCGATCACTACGCTCGAGCTTTACGCGTGTGTTCGTGAACCGTACACACAAAATATTGCATCGCAATGATGTTACCTAAACTCCAGCGAGCGAATTTTATGCACGGCCCCTTAATCTCCCTGACTGTTCGAAAATGTGTGAACGAGGCGCTGTTTTGCATGGGAGGGCTCGAGAGATTATCTCCAATGTCAACCAATACTTTGACAGTACAATTGAGAAAATTATTCGTTCGTAGGTAATTCGTAAATAAATTACCGATATTTAGAAAAAAATGATCTTACCCAATTTATTCGAATTGACGATTTGATCGATTGAACACTGCTGCACTGCTCTCATATATCTACTCGTAGATATATAAATACCTAACACCCTGAAGTTAGCTTTAGTCAACAACCAGTTTTTTTTCTATTAAGTATTACTTAGTGTTGTTTTTTCTACAAATTTTAATGATCTTACATTTGTACAATGCGAAAGATAAAATTTTTATACAGATTTTTAACTTGTTACGCCAAAGAAGTATAACTTTTTGAATAAGTAGAGCTTTGAAAAATATCTTTGGGTAGTAAGTAGGTAGGTACCTACTTACGTTGAATGATATAATAGAAGAAGTTTTACCGTTTTAGAATTTAGCACTCCACTCTACTTTTTATTTATGTTAGAATATAATAGATGTTAAAACAAAGCTATTGATATAAATGACACTTTTTCCAACTTATAACGGTAAGAACGGGCCTACTCAGAATCTGCAGTGTACTTTGTACTTTTGCATACATTCTGGTTAAATAGGGCTGATGCTTTTTATATTTTTTATGTCACCTATAATTTTGTAATTAGGTATTACCCATATTTGCAAAATATATTCGTTATCTTATCTTTAATTTAGGTTTATTAAATTAAGAAAACTAAGACCCCGAATTAAGTGAAAACTAATTTATTTATTCTTAAATTCTCTATTGCGTACTATAATGTACAGTTGGTAGGAAAATATTATATTAGTTACAATAATGGACCCTGTCTGGCACAGCCGCACAGCATAGATTACTAACATAACGTACTCTCAATGATTTATGTTCAAAACAATTAAATTCAGGTTAAAAATCGTAAGTTTTGATGTTACTTTTGCGGTCCGTGGATGGTCGTCTAGTATTCGAAATTCATCATTGTAGCTGTCTGTACTTCTCATCCATATAAAAATTTAAGTAAGCCATTCTTTACATTTCTAGAAAGGGATTCAAAGTTTTCACATAACGTACCAAGAAGCCGAGACAAAGCCACATTTTCATTTACCATAACGAAGTTCGATAAGTCCGAAATGTTACACAGATTTGGCATGAGATTTCGAAATGCCGATTTACATACATTTCCATTTGTCAAACTTTGACGTGACTTTGTTTAAGCGCCCCTTATAATAATAATAAGATTTTTGTAATGAGTATAGTTTACCAATTCCATAGTCCAGCCTAGAATTCGAGCTGAGTGTTGTGTATCTGCAGAATATTTGGTCGGATCTTCAAACATTTTATATCCAATAGAAACTTTCAATCCTCTGAATAACTTCCCTCCATTTACAGCATAATCCAATAGCTAAAAAAATAGTACGAGTTTTATAAATATACATGCGACTTAAACATTACTCATAAGAGCACGTGTACCTATCGCTTCGGAGATTACAGGCGTGATGGATGACAGTCTTAAATAATAACTAAAATGCAAATTGCTCCTCGTTAAGTTAAATTGACGTTTGGGTACATTAAAGTACCATTCAAATCTTTGCTCCACTATAAATTTCATCGTTTACAAACACTGAAATTGATATTCTTACACAAAAAGCCAGACCTGAAACAATTACCTGTAGCCCATACAAATATTCCAAGGCTTACTACTCAGCAAAGGAGTTTATGGATGACAAATGTATTGCAAAATAAAATTATTCGCTCACGTTAAATGTAGGAAACCAAATATAAATATGAAAATATAAAATTATAAATACATAAATAATAATATAATTTAATATTATTGAAACATAGTTCTAATAATTGCATAAATAATAATTATCTAGATTATGCTAATACAATACATAATTAAAATTATTAAGATAATTTATTATACCTAATACACAGACCTAATAATTTTAAAATATATTTGCATAATTATTCATAATTTATACACATCTAAGAACTTAAATTGCTACTTAGCCCTCTTCCTCTCTCCTAATGTTGTTGTGCCCGACAGGGTCCATATTGATGTCTATAGATTATTTTGATAACACCATCTATGTAATACATATGGAATGCAATAAAGATTTGAGTATTGAGTATTGAGTATTAATAGTGTTGTTTATTTTATTGATTGAAAGGTATTTTTATTGTATATTGTAATTTTAATTTTAATTTCCCAATTGTATGGACTATGTCTGAAAATAAAATATTATTATTATTATTTTTATTAATATTTGTTTCGTGCCGGGAATCAAACCCGATACAAGCAGCGCAACAGCCAAGCGTCCTTTTAGCCGCTGCGCCAACTGTGCCATCAAAAACAGAAAATATTAGGCTACTAACCTGTTCTAACCAGCTTGAAACTTCAGGTATTTTTGATAATTGTGGACTTGTCACTACAGTATGTACCACTTCAGGAAGGACATCTAGGAACGCTTTCTTTTCCGTGTTCATATTAAAAGTTGGTACACTAAATGTAGCTGCACTTTTATGCAGCTCTCTAAACTGGTTGCATAACCTTACACTGCGAGTTCGACTGAATAACGTAACCATAATTTCTAATATATTATAATTGAGTGTAATGCTAGTGACATCCGCAAAACAAATGAGGAATTATAATGATGGAAGTTGTATTTATATGCATAGATGTATTGGCAACATTTTATTCAACTCCGTAAATATAGAAATTAGGAATATCGACACAAGTAAATAATTACAGTATCAGAAAATTAAAACAGAGAAAAGTTCACTGAAAGACATATTCCGCCATGTATAGGTACGGTTAAGTAGGTAGTAGGTATACTCATTAACCCCTGTGTTTGCTGAAGACTGCTGAGAGAACTTGGGACAGGGAACCACTGCAAAGGCCTGTTAAACCACCACTGAACATTACCATAAATAAATTCTTGTTTTAAAAATGCTTTAACGAAACAAATCAAAAATAAACCTTGATTCCAAAAAAATTTCATTGGCAACACTCTGCATGATTGAATTTTCTTTCCCTGTATTTAACAGATTAAATATGTAATTGTTTATCTAGGGAGCAAACAACTATTTTAAGGGCGAGAGTGTTTTTTTTTTAATCCAGGGCGGAGCGAAGGATTCTAGAGTAGAATCCCGAGCGGAGCGAGGGATTCTTAACTAGAATCCTGAGCGCAGCAAGGGATTAAAAGTATGTCAATCGAGCTTAAAATAGTGTTGCTCCCGAGGTGGACACTCTACTTTTTATCACCCTCTATGAGAAAATAAGTAAGTGCAACTTATGAACTAGAATTTATTTACGTACAATTCAGAACCTTATGACATAATAATACTTTCACTTGAGGAAGACTCACTCATTTTTTATAATTCTAAAATCTGTATATGAATCAAATATGAACGAAAGCAGAATGCATTTAATTTCGCGCGTTGTTTATTTTTCATCAACTTTTTTTTAAATTTGGCGCGCTCGCAGTTTTTCAGCCAGTCACATATTCAATACATTGTTCCCGCATGGTTTGTGATTCACCTCTTTGCTGATTGAAATAAACTAGCTCTTTTTGAATAGATGTGATAAAAATAACTATTGTTATGTTCGCTTTTTGTGGCATAGAATGTCACTTTTTTGAGCAAGTGGTACGAAAATAATATATTTATCATCATTTATAATTTACTTACATTGGCAAGTCGTTTCTGGCCATTGAATTAGAAAAGCTATGGAAACAGCATTGCACTCAAAAAGTGGCACCACGAATAGTACGTCTAAGTAGGCGGGGCTTTAAAAGTACGTCTTTTTTGAGAACTAGTCTACTGCGCACTCAGTGACGGAAGGTCGCATTGATCAAAGCGTTTGACGTTTCATTATTTGGATAAAAACATTGGTGGAATTATAAAAAAATGACTTCTTGTGTAGTAAAGTGGTGCAAAAAATGCAAAGAAAGGCGGAAAAGTGATACTGGAATAAGTTTCATTGGTGAGTAAAAAGAAATCCTTTTATTTACTGTTTTACCAGTTCTAACAAATATTTGAATGACATTGACACTATAACCAAAAAATAGGTTTATTTAGTCAGCCTAAAAATAGGCAATTCTAAATTGTGTCTGGATTTTCCCTTATTGGCGAGTTATTAAGCGGTTAGAGTATAGCATTTAAATAATATGAATACTAATAAATACAAATGTGATTAAAACACTAACGAGTAATTCATTGTGGCCGGTGTTATGCAATAAGTGCTCGTAACCAGCCCAATTAATTATTCTTTTTGGATTTTTGTTTTTGTAAATAGGTAAATTTTATTTTTTGACAAACATAAGCTTGTGGGTTATTTTGAATACACGAACATTATATAAACAGTAATTACCGATTAATTGTCGTTGTAATATTTTCAGTTTTCCTAAAAATGAACTAAAGCGACTGTTGTGGATAAATGCTGTTCGTTTAGAAAGAAGACAGGAAGATTGGGCACCAAATAGATTCAGTAAGGTGTGCTCCATACATTTTGATGCTCAAGACATGTATCTGTCGAGTAAGGGTAATCGCTTGTTGAATAAATCTGCAGTACCTATTTGCACGGTAAATAATTTTCATATCAAAGGTTTAATTTTAATTATTATTATTTTTTGTGTCGTCATTAACCTTATTTTTGGTATTTTTAGATGGTTCATAGAAGAAGGAACGGTTGCGTCCGCAGACAGAATAATGGTAATAAATTATGGTCATTAACTTCTGTTTAGATCAGAAAATAGTTTACGAAGTAAAGTAGTAGTAGATTTAACATTGTATTAAAGTTCAAGTCTATGGTAAGGCGTGTAATTCCAGTATACTTACCAGGTTATCATTAAATGTTTAAATAAAATTTTAACGTATCAATTTTAACCAGAAGAAGGACAAGACGGAGTATCAACAAATAATATTTCCGTGAATATTAAGGCTCACAAACATAAGCAAGTTAATTAATTTCGAGGAAGGTATTTTTGTATTGTAGTGACACGGTTCTCAAGTCACTATAAGTCATTTTTAGAATGAAGTTTGTACCAAAATATACCTATTTATTATTGAAAAAGAGTAACCATAAGAAGCGACTATTTAGAATGGGCTGTTGTCCGTTGAGCTTCACCTTTCTTACTAATTACTGTTAGAAATTTCAAAAATACCTACCTTGGTTTTTGTAAATTAAATTGAAATAAATGATTTTCACTTTCACTTATTGTTAACACTCGTTTGAACTAACATTGCAACAAACCGCTATGAGTGGAAGGACGGAAGGGAAGCCTTTGCCCTGTAATGGGACACAACAGGCACATAATAATAATAATTATTATTGTTAAAATTCTTAATTTGTCAATAAATATATTTTTACTTTATCCGAATTTTATTTATCTTCATCGACCGCTTTAAAGTGATATCTTGAAAACTTCTAAACCAATTTTGATATATCTTGCATTTATACCTAATTACTCGTACCAATACCTGATTAAGGAATTTTGGGATAGAAGGTGTCCTACGGTCTTATCCAGGTGATAACATATACATGTGCCTAGTAATATTTAGGTACATAGACTATATTTTTTTAAATTTAAAAGACGTGTTGATTTGCTAAATAAATAGTAATATTAATTAGTGAAATAAAAAAACAACAAATCTCCCCACTGCTCTGGTTACGTATTATGCCTATGCATACGCATGGTTAAACTATGGCGTAATATTATGGGGAAATAGCACAGATGCACCAACACTTCACACTACATAGAAGACCTGCATACCCCATTTCCAAGAACATAAAATTTTAACACTTCGTTGTACCTATACATATGTCGCCGCCAGCAAAGGCTGAGCGATAGGCTGACACCGATGGGGGTTTCGTGGTACAGAGTTCATAACGTAGAATAGCAATCTTTATTGCAGTAATAACCTCACTTAACAATCTTAATCACAAAACAACTCAAATCTAGGTAACTGACAGTTTCGTACTGGATGTGTGTCTTCGTCGGTGCCTCAAATCAATCTGAGCTCCGCCCAGCTCCCACGCACGAGCACGACTCTGTCCACGTGACATTACCGAAAACACATTCGCGCCATTTTCAAATGACAAGTAATGGCGGGCTCAACTTTACAATTATGTATGTATATGTATAAAAACGTTGCCATGTCGTTTCTTATCACCAAGAGAATCCGTGACCTTCGGATGTATATACCCTTTCCGTTACACCCTGTATAGATAATTTACATTTATATTCTGTCGGAATTCATTAAAAAAGTCATTGTTAAATATACACAAATAATTTAATTTAGCTAAGTATCTACTGCATAACACCATCCACATTCGGCTCGCTGTCATTTTGACTCCGCCCAGTGACCTTGATGCACCCAATCGCGCACTAGCTTCGTCTATTATAGTGTGTCAGTTGTTTGCGTAAATGGAACCAAAATTGAAGCGTTATTTGTATGAGAATTACGTTTCCATAGCTTTTCTAATTCAATGTTTCTGGCACTAGCCGGCCGCTGCCGCGGCACCGCTCGCTTGGCTCGTGCGTACGTCACAGTTTTAACCTAACCTCTCCTACCCATTTTTTAAAGGAGAATTTAACCTAATCTAGTTGCGTTCCGGGTAACAAGTCCCAAAAGTTGCCCCATCGAGTAACAGTGTGACTGGTTGGGAGAACAATTTAAAAACATTCCCAACCAGTCACACTGTAACACGTTACGGTGAGACTCGTTGGGAACGAACTTTAAAAAGTTTTCCCAACGGGTAACAGTGTGACTGGTTGGGAAAAAAAATCCCAACGAGTCACACTGTTAGTTTACAGGTTACAGTGTGACTCGTTGGCCGTTGGGAACAAACGGTGTCGCGTAGCGTCTCGCGCCGTCAACTGACGCGTGCGTGCGTTAGTGTGCCGTTTTTGAAGATCGAATGTAGTTTAGGTAACCTATCTACTTACACCTTTTTACTTAAAATATCATTGCCTAAAAATCTATCGAAGAATTAATTTCATTTATCTCCATAACCAGCAATAATACCTACAATCGCTGTTATATTTCAAAACATGCAACACATATAAGTAATAATATTCTATGTTTTTTTGTGTTTTTCATGATTTTAAAGAAAAATATGTTAAAATACTTACTTTATTTTACAAAATGGTAAGTGATTCTATGACCCACGAAGTCTTTGTTGACTTCTATTTTTACAGGAAAGCACCACACATCTCAGCATTTTGACAATATTCCGCGATGACAAACATCCAAACAAACATTCGCATTATAATATTAATAGGATTAGTAGGATAGTAGGATTTGATGTACCTAAGTGACACGTTTTGTCTAACATGATAAGAGGTTAGATTAATCACTTGTGTTCGAGAGCTTTTACGTAGGTAGTCTCAAATTTTTGAGGATGCCCTGTAAGCTTTTTAACGTTATGATTATGATTCGACCCTAAAAAGCGGGTGACCGCGAAGTGCTGCACCTTAATAAGTAGGTAGTCTTCCCTTATATTTCTAAGCTCATTTAATTTACATCTTAACAAAAGTTTTTATTTACCTATCAGAGATAGGTAACTAAAAATATATATACATATAGATACTTACATAATGTATAGGTACATAAATTACTTATATCGTATAAATACCTACCTATCATAAGGTACTTATAACACATTGTTTGTCATAGGAATGTTATTAGAAGAATTTCATCATTCATGTTAATAATTTATGGGATTTAGGATTTGTTATAGGTACTTATCATTAATTACTGAAAATGACGCTTTAATCTGACGTTAAGAACATTAGGTAGGTAGGTACCTAAGCTCATTCTACTGCGTGGCAAAGGAAATACCTGAACTACGAAACTCGACCTTACACCGTCGTCCTAAGGACGCTATCAATGTGACCATTAAGAAATAGGTACAGTTTGTAACTTTCATTAAGTAAAATGATGTAACTCTTTGAGAACGGCTGAATTGTCGTAATTTTTGTCAATGAGATTTGTACGAAAACATTAGGTACCTAGTAGAGGTTGCAAAAATTCGATAATTTTGAATATTGAATATTATTCGAATATTTTCAAAATATAAAAAATCACTTAAAAAATCAGTCTTTTATTTATTGATATACAAATATCTGTCGCCTCAGTGTCTATTTCTTCTGAATTTTCGACAGTTTACAGAATACAGTTTACAGAAATTTAGAATTTTTGACATCCACCACTGCACACTGAATTCCATGTGCGAGGCATAATGGATGTAATGAAGTATTAATTCTAATAATAATAATATTGATTAATACTTCATTAAATTCATTACTTCATAGTATATGTGGTGACAGACGCTAGACGGTGCCAGCGTTATAACGCTAGCACCGTCTGTCACCACATACTCATCATCTTCTAAAGATAATTCATAGGTTCCTAATTTGACCCGCAAATTATTATGACATATTTCCGATGTTCCTCTTCCTGTAATTCTTGCCAATCCTAAGTTTCTGAAAGGTTTGTCATTGAAATTAGGGCAATGAATGTTTATATTCACATAACGCCGGTTGCTAGCTGCTGATGTCCACTCATCAAGAGAGATGGAAAATTTCTGTCCTTTTGCCATTAAAACAGACAATTCTTTTCTCAGTTCTGATCACTTTTTTTATAACAATCTTCTTAATGTGTTTGGAGATTTCGGCAAGAATAAACGTAACAAAATGGCGTTAGTCAAGCAAGCCAAACCGTTAAGCAAACCGCCAACTTAAAATTTTAAGTTCTACCAACATAGACTTTTTAGACTAAGTTATATTTTTTTTGGTAGTATTCAAATTTTCGAATATATATCTATTTGCCATTCGAATAGAAATTTGGGAAGCAAATTCGAATAATTCGAATATTCGAATATTCGATTGCAACTCTAGTACAGGTATTAGAATGTTTTTCGGAAATGATAGAATGATATTCGGGTGGCACTTTAAATCTCCTGTTTGAGAGATATTTCTCGACAGCATTTGAAGCCAAGTCAGAGGCACATAGGCGTCACTAAAACTCTGACACCGTAGTGGTGCATTTTCAGCTACCTACGTCTAAATAAACACTTTAAAAATAATAGCTTACCTATAGGTAATTTGGAGATTTGAAACTCCATAGGTAGGTATAAAAGATCTGACAAACAATATGCGTAAAGAATTAAGTACCTACTTCAGAAGTAGGTACGTAAGTAGGTAGGTAGGTACTTAAATATATATTTTTTTTATATACCTACATTATAATGGATCTACTCTTGACCTCAATCTTGTCCAGCGCAGTCAGAGAAGAGGTCGATGAGTTAACAAAAATCACAAATCAAACCAAATCCCTCACTCTACATATTTATTTATTTATTTTATTTTATTTTATTTTAATAAGTACAGTGACAGACTACAGACTAAAAACAATTCATCACAGCCATGACAACATACATATGTGAATCTGAGGTCCAATTATTACTGTACACAGCGTTCAATGATTACTAAGCTTCCTTTTACATTGACATTTTACAAATGTGGGTATAAATGTAGATTGAGCTTATTTTTAAGCGACTTCAAATTTCAAAGGAGGTTTTCAATTTGGTTGTACTTTTTTAGGGTTTGTCACCTTATCACCTTATTACTATGGACCGATAACCAATTTTTTTTATAGGGCAAACTTTTAAGAACACAGTCTGGTAGTGTATTCCAGCATTTCCAGGATGTGTTCTGAAAAGTTTGCCTTTTTTGTCACACGACAGGGTGGTGCTAGTGCGCCTCCTTGCACTCCCTTGCCTATGTCTGACACCAGGTTAGTCCCACGAAAATAAGGAAGAGGAGAAGCTTAATAAAAACAAATTTGCACTGGGTTTGGTATCCACTTTAAAAAAGCCGTTTATAGTACAAATGTAGTACTCCTAAGAAGAAATTAATTTCCCCTTCAGTTGGTAAAGCACGAATTCGAAACAACAAGTCTTCATACACAGTACGTTCATATTGCTGATACACCTGAGACATGTGCAATTCTTCGTAAAGCTGCTTGATCCGCTTCACATCCTCTGGGTCCTTGCTGCCGTAGCATTCTTCGAAGACTGACCGTTGGGTTTCATTACAGCGCTGCAGCGCAGTCACGGCCATGTAACTACATTTACCTTCTTGAATGTCTGTCCCCACTTTTCCTGTGACGCTTTTGGCGCCGGACACGTCAAGGTAATCATCCTGAAAAAAAAAACATAAAAAAGGAAGTTTCTCTTTTTTTATTGCTAAATAGGTTTCTTGACTTCAATCACGCCTGACGAGGTTGGATGAGGCCTATGATGGAATGATTTGACCAATAAGTTCGGACTTTAAAAGAGTTTCAGTCCAGACCTCTGAGTTTCATTTAGTGTTTCTTCTCAGCGTGGGCAGATGGGGACCTTACTAGTTCAAAATATTCTAGTGGCCGTCTGGGGATTAAAATCCGACCGTTATAAGTTTCTGCACTAATTATAATATATCAGTCTACTCTTCATTATAATATATAAGTATAGAGCTACAATTACCCATATTTTAGATTGCTCATTGGACAAGGCTGCTTTTTCTGACTTAAGCTGTATACGTATTATGCGGCTACCCGCATGCGGGCAGCCGGACGGCTGCCCGCACGTTACGGTTGCGTATGCGGCTGCCCGTGATATAGCAACGTATAGCAACCGTCAGGGTGGCCGGAGCGGTCTGAGGGTGCCGCATCGCAGTGCGCATAGAAATGAATATTACGTACATAATTGTGCTTGCGGCCAGCCGTCCGACTGCCCGCATGCGGGTAGCCGCATAGTGCGTATGAGCTCTTCTAGGTGTCCAATATCATCATTACCTGTAGTGGTCGCTTAACAGAGACATTCAATACTTAGTTTACTGTAGACTGGACATCACGAAGAAAATTTTCGTCCGAAACTTGTGTCCTGGTGGACATATATTATTCTAGAGCTAGACAGCGTTACTGAGACATGGGATCAAAGTTTTTCTATGACATTTCCTCACATGTCCGCTGAAGTCCGCTCTATAGTATTTTAAATCTATTTGGCGCTTAATGATCAAATTGCAACCCATTAACTTTGTGCACTTTTTCCCCAGATAATACTAGACCAAATCTCAGACTCCTCCGTGCGCTCTATGTTCTAGTTTTCGCTTACTTAGCGTATTAATGAAATATTTTGGCACCTATGTCAGCCAGTAGCCCAATTAGCCAGTCAACTTCAACTCTTCTTTAATTATCTCTATTTCTTGCACATCAGTAGTGCCGGTTTTCATAGCCCATTCTCTGTCTTTGATGGTTTACTGAATATCAATAAAATCTAAAGTATTAGAGCTATTCAACTGAGATTTTGTATGTTTAATTAGTCTATTATTAATGACATCATATCCTGAGAATATGAACTCTGAAACCAACTCTATGAGGGTTCAAATAAACGACGAAAGACTTCGAGAAAATTTAAGGTAGGTAGTGCCCTTGGGATTCGTTTGGCTCGTCTTGGCGGGGGCAGTAGGTACCGTACCCCAGATAGTGTTGGTTTTCTTACCTGGATTTGTAGAAGTCTCCCAAGTTCCAAACAGATGTAGTCTATTTCTTTAGTAGCTTTTTCATTTCCATTCTTTACTAAACGCAGTGCCGCAAGTACTGGCAATCTAAACGAATAGTATGAAGTTTTGTATGTAGCAACAGTATTATAATGTTCCAAGGTGAATATATCAAGATTGTTTTTATGTTTATTGTAGCCAGACGTAAAATCGAGGTGTTGTCCCATCGATGCTGTCCATAATCCCTATAAAAAAAGCAATGTATTTTAAGATGGTAATTTGTCGAAAATTGTAGTTTAGCTTTCTTAAAGCCGTTGCGGGCGTTGTCCGTGGACCACCTACGTGAGTTCACCTGGGTGTCCTACGGGTAATATTTCTTCCTGTGGCCTACCTAAGTAAACCTAGCTTATACCCTACCTTAGCGAACCTTACCTTCTGAAATTGTAAGGCTAAGTAATTAAATAAATAACTAGCAGACGTCCCGCGGTTTCACCCGCGTTGTACCCGTTCCTGTGGGAAAACAGGGATAAAAAGTAGCCTATGTCACCCGGGGATAGTGTAGCTTCCCAACAGTGAAAGAATTTTCCAAATCGGTCCTGTAGTTTCTGTAATGGTAACCAGTAGGCCTACTGCTAGTAATGGTGGCCCGCCCACTGCCACCTTAGTTTGGCAATTCTTCGGGCTAAATGCAGTTTTCTATAAGTGTCTAAATAAGTCAAATCATTGTTTGTATACTTACTTACCTCATTAAAAAGTTTGATTACGTCGGCGTACAAGGGCGATTTTCCGAAGTAGATTTCCAGTACTAGCATAATAGATTGATAGATAAGAGCGCAGTCGGTGATTGCACTAAAACCAATATTGGTATTTTGGTGCCAGCACGGCTTGCCACGCCGCATTGTTGAACCATCCATCATATCATCCATCATTAGAAGATATGCCTGTAACTGTTGAAGGAGATTTCTATGAGCATATTTTTGAAGTTATACTTCTTTTGGCGCGTTAGGGAAAAATGATAAGTGTACCTAAATACGATGCGCGTGCACACTGTCACGAACTCACGAAAAACCGACACCCTGTGTTAGGGATAATATTACCCGATAGTCAAAGAGTGTAATGACAATTGATGTACCTATGTGATTTTGTTGTCTATGCTCACTCCTCCCTTCTCTCTGGATAACTTGTTCTATGCCAAAGAGATTTAAAATACTGAATGGGTATTGAATGTCTTTGTTCTATGCGTTTCAAACAAGAATAGGAACGTCAATGACCTCTATCTGTCAAATGTCGCTTGAAAAGTACCTACAACGAAAACGGTCTGCAACGAAACCTTAATCGCGTATCAATTATTTTCTTTTTTTTTGTTTAACTGAGTCGAAGTTATTCAAAATGATAAAACGTCTTAAATTAATGAGCCTTGTGGAGTGCTTACGTTGTTTGTTTGTTTATTGTTGTTGATTTTTTTTTGTTTTAATCTCCCTGACTGTTCGAAAATGTGTGAACGAGGCGCTGTTTTGCATAGGAGGGCTCGAGAGATTTTCTCCAATGTCAACAAATACTTTGACAGTACCTACAATTGAGAAAGTTTATTAGTTCGTAATTCGTAAATAAACTATATTTAGAAAACACTGATCGTACCCAATTTATTCGAATTGACAGCTATGACGTCACAGTATGGCGCAAAGTCATTCCTATTCTCATTTGAAACGCATACCTACTTAATACGGAAATGTTCGATATGTCGTGTCTCGACAATAATTAATCCTAATAATACCAAAGTGTTCTTTTTCCAACACTGCTGCTCTCATATACCTACTCGTATATAAATACATAACACCCTGAAGTTAGCTTTAGTCAATAACCAGTTTTTTTTTCTATTATTAGTGTTGTTTTTTCTACAAAATGTAAGATAACGCGAAAGATAAAATTTTTAGAAAGATTTTTAACTTATTACGCCAAAGAAGTATAACTTCTTGAATTATAAGAGTTTTGAAAAATATCTTTGGGTAGTAAGTAGGTACCTACTTACGTTAAATGATCTAATAGAAGAAGTTTTACCGTTTTAGAATTTAGCACTCCTACTCTACTCTTTATTTATGCTAAAACAAAGCTATTGATATAAATGACACTTTTTCCAACTTATAACAGGAAGAACGGGCCTACTCAGAATCTGCAGTGTAGTTTGTACTTTTGCATACCTTCTGGTTAAATAGGCAGCCCTATTTATATACTTATTATATTTTTTATGTCACCTTTGTTTTTGTAATAAGGTTCCCATATTTGCAAAATATATTTCTTATCTTATCTTTAATTTAGGTATATTAAAATTAGGAAAACTGAGACCCCGAACTATTTGAAAACTAATTTACTTATTCTTAAATTCTCTATTGCGTACCCTAATGTACAGTTGGTAGTGAAATATTATATTAGTTACAATAAGGGACCCTGTCGGGCACAGCATAGATTACTAACATAACTTACTCTTACTGATTTATGTTCAAAACGATTAATTTCAGGTTAAAAATCGTAAGGTGCCGCGGCAGCGGCCGCCGAGCGCCAGATCCCTTAGTGCTTCTGACTGATAATATGCTTTAATGCAGTTAGATCTACTTTTGACGACGAGCGTCAGTCAAAAGTACTTTTAAACGCAAGTTTGCAGCCAAAGTACTGCCAATAATTTTCAGTCAAAACCTACCACTTTTGACTGGTTAAGAGTTTGACTGCAACATATACATAGATTTGGCATGAGATTTCGAAATGTCGATTTCCATATATTTCCATTTGTCAAACTTTGTTATCGTTATTAAAAGATGTGACTTTGTGTAAGCGCCCCTATAATAATAATAAGATTTTTTAAATGTGTATAGTTTACCAATTCCATAGTCCAGCCTAGAATTCGAGCTGAGTGTTGTGTATCTTCAGAATATTTGGTCGGATCTTCAAACATTTTATATCCAATAGAAACTTTCAATCCTCTGAATAACTTCCCTCCATTTACTGTATAATCTAATAGCTAAAAAATAGTACGAGTATTATAAAATAAATATCCTGTACTCACATGTAAAATGGCTATTACATGCGACTTAAACATTACTCATAACAGCACGTGTACTTAACGCTTCGGAGATTACAGGCGTGATGGATGACAGAGTCTTAAATAATAACTAAAATGCAAATTGCCCCTCGTTAAGTTAAATCGACGTTTGGGTACATTACAATACCATTCAAATCTTTGCCCCACTATTATGAATTTCATCGTTTACAAACTCAAACATACTCAATTAATATACCTACACAAAAAGCCAGACGTGAAACAATTACCAGTAGCCCATACAAATATTTCTTTCGTGCCGGGAATCAAACCCGATACAAGCAGCGCAACAGCCAAGCGTCTTTTTAGCCGCTGCGCCAACTGTGCCATCAAAAACAGAAAATATTAGGCTACTAACCTGTTCTAACCAGCTTGAAACTTCAGGTAGTTTTGATAATTGTGGACTTGTCACTACAGTATGTACCACTTCAGGAAGGACATCTAGGAACGCTTTCTTTTCCGTGTTCATATTAAAAGTTGGTACACAAAATGTAGCTGCACTTTTATGCAGCTCTCTAAACTGGTTGCATAACCTTGCACTGCGTGTTCGACTGAATATCGTAACCATAATTTCTAATATATTATAATTGAGTGTAATGCTAGTGACTTCCGCAAAACAAATGAGGAATTATAATCTTGGGAGTTGTATTTATATGCATAGATATATTGGTAACATTTTATTCAACTCCGTAAGTAGGTACAGAAATGAGGAATATCGACGAAAGTAATAATTAAAGTATCAGAAAATTAAAACAGAGAAAAGTTAACTGAAACACAAATTCCGCCATGTATACGCACGATTAAGTAGGTAGTAGATATACTCATTAACCCCCTGTTTTTGCTGAAGTCTGCTGCGAGAACTTGGGATAGGGAACCACTGCAAGGGCTTGTTAAACAACAACTGAACATTACCATAAAGAAATTCTTATTTTAAAAATCCTTTACCAAAACAAATAAAAAATAAACTTTGATACCAAAAAAGTTTTCGTAGGGAACAACCTGCATGAAGTCTTGGTCGGAGTATTGTACGAATGTAGGTACGCGTTTTGAAAGCATCTCCGTAGTCCACCTTGCACTTAGGTTATATGGCCTTGGCAAAAACCTTTTTGAGGGGCTCGATCCGCGCCTGCCAGTATTTCCAATCGTGTTACCCTAAATGGGTTTTGGTCGCTCCATGTAAAAGACTCGTATTCAGCTTTTGGTTGAATTGAATGCTGACCCCAATACATAATAGTTTAGAAAAGGTTAGGTAAATGATGAAGCACTTTATTATACATTCATTGTAGGTAGGTACTAACAAAAGTAAACTTATGTAAATAACAAAATTATAAATCGATGGATTCTAACACGAAAAGAGTAGAATTATTTAGGTATTGGGTATTAAAATAAGAAGATATTAGATATGTAATAAAAGTCGTTTTCATAAATATTAATAACTTCCTAAGTTTATCTTGGACACAGTACAGTAACATTGGTGAAGAGAAGCGCCGCATTTTACTGAATCGACCGGCTGCTTATGATCGTGCCTTCTCTCTATCAGAGGAGGCCTTTGCCATGCAGTGGTTTAGTATCAGGCTGGAAATATTTTTATTATTGTTTTATTTGAACTTTATATCCAGGGGTCTACCCATTCTCAGAAACATAGTAGGTTTCCCAGAATTTTCTCATATTTTATTTTCTTTACATTGACTACAATTTTAAATTTGTTTAAAATTGTTTTGTTTGTTTTATTTTAATTTTGTTGTGTCCGGATACACTGGAAGCCGACCCCAACATAGTTGGGAGAAGACTAGGCAGATGATGATTACAATTTTAAATAAATAAAGATGAACGTATAATCTATAAGAGCACTGAAAAGTTGGGTTATTTTTAAAAAAAGTTGATGGATAAAATTAAACTTTATTTAACCACTGTGCTGGCGATATTAATGGACCCGTTTATAGTTGGTATTCAATACTTCAAAGAGGAAAATCCTGTCGCCTTCGTTTGGTAAGGCATGTATTTGCCGCGCTATATCATTATAAATAGTACGTTCACACTGTTCATACAATTGAGGTAGGTGCAGTTCGTCATACAGCTCCTTGATTCGCTTCACGTGCTCGGGGTCTTTGCTACCGTAGTATTCTTCGAAGATAGCTCGTTGTGCGTCGTTGCAGTGCTGCAGCGCTGTAACGGCCACCCAGGAACATTTACCTTCTTGGATATCTCTGCCGGTCTTGCCTGTGACAGTTTCGTCTCCGTAGGCGTCCATGTAATCGTCCTTTAAACAGAACTTTACTTTAGTATTTTTCTTGGAGTTTTTTTATTATTGATAGGCATGCGTTTGATCACTATCTCACCTGACGGTAAGATAGTGAAAAAGATAGAGATAGAGGTGATCGCCAAGGCAAAAGCTTTACTTTTCACACCTGTGAGATAGTAAAAAGCAATTGGATTTTAAAATGTAGGTATTGTGTTCTTTTCGGCTTTAAACACACATTTAGTTGTGGTTCCAAATACAAAACTCGTGTCGACCAGTGAGTTAGAATCAAAGAGATTTAAAATACTATAGAGCGGGCATGTCAAGGAAATGTCATAGAAAAACTTTGATCCCATGTCTCAGTAACGCCATCTAGAATAATATATGAATATTGGAGCGGCAGCGGAGCGTACTACAAAAAACTAATAGACTTGTATACCCAGCAGGACACACTTTTTCGGACGAAAATTTTGTTCGTGATGTCCGGTCTATAGGTATTGAATGTCTTTGGTTAGAATGAATATTTTTGCCTGTTGGACCATAGAACTAATGATTTTGGGTTAAGTGTACCTACATGATATTTATGTTCTTACCTGACACTGCATCAGTCTCCCAAAGTCCATGCAAATATTATTTAATTCTTCAGTAGCTTTCTTCTTTCCATTCTTTACTAAAAGCAGAGGTAAAAATATTGGCAATTTGAAACAATAGTGAGCCGTCTTGTTTATAGCAATCGACGCATAGATTCGGTCCGTGTTGAATAAATCAATGTTCTTCTTTTCATTGTTATAGCTTGACCATATATCGAGATGTTCACCTATGATTGATTTGTATTTTGTCTGTAAAATTATGAAAGTGTTCTAAAGTGCGAGTTACATAATTTAGTAAATAGAAAGTACAAAGTAGGAATTCTGTCCTCACAGAAAGAGTTTTAAATATTTAATTTCGAATTTAGCTCCTCATTTGTGGTCAATGGCCGACACAACAGAAACACAATTGACAGAAATCTCCTGGAGATTTATCGGCAGATGGGGGGATTTTTATCTAAGTAGGCAGAAACTCCATACATCATGGCAGCATACCTTATTAAACTGTCTTAACAATTCAGTAAAAATGGGGGTTTTCCCGAAATACATATCCAGTACTTCTATCATAGATAGGTACATAAGGACACAGTCGTTGAAGCCGGACAGGCCGACATTGGGTTGGAGGTGCCAGCACGGCTTGCCACGTCGCATTGTTCCACCATCCAATATGTCATCCATTATCAGAAACTGTGTTTGTAACTGAAAAAGGAATTGTGCATTATCTCGACGTAATTGCAAAAGACCATGTCTCAAATGGACAAATTTAAGAAAGCCCTTTTGCCATTTGTTATGCCTTGTAGATGGTTGAAGTTGAGTTACGTAGGTACCAACTATAAAGCAGTAGGTAAACATCTGTTTTACTCTGCCAAAGACAAAGAGTGACTCTAATCAGTTGAGCTTCATCCAGTTAGTCATATAACCACCGCTGCATCGTACAAAATTATTTTACTTACCATTTCTAAACACCAGCCTAGAACGCGAGCAGAATGCTGTGTTTCTTCTGAGAAGTTTTCTGGTTCTTCGATCATTCTGTATCCAACGGAAGTCATTAAGCCTCTGCCTAATTTTCCTCCAGTCAGTGTATATTCTAACAGCTGAAACATACATTCATTATAACACGTTAGGATTTGCTACTTACACTTCTACGGTCCATGGGTGCAGGCGCCGATGCAGGTCTCAAAAAAGGTTGTGATCATAGCCCACAGCCCACGGCCACTCAAAAATTCGTCAAACGTAAGTCGGACTAATGTATTCCCTACGATCGATATATTGCATTCATACATAGGAAATGTTTTAAAATAGCGCCACAAGATTAAGGCACTTAATTTTTCTGTACTTACATGAAAGCATCTCAATTATATATTTATGAATAAACACGATTTATATCGTCACCTCAATTTGACAGAAATGATAGTAAAATTGGCTCCGCGAGCCAACAGTAGCCAAAAAGAATGTACTTAAGCGAGTGAAGCGACCTCGAAAAGTTTAAGCACTCTACCCTAGATAGGTTTGGAGAAGGGCACCTCTCAAGGGCACCGACAGAAGTTGGCCTAGCAGTAGGTACCTACTTGGAAAGGACTTTGAAATTAGTGAGCAATTTTTCTCTAATTAGGACTCCAAACATATCATACAATATTTAAAATCTCATTGAATTAGTACGTGACTACGCGTATTATTCAAAAAGGTATATTTGGGTAGGTATATGTAGGTAGGTTATGTTTACATTGGTTTGGTACAGACGCCAGCACATCAAGTTACCCCAATGTGTCAAATTTCTTTGATCGTTTTTCAACTTTATGACAAACAGAATAAGGTTCATATTCAATTGGGAAAATTTGACACATTGAGGTAACTTAATGTGCTGGCGTCTGTGCATTGCAAGCACCCGAAAAAAAACTGGGCGAGTGGAGAGATCTCGATTTTTTTAGCGTTTACAATAATACCTAACTACTAGGTAGGTTAAACAAAAAAAAATAAATTAAAAAAAATAAAAATGTTTATTGTGTCTCAAACATTGGTAGGTACCACTTTTTATTTAGTCTCTAAATGTGCTCTTTAAACCATTTGTGTTAGATAGAATTAGAATGATAACATATACCTACATACATATAACCTAACCATACCTACCCTATAACGAACCTAACTACCTTAGTGAAATGCATTGATTTTGAAAGCTACAAAATACATAATTTTTAAACTGAACTAGGTACTGCGCTGCGTGTCTCTTTGTTGCATACAATACCTACTATAGTAGGTAATATTATTTGAAGTAGTAGTAGTAGGAGGTAACCCTAGTCCGTAATAGTTAAACTCCATTGGTATATCATTCATACATAAAGTAGCAACTACTTCGACTGGCCTTACTTATTTTTAATTTAAGCTTCTGCCCGCGACTTCGTACGCGGATCCTGTTGCTTATGTCAGCGACAACGGGGTCGTCAAAATCGAAGATCTGAAACGTCTGATGTCGAATTCTAAAAGCCCGGGGACGGGAAATCAATGGGATGCGCGAGACTATTCAAGACGTTCCAGATCAACAAAAATAAAATTTTTGTTGATCGACAGGAAATGCCATCAGACTTAACAACTTTTGCTAAGACGCCATTTCTATTATGTATATATGTTATATTGTCTCTGGGCTTTGGAGTTCCCCTACAGGTGCTCCAGATCTTCAAATTTAGTCTCACAGCAGAAAACACTCTTCACGTGGAATAGTTTTTGCAATGGCACCATTTTTATATCTCTTTTACTTTAGGTGTTCCATTTTCCAAAATGAATTACAGCCCATATGTTGCGTGACGTTCACGATCAGCGGTCAGTCGCGCATCTCCTTCCCCCACTTATCTCTAGAGTCGATGCGTATATACGCTGAAAACTCAAGCGTCATGCTTTTTCCGTGAACGTCTCCAACTCGCGAGACAGTGCATGATGTTCACGATCAGCGGTCAGTCGCGCACATATTCTTCACTGGTGTCTAGAGACCTGGATGTAGATGCGTAAATACGCTGAGAATGCAGGCGTGCTTCGCGATCCCAAGAAGTTTCCACGGAGCGAGTTCCAGCTAGGGCTTCCAAAATTACGGAAATGTCAATTACGTAACTAATTACGCAACTTTTTTCTCCAATTCCGTAATTACGTAATTACGGAATTTTTCCAATTTTTTTTTTATCGACTATGTTTTTGGTAAATATTGTAGATAGAGTATCTACAATTTTTACAATTGTCATTTTACTATCTTATATTCAAGGAATTATCAAAATGAACATAATATTTAAACAAAAAAAAAATATTCAGGAACTTATCAGTTAAGTCAAAGTCAAACCATATTTTTTCGTCCCGAATGTAATGTTTCTTCTTGAAAATGTGATCTCTTAAATAACAATACATTTAAAGTTTTGTCACTCAGGTAACTTCTTATAGTTTATTACAAAAATATCCGGCTGATAATGCTTGATTTACTAATTATTTTGTATGAATTGCATGCTTCAGGGGGTTTTTTATTCCCTTTTAATACTAAAAGACTGATCAAGCCTTTGGTTTAAGTACTTACATCTTTTAAGAGATTCCACACATACAAAGTCACCCACGAAAAAGATACAACTGCTATGTTAATATTTGCGCACATTGAACTCCAACTTTCAATTTAGTAATCAAGTGTCAACTGTGTCCAGAGTCTAGCGATGAGAACTGAACAACCGACAAAATTGAGCAATGAAACTACACTTTCATTTTAGTTAAGAAAGTGAAGAGCATAGTAGGTAGTTCCCAGTGGTCGTAGGGACGCCAGGGACTCCCCGCCCCCACCTACTCGCCGAGTTGATAAATGTGAACTCAATTCTGTACGTCTTAAAACTATTTTTTTCAAGATTTTGGAGTTTTGGAGTAAGGCCATCGAGAAGCATGGGGAAGCGCTTGCCGTCTCCCTCGATATCTCGAAGGCTTTTGACAGGGTCTGGCACAAAAGTCTCATTGGTAAGCTTCCTTCTTTCGGTCTGCCCACTGGTCTATGTGACTGGATTGCTGACTTCCTGAGTGGTCGGTCCATCCAAGTTGTAATTGATGGCTGCTCATCCGGTCAGTTAGACATCAATGCCGGGGTCCCTCAGGGGTCGGTACTCTCGGCAACATTATTCTTGCTGCATATTAATGAACTGCTTAAGCCCGGTACCTTTGGGTATGCAGACGACAGCACTGTTGTCGAGAGCTACATGTCTGACGCACGGGCTAGTGGGTCACAGATCCAGTCTCTCCGAGAAGCTATGTTCGAGCGCTTGAACTTGTCCTTGAAGGCAGTCGCCGAGTGGGGTGATGCCAATTTGGTCAAGTTCAATGCTGCGAAAACCCAGGCGTGTCTGTTTTCATCTTTGGGACGGATCCGCCAAATACCAGCTTGATGCACTTGCTTGAGTCTATTGAGAAACGAGCCAAGAAGATCATCGGCAATGATGCACTCGTTGAGTCAAAACTTCAAAGTCTTGAGCATCGACGCCGAGTTGCTAGCCTGTCGGTTTTCTATCGATTATATTTCGGAGAGTGTGCATCGGAATTGCACGATTTAATTCCACCAAGCCCTTTCCATCATAGGACCACCAGACGTACAGCACTGCGCCACCGGTACATGGTAGATATCCCAACCATACGTACTAAACGCTATGGAAACACATTCATTGTGCGAACAGCCAAAGAGTGGAATTCCCTGCCGGTGTCGGTGTTTCCTGACAGCTACAACCTAGGGGTCTTCAAGTCAAGAGTGAACAGGTTGCTTCTAGGCAAGCGTGCTTCATCGTCGACCACATCATCGCTTACCATCAGGTGAGATAGTGGTCAAACGCGTGCCCATCAGTAATAATAATAATAAAAAAAAAATGATTAACGATGAAATAAACTGCGGAGAATCCCCGGTTTGTATGTTTCGATGTACAGACGCCAGCACATCAAGTCACCCCAATGTCTCCAATTTTCCCAATTGAATATGAACCTTATTCTGTTTGACATAAAGTTGAAAAACGATCAAAGAAATTTGACACATTGGGGTAACTTGACGTGCTGGCGTATAGTGTGTCCACATTGTAACTTTAATATGGTACGTATCTTATTGCTTTTTTATTGGTTGACTATTTTGATTGATTCATGATACCAATAATTACGTAAGTACGGAATTGACATCTTCAGTTACGGAATTGAAAATACTTTAAAAAGAGTTCGTAATTACGTAATTGCGTAATTACGTAATTACGTAATGGAAGCCCTAGTTCCAGCCTCATGTTCTCGAACAGCATCAAGTCTCTCCTAACGTTCTTCGATAGGTTGTTGGGATCTTATGGTCTTTAATCATTTAGCACCTTTGGAACATTGGGAAAGATTTGACCTCTTTCTAGGCATGGTTATAGTTTTATTGTGATGATACCTGATCAATTAAAATCTAAGTGGCTGCTCCCCTGCGTTACCGGGTAGGCTACCGTGTAACGAAGATAAAAGGAAAAGTAAATTAAACACTCAAATAACATAAGCCCGAAGGCATATTTATACGATAAAAAAAATAGGAGTTTTGGCCAGTAGAGTCTAATTTTCAACGATATACCATCGTCATCGAAAATCAGTCCTGAACTGTTCCCGCCTTCACCGTATGGGGGTACTTATGTTATTTTATAATTATGCAATGAAATTAGTGATAGCTTTAATTTCTATATCAAATGTATCTGATCTTCGATTTTTATAAGTCAACAGGAAATGCCTATCAGACCGAACAACTTTTGCTAAGACGTCATTCCTATGTGAGTTATGGTGTAGCTGGGCTCTTGGAGTTCCACAACAGGTGTTCCAGATCTTCGATTTTTATACGTCAACAGCGAGTGCTCATAAGGCTGAACAACTCTTTCTAAGACGTCATTCCAATATATGTTATAGTGTAGCTGGGCTCTTGAAGTTCCACATCAGGTGTTCCGGATCTTCAAATTTATTCTCTCATCAGAAAATGCTCATCACGTGGAATAATTTTTGCTATGGTACCATTTTTGTATCTCCTATAGTTTAGCTGGTCTGTTGCGGTTCTGCATCAGGTGTTCCGGATCTTCAAATTTATTCTCTCAGCAGAAAATGCTCATCACGTGGAACAATTTTTGCTATGGTATCATTTTTGTATCTCCTATAGTTTAGCTGGTCTGTTGCGGTTCTGCATCAGGTGTTCCGGATCTTCAAATTTATTCTCTCTGCAAAAAATGCTCATCACGTGGAACAATTTTTGCTATGGTACCATTTTTGTATCTCCTATAGTATAGCTGGTCTGTTGTGGTTCTGCATCAGGTGTTCCAGTTTCCAAGATAAATTATAGCCTATGTGTTGGCCAGATTTAATATCTATACAAAAAAAAAGAAATCATTCAAATCCGACCAGTAGTTCCGAAGATTAGCGTGTACAAACAAACAGACAAACAGACAGACTTTTTTTTTTGGATTCGTGCTCTACTACTGTTTCTAAACCCCCCTCAATTATTATTTTTTAAATATATTCAATGTACAGACACAGTTTTTTTACTGTCTTATTATATGTATAGATGTATAGATGGCCGGACTTATTTTTAATAATTTGTCTGTAATTTTATAGTTAAATGGTTTTTACTCAATTTTATTAAATTTTTGCTGTGCCCTACAGGGTCCATGATTGTACGTAGCTTTAAGCACTATTTTAAGATCTCTTTTACATTGTGGAATGCAAATAAATAATATGAATATGGCCTGTTAATCTAGTTGTTAGTGACACTAGTGACAAGGACGACGCCTTTGATCTCTGGAAAAATGCCGACAACTTCTACACGCGTTAGACTTGAATACTACCTCCCGCACTCACTGCGAAAATCGGTTTGTTCGCAGTGCGGGAGTGGCTTTCCCGCGTCTCGCCCCTCACACCCCGCACGATTGCCCTGTCTAGACTCTAGACAGTTTCGTCGGACGCCTGTATGTTTTTAGACTGTGGTCTTACCTTTCTTATCCAGTTTCGAACTTCTGGCGTATCTGTTAACATAGGACCAGTCACCACGGAGTTTATAACTTCAGGCAGAACATCTAAAAACGCTTTCTTCTCAGTGATCATGTTGAGACTTGGTAAACTAAGTCTTTCCGTGCTTCTGTGCAAGTGCCTGAACTGGTTGTAAAACAACACGTTACGAAGAAATAGCACAGCCATTGATTACACTTGACAAGACGATTCATTAACAAGAAATGGTGAAAAATACTAACGTTTTCTAATAAATAGGTACAGCTATAAGTACCAATCAGGGTTTTTGCCAAAGAGCGTAATTTATTACTAGTAATTTGATGGTTTTTATAAAGTACCTATATCTAGTTGTAGTTTTAGGTATTTTTAACCGACTTCAAAAAAGGAGGAGGTTCTATGTTCGTGAGTATGTATTTTTTTTTTTTTTTTTTTTATGTATGTTACCTGATTTCTCCGCCATTTGTGGACCGATTCTCAAAATTCTTTTTTTATTTGAAAGAGTATACTCCTGAGGTGGTCCCATTTTAATTTGGTGAAGATCTGGTGCTGATCTTCGGAGATATAGAATGGAACTCTTCAAAAATAGGCGGCAAATCTGTCGTGATTGCTGGAATCGCTTGGATGTTTATTGTTTATACAACATCAGGACGTATCATCACGCCTGTATGCTCTGAGGGGTACGCAGATGTGTACAATTTACCTAAATTTCGACCGTTAGGTATGTTAAGTTTCATTTGATAGGGATAATTAGATAACCCTATTACCATGACATGTATTGTTAACAATTAACAATATAAATTAAATTCATGGCAAAAACATTTGTATGGGAACAACTAAAAATGGAAAAATAAAAACTTTTTTGCAAAAAATAAAACCGACTTAAAAAAACACTAACCGGTGTAAAATAACTCTAAATACGGAAGTCGGTGGCCCATCATGAATAAGACAAAACCACCAAAGCCACAGACTTCCTAATTTAGAGTTATTTTACACCGGTTAGTGTTTTTTTAAGTCGGTTTTTTTATTGTACTTTGTCTCACTCAGTGAGCAAAATGCGATTTTGCTCACTAAGTGAGACAAGGTAACTCTTCAGGATTAGAGGCAGCAAAACCAACATGTTTGAGCTACTGAAGTGAGAAGGCCTTTTCTCGCGCAGAGAATCGACAAATTCTTTGTACTGATTTGTTTCTGCTGGTTTGATGGTGCTAGAGAAGTATTTATTGTCGGCCAAGGTGTCAGTTTTTATGTCGTGTTAGAGTGCAAAAACCCCACAGCACCTTAGTCAGAGGCAATTGGTTGTGCCTTAAAGCAGCGCAAGACTTTAAGATTCTCCAACGAAATTGAGGTAGTACAAGTGACATTTTTTTTATTTCTCATTATGTTTTGCTTAAATGCTTGCTGGTTTTAGGCCTATGTGATATAAAGAAGCCTTTGTGTATTAAAACAAAAAAAGTCAAGTTAATGTTTAGAAAAGAAAATAAATGCCAAGAAACTTCATGTAGATTTTAATAAAGGCGTTTATAGTTGGCATTTAAGACTTCTGAGAGAAAAATCCTGTCTCTCTCGTAAGGTAAAACGTCTATTTGACGCAGTATATCATTATAAATAGTACGTTCACACTGTTCATACAATTGAGGTAGGTGCAATTCGTCATACAGCTGCTTGATTCGCTTCGCGTGCTCGGGGTTTTTGCTACCGTAGTATTCTTCGAAGATAGCTCGTTGTGTTTCGTTGCAGTGCTGCAGCGCTGTAACGGCCACCCAGGAACATTTACCCTCTTGAATATCTCTGCCGGTCTTTCCTGTGATAGTTTCGTCTCCGTAGGCGTCCATGTAATCGTCCTTTTAATAGCAACAAGAAATGTCTATTATGTTGAAGTACGCCTAACTTATAGGGTTTTATAATCCTGATTTATATAAAGTGAAATCTATGCAAGTTAAAAAATATAGGGTAAACTTGCCTAATTCGTACTTACGCCTAATTCGTACTCCACTTAAAACTCGACTTTGGTAACAGCTATCAGCGCCTCTGGTGTCAAAAAATAGAAATAACAGTCGGCCATTTCACCACCTGACAGATAACACCTGTGAAGCTGCTCTCGACAAAAATATTGAAAAAGTATGTTTTTTTCAACTATTGTTGTAATATTTTTACACATTTCGTAAGAGTTTCATTCAAATAAGGTTATGTATTACCTATTTTACGTTTTGACACGTATTCATGTGTATCTTTGCGATTTCATCTGACGTGTTATCATACTCGTAACTGTTGTCAATTTTTTTGGCGGTAAATTTAAAATCTGTTTGGCTCTTGCTCCTATTTCGTACTCGAGTTAAATTCTTAAAACGTACTGGTACGATTTAGGAAAACTATTTATGAATCTCGAGAATTGGCGAAGACCATCCGTCGAATTTGCTAAGAATTACTACTTGTTTTAATAACACATTGTTGATTATGATGCTGATTCTCAATACTGTATACCAATGAATAGATCTCAAAGTACGAATTAAGGATATAGCAGTACGATTTGGGATGAATGGTCTAAAATCGTACTTTTTTAGTTTTTTTTAAAATTGTTTATTTTTGAGAAGTTTATAAGGTTTATGTTAAATTTGATTATAGAACCAATAAAGCATTTAGCAAACAAAAATTACGTTTAATTAAAACTAATTTATCTTTCCTAATTTTCGAAATATGATGGTTTTCTCTTAAGGGGTACGAATTAGGCAAGTTTACCCTAGTGTCTATTCGTAATGCCAAATTTATATTTAGGTACTTAGTTGTAGTTTTTTTCCCCAAAAAAACATTTTGTAATGTTTGTCTATCTGTCTGTTTGAGATAATTTCAGAAACGACTGCGATTTTGACGGAGTTTCTTAGATTGAAGTAATTTAGGGTACTTTATTTCAGAAAACTATTCAAGGATCTGCGCAAAATAATAAAATGTTAAATTCCGCGCGATTGAATGTTAGGGTACCTACACCGTAGAAGCTTAAAAATAACCAAGATTTATACATTGAAATTTCGGGCTTAGAGTCTACCTACTCCCATATATTATAAGTACTTGATTGTGGTATATTCTTACCTGACACTGCATCAGTCTTCCAAAGTCCATACAAATATTATTTAATTCTTCAGTAGCTTTCTTCTTTCCATTTTTTACTAAAAGCAGAGGTAAAAATATTGGCAATTTGTAACAATAGTGGGCCGTCTTATTTATAGCAATCGACGCATAGATGCGGTCCGTGTTAAATAAATCAATATTCTGCTTTTCTTTATTGTAGCTTGACCATATATCGAGATGTTGACCAATGATTGCTTTATACACTATCTGTAAAATAATATAATGTTTAATGTACAGATGCCAGCACATCAAGTTACCCCAATGTGTCAAATTTACCCAATTGATGTGACTGTGAGTGTTGACTGTTTGACATAAATTTGAAATACGATCAAAGAAATTTGACACATTGGGGTAACTTGACGTGCTGGCGTCTGTACGTAGGTATTTGATAGTAAATAGGAAGCATCTTAAGTGCCATTTTGTCCTAAGTGAAATTCCCTGTCCTAAAGAGGGAATCGTTGTCTAAAGTAGGATTCCCGTCCTGTACTTAAGTTACATGGCTTATTCCCAGGCGCTCCATAATTTTATTCCCGACGGCTCCAAATTAAAAAAGCAATATTAAAGTAATAATTAAAATCTTTCCCATGAGCTCCAAAAATGATCAAGTACAGATTGCACATACTTAGCTAAGATAAGATTGATTTGTGACTGCCTATGTACAATTTGTGTTTTGTTGAGCTTACGTAATTTGGTTTGGAGCCGCTGGGAAAAAAAATAGTATTTTATTTTTTAACTAATAAAATTATGGAGCTATGGGAATCAATGTATGGAGAGAAATTGTTTGGAGAACAATAGATTTGGAGCTCTTGGGAATAAGCCAGTTACATACATACAATAAATGGTAAAAAATTACGAATGTTTTCAAATAAGTATTAAAGCACCAACCGGAGCTTGTGTAAGATGTTTAGGCCTAGGTAACTTATTATTAATGATCTGTGAGTATTAACTTGTAGCCTTAGGCGTTTTATTTTAAAATATGGGCTCCGATCTCTAAGTAGGTACCTACTATTGTGGACCAGCCCTGTCAGAGTCATGCTCTACCGTGTTGAATATTTATTGTAATATCAAGAGCAAGTGTGCCCACACTTGTGTACACTTGTGTACACAAGTGTGGGCACACTTGCTGGCGTCCAACATGTTGGCAATCGTCCAACTTGTTGGACGATTGCTTTATCACAATACTTAGTTTAATTAAAGTGGTCTTTGCGATAACGAAGTTTACATCTTACGGACCAACTTACTTTCTCTCTCTATTTATTTTCTTTATGTAAACGAAAATGTCGGATCATTGTTGAAGCGCGCATTGATGACTGAGATTTGGCAGTAGTGGAGTCTCATTATGGCAAAGGAGTGCTAAAAGCTAAAACGCTTGAATTACTAATAGATTTAGATCCCTCTTTCTACTGTCCGTTTAACTCATCACGGTCATAAAAAATATGGCTAAAGTTGATAGCAAAGCCTTCTCTCAACTGTGTTGGGGTCAAAAAACCAATACCTATTTTTAACCAACTTCAGGAGGAGGTTCTCAATTCGATCATATGTATGTAGGTACACCGATTACTCCGAGATTAATGATCACGTGATTCTTTTAGTTCGATGCAGAATAGCTGCCATTTGGTTCCATAAAAAAATAGCATAGTTTGACCCGTTAGTTTACATTTTACGAACATTTAATTTATTTTTGAACATTTCTTTGTATGTTTGCACCGATTACGCTGAGATTTATGTACCGATTTACGTGATTTTATTTTAGTTTTTTTTTGCTCTTATAAAAATTAACATAGTTTGACTATGTAGTCATGAACATTTTTGTTCATGAATTCTTCATTTTGATTTCATCGAAATCTGTTTACTTATTTGAATGGTTGTAATAATAAAGGAAATGGAAAATAATGAGTGATCTACATAAAAATAAAAAACTAAAAATTGTAAAATAAAAACTTTTTGACTTAAAATACAACCGACTTCAAAAAAAACACTAACCGGTGTAAAATAACTCTAAATTCGGAAGTCGGTGGCCAATCATGAATTAGACAAAACCACCAAAGCCACAGACTTCCTAATTTCAAAAAGTTTTTATGAACCGACTGCACATTAGAAATTCATTTAGGTAGGTACTGAGTGAGTAACTCGATACGCCTTGAAAAAACTAGCTGCCAAACTTGCGGGTTTCTGACTGCTCGTAACGTCTATCAAAGATCTACTGATGTAGGTACTCTCTATAATGGCAACTAGGACCCACGTCTAACTTGCTTTTCCGTAGAACGGAGAGTAGGTATGTAATGGATTAATTTGCCCACGGACCGACGAAGACAAACCTTATTTAACCTTAAAGACAGAACTGTGCGGCTTTTATTACCATAATCTTCTTCTTATATGTATATAAAATTCTCGTGTCACAATGTTCGTTCCCATACTCCGAAACGGCTTGACCGATTCTCATGAAATTTTTTCATGCATATTCAGTAAGCCTGAGAATCGGCTACTATCTATTTTTCTAACCTCTAAGTGATAAGGGGTGTTCACCCCAAATTTTATTTTTTTGATAAATTTTTATCTTTTTTATTTTTTTGTTATGTGGCATCAAAAAATACATACAACTCTAAATTTGAACTTTTTTATCACCAACCCTTGCTTTTTAATAGACATTTTCATAATTTTATCATTTTATGTCCCCCTCGATAACATCAATCATTTACCAGTATTTGTATAAAAATGTTGTGTTGGTTTGTGTACACTTCAAAAACTCAAAAAGTTCTGCACCGATCGAGCTGAAATTTTAGCATGATATACAGGATGTAATTTTGACCGTGGGACAAACTTCCACAGGCTGTTCTACTGTTGAACATGAACAACTTTCGCTATAGGACCAACTCTGAATTCGCGAAAAATAAATCAGCTGTTTCATACATTTTCGTCGAGTAGGTATCAAACTTTTGTATGCAACAGCTGATTTTATTCGCATCAAGGATGGTTTTTACATTTTTTTTTTAAGCCATTGCATAGCTTCTATCGCGGGCCTTGAGCGTGGAAACCGAATACAGAAATTCCGTAACGAAAATAACCTAACACAGGCACAGTGGTGATAGTGGGGAGGGGAAAGGGGAGGGGAGGGAGAAATTGTGAGAGAGGGAAGGGGGGATTGCGAGAGGGGACGGAGGGGCAGGGGAGGGATGTGGAGGGGAGTGGAGGGGGAGGAAAGAGAGAGGGGGTGGAGAAAGAGGGGAGGGGAGGGGGAGGGGAGGAGAGGGGGAGATGAAGAGGCAGGGTCGGGAGGGGAAGGGAGGAGAAAGTGATGGAGGGGTGAGGGACGGGAGGGATGGGTGAGGGGAGGGGCGCGGGAGGTGTGGGGGAGAGGGAGGGGAAGAATGGGGAGGGGGAGAGGAGAGGAGTTGATAAAAAATGCTATGCAATAGCTTTACCGCGGCAGTCTCCGATTGCCACACGTCATTTTTTCTTTTTTTTTTAACCATTCAATCACAATGTGCCACAGCGAAGCGTGGCAGGGTACAGCTAGTCTAAAAATAAAATACTATAGAGCGGGCATGTCAAGGAAATGTCATAGGAAAACTTTGATCCTATGTCTCAGTAACGCCATTACAATAATATAGCAATATTGGAGCGGCAGCGGAGCGTACTAAAAAAACTCATAGACTTGTGTCCGCCAGGACACAAGTTTTGGGTGAACATCTAGTTCGTGATGTTCCGTCTATAGTAAGTATTGAATGTCTTTGTTTACATATTAGGTAGTTAAGCCTTTTTATTGTTGCGTGCGTAAAATCCTCATAGATGTTCACTTGGGCGGGGTGAGGGACACTCAGGCTTTTACTGACTAAATCAAAATCAAAAGCCATTTACCTATTCAAATTAGACTGAGTATCAGCACTTTTTGAAACCGTCAAAATTACATAATTATGTTATTAATAATAATAATAATTTATTACAGATCATACAATCCAGTTTGTTAGCAATAAAAAAAAATAAAAAAACATTTATTTCAGACAACTAGATCCATACAATCTGATTTGAAATTAAAACAAAGTAAATAAAATAAAATTGGGTAACATAACATCATAAATAACAAATAAAATATCAATAAAAACAGCATACCAGAATTAGAAATAAATTAAATTTAACACTAAAATCATGTAAATAAACATTAAAATCAAAAATTAAAACAAATGACCATTAAGCTTAAGAATTAAATTACTTAAATTAAATAGAATTAAACTAAATTAAATTGAATAAAATTAAATTAAATTGAATTAAATTAAATTGAATTATATTAAATTAAAATTAAATTACCCGCTTAAGAAAGGATCTCCACATCGGTGAAGATATCCTATCCGCAACAGTCTTCAGAATTCTGTTGCAGCTGCCACGCATTCTGCAGACTATAGGGATACAGTTTTTTTACGAATGACGGCATGAAAGCCATCAATGAGTAGCCAGTAATGAGTTTTATAATGTTAGTAGGCACACACATTTGGAGAATATTGATTTACTAATAATGTCAAAACAATCAGCAATAATAATGTCAAAATCAAAAAATGTCAAAAACAAATAATGTCGAAATCTAAAAATGTCAAAATCACCACTAATCAGTTATTATGAGTCTTTATTAGTATTACATGTTTTTGTTGGGAAGAAGAAGTGCCGGAACAAACTCCCCAGCAACACGTCTGTCTGATAAGTTAAAAGAAGAACTTGAATTTATACTTACACTAAAAACCATCCCGGTATTCCCATCTCACGTTTAGAGCTACGATCATGAAAATTTGGGCTCTTTCCGCGAACCCTGGCTGATGCCAGTCAGCCTTTGCGATGCAAACCTTCTCACAAAACTATTATCAAATACCCACTAGTTCGTTACATCGCCCTGCACCCTGTCGGCTTTCCCTTATATACTAGTTTTACTTGATGTTATTTTTACTTTAAACTGAATAAAATCGTGATTCCTGTCGGAACCAATGAATGACATTTTTAATGAAAGAAATGAATACCTAAATTACTTTTTATAAGGGAAAATCTCATACCTAGTGTTAGACAGGAATGATGATTTATTTCATGTTTCTTTATCGAAAAAAATCGTTAAAATTAGGAACAACCCAACGAAAAAATTTGTAGAAGTCAAATATAGTAGGTATAGAACTCATGGAATCAGTGTGTGAAACGATGTCCCTACCATTCTGTATACAACACAATAGTATTATTTGGGTCTAGAAGTCAATAATTTAGCACGCGACACCATGCGGTTCTATTTTGATAAACCTCCTTCTTAAATCTAGACACACCGACAAGAGTTCATAGGTTTCTATTATTTTAACTAATTCTCAGCCGGTTGCCTCAATATAATTTTTGTTAATGGTCACACGCTGTGGTTTTGTTTTCCGTCTCAAATAAACTATACGTAATGTTCCATTGTTTCTATGAGCTTGGAAGTAAGTATTTGTGAATGAAGTGAACCTGTTTATTTTCCGTACCACCTATCCTCCAGTTACTATAGCATTAGACAAAAATTAAAAAAAGATTATTTATAATGCACACTTTGTAACGAAAGTACAATCAAGCATATTATTACAATTACGATAGAAACCGTATTTATTATAATCTATTTCACAGCAGCTGTCACACTTAACCATTGCAACAATTTATTTTAAGAAATTACTTATGTGATTTCATTTAGTTATATTATTTTATTTTAGTTGAAAATTACAGTGTCAATGATAAAAACCTCAAAGAAGCAGGGATAACAAAACACGCACACATTCTTCACTTCACTTTTATTCTTCTAAATTTAAAATAAAATCATTTGAATAAAAACTGTTTTCACATTCTTTAAAAAAAATGTTCCAATCCTGCTTCTACGAGCCTCGTTTTTCTAATGCTATATATCCTAATATATAGCATTCAAAGACCTATCTTTACCTATGAAATTGCCGTTCAGCAGTACTGGCCATTACAAATCAAAATAATTTTTGTTTGGCTAAGAATTCTAATTTCAAATTAATTTTATTTTAAAAACATGGTTTTAAAGTAGTAGAAGTAGTCATTTGTTTATTGATAGTGTTACATTTTCATCGCATTTCAATCTTTTTCGTCATCATGGATACGTTAAAAATTCGAGTAATTATGGATGTGAGTACCGTCGTGACAGCAACGCGGCACAAGCGGCACGCAACATCAACGACGTTTACGGAGCAAACACTACAAACCAACGCACCACCTGTTATTGGTTTGCTCGCTTCCGTTCTGGAAATTTCGACCTGAGAAATGAACCTCGCGGTCGTCAGAAGACTTTGTTCGACAATGACAAATTAAAGGCGATTGTGGAAGCTGATGATACACAATATACGGCTGGATTAGCAGCAGCTTTCGACGTTAGCGTCAAAACAATATTGGTCCATTTGCGTCAAATTGGCAAGGTAAAAAAGCTTGACAAATGGGTGCCCCACGAACTCAATGATCGCCAGCACGAAGTACGCGTCGAGACGTGCCTTGCACTGCTCAACAGACACACAAATGAAGGAATTTTGAACCGCATTGTTACCTGCGATGAAAAATGGATTCTGTTTCATAACCGCAAGCGCTCAGCAAGTTGGTTGGATCCTGGTTCAACACCTAAACAATGCCCTAAACGAAAACTTACCCCTAGAAAAGTGATGGTCACTGTTTGGTGGTCTAGAGCCGGTGTGATTCATCACATCTTCTTACCAAACGGGGTGAGCATTACTGCAGATGTGTACTGTGAAGAACTGAACACAATGATGGAGAAGCTGGCACATCTCCAACCAGCATTGGTCAATCGCTCGTCTCCGCTGCTCCTGCACGACAACGCGCGACCTCATACTGCGCAGCAGACGGTCTCCAAGTTGCAAGAACTGGGGTGGGAAGCTCTCCGTCATCCGCCCTACTCACCAGACCTTGCGCCTACAGACTACTACTTTTTCCAGAATTTGGATAACTTCTTGGCGGGAAAAAAATTCAATACCCGAGAGGCAGTACAAAATGCCTTTGAAGAATTTGTTGCCTCCCGTCCAGCTGATTTCTTTTGCTGAGCATGAGGTCTGATACCCGGGTCGGGCAAAGTGTTATTGAGTTTTTCCATCGGGAATTTCAGATTGCATGCAATAGGCTCGCCCCCTATTACATGGGACTTAAACATAACTGGTGAAATGTGGGTGTACCAGGTACACCCCTAGCCCTTCGGGGGTTAAAGGCGTGATGTTGTTATGTTAAAACAGAAAAATGTATTGAATAAAAATCGGAACATACATAAAATTATTTATTTAGACAGTACACACTTTAATAGCACATGGCTTATTAATTTGAGCATTATCTACTTAGCTAAGGTACTTAGTGGATTATTGTCTACTATTTTATTAATCCTTTACATTGCTATTGACATCATATTCTCATACAGAGATGAATGTTCAGACAAAGAAATCGCAACAAAGAAGTATTATCACTGTTTTCTAATTAACCCGTTTGTAGACTGCATTTAAAACATCTAAAAGAAATGTCATAATTCCTTCATGCGGTAAGGCGTGTATTTGGCGCACTAAATCATCGTGCATAGTACGTTCACACCGTTCATACAATTGAGGTAGGCGCAGTTCATCATAAAGTTGCTTGATTCGCTTCACGTGCTCTGGGTCTTTGCTACCGTAGTATTCCTCGAAGATAGCTCGTTGTGCATCATTGCAGTGCTGCAGCGCAGTAACGGCCACCCGGTACATTTACCTTCTTGGATATCTCTGCCAGTCTTGCCTGTGACAGTTTCATCTCCGTAGGCGTCCATGTAATCGTCCTTTAAAAAGAAATGAAATGTGTTAAGACTTGCCTGATGGTCTAGTGACCCTGACTGCTATCCCGGAGGTCATGGGTTCGCTTCCCAACTAGGACAAATGTTTGTGTGATGAGCACGACCATTTGTTCTGTGTCTGGGTGTAATTTGTCTACAATATGTATGTATTTATAAATATGTACGTATGTATACAGCTGTTTTGTAGGTACTCATCACACGAGCTCTGCTTAACTTGGAATTAGATGGCGTTGTTTGAAAGTTGTGAAATATTTATTATTATTGTAAAGCAGGCCCAATGGGGTTTTATAATCCTGTTGTAAGCATCCGTATTTTCGTCCTATCAAAAAACACGATATTTAAAAACACATTTTATATTACCTTCTAACCGTATAATGCGTGATTCAGTCAAATATGTAAATTTTCTTACCTGACATTGCATCAGTCTTCCAAATTCGTAACAAACATGATTTAATTCTTCTGTAGCTTTCTCTTTACCATTCTTTACTAACAGTAGAGGTGCAAATATTGGTAATTTGAAGGTATAGTCCCCTGACTTGTTTATAGCGATAGCATTAATGAAGTTCATGTCAAATACATCGAGATTGTTCCTTTCCTTGTTATAAGTTGACCATAAATCTAAATGTTCACCAATTATCGCTCTGTACACTGCCTGCAAAATACTTTTTTTTTCTCAAAACACAACTTCTAAATTATCATAAAGGGGTAGTTACCCTACTTTTAAATTATCAAAAAGGGGTAGTTACCCTACTTATACTTAACTTGCACGAAAAGATCCGACCCTAAAATCGCTAAAATATTAAAAGAAGGATATTTTCTATTTAAAAGTAGGTAAGTACTAGTACCTACAAGCTTGATAATTTAGCTTTATGTTACTTGCTCAAGACTTGGGACCAAATTTTCAATCAACAAATAACTTATATCAGAGAAATAAAAAAATAAACGCTTCAGAAGCCGGTGACAAAAACACCAAATCAATCAAATAAAGTTTAAGCTTTAGAAGCCGTAGGTAAGCTTGTAGGTAAGCTTTAGAAGCCGGTGACAGAAACACCAAATCAATCAAACAAACGTCACCGACTTCGAAGCTTAAACTTTATTTGATTGATATGGTGTTTTTGTCACCGGCTTCTGAAGCGTTTTATTTTTCACTTTTTTGTGTTTCTCTTTTAGTTTTTTTGTTTGTGTTTTTTTGAAGTCGGTTTTATTTTTTGCAAAAAAGTTTTTTATTTTTCCATTTTTAGTTATTCCCATACAAATATTTACAATGAATTTACGTTATATTGTTAATTGTTAACAATACATGTCAAGGTAATAGGGTTATCCACTTATCCCTACTAAATGAAACTTAACATACCTAACTGTCGAAATCTAGGTATATTGTACATGTCTGCGTACCCCTCAGAGCATACGGGCGTGATCATAGGTCATGTTGTATAAACAATAAACATCCAAGCGATTCCCGCAATCACGACAGATTTGCCGTCTATTTTTGAAGAGTTCCGTTGTATCTCTTCGAAGATCAGCACCAGATCTTCACCAAATTAAAATGGGACCACCTCATAAGTGTACTCTTTCAAATAAAAAAAAAAATTGAATCAGGTAACATACAAAAAAAAAATAAAAAAATAAAAATCATTTATTTCAGATAACTAGATCCATACAATCTGATTTGAAATTAAAACAAAGTAAATAAAATAAAATTGGGTAACATAACATCATAAATAACAAATAAAATATCATTAAAAACAGCATACCAGAATTAGAAATAAATTAAATTTAACACTAAAATCATGTAAATAAACATTAAAATCAAAAATTTAAACAAATGACCATTAAACTTAAGAATTAAATTAAATTAAATAGAATAAAATTAAATAAAATTGAATAAAATTAAATAAAATTAAATTTAATTAAATTTAATTAAAATTAAATTACCCGCTTAATAAAGGATCTCAACATCGGTGAAGATATCCTATCCGCAACAGTCTTCAGAATTCCGTTGCAGCTGCCACGCATTCTGCAGACTATAGGGATACAGTTTTTTTACGAATGACGGCATGAAAGACATCAATGAGTAGCCAGTAATAAGTTTTATAATGTTAGTAGGCACACACATTTGGAGAATATTGATAATAATTACTAATAATGTCAAAACAATCAGCAATAATAATGTCAAAATCAAATAATTTCAAAAACAAATAATGTCGAAATCTAAAAATGTCACAATCACCACTAATCAGTTAATAAGAGTCTTTATTAGTATTACATGTTTTTGTTGGGAAGAAGAAAAGCCGGAACAAACTCCCCAGCAACACTCTGTCTGATAAGTTAAAAGAAGAACTTGAACTTATACTTACACTAAAAACCATCCCGGTATTCCCATCTCACGTTTAGAGCTACGATCATGAAAATTTGGGCTCTTTTTTGCGAACCCTGGCTGATGCCAGTCAGCCTTTGCGATGCAAACCTTCTCACAAAACTATTCCCTGTCGGCTTTCCCTTATATACTAGTTTTACTTGATGTTATTTTTACTTTAAACTGTATAAAATCGTGATTCCTGTCGGAAACAATGAATGACATTTTTAATGAAAGAAATGAATACCTAAATTACTTTTTATAAGGGAAAATCTCATACCTAGTGTTAGACAGGAATGATGATTTATTTCATGTTTCTTTATAGTTTTAAGCATAACTAATATCAGAAAAAAATCGTTAAAATTAGGAACAACCCAACGAAAAAAATCGTAGAAGTCAAATATAGTATAGAACTCATGGAATCAGTGTGTGAAACGATGTCCCTACCATTCTGTATACAACACAATAGTATTTGGGTCTAGAAGTCAATAATTTAGCACGCGACACCATGCGGTTCTATTTTGATAAACCTCCTTCTTAAATCTAGACACACCGACAAAAGTTCATAGGTTTCTATTATTTTAACTAATTCTCAGCCGGTTGCCTCAATATAATTTTTGTTAATGGTCACACGCTGTGGTTTTGTTTTCCGTCTCAAATAAACTATACGTAATGTTCCATTATTTCTATGAGCTTGGAAGTAAGTATTTGTGAATGAAGTGAACCTGTTTATTTTCCGTACCACCTATCCTCCAGTTACTATAGCATTAGACAAAAATTAAAAAAAGATTATTTATAATGCACACTTTGTAACGAAAGTACAATCAAGCATATTATTACAATTACGATAGAAACCGTATTTATTATAATCTATTTTCACAGCAGCTGTCACACTTATCCATTGCAACAATTTATTTTAAGAAATTACTTATGTGATTTCATTTAGTTATATTATTTTATTTTAGTTGAAAATTACAGTGTCAATGATAAAAACCTCAAAGAAGCAGGGAGAACAAAACACGCACACATTCTTCATTTCACTTTTATTCTTCTAAATCTATATCTATATCTGTATCTATTCTATACTTATTATTATATACTTATAATAAATCTGTAGAAGTATTTCTGTACATTGAAAATATCAAAAAAATAAATAGCAGGGGGTGTTACTAGACCGACAGCGAACCCAAAAATATGATTAAAAAAATTTTTGTCTGTCTGTCTGTCTGTCTGTATGTTCAGGTATCACGCAAAAACTACCGGTTCGATTACGATGACACTTGGTATACTTATTCTTTAATATCCTGGGCACCACACTGGGTACTTTTTATCCCGGAAAAGTACATACAATAAAAAACAAACTTAATTTTGCGGTTCGATCTCTAGACCCGACTACTGTAACAACCGCAAATAAAAAGTTTGTCGTAGGTTACGTCACCCGCAGTGGGGTTCACCAAGGGGCGCTGCACACGGCTAAGATAGTATAATATTCTATCTTAAGATACAATATCGCTCGCCATACAATTCAATGGACTATCACACACTACGAAAATAATTATGTACATTGAATATATATTCAAAATTAATATTGGAGGATGATTGGTGATCGATACTGATGCCAAAAATGCAATCAGTAAATGTTTTGTCTGTCTGTGTCTCTGTTTGTATGTGCACGCATAATTCAAAAACTATTAGGTATAGGGATTTTAACCAAACTTGGTACTGTTGTAATCAATACGCCTGGGCAGGTTGATCTTAGTCTCAGTTGTTTTACACATGATCAGTTGTACGGCGCTCTTTCCTGGGTCAGTAGTTCCAGAAATCTTTATGCATACATACCGGAAGGATCAACTTTGAAAGTAGTCTATCCGGAAGTATTATGCTAAAATTATTACGTTTATATATCAACGCTCATTCCAAACCGCTGGTATTAGAGACATGTAGTTTAAAGGGGTGTTCTTAGTGATGTAAGTATCCACTAAAAAACGATTTTTGGAAATTCAACCGTTAATGGGAAAACATAGGGGACGGAAGTTCGACATCCACGCGGGCGAAGCCGTGGGCAAAAGCTAGTTTAAAATAAAATAATTTGAATAAAAACTGTTTTCACATATCTTTAAAAAAAAAATGTTCCAATCCTGCTTCTACGAGCCTCGTTTTTCTAATGCTATATATTATGTACATATAAATGGAGTATAACATCACATCAGCTGCACCAAATTCAATTTTCTAGTCGAAAACAATAATTCCTAAAATAAGCAGCTGTGACACAAACATATTATTATTGAGGCATAGGACAGTAAACTGACTGCCTCGTCGGTCTAGTGGTCGCAAACGCAATCCTTTTGCTGAGCATGAGGTTCGATACCCGGGTCGGGCAAAGTGTTATTGAGTTTTTCCATCGGGAATTTCAGATTGCATGCAATAGGCTCGCCCCCTATTACATGGGACTTAAACATAACTGGTGAAATGTAGGTGTACCAGGTACACCCCTAGGCCTTCGGGGATTAATTAAAGGCGTGATGTTGTTATGTTAAAACAGAAAAATGTATTGAATAAAAATCGGATCATACATAAATTATTTTTTAGACAGTACACACTTTAATAGCACATGGCTTATTAATTTGAGCATTATCTACTTAGCTAAGGTACTTAGTGGATTATTGTCTACTATTTTATTAATCCTTTACATTGCTCTTGACATCATATTCTCATACAGAGATGAATGTTCATACAAAGAAATCCCAACAAAGAAGCATTATCACTGTTTTCTAATTAACCCGTTTGTAGACTGCATTTAAAACATCTAAAAGAAATGTCATAATTCCTTCATGCGGTAAGGCGTGTATTCGGCGCACTAAATCATCGTGCATAGTACGTTCACACCGTTCATACAATTGAGGTAGGCGCAGTTCATCATAAAGTTGCTTGATTCGCTTCACGTGCTCTGGGTCTTTGCTACCGTAGTATTCCTCGAAGATAGCTCGTTGTGCATCATTGCAGTGCTGCAGCGCTATAACGGCCACCCAGGTACATTTACCTTCTTGGATATCTCTGCCAGTCTTGCCTGTGACAGTTTCATCTCCGTAGGCGTCCATGTAATCGTCCTTTAAAAAGAAATGAAATGTGTTAAGACTTGCCTGATGGTCTAGTGACCCTGACTGCTATCCCGGAGGTCATGGGTTCGCTTCCCAACTAGGACAAATGTTTGTGTGATGAGCACGACCATTTGTTCTGTGTTTGGGTGTAATTTGTCTACAATATGTAGGTATGTATTTATAAATATGTACGTATGTTAACAGCTGTTTTGTAGGTACTCATCACACAAACTCTGCTTAACTTGGAATTAGATGGCGTTGTGTGAAAGTTGTGAAATATTTATTATTATTGTAAAGCAGGCCCAATGGGGTTTTATAATCCTGTTGTAAGCATCCGTATTTCCGTCCTATCAAAAAACAAGATATTTAAAAACACATTTTATATTACCTTCTAACCGTATAATGCGTGGTTCAGTCAAATATGTAAATTTTCTTACCTGACATTGCATCAGTCTTCCAAATTCGTAACAAACATGATTTAATTCTTCTGTAGCTTTCTCTTTACCATTCTTTACTAACAGTAGAGGTGCAAATATTGGTAATTTGAAGGTATAGTCCCCTGACTTGTTTATAGCGATAGCATTAATCAAGTTCATGTCAAATACATCGAGATTGTTCCTTTCCTTGTTATAAGTAGACCATAAATCTAAATGTTCACCAATTATCGCTCTGTACACTGCCTGCAAAATAATAATATATTTTTTTATTCTCAAGACACAACTTCTTGTTAATACAGTTAAATTAATCAAAAAGGGGTAGGTAGTTACTCTACTTATAGGTACTTAACTTGCACGAAAAGATCCGACCCTAAAATCGCTAAAATATTAAAAGAAGGATATTTTCTATTTAAAAGTAGGTAAGTACTAGTACCTACAAGCTTGATAATTTAGCTTTATGTTACTTGCTCAAGACTTGGGACCAAATTTTCAATCAACAAATAACTTATATCGGAGAAATAAAATGGTAGGTAGGTACCTACTTGATTTTGTGGACAACCAATTTAACCAAGGGGAATCGTACTACCCAGTAACTGGTTTGTGGAGGTCTGACAAGCAGTCGCTCCATGTAAAACACCGGTATTCAGATTGCCTAGTGCGAGTTTGTTTTACGTTAACGCGATCGACACGTTCATGACGTTCGGCGCTCCGATTGGCCCGCTCCAAGCTTTTAACCAATCAGAGAGCCAAACGCGGTGAACGTTTCGATCGCGTTAGCGTAAAAACAACTCGCACTTAGGGCACAGAGAGCCAAACGCGGTGAACGTTTCGATCGCGTTAGCGTAAAAACAACTTGCACTTAGGGCACAGCTACAGATACCGGCTCGTAAGTTGGCAAGATTTTTTGTAGTGGGGGAAGTTTGCGCACGCACAGTTTCATACATTTTTATATGCGCGAACTTCCCCCACTACGAAAATCTCTTGCCAAGTTACGTGCCGGTAACTGTACATACTTGGGAAAAGGCTACATGTTGAGGTAAAAACTTTGTATAAATCGTAAGAATATTATTCTATACACATTTCTTTCTTAGATGAGGCGTTGTTGTAAAAAGTTAATTAAGACACTGTTTTACTTTGTTTTTCAGTGCCGGCTTGCGATTGATGATAAAATAACGTTCGTTTTCTTGTTTATATGAGGTTTTATCCTGAACAACAAACCTATCAATTATTAGATTAAAATTATGAACGCAAACTTTTTAATTTTTTAGCTGGTTCGATTCCTAATTTAGTTACTTATGTTTGGCGAGAAATCTGTGGAAACAGCATCGTATATTTTTTAGAATGTAATTTTTCCTTGTAGGTACCTACTAAAAGAAAACTGTATAGAATATTGCAATTGGCATTAAAAGGTGCCCATCAATAAAAGTGATTAACGAGTCGCGTCAGTGAGCTTCATACAATGTATTGTATAATTTATATCACTTGCTTCAACACCGGGTCTCCGATTTGGCTTCACGTGCCGTCGAGAAGTATTTCCCAGGCAAGCCGGTTTCCTCACGATGTTTTCCTTCGCCGTTATTGAAGCAAGAAAGTGTTGAACAGATTAGTCACTAACCACAAGAAAACATAAAGATAGTATAGAGGCCAGAGCACATCAAGCTACCCAAATGTGTCTAATTTATTTGCTAGTTATTCAACTTTATTACAAAACAATAAGGTTCATGTGCATGTTGACAGAATATGATTATCAAAACATTATTATTCCATCAGTAAGATTATAAAAAAAAACTTTTTTACAAAAAAAAAACAATCGACTTCTTAAAAAACACTGACAGGTGAAAAATAACTCCAGCTTCGGAAGTCGGTGGCCAATAATGAACGAAATAAAACCACCAAAGCCACAGACTTTCGAAACTGGAGGTAGTATTTTTAGTTTCTTCGTATGTAAAAACAGACTTTAAAACTTAAAAGAATCATTGAAATCGGTTAACAATTGCAAAAGAAGTTCTTTCTAAACATTAATCAGTACCTACATCTCTGCCGGGCCCCTTTTAAAATAGACAGGCGTCATGTTATGTTATGGAAATACAAAAACTCTGCACAGACATATGACTGTAGCAATCGCGAGTAATTTGCTGTTATGCCGTGAAGAGTAGGTACCGTTGCCTGTCTTCTTCATCAGTTTTTCTTCACCAAATGATACTTTCTAAATGAAAATGCTTGATTTGTTACCAAATATGTAAAAATCGGTATATGTGTACATATTATTTGAGGAGTTTCCCCAATTCCTCAAGGATCCCATCATCAGATCTGAGGTTTGATACAAATAGGACCAACCTGGTAGTATACCTTATCAAATAAAAAAAGAAATATGAAAATTGGTCCATAAATGGCGGAGTAATCGCGTAACAAACACACAAAAAAAAAAAAATAACATACCGTCGAATAGAGAACCTCCTCCTTTTTTTGAAGTCGGTTAAAAATAATACACAAGTATTTATTTTCTTTTTCAAATTGATGGAAAACTGCTTAGATTAAGCGTATTCAAGTTAAGGAGAAGGGGCTTGTAACGTCATTATTCAGTATAAAATGTATTGGATAGTGACGTCATGCAACATTTTGACTCGCCGTTATTTTTTGATTACCTACGTGAAAAAGGAATAAATACGTGTCGAATATTTTCTTGTAATCTAGATGAGGGACTAAAAACTAAAATTTTGTCAACTAGCCTTTGTCAGTTTAACCCTAGCTTGATGTGCTGGCGTCTGTAGGTACCTTTGTTTAAAATAATATTCCGTTATAGTTTACCTCGTTAAAATACCTCATCAAGTCGGCGTAAGCAGGCGTTTTCCCGAAGTATTTATCAAGTACATGCAACATGCTTTGGTACATAAGGAAAGAATCCTTGAAGCCGGAAATACCGACATTAGGTTGCAGGTGCCAGCACGGCTTACCACGTCGCATCTTTCCATCATCTAATATATCATCCAATATCAGAAATTTTGCCTGCATCTGTCGAAATAAGGTTTGATTTTACCACTGTTAATTTATAACCACTAAGTACTACCTACTTATCAATTTTGAAATCCCTTATTATACGACAAAAATGACCTGTGTAACACAGGATTCTCCTAGCATGGTTAACTTTTCTGCATACTCATTAAGTTACATATAAGAACAGTGTAAATGTAGCACATCATTCATTTAGGCATTAAAAAAAAACATTATTAGCTAGGTCTCTTCTCAACTTTTTTTTTTTAATGTCTGATCAGTTTCAGAAAATAATCCCATTTGTCACCAGTGGTGGCGTTGACGGTGGGGGCAACTGGGAATACCCGTACCGATTGGTAGAGAAAGCAAATAGTGGTAGTAGATCTATAACAGTCGTTACAGATAGACGGAATCCCCTAAATCTGCCCAGAAACTGGGTTGTGGAGGTCCGACAGGCAGTTGCTCCATGTAAAAGACTGGTATTCAGATGCATCCGGTTAAACTGGAAGCCGAACCCAACATAGCTGGGAAAAGGCTAGGCATGATGAGTGTGAGAGATGATGAGTAATAATGCAGTAGTGGTAGTACCATTTCTATACACCAGCCTAAGACGCGGGCAGAATGCTGTGTTTCTTCTGAGAAGTTTTCTGGTTCTTCCAGCATTCTGTATCCAACGGAAACCATTAATCCTCTGCCTAGTTTCCCTCCGCCCAACATGTATTCTAATAGCTGTAACAGGAATAAAAATTCTATCAAAAAAGCTGCCCAATCATTTTCTGTAAGATATTATTCGTTCGGACACCTTTAAATAATAACACCCCTCTTTTTGCGTCGGGGGTTAAAAAGGCGGACGATCTTAGAGTCTGCAAGGGTGTCCAATGTGTCCATACTATGAACATACAAATTTATTTTTACAGTTGTCAAATCTTAAGTGCTGCGTTTTCTACTGTTCGCGGTTACCAGATATTTCGTTTTAATATAAAGAAAACAGGTAGTATGATGTCGATACGATAGTAGTAAGTAGGTACTAGGTACGTAGTAGGTGCCAAATCCCTTTACAAAATTTCATAATTATCAATCAAATCGCCTAGAATGCACTTCTAAATCCATTGAGCTGATTAATGAAATAAATCCAATTCATTTGTGATCACGATATCATGATAGCATAACATTGTCCTATAAATTGCTACAAGTGGCTTACCTTCCAATATCAATAACGAGATTCAATATTTTGAAACTGCAACTAACACACACACTAACTTGCACTAGCTTAATAAAAATATGAGAAATTAACTAACCTTTTTAATCCAGTTGGCAGCTTCAGGCACTTTACTTAACTTAGGATCAGTAACAACAGAGTTTATGACTTCAGGCAGGACATCTAGAAAGGCTTTCTTTTCAGTGTTAAAGTTATAAGTTGGTACGCTAGATACAACTACACTTCTATGCAACTGCCTTAGCTGTGTATAAAACACTGTATTACGACGAATTAACTTAGCCATTGATCTGACTTGCTGGGTTGAGTGTGTATGCAAAGAATGAGAAAACAATCAGTGCGTCTGGTACGTATATATGTATAACGCAAGATTCCTAAGTTCTTTTTTAATGGCATGCAAATTAATAGCTCCTGGGTACCTACAAGCCGAGTATTTAGATCTTGAGTTTGCTCGTTTTGATTGGACTGGTTACATGTAATCAAGGTAGGTATATAGACATAGCACTTTGCGGCGACTTTGTTCGTGTGGATTTCATATTTTCTTCTTCAAATTCCATCATGCGAACCAGCCTTTTATAATGTAGTGTTAGAAATTTATTTATTACGATCGAGTTTATTGTATAATTGTCAAGTTTTTTATACTTAAATTGTATTCTAGCCTATTTTCAAGTTTATAGATCATAGGAATAAGATTTTTCTTCTTAACCGTTTTCCCTTTAATACCCACGTTTCCCTCCTACCTGTCCTCGATGATAGAAAATCCTAGATGTTGAAAATGGTATCTTTAATTGAAATACTTTTAAGCATTATTTAACAACAAGATTATTCAAACCACCAAAGTCAGTAAGACCCGAAATCGCAAAAAAAATCAGCTGTTCCCTACAGTTATGTGCGCATTAGGTACTCGTTAAAATGTAAGAAACAGCTAAATTTTTTTTTGCGATTTCGGGTCTCATAGTAAAAGTTGTTCACAATGATGAGTGCAATGACCCCTGAAGAGGATTAAAACGACTTAAATTTAACCGTGTATATAGCCCAAAGGCCGCTTATATCATTTAGGCTAATTAATTAACTGATTTATCAGGAAAGAAGCAACTATCAATAGGTAGGGCGGCATAAAACTCTGATAACTTTGACGACACGAAAAGAAGAAGATAAATAAAACAAAATGTACCTATTGCACGCCCTGGGCCAAAACCTGCGTACGCCCCAGTTGCAGTGGCGAAGTTTCCATAGAACTCGATTCCTCTCGGCTTGTCTTTGGAGGTTTGGAAGAGCAACTCCACCACTGTATTGACTAATATCAGCCGGACTCGAGTATCGCCCAATATAAGGCTTTTATACTAAAGGTATACACGGTGGTAGGCAGACCGATGACTTCAAAAGAGACAAGTTCAAATAGTTACACGAATACTAGGTTTTTTTTTTGTCGGCTTCCCTATTAAGAAAATTGACCCCCCGCTACTGGTACGCCCATAGGCATATTATAGAAATTAGAATTATTGCCCTGTTCACGGGTCTAGTACCTAGTTAGTTAGTGGCCTTGACTGCTATGACGGAGATCGTGGGTTCGATTCCCACCCAGGACAAATGTGTGTGTGATCTATCTACAGTATTTGAAAATATATAAGTACCTATGTTTATCAGTTGTTACCCATAACACAAGTTCTGCTTAGCTTGGAACTAAATAGCGTTGTGTGAAAGTTCAAATTCAAATTCAAATTCAAATTTATTTATTGTTTGTCACAGGTGAAAAAATATCAGTTCTTATGATTATTACATAGAGGCTCGCTGTTACATACCGTTAGGGCGTACAATATTTTTACAGTTTATGTTCGTGAAAAAGTCATCATTCAATACATTAATATAAGTTCCATACACATATTCAGATATATCACAAATTAAATAATAAATTGATTTTATACATTTTAAATTATGTCATGTTAGGTAATTAGATTATTCAATGAATTCATTTAAATTAAATTATTTATGATGTCATACAAATTACATTACGCAGTCAGTGTTTTTGTCGTTAAAAAAATCATTAATTGAATAGTAGACTTTACTTATCAGGAACTGCTTTAGTGTTTTTTTAAAACTATTTAAGGTTACACTGCTTTTTACACTATTAGGAAGTTTGTTATAAATTTTTACTCCTATCCCAAAAATACTAGTTTTAAACTTAACTGTCCTACACTTAATTCCGCTTAATTCATTTCTATAGCGTGCACTTTTCAATGTGTCGTAATTTTTTAAAAAAGTTGTAGAGTGTTATTAGTATATACAGAATTTGTTATAATGTAATAAGTTAGTGTTTTATTGTAATGTGTTTTTTTTGTAATTGTTAACACTCAGCTGGAGGGTGGACATATTTTAAAACTTTATTTTTAATAGACTTAGTATAACTACGCATATTTATTCATATACCTAATAATATTATCAATGTCAGACAGCGGCGAAGACCGTCACAGTTTTAAGTCTGCTTGTAGTAATGACAGCTTCGTTAGTATTCCGTCCCTAACTGACACACTCAAATCTCAGTTTTCTGATGTACCTAAGAATTTTAATGTAGTCCATATAAATGCTCAAAGTATTCCGGCACATTACTCTGACATGCTTGCAAACTTTGACTGTAAGAACATCCACGCTATCCTTGTCTCAGAGTCATGGCTTAAACCATGTATCCCTTCAGCTTCATATACCTTGCCAGGTTATTTTCTTGTAAGGAATGATCGCGCGCATGGCGGAGGAGGCGGTGTTGCCATATATCTGCGACGACATATCCCTTTTTCAATTGTAAGTATGTCTGCACAGCCTCCTCCGCAGAACGTGGGTGAGCATCTCTTCTTGGAAGTAAACCTGCATCATGCGAAAGTCCTTCTAGGTGTCTATTATAGCCCTTCTCTGCGTAATAATTTCTTTTCCTCCTTTGAACAGATCCTGGAAAACCTAACACCTTCTTACAGTCATACGATCATCATGGGGGACTTCAATACTTGCCTATTGAAAAACGATTCCCGCTCATCCTCTCTTCGTTCTACAGTTCACTCGTCGAATTTATCAATTCTTCCATTAAGTGCCACACATCACTTTCCAAACTGTATTCCTTCACTTTTGGACCTTCCTTTTGTTTCCTCTCCTCAGCTTGTCAGCAAGCATGGCCAATGCTCAGCTGATATGTTTTCCTATCATGACTTAATATTTCTCTCGTACAAAATTCGGCCACCTAAAGCAAAACCTAAAGTCCTCCTGCTACGCAATTTTAGTGGTATGAATGTTGATGACCTCCATAGGGATGTCAACAGCATTGACTGGGCTCCTCTGGTCAATACCGAGTCGATCGACGACAAAGTGAACCTGTTCGCGGATAACCTTGTACAGCTTTACGATGTTCACGCACCGATCCGTGAAGTGAAACTTAAACATCTCCCTGCACCATGGTTAACAGATGACATAAGAACTGTCATGCACAAGAAGGCGGTAAGTAAAACAAAATATAAATGTAGGCCATCACCGTCTAACTGGGAAAACTTTGTGGAGGCTCGAAATCGCAGCAGTAGGGTGTGTAGGGATGCACAACGCCACCACATTCATGATTCAGTTCAAAATGGGGATCCAGCTAAAGTCTGGAAATTTCTTAAATCTATGGGAGTTGGAAAGTCTCGGCATGATTCAATTCCTAATGACTTAGATATTGATCTGCTGAATCAACACTTCTCCTCTTCATCCTGTTGTAACGGATCTTCGAAAGCAACCACATTAAAACATCTTTCTGACCTTCCGACTCCAGATCACCCTCCATTTAATTTTAGTCAATTCTCTGATTGTGATGTTAGGAAGAGCGTAGTCTCAATTACGTCTAACGCAGTTGGTAGTGATTGTGTCAGTCGGAAGATGATACTCCCTGTCCTTGACCAAATCCTCCCAATCCTATCTTATATCCTTAACTACTCCATTTCTTATGGTGTCTTTCCTTCAATGTGGAAAGAAGCCAAAATTACTCCTTTACCCAAAAAATCCAATCCTGCCTCCTTTTCAGAGTACCGTCCAATTTCTATCTTGCCTTTTCTTTCCAAAGTCTTAGAACGCCTTGTACATGACCAGCTTAGTGCTTTTCTTTGCAAAAATAGCCTCCTAAATCCTTTTCAATCTGGTTTCCGCCCTGGACACAGTACCACTACAGCCTTACTAAACGTGACCGATGACATACGGTTAGGCATGGAGAGAGGAAATCTGACGGTTCTTCGCTTATTGGATTTTAGTAACGCTTTTAATACCGTCGATTTCGATATCCTGCTTGGCATACTTCGCTCCCTTAACATATCTCCAACAGCGATTGGCTGGTTTCGTAGTTACCTGTATGGCCGCCGTCAACGTATATGCATAGAAGAGTCTCGCTCTTCTTGGTGCTATACCACTGCCGGTGTACCTCAGGGTGGCGTTTTATCTCCTTTACTTTTCGCAACATTTATTAATTCCATTTCTAATAATCTTCTTTCTTCCTACCACCTTTATGCTGACGATTTGCAAATTTAAAGTCAAGCTGCTCATGCGGACTTAGCTAATGCTGTTAATATTGTTAATCAGGACTTGGCATCAATTTGCGAATGGAGTGAGGCGCATGGATTGCAGGTTAACCCTACGAAGACTCAGGTCATTGTAGTTGGTAGCTCTCGGTTAACCCCTAAACTGGACGCAGCTCCCTCAAGTTTTATTTAATGGAACCATTATTCCTGTTAGCGAGAAGGTTAAAAATCTTGGGGTTTGGATTGACAAGCATCTTGCTTGGGTACCTCAGTTAACAGAGGTAAGCCGTAAAATTTTTTCTTGCAAACTTCTCGGCTGCGTAATTTCTTGCCTACTGCCACTAAAATTGCGCTTGCACAGTCCCTTTTACTTCCCCTCCTTGATTATGCTGATGTCAGTTATCTCTATCTCACTGAGGCACAACTTGATAAACTTGAGCGACTTCAAAACTTTTGCATAAGATTTATATTTGGCTTGCGTAAATATGATCAAATATCCGAATTTCGTAAAAAACTCAAATGGCTTCCAATACGTCTTCGCCGGAATACTCATATCCTGTCCCTGCTCTACAGTATTCTGTTTAATCCCAAAACCCCCAATTATCTTAAAGAACGTTTCAAGTTCCTTCATGACACACATAATAGATATCTAAGGTCATCAGAAAACTTGAGTCTAGATATGCCCATGCATACCACTAATTTCTACGGAAAATCGTTCACAGTGGAAGCTGTTCGGCTATGGAATGCTTTGCCTGTGTCAGTGAGACAAGCTCAAACATTACTATCATTTAAAGGAATGCTTAAAAATTATTACCTTTCTCCTAACACGTCTTAATATAACAGTCCGTTTCTCTGTAAATTATTAGTATTTATGTATTGTATTTATTTATTTATTTTTATTTTGTTTTCTTATTTATATCTACTTATTTTATATTTGTATGTAAATATTTATGTAAATAGTACACCACAAACTGCCTACTCATCTTTTCTCCTCCTCCATCAAGTCCATCCAAAGGTTGTCTGTAAGAGATCGCTTTTAGCGATAAGGCCGCCCATTGTAACACCTTATGTAGGTACCCCTTAAAGTTATTATTTGTAAGTTTTTATGGTGTACAATAAAGAGTATTCTATTCTATTCTATTCTACAGAGTTAAATTGAATAATTAGATGCGACAAATTTAAATATACAATACTATGTGTCGTTAAGAAAATTAAGAACTAAAATTTGGAATAAAACTACTAACAACGTCAATGGACCATATTTGATATTGAAACGATTATCACGTATTTTTTTAACGATTTAGATTGTGGAAAAAACAGTTCATAGTTACTATGTTACTGTACCTGAAGCTCCCATTTCATTTTGTCGCATTTATTCAAAGTCACCTGTATCTCAACTATCATGGTTACTTTCTGCTAAGTGGAGGATAATTTATAAACTCACGGACACACAGAAAGAGAGACATTGTGTGGTATAACGTAACAAATATAAGGATAATGTCTGTAATTATAAAACAGTGGAAGTCCATACATAGTAAGTATGTAAGTAGAATACAAGAGTAGGTAGGTACCTACCACTGAATGGAATACCCATACAGTATAGTCAACCGTACATTCATTGCAACGTTTCATTATAAACCGTTACGTCGTTGCAATAAGGCCGGTTTCTGTAGTAACGTGCTTTTGATCGTAGGTACCTAAGTAATTTTATGTTTGGGTGATGGTCAAAAAACCAATTATGATCAAAAATTTATTAGGATCCCTGTAATTGAAATTGGAGAATAATATTTTTTGAACGTTGTTTTTTATTGCGGCATTATTTTTCAAAAATATTAGGTAATTTAATTAATTCTTCGACGGCGTATGTACCTTTATTATAATTCAAGTTTTAAAAGATGTCATCCAATAATCGCCATGCTAAAAGGGACAAAACATTTCAGGTTATAAATATTTGATTGAAATAAGTAGTTGGTTTGATTGTTGGTTGCTTAAGATTTTAAGATATCATTGATTGTTAAGTAATTCAAAATAACTTTTATATCTTAATTTAATTTATTTAATAACATTTTATAATGTCATAAAGTTTATGCTGTTCGTGTTTAAATTAATACATTTAAAAGTCACTACATTGTATCCAAAGAGATTTAGGCCCCATTTAGGTAGGTACATGTAGCGAGTTTTTCGCCAAGTTCAAAGAATTAAAAAAAGTTAAATGATTGGGGGAATACAAAGATAATAGGTACAATGTTTCGGAGTACCTATCCAGGCTATCCACTTCCATTAGATGAACTCACTCAAAGCAAAAAGTGGTCTAGTCTCTCACACGGATGTTAACAAATAATAACTGTGACATCTTGTTATACTTAGACTTAAACCTTAAAAAGTGAAATCTGCGGTCAGCGGTTTATTTCTTTCAGCGTCAATAAAAAAAACCTGATCATTCGGGGTGCTTTCTAATCTCGGATCTTAAATGGTAAGTTAATGTCCCACATTGAACCAGGTAAATTTCGGAAGCTCATAACATCACTGTTTACGCTTCGAAGCGTTCAGGATTTGGTGTGTAGCTGGGGAATTTATTTACCTAAAAATGTGCAATTATGAATTTTCATGTTTCGTGTTACTTTCAGAATAATAAAAGTTTTTGTGAAAAATGGAATTTGGTTCAATGTGTACTCTAGGATGTGCACAATGAACCAGGGTATTTTTCACATTGAACCACCTTATTTCACATTGAACCACTTATAAAATAATAAAATACCTTTTTCAAATCACTTAGTGTTTATTGTGAGCTTAATAATCTGTATCACAATTATCAGTCTTCCGTTTTCTTCAGCATTTTCCGAATCGAAATCTGGAACTAGATTTGGGCCTTGACACTCAAGCTCCGTTCTGTCTGATGGCAAAATTCTGTCTCTACCATTTGATGGCAAAGGTCTGTCCGTCACATCTGAAGGTAAAAAGTCAATATCGGTAAATACGTCTGGGTCAATGCCACACTTCTTAAAAGCGGCGGATATGTTTACTGGTCATGGCTCTAGCGTAGGCTGTTCCAACGCATTCAGCCACAGTAGGTATATATGGTCATAGATTGACCTGGATGCCTTCGAATCCAAGAATCGATCGCACTGTTATGCAGGACGTCGGATGAACTGGACCTACATAATTAGGCCATAGAATTTTCAAGCAATGAACTGAAAACGTGTTACGTATTTTAGCATTAATTATTATGTTTCATGCTTTAAAAGCCTAAACGGGTTTATTAGCTCTGCCTAGCCCCTGTGAAAGTACTTAGGCGTGATTATATCAATAAGGTAAGTATCTTTTTTTAATTCAAGAAAACACTAAACAGTGGTAAAATGTGTGCCAAAAATAGTACCTAGGTGGACACATTGAACCATGGTTAATAGTGTACTCGCGTTTTCATAACTAACCTTAAATTTGAATGACATAGCAAAAGCATGACCAAACGAATCGTGGTGCATTAGAAAGCCAAATTATCCCTGTATTTAATGTAAATATGAAGAAATCGATATTTAACACAGGAAAAACATTAAAAATAAAAGAAACATGTAATAAGAACTTACTTTTTTCTACACTTCACAAAAATGCTCCGCGCTTGACCAGCTTCCGCGAGATCACCGCCATAGATAAGTATAAGGTATACCTAAGTATCACCGCGCAAACTAGTGAGTGAACAGGACACCTATATGCCTCTCTTTTACTCACATTAGCATAGATAGGCAACGTCGGATTTTAGAAATATAGCCGTGGTTAAATGTGGCTGCCTGGTTCAATGTGAGATACTCGACCTATGGTAGGTATTATGAATAAGTTTATTTAGAGCACTTCACGATGCCAATATCTGAAGTATTTACTTACTTATTTACCTTAGTAATAAGTATTACTAATTAGTAAAATAGCTTCAATTACTAACCTTATGACATGATTCCTTCCCCAGATGGGTGCGTGACTAATAAAAACAGATTTTGTTGTCAAAATATATAAGTAAGTACCTGAAGTTATTAAATGGTGCAATCACAAACTAAAATTTATGCTGTCAAATATAATGTTGACGACATACCTACCTTACCCTTGACTCCGCTTAGAGATATTGTAAGCGATGGTTTTTTTAACACTATTGCGGTAGTATTTATAATACCTACCGTGTTTGTAGCAATGGTAGCACGCCAAGGTTTTCGCGTTCAGGTATCAGGGCGTTGATCAGGCCAAAAAAGTTATCTAGAAGGATCGTACTGTACCTACCTATCTCTAGTCTCTATAAGATCATCCCCCAAACAGTCATCGCTTTTTGCGGTCTTCGCAGTATTGCGACCACAGATATAGATAGACCTAGATATCGCAAGAGCAACTACTTCGCGTGCCACTTTGCGTGCCTAGCTTACGTACAAAAATCGTAAGTGGCCACTTTCGCGTTCCGTTTCCTTCCATCGGTAAGTCATTTTACGACTAATATTATGCGTAAATAATTTAAAATACAATTATTTTTGATCTAATACCCTCAGTTATAACCCCTGGTAATACCAAATTTGAGAAAAACAAAACATTCGTATTACATTGCGTACAGTCAAGTCACGCGGTGAAAACTTAAATGAAGTGCACTGTCAAAACCTAGCATTAGTATGGAATGACAGCTCAAGTCGCCCTCACTACGCCTATATTTTCACGCGGTGATTTGACCAGAATCGCACGGCTGGCGTGGCCGGCACACCTATTTTACAACTGCCTCGCATGCGAGTAGGGATGGGATATTGCGGGACATAATAAATAATAATCAAGGAGTATTAATCAATTTACTTATAAATTATTACTCTGATTCTTCGTAACTTGGCAAACTTATGTCATCTAGTCCTTTTGCTGTCGCACTTTTCTAATAACGTTCAGTATATTCACATAAGTTACTGAACGTTTTTCTTCTGGCACTCGATCCAGTTCAAAGCGACCAGTCTTGCGAACGCCGCATTTCGTAGGTCGCTAGGTCTCGTATCGCAGGCTTCGGAAAATTCATCATCCTCTTTTACATTTTCTAACACACAAAGGAGTTCTTCAGTAATCATTTGACTGCCAGCAATTTTTATTATACACTCGCACAATAATAATGCCGTTACAATTATTACCACCGATCATAATAGTAAATGTAGGAAATCACTAGCAGTCGCCCGTAGCGCTAAAAACGTCACCGCTTGACGCCTATTCCCGACTGTGGCGTACAGGTTACTGTTTATGCGCTTTTGCGTAGGGATGCGCGAGGGTGGACAGTAAACTATCGATCTATGGAAATCAATTATGATTTTTTTCCACAATTTTATAAATATCATGCATTAGGAATATTAAGATACAAATAATTGTCATTAAAAAATAATTGTCGAAGTAAAGAAAGGTACTAATAAAATATTTCATAAAATTGAAATATAAGTTACCTTACTTGCCCATCACTAGCTGTCGTGTCTTGACGTCCGTGGCAGGAGGAAGAACACCATTTTACGGATTTCGATTAGCAATTTTTAATGATTTTTTTTTCTAGTGAAATGTAAATAATGAATATATCTTGGTGCCATTTTACAATATTTCATTAATGTAGTTTTAAATAATCGGAAACAGAAACACAGAAAATTTAATTTGAAGAAATGTCGTTTTCGACGGCTGCAGACGTCGGTGGCGTGTTTGGCACGTTTTCGTTTGTCGGGTATAGCCGTCCGTGGCGGTCAAAAAGTTGGGCGCCCCATAGAGGTTTTAGGCTCTAGACAGACTGACCGCATTTCAACTGCAATCCAACCAAATTGCAGTTCGGATGCAGTTGACACGACTGAAATAGAGCTGCATACCAAACGTCGGTTGCGGTTGGATTGCAGTTGAAATACGGTCCGTCTGACTAGAACCTATGGCCCCCGCCCATACAATTACGATTACTACGTACAGCCTTCGACAGGGAGCCGTAGCCTTCCTCCCCAGAACCGAATCTTAAGGAACATTGCACGACGTCTCTCGCTGACTGAATTTTTCCCGATCTGGGGATTCTTTGCTTGCTTACCTTGTTCAGAAGAAGTTTTTTATTTGTGCGGTCCTAGGGTATTGGCAGGTAGCCGCATCAAGAACACATTACATGATTATCAAACTAACAGGAAAAACACAGTTAATTTAAAAAAAAATGCAATTTCAATAGGGAATAAAATATTTTATTAATATACGTTTACATTCCCATATATTCATGCGCAAATGACGAATTATAACCAATTCCCTTAATAACTTCCTGGCTCATATATAAGTAGTAGGAAAAATGAGTTTTCGTAAACTAAATTGTGTTTACGAAAACTCATTCATAACGCAACTATGGCGTCGGTTTCCATTTTAACCAGATGCGGCTATTGCAATATTTAATAACATTCATGAAAGTACGGCCGTAATTTTAAAGCTAGCCTTGTAGATACCCATAAGTTCTATAGTTAATAAAATATAAAACTTAAAAAGGGCGTTAAGGGCTTAAATCAAATAATTTATTTTTTATAAAGAATGGTATAGTTTATTTCCGCATAATAATAACTTCTTTCCATACTTAGACCTCTAAAAAATTCAGCTGTAGATTGCAATTTCACGTGTTAATTAAAACATTACTTATGCAGGAACAATGAAGTTATTAGTACAAAAGCTGCCACTCCCCCAACATAAACATATTTTTTAAACTTTTATATAACATTATTTATTTATAACGTCTTAAAAAAAATGTGTAAAATATTATCAGTTTCATTTTTGAGTTATAGGTTCTTGTCGAATCATACCTTTGGAAAGTGACCTTTTCTCAATTAAAATTATTTAATACAAGCTTTTTAAGACCTTTTATATTTTAAAATAATATGTTACTTGTTCTTTGTCTCTAAGACAACATAAAATATACATTTATAAGTCAATAACACTCCATCACTAAAACTGAAAAAAAGCCTGTTTCAGCCAGGTCACAATTATTTTATATTGGAAATAATATATTCCATAAAAATATAAAAATATTGGGCTCGAAGCTCACAAAAGTAGTTGCGAACAGTTTGTCTATGGTGGGCATAGACAACCGCGTACAAATCTACCGATCTATATTTATTCTTAATTCAATATGCACCTATCTTGCTCAGACGCATAAAATTACGTCAACAACCTGCCTTACCTATGTGCGGGCCATGAAAATATCGCTTAGAGCGTTTTATCAAAATCATAATACACAATAATTCCACCTTAAATTATTGGTGGAACGTGTTGACGTGTCCTTATGTACACGTCAACTTTAGCTACGTGTACATAAGGATGAATTCAAAGGCATTTCGTTTTTGGCGGTCGAAGACAAATTTTAAACAGTATTCGTTTCGTGGCCCTCGGATTAGTTTATTGTACTTGGCACATTATTGTAAGGAGAAACTGTTATATTCAATAAAATTATGTCACTTAACTATAGATGACATGTAAACTTATTTATTCAAAAGGCTTATAATGAATAATTATTTAAGAAGACATTCTTGACCTCTGTGTATAACATTATGCAAGTCCATACGCCTCTATGTAAATATGATACTAAAATAAGACTACAATATTCAGTTGACTATAATGTTAGTTTCAAGATAAGCGACAGAGGCGCTGATGTCGATGTCTTTTTATTAATGGTTTTTCTTCCTAAGACAAGTACAAAAGAAACGGTAACATTCATACATTAGGTACTTAGTTATTATATCAGTCAATATGTAACAAAATAAAGTCAGAATTTCTCAACTATAAATAACTTCAATAAACTAGGTAAACTTGGTAGACTGGTTGACTAAATTTGAATAAATACCAAACACTACTGATTGACGACAAAGACCTGGGGGTCGAGTCTCCTATTGCCATCGTGTCTCAATGACCGGTCAATGATCGATTTTTGACGTGTAACGTCAAACTTATGACACATTTCCCATACGAAAACTGTCAAAGTTGTCAAATATTCGATCAATGACCGGTCATTGAGACACGATTGCAATAGCAGACTCGAGCCCCTGGTGAAGCATAGCGCAGGGTGGTTAACTCAGCCAAACGAATTTTGACTTTGCGAACGTAGAAATAATAATTGAAACTATTTGAAGCTAACTGAGGGCCTTTCGTCTGTTTGGTTAGACTAGTGGAAGATTTTAGCGAAATCAGCGATTCGCCAAGTCTACGCATGTTTTAAGAAAACAATATGCTACGTATACATGACATATATAAAACCTAAAAAAATATTTTGTGAACAAGTACAGCCGACCCCACGTCAAATAACACATTAAACTTTAGCCGGCCTGTGGTAGTACAGAGTTTCAACAGAATGAGGCCAGTTTATATACTGGCTTGTCTACCACTGACGTGCGGCCAGAAGAGATACAGAAGTTTAAAATATTTTGTGACTTAACATAATAAATAAACATACGAAACAGTATATCGCAATACTGACGTTGACCAAGCCGTAGTTGGAGGCAATGCCTCTAGCAATCGGTTAAAATAATATTATTGTCATGATGAACCCGAGACAGTAATTGATACAGGTATTAAATTAACGTATTAATTTACAAACTTCAGACTTTTACATATTCTTTCGTCATATAAAAATATAAATCTTATTGACGTAGATTTTCGAATCGACTTAAAATAAAACTTCTTCGAATTCGAGACATCTTTGTGTGAAAATAGTGGAAGAATGAAAGGTACTTATTGACGTAGATTTTCGAATCGACTTAAAATAAAACTTCTTCGAATTCGAGACATCTTTGTGTGAAAATAGTGGAAGAAAGAAAGGTACTTACTTACTTCGATCATTTTTTTATCGTTCAATCGTGTTGCGACGAAAACACAAATTAATGCTTCCTCTTATAAATCCTATCAATGAGTTTATAGAAGAACACTGGAGCTCTCTCTGAGGGTAACGCACGCACTTTCAAAACAATATCATCATAAACTTCAGTTTCTTCTTGCCTATACACTTGTGGTAGTCTCAAATCATCGTAAAGCTGCTTTATTATTGCGACGTCCGCTGGTTCCTTACTACCGTAGTGTTCTGTGAAGAGAGCCTTCTGGGAGTCGTTGCAGCGCTTTAAAGCGGTGACAGCTAACCAGGAGCACTTACATTCCTGAATGTCTGTTCCTGCTTTGCCTGTTATCGATTCGACACCGTAACAGTCTATGTAGTCGTCCTGTAAAAATAATATATTTTATTTTATTTATTCCCTGCCGGAGTCGGTGTTTCCTGATAGCTACAACCTAGGGGTCTACAAGTCAAGAGTGAACAGGTTGCTTCTAGACAAGCGTGCTTCATCGTCGACCACATTATCGCTTACCATTAGGTGAGATAGTGGTCAAAGGCGTGCCTATCAATAATAATAATAAAAAAATAAGGTTTATCATCTGCCTAGACATTTTCCAACCATGTTGGGGCCGACTTCCAGTCTAACCTGATGCAGCTTAAGGGGCCGTGCATAAAATTCGCTCGCTGGAGTTTAGGTAACATCATTGCGATGCTATATTTGTGTGTACCGTTCACGAACACACGCGTAAAGCTCGAGCGTAGTGATCGATAAACTGTTTTAATATTTTATATCATATTTTGAGTTTCTAAGTAAATTAAGACGATTGAGAAATAAATCTCCGGAATTTTAGTGTTTATTATGTTGGTACACATGTTAAAGTACAATAGTACGAATATATTATAATAAACTGAAGATTAATATGCTACTTTTAAAATTTCTTAAAAGTGATTCAAACAATAGAAAAAAAAATACTGATTAGTCTTGAAATTTCCGGAAAGTAACGACATTGAATTTTTTTTTCCGTATGTTGTAGTAAAAATTTAAAAAGTGGTTCCCTCACGTGCAAGTAGACTATATACTGGTGTTGGTAAGATTTTTTAATTTTCAAAATCTATTGTAGTTTCTTGTAACTAAATGATCAAACGTCAGTCTCGCGTCATTTTTGGGAAAACATGTGGGTGAAGTTTAGTGATTTTCCATGAATACGTAATTTATTTCCAAAATGTAATTCCTCAACATGCAAAGCAAGGAACTCGCCTTTTTAAATCACAAATAGGATTGTATAAATTCTTCTTCTCTTTCTCACAAATAATGATTACAGTTGATCAAAATCAGTCGATTTCAGGCACAGCCCCTTAATCCCGGTGTTTTACATGAAGCGACTCGAACTGACCTCTGTAACTAAATGACTACCCAGTCATTGGGTTATACAGGTCAGATCGAGTCGCTACGTCGCTCGGTCTGACAAATAGTTTAGCCAAGGGGTATTTTATAACCCTATACAATACCCCTATGGTTAAACTAGTTGTCAGACTTAAGAGGTTCTGACTACTCGAAATGACCTCCATGCCTCGGCAAGCACATTTAAGGTCATGGCACATTATACCGGCACGGCACCGGCACCGCTCCAAACCAGCAATTGACTTGTCATTAAATTTAGAGCCTTAAATCGTGGGAAGTAAAATATATTTCACAATGTTAAAGTGAAAAAGCCAACGGCGAGCAGTCAGCGCGCTTGCCACTACCATACAACTCGACCCGCAGCCCGCGTGCCGATAGCATGCGGACCATGTGCTTACAGCGCGACGACCGCACGCTTACAGCACGCAGACTCCGAGTCGCCAGCAAAACTTCAATGCGCCGTCGTAAACCTAGACATTATGAAAACGTGCAAGTCATAGGCGTGTTCCATTATAAATGCCATATAACAATTGTGTTCGCGGTGACAGCTAGCTTGCTCCTTACGGCCAGCGCGCGGACGGCGTGCGGACTGCAAGCTGGCACCTTACCGACGATGCGTAGTAAGCGCACTGGCAGCTAGCCGTAGCCTAAATTCGAGGCCACGCCGTGCGGCTGCTGTGCAGTTGCGGTGTCGTTATAATGTGCCATGTCCTTTGGCCGTAAGACCCAGTTGTTAGTTTGTAGATCTTTGTGAGTTGTTACGGGTAATTAGAAGGCAGTAGAAGTTCCGGTTCTGGCTGTTTGTGTATGTGAGTTTAAATGTTCGAAAACGCACCTATGATACAGGAGAAATCCTTAGATTGGGGCAAGATACTTTTTTCAAGAAAAACAAGAAAAATGTTTTACGAATATCTCTATAGAATATTGTTAGATTATTCGCCAAAATAAATATAACACAACATCACGTTTGTATGGGAAATACAGTCGTGATTATAAATATCTTACCTGCATTTGGAACAGACTTCCCAACTTCATACAAATAGCTTCGACTTGTTCGTTTAGTTTTTCGTCCACTTTGTTAACTAGAGTCAGGCCTAGTAGGACAGGCAATCGGAACGTGTAGCAACTTGTCTTGTAGCGAATTATTGACTCGTATCTCTCTTTTGTGAAGAGACTATAGTCTTTAGCTCGCTGTGCCGTCGTGAAGTCTAGATGCTGACCTATTGAGGTCAGCAGTAGTGCCTGGTAATTGAAAGGAAATTATTACATGGGTATGCAAATAGATCATCTTGAGTAATAAATCTAATGTATAAAATTCTCGTGTCACAGTGTTTGTTTCAAAACTCCTCTGAAACGGCTTGACCGATTCGTATGAAATGTTGTACTTATATGTATAAGTAGTACCTACATTCAGTAGGTCTAAGAATTGTATCATATCTTTTTTTTATATAAAAAAAGGCGAAACTAAATATTTTGTAACGATGAAATCGCCACACTTATGTTTACTCAAAATATGTACAAGAGAATAATAGTGATTTATTTTAAACACCACAAGAATACACAATCATCTTTTTTAATTATTTTCTACATAACATTAATTCGATGCGACATGATTTCAGAACGAATGAAGTATGCAAGCAAACAACCATGTTGAATAAAACATGGCAATAATTGAAAAACTATTATTTTTGGCACAACAAATCAGACTCAAATTCAACAGATAGTATTTTTCCCCGATTTATGTTATTTTTTCCTCCTTTTCAATACATATTACATCTGATGGCCGAAAATGAAACATCTCCTTTTAAATATAATATTATCATAATCATATCAATCTTCTAGATACAGACTTTCAATACTCAATACTTATTGCGTTCTACATAAATGGTCTTAAGAATATAAAGGTACAGAATCATTATGGACCCTGTCGGGCACAGCAAAAACTTAGAAGAGAGGAAGAGGGCTAATGCAGCAGTAACTTAATTTAAAAATTTCTGTCTAGGGATCACTGTCAATAATAACTCGAATGTTCCTATGTTAGTTGTCGCGAAAAGTAAAGACGCCAAGACATCAAGCTACCCGAAACTGTTAAATTTTCCCAATTGAACATGAACCTTATTCTATTTGGAATAAAGTTGAAAAACTGTCAACGAAATTTGACACATGAGGGTAGCTTGATCTACTGACCTCTGTACATATTCAAACATAAATATAATATGAATATAAAATTCCACAACTTTTCACACAACGCCATTTAGTCCCAAATTAAGCTTGAGAGCTTGTGTTATGGGTACTGAATAGCTGATAAACATACTTATATATTCTAAATACATAGATATTATAGATAAATTACACCCAGACACAGAACAAATGATCGTGCTCATCACACAAACATTTGTCCTGGGTGGGAATCGAACCCACGACCTCCGGCATAGCAGTCAGGGTCACTAACTACTAGACCAACAGGCCAGTCATAAGCTATTCCATTATGTGAAAAGTGCCGAGACACAATCCATGAAACCAAATCAAATGGTACAAATCGTGTCAACATACAATTACAATGAACTACACACCTCATTAAAAAGCTTAATGACATCCACATAGTGCTGCGTGTTGCCGAAGTATGTCTCTAACGTTTCCATAATGGCGCAGTGGATTAGTATGGAGTCGTTGATGGCGCCGAGGCCTACGTTTGGCATCCGGTACCAACATGGCATGCCGCGACGTGTTGTCGACCCATCCATTATATCGTCCACCACTATGAAGTACGCTTGAAGCTGTGGATAAAAATTATGGGGTTTTAAGCAGTTTAACCTTTTAAGCGCTTGGCTAAATATTAGTTGCCGTGCCCCTAGCGCCGGGCCAAAATTGCTACAAATCAATAAAATAATACCTACAGTAAATAAGGAGAAACAATAGTTGTATCGATTTTTAGTTTTTGTTACATAAATAGTATCTCAATTCGATAATGGTTTTAGTTGTACCACACAGTCAGTATTTTGAAAATAAAACGAAAACTGGCTGTCAACAAGACGGATATATTCTAGAGCCTAGGACTAACAACTTATAAGAAACATCACATATTTATTTATTAACTTATTGTTCTAGTAAAATAATTTTTTAAGCTTTTATTTTACTAGAACAATAAGTTAATAAATAAATATGTGATGTTTCTTATAAGTTGTTAGTCCTAGGCTCTAGAATATATCCGTCTTGTTGACAGCCACGACACAGGCTGTGCCTAGTGTGGCTCTCATTGGCAACAATATCACGTACTTCTTGTGGAATAAATAAATATTATATTATTATTATTATTTTATTAAAAAGTCATAGGTACATGTTCTGTCGCAGAAATACGAGACGCGCGGTAGGGGCACGAAAATATGTCATAAGTATTTATGCGACACACGCGGTTAAAGGGTTAATAATTCACGGCGATGGAGACTCGACCATAACACGTCACACATACTATATATATATATACGCGTAGCATGACTACCGGAGAAACGGCAAAGCCTACAGAATTAAGCCTACAGAAGTATCGACAAGTGAATTTTTTTAGAAATATTTCATACAGACAAAATGTAAAATAAATAAATAAAAGAACTTAAAAAGATTTAGAAAAGAAAATCTAAAAAAAAGAATCCACATAGTCCTTACATTCACAATAAAAAATAAAACATATAGGGTGACTGGTAATTAGTGACCGATACTTCAACACGTGATTGTATTGGTGATTTCAATAAACTTTCCCAAAGAAACTTTTTTTTATCTATACTAATATTATAAAGAGGTAAAATTTGTAAGTTTGTAAATTTGTATGTAGGGGGTAATCTCTGGAACTCATAATCCAATTCTAAAATTTTTTTAACTGGTAGAAAGCTACATTATTCCTGAGTGCTATAGGCTATAAATTGTTTCTATAACATGTAAATTAACCGAGCTATCACAACTTTTGTCTAGCAAGTCGGAAAAAAATACCTCATAAAACAGAATTATTTGCGTGCGCTGCCTAAACAGTTGCTTAAAATTAAAAACAATGTATGGCTACCTGGTTCGTCTTAATTATTTCTACAAAAAACTCCGCGATGCCATATCTCTATCTTTTATATTTTATCTTTTATACTTCTTTTATTGCATTAAAAAAATTTTTTTCGGCATACTTACGTTTGGTTGATTATTTGAGCAACAAAATATTAATTCTTATGATAATAAATTATTTCAGTATCACAAGAACATCATACAGATAAGATTTGCCATTTACAGTATATCAATTGGTCATACAGTTTCGGAGATAATATAAAATTACTAAAACGCAAAATGCAGCATAACTTTCATTGTGCAGACGTTTTACCTATTTGCCCATAGGTGGCGTTCTGCAATTACGTCATTTTTCTGAATCGCGGTGTTAAGACTTTCCGTGGATTGATGACACTCTCGAATTATTATGCCTACGTTGTTGTTAGTTAGAGTTCTAAATATTACATGTCAGTTGCTTTGCTTATTGGTTTCGGTTGTTTCGTTGATTCGTTCGTATGGTTGTTGTTGTTGACTTGTTGATAGATACCTCATAATCATAATCGAAAATATCGTAATTTCGTTGTACGTTTGTTTCGTATGTTCGTCTTCGTAGTAGTTTCGTACTTCGTTCTATCGTAATACCTAATCGATACGAGTTATTCGATATTACGATTGTTTTGTTTTGTAAAGGCAGACGGGTGTTCGAGTCGCTCTCCCTTTGTTCATAATTGTTTTCAAGTCTGTGCGTAGTTTGTTGAGAGCATGCCTAAAAGGAAATCTCAACTGTCCCGGCAGACATCACAGACAAGAGCCGCTCGAGTACCTACGCCGTACGGAAGAATCTGCCCCTGAAAATAAGCAGCGCCTCTCGAGAAATAGAGAATATATTTCGCAAGCACGCGCTAGAGAATCTAGCTCCGAGCGCCCACAGCGCCTCGCTGGCCAAAATGTGAGGATGTCGCGGGCCCGTGCTCGAGAAACTAGCGCTGAATGTGCGCACCGTCTATCTGAGTTAAGGCAGCATGTCTCTGAGACAAGGGATAGGGAGACTAGCGCTGAGCGCTCGCAGCGGCTTGGTAGGCAAAATGCCATAACATTCGGTAATCTTTGAAGTTACTGATCTGATTCCAAAAAATATTTTACTAATAAAATTAAATACAGTAATATCAATCGAGTGTAATCTTATGTTAAAATAAGAAATTTTCCGCAGACGAAGTCGCGGGCAGAAGCTAGTACAGAATAACTTAGAACACAATAAAATACGCTGTTTGAAATTCCCGCGCGCGCGCCTGTGGTCGATCGGCTGATAGTCTGACCTAGGGTAGGGCAAAATCTACTAGTAGTAGCGTCACACGCTCCCCCGGCACCCCCACCGCTACCGTTGTGCAGTACAGACGTAATTGAATTAATTGAAAGTTAATGAGTATAAAAAAAAAGTTTCTTTGGGAAAGTTATTTGTGTTCATGAGTACAATCAAGTGTTTAAGTATCGGTCACTAAATTCCAGTCACCCTATATAACATACTTTCAAAGTAAAAATACATTTATTTAGTGTAAGTGAAAACGGGCAGTAATAATACCTACCGTCTGTTTATTACCTTGCCTTGTAAATAAGTAGGCAGTTATAAATAAACGCCATGTTTGTATTAACGTCGGCTTAAGTTTTCTTAACGATAGCGTGTAGCAACACTCTCAAGATAAATAAGAAACGTATATTTCCTAAATTTTTTCGTTCAGAGAGTAAGGGCCGAGTCACACCGAAGCGGCGAGCGGCGAGCTGTTTCAGTGTAAAGTAATTTTAAACTTTATCGTCATAACTATAAAACATAGTATCGATTGAGAAAATTGAAAAGGTCGCGTGGCCGCCCGCGGCGTCGGGAGCACTCCGACGATTCCTGCGTAAAATTTTCTCACGCAATACTGTGTACTATGGTAACGAAGATAAGGTTAAACATTATTTGACACCGAAACTGCTCGCCGCTTCGCTACCATTACGGTGTGACTCGGCCCTTAGGATGTGAATCATCTGCCTAGCTTTTCCCAACTATATTGGGGTCGTCTTCCAGTCTTACCCGATGCGACTAAATACCAGCGTTTTACATGGAAGGAATGACTATCTATCCTCCACAAACCAGCGTCTGGGTTAACACGATAGGTACCACGTCTTGGTTAAACTGGCTTCCTGGATCTGACTACACGTAACGACTGTCAAAGATCAACAATTGACAGCCGGGACCAACGTCTAGGCACGGAGGGGTCTTGTTATGTAATGGGGTAGCCCATTACATAACAAGACCCCTCCGTGCCTAGACGAATTTATAGTTTTTAGTCTAGATTACAAGAAAATATTCGACACATATTTTTTCTTCTATAACGTAATAAAAAACAAAAGGCGATACAACATCGAGTCAAAATGTCGCATGACGTCACTAGCCAGTACAGTTTATACTTGATAATGACGTTACAAGCCCCCTGTCCGCGTCCAGTTTAGTGCGCGTAATCTAAGAAGTTTTCCATCAATTTGAAAAAGAAAAAAATGTGTGTCGAATATTTTCTTGTAATCTAGACGAGGGACTAAAAACTATAAATTCGTCAAGTAGCCCATTACTCATGTACAGACGCCAGCACATCAAGTTACCCCAATGTGTCAAATTTCTTTGCTCGTTTTAAAACTTTATGTCAACCTGAATAAGGTTCATATTCAATTGGGAAAATTTGACACATTGGGGTAACTTGATGTGCTGGCGTCTGTACATAATGATAATGAGTTAGGATTTGAATATTGGGTACATTATTTTTTATAGTTACCATTTCTACACACCACCCAAGGACCCTGGACTGTTTTAGCTTCTCGTCGGTTATACTGTCAGGGTTCTCAAGCATTTCATACGATAACATTGTTATTAATCCTCTTGAATGTTTTCCTCCGCTCAAATTGTGTTCTAGTACCTGTAAATATTTTTAATATACATTTAAATATCTGGTGCTATTGAGAAGGAATCAAGATTTGTTTGATTGAAAATCAAACGTTTTGTTTGAATATCTAGTCTTATTATGTTTATTTAAGGTTACTTATACTACAATTAAAATGTTGTAAAGTTGTAAATGAAGTAAGATATTGCGCGTACGAAATAAAGAAAAATATTTTTTGTAGGTGTGTGTCATATTTTAGTCAAGGCTGAATAATATTTATTATCAATGTAAAAACTCAACAATTATTCTGACAAGGTCAATTAGATTGCACATAGGTAATTTTATCTTGTTGTTGAACGAAGTGTACCTACATTCCCGGATTTTCAATTACGTAATTCCAAAAAGAGGTTCTTTGATAGGTATTTAGTTTTAAAACAATCGATAAATGCAGGGTTTGAAAAGAAAATTTTAAATATTAGTTATTATTGTCAGCCTGTTTATATTTTTTTTTATTAATAAGTATTCAAAACTAGCAGACCCGGCGACGGCACAAATATCGCGCAATTATATATTTTTTATTACAAAACCGTTGCCCTGCACTTCTCCTGTAGTATGGGTTTGCTTACAAAAATTTAAACTCACATATTCAAACAGACAGATCAAGAATAACTATCTATAATAGGCCATACATATATTTGTTGCTTGCGGGAGTTGTACGCACGACACACAGAGCCGCAGCCACTGCCGTCAAAATGAAAAAAAAATGTAGGTATTCTAAATAAAAATGTAAGTACCTTTCTGACCCAACTGCTCAGCTCAGGCAGTTGGGCTATCTTAGACTTGGACTGCAGGTTGTCTAAGATTCCCGGCAGCACGTCATGAAACACTTCTTTCTCCTTCATTATTTGAGATATAGACACACTGGTTTGCATAGCTCTCTTGACCGACTGCTGAAGAAAACTGCAAAAATAAAAATATAAATGCAATGTTTTTTATTTGATTATGCTAATTTTAGTTGCCCAATCAAGACTCATGGGGGTGTAATTTAGTCAAAAGTATTATGATTACTTGACCCCACCGGTGACTCTAAAATCAGCTTAGTGATCTTTTAAACTTATATTGGGGCCAGTTCTGTTGACATACTATACATACTTTCATTAAAAAGTATGTATAGTATGTCAACAGAACATAAATATATTAATACAGGCAATCATAAAGTTCCTTTATATAAAAAAAAAAAAATTATTGACTTTTTGATTGTTTTTTTTTTACTGGAAGTGTGTTGTTTTGTGTTTTTAATGTTTCTATTAATTTTTATTGAAAATATCTAATGTTATTGTATGATGTATGTTGATTAAAATAAAAGTAATTGAACTGAACAACAGTTGCAGTAAAGTATTAGCCCTTTTTAAGGTGTATTGCACGACCCTGTATGCGTCGGCCCTGTGGTTTAGTTATACCCAAAGGGCTGGCAATGATCTGCATATCCAATATAACAATGCGTTCAGGGTGTTGTTGCGGTAACATTACACTATTGTTTTATTAAATACCTACATTCAAAAATATCACAGGTCATTATGACCCAACCCAGCAGATGCCAGGGTAAATAAGCTGATTTTAATGTTACTTGTGCCTTTGTAAATAAAAGTGTATAGGTGTATCTCTACTGATCTTCTGTCTGCTGATTTCTCCTCCTATTGTATAAAGTATTTTCCAAGATTGTGGACTCACTTCTTCAATATAATGTGCTCATGAAATGTGTTACATGCAACAGTGCTAGATGCTCCAAACAATTGGCACATGAAAGCAGTGCTTCTCTTACAAATTCTAAGATTACAAAAACTTTTCTAATAAAGTCACGGAGAAAGTGGTAGTCAATGATAAACAACCTAAGATAGAACAAATGCCCTGTTCATGAGTATATAAATAATCAAATCACACAACGCTATCTAGTACCAAGCTAAGCAGAGCTTCTGTTATGGGTACTAAACAACTGATAACAAACATAATTATTATAAATAAATAACACCCAGACGCAGAACAAATGATCTTGCTCATCACACACACATTTGTCCTGGGTGGGAATGTAACCCACAACCTCCGGTATAGCAGTCAGGAGCACTAACTACTAGACCAAACAGGCCAGTAAGTATGGATAAGGCACGGAAAGCATGGCATAGAAGTTATCTCGAGTCACTACACTTGTAGTAACACAAAATAACTGTACACAGTTAACTCATAACTACTTGAATGATAATTTAAGATAAAAAGATGATAGGGGGATACATAAATAAGTACTGTATTTTATATTATTTTATGTGTGGAATGTGTGCAAGTGTTAAAGGAAATGTTAGTTCGAATACTAGTTTTAACAACTCCTGTGTAGTCAGTTGAAAGCGATGAATTTCAAACCAGAAAAGAGTTTGTTTACAAAAGGTTTTAGTAGGTTAGTTCCTTATTTTTGTATACATAGTATCTACAATAGTATTATTTAGTCAACTTACCCCGGATGTTTGACATAGCCGCCGCATAATTTTCGTGTTCTACTTACAAGATGAAGAAATTTTATGTTATTCATCTTTAATTAAATAATAGCTACGTGCCCACTTTCTCTGACCGAATTCCTGACGGATATACTTTATTACACTATCTAGGACGATTCAAAAATGTCTACTTTCATTAAAAGATTATTGGCGTAGTAATATTCGTACTTAGTTTATTTACTAGATTAAATCTGAAACTAATTTCTCACGATCTGCTAACTGAAATTGACGGAACGTCCTCCCTCCAAAGTACACAACCGTCCCTTTTCTGACGCAGGCTGTCAAAAGGTTTAAATTGACATTTGACAGTACAGGGAAAGGCCACAGACTCTGTATATACATCACAGACTATATACTTTAAGAGACAGACTACTAACATTTTTTTTCACTAACTTGACCTTAGATAATATACCTCATTGGCTAAATGCACAAACCGTGCGAAGCTAGAAAGGCAAAAATAAAGTACATTTTTACTTTTGACACTAACACGACGATCTTTTTCCACCGAAAATAATTTAACAAACAGTTTGTTTCTAAACTCGTCACATGAAACAAATCATACGACTTGTTTTGTGGTCTGGAACTGACGATTGAAATACCTCAATTAAACAGCAATTTCGTAAACACAAAGGCGTCTTATTCAAACCAAAGCAGGCAGTATTAAATTGAACATTATGGGGCAACACCTATAAATACACAAGTGCCATATTATTATTGTTCAGACGTTTATATGGAAAATCTACGGTGTGGACCCATACAATGCTTTTGTATAACTATTAGTTGTAAACTTTGGCCTTTCAATCTCAATTAGGGATGTGGGCATCCCCGACAATGCTCACAACCGTGGATACATGCTTGCTTCATTCCGCCTTTAAAAAAAATAGTTTCCGACTTATTCTCAGACCTACTAAATAATCACACAATTTCATACGAATCAGTCAAGCTGTTTCGGAGTTAAGTAACAAACACTATGATACGAGGTTAGTTTTAAATATTAAACTAACTGGCGCAGCAAACTTCATTTCGCCTTTGAAAAAAACGTTTACGACCTGTTCCCAGACCTACTGATTTTACTGTATACAACATTTCATATGACTCGGTTAAGATAGGTGAGGTGGTTAACTTACTGAAATGCATTAATTTTAAAAGATACATAATTTTGAACTTAACTACTGCGCAGTGTGTCTCTATGTTACATACATTATTAACTTTTTTAAGTACCTAGTAGTAGAAGAAGATAATAATTTAACTCGATTGATTTATAATCCATAATAAGGTATCTACTACTTTCACTGGCCTGTAGATCTAGTGACTCTGACTGCTATGCCAAAGGTCGTGGGTTCGATTCCCACCCAAGCTTAGACTATATATTATCTAAGCACCCAAGACTTGAGATTATTGAGAACAAGTTTTTTTTTTTTTTTGTTTGATGAGCAAAATCATTTGTTCTGTCTGACCTTAATTAGGGTTTTGTTGTGGGCATGCCCACAGTGCCTGAATGTAGTGAATGAAATAGGTAAAATGATACTTTTCATGAAAAACTCATTTATAGTTGATAGTGGAAGAAGACGTTTACAATGTGACTATAATGTTATTAATTGTTCATCTGTTTTGACCTCTGACTGAAACGCCGGGGACGAATTCCTGTGTCGGTTAAGTACTCGATCATCTTCCATTTTGTTAATATGAATTATGATTTCCCAACAAACTTTTTTGGTTCAATAGAATAACCCCTTGTCTATGCTCCATTAATAAGCGGTACATATATGTATTTTTTATAGCTACAAATAGAAAGAGATAATCAGATATACAAAAATGGTTTACGGACTTGTATCAGAGGCGCTACTTAGCCGATGAATTTGACATTATCAGGCGAAGAGATTTAAAATACTATAGAGCGGGCATGTCAAGGAAATGTCATAGAAAAACTTTGATCCCATGTCTCAGTAACGCAATCTAGAATAATATATGAATATTGGAGCGGCAGCGGAGCGTACGTTACTAAAAAAAACTCATAGACTTGTGTCCAAGCAGTACACAAGTTTCCGACGAAAATTTTGATCGTGATGTCCGGTCTATAGGTATTGAATGTCTTTGTTATCAGGCAAAGAAATTCAGTAGGTACTTTTGTACTTTTTTTTTTTAAAGTTGGTAAATAAAACAACCTCTTTTTAGCTCTTTTTTTTTGTTCTCTTTTTTAATAGTTTATAGTTTTAGCCCTCCCGTGTTTTTCTAAAAAACGCATTAACTTTAGATAAACAAGACTTGAAATCAATGCTTTCTGCCATACTGGCCATCTAAAACTTGTAGGTACAACTCGCGTTCAGCACTTGAAGATACAGCCTTTATTCTCTGAATTATGTTATTGTAAATCTCGTTTTCCTCTTCTTTGTAAAGTTGTGGAATCTTGAGCTGTGCGTAAAGCTGCTTGATGCGCTCTACGTGAGCCGGTTCTTTACTGCCGTAACAAACGGTGAAAACAGCGCGATGGTTGGGTTTACACTGCTGCAGCGCTTTCACCGCTAACCATGAGCATTTGCCTTCTTGGATATCAGTGCCCATTTTCCCGGTCATATTTTCGTCACCAAAACAGTCGATGTAGTCATCCTGTTAAAAAAAAACGAATCATGGGCTTTTACAATGGGCTATTAAATCTCTACATAATTTTCAAAATCGCCTGGACTGCCTCGTTGGTCAAGTAATCGCAAGCGCTACTGACTGATGAGCATTTCGATCCCCGGGTCTGGCAAAGCGTTATTGAGTTTTTTTATCTCGAATTTCTCAGTATCAACCCGGAGTCTGGATCCGTGTCCGATCGATGGCAATTGGCTCGCCCCCTATTACATGGGACTTAAACATAACTGGCGAAATGTGGGTGTGCTTACTACTGGTACACCTTTGCCTAACCCTTCGGAGATAACATGCGTGATATTACCTAAGTTATCATTTTCAAAATAGCTCACCTGCATTTGAAACAGCCTTCCTAATAGCATAGAAATGTCGTCCGCGTTCTTGTGAGTTTCTTCGTTAAATTGGTTAGCCAACATCAATCCAAGAGTTATGGGCAGTTTAAAAGTGTAATAAGCAGATTTGTGCTTCACAATAGCGTCATAGTGGTCCATGGTAAATAAGTTGTAGTTCTTTTTGTTCAGTCCGGTCATTATGTCCAGATATTGACCAAGGCTTGTGTAGAAGAGCGTCTGTAACGTTACAAAAACAACACATAATTACGTTAAATGCGGCAGAAATGTGCTCGTGTCACGCAGATTTTAATCCTACTAATATTATAAACGCGAAAGTTTGTGAGTATGCATAGATGGATGGATGGATGTTTGTTACTCTTTTACGTAAACACTATGGAATGGATTTTAATAAAATTTGGTATGTTTTGGTATGCCCTGGATAGAACATAGGCTACTTTTATCCCTGTATCCCTGTATTCTCACGGGAACGGGACCTATGCGGACGAAACCGCGGGACGTCTGCTAGTAGTTTAAGTATATGTGCCCTAAAGTCTTGGATATACCACCATGCACAGCTTCTGTAGTCTCGACGACTTTTCCTTGATCAATAAAATCTAGTTGCGTTAATGGCCACTTTTATTAATAAAATTGTTAAATACAGGATGGAAGGGACATCGTCAAAGATTACCTACTCAAACCTATCTTAATATTAAGGTCTCCAATCATTAAATAAAGCAGTGACTGCCTATTTGGTGTGGCTGGCAGACTGCAATGTTAAAGCTAAGGTCACGAGTTCGAACCCATGACACACACCTCTAACTTATTCAAGTGTGTACCTATTGCATATTTAACGCCCGTTTCAAAAACTGTATATGTCTGAGAGATATTTCTCGATAGCAAGTCAGGAGCCCATGAGTTGCAAAATCTCTGACACTTGGCTAGACACTTATCAGACGTAAAGAAGAATACCATTGTCTAGATGCAGTGGATACAAATTTATAAATCTTTATAAATAATAGTTTCCTACAACATAAGTATATTAGAGTAAGTTAGTACTAACATTTATCCTAAGTTTCTTTTTATGTATTTTTAGTAAGTACCTAATACCGACACTATTCTGAAAATAAAGATATTTTGTAAAGGTACGTACCTCGTTAAAGTTATGGAAGATGTTCACATAGTTGGGCGATTTCTCAAAGTTTGCACGTAGTATTCGTAGCAGGGAATAGTGGATAAGCGTAGCATCATTGACTGCGTTTGCGATGCCTACATCCTCTCGTCGGTACCAGCAAGGCATGCCTCGTCGAGTGACCGATCCATCTGCTATGTCGTCTAGCACCAAGCAGTATGCCTGTAACTATTGTATAAATAATATTACTGCAGGATCTTAATGCAGTTGCAGCACAATATTTTAGGGCAGTGCCACCAAGATTTTATGTCTAAAATCATAGGACCTTAATTCGGATAGATTGTAGGATTGATTTAGTCCATTTCATGCAGAGGTATGTAAGTTGTTGTAAACATAAGTAGAAAAGCTAAAGGTTTTTTTTAAATAATACTATTTTTGCTTAAAGGCAATCTGTTTCAGGAAAAATAAAAAATGTAAGCTGAGTTAACGGAAACAGTTATGTACAAAAAAAGTCTTACAATTTCGGCGCACCATCCCAAAGTTCTCGCCAGCCGCACCGTTTCTTCTGTGATATTCACTGGCTTTTCAATCATTTTGTATGTCATAACCGTATTCAACCCTCGCATGTTCTTACCGCCAGTTACATTGCCGTCTAAAACCTAGAATTTAATACATCATACAGGTCAATGAGCATCATATAGGTGCTGTTAGTAGTAGCAAAAGCCAGGAATAGTCAGGGTGGGCCGAAAATTGCGGTGAAAAACCATGTTAAACTAACCTACATTGTGAATTGCATAATTATGCCTCATTTCAGATCATGGCGGTGTCAATCCGCTCGATTACTTAGCTACTAGTAATCGAGCGGATTGACACCGCCAGCTTTTGAAGTTAGCACATCCAGGGATTTGCCTTAAAAAGGGGCACAGTTGTACGGGACCACAGGAATCATTATCGGAAAGATAGCCTGGCCCCCAAGCAACTGCGCCATTGCCTAGGGGGTCTAACTATCTAGTCAGATAACAATACCTATCTACGCATATCACTAGGTATTTTGATTACAAAAACATACTTTGTGACGTAGGACAGTTGGAATATTCCCACACTAAATTGCGCGGGTGTGTCAAGTGTTAATTTTTCGTGATCTGAAAATGATACTAATTGCAGAAATTATCACATGGCACAAAAGTTTTCCTCAGTATTTTTGGTAAATCCTTTTAGCTAGAGAGGCGTGTACGATGTATTTATATTGTGCATTAGCACACACATGATATAATAAACTGTTAGCTAAGTCGGAGTATTCCACTGTCTGACTGATTTAAAGCGTCTGCATGTCTCTGAGGCTACAGGGCTTAACCTAAACCTATGCATAGAGTAAGTGAAGCTAGCTTTTGAATTTAACGTCAGAATGTACACTCTGACGGAGGCACTACTATACAGCCAAAGACATTCAATACCTATAGACCGGACATCACAAACAAAATTTTCGTCCGAAAAAGTGTGTCCAGCCGGACACAAGTCTATGAGTTTTTTTTAGTACGCTCCGCTGCCGCTCCAATATTCATATATTATTCTAGATGGCGTTACAGAGACATGGGATCAAAGTTTTTCTATGACATTTCCTTGACATGCCCGCTCTATAGTCTTTTAAATCTCTTTGTATACAGCTAACATTACTGTATTATCAGTAATAGCTAGGCTAGTTGACTAAATTTAAGTTTTTAGTCCCTTATCTAGATTACTTACAAGAAATATTCAACACTTTTTTCTTTTTTCAAGTAATCAAAAATTAACGGCGATTTATCGAGTCAAAATGTCACATGACGTCACTATCCTATAAAGTTTATACCGAATAATGACGTAATAAGCCCTTTCATCAACTTTAATGCGCGTCTAAGTAGTTTTCCATCAATTTGAAAAAGAAAAAATAATTGTGCATTATTTTTTATTAACTAACTGATCTAACTGATGGACTTATTATATTTTGATATTCATATTCTGTCAACATGCCAATTATAAAAACAAGTTTTATGAAAAAATGTCAGCCCTTGATATAAAGAAAATAAAATTACGTCTTCTGACAAATGCAACCCCAAATGTAACTTTCACTGCACTTTCTGAAAAATCGTCTTTTTATTGAACAGGAAAATGAAAATAAGACACTTCTATACTATATATACAGGGTGTAAAAAGACTGATCACATAGCCGATAACTACACATTCTGTACATATAATTAAGTAACATAAACCACAAAATATTGCTGGAAAAGTACTTTTTTTTCCATCTTTGAAAAAGAGATGCTTTTTATTGCGCGCAATGAAAAGCGCAACAACGCAACGCAACTTTCAATCAGCTGAGTGTACGGCCGGTCGCAGCCACTCGCGCTTGGTCGTTGACCCGACCGCCCGCTTGTGTTTAGTATCTAACGCATTTTTGTAACTTCAAATGCGTAATTTGTTTTGAAAAATCGATAATTTTGTTAATGTTTGTTTGGAAGAAATTTTAGTATATTTGGAATACGTTTTTAAAAAAAGATATATATATACACACATCAAAAGTGTCTAGGGATCAACATATATTTTTGCAATAACTTTTCTCCTGATTGATATTAATTAAAATTTTCTTTAAGGATTCATCAAATAAAGTGTTTTCGTTTGTCACAGTAACGATAAACCAAGTCACCTTTGCATTAATAAAGAAATTTGCCATTTTCCTAATAAAGGGATTTTTGACATTTGAACCACTAACATTAAAGTTCGAAAAAAAGACTGAAATAACAGTTTTCTTTAAAATTTTATTGGGTAACTTAAACAATTAATAATCCGTGTTTCTACCGCGAACACTAACAACACAAAAACATCGGTTTGGCATACTCAAAATGAGTTCATCCAAATCACGCTGTGGAATGGCCGCCCATGTTCGTTGCAACAACAAAAAAAGGTCTTCTTGCGACTGGATACCCTCCATATTCGGCAGAGCTCTTCCTTGTAGCATATCCCATGCATGCTCAATCGGGTTCAAGTCTGGCGACTGAGCAGGCCAGGGCAGGACATTGATGTTAGCTGCGGCGAGAGCCTGTCTTACAACTCGTGAGGCTTCATCACTCTTCAGGGAACTTAATTAGCGACCAAACAGTCAGAAACCGCTTGCATGAAGTGAACCTTCATTCCCGAAGACCGCTACGGGTACCACCTATAGCAATGCACAATCGTAGGATTCGATATCAATGGGCTCTTGAACACAGAAATTGGGCAGAAGAACAATGGCGTTTCGTGTGCTTTTCTGATGAGTCTCGTTTTGGTATGAGACCGGATACAAGACGTATACGACACTGGAGAACCTCTGGACGCCTACAGCGATTAAAATTCTGCCAGGAAGTCCATCCTTATAGTGGTGGAACCATCATGGTATGGGCGGGTATTTGGATCGGCGGAAGAACTGAGTTGATTTGGATCAGAGGCAACCTCAACGCTCAAATTTATGCTGAGACGATTGTATCAGACGTCATCGTTCCTCTATAAGTGCAAATCGGTCCCTTATTTCAGTTAATGCATGATAATGCACGACCGCACACCGCAAGAGTTGTAAGACAGACTCTCGCCGCAGCTAACATCAATGTCCTGCCCTGGCCTGCTCAGTCGCCAGACTTGAACCCGATTGAGCATGCATGGGATATGCTACAGAGAAGAGCTCTGCCGAATATGGAGGGTATCCAGTCGCAAGAAGACCTTTTTTGTTGTTGCAACGAACATGGGCGGCCATTCCACAGCGTGATTTGGATGAACTCATTTTGAGTATGCCAAACCGATGTTCTTGTGAGTGTTCGCGGTAGAAACACGGATTATTAATTGTTTAAGTTACCCAATAAAATTTTAAAGAAAGCTGTTATTTCAGTCTTTTTTTCGAACTTTAATGTTAGTGGTTCAAATGTCAAAAATCCCTTTATTAGGAAAATGGCAAATTTCTTTATTAATGCAAAGGTGACTTGGTTTATCGTTACTGTGACAAACGAAAACACTTTATTTTATGAATCCTTAAAGAAAATTTTAATTAATATCAATCAGGAGAAAAGTTATTGCAAAAATATATGTTGATCCCTAGACACTTTTGATGTGTGTATATCACTTTGACCTTCAATATCTCCAAAACCAGTAAATTTCCAGGTATGTTCTAGAAGAAAAAAACTATCCAGGATGGGTAGAATATGTAGTTTCCGTTTACGTTAAGGGTCTTTTTACAACCTGTATGTATATCTTTTCTACCCAGTGGAAACCCACTATATCTAAAGCATAGTTATTTTGACTCCCATACTCACATTTCGCATCCACTTGTCAGCTACTGGAATTTCTTGAAACTTCTCATGCTTTGCAAGGATATCAATGACACCGGGCAACGCATTATGGAATTCCTCCCTTTCCTTCTTGAAGTCGAACCTATTGGGGTTACTTGAGACGGAACTGCAAAACCTCTGGATGTTGCTTAAAGGAAAAGAATTAATTGTGTGAATTATTTAGCGCCTGCAAAATGTAAATAGTCTGTAGGTATATTTGGTGACACTTGTTTTCATTAAGGCGTAGGTGTGAGGCTGAAAATGATTATTAAATCATCTTTTTAACCGACTTCAAAAAAAGGAGGAGGTTCTTAATTCGGTTGTATATTTTTTTTCGTTTTTTTTTAGGGTTTGTTACCTCATTACTCCGCCATTTATGGACCGATTTTCAAAATTCTGTTTTTGTTTGATAGGGTTTAGTAGCAGATTCGTCCCATTTGTATCAAAACTCATATCTGATGAGGGATCCTCGAGGAATTGAGGGATCTCCTCAAAAAATATAGGTACACACGCACCGATTTTTACATTTTGAGTGAGAAATCAAGCATTTTCATTTAGAAAGTATCATTTGGTGAAGAAAAACTGATAAAGAAGACAGGCAACGGAACTCTTCAACGCATATCAGCAAATTATTCGCGATTGGTACATTCAGATGTCTATGCAAAGTTTTTGTATTTCACATAACATTACGCCTGTCTACTTTAAAAAGGGCCCGGCAGAGATGTACAGATTAATGTTTAGAAAGAACTTCTTTAGCAATTGTTAACCAAATTCAATGATACTTTCAAGTTTCGAAAGACTTTCTTTACATACGAAGAAACTAAAAATTGCAAAATAAAAACAACAACCAATAATGAACGAAACAAAACCACCAAAGCCACAGACTTCGGAAACTGGAGTTATTTTTCATCTGTTAGTGTTTTTTAAGAAGTCGGTTGTCGTGTGCTTCGCGACGAACCTGGTATCACCTCTGACTTGGCTTCACAGCATCACATGCCGTCAAGAAAATATCTCTTTGGCATGCCGGTTTCCTCACGAACGCCAAGCTAGCATTAACTGACTACAATCTTCCGAATAAGTATAGACGACAGCACATCAAGCCATACCAAACTGTTAATTTTTCCCAATAAACATGAACCTCTCTTGTAATAAAGATGAAACACTATCAAAGAAGACTGTGCCAGACTGTGGTAGCTTGCTGTGCGTGTGTGCTTTGTACATTCAATTCCTACCTTTCAAATAACTTCTTTGTCGTCAGAGTCGCTATGCTTTTACCAGCAGCTAAACTATTGGGCAAAACCATTCTTGTGCAAATATTCATCACCACTGAAATTATTTCACTAGCAAACTGTACGAGGATTGACACAGGAATACATGACGTGCTCCCAATAGTCAACCAGACCGTTTATAATAAACGGATGCAATATTTTATCTGATCGTAACTGCCTTTGTTGTCTTGAAGAAAATAGACGTCTGCTTTTATTATTGTAATGACGTTTTGCATAACATTGTGTTTATGTAAGTTAGGGCCGAAAAACCAACATCACTGTACTGTTGAGTAGGCAAAAGGTCAGAATCAAATTCTGTTGTAGAAAGAAACGGTGCCAGACCATACATAATACAAAATTATACCACTCCACCTCAGATGGGTTTGGAGGTTTGGCGCCTCTACGGACTTGGTTTTCTGGGCTACCGCCGCGCTGACAGCAGGGGTTGGCATGGATGCACATGCACATGCGACTTTGAATCTAACTACCATACCTATCCTGCAACCTAAATGAATGTATTTGCCTTTATTCATTGTGCCGCTTTTAAAATGTCTATGGCTGCGTGTCTCTATGTTACAAACAATACTAGGTTGGAGGCATTAATTTAACTCGAGTGGTATCCACCATACATAAAGTAGTACTGTGACTGGCCTGTTGATATAGTGGTAAGTAACTCTGACTGCTATGCCGGAGGTCGTGGGTTCAATTCCCACCCGAGACAAATGTTTGTGTGATGAGCATGATCATTAATTGTTCTGTCAGACCTCAATTAGAGTTGTGGGCATGCACTCTACTACTACATTGAACAGACGTTAAGAGTTCCATTCAATGCTCGGCAAATAGCGTATAACTACTTAGATGTTTTTTTGCGGCACCTTTGGAACGAGACAGACTACGATGTTCTTTCAGGGATATTTAAGATTACCAACTCATTGAACATTTTCATTCCTCCGCTGAACTCGCCTCACTAGAAGATCAGGGAATATTCAACAAAACCCTTGCGAATTCACTCAGATTGCCCGCAAATATGTCCATCCTCTCATGTACTTCGTTGAGAGCACATATTGTTCGAGTGAGGGGTGGTTTTGACAGCAGATTGGTTTTAGCAGTAGTCTCGGCCAGTAGGTCTGGCACACACAGCTTCAGGTGATGCAGCACACCTGCCCGGGTTATGTGCTACTCCACGCAGGAGCTTTAGTGAATACTAATATATTTAAAATCTCGGCGCACTCTGAGTTCGTTGCATTCCAGCATACCTAGCACACACAGAGTAGCATACATCAGTGGGTACACGGTACATCCCATAAAGTTTAAAATACAAGTGTCTTGTATGTAATACATATTTATGTTTATTTATGACTTTATGTTGTTCTTGCCCGATCTGTGCTGTGCTGGCGACTACGGCAGTTAAGAATGTCAAACGTCGTTAATTACTTTGCCGGTAGTTATAAAACCGGTTCCGGTTCCGGTTTGCCGGTGGTTTAAAGAGAAACATTTTGATCACCTTTTTCGTGTCCCAAGGGCTGGGTACTGGCCAGATATTTAGCGCATTTTTGCTATGAAACGTAGCAATTCTGGTAGTCTTTTGGGAAGTCGACAACGATGGTAAGAAATTAATCGACGCCATATTTTTACTGTTATGTTATGTTTAGATTAAATATACAAATATAGAGTCACATAATTATGATCAAAGCTTAGCATTAGTTCGCTGACTCATATCAGAGCTTGAGTTGTAGTAAATAAGGGTACAAAATAAAAAAAATGGAATGAAATGCAATCAACATTTTAATATCATCATCGAGAGAAATACATGCTTAATTATAGTTTCTGTAAATAATCATATTACGGTGATTCTGTATAGGTAGCCCGCGGAACTCCAAATTGATTACGTTTATTTTGATAATCGCAATAGTTTTTTGTTTTACATTGTATGTATGTTGATATAATTTTAATAATTTCGCAGCAAAGTTTGATATCATTAATACTAAATTATGATCATTTAAAACATATTTTTTTATCTCGTAAAATTATATTTGCTGGAGATAATTAACACTGTCTTGTGGAGTCATGACGAGTGCAGCAAATGTAATAAATAATAGCTTTCAAAATTATTGAGAGCTAGATTGATGTTTGCACTACAATTTTCAATAAACGTAGGTAACTAAATTCTGATTCCGCTAGCTACATTAACAAATCCCCTTTCAAATCATTACGTAGGAATATTATAAATAATTAACTCATTAGGTATCTATGTGTAGGAAAAAGGACCTAAGCTTTATCAAAGTTAACTATAGGTTTTACAGTTCGTGCAAACTTGGTCTTTATACAGTTTTTCGTATATAAAGTTTATAAAGATTATAGTTACATCTAAGTTATCAAGTTCATCTTGAAAGTTATGGGTTACAAGTAAGTATTGGGTGAATATTCTAGGTATTTAATTTATTATCCTCGCGTTCTCCCGATGTTTATCTTCTTCCTTCGACTTCACTCTTCAAATCCAGAGCCTTCAGTACTGACAAGTTTCATAGCCCCTCACGTTTAATATAAAGATTCACTGAAAAGTGCATTCACACCCAGCGCTCATACACAAAATTCGACAGCACTTCAGATAACTTTATTCTTCATAGTGTGCGTCTATTTTAATGAGGATTTCAGTAGACCTAGCACAAATATACATCTACCTACTAGGTTTACACCTTTCTAAATCACTAACTTAACCGATATTTCTAAATGTAATGCTTAAACGCTTCGCCTGAAGATGTTATCTAAGATTTTGAAGAACAGTTCATGGGGCAGGCCCCTGGTGACTTGTTGGATTTGTGTCCTAAGGAGATCATAGGTGGCGTCTTCGAAGACTGAGTAAGTGTGTGGGAGTTGGAGCTCTTCATACAAGTGCTTGATTTTGGCAACTGCCTCTGGATCGGAGCTACCATAGTTTTCTTCCATGAATTGCTTCTGTTTCGGTGATGCCCTCTGCAAGGCGACGACTGCAAGCCAGGTACATTTTCCGTCTTGAATGTCGGTTCCGTTCTTGCCTGTGACAGCTGGGTCTCCGAAGCAATCTAAGAAGTCATCCTGTAAGAGAAAATATAATTTTATCATTCAACCGCGACGTTCTTGATGATTAGTTTTAATTAATTGCGAGAGTGTGAGATAAGTGAAAATTGTAATCGTGACGTTTTCAAGGTAATCTTTTTAAAAGTAGTGCGACTTTCTTGTTATTTACACTTAGGTTAGGTAGTATTAACTTATTAAATACCTAACTCAAACACAAGTTGCTTGTTCAGGAATAAAGGAAAACCCAGTTTGCGATAAAATCATAATTTTAGACGCGACGCGAAAAGCGTAGTGCGTCACATCGTCAATAAAGTAATTAAAACTAGTCTCTAGAATCACGTTAGGTAAGTAACAGTTTCGACTTAAGTACCTATATGTATAAACTATCACTTTAAGCATTTACGATAAAAGTAGGTACCAACGTTCTTATGTCGTCAAACGAATAAGACAAACAAGTAATAAAATCAAGAGAAAATCCAGAAGCATAAACAGTTAACTCACTTGAATTTGGAAGAATTCTCCCATCTTTAGCAAGATATTTTTGGCTTGTCTATGAGTTTCTGGGTCCTCAACTCCTGTCATGAGCAGAGCCAGAGTGACTGGCATCTGGAACGTGTGGTAGGAAGTCTTGTATTTCGTGATAGTTTCGTACTTCTCCATAGTGAATAGGGTGAGGTCAGGCTTATCCGTTTTAGCCATCTGATTCTCTAGGAAACGGCCGATCGAGCACTTCAACAGCATCTGCAAAAAAGGTTTTCTGTTAGAGATAACTGACTGATAACTTACTGGCAAGAAAAAAAATGTAAATGACCGATGGCGATGACATTAAAATAAGAATATCGTAACAGCTCCCGAGCTCCCAGCCTGTCATGACCGAAATTTCCAGTTTTACTTAATTTTTATTTTTTCGGTTGAGTAGTTTTAAACTATAAAGCTGCTAATTAACAAAAGAAGTACATAGACATGCATATTATCTCGGAACAAAGGAAAAATCATAGACAAGTTGCAACAACTTCTTTGGCAGTGTTTTCAGATTAGCACTGCTAAACTAGTCGCATCGATCACTTATTTATTAGTGATCGATGACTACCTAGTAGCCATATTATTTTTTTTTAATGAGATACCAATGGGTTTCTGATTAAAGATAGGAACACAAAACCAAACTATTTGTTCTATCTTCAAGACATTACCACCAACGTAGTTAGATAACTATGTAGCCTTGCACTCGAAAATAAGATTAGATAATACTGATTGTTTTCAAATACACAACGTGGCTTAATTACTGAGATAACAGGTTTGGCAATTAAGGTACCTAAGTATTTGCGTGTGCAATGTGGATGTGTGAATGGAGATAACGGTACTAATTAGATTCATGTTACGTTTAAGTAGTTGCTGTTTTTCTAAAGTGACATAGTATTCCCTTTCCGATTGAAACAGTAGATACCTACCAATAATTAATGTATACGGTATCTACTAAGACATTTTGTCTTCTTCACGATAACAATAGATCGCATACTAATGTTATAAAGTGAGTTTGCGCAATTGTTTTACAATCATGTCACGTTTATGACCATGCGTTAAATTAATGATGTCATAAATTAAGATTATTTTCTTTCGTATTTGTACACTAGGCCGCATGTAACAAGGCATGTCAGTGGTAACAAGACAAATGTAAGCTGGCCGTTTATTCTATTGAGACATCATACTACGTTAGTCCATCTTAGGGTGTTACAGTGTTATAATCGGTCCGGTCGACTGTACCATTCACGCGGTAAGCTGTTTGCAAGTTGAGTTCATTGATAAATACCAGTTGCGAATGATGACACATCCCTCGATTATTTTTAATTGCTGGTTGGACTGGAGATAATTTTTTTTCGTACACAATTTGATTACTTGAGCACATGTTTGTTACGTGTTCAGACTAGAATAGATTTTCTTATCTACTTTTACTAGGCTTGGTTTCAAGTCGACTAGACTGATTCTTGATCTTAATTGGCCTCACTTGTGACTACAGGTGAGGCCAATTAAGAGAATGGTTATTGAGGTAACAATTTAGCGTATATTTGCTATAAATTAGGTTTGGGTTTAAGGAAGCTTTACAATTAGTTTAAAATTAGTAGTTACTCCTATTGTTTCGATGCATCAGAACGCAATATCTCTGTAACCCTGTTGAGCAGTTGAGAAACATCAATTAAAGTTTACATAAGACCCCCTGTCAATAAAGTAATGAGACGTTTAATCCTTAGTTCCTGATAAACCTAAATACGAATAGGGTAATTCCAATAAGGTGGGTAATATTAATGGTGTAACACCAACAGGGTAAGAATAACCTGGAAGGTAAAAACCTAAAGTCGGATAACCATAAACTACAAACAATCAACAATTCAACATACCTCATTGAACGTTTCAATAACACTCTTGTAGTACAGTTTGTTGTTGAAGTGACGTTTTAGTGTCGAAAACATGGCCGCCTGTACTAGAGCAGCGTCGTTGATCCCCGTGAGGCCGACTTCGGGGTGCTTGTACCAGCAGGGGGCTCCGCGACGCATCTCCGTGCCCTCCATGATATCATTGAGAAGTAATTGGTGGGTGTGGAACTGTGAACAATTATTGTTTTATTAGGGGCAATTGACATGACGTAGGTACACTACATAGTTTGTCCAACAACATAGTTTTATGTGAGAGGTCTACTGAAAATACATAAATGAGTATTTATGATCAGCAGGCCTAGCCATCAGGCCGAGCCATATTACAAATTCTATTTCTATTCTATTGCGACAATCGAAAGAAAATGGCGTATATGGAATCTTTAATATAATAATTTTCAGCCATATTACAAATTCTACTCGTTAACACTTGTCAGTTGACAAACAGCTGATTCCATAATACGCCATTTTCTTTCTATTGTCGCAATAGAATAGAAATAGAATTTGTGATATGGCTAGGTCTGCTGGAAAGTAAACTGCCCCCCTAGCCAAATTACAAACGATTCGTATCTATTCTCTTTCTACAATCGAGAACGCCTCAAATCCCTTTGTTTTACCACGTGACTTAGCGAAAGGTGATAAGTCACAGGGAGGATATAAGGGATTTGAGGCGTTCTCGATTGTAGAAAGAGAATAGATACGAATCGTTTGTAACTTGGCTAGGGGGGCTGATTAGGATTAGGTAAACGTTTCCGGTGTATCGACCTAGGTACATAGGTAACTAATATCGTAGCATAGCTCCTGTGTATTCGCCGAATGGTTAGGCAGAGGTACTTGCTAACAATGCCTTCATATTTCGCCAATTATGTCTAAGTTCCATAATAATTAGTATAGGTAGTATGAATTGTTATGAGATCCTATTGACTTAAGCACGACGTGTTGTGTCTGTAGGCAATGCCCGAATGACACCTTTGCTGTGCAATTCTTTTAAAATTATCGTGGAAAATGTGGGCGAAGTGAAGGCGATTTGAGCTGTCACTTTAAAGGCATTAACAGATCACTTCACTCAAGTTTTCACGTTTCAGTTGCAGACGTCTATAGACTAAGTACGGTTACTGCTTAACATCAGGGCATGCCAGTAAATTTGTTTGACATCTCCGAGTTTTAAATAATAGATTCAATTAGATAAGGTCAAATTACTAAGACTTGAGTGAAAATTCACTTGATATTATTACTAAGTAGGTACCTACCTATGTGATAGAGAGTCATGCTTGATAAGAGCTGTGTTCACATCTTCACTTGAAGTTCATAGTTCAATAAATAGGTACCTATTTGAATTGATGAATGTGTATAAGGAAATAAATAATTTAAAAACTAAAATGTATATATGGTAACAGAAACGTAAAGCCGAATGCTATGTAATAAAATAAAATAAGTGACGAATGGCTGAAGTGGATCTTACGGTTTTATTTTTAGATAAAACTAGTAAGTACTAACATTTTGCCGACCTAGGTGAATAGTGCCTAGATAAAATAGATTACACTTCCAAGTACAATTTACACGGTTTTACAGCCGGCAGACAACAACAGGTCATAAACTATAGACTCTAGAGCACCTATTTCATCACTGTAGACGTTTCTATATCACCTAGCCTACTAAATACCTAAGTATAAATGCATTAAGGTAGGTAGTTGCAACTTGCAAATGGGTACTAACTATTACAGGTTTTCTAAATATAGAACATTGCGCGTAGATTAAAGATTTTCTGCCTGTTGTAACTTTGTAGGAATATTGCTATTTTAATGCGACATACTTTTAGAGGCCATGGTCTTAGTAAATAACAAATACATGCATTACGGTGAATTGCATGTATTCACAGTTAATATTATTAACCTCTAAGCAAAACGTGCTCTCAGCTTTTAGCTACGAATGAATCCTTTAAATTTGTCTTCTTTACGTGACGTGTGGCGTGCTGGGCATATAAAAGACTGTGGCGGTCAAACTTTAGAACAGGTATGGAACAGGAAGGAGGTATCGATAAACAAACAAAGATATTAAGAACATTCGTCTGTTGAATAATATTATCTTTTGGAAGTAGTGTGTGTGATGAATACTAATAAGCAAATGTAAATAATGCACACGAATGTTGAGACACGTGAATTGACTTAGTTGTCCGTTGATAAAAATAATAATATAGTCGAGTTGTCTATAGTTGTTTAGGAGGCAGGCAGTAGCTATCAGCATTAGCTGTCTCTGTCACTGCGGCGCGTATGAGTGCCAAAACATAATCCGAAGGCCAGACCCATAGATAAACTTGATAAACTGGTTTTTTTTATTACATACATACTTATTTATGTTACACTCCATGGACATGAACGCCTAAAGTTTGTGTATACAGAAGTGAATAATAGGCACCTATAGGTATTCTGTTTAAATTGATGTTAGATGTTCCTACATGCTGTCGGTGGTACCTATCAGATAAATAAACATGAACAAGTACATTTTTTGTTCGTAAAATAAACACTTATTATTGAGACAGACTATCTTTTTATCGACATAGAAGTATTAGACAGGTTTAAATGGATTTAGGCACCTGTAAAGTTCATTGTCACAAATTCTTTGGTGATTATTTTTGGGCCTATCAGTAACACTGACTGAGGTGGCTTTAGATATAGCACTAAAAACAAACAGGTAGGTTCTGTAAAACTAATAAATTTGTTACTAAATAACACTTTGAGAGGCTTCTCAGACTTACCATTTCAACACTCCATCCCATCATATTCGCAAGGTGAATGTTGTCCGGCGTCAAATTCTCTTTCTTCTCTAACATTTTGTAAGCCAGCATCGTCGCTAGACCACGGTTCTTTTTACCGTTCGGCACATTGTATTGCAACAGCTGCAACAAAACAATACAATTTAAATGACACAAAAAACAAATAAGAAAGTTAGAACTGCGCAGTCAAGTGTATTACTTAAAACTTCTGTTCAAACATTTTGAATAAGATGATATCATCGACATAGCTTATGTAATAAGAATATATGCTATTATTATTGCCCGAGTTATTTTAAATATTATCCATGTCTTTAACTTGGTGTTGGTAAGTCAGCCTTGAAAAATACAGCGCACAACGCATTAAGTTGATTTAGATTTTTTACTGGAGGACAGGGTTAAAAAAATATTGAACAATGTCGAAACGGTACCGTGTACCGTGACCGAAAGTCTTTGATACTTTTAGGGTTCTTTTTTGTTTCACTAAAAAGTTTTATGTTCTGCCTTTTAAATACATGTAATACTGATTTGAATTTGAAATTAAAGATAAAAACTAAGTTTACGTAGCTATTTTTACTTTTGCTAAGTAGGTAATCCACAAGTGGTGTGTAGGTACGTGATTAAAATTGTTTATGTGCAGATTAAGTACACCTAAATAAAGCTATAAGTGTTATAGTTTGACGTCAAACTCATTAATCTTGTTTACTCTGCAAAATAGGACAAGACGGTAATCAACTGATCAGCATCCTTATAATTACAGTTATTACATAGATGGGAAGTTTATGTTTAGACAAACAAAAACGTGGACAATGGTAATTCTAGAAATATGTGGACACATTGAGCTGTTATAAAAACTGCTAGCACGGAGCAAATTAAACGGGCATGGTAAATTAACTCATTGCAATAAGCACGACAATTTACAGCTAGGTCTAAAGTCCATCCAGACACGGGGACAGAAAAGTTTCTAGTCAGTTTTTATAACAGGTTTCACTTACGACTGACCGCAGCGACATGTAACGTACCTTAGCCAACCACTTGCTGGCTTCTGGCACATCAATGTGCTTGCCAGTCTCAGTGAGGTCCCTCACGATGTCCGGGAAGCAAGCCATGAACTCCCGGGACTGGTCCTTCGACACGGCCAGTCCTCGGGTAGCCATCGGCATTTCCTGGGTAGTCAGGGTCGACAGGTATCTACACATCAGAAAAGATACGATTGACTTATCTTCATCGACTGACTCGCAATAGAAATTAGAAAGTAAGTAATTAAAGGCAATTCAATCATGAATGATTTGGTATTATTTAGTTATCTATGATATAATTAACCATTTGCACTCAGTTTTGATAAAAAAATTATAATTAGATGACAAGATACGCCCTTCTTTGTTGCTATACCCAGTATTTCTGGTATTTGGAAATTGTGTCAGATACAAAGATAACTTTATTTAATTCAATGCACATGTTACGATTTCTCGAAGACACCTGCATACCTACTACTGTTGGTTTTAATTTATAAGTAGGTAGGTGAGTAACTTGAAGCCATATCACGCTTCTCTCGCATGTTAAATAGTTACCGCACCGGATCAAATTCGCTGTTTAAATCATAATAATTTCTTGCACTTGCTTTGTTTGTGTTATTTTTAGCATGTATACCCACACTAATGATGTAAATTCAATGCGTGATAGTACTTCAGCGGTTACGCAAAGTTTATGTCGTAGAGTTCAAACGAGTTCACTGACCTGTGATATTTCTGCAACTTCAGAAGCTTCTTGGGTAGACCAGTCTCGTCGTTCTGTGGTGACTTCGATGCTGCCTGATCAAGCCTCGGGACCATGGCATCAGAGTTGGTGACACTGGTAGTCTTGCTGATTTGCCGACGAATCTCCTTCTTGTAGATCTGCAGGATCCTATCCAAACTTTTCTTCGTCGAAAACATCTTGAAATCTTGTAGTGTTCTCTTATTTCAAATAAATTTATTACTTTAAAAACTTTTCGCTGTACTTTGAAAGTGTTTAATTCAATCAAATATTCTTCTTTTTTATTTATAGTTGTAGCGTCTGTTCGCGTTGGGTTCGTAAAACCGACTGATTCTTTGTTGTGTTTTGCCTCCTTACGAGCTCCAGTGATATGCTAGTGACGTTAGTAATGTTTACATTACTTCTGTCGATATCGACACTCTAGTCACTACTAGTTTTATGAGCACGTGATACCGACATGATACTTATCTTATTCCAACGTAATAGATACTATATTTTACTATTTGATTTGCCTATTTACATACCCCATTTTTAACTAATATAGGTAGTGTAGGTACGTATTTGCTTCCTAATTTGCCTATGCGCGTTTTATCTATATCTACCAGTTTTCAACGTTAAATGCCACTACGATACAATACTAGAATATTTAAAATAGTACCTGAAAGTTCGACAAAAACAATGTCGGTAAATAATACCATAATAAAATCCCATCACTACTATGCGCACGCAACAAAACAAACGGGCCAGCGCCCCTCGCCCCAAGCCTCGCCACGCGGGCCGCGTCACGTAGGCACCCGGCAACCGGAGCGCAGAACCCACCAAATAACAAATACCGAAGGCCTATTTGCAACAACAAACGATAAGAGGCTCACACATTAACTCGATGATAAGATTGGAGAAAAACTGTAACCGTAACTGGTGGTGTCACTTGGGCCACATGCTTGTTCGAAAATTGTACTCTTAACACCGCTAAGGCCGATTGTTTTGTTTTGTTTTAAGTAGAGCTTCTGAAGCTCTTTATTTCATGGCTAAGCGGCGCTCCTCACCACCCATCGTACCGCCCGTGACCCAAAATATGCACAACAACTTCTAGAACGGCTTTCAGATCACGTACACCCGAGACACTTGGTGAGAAGGTGATCTGCGTCGAACGCAATTCTGATACGTGCACTTTTTCTGCATTGCCATTGGTCGGCGAATGCGACTTTATACAGTAATCAATCACCACTTTGGAAGAATGTAGTCAAGATCTCGGTCAATGGTATAAGGATAATATACGGCAATATGGAGTGTTATGCAAATTATTTTATTAGTCATGTTTGGTTTGGGTGAAAAAGGGTTCAGTCATAAATAAATTAACATAATCGTAAGTCCGCACATTATGTAAGCACCGATATAAGCATTAGTTAGATGGGTATTTGTCATCAGTGAAATTAATTATTCCACTGTTTTGTTTATTTATATCACTGTTACCATGCCGATTAAAGAAGATACTGCTAGATTAAATTTTAAGGTTATTATGATAGGGAATCAAGAAATAAGTAAGTAAGATTTATCTTATCTTAATTCGATCTGTCTACTCGTTTATATATATAAATACTTCGAACTATTTTTGTCAGTAGGAACGTTTGTATTGATAATAGAATTACACAAAAAAATGGCAATTGAAAAAGCTGAACCGCCGGCAAACAATTAAAAAATAACGAACCAAAATAAAGTCATCAATCAATCACCTTGATAAGGAAATTAGGACAAGGGCTTATTAAACTTATCAGTATTTTAAAAAGGGAAACTAAAACGAAATTAGCTATTGGTTTCATAACAAAATGTTTTACACCTATTGACTTGGACGATTTTGCAACCAGTTTCGGTGGCGTTTTTGCAACTTCTGTGCAATAGCAAATCGTGAACAAGTGAAACAGAAATCAATGATGTAGCCTTCGTTGGACTATTATAGGTCCTCGACTATTTGTTTCCAATTTGGATTGCAGATTTTAATGTTGTTTTGGTAACGATTGGGCACATGAAAGCATTCTTGCGTATTCTGATACCTTTTTCATAATAGATAGATGCAAAGAGATTTAGATATTGAATGTCTTTGGGTTGATGTCACAGTGGCTGCAAAACTACGACAACTCCAGAAATATTAATTTAATATTCAATTCAACTCATTTGTTTAAAGGACAACTTTTAGTTCACATTATTAGTTACTTATGATAATAACAATAGACCTAGTGTAAAATACATTGGTGATATAACGATAATTATCTGTTATGCTACCACATATCTAAGGCAGAACCATTTCCATTATTTTTAATTAATACCAACAACATGCTTATGAGAAAACCATTTTTTTTTTCATTAATGCGGCAATAATCTGTAGGTACTACAAAGTATCATTTGACGAAGTTTTGTTTTGTTTTGTTTCTACTTAACTCAAAAAATCTCTAAACTCATACATAATAAGCAGGTATGTAGAAATTCGTATTCATAAAAAAAGTTGAACGTACCACGATCGAACAGCGTGCAAACATTGGTCAAGGTTAAGTTCATATTTCAAGATCAAACTAGGATCAAGATTGTTTACTCATGCAGTAGCTTATACAACGAAATACATTGCTCTGTTTAGAAGCAATAAACAATAAAGTTTACTGTTTCGAAGTACGCTTAGGGTTACTAGATGGAACAATCAGTTATGGAACGCAGAGTCATGCCACGTAAGGTGATGGAGGTAGCTATTATGGTGGTGATGGTGATGTGGATTGTACCTTTATAATAAAAAAACTACTGTATTTCAAAGAAAATTTGTAAAATCCAAAGATTTCCACAATCCGGCCGCAATCCAGATACGAGCTTAAATATCCTGAGATCTCAAGAAGTCAGGAAAGATCCTGAGATATGGAAACCCTATAAGTACGATGTGTTATGGTAAACATTTTTATTGAAACCGGGCTTACGAACACACGAACGTTGGATGGTAGGTACTTATTTATTTAATTGTTTACCCATTATCTCTCGTGGTATGGTTATATAATGACATGGCTGTGTTTTGCAATGTTTAAATAATGATTTAAGTGCCATGGTTGATGAGCGAATCTTTTTCAAATATGTATTGTTAATTTATGTAGGTACGTATTGTTTGCATTACATTTAGCATGGTACGCTGTTTTAATGATATAATTATCAACACTATACTAACATAAGTTGATACACAATGAGGTTCGGACAAAAGTTCTAGGTAATAATCGACTTCATTACATTAATGGATGATGGTCGGTCAGCATATTCTCATTATAATAGCTACTTTCTCATTATGTTTGCAGTAATTTATTAATTTTACTTAATCGTATTAATGACTTAATTTTAGGAAAACCAGTGGTGGTTTTTCGTAGAAGTCTACTTACTTTACGTGGGGAAGTTAGTTCGTTTAAATGGCTATTGTTGAAAATAAACGGGTAAATGTTAAAGTAAAACCCCACGAATAACACGACATCCTTCTGTAACCGTCCTGACCGTTGATGATGATATTCGTCAGCTTTAAATAGTAAATGTTGGGTCTGTTGGGTTAGGGGCTCCGACTACTGCTATGCTGGTGGTCGTGGGTTCGATTCCCACCCAAGACATATATTTGTGTGATGAAAACGATAGTTTGGGACCATAGAAATCTTATATCTATGTTTGGGACCATAGAAATCTAAATATTAGGAGAAGTGGCATGGGGGCGTGTCGGTGTCTCCGCGACATGCTCAAAATAATCACGTCGCGATGGCCGTCTGCGCGAACTTGTGTGCTTTCGACCGCGATTGTGACATTTTATAGCAATGCCGTGTTGTTCAGTGTTTTTTTGTAAAATCCGAAGCACAAATCAAAACTATGTAAATCACGGAATTACTTATCACATGTAAGTACACGTATTTTACTATATTTGTCTATCTAATCATGCAAAACAACAAAACGTAATATATTTCTTGCTTTTACTATGTTATTTTTGTTTTCAAAAATCACAGCGACTGTACTATTGTTGCAATAAATACATTGCTCCGTAACCACTACCTAAGTTTGTCGCTAAGTGGCTGGACGAGCAATGTAAAAATCACACAACGATACTTCATTGAGCGGATGCATCGCGTTGTACGGCCGCTGCTTCATGCGACGAAGTGATAGCGACCGTTGTTTTTGTGTGCGTAAGTTGTATGGTGCATGGTAAATACACGCTGTGTTTGACAGCATAAGGTTTATAATTGATTGTGTAGCACGTTCTGTTTTAAGAAATGCGGGTGTGTGCGCGACTGCGTATCTATTGCTTTTACTGAACTGCATGTGTAGTAGTTGCCGTGTGGTAGGGGCAAAGTGGAGACACATGGTTCCGATACATTTTCGTCTAACGGGCATATCTCCTTCTTTATTATATCTATGTTTGGGACTATATGGCGTTGCGTGAAAGTAGTGGAATATTTTTATTATTATTAATCGATTTGATCTATACTAGTAGTAGAATTTCAACCACTAGTAGGCAGTAGGTAGTGTAGGTAGACACTTACCCTCGTTATTTTCATAGAGTCACTCAAAGGCTTTATCTGTTTGCTTTGAGAGACATTAGGTACAGACGCCAGCACATCAAGTTACCCCAATGTGTCAAATTTTCCCGATTGAATATGAACCTTATACTATTTGACATAAAGTTGAAAAACGATCAAAGAAATTTGACACATTGGGGTAACTTGATGTGCTGGCGTCTGTACGTTAATAAAATTAAGTTCTTCATTCGTCTGGAAATCGAATATTAGTTTATTTTCACTTTACAGCTTAGGATAGAATAGAGGAATAGAAAACTCTTTATTGTACACCATAAAAACTTACAATTAAGGGCTGCATAGAGTGATATAATGGGCGGCCTTATCAATCTCCCTTGCCTTAGCAATCTCTTACAGACAACCTTTGGATGGACTTGATACTGCAATAACATTGCAATAGCGACATGACCGATTTAGCCCAAGCAATTGCAGGTAAGCAACCTTAAACTATATCGAAGCTTCTAGAGTATTATTGCTCTACCATTCGAGCTAGGTACTTGCAACAGGTAGTAATGGCAAAAAACGAACAATAGAGCGTAACAAAGAAGTAGAAATGACGATGTTTCAACAGTCTTATAATAATGGGCTAGGTACAGACGCCAGCACATCAAGTTACCCCAATGTGTCAAATTTTCCCAATTGAATATGAACCTTATTGTGTTTGACATAAAGTTGAAAAACGATCAAAGAAATTTGACACATCGGGGTAACTTGACGTGCTGGCGTCTGTACTTGACAACATTTTAGTTTCTATTCCCTCATCTAGAAAATATTCGACACATAATTTTGTTCTTTTTTCACGTACTTAACCAAAAAATTACGGGGATATCCAAATGTCGCATGACGTCACTAGCCGGTACAGTTTATACTAGAAAATGACGTAAGAAGCCCTCTCTCCTCAACTTAAGAGCGTAATGTTTAAATTTCTATGTACAGACAGCCAGCACATCAACCTACCCCAATGTGTCAATTTTCTTTGATAGGTTTTCAACTTTATTGTAAACAAAATAAGGTTCATGTTCAATTAATTAGGAAAATTTTACAGTTTAGGGTAGCTTGATGTGGTGGCGTCTGTACAGTCATTATTTCAATAAACAATTTCGAGAATTGTTTGACTTTTAAGAATTGTTTTTAACTTTTCTGACGTTCGGCAAAGGAAAACTTCGTGAGAAAACCTTATCAATATAAGTAAACTATTTGAAATTTCCAACCTGCATTAAGCTAGCGTGGTGACAGAATTATAATGCTCAGTGTCTTCCGTATGTTCCTCAGTATAAGATGGTTGCTCTGCAATGTCAGGCTAACAGGCTAGTTAATTATATATTTTGTTAAGTAAAACTTAAAGTAAATAGCAGCTGAAGTCTCAATATTTGTATCATGCTCAACACAATGAATATCTGACGTAAAAGTATCATGTATAGAGACCAGGCTTACTATGAACTATTATTACGATTCAATTGACGACCTAAAATGAACTGCTTTGCAATTTCATACCAAGACGTCATTAAAACGATCCGGTTTAGGTTGACGCCAAATCAAGTCGGCACTTGAATCGCAAGCGGTTTTAGTTCGTTCATTTTTCGTACCATGAGGTGACATTTGAACCTAAATTGGTTCGCAAAGTGTCAAAAATAGCGATCCAAAAAAAGTTTCTAGTTTCGTGGCGTAAACTGAATCGTTTTGTTATAAACTTTGAAAAAATGTGGAAATATACGTACCAAATTCAAGGTATTTCAGTTAAATATGTGTTTCTTACGTAACAATGTAAAATGTACGCCATTATTCGTATTACTAATTACTTTATCCAAGTTAAACGTTAAAAACTAAAAACTCTTTTGAATACTACCTACCTAATTAGAACTCCTTGGGTTCTATCAAAAAAGTTTGTATAGATTTCAAAACGCGTGTGTTGCGTTCTAAACTCGTCATAATCATTTTACTTTTACGACGACACTAAGCAAATCTTTAATTTTTATTTTAAAGAATTATTTAAATTACTATTACATTAATGAGTAGTAAAATTGGGCTTAATGGTATATAATTTGACTCATAAGCGCAATTTTAAAATATATTTGTTGAAATTTTATACACAAATAAAACCGCTAAAATCATAACTACTAGGTTTCGGAACGCAACGCATAGGTTGGAGTAAAAGAGACAAACTTATGCAACAATTGTCTAGCGTCATCTCTTTCTCACACCGCGGACCACCGACAAATTTCGTTCTTTCATTCCTCCATGAGCGAATCAAACGCCACTCAGTTATAGGCACTTCATGGTATGAATATTAGCGAATCAGTTTAGGAACCTAAACTGGTTTGCATCGGAATTGATTGGCTAACTAAAAGTTGATGGTAGGCCTACAGCACATCAAATGTGTTTAATCTCTTTGCTAGTTTTTCAACTTTATTGCAAACAGAATACGGTTCATGTTCAATTGGGAAAAAAATACAGTTTTGGGTAGCTTTTTGTGCTGGCGTCTGTAAATGTTAGGTGTGATATTAACTGTTTCTTTTGTCGTAATTGTTTACCCTCTTATCGTTTACGTGTACCATTGAAGTTGTGATTGCGTCATTGTATTAAAACCTATTTTTAACTGCTTTACAAACATACATATTATATACCTACCAAGTTCATTGATGCATATCCAATTTGTCTCAGTACAAACCAACGTTATTTTTATCACGGTTTTCATAGTTTCCCGGTTTCACAAAAAAGGTTACATTCTTTAAGCAGACATTCAGTGAATATATTTAAGTTTGTTCGCATGGAATCTACAGCAGTGCTATTCAGCAAAAATCATATAAAAATTCTGGTGAAGTGATGGCTCAGTAAGCTGTCATCACACACGTACTGACTGTTAACACTGACGAAACAAAAGTTCTATGCTTCAGCAAAACCAAAGCATCCTCACCCAAAAACTATCTGGTTCGCATACATTCCTACCCTTGTAACAGATCCAACAATACTCCTTTGCCACGCTGTAACTGCCCCACGTTAGTTAGATCCAGTGAAATTAAATACTTAGGAGTAAATATTGACGACAAACTATGTTGGAAGAAGCACATAACGGCAGTTAGCAACCCACTTGTTGTTGCAATCAAGATTTTGTACTAGGTAATGGTTTTCACGGGATTACTCTAACAGATTCTGCCGGCAGAATGGCCTGGTAGAATGAAAACATCCACGGTTGCTTAAAACTAGTCTTGATTCCTCCATTACAAAATAAATAAATAATTGACTAGCCGGCTGGTCTAGTGGTTAGTGGCCCTGACTGCTATGCCGGAGAACGTGGGTTCGATTGACCATCCAGGACAATATGTTTGATTGATGACTACGATCATATTTTTTCTATGTCTGGGTGTAATTTATCTATACATATAATAAGACTGTAAAAAAACTGTGTCTGTACATTGAATATATTTAAAAAATAATAATTGAGGGGGGTTTAGAAACAGTAATAGAGCACGAATCCAAAAAAAAAGTCTGTCTGTTTGTCTGTTTGTCTGTTTGTCTGTTTGTCTGTTTGTTTGCACACGCTAATCTTCGGAACTACTAGGGGGAATTGAATGATTTTTTTTTTGTTATATAGATATTAAGTCTGGGCAACATATAGGCTATAATAATTTATCTTGGAAACTGGAACACCTGATGCAGAACCGCAACAGACCAGCTAATCTATAGGCGATACAAAAATGGTCCCATAGCAAAAATTGTTCCACGTGATGAGCATTTTCTGCCGAGAGAATAAATTTGAAGATCTGGAACACCTGATACAGAACCGCAACAGACCAGCTAAACTATAGGCGATACAAAAATGGTCCCATAGCAAAAATTGTTCCACGTGATGAGCATTTTCTGCTGAGAGAATAAATTTGAAGATCCGGAACACCTGATGCAGAACCGCAACAGACCAGCTAAACTATAGGAGATACAAAAATGGTCCCATAGCAAAAATTGTTCCACGTGATGAGCATTTTCTGCTGAGAGAATAAATTTGAAGATCCGGAACACCTGATGCAGAACCGCAACAGACCATCTAAACTATAGGAGATACAAAAATGATACCATAGCAAAAATTGTTCCACGTTAATTGAGCATTTTCTGCCGAGAGAATAAATTTGAAGATCCGGAACACCTGATGCAGAACCGCAACAGACCAGCTAAACTATAGGCGATACAAAAATGGTCCCATAGCAAAAATTGTTCCACGTGATGAGCATTTTCTGCTGAGAGAATAAATTTGAAGATCCGGAACACCTGATGCAGAACCGCAACAGACCAGCTAAACTATAGGAGATACAAAAATGGTCCCATAGCAAAAATTGTTCCACGTGATGAGCATTTTCTGCTGAGAGAATAAATTTGAAGATCCAGAACACCTGATGCAGAACCGCAACAGACCATCTAAACTATAGGAGATACAAAAATGGTACCATAGCAAAAATTGTTCCACGTTATGAGCATTTTCTGCTGAGAGAATAAATTTGAAGTTCCGGAAAACCTGATGTGGAACTTCAAGAGCCCAGCTACACTATAACATATCTTGGAATGACGTCTTAGCAAGAGTTGTTCAGCCTTATGAGCACTCGCTGTTGACGCATAAAAATCGAAGATCTGGAACACCTGTTGTGGAACTCCAAGAGCCCAGCTACACCATAACTCAAATAGGAATGACGTCTTAGCAAAAGTTGTTCGGTCTGATAGGCATTTCCTGTTGACTTATAAAAATCGAAGATCAGAAACATTTGATATAGAAATTAAAACTATCACTAATTTCATTGCATAATTATAAAATAACATAAGTAGGAGGTACTACGCGGTGAAGGCGGGAACAGTTCAGGACTGATTTTCGATGACGATGGTATATCGTTGAAAATTAGACTCTACTGGCTAAAACTCCCATTTTTTTATCGTATGCCTTCGGGCTTATGTTATTTGAGTGTTTAATTTCCTTTTCCATTTATCTTCGTTACACGGTAGCTTACCCGGTAACGCAGGGGAGCAGCCACTTAGATTTTAATTGATCAGGTATCATCACAATAAAACTATAACCATGCCTAGAAAGAGGTCAAATTTTTCCCAATGTTCCAAAGGTGCTAAATGATTAAAGACTATAAGATCCCAACAATCTACCGAAGAGCGTTAGGAGAGACTTGATGCTGTTCGAGAACATGAGGCTGCAACTCGCTCCGTGGAAACTTCTTGGGATCGCGAAGCACGCCTGCATTCTCAGCGTATTTACTCATCTACATCCAGGCCTCTAGAGACCAGTGAAGAATATGTGCGCGACTGACCGCTGATCGTGAACATCATGCACTGTCTCGCGAGTTTGAGACGTTCACGGAAAAAGCATGACGCTTGAGTTTTCAGCGTATATACGCATCTACTCTAGAGATAAGTGGGGGAAGGAGATGCGCGACTGACCGCTGATCGTGAACGTCACGCAACATATTATAGGCTATAATTTATTTTGGAAAATGGAACACCTAAAGTGAAAAATGGTGCCATTGCAAAAACTATTCCACGTGAAGAGTGTTTTCTGCTGTGAGACTAAATTTGAAGATCTGGAGCACCTGTAGGGGAACTCCAAAGCCCAGAGACAATATAATATATACATAATAGAAATGGCGTCTTAGCAAAAGTTGTTAAGTCTGATGGCATTTCCTGTTGACCAACAAAAATATAAAATCTGGAACGTCTTGAATCGTCTCGCGCATACCATTGATTTCCCGTCCCGGGCTTATAGAATTCGACATCAGATGTTTCAGATCTTCGATTTTGACGACCCCGTTGTCGCTGGCATAAGCAACAGGATCCGCGTACGAAGTCGCGGGCAGAAGCTAGTCTATAATAAGTGTGTATATTTTTAGAAATATATATGTATGATTATCAGTTGTTTAGTACCCATAACACAAGCTCTGCTTAGCTTGGGTCTAGATGGCGTTGCCGCGTTGTGTAAAAAGTTGTGGAAAACTCATTTATTTATTTATTTTTAATAATAATAATACAATTACAATACAAAAAAAAATCATAATCAAAATTATGGTGATGCGATGCGGTAGGTGCGATGGTTTTTTTTTGCTAATATTATTATTATTATGGTACTATTTATTTTTAGAATACTTTTAGCTGAAATAACACAGTGTCCTACAACACATAGCAAGTCTTTTTAATACTCATACGAATTCTGAATTAGAAAGTAGCTTGTGATATGCAGTTGAAACAGCCAGTCCATTCCGCAAAAATATCCTTGCGAAATGTTAGGTCAAGTGAGGGCGTAGTGAACTGTCAATCCCCAGCATCAATCCTATGGGATTATAGCTCACCTCGCATTGGCTTCACATTATATATTTTCAAGAAGAGATTGTACAGTATAACACAGTACGTACAGTCAACCGCACGTCGAAGGTTTACAAAAAATAAACACTGTAACGAGTTCTTGCACAGATTAACTAAGATAACGTATTCCCAGGATTAGCATTGTTGATAATATTAAAACACGGAGGTGAATCCGCCTACCATTATCGTTGCCATTTTGTAAATCCTGTGAACCATCATGGCGACCGGTAATCACCATTTTGGATCTGCGATGATGAGTGATGACCGTGCGTCCGCTTTCAAGGTCATGGTGTAAAACAAGATTGTAATTAATTCGCTTTGACTAGTGAGAGAATAGGGTTTTGTTCGTTTTTGTACGTGTTTTTAAACAGACATGAAACTTGGCGGATTTGTCTTTTAAAGAACAAATCCGCCAAGTTTCAAGTGTCTATTACTTCACCAACAACTGTTTTCTTCGATTAGTTTCCGATTAAGGTAAGTACTACACATTATTGGACAAAGCTGGCCTCAAAAAAGGTTGTGGTCAGATCCCACGGTAAGTATTCGATACATTCCATTGCGTGGATTTATACAACCCTTTTAATAACCTTTTGGATATAAACAAAGGGTTGTAAGCATGCCCACAGTGCTCACATCAGTGGATCCGCGCTTGCATCAAAAGTAAACGTCTGCATTCCCCAACTGTGTTGGGTCATACATACATATCGTCACGCCTGTAATCCCCGAAGGGCTAGGTAGAGGTGTACCTGGTAGTACACCCACATTTCGCCATTATGTTTAAGGCCCATGTAATAGGGGGCGAGCCTATTGCCATCCATCGGGTACAAATCCAGACTCCGGGCTGCTACTGAGAAATCCCAGATTGAAAAACTCAATAACACTTTACCCGACCCGGGGATCGAACCCGGGACCTCATGATCAGCAGTAGCGCTTGCGACCACTAGACCAACGAGGCAGTCTGTGTTGGGTCAGTATAGGATAAACAACAATTAACACATAGGTACTATACTAAGGCTGTAACGTATATATTTTATATTACTTGCCTTTGAAGACTACCATTACACTACTACTACTGCACGGATTAAAAAGTAGTACCTTTTGTTCAATTGGTCCCTTAGTACTGAGGATCGTGGTCACTGGACCTCTTTAAGCGGGCAATCTGGCTCCGGTTCAAATTTGCCATAGCAAAGAGGCTATACGTCCTCAAGTACTTTTCAGCGTACTTGAGGTCGTATATAGCCTCTTTAACTTCAACAGACCATCGTTTTCGGGACCGCCCTCATGATCTCTTTCCTTTGATATTGCCAACAATGACCAGAGTAACTACGCTACGCCTGATGAGGTTGGTCCATTGATTGGTAAACTTTCGCTACATATCAAGACTCCTCGGTGCCTCGTAAAGCACGTTAAGACGTTGGTCTCAGCTGTCATTTGTAGATCTTTGACAGTCGTTAGGGGTAATGAAAAGACCGAATGTCTGACAACCAGTTTACCAGGGGGTACCGTATTACCACAGTATAAATATTAATACAGTAGGACGACGCCTTTGATCTCTGAAAAAAATGCTGACAACTTCTACACGCGTTAGACTTGAATAATAACTCCCGCACTACGAAAATCGGTTTGTTCGCAGTGCGGGAGCGGCTTTCCCGCGTCTCGCCCCTTACACCCCGCACGATTGCCCTGTCTAGACAGCTTCGTCGGACGACGGTATGTTTTTAGAATGTGGTGTTACCCAGTAACTAGTTTGTGGAGGTCTGCAGCTGCATTCGGTTAAACCGGAAGCCCCAACATAGCTGGGAAAAGGCTAGGCAAATAGGTAATGATTGCCAACTTAGACCAACTTTTCGAGACTATGCAGTGAAAAAGATATCTAAATAAAACATACGAAACTAGAGTTGAATTGAGTTCTCGTTTAGTGTGTTTCGTCTAGATTTTTTCAATACCGTTTGTTGGCGACAGATCTGGCAGCCCCGTTGCTAGGGACTAGTTAGTTCTGTTGTTCGGCTAGCGACGGGGCGGCTTGCGTGTTTTCTATTCTAATCATTCTAATTTTCTTAACATTGTTTTCTACTTCTTTTGTGATCGAATTATTGTACCCAATTACACCTTTAACTGCTTTTGATTTGGTGTCTAACACCGTTATTATCTGTAAATACAGCCGCTGTATTACAGATAATAACGGTACCTATCGACAATAACAGACTGGTATCAGTAAATAGATCTGAAACCATTTCGAAACACAGTCATTGACATATTGTAAAGAAAGGGATAAAAAACAAGTACAGACGCCAGCACAACAAGCTACCCCAAACTGTCAAATTTTCCCAATTGAACATGAACCTTATTTTGTTTTAAAAAAAAGTTGAAAACCTATCGAAGAAATTTGACACATTGGGGTAGGTTGATGTGCTGGCGTCTGTACCTACATGTGTAGGAATGATTCACACACGTCAATGAAATTCCTTAGAAAATATTAAAGTAGTTACGATTATTATCTTATTTAACTTTACTCGGGTTATAAAGCCCTCTTTGAAATTCAAATCCACCTTCCACTTGCTACTCGCCACTGACAAAGAATTACATATAAGTAACATAATTTTGCGAAGGGTGGGCCGTTTTTGGGGGACTGTTTTTGACGTTCAAAAAGTGCTGATTCTCAGCCTAGTTTGAATAAAACCTTTTGATTTTGATGTTTTGATTTTTCTTTCTACAAATAAGTGGTAGTCATAACAGACAGACATTCCTTGTTTTATTCGTTATAGATTAAAATCTACATGGATGGCATTCGATGGCTGACGCGTAATGGATGGCGGATGGCGCGTACTGTCGCCGCCATATTGGATGGCGAGCGCTCACGTCGACGACTCATACATGCCATTGTACGTAGCTTCCGGAAAAGCGCACTCTTTGGGGTCACTGAATGTATGCTTGTTAAGTTTAATTAGACCTCATACTATTCCCGAACTGACCCTTCAGATGATTTGCTACGACTGCTACGAGGTGCTACGGGTCTACGTAGGTCTACGCGTCTACGAAGAGTAAGAAAATAATGAGTAGAAAATTCTGTTGAGCATTTTGAACATTTCTTTTGTTGTGTTTCTGAAATAAATACTTATAGAATATTGATGGCTAGACGTCCACACCTTCGTGCATAGGTATAAGTTATAATGACCACACAGGTCGCTCGCACTGAATTTGTTAGTGTAACAATGGTCCACGCATGTCCACAAAGTATAATGATATTCGTTCAGCCACCAGCACCAATAAACACGGATCTTTATGGAAAATTAGCGATGCGTAGCGATGGTGTGATTCGCTCACATCGATGCTCTCCCATTGTCGTCCCCCCCTTAATGTGATTTAACTGAATTATGGAGTAGAAATGGCCACAATTTGGTTTTGGCTGTCCAGTGGTCAGCCTGTGCTGTGAACCCGGTGTGTTGGAGACACTTAGCGACCGTGTGTGGCGTGATTACTTGGACTTTGTGCGTGAAGACCGAAGTGCTACGACGTGGTGCTACGTCTCGTAGAGGGCGCCTTGACGGAAAAGCTTAAGTAAGTTTCCCATCTTGGCGTAGCGCGTAGTTCGTAGACAGCTTTTTGTGCAAACTATTTTGTTTTAGAAATAATTACTTTCGTATTGTATTGTAACGAGTTAGATTACTCTGTTAGGTACTGGTACTATGTGCAGCTATAGAAAATGAAGCAATATTTGCATCAATTCACAGAAATGTATCGTTTACTGCAGTTTAGAATTATTGTAACTTCTTTGATAGTTGGGGTTGGTTCTATTGGAAATATAAACTTGGTAAGGATAGAGTTTTGTTTATTGTACATCAATAAATTCATTAAGGTTTGTCCTAAAAAGTATGGTTGCATGATTTTAAAGTTATTTAAAAAAAAAGTGTTGATCCATATTTTATTTAACCCCAACTTATCAATGTTCTCGGAGCTAACCAAATACTACCGCCAGGATCCATTTGCGAAGTTTATATTCTGATTGTCAATGTGGTTCAAGCCCTTTAGTTGTTAAAAATTTTCATTAAAATCTCGTTGCTTCAAATATTTTATTTAACAAATAATAACATCAGAACAAGGATGCTTAGGGCGGCGCCGGCGCAGTGTTGTGTGACCGTATTATGCAACACTGAGCGTGTCCCGCACGTGCAATGAAAGGCACAATCGTGACAGATATTTATTGAATACTTTAAGCACACTACTCTACAGGGGGGAATTTATAATGCCAAATTAATTAGTTAATTTTTTACAAAAAAATAGTAGGGTTTGTCGGTGACGCGATGACGCAGGCCAGAACGTTAAAGGCAACACCTTTAGGCTCTACTGAATTTCAAATTTAAAATGCGATTGAGCTTCGTCTCAATTTTAATTTTACTTCTAGGTAAGACAAAATAGTTATAGGCTTAGTAAGTGAACGTTACATATTAATTGCTTTCTCCCACGGGGCGGGAGACCAAGGAATACGTCACTTTTAATTAAAGAATCATAACACATTGATCACAAATAATATTGGACTAAAAACCTTATCCCTCTGCGGTCTTGCAATTGTTGTAACTTATATACAACTTGGTGAAAGACCATTTATTATCTAAAACAATCCAGTTTACCAATTTGTGCAACGATCGAACCACCAACTGCACCACACACAATGCTTGAAAAGTAATTTTGACAAGAACTTTTTAGTTACCATTATAATCTGATTTTAATATTTTCTTCGTTTTATTGCATTACATTGTCGGAATCACCTTCTCGAGACATTTGCTTTGATACTGCCCATGATGTCAAAAAGTATGACCACACTTTAGTTGTGTGTATTTTCAAAATTTAAACAGCCTATTATCACTTGGAATGTCAAGGTATGATATAAAAACCATCCACCATTCATATTGAGATCCATTAAGCCATTAAAGCTAAGGGACGTATCAAAGAAATAGAAACACGTGCATACTACAAAAAAAACATTTATTTATTTTATACTACAAGCAAACACAAATGTACAGACGCCAGCACATCAAGTTACCCCAATGTGTCAAATTTTCATAATTAAATATGAACCTTATTCCGTTCAACATAAAGTTGAAAAACGATCAAAGATATTTGACACATTGGGGTAACTTGAGGTGCTGGTGTCTGTACAAAGGCGGTCTTAATGCCCTAGGCATTTTCTACCAGTCAACCCTTAGGTCATGAAGAGACAAACAGTGAACTAATATGAAAGAGAAGTAAACACTACCTTCCTTTTAGGGCATTCGCAGTAGTCAACGTTGATACACCATTTAATCATTCCGACCTTCCACCACGGTAGAATCTAAAGATAAATAATTTCCAATAGATAGTTCCCTTGACGATTATATCATTGCTATGATATCTTCAGTCGTAAACATAATCGAACGCATATTGTATGTTATCTGCCTACAAAAGTACTACAAATTCTTAATGGTTAGTAGTGTGATATTATGATGATAGCAGTTCGTGATGCGAATGATACACGCGTGATCACTAAAGAAGTGGGCTTAGGATTTTACATTATCTTGCCACTGTTCTACAATGGTAAGATAAAGTAAACTTCGAGTCATGAATCTCTTAAGTACCCGTATGTAGGTTGATTCTAGGTAAGTCTGCAGTCGTCGTCGTCGTTCTCCAGACACACAGACGCCACAGCTTATGCACGGTACTATTGGTACCTCTTGGGTACTGAACCCTAAATTTTGTATACCTAACTACCCTTTAACAATGCTTCTGAAAAAAAATCTCTTCAAATAACGTAATAATGTACTATCACAATATTAATCAACGATAAATTAGTGTATTTGAGTGCATTTTTACAATATAAAGTAAAACTTAACGTTTACTGACCTGATACTCGACATTACAGTGTATGGGTATCATAGTAATGGGCTGATTTTTGGTTTTTAGTCCCTCATCTAGATACTCGTAACAAGAAAATAGTCGACACATATTTTTTCTTTTTCAAATTGATGGAAAAAAGCTTAGATTAAGCGCATTAAAGTTGAGGAGAGGGCTTTGAACGTCTTATGCTAGCATAAACTGTACTGGCTAGTGATGGCATGCGACATCTTAACTCGATGTATCGCTGTTATTTTTTGATTACGTGAAAAAAATAAATATGTATCGAATATTTTCTTGTAGTCATGATGAGGGACTAAAAACTAAATTGTCAGTTAGCCCATTAATTAAATTATATTTTTTAATTTTTTACGTAGGTTTAATATTTAAAGTCATTGCGTCACAATAAGAGTGAAACGCCTAATCGTACTTTTTAAATTGTCCCGAATATAGTGAATCGATTTTTCATGTTAACCCGTTCCGAAGTAACCTGATTAAGGTAAACTTGTAAGTGGGTCGCCGAAATCACGGGACGGGACTTACCTTTATATTGGTCTCCGTTAAAACAAATAGAAATTGTAAGTTTTTATTCCAGTAGGTGTGCATTCATGAATAATTATACTGTCATAACGCTCAATCTTTTTAAGGTAAAATTGTTGCGCCAATTTGGGTTTAGATTTTCCTCGCTGTCAGGTATTTGTCCGTTACTAGAAGACCCACAAGAAGGCCCCTCCTCCATTCTAAAGTTTTCTTTCAGTGATAAAAAAGACTTTATGGATATTTTTCATTTCTCGAGATTTTTTGTTAGGCTCTGTTCTTTTTGTATATTTCTTTAGGCAAGTTGTTTAGAATGCTTAGAAGACCAGACCCTTTTTCCGTATACATTGTTTACTGTAGGCGTATATAAAGAAGCAAGCACGGTTACGAATAGCAGAGCCATTCTGTAAAAAAGTGTGAAGTGTCATCCAATAAGTACTTTAAGCTATGATTATTAAAGAGTATCGACAGATCACCATCATCATAATTTGTCGACTGGTGATTTTTAAGAATGTGAAATATATATACCTACTACGTAATACGTTTAAATTGAATGTCTCTCTTTATCATAGGTATATTATGACAACGTAATGGATGCATTTCAGTTATCATGTTTCACGTCATTAGTCATGATTTTTAAGCTGTCAAATACTCTAAGGTAAACAGAAGTAACCATGGCCTTCCATGGCGTACGTGATTGCAACAACTTTTACCTACCTACTTATCTAATGTTATCTGTTCCTACGTTGCTTCTTATTAGAAAAATAAAAGCATACAAATAAGTAAGCATGGTATTCGTTTAAAGAATAGAATACTATACTTTCATGATTTAATGTACAGAGGCCTCAGCACATCAATCGACCCCAATGTGTCAAATTTCTTTGATAGATTTTCAACTTTATGTCAAACAGATTAAGGTTCATGTTCAATAGAGAAAATTGGACTGTTTTGGGAAGCTTTTTGTGCTGGCGTCTGTACTTAAACCACTTGTTTATTTATATTATACCTTTTCCCGAAGTATAGAAATCGTGGTAATTAAATGTGTAATTTCTAAAATCAAAATCCAAGTGATATCTTTCCATAATATGTTCAGTTCCTAAGTATCACAGCGCGATGTGAAATAGCTTAAAATCTCTCTCAAAAATTGGGTAAACAAATGCAAAACGGAATTGAACAAATTCAATTCAAGATAAAGTTGTCTTAGAGATGCGTTTAAACAACAAAAAACACTAGGTAACTAAACAATTCAGACTAAAAAAAACACTTCAGTTTTTTTTTATAGTGGTTTAATATAGATTTAAGTTTAGTGTTATTTTCATATTAGTACCATCCAAACTAAATGCCCCAACTATCAAAACAAGTTTAAAATTATAAACATAGTCCAGTTTTTTCCCCTAATTAAGTGGATGTGTATGCATACCTCATATCGCTTAGCTTGAAATGCCAAGGTGTGGTGTGGTGGGACACGTGAGGCAAACAACTTAGGTACCTGTGTACTTAAGTATGGATACTAAACATGGTAGATATATCTAAGTCTAGCTAGGCTATTAGCCAGGTCAACAACTGTGCAAGGACAACTAGCTTAGACCGATGACGTAATAGTAGCCAGCTGTAGACTAACGTGACTTGTCTTGTTTTTCGTAATACTGGGATCTTGGAATATTATAACTACATAACTAGCATGTGAGATTTCTATCAAGCTACCATAACTAAACTATATCATATTCATTATGGTAGAACAGTCGTTGCATAAAAGGGTTCAAAATATACATAAGTACCTGGGTCTATGGCTACCATCTGTTGAGACTCATGTTTGTTCCAAAGTTAAAAAATAATAATTCGATTAGTTACCTACCTAGCCTACCAGAATGTAGATTAGTATGGTCTTAATGTCCATCATGAAAACCTACAAATAATAACTTTACGGGGTTACAAAGGGTGTTACAATTGATGGCCTTATTGCTACGAGTAGAAGCGATCTCTTTCCAAAGAGAAGGGATAAAACTCTATATATTGGTACATATGCTCTTTTATGTCAATGTTGCACAATATTTTGTCATACATTAATGAGCTTATTTTAAGCAGACGATAAACGTAGGAAATATCTACTTAATGAAAACGGGTACAATTTATTGTGTATTTAAGCATTGGCAGACAGGTGATAAACATATCACTACAACTGGATTACCTAATTTGTTTTTCATCTTACAATACAACTGTTGAGTAGATACATGTGGGATACTTAGTAAAGAAAGCTTTATCATCAGAAAGACCGCAAGACCATTAAATAAAATAATATTGCAAGTGTGCTGACAAAATATAGCAATTAAATCAAAGCAAACAAAGTTATGGTGACTAATCAGAAAGTACTAAAAAAGTTTACTTATACGAAAACGTCAAAGGAAAACCTGATACATTTCAATTTGTGTAGAAATCATGTATTTCATTGCACAATATAAAATAATAAATAATAGTAATACCAGCCCCAGCCCGTTACTGTCCCACTGCAGGGCAAAGGCTTCTTTCTCATACAGGGAAGGCTCGAGCATTGATCACCACGCTTGCTCAAGGCGGATTGGCGATTTCAAACTTATATTAACTACAAGTCCAGGTTTCCTCACGATGTTTTCCTTCACCGATGTCAATGATGTCTAAGATAAACTTAGAAAGTACATATGAATTGAAAAAGTCACATTGGTACTTGCCCGGATACTACTAAAATACTACTGATACTAGTAAAATACTTTAAAATTTACGTACACCTGAAATAAAGGTAGATAACATGTAACACAGTAATGCGGCAGTCATTATTTTTTTGTTCTAATTGTTTTAATGCCATCCTTTTCAGCCTTGAAAGCAGACAAAGAACGGAATTTTTCCCACGAAAAACTATCAGATAGATTCAGTTCTGGTTAGGAGTTCCCCATTTTACAAGTTTTTGGAGATACGGACTATCCTATTTCAAAATATGGGGTTCGTTGTACAGGAAGCATGTTCCATGTTGCAATTGCCCTTGCGTCACAGATTCCCACGAGCCCATCCTAACTCAGCCTAGCCCATCCCTGGCCCTATAATGGTAACTCGGACATTTTTCACACCATTTCGTTGCGCGTGATTGGTTGCTGTGAAAAGTGTACCTACTATTTGATCAATACATTGTGTGCTTTGAATTTGAGGAATCGTTTACGAACAAAACGCTGGACTTTCACTAAAATAGGTTAATTGTTTTGGTATCTATTATATTACAATGTCCAGTTACTACGAGTTTTGGGGTCATATAATGTAAAGGGATACATAGAAAACATCACCTACAGAATTATCTTAACTAATCTTGCACAAAGCAAGTGTTTTCAGACAGACCTTTCTAAGACATTTGACTCCTTGTACAGCTACTTCTAGAGAGTACAACCCACCCTTTACTGCAATACTTATTGCGAAATTATAGGCAGTACCTACCTTCTTGCAACATTTCAGTATGCATTTCTGGATGCTTCACCTAACATTTTCATTTCTAAATATACTTACATCTCCTGGTTCCTAACTATTAGAATGATAGTGGAGTACCTCTAGGAGCAGTCTAAGCTCTTCAAGTAATTATAATAATAAACCTCATCTCTGGCTTGCCTTAATTGGCCGGCCAGAGTGAACTCTGACGAGGAACGGAGCTCCCACCTCTTTCTTGCCTTAGTTGGCCGGCTAGAGTGGAGATTCGCAAGAGCAAACGTGCTCGGAGGAAGGAAGCATTCCAGTAAGGTGCTGGTAGGGATCTTGACCGTACTTCCGGGATTGTCCTGATAGCCGTGGAATGCCGCCCCACTCCTTTAGCACCTCAGGACATGTTGCCCTCTTGTCGCTACGTCACTTTGTGCTAGCGGCCGTTTTAGAGGGCCCATTATTGAGTGTGCAAGTCACCCCCTGTCATTTAATCTGCGTATATGTAACATTGATAAGGCAGGGGCCATAGTCTTTTATAGTTCTAGGTATTCAGTCCATTTTAGCTACCCTAACCAATAGTCTAGTACTTTTGTTACCATATTCTGCAATAGTCTTATTCCAGTCGTAGGTTTTCCTTGGGTGCACTTGTCTAGTGCATACAGGGAAAATCTGCAATTGGTGCCTCAATTCTTTAAAAACGACAAAGGGCCTCTGCGAGTTGGCTTCGGCTCCTCGTATGCCTTCCAAAGGTCCGGAACCCAAGGGTTTCGAGAAATAACAAGAAATAATAATAATAATAAATAATAATAAATCATTTATTTGCGTAAATAAGGTACAGAAGGTTCACAATATAAATAAAATGGATCTCTTATTCTGCCTTTAATTTCGGCGTGCAAATACAAAGCATAGCATTTTAAATTAATCGTTGATAACAAATGTCATTGGGTACACCTAAAATTCCATTAAATTGTATTGTTAATTAAAAGATACAAAAGTAGTATTGTTTATAAATTACTTAATGAAAAATAATAAGATAGAATTCATAAATGTCAATAACAATCACATCAATAATAATCATGTCAAATAATATAATTTTAAACTAATAAACGAACTTACAATTTATAACCTAAAAACTCATGTACACTATAAAAACACTTTTCATTTAAAAACTTCGTCAAATTACTTTTGAATCTAGAAAATGGTAACGTTTTAATTGAATTTGGTAATTTGTTATAAAGCTTTATACACATAATATAGCTACTGTTGCCTGTAAATGCGAGATTTGTTCTCGGTTGAGCTAACTTATTAGTATACATAGATCGTGGGGCGTAGTAGCTTGTCGCTTGCTGGAAAAGATGTTTGTGTTTGAAAACAAATATACAGGATTCTAATATATATATACATGGTAGAGTTAGAATTCTATGTTTTCTAAAGAATGGACGACATGACTCTACTTGCTTTAGTCCAAATATAGCTCTCACACATTTTTTTTGCATTATAAACGCTTGATCAATCTCTACGCAACGTCCCCACAGGATAATGCCATACCTTAGAGTGGAGGTAATATAGCCATGGAAAGCCGTTATTGCAGCATCTCTAGATACTTCACAGCTAATACGTCTCAAGGGGTATATGAAACTATTTATTTTTGCGCAGATGTCATTTATATGATTTTTCCAGGAGCAAAATTTATCCAAACTTATTCCAAGAAATTTAACTGAATCAGTTTCTGCCAGAGCAACACCCTTATACGATATATTTAGTTTCAGCGGTTTTGATCTATAGGTATGAAATTGCATAAATTTTGTTTTATTAATATTAACTTTTAAATTATTAGCTTCTAACCACTTTATAGTTCTTTGTAAAGCAATATTGATTTGATTTTCATACGAGCTTTTATCCTCTCCCTTTACTATAATTGTAGTATCGTCGGCAAACAGTACACATTTATGGTTAATAATGTCTGGGAAGTCATTTATGTAGAGCAAAAACAATGGTGGCCCTAAAATACTGCCCTGTGGCACACCATATCTATTGAACATGAGCGAAGATTTAGATGATTCCATCGCTTTAGTTTGCTCATTATAATTTGTTACTTGCACTGACTGTATTCTATCACATAAATAAGATTCAAGCCAGTGATATGCTGTGCCTCTGATTCCATATCTTGAAACCTTTTCCAATAATCGTTCATGAGAAACATAATCAAAGGCTTTACTCATATCCATAAACAATACTGTAACAGGTATTTTTCTGTCAATGCAATCTGTAATTTCCTTAATTAATTGGAAGGCTGCTAATGATGTGCTTCTATTTTTACGAAACCCATTTTGTTCACCAATTCGAAATCATGTAATTCGCAATTACAAAATTTTGCGTAAACAAATACCTATTCGTTTTCAAACCTAGTTTCAAACTCACTAACTTCTCATGCCAGTGATTCTATTTAAAATACTGACCTTTGTATAATTCACAAACTTACACGAACCTTTCGGTAAAAGTACAAAATTGCGCCTAATAACACGAACAAAAGACCAAAATCTATTCAAAATCCATCGATCCCATTCTGCAAACAGCCAGACAGTGATTTCACGGTAAAGATAACTGTACCAAAATTTGGATGCTACGTCATTTGGCCAATTGGCCTGGCGAGGACATCGGTCGGAACACAATAAACCGGAAGACGGCATCCGCTTTCCATGCGCACAATTTTTTGGAAACACCAAAATTTTCATAGTCCAAACCTTCGGCCTGGCATTGTCATGTAGATTCGAGGTTCATTATGTAGCTAGTACTAATAGGCAGATAGTACTTACACCACCTACATTTGATACGTATATGTACTGAGGGCTTGTAGGTACAGCGCAGATATACGGGAGAAAGCAGCGTCAAGTCGGGTGACCGATAAGCACTTGAAATCGATTTACATTTCAATATTTTTGAGAGCAAAAAACCTTTTTTCTTTCATTGACCCGTTCCTCTGATATATGTTGGAGCATTTTAAGTCCTCATTGTTTTTCTACCGTTCTTTGACCTGGAGGAAATATCCATGTTGATGTAAGTACCTGCGCTTACTGCGTAGTTTGGCATCTCGCTTATCTTGTTTTTGCTGAAAACTAGTGTTTGTGGTATTGTTAACATTGTTTTCATTTTCAAAACATGAAATTAAAACGTTCTTATTAATTACCTCTGGTATAGGAAGGAAAATGAGTAGGAAACTGATATAATAGCCGTATACCAATTAATGGTAAGCAAAACAAAAGTAGGCATCGATAATAATGTTGTGTATTCCAATTCAAACGCCTGGACAATTGTGTCAATTATGTACTTCATTTGTTTGTGTCACTATTACATAATGTTTGAAGAATAACAATAAAATGATCAAATTAGAAAATAGGTAATTGTTTTTAACTTACGAGCTAATAAAAAACTAACAACCTCTTAATACCTACTTGCATGCTGCGGTCTGATTATAATTTAGGTGTCTTCAATAGGGTCTTATTAAACTAGTGCGCTTCACCATCACTGATTGCATTACTGCTTACCGTCAGGTGGGATTGCAGTCAAGCACTGGTTTATAATGTTTAAAAACAGTTAACAAAAATCTGCACTGGTGTCGACAAGCATTATACTTAATTGGAAATGTATGCTGATGCTCATGGAATTTCTTTTATGATACAAATTTAAATGAAAGCCCTTGTAAGTAATTAATAACAAATATCCGAAAGAAAAAGCCATGTTAATGCGTCAAGTCCTTTAGTAGTTGGGATGATATTTATATAGGGTGAAAATAGCTCCGTGAGTTCTTAGCCTCATCCTTATAACTACTTAATACTGTCAAGACGTTTTTAGTCATTAGTAATCCCTGAAACAAGCAATTCAAAGAAACAGATTCACAAGCTCACAAGCTCGAAAGTCTGACAAGCAGATCTGCCACGGAGTATCGTGTTACCCAGTAGCAGGATTAAGGAAGTCAGAAAAGGCAAAGCAAAGCAGCTGCTCGTAAAACACTGGTATTCAGTTGCGACCGGTTAAAATAGAAACTCACCCCAAAAAGACTAGGTAGATGATTAAATGTAGTCAATTTTGCCAAGACTGACATTAACCTAACACGACGTAGTTGTGACTTTTCTAGATAGCTTTTGTCCTTAACAAAAGCCACCTAAAAACAGGCCGATCATAATATTCCCTGGAAAAACGTAGGTACAATTGAAATATTTCGCAACATTTTATTTCGCAACATTTTATATGAATACAATTAATTGCATCTATTTCACGGGTGTGCGCAAAATAACGGTGTCGATGTCAGTATCCATTTCAATATGGATGCCATCGATAAAGCTAACAGTACTGTTAGAGCACAATGAGACAGGAGTAGTGATGCATGGGTTTTGTGTATGACTAGTTATAGCCCAACACTTCGTGCTCCGATAGTTGCGAATGTTATAAATAAACCTGTATTGTTCAAAAACAGTATTGGGTTTATGCTTGTTAGGGCTGTTGATGACCAGTGTTGGACATTCCTACGTGATGAAACATATTTGCCACACTGGTCAAACTCAGTCCTATATCCTATCACGTTTTATGAGGTTGGTTCCCAACGAGACACACTGTTACGCGTCGTCACTGTTATAGTATGACTCGTTCGTAGTTGTTGTTGCTCTAGTTGATCCCAAACTCGGGTGAAAGACATGCAGGTGAACTATGTCTCTATTCAAGCCCAACAAAAGAACTAATAATGATGTTTAGTGCTTTACTGACAGATAGAGTTTTAACAACTCTGATACCACGTTAGTCATACACAAAACTTCTGGCTTCTCAAACAACAAACATATAATGATTTAAAAAATATGTTTGGGTTTCATAGATATCCAAAATCTAAAAGGGGATAACAGGTTAATACAGTTGCCATGGATCATTGTGTAGGTAAGTATAAGTTGGCACCAGATTTATTAGAAATTCATGTCAGATACAAAGCGATAAATATGGATGCACGCAGATTCATCTTTAAGGCGGTCATATAAATTGCGGTCAGAATCCTAGATGACGGATGATTTGATAACAATATAAGTTGAAAACATGTTATGAAGAAAACGTATTGGTTTAGTTGAGATATTGAGCAAATGTTTTGTCTTTGTGTCTAGAAATAGCATTATTATGTTATTCTATAGATACAGTATCTAGATCTTAAATAGACAAATGTTTGTTGTAATTTAAGTCTTTATTTACAACATTTTTTTGGGGTAAACGTATCGTAAAAGGCAACACTTCCGTCGAGGACAAGAACTTTACTAATGTTACCTAAATTAAAACGATAATGACAGAAGTTTGTATTCCACGAGTTAGTATTTAGGATAACAAAATTACTAAAGTATCTAAACCCGCCTTAATTATTTTGACAACAGCAATGCAGTAACAAGACACTTCACAGACTCGGTTCATCAATCTAACTCTAATCAACATCCAAACAAAATTGGCGCCGGTCTGCATGATGTCAATACGAATAGGTACGAATGTATGTAACGATATATTATACAGAAATACCCTGTTTACGTGCAGAAACATCATAATTTAGATCTATATACACTGCAATCATCATACGCACGGCCCCATGTAGATGACCACTATAATTTCCTATCTGAAGGCCGTAATTATATAGTAAACGATGAACCTATAGCTCACGACATAATATTTGTTATGTCCAACCTTGCTCTCGATTGTCTCATGTGAAGCAATTATTGTTTTGCAGAACGAGGATCGGTTTCCGAATGGTTAACTGAATGTTCAAATATTTGCGAATTGCTTTAGCTCAAGCAAGAATAAAGAAGTTAATAATACTAATTATCTCTTGTGGTTAAACAACAACTGTTTAACATTAATATTAATGACACTAAGTAGTTTCCAGATTACTGAAAATAAAGATTATAGCCCTCCCTTTTGTTTCGCTGTAGTTGGGAGAAAAGAAAAGTGAAAATAATTCCAACATCTTTAGGTAGGACAATAATGAAGAAACGTGACATATTCCATTATTAGGCATTATAAGTAAGATAGTTGTCAAGTGTCGATTTTTCCTTAGGATAGTAAAGTTACAGAATTGATTAACAATGAGCAGAAAAATCAGCAGCTTTATTGATATAGGTAAGAGATATAAAGAAGATGAAAATATTCCCGACGAATATATGTCCAAAGTAAAGTTCGTGAGAATATAAGTACATACAATTCTAACTTTTTTAATATTTTCATTGATGCAGGTGACCATATGTGTGGTCGGTGACGCGTTGGGACCACAACGATAGAAGATGAAGCCCCGGGGGGCGAGTGTCATGCATGCCTTTACTGCGCTCACTATGCTCACCATGGCTAATGGTAAGATGAAAAACATACACTAAACCCTAGTTTCCTCTTCCGTATATCGTATTTCTTATCAAACACTTGAAAGACCACAGAACAATAACAATAAACACGGAAGAATCAATCAACACTTACGTTAACAACAACTGATTTCAAACATCCTCTACGTAAACTATATCTACTTACGTATAATTAATTATATCCTTGGAGTACTACTGACTGAATCATGCAAAGACACAATCTCAATGTTCTTAGTTCTGTTGTAAAGAACCCCCTACCAGTCCAAATAGTTGTTTAACTGAACTACATAATTATAATAAAACAAAGTAAGTAAAATAAGATTATGTATACGACTGTTTGAAGACAGGTTTATTTAACAGTAGATAAAATGAACTCTTTGTTTTAACTCGGAACAACAGACACATAATGTTGACTGGAAATTGATCTAATAATAAACCACATTGTCCTCAGCTCAAACGACATGCAACCAAGGAATGGGACGAGTTATGTATGAGCGACTACCGAACCAACAGCTACATGGATTTGATGATGACGTTGTAAGTACAAAAACAAAAGAACTGCGAAAAGTTATAGTAACACGCCTTGCATTCGTTATTTTGTATAAATTCCTCAAGGCTAGGTTAGTCAATCGTACGATCGCAATTAACATGTGTTTATCAAACAACTTCATAGTTTATGTAGATGTTGACAAACAAATCGTAAGAGACACGAATTAAAACCGGCTAAACATCATTAACTTTGCATTATTCATTCCTCATTTACATAGGTACGCGAGACGGCGCCACCTTTCCGAGTCTTGGAGAAATGCCAGGACCTATGCTTGCGCGACCGCTCTGGTAACAGCCTTGTTAGGACTTGCAACTCCATAGACTTCCAACCTGGAGCCCGTATAGCTGCCTTCAGCCCTGAACCGGAGTATGAGGAGTCTACTTGTTATTTGACGCGAGAACAGGCCGCTCCGGAAGGTATCGGAACTCTCATGATTGTACCAAACAGCGTCCACTTTAATGAGATTTGTCTTACATGTGAGTATCTTAAAGGAACATCAATATTTTGTCGTAATTTGTTACTGCCTACACAATGGTTATTGTTACTATCATTGTTTTAGCAAATCGTCCGGAGCGTGAGTGCCCATCTCGACGGTATGTTTTCGAACGTCACGCTCGCAAACGACTGAAACTTCCACCTTCGGATCTCAAGGAAATTATGGTTGCGAACCGGACGGAATGCGAAGATAAATGCCTGGGAGAGTTTAGCTTCGTTTGCCGTTCTGCCACATTTGACTCTGCTTTAAGGACTTGTTCTTTGAGCAGATTTACTAGAAGAACACATCCCGAGTTGTTGGAGGATGACCACAATGCTGATTATTTAGAAAATACTTGTCTGAACGGTAAGCCTCTCTCAACAGAGTTTCTACGTCTACCTAATAAGTCACCGCCGACAATTCTACACCTAACATTTTTTTAGCTGAGCGTCGCTGCGATGGATTAGCAGTTTTCATCAAAGAAGAAAACAAACGTCTCGGCGGACCGTTCGAAGCTGATGTTTTCTCGAACATGACTCTCGATGAATGCCAGGCAATGTGTGTTCGGGCCGAAAAGTAAGTGACAGTTTTACTACACTTTCTAGTAGTCACAAGTTGGATTGTCTCACATGCTTGCGATATTGTTTTCTAGATATTTTTGTCGCTCGATTGAGCATGACGCTATGACTCGACAGTGCGTTCTGTCTGAGGAAGACTCAGTTTCACAAAAAGACGACGTGACTGTCAGCGCATCTCCCACCCATCACTTCTACGACCTTGTTTGTTTGGACAATCGTGAGTATTATCGTGATCATTTGTTTGCCTATGATAACAGCTGTATGTAGTATCTTTGTTTAACACGCTTTTTTTCGAGCGTTCAATGCTTGGCAATTAACATTTTAAAATTCCTGAATTAACGATGCATGAAACCACATTAAGGTTTTTCTCACGATTATGATCAGTCTCTCATCGGGTGACAGCTCGCGGTACGGAGTATCCGGACAATAGTGTGACCTCACACCTGTTCTCGCCCGGACGACGGCCGGACACGGCCTTCCAGAGATACCGGAACAGTCGGATCACCGGAGAGTTCCACTCAGAGATCACCGGCCGCTCGCTCAGCGAGTGTTTGGACGAATGTTTGAGGCAGACCAGCTTCCAGTGCAGGTAATGTACCGAATCATGTCACTGTGCCGTTCGACCACGATTTCGAAATGCGCATGTCATCTCTTTTCAATTGGCGCCCATATATTAACATAACTTCTCGACCGTAAAAGGCCAGTTTGTAATACTAAATACTGTCCTAACATTTGAACTGTTGACTGTGAAGATAAAAGTAAATAAGTAGCACTTGCTATTGAGTACCTATGCCTTCATTTATCTATTCTAAAAACATCAATAACGACAGTTATATCGCCAATAAGCACCCGTATAGCTAAGATAACCAATCAAAACAAACTCTGACCTATTAAAACAAATATATGTTTTGGGCTTCGGAAAACGAAAAACAGATACTTATATCTGTTAAGCTTTGTGTGTCACAAGTACATGCTGAGATAAGGTGTGACAAGTTCGTTGTCCGATTGCGTGCGAGTGGGCAATTCAAAAACATTCAGCAACATTGAGCATTGTTGTTTGTCGCAGGTCGGCAGTGTACAGCGACCGAGCCAGGACATGCCGACTGAGCAGATACAATCAGAAGGATGGCATGCGACTGCTTTACGATCCCGATTTCGATTATTATGAAAATTTGATGCGTGAGTATCGTTTGGGTTCGCATTGTTAACGGTTAATCGTTAGGGTCAGCGCAGACAGAGAGAAGCGCAGCCGAGAGGATTTTATTGAAGCACTCGAAAATCAAGTAAAAAATGATTGAAAACAGTGCAAAAACCGCTTTACATTCTCACGTAGAGAATGTAAATTTTGTATAGCGGACCTTTACTTGCGGGCGGGCTTTTGAGTGTACGAATAAACGATACCGAATTGTATTCAATTATTTGGAAACTGATTAATGTTTAAGCAGCAGTATTTATTGAATTATGTAAAGTTTATTTACAAGAATATACAGTGGTAGTTCTTATTTTCATAAAACTGCCACGACAAATTATAATAATAGCCTTACGAAATCTGCAAACAAACAAAGCAACGCAAAGTGCTCCTAATCCCTAGTTAGTAGTAGGTAGTTTTTTATGAATTGTTAATCGACAGTAACATACGCATATAAAATAAAACCTCAATAAACTGTTGCGATATTGAGATAGATTAATAGCACTAGTTTAAACCTTAGTGGTTTTTGGTTGCTATTTAAACTAAGATAGATAATAAGATTCTTTTGCATAATGGTAAAAAAATCTGCATAGCTATTCTAGAAAATCTAGGTCAGGCACAATTGCACATCACATGAGAATGTTTAGACGACACATGACGTATTGCACTTGTGAAAGAGTGGAAGGAAGAAACCAATAAACGTATCAGTACAAATTGGGATTAATAGAACTGAGCGCGGCGTAGTACAGTTTAATATTAAGACCTATTAGGGATGCCGAGTTAGTATGCGGCTGGAAAGATATTATATGTCCAGTCGTCCTGCTTCATTTAGGCTGATGAGCGATGATGATAAAGATGAAAGTGAAATAAAAAAAGAAAAAGCATTTATTTAACGCACCATAGTGCCAGTGTCCTAAAACGTACAAACGTTCAGACCTAAAATTTCGAATATGTATTTTTTTTGAAGATTAACCAATTTGGTTAAAACCATAATTGTAAGAACCAACTAAGGTTATAACTATTGTTGTTTAATAATCACCTTTTCATGTTGCTTCGATATCAATAGACAGTCTTTTCGAAGATTTAAAAATAATCACAAAAGATTAATTTCATAAGAGCGTTAGCTAGAAATTTCTACGTGTCATAAAGGATAATTGTTATTAGATAATTTGTAATGTATTATTGTATAAATTCTTTCGTCGTAACAATGTGCATTGCTTTAACTATGATTGAGATTCTTGACAACCTTTAATAACCAGTCAATTGCCTCAACAACGCAGTTGAGAATCACCCGACATTGACCCTTTGGTGTCCACAAATAGATTTTCTTTATCTACCGTATTATTGTTAGTAGATTTCAAGAAACATTTTTTGTAAATAAGACTAGCTATAAATGCCTACCACTGCGGGTCTTAAAAAGAGCGAAACACAAGAAAGAATGTCAAAGAAACGCATCAACCCTCAATTATTAAAAAAAATAAGGATAGTATTTCTGATTACTATCCTTATTTTTTTTTAAATAGTTTTTCTTCGTAAGATACTCCTTGTGAGACAGAATGATGACAAGTATGGTTTGGGCATTCAGATCAGCTAGTTGCCGGTGAGACCGAAGCTGGGAGTCCTGGGACTGGTTCTCAGGGCAATTGGGGGGGCCGCCCCGCCACTTCCACAGGTTCGATGCATGATAGACAGGAGCGGGGTTGAGTCTCAGTGGTTGATGAACGTTATAAATGGCTATGCTGTGTTTTCACCATTTTTTAAAACTAAATTGACGTAAATTTTTTGACATATCGTAAATGATATCAAATTATGTTTAGCTTGATGACTTCGACAGGCTTCGTTGACACATTTTTATATAAGTAAAAGATGTACGTAAAAGAGTCATACAGCTGAGCGTTTGTAACGAAAACATAAGGATAAATTGCTAAACTGTTGTGCGTCGCCCTGTGTTACATTATTGAGGCCAGCTTTCTGGCCTCAATAATGTAGTCTTTCTGTTATGTTGTATATACTTTAATCTCTAAAAAATCAACGCTATCTAATCCAATCACTTTTTGAAAAGGATAATTTACTTGCGTCGAAAACCAATGCTGAGCGATCGACAATCATGTACCTAGGCCCAGTGCAGTGTCATTATGAGAATATAACAAGTAACCCCAAAGATACAACTGGCCTTTTCAATAGACTCAGCTGTTGTTATGACGGATTGCCTGATATCGATTCTAAAACAACGGGCGTTCATCGTCGTGTTGTTGATTCATAAATCATCTTACTAAACATGAGTACTGTTTACAAAATATTTGACAGATAACTTTCAACAATCACTGAGGAAGTCAAAAGTAGATTGAAGAATGAACCGGTAGAGTTTTGTGTCGTGGGAACGTAGTAATGTAGTTTTTGTAGAATTATATTTGTAGTTTTAGACAAAATTGTAAACAAGTTGTAAGGAATCAATAATAATGTAAGTAGGTGAACTGCTTTGTAGATGTTGTTTTATTATTTCTAGGATTGATTTATTTATTAGCATGCTGGACTTGTAAGGTATTCGTAATTAGTTAATTGTAAACAAGTAGTTAGTAGTAGTATTAGATTTTTGTTCGCATGCCATATCTACCTACTCTCATTTCTGAAAACTCTTACTGATCTCAGCTTTTGATTTAAGGTGGTAGTAATGGAGGCGACCGGGACCGTTACCCGCCAGGCGTAGACCGCTACCCGGATGACGACCGGTATGGAGACGATGACCGGTACAGCGACCGTCGACCGGACCGGTACCCCGACGACCGATACCCGGCCGGATCCGACGACCGCTACCCCGACGACCGATACCCTTCCGGCGTCGGATCAGACCGCTACCCGTCTGACAGATACCCCCCCGGTGTTGCAGACCGATACCCGTCTGATAGATATCCGTCCGGAATTGATCGCTATCCACTTGGTATTGATCGGTACCCATCCGGTCCTGATCGATATCCGGCTGGACCTGATCGATACCCAGTTGGCGTAGACCGGTATCCGGCTGGCGCAGACCGATACCCAGCTGGAGTTGATAGATATCCCACTGGTGTTGATCGATACCCTCAGGCAATAGATCGGTACCCACCTGGGGTTGGCCCAGGCCAAGGTCCTGCGGTTGACAGATACCCTTCAGGTAGTGGAAGATATCCTCTCCCCAGTGGTGATCGATACCCAGTTGACGGCGGACGATACCCACTTTACGACTATCCTACTACCAACGACATCGGAAGATATCCTGTTGACCGATATCCGATTAGCCGATACCCCATCGACGTTTACCCAGAAAGGTACCCACAAGATAACCGTTACCCGGAAAGATACCCAGTAAGAGGCAGTGGGCGATACCCGTCCAGACCGGGGTGGATCCCTAGCCGCTATCCTGAAAGGTTCGATCAGGACCGATTCCCAGGAACTAACGATTTGGGACGGTACCCGTACAGTCGGTACCCGGTTGGAGTGAACCGAGACCCGACACCACTGGGCGGGGACCGTTACCCGGATATGTATAACAAATATCCGCCGACCGGATCATCATATCCTGGTAAGCACTAAACCATATTGTTTACGTGTGTAGTTAGAAGTGCTAATGAATATTATTCGAGATTACATGAGTGTCGGGTTTTCACAGCAGGCTACGGACGTGGTGGCTATTATGGACCAGATTACGCAGGACCTGAGCGCTTCCCTGACAGAGGGATTCGTCCTGGCACAGACAGGTAGATGAGGGAAAAACTGAAAGTGTACATTAGTATTTAGAAAAACCGCTAAATTAACTTTTGAAATCATTCGAATAGATATCCCGTGGAGCCTAGACCTACCTTTGGCATAAGACGACCTATTGAGCGACCCAATGGATACCGAGGAACGTATCCTCCACCCGGACCTGTAGAACGACCCATAGGTACGAAATATTTAAATAAATAAATATATTAATATTAAAATAAATAAATAGGTAAATGACTCGATTGTCTTTTTTCATTAGGTGGGCCTGTATATGGCGGCGGAGGACCTTCATATGGCGGTGGTCCTGTATATGAGCCTGATGGTCCAATAGGACCAGTTGGTCCACCAATTAACGGTCTCGGCGGTCCTTTAAATACTCCTGTTGGCGGTCCTATCGGGGGCCCAATCGGTGGTCCAATTGCAGGCAACGGTATAGGTGGACCTCTTGGTAGACCTCCAATAGGACAAAGACCCTGGCAAGGATCGCGATGTGAAGAGGACAGCTTCAGACAAGTCGGCAGACAACGAATGCAAAGGCGATACGTACGACGATTTACTACTGCTCAATCCTTGGCGCACTGCCAACGCGAATGCATAGAGGCCAGAGACTTTATCTGCCGGTCGTTCAACTATCGGTAACTAAACAAGTCATGATGTAATGTTAGATATAGCGACCGTATTACTGACCCACTTTATGTTGTCAGGGGCGTGGATGGAGCGTACGCAGGAGAACCTCGCGATAATTGTGAGTTAAGTGATCGAGACACCCGGGAGTTGGACGCTGCCAATCCAGCACATTTTGATAATACTGCTAACGAGTATGATTTCTACGAGCGAGCTCTTGGAAGAATGGCTGATGATTGTCTAGATGGTAAGTAGTTCTGTATGAAAGATTAATATTACATTGTTTACGAAAGTCTCCTCACTTAGACACCTCTGTCTTCTCCATTCAACACCCACTTAATTATTCCAGTATCCCAAGTATGTAATGAAGATGGTATGGAGTTCACTCTTCGACTACCTGAAGGGTTCTATGGCCGAATGTATACTTATGGCTTCTATGATCGTTGCTTCTTCCGCGGAAATGGCGGAGTAGTCAATGCATTGCGTATCACCGGGGCCCACGGATATCCAGAATGTGGGACACAGCGGGTGTGTATATCTATTAGTGACGTTATATAAATAGTTTTGTTGACTGTTTCCATAATATGCTAAAATAATTATTGTCCGGATATTGGAAAGAATCCGGTATTCAACACTATTGCTTTTTTATCAAAATATAGAACAATCCACTTGGTTTAGCAATGTAGAAAAATAAACATTTTTCTCATGAAGTCTGCGTTGGAATTGGATAACTACTTTTTTAAGTACCTATATATGTGGCATGACTCATTGATTATTTGTAGATTATGACTGTATTCAAAAATTAACTCAGAAATTTAAACGTAAACATTGCTTTTCCAGTACGGAGACACGATGACGAACATTGTAGTGGTTCAATTTAGTGACAACGTGCAAACTTCTCGAGACAAGCGCTTCAACCTGACCTGCCTGTTCAGGGGCCCAGCAGAGGCTGTAGTCACGTCCAATTACATCGGCGCCGGGTGAGAATTGTGTTATCGATAGCCAATTTGTGTCTATTTGATAATTAAGGATATTGTTTTAGATGCCTACGAAGAAGATCGTAGAAAAAAATAATTAGCACCATTAGCGCTTTTAAAAACTAAAGTGCCTAAGCTATTTTAGGAAAAATCCTTTTCAAATAGACACAAATCTTTTATATTAACATTATAACAGATTTTGCGTGTTTTCATGAGTTCGCTTCTGAAATTTTCCTTTACATTGGCATTAGTTCACTAAATTTCAGAGGTTTTCCGCATTTTATATCTTTTCGCTGAAACGTTTTTGTTTTTATTGGTGGTGTATTTTGGGAGAGTTGTAGAATCATTATTAGTTCTGGGTTTTCCGAACATACGTGTTTTTTTTGTTTTTGCCAGATTTTCCTTTATAAACGTTGCATTTACTGGAATGTAGACATTAACATTATGGTTTGTTTAGTTAGCTGAATGTTGGTTTTGAGTGCTGTTAAAACTAACAGCTACTAACGGCGGACTTTGAACGAATCTGTCTATACATATATTCCAACTTTAAAGTAGCCATATTTATTTCGGATATAAATTCATTCAAAGTCAGTAACATCAGGCAGAAAAGTTTATCATCGAATCTAACCGTAGACTCGGGTTTAATTTGGTCGACAGGTCTGGCAGTCCAATACCGATTGAGTATCTGCCTGAAGAGAGCTCCCTAAACTCCAAAGTACGTCTGATGATCCTGTACCAAGGCAGACCGACCACTACCATCGCTGTCGGGGATCCACTTACATTCAGATTAGAGGCTCAAGACGGATACAACTATGCAACGGACATTTTTGCCACGAACGTGATCGCTAGAGATCCTTATTCGGGACGTTCGGTGCAGCTGATTGATCGAGTTGGGTAAGTGGATCTTATTTTTTTCTGGCGTTTAGTCCTTTATTTGCGCTATTATTCATCGTTATTTGCGCTACAATGAGGCACTCGTTATTCTTGGCTAAGACGTTTAGGTTTTGGGCTAAGAGGTCATAGATTAAATCATGTAATGCCATATTGAATAATTTAATGGATTGTTTCCATCTTATATACCTATGTGATAACTACCTCTAAACTTCTTTGGCGGTCATAACTTTGCAAGCACGATTGCTGAGCGTCAGGTCGTTGATAAGATTCCCAGGCCGGGCAAAGTTCTATTGAATAGTCAATCGAACTTACCTGTAAGTGAAGTTCGACGGTAATTATACGAAGTCTTTGTTTCATTCAAAAATGAGAAGAGTCCCCCCCGAACCCAAACAATACATGCTATCTAAATACAATTTTGTGCATGGACCCCTCGTTGTAAAATCAACCATTTGCTGTGAACTTAATGAAGATATTTGACAGATAACTGACAGGTAACACGAGAGGATGCGTTCAGTTTTTGGCTGGAGGCTACGAAATAATGTGATGCCGGATGACGTAACGGACTATACATACAAGTAAACCTATCTCATTGAGAATGAAACAAAGACGAGTATAATTAGATATCTTCCAGTACTAGCTTGAACTCTGGATTTGTGTCCGGCTAATCGATATCGGCTCGCCCCCTATTAAATGGGACTTGAAAACTGCTGGTCTATTTTGGCTTCTACCCAATTCTTTGTAGATGAAATACAATGTAATGTTTCTTTTGGAACTTTAGATCTTTTTGAATAGGTCTATGCTTAATCTGAAACCGACTTTGTTTTTACAAGGATAAAGTTAAAATTTTGTGTTTCAGTGCTTTCGGTTCGACAATGCTAATCATACTTTTCATATATTCCAGATGCCCAGTCGATCCTGATGTGTTCCCGGAACTAGACAAAGGTCGTAACGGAGATTCCTTGGAGGCACGATTCAACGCATTCAAAATACCAGAGTCCAACTTCTTAGTCTTCGAAGCTACTGTTCGTACGTGCCGCGATGGATGCCAGCCGGTTAGTACCAACATTACCTACGTGAACGAAGCAGCCGTTTTCGAGGAATACCTCTTTATTTATTAGTTAGTTATTTATTAATCGTTTATTCTAAGTCAAAGTAAAAGTCAAATCTTTAACTTTAAATATGCCATTTAAAAGAGTGGAATTCCCTGCCGGTGTCGGTGTTTCCTGATAGCTACAACCTAGGGGTCTTCAAGTCAAGAGTGAACAGGTTGCTTCTAGGCAAGCGTGCTTCATCGTCGACCACATCATCGCTTACCATCAGGTGAGATAGTGGTCAAACGCGTGCCTATAAGTAATAAAAAAAAAAAATTAAAGGGCACTTTTGAACGTCAAACTTTGTATTAATTAAACATCTATTTACTTAATAAGCTGCCAAAGCTTAGCCTAGCTGATGGGTTGTGGAAGTAACATAAACAGTCGGTCGATTCGATAAAAGTCACGCCGTGAAATCTTGAGTGAAGTGAACTGTCAATGCCTTGCATTGGTATGGAATGACAGCTCGATAAAATTCGCCCTTACTACGCCTACATTTTCACGCGGTGATTTGACCAGAAACGCATTGTCAGTACCTACCCGTCACCCGAGGATAGTGTTGCTTCCAAACGGTGAAAGAATTTTTCAAATCGGACCAGTAGTTCCTGAGATTAGCGCGTTCAAGCAAACAAACTCTTCAACTTTGTTTATTTTATTAGTATATAACATAACGTCACGCCTGTAATCCCCGAAGGGCTAGGCAGAGGTGTACCTGGTAAGTGGTAATACACCCACATTTCGCCAGTTATGTTTAAGTCCCATGAAATAGGGGGCGAGCCTATTGCCATCAATCGGGCACAAATCCAGACTCCGGGCTGCTACTGAGAAATCCCAGATGGAAAAACTCAATAACACTTTGTCCGACCCGGGGATCGAAGGACCTCATGCTCAGCAGTAGCGCTAGTAGTGATAGTATAGTATTAGTATATATTGTCGATAAATTGTCTCAATAGGACATGGGGCGAAGTACGAGTAACAACTCTTTATTAGAACAAATTGTTTCAATAAAGGGCTATTATAGTGTAAGTTGAGTACATGTAAGCTGTCACCTTTAGTGAATAGTCCCGGGAAATCCCGGAACCGAAAGTACCGGGAAATCCCGGAAATTTGCGTCGTTTTGGGAACCGGAATTTCCAAAACCAAATCCCGGTTCTTTCGGTACTTTCGGGAAAAGATACTTCGCGTTTAGAATTTTTCTAATTTTATTGCCTGAAAAATCCTACAGCTGCACTGTTACTATTGTACTACCTAGCTACCACCGTTGCTACCTAGTAATACAAGAGCATGATGCGCGAGGGTGCGAAGGTGCGGGAGGGGCAGGTGGCGGCCATCTTGTATATGCGCGTCCCGCTCAGTTAGATTGTGATCGCGTCTTCGAAATGTCGTGCTAGTGGGATTTCGGTGTAAAGTGCTTTGCAAAAACTACTCAAACAAGACTGCTTCTTTTGGAAAGTAAGTATTTATTTTTAATAAACAAAATTAATTAAACATGAGCGGCTTTATATAATTATTTAGTTATTGTAGCCACCATTCTCATTGTCCATCCTCATTTTGAATACAAAATACGAGCAGCTGATTGTTCACCAACCGACATGGGATTCGGAAGTTGATTTTAATACGTACACGAATAAAATTTGCTGTTCTAAAGTTTTACAAATTCAGTTTATTTTTTATGTTACTACGGCACAATAAAACTACAATGCACTGTATGAATTAAGCAAGTAGTATTACGACTAGCTGTTTGTTTACCAACCTACTTACATGGGATTGGGAAGCTTATTTTATTCGTAGAATATTATTAGCTGTTCTAATGATATTTTTAATAAGCTTTTTTTAATGTTACATACTTTACCTTAAAACTACAGTGCACTGTATTGATTAAACATCAAGTAATTTAGTCGGTACCAACGTTTTTCGTTTAACTTTGTATTTCAATAATTACTCTATATTTTGTTACAGACGATGGATTTTGAGGCAGTCCTTAATAAAGCCAACGATAAAACGTCAGTATGGCATTATTGCCGCGTGTAAACGAATTTTGAAGTGTACTGGAGGTAGTACGAGTGGTCTCCAAAAGCATTTAAAAAATGTGCATCAGTAATCTGGTGCACATTTTTTAAATGCTTTTGCGGAAATGAATGCTTTAAATGCTTTTGAGGAACTTGACGTCAAGTGTCGAATCTCCTTCAATATCGACAAATACTGAAATTATACCAAAGAAAAAAGCTTTACTGATTATTACGAATCTGACGCAAATCCTTCCAAGGAACTTATGGTTTCCCGAATGTCAGCTATGGATGGATACCCTTTCCGAACATTTGTAGAGTCTGAACATCTGCGAATGCTGTTTCGAAAATTCGGACATAAATTGCCGAAGGCTGCAAATTCAATTCAAAATATATTAATAAAACAAGCAGACAAAAGAAAACAACAACTGATCGGCGAAATCCAGAAACTACTATCAAGACATAAATTTTCATCTTTTAAGCCTGAATCTGCACTCACACAAGAAATAAAACGTTTTATTTGATTTGATTTAAATGTTTTTACTTTGCCCTGTCATTTCGTCTTATTTTTACTTTCTCCGTTTCAACACTTTCAACTCTCTTACAAAGACTTATTAAAGTATCAAAAGTATCGATAGTACCGGGAATCCCGGTTCTTAAGCCAAGAGGTCCCGAAAATCCCGGTTCTTTAAAACATCACCGGTTCTGCATTCCCTAGTCACCTTGTAAGCTGTCACCTTGATCGATTTAGTACAAAGACATTCAATACTTATAGACCGGACATCACGAACAAAATTTTCGTCCGAAAAAGTGTGTCCTGCTGCATACAAGTCTATGAGTTTTTTTTAGTACGCTCCGCTGCCGCTCCAATATTGATATATTATTCTAGATGGCGTTACTGAGACATGGGTTCAAAGTTTTTCTATGACATTTCCTCGCATGTCCGCTCTATAGTATTATAAATCTCTTTGATTTGGTAGTCTAACCGCAAACTACCGCTGAGCATTAGGTCCTGGGGTTCAATTTCATGAGAGTCGGACAAAGTGTTCTACGCAGTCTGGATTTAATATAATACCATCCTATTATTTATTTATTAAAGCTTTAAGCACAAGTATAAAAAAAACTGTACTACGGCGGACTTAATGCCTGCCTGCCTGCTTTTACTGTCCCACTGCAGGGCAAAGGCCTCTTCCCATACAAAGAAGGCACGCACGAGCATTGATCACCACGCTTGCTCAAGGCGGATTGGCGATTTCAAACTTATATTAACTACAAGTCCAGGTTTCCTCACGATATTTTCCTTCACCGATGTCAATGATGTTTAAGATTAACTTAGAAAGTACATATGAACTGAAAAAGTCACATTGGTAGACTTTCCCAGATTCGAACCACAACCTCCTGCATGAGAGGTAGGCGCCTTAATCTCTGGGCCATCACGATTTGTGTGCGGTTAAATTGTTAGCAATATTTGCTGTAAAACGTTTTATTTTTGTTTTAAATCTCCAATTTATATACCTACTCTAGAATAAAATGAAATTTTAAAAGTGTAGTTCTTAGATTTGCAGCCAAAGTATTTTAATATTATAAAATAAGTATCTAAGTACCTATTAAACTATAACACATTTCAACAACAAAATAGCGCCCGCCCGAAATTATATTTTACTAGATAAGTAATCTTATTTTGCATGTCACGGGAAACACTAAGAAATAAACCATAGTTATATGTATTATACAATAAACTTTATGTAACCCACTGTTAGAAAATAGATAATTATTTATATAGACTAGTTTTGCAATAATAATTATCTACAATTAAGATTCTATAACAGTCTGAACACACGATTTCAATTACGTCAATACATATAAAAATATACTTTATCGAGCTCCATCCAGTTACCGGGTTATCGCGTTATACTTAAGATAACTGTATCTTCAGATGCGGGGTTATGCATAATATAGATGCTGTTTATGCAATTTAGCTGCTTCGTCTATCCACCTCCTGACCTTTCTGCTTATCTAGTTGTATCACGTGAATAACAAATGGCATATAATGCGCTCGTTTTTCAATAGATAAGTACGGCTAGCTGTTTTCCTAGTTATGTAACTGTAATGTTCTGGGAGATTATCACGGTAGATCGCCTTGTATCATATAATAATAATATATTCTAAAGAAAGCTAATGGCGATTCATTTCGGATTTACCGTACTTTAATATTGACGAAAATAAATATGTGATTTTGTCATGAAGAGGACACTTCAAAATTACCTACTTTCATAGATATTTCTATGGGATACTATGGGTACTTTCGTTACTTAACAGAAAATATCTAGGTAACCTGGGTGAGCCACAACGGCTCACACACAATGGCCCAATCGGGACTAAGTACGGAAACAAATCCGATGATAGATAGAAGACTTAGGTAAAGATTATCATCAACTTATCTGTTTAAGCCTTCCTGACTGGCCTGTTGGTCTAGTAGTTAGTGACCCTGACTGCTATGCCGGAGGTCTGGGGTTCGAGTCCCACCCAGGACAAATGTTTGTGTGATGAGTACGATCATTTGTTCTGTGTCTGGGTGTAATTTATCTATAATATGTATGTATTTAGAAATACATAAGTATGCTTATCAGCTGTTTAGAACCCATAACACAAGCAGTCCCTTAGCTTGGGACTGAATGGCGTTGTGTAAAAAGTTGTGGAATATTTATTTATTTATTTAGGACTAGCTTCTGCCCGCGACTTCGTACGCGGATCCTGTTGCTTATGCCAGCGACAACGGGGTCGTCAAAATCGAAGGTCTGAAACATCTGATGTCGAATTCTATAAGCCCGGGGACGGGAAATCAATGGGATGCGCGAGACGATTCAAGATGTTCCAGATTTTTTATTTTTGTTGGTCAACAGGAAATGCCATCAGACTTAACAACTTTTGCTAAGACGCCATTTCTATTATGTATATGTTATATTGTCTCTGGGCTTTGGAGTTCCCCTAAAGGTGCTCCAGATCTTCAAATTTAGTCTCACAGCAGAAAACACTCTTCACGTGGAATAGTTTTTGCAATGGCACCATTTTTATATCTCTTTCACTTTAGGTGTTCCATTTTCCAAAATAAATTATAGCCTATAATATGTTGCGTGACGTTCACGATCAGCGGTCAGTCGCGCATCTCCTTCCCCCACTTATCTCTAGAGTCGATGCGTATATACGCTGAAAACTCAAGCGTCATGCTTTTTCCGTGAACGTCTCCAACTCGCGAGACAGTGCATGATGTTCACGATCAGCGGTCAGTCGCGCACATATTCTTCACTGGTCTCTAGAGACCTGGATGTAGATGCGTAAATACGCTGAGAATGCAGGCGTGCTTCGCGATCCCAAGAAGTTTCCACGGAGCGAGTTGCAGCCTCATGTTCTCGAACAGCATCAAGTCTCTCCTTACGCTCTTCGGTAGATTGTTGGGATCTTATGGTCTTTAATCATTTAGCACCTTTGGAACATTGGGAAAAATTTGACCTCTTTCTAGGCATGGTTATAGTTTTATTGTGATGATACCTGATCAATTAAAATCTAAGTGGCTGCTCCCCTGCGTTACCGGGTAAGCTACCGTGTAACGAAGATAAATGGAAAAGGAAATTAAACACTCAAATAACATAAGCCCGAAGGCATACGATAAAAAAATGGGAGTTTTAGCCAGTAGAGTCTAATTTTTAATTTTTAATTTCTATATCAAATGTTTCTGATCTTCGATTTTTATAAGTCAACAGGTAATGCCTATCAGACCGAACAACTTTTGCTAAGACGTCATTCCTATTTGAGTTATGGTGTAGCTGGGCTCTTGGAGTTCCACAATAGGTGTTCCAGATCTTCGATTTTTATACGTCAACAGCGAGTGCTCATAAGGCTGAACAACTCTTGCCAAGACGTCATTCCAATATATGTTATAGTGTAGCTGGGCTCTTGAAGTTCCACATCAGGTGTTCCGATCTTCAAATTTATTCTCTCAGCAGAAAATGCTCATAACGTGGAACAATTTTTGCTATGGTACCATTTTTGTATCTCCTATAGTTTAGATGGTCTGTTGCGGTTCTGCATCAGGTGTTCCGGATCTTCAAATTTATTCTCTCAGCAGAAAATGCTCATCACGTGGAACAATTTTTGCTATGGGACCATTTTTGTATCTCCTATAGTTTAGCTGGTCTGTTGCGGTTCTGCATCAGGTGTTCCGGATCTTCAAATTAATTCTCTCAGCAGAAAATGCTCATCACGTGGAACAATTTTTGCTATGGGACCATTTTTGTATCGCCTATAGTTTAGCTGGTCTGTTGCGGTTCTGCATCAGGTGTTCCGGATCTTCAAATTTATTCTCTCAGCAGAAAATGCTTATCACGTGGAACAATTTTTGCTATGGGACCATTTTTGTATCGCCTATAGTTTAGCTGGTCTGTTGCGGTTCTGCATCAGGTGTTCCAGTTTCCAAGATAAATTATAGCCTATGTGTTGACTAGACTTAATATCTATACAACAAAAAAAAAATCATTCAAATCCGTCCAGTAGTTCCGAAGATTAGCGTGTGCAAACAAACAGACAAACAGACAAACAGACAGACTTTTTTTTTTGTATTCGTGTTCTATTACTGTTTCTAAACCCCCCTCAATTATTATTTTTTAAATATATTCAATGTACAGACACAGTTTTTTTACAGTCTTATTATATGTATAGATGTTATGACTTATTCGGGAAACATATTACTGGGTTAGATTACTCATGATTATTCAATAATATTCATATGGCATCTTACTACATACATACTTACCTACTAGATATAATAATCTTAATCGATAACTCAGCCTATTCCGGAACTTCATTTTATCGTGAGGAAAAGCCTCCCCCCCCCCCCCCATGAAAACTTGTAATTAGCATTATATTAAAAACTTATCAGTATTGGTAGTATCTACCTACCTGTAAGTTTCCAAAAACTAAAGTAAAATATTTTTTATTTCCAGGCATACTGTCCAAGCCACACAGGACGATCTGAACCGTCATTTGGCAGGCGTCGAAGGGACGTGAACTCCACAATTGGAGCAGAAGGCAATGACACTGCTGAAGCTAAATCCGACGAAGGCAATGACACCAAGACAGAGAAACCAGACGAAAAGAATGCTGGTTCCGTGTACAAAGTGTCATATGAGGAGGCGAAGGTGGACAAATATCTTAAGGATGAGGTCGAAACCCCTAGTCATGTCCGGAAGATGATTGAGGTAAGGAATTCATTTTGGTATCGTGACTTTTGTAGTGACAGAGCACTACGAGTATATGCGGAGTTCCTTTGCAATTTGTTGCTGCGCTGCGTGTCGCGGGGTTCAATATCCACATGAAACAAATTTTTGTATGATGGCAGTTGTTCCGGGCTGACTGTTTCTGTATGTTATTTTAAATGTTTGTAAATGCTGCCAAGATACAGGAGAAATTCCTTGTGCAGAGCAACCTTTTTTAAAGAACAGATAACAAGAAAGAAAGTTTTGCCAGCTTCTGCGCAGGATCAGTACTTCGAGAAGTTGAATTTCTCGCCCAAGGTCATATCTTAACAAAATATAGCATAAGTTTCATTCTGATGTATTAGCTAGGTATATTACTGTAAAGTTTCATTACAATCCATTCAGAAGTTTTTGCGTGAAAGAGTAACAAACAACCATACAATCTTTCACTTTAAGTAGGATTATAAGGTAAATAATGGTATTGATAGGGTACCTATCATCATCTTACATGTACCTACGTTAACAAAGAACAGAATTCTGTACCGGGCTCTTTACTCACAGGTTTAAGGATCTTTTTTTGGGCCAGACCTTTAAATATTTGATATTTGCACATCATACTTATCATAGCAACGATCTCATGTAGGATTTTTTTTACTTACCTACCAACAAATTACTAAAAGCAATCATATTTGAATTAGTCATTATCAGCCTAATCTTTTGTTTGAAAACTAATACTAACAGCCTTTTATCTATACACTGTAGATATACAAGTAGGTAAGGTCTCTATGTGGGGGCTTAATCACGAAGGATACCTGAATTGTTACTTAGGTACCACACATAGCAACCATTACCAATTTACCACATCAGTAGCATAGCAACCAGAGTTTTAATATTAGTTTCATAAATCCAACTTATAAAAAATACTAACAAAAACTCGGACCGGAAAATGATTACATATTGTATGCTATCATCTGCACAAAAAACAAAGGTGTAATTTTATCAGGAGACAATGGAATGCAAACGAAAAAACCAAATGCTAAAAGCATTATTATACTAATACTCGTATAATAATACAAGCAGAGGTCTCTAATTGCACTAGAGGTGACTTTTAAAACACGTTATATTCAAATGGTCTTCAATATATCGGGAGTAGGATGACCTGGGCATAGACAATGACACATGTTCATAAACAATAATGAAGTTCTAAAGTTAAAAATTATAAATAATTTTAAAGTTATAAATCTATAACTTGACATTGGCTAAATGCACAAATCGTGTTAAGCCGGAACGGAAGAAAAAAAAAGTTATAAATCCGAAAAGAATGTACCTATTTGGCATTATAAGGTTTCGAAATGCTGCATTCCTAACATTTCGGATTTATCGAACTTTGTTATCTGCCTTTGTCTAGGTGCCTTGTGGTACAGACGCCAGACGCAAGCACATCAAGTCACCCCAAACTGTCTTTTCCCAGTTGAACATGAACCTTATTGTGTTTGTTATAAACTTTAAAAACTATTATAGACTTTGAAAATGAAAAGAAATTTAAGAGGCGTCTGTACGTATTGTCACATCCATGACACAAGCAGCAAGCGGGATGAGGGCAGGCGATCAGGGAACGTTGGAGAAGGGACTGGAGATGTGACATTAAATGAGAGGTTTGCCATTAAGTGGCGTGGGAACAGACATAGCTATAGAATAGACATTAATACTCTACTGAAATTACAAGGTACTGTAAGTTTTTAGTCCCATAGGAAGACCGTTTAATTGATACTGATGATACTTGCTTTCACACTACAGTGGAACGAGCTCTGTAGATTCCAAGTTCTAACAATAAAAAGAGAAAAATATAACAGGTCAGCTATTTTCCCCAGGTGTTTGACAATCGCAACGAGTTACTAGAAGAGAACGGCGAGAGTGACTCCTCTCCTGTGGTTGCTGCCGCCGGCATCTGCATACCTCCGTATCACTACAGAGCCTTGCTAGTAGCGCTTTGTGTACTGCTCTCGCTGCTCTTGGCTATGTTGACTGCTGCATTGTATATTTATAGGTAAGTGTAACAAATGGGGCTGTTAATTTTATCAATTTACACTGGAACCTGGACGCTGCACGGACGCACGATAGTGCAGTTTTAGGTAAGTATATTTATGTGGCCTGCAATTGGACGGTGGGCAGTTTTGATGATTATGATGAAAGTTGGGTTTGAGAAAAAGCTGTATAAAAGTTTACTCTAAACACTAGTTTATACTGGTTAAATGTGCCAGTGTAACTTTAATTTATCAGGCCCCGAGCGAAGCCGGCCTCCGCAAACAATAGGTGGGTAATTTAATTGTGTCTGGAATTCCGGTAGTTGAAGAGTTAAGAGGTGGGTTTTGGAATTGAATATTAAATATTGACTCCAATCCACTCCGAGAGGGAGTCCTTGTCTTCACAGTTAGACAGGTGGTCTGCGGTAGGGCTGTCAAATACCGCCCCTAAAATAATGCATATTGATCCTGATGTGTAATAAAAGGCCTGTGAGTAAAACTATGTTACACATTTTTATTATTCGTGGTATTTCAAGCCGTTATTAAGATGTAGGCACGAATATTTGATAAGGTCGTGTCTGACCAGTATAATGTGTGTGCCTTTACTGTAGACTTTTTAAGGCTAACTGCCAATTAGTCTCTTTTGACTTCGACAACCGTGATCGACATAATAATAATGTGAATGCAACCTTGATCCTAATTAACGTGTTCCTAATAAAACAATTAACTAAGTAGATCACAATGATAAAGAACTACATGCCCCTATCAAATCAAGACGCATCGTATCCATGACAATTATTTATTATTTTTACCGACATTATATCACATAGTAATATCGCCCCTGCCGTTTACATAAGAAGCTTTTCTCGACTGATTAACTTAGGGAACCCATCTATTAAAAGGCAATGTGAGTAATGTGACGCATAACATAATACCGGCGGCGTCTATTTATATATGCGTATATTTGATACGTGTTTAAATGCAGTCCATGCAGGAGACACGTGACGTGAGCGTCTGTCTTTATTTTAAGACTAAATAAAGACAGTACCTATCTACTGTTTCGTTTAACTTTTTTAAACCTAGATTCCTACTTATTATTAGATACTTATAACTAGAAGTAGGGCCGTTTGATTCGTTTTACTAATAGTTTCCTAGGTAGATAAGCAACAATGCCTACTGTACCTACGTGAAGCAAAGTCGTCAGAGGCCCATGAGGGGCATAAACTCTAAGCCCAAATAAAAAGAAGAAGGACGCAGGTACTACGTCCTTCTTAAAACCTACAACCTACCAAATTTTAAGACTCATAATTCAGTGCCTCTATTAGACCACTTATCTCCCCAATAACACAGACACGTGTATTATTATACTAACCAGCCCTATTATAATAACAATATTCCTTATTGTTATTAAACAACGAATTGACCTACATTAATCTTTTTCTTATCCAGGCGTTATTGGCGGGTACTGCGCAAGAACATTCAGGCATCGTCGCCTGCGCCGGCTTTGCGGCCAGTGACCCCGGGACCTCGGCCTACGAGACCATCGCTCTTCTCCGCCTCACATTTGCACAAACCATTCTCTTTGAGGTAATAAAAAAAGGAGTACTTATTATATATACAAATAGGTACTTTGTTTTATACATGAATGCCTTATTGATGTAGTGGTCGCAAGCACTATAGTTACTGTTGAACATGAAGTTCTGGGTTCGATCCCCGGATCCAACAAGTCATAGAGATTTTCCTTCTGGTATTTCTCAGTAGCAACCTGGAGCCTGGATTTGTGTGAAAGCAATCGGTTTGCCCCCTATAGCATGGTACCTACTTAATCATAACAGGCGAAATGAGACAAAGATAGTTTTTTGTGCACTTTTTATTACTTGTAGGTATAAAACTGATATTGACAGAACAGTTGGTTCTCTTATAGCCAAAGGTCGGGAGATACAAGCATTTGCGTCAATCGAAAATCAACAAAGTTATAAAAAGAATCAATAAGAACGAAGTTCAACAAGGATTATTTTATTTTGACGATGTGATGACCAGGGTTCGGAGTAAACTGATTAATGAGAGAAGAACATAGGTGGTACATACAATTTAATCAATAAATTAATACGCGACCTAAAGAGAAACAAACACCTTAACTATTAGTTTCTATCAATACATTAGCCAAACAAATGAAAATGCACAATTAATGTTTTGGAAAGAAATACAAAAATAAATGTAAGTTTCTATAATGGGTTGGCCAAACAAGTAAAACTTGCAAAAACATACAAAGGTATTGGCTAAAAAAACACAAAAAGAAATATACGCTGCCAGGTTTGAACCCGAGATCAGGAAACGTCAGTCTGAGCGCTATTCCCCGAGGTCAGCCGTGTTCTTATTAACCGTGGCGAATATGAAGATCTTATTCCGCAATAGATTAACGTGCCGTAATAAAATGTACAGATTGGATCTTCTGTAACCACAATATTATTATCCGCCTGAAGGACAAGGGCGTTTCCGCAAGCTGAGAACAAAATGAGAATAGTCAGCCTTGGAAAATTTCTACAATTAAACAGCCAACCGTTCGTTAAATAAACGCAAACACTTACCCCGTTACTTCCACTACTCACACACAAAATCACAATATTGCACCAACGATAACACCTATCATAGGTATATAATATTCCCAGTGATTTCAAAATAATGATGGCTTTAATTTCCAGAGATCACAATTAATTACGGAGCAGCCGTTCGTATTCTCCCTTCACTTTTTGCCGGTTGACGTCTGTCTCCTATAATTTATTTTTTCTGCCACCCTCGTTTGTCAAACATCTCTAAAATATCTAATTATGAATGTTTGGGCGAGCCTAGTAACGCCATCTAGTATTAGGCTTGATAACAATAAGTCGATATCGATCATTACAATATCCCCTCTCCTCTTAAGAATCCAACCGGATTCAAACCATACGTTTCAGGTCACAAGAATGCCAATTTCCTAAATCCTTGCCTCTGAAACTTCTTAATCTGTAGACGTCGCTGCCTATTTTCTCTGCTATGACTGCTTTTTCAAACTTAGGGGCCAATTTAGACATAAAAGCCTTGTCAGCGTTTGAAAGGAATTTAGTGCGTTTCCAAACCAGATCCCCAACTTTATAATCACATATGCGACGTCTCTTGTTGTAGTGTTCGCTATTGGTGTCATGCGATTGCCGAATCCTTTCACAAACTTCGTCATAAACTTTACTTCTGAAGGCCATATTGCTTTCAAACTTTTCTTTGTCGAAGGTAATCGGTTCGTCTTGTTCAAAACTATAGGGTCTCTTGCCCTGAACTGTCGTCTCACGTCCAAAGAACAAATAGGCTGGTGTCTTGCCTGTCACTTCATGGACCGATGTGTTGATTGCATGTCCTATGTGCGGTATATACTTATCCCATTCTTTGTGATTATCTTCAACGTAGGAAGCTATAGCTGAACCAATTACCTTATTTACCCGCTCAGTGGGGTTGGCCTGAGGATGGTAGTACGGAGTATACCACAGCTTTACACCGTACCCTGATGCTAGTTCTTTAAACTGATTGGATACAAATTGCTTTCCGTTGTCACAAACTATTACACTAGGGGTTCCAAACCTTAAAAATATATGTTCCTCTAGTATTTGAGCTATAGAGGATGATTTTCCATTTCGGAGCGGATACAGGAAGCAGAACTTACTGAACCAGCAGGTTATGACTAGCAGCATAGTATTACCATGCTTGGATTTCGGAAAAGGCCCCATCAGATCCATAGATATGATTTGGAAAGGTTCTGTTACCTCTCGTTGCTTTCCCATTAAGCCCGATGGCTTACTTTGTGAGTGTTTGTATTTTGCACATACTTCACATTTCCGTACGTAATTTTTCATGTCCTGGATCAATGTCGGCCAAAAATAGCGCTGTCTTGCGCGATTGACAGATTTTTTGACACCAAAATGACCAGATGTGGGGTCATCGTGACATTCCTTTAAGACTGCTTGACGCAGTTTTTCTGGAATCACGAGTTTCCAACTGTCACTTTCATTAGGAAATTGTTTTAATTTCGTGTATTTCCACAGTTGTCCTTGACAGACTTCCCAATCTGGGTCATTCTTCCCAGCAAGTACCAAGTCCTCCATCGATTTATACCACTCATCTTTATCTCCTGGTTGTATCTCTAATATATTAATTTCTTCTTCAATCGCTCTTGATAAGGCATCCGGTACAATGTTATATTTCCCTTTACGATGGACTATTTCGTAATCAAACTGTTGTAAGCGCATAGCCCACCTTGCCAAACGGCCATGAGGGTCTTTATTGCGGTGTAGCCATTGAAGAGCACTATGGTCCGTAATGACCTTAAAATGATTCCCTTCAACATATGGACGAAATTGTTCTACAGCATGAAGAACGCTTAATAGTTCTCGCTCAGACGCTGAGTAATTACATTCCCTTTCTGACAGTTTTCTGCTCGTGTAAGCAATGGGAACCTCTAGGCCATCAACTATTTGAATTAAGACTCCACCAGTCCCCCTGTTAGATGCGTCACATTGAACAGAAAATGGTTTCGTGAAGTCTGGTACTCTCAAAACTGGTGTCGAAGTCAGTGCAGTCTTCAATTTTAAGAAAGAATCTTCAGCGTCTTTATTCCATGTAATACGTTTAGTCTTCTTGCCTCCCTTAGTTAGATCATGAAGTGGAGCTGCGACGATGGCAAAATTTTCTACAAACCGCCTGTACCAACTGGCTAGACCAATAAAACGTTTTCTCTCTCCTCCGTGTAAGTTGTAGGCCTGGGATACTCAAGTATAGCTTTAACTTTGTCCGGATCCGTACGTAATCCTTCCCTGTCAACAATATAGCCTAAGTATTTTAAAGAAGATCTCGCAAAAACGCATTTCTCCAGGTTGATAGTCAATCCTGCTTCCTTAAGCTGATTTTTTACATATGACAATGACAACAAATGGCTATCGAAGTTGTCGTCACATATGACGATATCATCCAAATAAGTGAACACTCTCTTTTCAAATTCCGGTGAGAACAAGCGGTCCATCAATCGTTGTTGTGTCTGAGATGCATTGCTTAGTCCAAAGGGCATGACTTTGAATTGATATAGTCCTTTTCCAGCGAGTCCAAAAGCAGTCTTCTCCTTGCTTGTTTCTTCTAGCGGTATCTGCCAGAAAGCTGATCGAAGATCAATAGTTGACAGGAAACGAGCGTTTTTTAAACCATCTAAGATGGTAGTAACTCTAGGCAAGGGATAAGAGTCCTTAACCGTTACCTTATTTAATTGACGACTGTCGAGGCACAATCGATTCTTACCAGATGATTTTTTCACTAGTAATACTGGTGAACGCCATGAGCTAAACGAAGGTTCGATTACATCATTGTTCAGCATGTCCTGGATCTCCTTCTCAAGTTCTGCCATAACAGGAGGTGCAAAAGGATACTGTCTATGTCTGATAGGTAAGCTGTCCCCGGTGTCAATCCTATGCTCGATCAATGATGTTCTACCTAAACCTTGACCAATTTCTGCTGCCATTTCCTCTAACAATTTGTCTAGGCACTCTCTCTGTTGATCAGAAAGTTCATCCCGTGACGTTACTGGTTGCGAGACGTTAATTTCCGTGATGTCAGCAATCGATTTTCCCGCCCCTATAGTCAGATTAAATGACTCAAAAAAATTCATACCTAAAATAATATCATGTTTTAAGCAGTCCAGGATATAAAAATCTACTACGTTATATTTTCCCGCAAACTCAATTGGTAAATGAACAATGGCATCCATTGTGTGATAGGTGCCATCAGCCGTTGAGATCATTTCTTTGTCGACTTTATGTCCTGAAAACCCCAATTTCGTAATTTTCATTGCAAATCTCTGCGAAATCACTGAAACAGTAGCTCCAGAATCCAACAATCCCGCAAATGACTGGTTTAAAATTTTTATTTCAGCATAGTATCGATTGTCTTGACTATGTTTATTAATATTACAGATTTTCCCCGTTTTAAAAAAACTCGAGACTGTGTGTAACCATTGCTGCCAGTCATCCGAGGTAGGACGACTTAGTTTTTCGGGGTACGATCGGCAGGCATCGACTCCGAGTTGTCGTTTCCCTTATCGGTAACATTACATGAGCATCTATTTGTCGTTTTCCCGAAACGCCCACATCTATAGCAGAATAGCCTTTGTTTTGGCAACTTACAATCCCTAAAACGATGTCCTGGAGTTCTGCAGTTCCAGCATTTTGTTCCAGCACTAAGCACTTCCTCATCATTAATGGCTGCCAAATCAGTCGTGTCCCCATTTCTTGATATTTTCGAAGCGTTTCCCTTATATGCTAAATCTCTTTCCAAAGATTGCTCACTCAGAGTCGGTTCCTTAAAGTTATCACAGCTTAACTTAGTGCGCTCAATTATCCTTAGAATTGATGTTAGCTCACTCACTGAGTCAAACGTGTCTCGGCATATGGCTTTTTGAAAATAGGGTTGTAAATTCCGTCTAAGTATCATCAACTTTTGTGTCTCAGAAATGGGAGTCGGCAGTCGATTAAACATATTTTGCATAATGGCCATATAAATTAAAACGCTTTCCTGGTTGCTTTGGGTTCTTCGCTTAATCTCCTCCAACAGTTCTTCTTGGTAGTACGGTTGTTGAAATGTGTCCAACAGTAGATTCACTAATTCAGACCAACTTGTTACTGTGCCTTTATTGGCCCTAAACCATATTAAGGCTTCTTCTTCGAAGAAGTCTATAGCATAGCGAAATAAATCTTCATCAGCAGCATTCCGCGCCTCTTTAAGTTCATCAATCCTTTCCAAGAACGCATTCACTCCCACGGTGCCCTTACCACTAAATTTGACACCCCAATCTTTAATGGGAACCAACTTCCGTTTGTGGAAACCATTGTCAAAAGTGGAAGACCTTTGAAGTCCCGGATGTCGTAAGGAAGTACTAGGTTTATCTAAGGTAGTTCTGGGAATGTTAGTGTTGGCAACAGTAGATTGCGAGATTTGATTCTGGTGAAGTTCCGTCTCACCATCCTTTGACCCGGAAGTTTTATCTGGGTTTCGGCATTTTTTCAATTGTTCCATAATCTGTATAGCCTCCTCACCCAATGACTTCTGCAAAATATCCTTATCATGTTCCGAAATGATATCCTCTTCCTTATCTTCTTCCTGCTCAAACTGCTTCAGTAGGGATAAAGTGTCCTGAATATTCTTCAGTAGTGCCAAATGTTTCTCCGTTTCACTGGTCTCAGAAGGTATAATAAGTTTAGCACGGTTTGATAAGTGTGTCAAACGAGAGTGTATACGTCTAAGAAACGAATGTTCAGGACTGTGCGATACTTCTGATATAAGTAAACCTATTGCCGTTAATTTATTTTCACAATTTAAAATTTCACTACCCGGGTTATCAATACAGGACTTAGGTACTTTAAAGGAAATAGTTGACTCGCCTGATAGCTCCCGTACTAAAATTTCCCGCAAAAACTTCCGCATAGTCGCCACGGTTTTACAATCAAAAATACCCCGACAAGCCAGTTCAAACTCGAGCTCATCTTTATGGAGTGCATTAACATCCATGATCAGATACAATACAATTTCTATAGACGGTACGTAAATCAGTCTGTGTATAAAATAACAGTGATTCGACAAAACTCGGTACTTACAAAATATTCGAATTTACAAAATCCTCGTAGCCAAAATAGGTACCTAAATAGACATAATAGTAATGACCCTACACGCCTTGTTTATCTTTCATTCAGTTAACCCGTGGGCGCCAATGTGATGACCAGGGTTCGGAGTAAACTGATTAATGAGAGAAGAACATAGGTGGTACATACAATTTAATCAATAAATTAATACGCGACCTAAAGAGAAACAAACACCTTAACTATTAGTTTCTATCAATACATTAGCCAAACAAATGAAAATGCACAATTAATGTTTTGGAAAGAAATACAAAAATAAATGTAAGTTTCTATAATGGGTTGGCCAAACAAGTAAAACTTGCAAAAACATACAAAGGTATTGGCTAAAAAAACACAAAAAGAAATATACGCTGCCAGGTTTGAACCCGAGATCAGGAAACGTCAGTCTGAGCGCTATTCCCCGAGGTCAGCCGTGTTCTTATTAACCGTGGCGAATATGAAGATCTTATTCCGCAATAGATTAACGTGCCGTAATAAAATGTACAGATTGGATCTTCTGTAACCACAATATTATTATCCGCCTGAAGGACAAGGGCGTTTCCGCAAGCTGAGAACAAAATGAGAATAGTCAGCCTTGGAAAATTTCTACAATTAAACAGCCAACCGTTCGTTAAATAAACGCAAACACTTACCCCGTTACTTCCACTACTCACACACAAAATCACAATATTGCACCAACGATAACACCTATCATAGGTATATAATATTCCCAGTGATTTCAAAATAATGATGGCTTTAATTTCCAGAGATCACAATTAATTACGGAGCAGCCGTTCGTATTCTCCCTTCACTTTTTGCCGGTTGACGTCTGTCTCCTATAATTTATTTTTTCTGCCACCCTCGTTTGTCAAACATCTCTAAAATATCTAATTATGAATGTTTGGGCGAGCCTAGTAACGCCATCTAGTATTAGGCTTGATAACAATAAGTCGATATCGATCATTACAACGAGTCTTCGGTCAGCCGCCCATGATTTACCAGTTTAACCCCTTCACCGCCACGTCAAAAAAGCAAAACGTGCCTTCAGAGCCTAGCTGCAAGAGTTCTTTAAATTCGTCATGTAGTCGTGACGCGTGGCGTGCTGAACACATTTTGGTTTGTCATCTATGAGTCTATGTCTGTGGCGGTCAAATTGATACGAAATTGTCCCTGGAGGCTAATTAAGTTCATTGAACACTCAGGCGTCAAGGTGGATTACATTCATCACTGTCATCTGGACGTACGCGTACCCAGAAAACTGACAGCATGACAGCGATGTTCCTGTTTTGTAGTCCCTCATTTGTTTTTTTTGTAATTTTGTTGTAGGTACTTATTTAACTAATTTACTTAGGTTTATTGTGTAGTTTTGATTTTATTTCAATAAACATTAAAAATGTCACGTAATAAACAAATAAAATAATATCCATAAAGTTCATTGAACTAATTCTTCCTCATTTACTTTTGTCTGTTTCAGTGGATTAGGAAGAACATTTGCCGAAGTAGGCGAAGAAGCGGGTTCCTCAGGACGCCTAGCAAGTGCTTTCGACGACGGTAGTGAGCCAATCTACACAGACCCTTCCCTATTCGAGCGCTCTCGGTCTCTTCGCTCCCTTCATTCTTTGGACATGAAGCCCGACAGACGAGACCACCGCGCGTAACTTCGACAAGTCAACGCATAATAACGCATTGTTTCATAAATATCTAACTCGAAAATTAATATTAAATATTTTATTCTATGTATTTGTCACCGGATTATGGCGAACAACGTGAATACTTTACCTCGCAAAATTAAAAATCCTTTCATAAGTTACCGAAGGTTTGTACCTACGATAACATGTGAAATGATTTCAGTTACAATAAAATGCAACTTAGTAAAAATATTTGTGGCTTCCTGATAAATTTGAAAAAGTCGACTACATGATCTATCTAATTTTATGTCAAATGAATATGTTCACAATCTTAAAATTCGAAATTCTTTTTATAAACTTACTGTTTGCAGTAATCCAGGGATATATCCTGACTTACAAAAGTCACTCAATGTTTTATTTTGTCATAAATGCTCAGTCTTACTTTTCCGTCCAATATATTTAGTCTGGAAACATTGAAGTACAATAATTTGTTTTAACAATTTTTTAATGTATTAATTATTTGAAACTTACTGTAAGTTGCTACTAATAAATATTTTACAGTGATTGTTTGTTTGGTTTTTACTCGCTACTAAATAAAAGAAAAGATTATGTAAGGTAAATTAGTAGTCTGCTTTATTTTTAATAATATATTATTATACTGATTATACTGATAGTATTAAAGACAATGTTTACATATGATAGGGTGCCGGTGTTGGTACACTCATGAGTGGAGAGTCTAAATATTCCATTTCACTAGTGCTAGGTACTGGCTCTGTCTGAGTAGTCATTTTTTGTTGTAAGGTCTCATACAACTTATGCACAGACTCATTGTGCTGTGTTCCAGGTTGAAGAGCTTTCATGAGAGTCTGTATTCTGGTTTCTGGTAGTTTGGGATGTATGTACCACAATAATTTTAGCAAATGTCGAGTGACATTGTCCTTAGACAGTCCAGCAAAAAAGAATTCATCAAACAATACAGTACTAAAGTCTTCTCCTTGGAATTCATCGGGCAGCTGTACTAATAGTGCCACAAGTGCATGTAAGAAGGGATCTTCATAAGCCCTTCCGTCTTTGCAACTACCCAGGATGCTAAGTATACGGAGTAGGGCTCCCCTGTCACGTAGTTTAGCTGCATGTTGTGTGTAATACATGGCAAGGACACCACATACAGTACTTTCTCTCATGTAAGCTTCACAAGCATCGGGTGGTGGGCCCGAATGTTCAATAGTTGTAATAGCAGATTCTCTCTCATCTGGAGGCAATTTATTATGCAATGCTCTGACTTGGTCATCAACCATTAGTGACATCAGTGCTGGTAAATATTTAGTAACAACTTGACTGTCAAGCTTAGGCTCTTTAAACTCTTGGGAATCAATCATTACCCAGGCACTCAAGCCAAGTGCTAACATTCTTAATAACAGTATCAATATTGTATTATCTCTTGGAAGTCCTTCAGTGTTTATTAGGTGTTGTAATATTTTGATTGCTGATGTTGCTAAGAAGTTTATAGCATACGGGTCACATAGTGTCATAGATAGATCGCCAAGAACTTGTTCCTGACCTCTTTTAATACTATCCAAAAATCCTTGCAGTTCTCTCGACCTTTTTATATCAACATTTCTCTCTCTGATACAAGCATCTAAGCACCATGTGAACTTGTGACATGGGTCTACAGATATAATATCCTGTATTTCTAAGTCATGTAACGCCATCAATAGCTCAGCTCGTAAAGTACAGTAGTGCACATTTCTTGTTCTTAGAAATAGTGTACGGAGAAACTGTAAGACCATGTCATACAACTTAACACTATTGCCGATCATGTGGGCAAGTTTCTGTACAACAGCACCTTTTCTTCTTACTTTAGGGGATGGGGAAAAGAATAAGTTGGTGAGATTCTCGTGATCAAATAATACATTTTCCTTCTCTCTGATATATTGACTGAGTAGGGGTGACACTTCATCACCAAAAAGGGATTGGTTATCTTGCCATATTTGCCGTTTTACTTCAGTGTCAGTATCATTATATAACTCCCGATCTCTTACCAATACTCTCAAAAACTTGTCATCAATATGAGGAGTGTTTTTCAGTATACTCATAATAACCGGCCTTAGGGCCTTTACTCTAACGACGGGAAAGCTCTTAGCAAGAAGCTCCTTTAGTTTCTTGTCATGCTCTTTGCCATCTTTTGTACCAAGTTCATTAATGTGGGCTATCAGTTTATCTCTCAATTCTTCCAACACTGAAGTATGGAAATCGAGCCGGCGCACTCCATGGAGATCGAGCAGGGGCAGCATAGGTCTCAAGGATGGTAATAATATGCCATTTTCTAATTGAAACTCTTCAATTGCTTTCAATGGATCAGTGCAACTAGTGAGTGCATCACGAAGAAATGACTGTCCCGGAACTCCAACTTCTTCCAAGCCCGTACCTGGCAGTTTACTAGATGAAGCCATTTTCTGAATTTACGGCACTATGCACAAAACCATTTAAAATTATGTATTTCTAACCAAAATTCACATTGTTTGTTAAACAGTTAGCGCGAACCGAAAATGATAGCATAGATAAAATTTAGTGTCACTTTTATTACTACTATTTACTACCTGTGGAGTGGAATACTCCAGGCTCATGTCTTTTTGCTTATTACTAAATAATGTTTCAAACTTTCCACACAAATAATTTAAGAAAAGATGGTGTGTATTTGCTTATACTATCCATACCTGCGTAAAAACGAAACCTAATACACAATAAAATCTTATTTTAAATATTGTTAGCAACTTAAAGTGATACAGATAAAAGTTTTGTAAACTAGGCTTTATATTACTTTAGAAAGACTTTGGCCATTCCATTACTGCTTGGCAAAAAAGAGTAGAAAATAATGCGACACTGTGCTGTTCGTATGGCAACCCGTTGCAACCGAATGGCGTACCAACCTAATCTTGATACTTAGCGGTTCTTTTTTTAGACATAATTATATTTATTCGTAATCTATTGATGTATTATTTTTTAAATTCAGTAAGATATTATTATATGTCGTGAAATGCGATATTCTTGAATAATAAGATGTGAAGTTGATTAACTTAGTACGGAGTCTATGGTGACCAGCGTGACGTTACTTGTGATTTGAAATGGCGCGAATGTGTTTTTAGTAATGTCATGCTCGCCGACGACGAAATCAAGTGGCATAAAGAACTTGCTTCCCACTTTACTGGGGTGCTTCACCGAGATGTGATGAGATCTTCGCCGAGATGCACCAGAAGAATAAGATTCAGTGATCGAAGTCTGCTTGCTACATCGCTGCATCGGGCTCCATCAAGAGAGTATGCGAGGTGCAAGATGCGAGGCTCCAGCAGCGCGGGCTGGAAGCGCGGTGGCGGCGCGAGGGCGGCGACAAAACGGCGACGACAGATAAGTATGCAGTTGTGCACGAAATAACTGGTATTTTCTGGCAGTAACAACAATTCGGTGAGTCGTGTAATTTTTGTTTTGATTTCGGTAGGTACCGGATGTTTTCTTGCTAAGTAGTACTTGTCGCAATTTTAGAGGTCAATGCGAACGTTTGTGTAAAGTGCATACCTAGGTAGTACCTACAAACAAAGAATTAGTACCGGACGAATTATTTGCGAAATTTAAATAGTGGCAATTGTTTATTTTACATGCGGGTAGCGCGTACAATAAGGTTTAAGATGATTTATTCTCATAAGAATTACACTATTCACTTACATGAGAATATTAATACTACATAAATAGAACAAAGGTTGGGGTATTACAAACAGATTGGACGTCGATTTTATAAATGTTTTGAAGGTAGATTACAAATCATTGTGGGCAAAAAAGTTCGTACGATACATGTAAACGATTCTCGCCACGGGTGTCATTGATAGCACGTGTGTTAGGATTTTTTCGGTTGATTTCAAGTGGTTGTTGATACTTTTGTGTCTTGTTATTAACCAACTGTGTTGTCCTTGTGTACGTAAACAGGTAAGTACTGTTATTGTCTTTTAGTAACGCGCTCTTATAAAGATGGACAGAAATAAACCTCCCGATCCCGACCCTCCCGACATTCATCATTCTTCTCGCATCTTGTCCCGAAATCCACTTTCGCAATTTGCAGATGTTGTGTGCAGTGTTACTGATATGGATTTATCTCAGTCCCAAATTACACAAAACTCTCGCAAACGTCCCGTTCAAGAAGCAAATATTTCTACACCTACCCCCCCAAACAAACAATTAAAAACCCAAATTGGCCGTGCCAAATATTCGGCAACGGATAAAGCCCCCTTTGTAGTCCACGTCTCTCGTGTCGATTCCCAGTCAAATGCTGGCACTACTTTGCACCCTGTCAATTTTGGTAAATTTTTAATGACCAACAATATAGCCAACATTGTTCTCGGTGGTGTGAATAGAGTTGGTAGAAATCGCGTGTCAGTCGAGTTTGCCTCCCCTCAGGATGCCAACTCTTTCTTAGGTAACACTTTGTTAACCAGGTATAGTTATACTGCTTCCATACCCACATTCAACATCACAAGGATGGGTGTAGTAACAGGTGTCCCCTCTGATATTTCAGAAGACGAGGCCATTACCTATTTGTCTATACCCTCAGGTTGCGGGCAAATACTTAAAGTTCGACGTATTAATCGGAAAGTCCAAAGAGACGGAGTTACTGAGTGGAAACCCACCGAAACGTGCGTAATAACATTTGATGGTCAAGTGCTACCAGCCAGAATTTACTGTTGTTACACGTCCCTCCCTGTCCAACAGTATGTATTCCCCACTATTCAATGCCGCAAGTGTTGCAGATTTGGTCATGTAGCTAATCTATGCAGGTCTAACCCACGCTGCAGTAAATGTGGCCATGATCACCCTGGTGATGGTTGTAACATTTCTGAGGCCGAGGCCTTCTGTGTGCTTTGCTCGGGGGATCATTTTGCCAACAGCAAATCATGCCCTGAGTATGGTAGACAGAAAGCCATTAAGACAGTTATGGCTGAGAAGTCGATTTCATATGCTGAGGCCAGCAAGCGCATCCCTGTAGCTTCCCGCAACTATGCCAACATCACCAAAACTCCGGTTTCTCAGTCATACCGCAAGACCATTACCCTCAAACCCAAGTCCCACGCCCCCCTTTCCCCATCTTATGATAAATCTTTACACCACCAAATTACTAGCACTCCTCAACCTTCACAGCCTAATGGCTGCGCTCTCAATCTTGAAAATAATTCCGCTATTAATACCTTTTCTATTATTGACCTACTTATTAAAATTTTACCCACTATTATTTCTTCTCCCAATACTCAAGTACCGTCCAACGTTGCCGAACAAGTTATTTCTCTTCTTACCAATATTAAAAATGGCTTTATGCCAAGTCTTCCTTCAGTGGAATGTGAGGAGCGTGTGGCATAAAAAACACGACCTCATATTCCTCTTAAACAAGTACAAGCCGTTGGCTTGTTCCATAGCTGAGACTTGGCTTACCCCAAACCTCAGCTTTCGTATACCACAATTTAACATCCTCAGATGTGACAGATCTGACGGCTATGGAGGGTCAGCCCTCTTTGTGAACAATAGAGTTCCACTCCTGCCCCATCCTTTACCCTCCCATGTGGGCGATTTGAGCATTGTTGCAGGGAAAATCGAGGGCATTACAGTATTTTCTATTTATGTTGCACATCCCCACCATAATTTTTTAACATTATTAAAAGACACATTTTCAAATGTCCAGGGGCCGCTACTAGTCATGGGTGACTTTAACTGCCATCACTACAGATGGGGGTCTGAACGCTGTGATGCCTTTGGTGTTGCCCTGGTAGAGATTATAGACGACCTAAACCTCTGCATTTTGAATAATGGCTGCCCAACACGTAGATCTCGTCCGGGTCAACATAAGAGCTGTGTAGACCTTACATTTTGTTCGGTTGAACTAGCTGCATCAATAAATTGGGAATGCACAACCTTGTCGCATGGTAGTGACCACTACCCCATTGTTACAACTTTGTTTAATAAATCTTATTTAGAAAAGACTTGCCCTCCACTTTTGAAGTATAACCTGTCCAACCCAGATTGGACAAAGTATGCATCACTATTGGAGGATAAAATTAATTATTTGCCAAATTTAAATTCAAATTGTATTGATTTATCTGGTCACCATCATGCAAACAATTCCTATGAGGGTTTGCTTTTAGCCATTACCTCAAGTGCCGACTATAGCTTTCCGCTGAAAAACAGTGCACAAAATAAAATCCCTTCTCCCCCCTGGTGGGATCCAGAATGCACTGCGCTTATCGTGAGTAGAAACGAGGCGGAGCAGAGTTACAATTCAGATATGAGCCCAGAAAATTTGATGTCCTACTGCCAGCTCAATGCTAGAATCAAACGCCTTCTTCGAAAAAAGAAACGTGCGGGTTGGGTCAAATTTTGCACTTCTTTATCCCCTTCTACTCCAGTCTCAGTGGTCTGGAAAAATATCAACAAATTCAGGCGTGGATGTTCCCCATCAATATCTTCACCAATATCTAGGGAAACAGCTGAACATTTTTTTGACAAGATAGCCCCATCATATGTCCCTTTTGTAACTGAATGTCAGATCGACCATCTACATAATCAATCAGACGATCCTTTTGATGCGCCATTTACTCTGGATGAGTTATCCACGGTACTAAGACATGTCCGGGATACAGCCCCGGGTATTGATGGTGTGCCTTATTCCTTTATTACTCACTTTGGACACAATGCTAAAATTTATTTTTTAAACTTTTTAAATTTTTGTTATGCGTATGGTTGGATTCCAGATCAGTGGAAAGTACAAGTTATAATCCCTTTACTGAAACCAGGCAAGCATGCTGATGATCCGAATGGCCTTAGACCAATCGCCCTATCTTCGGTCTTAGCCAAATTACTAGAGCACCTTATTAAAAACCGACTTGAGTGGATTGTTGAATCGAGGGATTTACTGCCGAAATGTCAATTCGGTTTTCGGAAGGGGCTTAGTACAATGGACAGCGTGGGTATTTTAATCGCGGACATACGTCTAGCTTTCTCCCAAAACGAGGCGGTGGTGGCCTCGTTCCTTGACATCTCATCTGCATATGACAACGTACTTCTTCCAGTGCTCAGGCAAAAATTGCTACAGCTGAGTCTTCCGGCGAAGATGATACAATGCATATGTGAGCTTCTATCGTCCCGCTCACTGATTCTGAGAGTCCAGGGAGAGGAGTTCGAACAAAGGCGAACATGGAGGGGGCTTCCCCAAGGCTCTGTTCTCAGTCCCATTTTGTATAATCTATACACAGCTAATATTGAGTCCTGCCTGAATAATAATTGTCAGATATTACAATACGCTGATGATATAGTTTTATACGTGAAGGATGCCTCCATCATGGACGCTGCGTCATCTTTATGCCTCTCTTTGGATTCTTTGAATCGGTGGCTTTTAGACCACGGTTTGTCCTTATCAGCACCAAAAAGTTCGGCAGTAATTTTCTCTCGCAAAAGATGCATCCCTCATATTTCAGTGAGCATTTCAGGTCATAATATTCCCTTAGTCAATAAAGCAAAATTTTTGGGCGTTATCTTAGATTCAAAATTAACTGGCAAACATCATATTAATTCACTTATCCAAAAATGCGAAAAAATCATTTCAATTTTAAAAGTCCTTGCGGGAGTTTGGTGGGGTGCTCACCCCTTCACCATGAAATTAGTATATAACGCCTTAGTACGTAGTGTTTTAGATTATGGTACACATCTTCTGGTACCTTGCAATAAAGGTGCTTTGGCTGGGCTGGATAGAGTGCAGTCCAAGTGTCTTCGAATTATCTTAGGTTGTATGAAATCGTCTCCCATCAACGCATTGCAGGTCGAGTGTGCTGAACCTCCCTTGGCCCTAAGGCGGCAATATCTGGCTTCCCGTTTTATGTCCAGACTAATATGTCGATCTTCTCATCCTCTTACAGTTAAATTAAATAAATTGGATGTTATATGTAGAACCTCAAACTATTGGAAAAATAAAGAAATTCCCCTAACTCTAAAAGCTTTTCGAGATATACAAAATCTAACTTGCCCCATCGTTCAGTATCCCAGATTCCCCCTTTTTAATTTTGCTTATAATGTTTTGTGTTTTATACCAAAAATCGTCTTTGATATTGGTATCTCCAAAAATTCCCCGTCAGCGAATTCGATTTTCAATGCGGTGGTAGGTGAAAGATGGAACGGTTTTCAGTTATTTTATACGGATGCTTCGAAATCCCCAGGTCTCAACCATACTGGCGCTGCGGTCTACTATCAAACCTCTAGAATTATTCTGAAATTTAAATGCCCTAAGGAGTCTTCTATATTTACTGGTGAATGTGTGGCTATTTTGGAAGCCTGCCTTTTTATAGAATCGCACCAAAATATCAAGAAAGCGGTCATCTTTACTGACTCCCTTAGTTGCTTACAAGCTTTAATCCAAAATCCTTACAAAAGCAAACTACACAACACCCTCATTTTAGAAATCAAAAAGAGTCTGCTATCTTGCGCTAGCAACCAGAAGGATGTTCAGTTAGTTTGGATACCTAGTCACTGTGGCATCAAGGGCAATGAATGTGTTGATATTTTGGCTAAAGAAGCTTGTTCATCTGTAACGGCAGAACTTACATACAATGTTTATCAGGGTTATGACCTATTGTCCATCCCTAAAGTGAAACTCCAGAGTTCTTGGCAAGAAGAGTGGAATCTGTCCAGCAGGAAGAGAGGCAGTTTTTTTTATGCAGTAGAACCAACCGTAAAATTGAAACCTTGGTTTTCAATATTCAAAAAAGTATCCAAGCCCGTAATATCTACTCTCTGTAGAATACGTTTAGGTTTCTGTTGTACCCCTGTGTTTTTGCAAAAAATCCGCGTTTGTGATTCATCTCTCTGTGAGTGTGGGTTGGAGGAAGGTACGTTAGACCATATATTTTTTGAATGCTCAAACAATGTCCCACCTTTAGATCTTTATAAACGTCTTCCTAAATTTAAGATCCCTCTTCCTATTAACTTTTCCTCCCTTTTAACATATTCCTCCCCGGAACTGCTTGTGGCGCTGATAGTTTTTATCCGTCACAATAATATAAAATTGTGAGCCGTCCCCATAGAACTATGTCTGAATGTGGTATAATTTATTTTAAATGTTCTAACAATAATAATATTTATGTACTTTTATTTTATGTTTGTTTCAGTCCTATACTAACCCACGAAGACTACCTACATCGAGTTCAACTGTATCAATTGCAGATTTTAACTAGTGCCTGCATTTTTTTTTTTTTTTTTGCACACTTGCTTTTCAATTCACTCTAGACATTGGCAGAATAGTCGACATCGGCTTTGTTTGCCATAATAAAAATAGAATAGATACATGTAAACAAGTATCCGTGTTACACAGATACGCGGTAACTGGATGCGGCGGATAAAATGTTTGAGTAGCCTTTTAAAAGTGGTTTTGTATGTAGATTCTTTGAGATCTCGCGGTAACATATTAAATATTTTAGATCCTTCGTACACGATAGTTTTTCTTCCATAGTTAGTGCGGGTTGGGTGTAGTTGTAAAAAGTCTTGTTCACGTCTCAGTTTTAGTGAAGTTTGTGTTTTTTTTATATTTTTTGTGAAGGTTATGTTTGTGTGTATATTTTTATTTATAAGATAATTAATCATTTTTTGTAATAGGTGTGTGATGTTGATAATCGTTAGAGAAATGTTTTAAACAGGGTATCGCAATCAACAAAATGTTCGTTGGTTATTTCTAAACAAAAATGTGTGGTGGATTGTGGGTGTTAACTCAACCAATTCTTTGTTAAAACAGTGTCGATACCGCGGGTATGTACAGAGAACCTATGATAACTTTTCGTTATGAATATTGCCATACTTTTATTAGATAATGGTTTACCACGCAGGGGTTAGGTACCTCTTCTGAATTGAGAATTAGGCTTTAAACTCGAACCGTATCGTCTATAGGCGAACTTACAAACCCAGCCTAGACAAAAGGCAATAAGTAGTGCGGTCAAAGGTCCAGGAACTATTGGATGCTTACAACGTGCGTCCCTGTCAGTCCCCTTTTGAGAAAGCTATTCTTTTAGCAACGCATCTAATTGATCTAATAGATAGGCTACTTGAAGTAAAATTAGCAGAGGGGTATTTTAATGCGTTAAGTTGACATTAATGCGATTGATGCGACATAGTATAAAGAGGGGAAGTAAGTTATCTTCATACACTCAACTGTTAATTTCCTGTGCGTGTCCCAAATAAACATATTTTACTAACTGACTAATGATTACTGAATTAGTTATACAGAGATGTGTAATCTTTGGCAAGGGCCGGGCTTTAAACTAATGATTTGGTGACGATATTGGTACGATAGTACTGTACCAAAAAAGGTTACTGATAAGTAACCTAACGTTTACTAGTGCCGCCCCTCTGCTGGCCCGTTGCTGTTTCTATCATCATGAAACGTTTCATCATCGTTTAGGTAAAATCGACCTCACAAACCCTGTACCCAGACAATACAAGTAAAAACTACATTATGATTTAAAATACACAGAATATATGAACTACTACTGTAGAATATTTAGAGGAAGATTTACTATAATTAAATATGGAATATAGAATGATGTTATACAGCTTGGCAAAAAAGAGTAGAAAATAATGGAGGCGCCACTGTGCTCTTCGTATGGCAACCCGTGGCAACCGCATAGCGTACCAACCTAGTCTTGATACTTAGCTGTTTTTTAGACAAAATTAATCTAATTTTGTACTATTTTTTAAATCAGTAATTAATTATTGAACATGGACGTGTTCTCGTCACGCAACTGATTACCTAATACTTACCTAAAAATAATAAATTGGGTAAATACTCCTGAGATCACAACATTGTTTAGGAACTATAAAAAAAGAAAATATTACATTGTATAACATCATTTCTATATTTTATTCTAGTAAGTCTTCCTATTATTTATATTCCTTCCATATTCTACCCCGAACACGTAGGCCGCAAACTCATCTGAGTCATGTTCGGGTTGAAAGGTGAAGCTGCTATCATCTTCTAGATTTATTACTAATCGCTCTATTTCCTCGTTCATAGTTATTTTTTTTCCAGTAAATTTCTATTTTTATTTCATGTTAGCACGAGTTCTTCCAATCCTCCTCGGTAATAGCTTGGAATGCATGTTCAGCCGCTTCCTGTAAAGACGAAATATTTCATTTATCCCTAACAATATTAAAAGTAAAACATTTTTATCACATATTGCTAATAAGCCAGTTATAGAAAATACCCCTTTGTTTATCTCCTTCCAGCACGATTTTGCTTAGAACGATAACAGATTTCCCTGAATTAAATAATAGATTTAGACTATGGCACGACAAATTCTTTTACATTTTTAATACAAACGCTAGAACAAATAATTATCTCCCACTTAAAGTATAATTTACGAAAAAAATTAATTTTCATTCAGTTATAAGTCAAGTCACCAAAGTATCAATTTATCTCAGCGCGCTATACCAGAGTAATGCAGAAAAAATGTAAACATAACCTATGTGCTCGACATTTATTGTTTCAAATTTCTAGTTATTCCTTGTGCAAGCGAATTAATATAGCTTTGTATTCATCAATTAACACTTGATTCAACTAAAACCAACAAAACAAACTCTTACATACCTGTCTTATCAGCGTTTCTTTGGTAAACATTGTGAAGTTCAGAAAGAATTGTTTGGGCCTCATGTTCCGCCAGACATCGCCTGTACACCTTATAAATGACCTCCCTGCCAGCACTCCGAATGGTTTTATTCATTATTCTTCACTTTTAACGGTTATTAATCAACGTTTGGTGGTCGAAATTAAAATTTTACGAAATCGTGAACTTTGTTTATTATGAGATGTCATTATTTTGGAATTGTTGCCAACAGTCAAAAATTTAGTTCCGTTTCTACACTTTTTTGCCAAGCTGTACATAATGTTTTCTTTTTTTATAATTCCTAAACATGTGACCTCGGGAATATTTACCCAAATAATTATTTTTAGGTTAGTTATCAGTTGCGTGTCGAGAATACGCCTTCGTTCAATTTAGCTACTGATTACTTACTGATTTGAAAAAAATAACACTATAAGTAATAGATTATGAATAAATTTATATCGAAAAAAGAACTGCTAAGTATCAAGATTAGGTTGGTACGCTATTCGGAAGTAACGGGTTGCCATACGAATAACACAGTGGCGCCACCATTATTTTCTACTCTTTTTTGCCAAGCTGTAATTTTTTGTTTATAAATTCAAATCGCGAATTTAAAGAAATAAATTCCACAACTTTTTCACACAACGCCATTTAGTCCCAAGTTAAGCTTGAGAGCTTGTGTTATGGGTACTAAACAGCTAATAAACATACTTATATATTTCTAAATACATACATATTATAGATAAATTACACCCAGACACAGAACAAACGATCGTGCTCATCACACAAACATTTGTCCTGGGTGGGAATCGAACCCACGACCCACGACGAAATCGATTATTTATAAGTATCCCTATCATTCATATTTCCATTTTACATCTGTAAAATGGAATCTATCGGAATGTATCTGTCCAAAAAAGTTAACATTGATACACTAATGGTTGTAGTATTCTGGGGTAATTGTTCCGAAAGGGAGTCTATATTTAAGGCCCAAAAACGGTGCATTACATCCATTTTTAATCTTAAAGTTACAGATAGTTGCATTCCATTTTTCTAAAAACATAATATACTTAATTTTCCTAGTATATACATTCTCGAACTTGCTATCTTTGTTGAAACTAACAAGCATTTATTTCCTGCATTAAGTGATACGAGGATGCGAACTACTGCCATGAGATCTAAATATAAGAGTTTATTGTGTACTGGTAGATTTAATACTGCTTTGTTGAAAAAGAACATCATTGGTATGGCACCTACTAAATTTAACAAATTACCAGATTGTATTAGGGATCTGCCCTTAATAAAATTTAAAAAGCTCCTGTCGTCGTTGTTGATTGAGAAATGTTATTACTCGGTGATTGATTTCATAAATGAAGAAATGTAATATTTGCTTCACTTTCCCTCATAAATTATGTAAATAATTTAAGCTGATACATGATCTCATTTTTAATAAATTAAGTTTTTAGTATAGTTTCTAATACATGTATCTAGTTTCTCAATTATATGTAAGTCAACCAATTTTTGTATGCCAACTGGCAGAGGTCAGGGCTCCTGAGAGAGGAAACGCCTAACAATGCGCGCCGTGTCCAAGAGTACTGCCTTCAGGATCAAGCCCTTGATCCAGCTGCCTAACGAGAGCCTCTTATGGTGTTGGTCGAGGCTCTTGGCTATTATGCCATTGGCCGTCACGACTATCGGCACGACGACTGCTGTATCCACATCCCACATGTCGACAACCTCGCGAGCCAGATCAAGATACTTAAGTTGTTTATCTTCCTTTGCCTTCACGAGGTTCTCGTCATGCGGGACCGTTATATCAACAATCATCGTGTGACGTTCCAATCGATCTATCACCACTATATCAGGTTTATTCGCGATAATAGTCCTGTCAGTGATGATAGATCGATCCCAGTATAACGTGATATTTCCATTTTCGAGAACTGGGTCAGGCACATACCTGTAGTACGGTACTTCGGATTCCACAAAGTTGTATTTAAGAGCAAGTTGCTGGTGGATAATCCTGGCTACTAGGTTGTGTCTGTGCAAATAGTCTCCGTTAGCAAGACGAGAACAACCAGAAATAATGTGGCGGATTGATTCCCCGGGACGGTGGCATGCCCGACAGATGTCAACCGTACCGTCTTTCACAATATACTTCCGGTAGTTATTCGTCATGATAACTTCGTCCATTATCGCACAGACAAAACCTTCGGTTTCCCCGAAGAGGTCACCGAAGCGCAGCCAGGATATGGACGCTAATAGGTCTACATCAGCTGGCTTATTCACAACCATTCGACTAGATTCCGTACCGAATCGAATGTCTAAGATGTCGAAGATGTCATCCAAACGCAATTCACAAATCCGAAACCGATTTTTTTTGACAGTTCAAATTCGATAAGAAGACTCAAATCTTTCCGACAGCTGTTTGCTATCGGGAGCCATACCGAACAAAATTTAAACGATTTATTTTTTATAAATCCAGGTTATTTCAGAGAAATATAAACACTGTAAACCTTTAAAACACTGCACTTTTACGTAAATAAAGTTTTATTATTGTATTGACCGTATTTCATTGATACTTTCGCATTTGCATAAATTCAAAGTGTAATTATGTAGAACTACATAATTACACTTTGAATTACTTTATTCGTATAGTTGTACGTGTTATTGTTTGACAATAAGCAAATAGCAAGATTTGTGTATTGATATCAAATACTTACAGTCATTTAGCCTTTTAAAAGCAAAGTTGTAATAAAAGAAATTTTAATCCATAGTTTTATTTCAAATAAAAACTTTTTCCACATTGCCAGACTGGCAATGCGGAAAAAGTTTAAAAAGTAAAAAAGTCTGTCAAACTGGCAATGCCAGTTTGACAAACGGCTGTTTACAAAGCAAGTTTATTCGAAATAAAGTTTGTTTGATTAATAATAAAATCATTTTGCACCGTTTGCTGTCTATTAAATTACTAGCTGTATATTCTATAATTAAACGGATCGAAACATTCAAATAAACCAATTTTATTTACTACTTTAAATTTTCTACCACGCTGATCATTTACTACCATTTTGTAGCGTTCCCCATAAATACAATGATCAATCGTATAGAAAAAAAAACGTATCCGTTCGGATCTGTGAATAGCGTTTTGGCAGTTTTTCGGCTCGGAAATGAGATTGTCGAAAACGGTTCCTTACCGACACGGAAACCAATCGAACGGTTTAGAATAAGGCAGCAGGTCCATGAAGGGCCCGATAAAAGCGTCCATGAAGCTCTTTGTTCTTCCATACATCCATGCGGTCAGCAGTATCTAATACTACAGGTTTGCGCCATTTTTATTATTATTATTATTATTATATTATATCATCCATAAATGATGTGGTCGGTCCCTGCTGGCTTATTCACAACCATTCGACTAGATTCCGTACCGAATCGAACGTCTAAGATGTCGAAGATGTCATCCAAACGCAATTCACAAATCCGAAACCGATTTTTTTTGACAGTTCAAATTCGATAAGAAGACTCAAATCTTCCCGACAGCTGTTTGCTATCGGGAGCCATACCGAACAAAATTTAAACGATTTATTTTTCATAAATCCAGGTTATTTCAGAGAAATATAAACACTGTAAACCTTTAAAACACTGCACTTTTACGTAAATGAAGTTTTATTACTGTATTGACCGTATTTCATTGATACTTTCGCATTTACATAAATTCAAAGTGTAATTATGTAGAACTACATAATTACACTTTGAATTACTTTATTCGTATAGTTGTACGTGTTATTGTTTGACAATAAGCAAATAGCAAGATTTGTGTATTGATATCAAATACTCAGTCATTTAGCCTTTTTAAAGCAAAGTTATAATAAAAGAAATTTTAATCCATAGTTTTATTTCAAATAAAAACTTTTTCCACATTGCCAGACTGGCACTGCCAGTTTGACAAACGGCTGTTTACAAAGCAAGTTTATTCGAAATAAAGTATGTTTGATTAATAATAAAATCATTTTGTACCGTTTGCTGTCTATTAAATTACTTGCTGTATATTCTATAATTAAACGGATCGAAACATTCAAATAAACCAATTTTATTTACTACTTTAAATTTTCTACCACGCTGATCATTTACTACCATTTTGTAGCGTTCCCCATAAATACAATGATCAATCGTATAGAAAAAAAAACGTATCCGTTCGGATCTGTGAATAGCGTTTTGGCAGTTCTTCGGCTCGGAAATGAGATTGTCGAAAACGGTTCCTTACCGACACGGAAACCAATCGAACGGTTTAGAATAAGGCAGCTGGTCGGTATTTATGTCACTGTCAGAATGTAAAAAAAAAAAAAGTCACTGTTAGTTGTCACAACAATCACAAAAATGTGTCAGTGTCAGTCAACAGCAGTGTGACCATTTGTGGCAGATTTCTGCCATTTTGGCAGATTTAGCTCCTAAATTTTGTCCGTGGCATATTATGTTGACGATTTACAAAAGTGGCAGATTTAGGCAGATTTTAAAAATTTCGACTAAAATCACATTATTTAATATAATTTTCAATTAATATACTTATAATTAAATTATAAACTGTATTTTTATGTCCTGGTATATGACAATTTCAAAAGTCAACAATTTTAACACTATATTCCAATGACATTATGTATTTAAACAGCAATCAAAGACATTTCAGAAGTGTATTGTGTCTATTATTATTTGAAAACAAAGATCCACTTTCAATTCATCCGAACTCCACTGTGATCTCTTTGCCCCTGATACACATGTAGGTATTTAGGAGTTAATGTCAGCACTGAAATCGATCACTTATCCGTAGTAAGTATGAAACCTGGAATCCAATTATTACTTCAAAGAATGCAAACCTTTCTGACTTAACTTACTCATTAAAGTTAACTACGATAATTTAAATTTGATTGAAGAATACAAGACATGTTACAATCAGGTGGAAGTAGCACCGCTACCGGGACCATTGGAAAAAATCTTGAACTCGAATGGTGCTACAAATTATCCAAACAGCAAATTTCGCGAAAGCGTTATTATGTCTGCCGAGTTTATTAAGGACACGGAGACTGGCTTCTTACCTCCTTTAAACTAACTAAAAACATGGTCAAAAAGATGTAGTGCATAAGAAAATTCTTTAATATTATTGTTATTACAGAAATTTCATTTAATTCGTTAGGATTTTTTCCTTTTTGCGTGATGGCATTTTTTTTGGCATTTTTTAGCCCAGTTTGTGGCAGATTCGCCATTTTTGAGATGGTCACCCTGGTCAACAGTGTGACAGTCGAGTACTCGAGTCTTGCCTGCTTGATTGATACCTAGATCGGCTAGAATCTATTTCTATAGGGTCGACTCGTAGGCGACGCCAGTTTACTATTAATTTAATATAAACAACCATTATATAATATTCAAGCTAAATAGTTAATCCAAAATGGATAAACAAAAAACGTAAGAAAACACTAAATATTCCCGAGTTCCTACAACCAAAAAGCTGAAAAGTCATGAGCTTAATCAACTAACATAAAGTCTAATTATTGAAGAAACTGTTTAGGGTCTTTATTAATACCAGAAATGTCTACCTTATAATTTATATTCTAACCTAGCAACTAAGTCTTATTTCAGTTTATTATGTGGAGATGTTAATGGAAAGTTCAAAGCTTTGTTTTCCCGCGTTGAAACAATTGTTAAGAAATCAGGACCTTTTGATGTCCTTTTATGTACGGGAAACTTCTTTGGAGATGATAATTCAGAGCTAGATACATATAGAATGGGAATACGGAAAGGTATGATATCACTCACAGATTATTTTAACATTTTGCTCAAGCAACAGATTCTAACCAATTATGTGATTGCAGTACCAGTGACCACATACGTTTTTGGGCCATCTAAAATTGAACATGTGCCTCTTTACTGTGAAGAAGGATCTGAGATTGTCCCAAATGTCATCTACATGGGTAAGCTTTTTTTTTCTATAACATTATTTTTAATTTTCTTAAAACCTTAACCAATGTAAGGAAAGGGTTTTTTTTGTTGTCTAGGGAAAAGAGGAATATTCACAACTAGTGCTGATGTAAAAATAGCTTATTTAACTGGTTTATCAAGAAGAGAACTTGGTAAGGAGATTCCGATGTGTACATTTGAGCCGAGTGACTGCAGTGCGGTTAGGGATGCCTGTTTAAGAGGCCAGAGCGAGTTCAGAGGAGTAGATCTGTTGATAACTACTCTGTGGCCTGCTGGGATACAGCAAGATGAAGTTACAAAGGTATGGAAATATTTAAATCCAATTTATGAATTTTCCTTGAAAACAGTGGTAAGATGAGTGTGCGTCCTTTGACTATGGTTTGAGATGAAAGAAAAGAGTTGGTTTAGCGACTTTGCCCTTGCAAATCATTAAAAATCAAGACATTGTTCAAACAAAGGTGTTAATATTTATTTTCATGTGTGATAATTATATTAATGACAGGTTATTTTTTAACTAGTTATTTAGTCATGCTGTGCTATCTTTTGTTTTTAGATAGATATAGAAAACGAGAACTTATCCAACTTATTGGCATGGCTTGCAATACACTTAAAACCCAGATATCATGTTGTACCATCTCCTGAAAAACATTATGAAAGGCAACCTTACAGGTAATTTATATTTATTTATTTTGTTTTTGTATGATTGTATTGTGCTTTGGACTGCTATCTGCAAAATACTATTCCCATGGTTTGGACGAATATTGTCCACAGGACTAATAAAAACATTTGACTACTCAATCTACTCTACTTCTTTACTTTACTCTACTTTAGTAGATTGAGTAGTAGTAGAGAGCCCAGATATTACTGGGCATGGGTCTTGAAGTCAGCAGGCACGGGGAGGCAGTGACAGGCTGTGTGGGTAGAAATGCCTTCCATATTAATCTATGCAATTAAACACCCTCTTCCGCTTACTTCAAGACCGAGCTTTGAGAATACTTGAGTTACTGAAGGATTGGGAGTGTCTGTTGCTTACTCAAAGAGATTTTTGTCATAAAGTGGTTGTCAATAATAAATAAACAGGCAGGCAAAGGAAGCCATTCTCAAAGAATGGCTTCCTTTGCCTGCCTGTAAGAGAAATGTGCTAAGGTTCAGCTTCATACTTGATCCCTTTCATTGAATGCCCATATCATATCATGTTTTAGGATGAAAAAAGTCTGATGCCAATAGTAACACTTTTTTCTTTCTCTCCAACTTTTAGAAGGCACTTCCCTTTGAATTGCCTTTAGGATTTATATTACTGGAATGCTCTCCCTTAAGACCCCAGGTCAATAAAGTGGGCACTGTACCTACTACCTCTGAATAAGGCTAGCCTGAATCTGTATGACTGGGAAGGGCACAGCAGAACATCTTTTTATTTGCTTTTTGCTTTTGGCAACTGAACCAATGTATCACTGAATGTCTTAGGTACTTAATATGAGTCTTTGGCTTGAATATTACAGAAACCTCTCAACACATCAAGATTACAGAGAAGGAGCAACCAGGTTCATAGCATTAGCTCCTGTTGGTAATATAGCAAAAGAGAAATGGATTTATGCTTGCTCCTTGCAGCCAATTTCTAAGATGCGAGTCACAGACCTTTTGCAAGGGACCACGGATGAAACAATCTGTCCGTATGATCCAGAACTGCTGAAGCAACACCAGCCTGGAAAGGTGGTCAAGGTAATCACAAAGTATTCACTATTTGAGCTTTCCCAAACATATTTCTGAAAAATCTTAATTAAAACCTTGACATTGGACTAAAAAGATTGGCCATCACTATAATTTATAAAAGAAACTCTGTTTGACTTTCTCGTTCATCTAGTGGTCACAAGTGCTACTACCTACTGAACATGATGCACCAGGTTCAATTCTTGGGTGAAGCTTTTGCCGCCTTAGTCGGATTTATACGATGACCATTATTTTCGGGTCCATGCCGGCCGAGTCGTTTTTATACGACCAAAAAAACCTGTTTTCCATTTTGATTCCTTGGTTCTGAATTTAAAGAACAATTCAGAAAGTAAATAATTCAGAATGTAAAGAACATTCTACCAAAAATTGGCTAATAAGTAAGTTGGGCGCTGGAGGCACGGTAATTGATATATCAGGCCCCGAGTTTGGATCTGTGTCTGATTGATGGCAATAGGTTCACCCTTTGTTACATGGGATTTCAAAATAAGTAATTATAGTGGCAGCATTATTTCATAAACTATGTTTTGACGTATTTCAGTTCAGTGGCAATGGACAGTTCTTTTTCAACATGGATGAGCAAGATGATGACCAAGGCAGGAGGAAAAGAAAAGGCAGAGATGACAACCCTGAGAGGAAAAGGAAAGAATTTGATCCAGGTAAATTATTTTTGTTATTTTTCTTCCTAGCAAAAACACAAGGATCACTTCCCAGTGTTTTTGCTGGCTTAAGGGCTTAAGGGCTGGCTTTTGCGGGACTGCCCTATGTAATTTTCGACGTTCAAGCTGATTGTCAGCCAAATTTAAATGAATAAAGTAATAAAAATAATATTTTGTATTACGAAAAACAAGATTCATGATACACAAGAGCAGAGGTACAAAAAGAAACAAAGAATACCTACATAAAACTACACAGAGCAAGTAACCCTGTCTCCTAAACTAGGTATTCCTGTATCTGAGGAGATAGTGTTGATTTGATTTGAAAATCACCTTACCATTAAACTTGTGTAAACAAAGTCATAAATATTTTGAAGTTGTAAGGCAAAATGAACTTTCTGCTTGTTTTATTAAAGTGGTTTTTCAAAAGACACCGTTGGAAAATATATTAAGAATGAATGGCCCATTGTTGTTTTTTTTTAGATACCTGCTGGTTCTGCCTTTCTTCTCCAAGTGTGGAGAAGCATCTAGTTATAAGCGTTGGTACACACTGCTACCTGGCATTAGCTAAGGGACCGCTGACTCCATACCATGTCCTCATCTTACCTATAGCTCATCATCAAGCTAGCACAAGGGTGAGTAGACTGTTATATTTCACTATTTTCAAGTTTATTTATTTACCAGCTACCCCGGCAAACTCAGTTCTACCTTAGAATTAATTTATTAGTCTTATTTTGTATTTTTAAGCTTACTTTCTATACACATAACATGTCCTATTACTTAACTAAAGACTTCGTACTCAAAAACAGTAAAATTTGTAGTGGCGCCAATTCTGTTGTCAAACTAAACTAAATTTAGGCCATTTTACTGACAAAAGTTCACATTTCTAACGCATCGACCAAAAACATGGCGAAGTTCAAGGGAAAACGAACATATTTGACATTTCTAATTTAGTTCATAACTGTCACTGTCAGTCTCCATCCTTTTCTAACGCTGTAAATCAGTAAGACATGTAAATTTTCTCATTTTAGTTTAGTTTAAGAATAAGGGACTTGATACCAATTTCTTCTTTAGTAGGTGTTTTTTCTGGCCTTTCTACTTAATAATCCCTGTTTTTAGGTGCCAGACGAAATAAATGCTGAGATAAAGAAATTCAAGGAAGTGTTAAAGAAATTCTATGCTTCAATGGACAAGTACGTCGTGTTTTTCGAGCGCAACTACAAGACGTCCCATATGCAGATACAGAGTGTACCGGTGCCGCGCTCTTGTGAGGCGCAGATATTAGAGGTTTTCCAGGCAAGTCTTATCTATCTATTCTAAAAAAAATGAAAAATACGGACGCCAGCACGTCAAGCTAAACCAAGCTGTCGAATATTCCCAATAAAAAATGAATCTTATTCTAAAATTGAAAAACTATCAAAGTAATTAGACACATTGCGGTGGAATGTGCTGGCCTCTGTATGTATTACACATGCAACTCCTAAAAAAAAAAAATTACTTGTGTTTCACTGTGTTCTCACCTGATGGTAAGCAATGATGCACTAGTTTAGTACTAACACTAGTTGGGGTCTGGATAGTTTAGATTTCTATAGTATAGTTAAAATCTCGCTGCAGACTTGGTCATAAATTATAATCGGAGTAGGGATGTGCGCTAGTTGCGCGCGCTCAAGGCCATTATCGATAAGTCGATGAAGCCAATTCCAATGTCTCCATTGAAAATTGGCAAAAATATGTGGAACATGCAGAATTGCTGCAAGATGAAGACTTAAGAAAAGCACATTTATGCGAAGAGTTCATCATTCATTTGGATGATGATGACGATGACTCAGACAAAGAATTTTAATTTTCTATTTTTAGTTTTATATAATATACGTTCTTTTGTTTATATATTTAATATGCTTTGTAGTAAATTTGGTAATAAAATAAAAAAATGTGTATTTATTTCTATCACCCATTTATAAATATATAAAACTATCGATATCACTCATCGACTGCAGTAATGCACAGGACTACGTGTGGGCGTGGCCTGCCCATAAGGCCCGTGAGTGGGAAAGAGAGCGAAACACTCGAATGATTTATGACCGAGTCTGCAGCGAGATTTTAACTATACTATAATTGAAATTCTATTTCTATTATCGTAATCGATAAGGCGACAATAGAAAGAAAATGGCGTATATGGAATCAGCTGTTTGACAACTGTCAAGTGTTAACGAGTTGAATTTGTATAAGAAAATGAAATACACTTATTCAACCATATCAATTGAAGTCTTTAGTGTCTATCTTTTTTTTTTACACAGTTGCTTTTTAATTCACTTCAGACATTGGCAGAATAGTCGACATCTGCTTTGTTTGCCATAACAAAAACTAGAATAGAATAGAAATACACTTGACAGTTGACAAACAGCTGATTCCATATACGCCATTTTCTCTCTATAATAGAAATAGAATAGAAATAGAATTATAAAACATTGTCCTACATCATTTTATATATCTATTTTAAGGTCAGTCTAGCTTAAATTGGAAGTCCAAAAAACAAAGCAAGGGGCCTGTGAGGTAATTTTCGTTTTAATTTATCTTTCAGGACGAAGCCGGTATAAACAGCATACAGATGGAAGTCCTCCCTCCGTTCGCAGACTTGCAGCAGGTGGCGCTGCCGGGCGCTCCGTACTTCCACGCAGAGCTGCCCTCTGGCGACCAGATATATGCGCGGACTAAGCAACACTTCCCCTTGCATTTTGGAAGGTAGATACAATAGAATTTGACCTACTGGTCGATGTGTAGGTACGCGTAGCATGATCACCGTATTTTTTCGGTTACCGTCGATTTTGTCGAGGAAAGGATCGACAAGATGACAGATTATAAAAATTAAAAATTTAAAAAACCCCCACCGCAAAAAAGTAAAACATTTAAAAAGTTAAAAATAAAACTTTAGCCATGAAATTTTACGTAACGTCGGGGTACCGTTAAAATAAGTACCTACATACTTACAAGTACTAGGAACATTCCTTACTAGGTACCCCGACGTGAAGTAAAATTTCATGGCTAAAGTTTTATTTTTAACTTTTTAAATGTTTTACTTTTTTGCAGTGGGGGTTTTTTAAATTTTTAATTTAATTTATTAAGTAAAGTTAATACCCATAGGCCTCTAAAATAACAACGGAAGCTAACACAAAAGAGCTGATAACCTTGAAACGGCTGAACCGATTTTAATGAATCATGTCTAAGAACCATCGCAAGAAACCCTGCTTTCAAATAATAAAAACCGCATCTAAATCGGTTCACCCGTTTGGGCGCTACGGTGCCACAGACAGACAGACAGACAGACAGACAGACAGACACACACACATAGCGGTGAAACTTATAACACCCCTCTTTTTGCGTCGGGGGTTAAAAACACTAGCAGACGTCACGCGGTTTCACCCGCGTAGTTCCTGTTCCCGTGGGGTTACAGATAAAAAGTAGCCTACGTCATCCGGGAATAGTGTAGCTTTCCACCAGTGCAATAATTTTTAAAATGGGATCATTCGTTCTGAAGATTACCCCCTACATACAAACTTACAAACAAACAAATTTTACCTCTTTATAATATTAGTATAGATTTCTTCCATCTTGAGCATGACAATGTGAATAAATGTTTTGGTTCTTCAGTCGACAAGTTTACAATGTTGAGCGTGATTAAACGATAATCTGCAGAAAATTTTCTACAATCTGGAACTTTGTGTATCATGATTTGTGTAGGTGATCATGCTACGCTTGCTGCAGTTAAAACTACGATTTTAGCACTTACTAATCTCTTAAAAGCCGCTTTATGAGCTCCTCCCATAAGGCGGCTTTTTCAGACTAAGATGACGTATATCGATTGATCAGAGTCAATTAGTGGTTTAAATTTAACGTGCATTTTCACTTCGCCATATTGTTACTATGTCAAACCTCGCTTGTAAAAGAAATAATAACAATCACTTCGGCAATAGTATTTGTAAATGTCTAATTCCTTGTGCTTATAGTGATTTAGTTTTTGTTGACTATGGCTTTACCTAATTTAAAATTTGTGAGGACGCGTTTTACTAGACTGGATACGTTGATGATCGAGAATCTCATCTTCCTTTCAGAGACGTATTGTCATGTCCACCGATCCTGAACTGCGAAGACAAAGCGGACTGGCGGCAGTGCCAGCTGACGCGCCAAGAGGAAGAAGAGCACGTGAAGAACTTCAGGGAGAAGTTCCGACCGTTCGACTTTACTGCCGACGCGGACAGTGACAGTGATTGACATAGAGTTGACTTCCTAGTCTTCTTCCACTCACTCCGAAAGCCGGAACGCCGCCAGCCCGCTCGAAGCTGCTGGATACCCGGTAGCCAATGGAAGACAAGTACATGGTACCATTACTATTAAAAACATTCATACTAATACATACAGCATAGCATATTTTCCATTCCGTGGTCAATTTGAGACACCAGTTGCGTGTTTGAGCCGTTAGCCCCCGCTGTCATTTTTAAATCTAAGGCTAAGCGCGCACTGCGAAATTTATTCGTTGTAACTTTTAAAGTGGGGAATAAAATCGCAAACGATAATAATTCCTACTCGCACCACGATTTCAAACACTCACTGTGCTACCGCGGACGGGAGTGTACAGACGCCAGCACATCAAGTTACCCCAATATGTCAAATTTCTTTGATCGTTTTTCAACTTTATGTCAAACAGAATAAGGTTCATATTCAATTGGGAAAATTAACGTTTAAAACGTCTTCGGTAGCACAGTGAGTGTTTGGCCCTGTTATTTCGCAGGCGATAATAAATCGTGGTGCGCGTAGGAATTATTGTCGTTTGCGATTTTATTCCGCACTTTAAAAGTCGTAACGAATAAATTTCGTAGTGCGCGCTTAGCCTAGACAGTTGTCTTTGGGAAGTCAAAAGTTACTTGTTAGAGATTTGACAAGTCATTTTAATATTTTATGTAATATTGGCGTCCTTGATCTTTCTGTAATAAATTCTTACACATTGCGCAAATTTGTGCATAAAACCACAAACTGATACATATTCTGAATGTAAGGTAGGTAATTAAATAGATCAATTTCAAGTAAATTAATTTTTATTTTCGTTCACATCATACTGTCCTAGTAACTCATTTGTTTGCATTATAAAAACATATCTGTAACAACATGATTAACTAACCCTTATAATATACTCGTGTATTTATTTATATTAACAAAATGTTTAAAAATGATATGGTACATTGACTAGAATTCAGAATGATTTAAGAGTAAAGTTATGATAACGATTTTTGCTCCTAAACTTGAGATACATGAAATATAAGTAAAAATAATAAATAGTCAACACAATTTGGACAAGAAATACTGGATTTTTAAGGGCCTTTTGCGTCTATATCGTATTTTTTTGTCAACAGTTGACCAAAAGCGACATAAAAAGTGTATTATATTTTACATAGTAATCGAATATTCGTATTTCGTGGACCATTTGATATAAATTTTCACCATTCCCAAATATTTCAACTTCGAAAATATTGATGCAAAACAAAGTAGAGATAAATGATTGAAACATTAACATTGTTAAAATCATTACTTCACGATTACTAAAAAAATCTACATTGTATTATTGACTAGCATTAGGTAATTGTGTCTAGATTATATAAAATAGATCTCAATTAAATATAGGGCAGTCTTCGTTGGAATTACTAAAGAGTGTCAACGTAAACAATTGTAAAATCATTATAAATCCACACAATTCACTTGAAAACATTGTGTTAGTCGAATACAAACGCATTTTGTGTGTCAACACTCGTAAACTATAGCTACAACATGATACAGTAATAATGTACATACAAATTGTAACTTTCTGCCGTATTCACCAAACTATAGGTAAGTGTATTGTCATGTGTTACTGTTTACTGAGGATTGTATAATACTAACGTTTCATTAATTTACATCGATTATAACGCACGAATTGATTTATATAGAGCACGTCGAAAGCGCACAACTTTTGGGCAGTGCGATTTCAATGCGGTATTCTGTATTATCATACAATAAGGAGCCATGTATGGTATGTTTCACATCATTGTCAACAGTACAAGAAGCAAGTATTCTCGAATCAAAAGGACGGGTAAACAAAATATAATTACAATTTATCGTTATCCAAGCAGTCTCCAAAAAGTGATTGTTTTAAGCTAAGTTTTTAATTTTGTCAATAATTTAGTCTTACGGTGTCTGTGTAACGTTGGCAAATTTGTGTAAATGGTGTACTGTATACAGTTAATAGGTATATTCTTGCATACTTAATAGATTATGCGGTGATTCACTGTTGGCACTTCAACAAACGCTTACCATAACCCTAAGATATAAATAGTTACTTGAAAATTCATTTACACACTCCAAAACCTTAATGTTATAGACAATGATAAGATTTGCCATTGAAAACTTTATCGTTTTCGTAAACTTTACAACAATCAAACAATTCGTATTTAATTAAATATGCGATATAATTACACAATTACATCCGTAACTAGTTTTAAGACTTTTGGTCAATAAGGCATTAAGTTTAAAATATATATTTTTATTTTAATTATTGTTCTCCTTATTTTTTATATTCGATAGTCATTAATGTGTACTTAGCATTAATTACATTAATATTTACACAACGACCAGTGGTTTTAGAACCTACAACTTTAACAGCATTTAAAACCGTTTGTTTTAAAATACTCAGTTTCGGAGTACAAAAAGGATTAATGGGTTTCACTATTTTATATGTGGCACTAAAGAATACATATAATTATATTGGCTAAACCTATCTATCTACACTTTATTTACATGTCTAGCAATATGGAAGTTTATGGAGTTTGGCAACCGTTTTGTAAAAATATGAAGTACATGCAAATATTAACCAATATACAGTCGCAACATTTGAAAAATGGAAGATGCGTTGATTTACATGTGTACAAAAGTTCGTATCTGCCACCTTACCTTCGAGACTTACTATTTTTCGTTTTTTATAAGTGGTCTAAACTCAGAAAGTGTTGATTCTATTCTATGGCAGTGTTGTATTTTTATAGTACCGTTTTATAATAGAAGTTTTACAATTAAGTATTAAATCCGGCTATTTCAGATCAATAGTGCATATTTGTCGAATAAATTAACCCGATTGACCATGCCTTATCACCTACTCTCATAGAGTAACAAAACCTTCAACCCAAAACGTAGATACAAGACTTTATGACTCTGAGAATACGACTCAAAATCATTCCATCTTAGTCTTAAATCCGTACATTTGGCGTCACTGATGGCGCCACTAGAGTGCGTCCAGCCTCATTGAACGAAACGTGTGACAGCTTAGCTACTGTCAACTTAACGCGTTCCGATTGGTCGTAGGTACGGCGGCCATCTTTAATAGTACCGTTCCGTTCGTTCGTTATTTTCAAACGTTGATCTGGAAGGCTTCCCTGGTGACTTTGGGGTCGTTTGCGGTGTGTGCGGGGCGCGCGGGGTGCGGGTGCGGTGCCCGCTTGCGTCGGTGATGTCCCTCGCACTCCGTGTCGTCGGAGAACCGAGACGGTGGATGAATGTGTTCGTTGAAAGATGGGTAGTTTGATATACTGCGAAGGGAATACTTTTATAGGGCAACACTGTAGATGAAACAAACTACTAATTAAAAATTTAATATTTATTAACGGAGTGAACTATTTTATGAGTAAGCAACCTCTTGTTAAGACTCCAAAGAGGAAGAAAATGGAAAAAACTGGAAGATCCAGGTATGTATCTCTTACTAAGATTCAATAATGCTTTATGAATTTCAGAGAATGTTAAATAATGCAAGCTCAGTCAACCAAGTTGCCTCGACGTGGATATGTTTATTAATTTAAATGTGTGTGACCAAACGAGGTATGTACCTACACTGATCATGTGCACTATTTACTACCTCTTTTAAACAGTTAAGAAGCTCCTATACAAAGTTATTAATAAAAGTCATTAAAACGCCTGTGCACACGGCTACACATCAAGCTATACATTTCCAGTATTAGCCGATTTCGCATTGTATAGGATTTCCGTTCAATGCGAGGTCAGTGTAAACTAGAAATATATAATAGCTTGATGTGTAGCCGTGTGTACAAGAATTATTTATATGGTTCTCTTCTGAAGATAATTGAATATGGATAGGTTAGGTAGGGTAACTTAGGTAACCCATTACCTAAGTTAAAATAATAGCATGACTGCATGAGTGATTACATCAACCCGCTAAGTTAGTTGATTCCCACTGAATGACTTTTCCTTGAAATATTCATTCAATGGGATAACTGAGAGGGTTGTCTTGATGATTTGAATATTTATAATTCTGTAAACATTTATACACCCAGATCAACAACATGCAGTTAAAAAGAAAATTTTAATTTTGTGGTTTAGTTACCCTGGCGCATTCGCCTTAAATCGCTAGCTTTTTGCCAGTTGCAATCATATTTAAGTATCACAAAAGGTGTGGTTAAGATGCGTAACTTCCTGCATCAGGCCTTGCTTGTTCTCGAACTTGCTTTATTTACCATCTCTTACTAAAACTAGTATATTATATAAAAAAGTAAGTAAACATCATCTACTGCTCACAGTGTCTACAGGTACCTGAAGGTAGTCTCGTCGTTGTGGCTGCTGTAGCCCGACGAGGAGCGCACGTGGCGCTTGCCGAGCGCGCCCGCCTTGCCCTTGCGCGACGGGAAGGCCTTGCGCACCACGCCGCCTACCGAGTTCTCGGACGATGACGACGATTCTTCGCGCTCTACGCTTGGATCTACGAGACGGGGTATGTTTTAAATACATGTTATTTGAGTGGGCCAAAATAGCCGAATAGAGTACCTAGCCAGACAGGCGTTTTACTTTATTATCTAAAACGGTGTAGGAAAACATAGTGAGGAAGTTAGCATGGCGTAGAACCAAAAATTCGAAGACCTGACATATGGCCCACACTGAATGCACATGGCACATTATGGCCCACACAGAGGTTTAGGTTCGTGTCCCAGCAGTGGAAATACCTATAGCGTGATTATGTTTTTGCATATTTGCTACTGGGAGCGGTCAATTTAGTTCGCAGCTCCTTAGCTTAGATACAGCCACAGTGAATGTATGATATTCCGCAATTCGAATACCATTTTCATTTGTTTCAAATTTATCAAATTTCGTTTTCGTTAAATATGATTTTGTCTAGACATTTAAGTCGGTCGTTTAGTTTATTAGCTCCCATCTCTAATGCCAGAAATATCGTTCGCCTGATACCCTTTTAAAGTTAGATTGTATACTAAATAGTAAAAATATACGACGCTATAAGATCTGCAGGACATTTACTGATGTCTGATGATACTACTACGTAGGTCACATAAGAAGTAGTCAAATCCGCTAGACAAGAGAGGCCATGTAGTAGGGTGGGCGCCACACAAACTAACATGAGGTGGGGTGCGCGGGGCGCAGGCGCGGCTGCGGCTCGCTGTCGGAGTGCGGCGCGCTGGCGTCGTCGCTGGCGTCGTCCTCATACTCTGTAATGGGCAGGTGCAGCGTTAGTATCTTCTTCACCTCCGAGTCCGTCGAGCCCAAGTTGTCCGACTCTGCAATGTTAAGGTAACAGTCAGCTGGCGGCAAAGGAATGTGGTAGCAGTGAACACGCCACGTATCGGTCCTACGAAAGTACGACTCGGTCCCATTCGCCCCGGTGCCTTAGTCCTGTTAACGGGGCAGATGGAAACTATTGCTTCATCTGACCCGGTAGCCTCGTTGCGTACGGGGTAGATGAAACCTCTACATTGAAAATAATCTAGTTTCATTTACCCCTGTTTTTACCGTAGAGAATGCCACGATGATCTTTTATTTGTTAATTTATTAGAGGTACAGTTTACTTACTGCGTCGAGGCAACTAGAACAGATGAAACAATTTTTACCATGTGCCCCGTTAAAGAGACGGTAGCACCGGAGTCGATGGGACTGAGTCGAAAGTGCGGATGAGAATTTAGAATTTTTGATAAAATGACAAAATAATATTCAGCATGATAAGGTGAAACTTTCGTAGGTACTTGGTATTGTATTAATTTGTTTTGTTTTAAATTTCGTGGCGTAGTTCACAGCAAAGCACAATGATATGATACAAAATATGGTTGATGTATCGAATGGTTACAAATGGAATTGCGCACGACAAACACTAAGGACGGGTCGCCAACACTTATAAGCGGGAACGTTCACACTAGATCATGACAATGAGTGGACTACACACAAACTGAACCGAAAGGTATGTCACAATACATACTGTGTGCATGCTTACCTTTATAAATTACAACACCATTTACGCTCCCAAAGGTTGCATAAAAGGCGATCATTATGTCAAATTACAATTCAATTACTTAAACTTAATGGGACAAAGTAAACTTAATTCATAGAAGGTGCAATCTACGTAAAATAAAATGTAGCTAACTACGTCATAGATACTCTGTAAGCTGGTACTGTGTAAAGGGATAATGGAAGGAGGTTCGTACCTTGGCTCTCTGAGTGCGGGTCTCGGAGTCTGTTGCCTTTTCTTCTCACTTTCGTGTATTCTGGCTCTTTGCCCTGTAGCAGAAAATAAGTAGATTTCACATATTGGATAGGGCAGTCGCGAAGAATTTGTTGAAAATCCTGTCTGTGTCTTTTGAGTAAAAAACGATGCACGATGGCGCTAACTAGACATATATACCTAATCGTTATGTTTAGGTATTTAACTCGAGAAAAACAATCCTGTTGTGTCTTTTTAATCTTTTATTTCAAAAACTCAGTTTTATATAATAATACGTGTCGACTGGAAAATCACCTCCTTTAGTCAGTTAAATAAAGGATCTTAAAACCAATATAAATCAACAATTAACAATTGCTAAATGAATTCAACCTTAAGTTTAAGCATATTATTTAAGCATATTATTTGTTTACCTATTGTGTTTGTGGTAAAAAGTTACACAAATATTGTTTAACTTTATTTAAATACCAAAACAAAACGAGTATAACGGGCATAATCCAGGTACCTATTTTCGTTATTATTAGGGCACCTATTCATTGAGCACCAATCAATATCCGAGGGACTCAATGCATAAGTGCTCGAAAAATAGGAGTTCAATCGGAAATACTTCGAGTATTGGTATCAATAACATCCAACTATTGCTGTGTCATGGTTTTCAGATAGGTTTCGATATCCTTTCTACCTTTAATAATTAATTATATGTAGACTGTACCTTATACTTGTCATTTTGCTTAAGGTCGTGGTACACGAAGGACCCCCTGACGGAGTGGTAAGGGCCGCTGTACACGTTGCCGCTGTAGCTGCTCTCGCTGTACGCTGTCGGTTTCGTCAGCTGGAACGTGGCGTACGGACAGATGTCTTCTATGTACTCTGCGGAGAACGATCACGTTGGTAAGTGTTTGTTTTGTATTTTGGTTAAATCTAAAATGCCGAATATGAGCAGGTCCCGGTTAAAATTGTATATCGGTTTTAAGACGCTGACATAAATGCTTCAACCAAAGCGCACAACAGTGCAGAAATATTTAGGCTAACTACTTATGATTACTTATGGTTTTCCTACTACATATAAGTTTAGAGTCTTTTTATTAATGCAGTTTAGGCTTTGAAGTTTAACTCTCAGTATACAGTGTGGGTCTTCGTGCACATATCGATATGAGGGAATCTAGGCTTAACTTTATCGACGGAAAACAAATAAAAAATTCTAAATCCATCACCGTCGTCTTACCATTAGACGCATGTTTGTAGTGGTGCTGCGGCGGCGGGTGCTGCGCCCGCGCAGCTAGGTACTGTTGGTCACGATTCACTTTGTTCTGCAGCTGCGCTACCGATGGAGACTCGCCCACTCCACTCTCCGTCGCTACTGTCTCTGTGGCACCAGCTTCTAAGGGAAAATAGAAAGGTTGAAGAAAGTTTTAGATAACAGCGTCACGCACTCAACTAAACGCGAGTTTGCTATAATAATAAAAAGTTTATTTAGACTAAATAGTTTAAGCCTAATACAATGTTTTAGGAATTTTAAGGGTCAATCCAACAAGGATTGACCCTTAAAATTCCTAAAATAATTGCAATTGAATCAAAATTGGTTAAAAAATTCTTACGTACTTTGAGGTAATTGCAATTAGATGCTAAAGACCTTAAAAGTTCCGGTTATCTAATTATTAGTCAGGCGGAAGTAATGCTGCATAAAGATTTCCCCTAGATTCACCATGATTATCAGCCCTGTGGTTATTATCAGGTCACCGATCACCCTCGCCCTCCACTGTGCGGGCGGGCATCTGTGAGTGCAACTACCGCTAGTGTACTGACTGTTCCGTCGCACGAGCAGCACGATGGCGAGCAGCGCGCCCAGCACCAGCAGCGACAGCGCCGCCGGCAGCAGCACGCGCGCGCCGCCCAGCGCCCGCGCCCCGCCCGGCGCCGCGCCCGGCACCTCGCCCTCCGACACTGTGCGGGCATCTGTGAGTGCAACTACCGCTAGTGTACTGACTGTTCCGTCGCACGAGCAGCACGATGGCGAGCAGCGCGCCCAGCACCAGCAGCGACAGCGCCGCCGGCAGCAGCACGCGCGCGCCGCCCAGCGCCCGCGCCCCGCCCGGCGCCGCGCCCGGCACCTCGCCCTCCGACACTGTGCGGGCATCTGTGAGTGCAACTACCGCTAGTGTACTGACTGTTCCGTCGCACGAGCAGCACGATGGCGAGCAGCGCGCCCAGCACCAGCAGCGACAGCGCCGCCGGCAGCAGCACGCGCGCGCCGCCCAGCGCCCGCGCCCCGCCCGGCGCCGCGCCCGGCACCTCGCCCTCCGACACTGTGCGGGCATCTGTGAGTGCAACTACCGCTAGTGTACTGACTGTTCCGTCGCACGAGCAGCACGATGGCGAGCAGCGCGCCCAGCACCAGCAGCGACAGCGCCGCCGGCAGCAGCACGCGCGCGCCGCCCAGCGCCCGCGCCCCGCCCGGCGCCGCGCCCGGCACCTCGCCCTCCGACACTGTGCGGGCATCTGTGAGTGCAACTACCGCTAGTGTACTGACTGTTCCGTCGCACGAGCAGCACGATGGCGAGCAGCGCGCCCAGCACCAGCAGCGACAGCGCCGCCGGCAGCAGCACGCGCGCGCCGCCCAGCGCCCGCGCCCCGCCCGGCGCCGCGCCCGGCACCTCGCCCTCCGACACTGTGCGGGCATCTGTGAGTGCAACTACCGCTAGTGTACTGACTGTTCCGTCGCACGAGCAGCACGATGGCGAGCAGCGCGCCCAGCACCAGCAGCGACAGCGCCGCCGGCAGCAGCACGCGCGCGCCGCCCAGCGCCCGCGCCCCGCCCGGCGCCGCGCCCGGCACCTCGCCCTCCGACACTGTGCGGGCATCATCATCATCTCTCATTGCTGATGACACAAAACCAACTTAAAGTTGTGGCAATAACTTTGTAAAGCTAAGTGGCCAGCTTATTATTTAATATTTTACACCAGCGTACATAATACATGTGAAACAGTGTTTAATGTAATACCTTAATGTACCATTTATTAATGATAAATAAATACCTACTTATTATTATTTCGTTTTATTATTTATACTGAGAAAACCCTAACCTAGTTTCCCTCGTATGTTAAATATTCATTAGGTACTTACTGCCGGTTAGTGAATGTGTAGTGAAGTTATACAGTGCGACGGCGTGGCCAGCGTTGTTGTGTGCTGTGATCCGCAGCTGATAGTGCGTCGCTGGCGTGAGTCCGGGCACGCTGAACACCCGTTCAGTTGCTTGCACGCTGTTTGAAACTAGGCGCCACTATGGAAAAAAATATCTATTAGACAATGGAACTGTTTTGGCTGAGGTGCATCTTCTTTTTCTGTAAAAATGTAGGTGAAGCGAAGGCGAATTGAGCTGTCATTCAGTACTAATGCTAGGCTGTAACAGTTCATTTCATAGTTAATGTGTGACTTTACTGAATCGACTTGGCTTCACATGCCGTCGAGAATTATGTCTCAGTTGACAAAGTCCTTTCAAAACTCGTATCTCAATGCCAATGAAGCGTCTGTACCATGTCGCAGTTCCAAAGAAACGTTTGAGGTCTTTAGTACAATTTGGTGTCGGATAGTTTAGTATGGCCTCAACCTTGGCTGGATCAGTACGTAATCCAGAGCCATCAACGACATACCCCAGATATTTTAGCTGAGAACTAAAAAACTTGGACTTCTCTAGGTTTATGGTTAAGTTAGCCTGTTTCAATTTATCGAGTACCTACCTACCTACACGTAAAAGTGTGTCACGTGACTATTGAAGTCTTCTGATATGATGATAATATCATCTAAGTACCTAAGTACAAAGGCACTTAAATTGTTAACCTTACAAGTTGCATAAAGAATTTTTTTGTAGTTGCCTCTTCCAAAAGGTAGTTTCGTTTGGAGTTTTTTTTTTTTTTATCGAGAGTTGCCATCCCTCTGGCTTTTCTTAACTATCTTCATTGTATTGCTTACCTGTGATTGACTTATTTCACGATATTCTATGACGAAGTATAGAATCCCGCAGCCGCCGTCGCCCCACGAGTCCAGCCACACTGTCACCGTTGTGGTGTTCAATGTTATCATCTGAGAATGCTTAGGTTTCACCGGAACTGGAATAAACAACATAGGTATATGTTGATACTAAGGTCTTGTTATCATACAAATCACAGGAAAAATCAATATCTTTACAAATTGCTAGTACCGACCATAACTGCCATGACATATTTGATATTATTATTTAAATTCACAATTCTTAGGGCAGGGATCGTTTAAACAGTAATTTGTTTTTTTTTTGTAAACACTTAGCCTGTTAATGTCCCATTGCAGGGTCATGTAACGGTTCTCACAAAGAGAAGGAAAAAGCGCTTGCTTGAGCGAGGTGGATTGCCGATTTCAGACTTATTTTAACTACATAAAAATCCAGGTTTTTCTTCACAGATGATGTCTAAGATAAACATAGAAAGTAGGTACATATGAATCAAAACACGTCACGTTGGTACTTGCTCGGATTTGAACCACAACCTGGTGCAGGGAGACATGCCCCGAGGTAAAGTTGCTCTGGGTCATAACATGAATAAGGGTGAGGCGAAGTTTAACGCTACATTTTGATGGTAGATAGGTAGGTACTAACCTGTTCCCTTGGTATACGCGTGCACAATGTCACAAGGCAGACCGGTACCGATCCTATTGAACGCCGTGATGTACAACTGGTAGCGAGTCCCGCACCACAGGTTGGGCAGCACGTGTTCTGACGTGCCCGCTTCTACTTGCAACTCTTCCCAGTCACCATGCTCTCGTTTGTAGTTGATCACGTATCCTAGAAGACAATAGCTTTTTTTGTTGATAGGCAATCTTTCATTCTTAAGTAGAAGCGGAAAGACAGCAAATCATTTTTGTTTATAATGAATCGGTCTGCTCTTGTCTTCAATCTTGTCGTGAGGACAGAGATAAGGTCGACGATAGAACGAGCTTACCTACGAGTGAAAAAAACCAAAACAAAGACAGATCATCTCGACTACTTACTTACCAAGTACAAAGGTACCTACTAAATACGTCTATAAAATGAAACATGATTGACCACATATACTTTTACTAGTCTCGCGGTGTATGTGGATCATATTATGCAACAGGTGGTCCACTTGCATATTATAACATGGACTAAGACCGTGTATTGCTTATAACAAGACACTTTTCTTGCCGTACTTAGTTCCCGTTCGCTTAGGAATACAGGGATAAAAAGTAGCCCATGTCACCAGATGATAGAGTAGGTACCTATAGCTTCCCAACGGCGAAAAATTCTCGAATTGGCAAGTAATTTTTAAGTTTATTCGCTACATGCAAAAGTACAAATATAATAGAGATTCGAACCATCTTGCGAAGAGATATGTTACCTAATATAGGACTGCCACCATCACCCTGGTCGCTCCATTGAAGATGTAGCGAATCTGCGTAAGAGTCCACGACGGCGAGGACGGGTGGTTGTGGAGGCACCTTCACTTCGACGCTGTATGTCACCTCGTCTCTCCCGTGAACGTTCTCAACAGAACATGTGTAGTTCCCACTGTCCAGGTACTGCGTCATGCTGTGTCAATGGTGTGAAGGGATATGATGAAATTCAAATGCAAAATGACGTGAACAGGAATAAAGTTTTATAGTAAGATATAAGAACGAATGGTTCCCTTTGTGTCGAGTCCCTCTGAAATCTACAGTTCTTGCAAAATATTACAATTTTCCACTTCCCAACTATTACCGCTAAGCTAAGTACGTTTGGTTAAAAGGTACAGTCAGGGTATATTAATTAAAACCCAGTAGGTAAGTATAATTAAAATAGTGTTTTATTATTTGTTGTATTAGTCTTCTCAAATAAGTTGGGAAGACATCAATCAGTAGATTCCAGACACATGCAACATGATTGTGATCCTGACTGTATTTTAAAATATGATATTATTAAACTCGACGTAAAGGAAGTAAAAGCGGGTTAAAGAAACTCGACGATAAGGAAATAGAAACGGGAACAAAATCGTCGGCTCGACGTAGGTGTAGTAAATAGAAGCGAGACAGGGTTCTCGACTCGACGTAAAGGGACTGGGCATAAAGGTAACCATTCATAAGAACAGTAAGGGCTATCTCGTTAGAAGATCCGGAATATAAGTAAGATAGGACGTTAAGTATTGTAAGTAAAGCGATTGACACTTAAGATATAATGTGTGACATATAGGTAGATCAGCTCTTCGACAAGGTAAAACCAGCTGCAATAGTTACCTGATAATTAAAGAACCGTCGAAAGTGACGTTTTTTCTCAGTGTCGACTCCAAGGTAGCACCATTCATACTCCACGTAGTAGATGGTGTTGGTACACCAACCTTGTTGCAAGGCAACGATATATTCTCCTTCCAAGGAGTTACGATGCTTCGGCTGAAAGACGTGATCCGAGCTGGCACTGTCAAGAAACGGGCTTTTTTTGAATAGAAGAAAATGAACACCAGTAACCTAATCTGGCGTAGATGAGACAGTATTTATAGCTTTTTAAGTTTGTACAGGGTGTTTTTGAATTCATGAGCAAAAAATTTACAGGTAGTTCTACCCTAGATTATGAATAACTTTCACTGTAGGACCAACTCTGAAATCAGGGAAAAAAAATCTGCTGTTTCATACATTTTGGTAAGTAAGTATTCAAGCTTTTATATGCAGCAGCAGATTTTTTTTGCCCATAATTTCAAAAAAGGCTGTAAAAAAGGTATCATCAGAATCTCCGGATTCATGAGAAAAAGTATGTAGGCTATGTTTTATTTGGCACTAGATTCTAGTGCCTAGAACATCGATCACTAATTAGAAATCGATGCACAAGAATATCAAAATTAAACACAAAGAAAAAAATGGAGAAAGAAGAAAGTTAAGCGCAACAAAATATGCCTACAAACCATGACAGATTATAGACTAACCTGATTCAGAAGGTAATACTGTCACAACTCGAGTCGCCTCTCCTTCTCCGAGCCTCGTCGAAGCTGATACCCAGAACTGGTGAGTGGCCCGAGGTGGTGATCGTGATGTCTCGTGGGATAACGTGCTTGGTGACAGCATGCGTTTGTGGGTGCCCTCCTAAAGAAATATAATAATGACAATGAACAATCAGTAAAAAACGAATTTCGGCCACCTACATCTATCTAAGATGTTGTAAGTAATGGGCTTATATAGGGTGACTGGTAATTAGTGACCGATACTTAAACAAGTGATTGTATTCATGATTGCAATAAACTTTTCCAAAGAAACTTTATTTTTATACACAATAACTTATAACACAATAAAATAACAAAAACGCTGTTTGAAATTTCCGCGCGCGCGCCTGTGATCGATCAGCTGATAGTCTGACCTCGGGATGGGGCAAAATCTACTAGGAGTAGCGTCACACGCTCCCCCGCCACTCCCAGCGCTCTCATTGTGCAGTTCTGACGTACCTAATTAAATGAATTAAAAGTTTAATGGTATAAAAAAAGTTTCTAATCAAAGTTATCCGTAATCATGAGTAGGTACAATTACGTTTAAGTATCGGTTACTAATTACCAGTCACCCATATAAATAGAAGAGAATATATTGTAAGGACTGCACGCGTTGCATGCGTAGAAACGGGTATGTCGATGGATGAATCGACAAAGTGACTGATTATAGAAACATTTTTGACATTGTCGTGCTCAAAACAAAAGGTAATATGTGCACGGTGTAAACCCAGATACAGAACAAAAATGATCGTACCTACACCTCACACAACCATTGTAGAAACATATCTTTTATATCCAAAGACATTCAATAGGTACCTACCTATAGACCGGACACCACGAACAAAATTTTCATCCGAAACTAGATGTTTATATATACATTATACAGGGTGTTTATATAAACTAACAAGTTTCGGATGAATTTTCTTGAAAAAAATTTCGGTGGATTGTGATTCAAAATCAGGAGCTAAATGCACCCTATCTACCGCCCTCCTCAAACTAGGGTTTGAGGAGGGCTGTCCCTTACACCCTGTATCAATAATATGTTTAAATTTGGAAATATATAAATACGTAGGTATGTTTATCAATTTTATTAATGCTAAGCTTGGGACTAGATGGCGTTGTGTGAACGTTGTGTATTTTATTTTTAAATTTATTTCACAATCTGTCAATTTGTCGATTCTTCTTATCCGATTCTACGTTGATCATTCTACGTGTGCCTGGTGTAGAAATATGCATCCATGTCATACAAAGGATTGAAATAAAAATGCAGGCAATACGAAATAGTGCGAATTAGAATATGGTATTGTTATACCCGAGGAGTTTGTTTCCGGTTGAATGCAGGACTAAGGGGACGGCGTGGCGCTGCATGCGGTTAAGTGAAGTCTATGGCGAATAAATTAGCCGTGGATGTCTGTGAGTGATGTTTTGCGTATACCTTGTACAAGTACAGGATAAAATGTTAGGTTTGAAAACATTACAAGTGGAATGAAGTAGGTACCTACTGAATTATGGTGTTTCTTACAAATTTTGTAAAGTGGAACTTTAAAAGCAGTTTTTAAAAGAATGTGATAAGAAAACGGCGTTGAACACAGGTGTGACAGAGAAAAAGGTGTGCTGAAATGTTACGGTCACGTGGAAGGTTTAAAAGGAACTTAAGGGTAAATACAATTTGATGCCCTAGGAAGGAGGGTACACTAACCTTATTGGCGGTGTCCTTAAAAAAGTTCAGATGCGTAGAACTCGCAACCGGTTCGCATGTATGAAAAGATGAATGAATGTGGAAGAAGCAAAAGGGTTCGGCAGCATGATGAGTTTTGCTGTATTTTCCTAACTCCGTGAGACAGTAGCATGTAGGTAGTTAGTATGTTAATGTGTCATCAAAATGATTGAAAAACAGCTTAGTTATATTTACAGAAAACCCTATGAACGAGAATTGCTATGGCCGATATTTACCAGTTTTAACCAAGGTGTGTCGAAAATAAAAATAGAATAAAATGTCTGGTTGCTGTAAAAATTTGAAATCGGTAGGTACCTATTTGTAACACGATCCTCGCTTGTCCATTGACCAATAAAGCTAAGCACATTGTAAGAGTAAGTACCTAGTAAGAAAGAATATAAGTTTGGTTCTTCTGTACTGGGCGATGTGTTCGCTCAGCGACAAAGCCCTTTATTTAAATACTTAAATAGAAAAACCTAGGTAGTTAAATAAATATTGAAAAAGACGACCACTGATTTCGCTGCATATAGATGATTTTAACGTATGGAGGTTAAATGTATTGATTAAATTGACCTAATTAAAATTAAGAATAAGGAAACTAACCTCTCTTCCATCTTCTATGACGCTCATGTAGAGGGTGTATCCCACGAGGACACCGTTGGGTGCAGCAGGTGGTAGCCATGACACTAAGATCTTGTTTCTCGAAGATACAACAGCTTTGATGTCAGCGGGCGCAGAAGGCACTGATAAGAAAGAATTGTTGTTTAAATTGATTGATTGAGAAATGGAACAATTCCTAGACAACTGTACCTACTTGTTTAGGAATTGTTCCAGTTTAAATATGAGGACTCTTTTTGAAATCTCCAGAATGGTCTTTATAATATAATGATACTAGCTTCTGCTCGCGTTGCAAGTAATTTTCCCTAGATAAAATTTTACCCACATCCGTTCAGCGAATTATGTTTGATTGAGAAAAAAACACGCAAACTTTAAGAAAGCGTGTTCGATCATTTAGATCGAGACAAAAGTTTTGCTAGAATAGGTACCATTCAAGTTGAACTATTATCTCAAGGTAACACATTACCGGGATAAAAAGTAGGTATCCTATGTGTTAATTAAGGAAATGTTTTATTTATGTACCATATTTCATCCAAGTCTGCTCAACAGTTTATATTACGAGACTGAGTAACAAACATCCCTACATCTTCACAAACTTTCTCATTTACAATATACTTAGTAAGATAGTCAAGTCCTTTTATTCTACGGGTACAAATTCTTCGACTGAATTCCAAACTTCTGAGAAGCAAGTTAACCATGTCATAACACTTTATTTTTCTTACCATCTTCCTCTGTTTGGCAATACACAGGAGCAGCCCTGACCCCATCACCAGCCGCAGTAAACGCACACACCGTCACCGAATAATTTGTGTATCTTCGAAGTCCCGACAACGTTGTGTGTAGCCCCGATATTTGTTTTGTAACCGCTTCTTCGTTTCCTGAAATTGAAGTTACTTCAGGATTCCGAAGTAAAGAAAACTGAACTGAAGTAGAATTTTTGGAATGCACAAGAAATGGAAAAGCATGTAAGTATAGCATAAAGCATGTAAGAATATAGAACTAGTGTAGTTGTGTGTTGTATAGTTTTTAGAGGTAATAGAAAAGGGAGAGTCCTCCTCGCAGATTGGTGTTTTGTCTGGTGGGGGGTTGTGGAACTTGTTTACGTTCAATCCCGCGCATAACTTTAACATCGCGATGTAGGATGTCAGTTTTTAGTTCGTATATGGCGAATTAGATGTCGCTGATTATCGCTATAGTCTCGTGTGTGTTGTTTAGTGTGGTTGTGTATTGTATAGTGTGGTTGTGTGTTGTGTAGTTTTGTGTTGTTTATAGTTCAGTTGAAGAAGTAAATTAATGAGATGCTTACCATACCAATCCGTGACGGGTGCGTATGTTACTCTGTATCCTTGTAAGACTCCGTTGCGGCCTCTAAGTGGTGGAGGCTCCCACGCTACGCGGACTGATTGAGAACTTAGTGCCGTGCATTGCAATGTTCCTGGAGGCAGGCTTGGAACTGTAATAAAATAAATTATTATAATTAATTTACGTTACGGCACATTTTAGCCCCGCATGGTATTCTTTAATATAGACAATTTGGGTGTTCTGTTCAGATGACTCACCATCTTCCATGGTAGTAGCAGTGGTAGGAGGCGAGGCAGGGCCGGCTCCCCTGCTGTTGTAGGCCTGCACCACCACGGCGTACGCGGCGTGCTTCTGTAGCCCCGACAGCGTGGTGTACGAGGCGCCGCCCGGACCACTCGCGCTAAGGTGTTCTGTTCAGATGACTCACCATCTTCCATGGTAGTAGCAGTGGTAGGAGGCGAGGCAGGGCCGGCTCCCCTGCTGTTGTAGGCCTGCACCACCACGGCGTACGCGGCGTGCTTCTGTAGCCCCGACAGCGTGGTGTACGAGGCGCCGCCCGGACCACTCGCGCTAAGGTGTTCTGTTCAGATGACTCACCATCTTCCATGGTAGTAGCAGTGGTAGGAGGCGAGGCAGGGCCGGCTCCCCTGCTGTTGTAGGCCTGCACCACCACGGCGTACGCGGCGTGCTTCTGTAGCCCCGACAGCGTGGTGTACGAGGCGCCGCCCGGACCACTCGCGCTAAGGTGTTCTGTTCAGATGACTCACCATCTTCCATGGTAGTAGCAGTGGTAGGAGGCGAGGCAGGGCCGGCTCCCCTGCTGTTGTAGGCCTGCACCACCACGGCGTACGCGGCGTGCTTCTGTAGCCCCGACAGCGTGGTGTACGAGGCGCCGCCCGGACCACTCGCGCTAAGGTGTTCTGTTCAGATGACTCACCATCTTCCATGGTAGTAGCAGTGGTAGGAGGCGAGGCAGGGCCGGCTCCCCTGCTGTTGTAGGCCTGCACCACCACGGCGTACGCGGCGTGCTTCTGTAGCCCCGACAGCGTGGTGTACGAGGCGCCGCCCGGACCACTCGCGCTAAGGTGTTCTGTTCAGATGACTCACCATCTTCCATGGTAGTAGCAGTGGTAGGAGGCGAGGCAGGGCCGGCTCCCCTGCTGTTGTAGGCCTGCACCACAACGGCGTACGCGGCGTGCTTCTGTAGCCCCGACAGCGTGGTGTACGAGGCGCCGCCCGGACCACTCGCGCTAAGGTGTTCTGTTCAGATGACTCACCATCTTCCATGGTAGTAGCAGTGGTAGGAGGCGAGGCAGGGCCGGCTCCCCTGCTGTTGTAGGCCTGCACCACCACGGCGTACGCGGCGTGCTTCTGTAGCCCCGACAGCGTGGTGTACGAGGCGCCGCCCGGACCACTCGCGCTAAGGTGTTCTGTTCAGATGACTCACCATCTTCCATGGTAGTAGCAGTGGTAGGAGGCGAGGCAGGGCCGGCTCCCCTGCTGTTGTAGGCCTGCACCACCACGGCGTACGCGGCGTGCTTCTGTAGCCCCGACAGCGTGGTGCGCGCGCGCGCGGTGCCGGCGCCCTCCACCGTGCGCACCGTGTACGAGGCGCCTCCCGGACCACTCGCGCTAAGGACTGTGCTGTTGCTGTTTAGCTGTAATAGATATTTTTTGTTTTTAATAATTATTGGTTTGACGGGGTTTTTATCTACATGAATTTTATCCCTTTCATGGGTATTCCTCGTAGCGCAACCGTTTCTAAGCGCAACCATCGAAGCGCATCGAAGCGCAGCATTAGTTGCGCTCACAAAATTATTTCTGATACCCTGGTACTTTTAAAACAACGGTCAATTTTTTTTTTTTTAAAGTTGCTTAACACTTTGTTCCAGTCAATTTATGTTTGCCTGGTTAATAATTTAGACAGTCTCTTTGAACAATCTAATTTGACCTGAGCTCTAAATTAATTCTTATCTATAATCGCTCTCTGACCATTTCTAAAGCTGTAAGAGATGTCAATCATATCATTTTAGTTTAGTTTTTAACCGACTTGAAAAAAAGGAGGAGGTTCTCAATTCGACGCATCGCATGATCATTAGTTCTGTGTCTGGGTGTAATTTATCTATAATATGTATGTATTTAGAAGTATTTAAGTATGTTTATCAGCTGTTAAGTACCCATAACACAAGCTCTTAGCTTAGCTTGGGACTAGATGGCGTTGTGTGAAAAGTTGTGGAATATTTATTTATTTATTTTATTTATGGACCGATTTTCAAAATTCTTTTTTTATTTGATAGGGTATTTGAACAAAGAAATCGATGCTATTGTTTGTTAATCGACTCTGTGATAGTGCAAAGTAAATTATGATTGTTTACCAACGTGAAATTTTAATGAAATTTTGCTTACCTACAGTGCCTGAGACTGAGATCCCAGAGATTAAATTTCGGGGACGAATTACAAACTTACAGTTAGGTATTTCTCTTAAACATATTCCAGGTACATCGTAAAACTCACCTCTTGAAATCCTACATAGTAACCGAGTATGTTTCCATTCCACAAGTCTCTTTGAGGTGGTTCCCAACTGACGATGAGTTCTGTGGAACTTTTCGCTTCTACTCTCACGTCCAGCGGCGGGCCACTAGGTACTGCAGAAATAAACAAAACCTTTTTGAAGTATCTGGAAACTATTTGGTCATAAAAACAGAAAAAGATATAAAAATGGGACAGTAAAGGAAAACCATTTTAAATGCTGTTTTGTAACTACATGATATGAACCACTTTCATTAAAGGACCAACTTGGAAATATTTTGTTTCATACAATTTGTTCGAGTTGGTATTAAACTTGTATTTCGGGTTGGTCCCAAGTAAAAATTGTTCATATTCATGGGTTGATCATGTTCTGTGAAAGCTTATTCCATGATTAAAATAACATTCTGTTTAAAATAAGGACCTAAATAAAGTAATTTTCAGTGTAATAAAATACCCATGACTTAATTTTTGTATTTAAAGGGTTGCATAAATACCTTCTTCAGTCGTTGTGACTTGTATCAGTTGACTTGGTTCGCTCTGCCCCAATCGGTTCTCTGCGATTATTCTGAGATGGTACGACGTCGCCGGTTGAAGGTTCTGGACGCTTGCCGAAGTTACACTGCCGGGAACTATCACTTTTTGAGGAGTTGTTGGCCATGAATCTGTTAAAAAAATTTTTTTTAATGGTTTGTATGATGAACGAAAAGTAGAAAACAGTGCAGTAGGTAGCTAAGTACTTTCGTTTAGGCACAAAACCTTTGGTGACGTGACAACGTTTGGGTGAGTATGTATATTTCAATTTTTATATTAAATGATAATTATAACCTATTAAAATGTCTGACTTATGTTTTATTTTAAAGGTTTTATAATCAATCGGATCTATAAAAGTTGATAAATTGCTTTAGTTAAGTTGGAAATGAGCTGATGATCTTCAAACCCCTGATCCTCATAAACTATTGCTTAGAACCATCTTAGTTAAGCCAGATTTTTAACAAAAAATAACCGTATTAAAATCGATGCATTCGTTCAGAAGCTACACAACCTCAAAGATATTGCACACACACACATACACGTCAAAATTATAACACCCCTCTTTTTGGTCGGTGGTTAAAACTACGTTTCTTTTTTGCCGTGCTTACATAATAAAAAAACTTTTTTACAAAAAATAAAACCGATTTCAAAAATAACACTAAACGGTGTAAAATAACTCTAAATTAGGAAGTCTGTGGCTTTGGTACTTTTGTCTTATTTTTGATGGGCCACCGACTTCCGAATTTAGAGTTATTTTACACCGTTTAGTGTTATTTTTGAAATCGGTTTTATTTTTTGTAAAAAAGTTTTTTATTTTTCCATTTTTAGTGGTTCCCATACAAATATTTGCTATATATATTGTTAATTGTAACAGTACATGTCATGATAATAGGGTTATCCACTTAACCCTAATAAATGAAAATTAACATACCTAACTGTCGAAGTCTAGGTATATTGTACACATCTGCGTACCCCTCAGAGCATACCAGGCGTGATGGTACGTAATGATGTTGTATAAACAATAAACATCCAAGCGATTCCAGCAATCACGACAGATTTGCCGTCTATTTTTGAAGAGTTCCGTTGCATATCTCCGAAGATCAGCACCAGATCTTCACCAAATTAAAATGGGACCACCTCGGGAGTATACTCTTTCGAATAAAAAAAGAATTTCGAGAATCGGTCCACAAATGGAGGAGAAATCAGGTAACATACATAAAAAAAAAAAAAAAAAAAAAAAAAAAAAAAAAAAAAAAAAAAAAAAAAATACATACACACGAACATAGAACCTCCTCCTTTTTTGAAAGTCGGTTAAAAACTGAATAGCGAGACAAAACAAAGGACTCCGGTAAATAATAGTTCCGAAACAGCCAAAACATCACCTGGAGCTTCCTTATATTGCACGATGTAGTTGATGATGGGACTGTTGCCCGCATACGGTTGTGTCCAAGATATTTGTATTGAGCGCGACTGTTGGTCTATAATCCTTATGTTTTTCGGCATTTCAGGTACCTGGAATACAAGAAAAATATGTTAATGTCTATAAGTAGGTTTTTACACCTCAAGCTACGGTCAGCAATAGTACTGATAGAAGACTTCAAGCAAAATATCGGTCGGCATTTTACTATCTGACTAATCTAAGTAGGAACACCGAAAGAAGCTCTGAAGTCACCGTCTCTTTTAAAGCCCAGGCATTATTCACATAGATTATGTAGACTTGTCCAGTCATTTGTCAGTAATCTTGGGCTCAACTCGGCACTTAACCACTCGTATGCCGTAATTGTAGAAACAATTAAAAAACAATTGTGTCTCGCGTATATCTGCGTTCCGGCACATGACTGAATAAAGAGCTTAATTACTCGACAAACAATACTAAAGATAAGTAAGTACGCAATCGTCGCTTTGGTTGAAAAACTTTTTATTTCTATTTGTTTTATTAAATTCAGTATTTATACAAACTCTTATTAGTTTAAGTTAACTAATAGCGCCAACGGCAACTCTTTCGCTACACATAAACTTAAATTGACATAATTATCCTAGATGGTGATGTTAAAGTTATCTGCGCGATTGACACCTGACAAATCCCGTTGCGCAGTACTGTTGCCCACCAGACAAAACGCCCATCTGGTTGGATGACCTTCCCTTTTCAATAGGGGGATGAGGAACTTTCCACACTGATCCTTATACTTACTACATATTTCTTTAAAAATATAAGTGTTCCTTACCTCCTGTACAACAAGGTGTATGAGCATTTCGTCCTGACCATAAGCGTTAGACGCTCGACAAGTCAGGGCCCCGGTGTCCTGTCGGTATGTCTGTAGAATGCTCAACTCGGAAACTAAGCCGTCGTCCAACACTTGTTCTCGAATAGTGTATCTGGAAAACACGTTTTATTCCTTCTTAGCACAAGTATTTGCTAAACCTCTCGTTGACAGGTATAGGTTCTTTTGCTTGATTTAAGATCTGGATAAAGTAAATGAAATTTAGAGTTATTGAGACACTATTGAAATTAACCTAATCAATATTTTGTTTTTGACAATTATCACTTACCTATCAGAATTCCATTTTTGAACACCGGAGAAGCTCATCGCTTCCACCTTGGTTACGAACCTAATACCTACCCATATAGCTCAATAATGGTCTCAAAAATGATAAAATGAAATTTTAAACTTAATGTGGGGTCCAGAGAAAAATAAAACATAATTGTAAAAGTAAATCACTAACATTATAAAGAGGAAAGGTTTGATTGTTTGTTTGTTTGCATTGAATAGGCTCCGAAACTACTGGACCGATTTGAAAAATTCTTTCACCACTATCCCCGGGTGACATGGGCTACTTTTTATCCCTGTATCCCCACGGGACCGGGAACTACGCGGTTGAAACCGCGTGACGTCTGCTAGGCAGCTAATAAACCTAAAAGTCTCCATTGCAATTACACACCATTTAATTTGATATTTGCATACGTACTCTCATCCAGCTCCCATTTTAAATAAAGCCCTACAGCTACAGTTTATAAATACAGGATAGAAGGTGCTAATACCATGAGTTCTGTCCATGTTAGGACATCAGCATTGATCATTTTCATTGGTTTTACGTCTTTTCTGATGATAATTTTGTTTAAATTTTCATTTTCATTAATTCCTATACAACCCTCTAAAACTTTTCCTTAAAAATTACGGTTTTATTCAGCTGAAAGGAAAAAGAACATAACGGCATAACTTGCAAAATAAGGGAAAGCCGACGTAAAATTTTAATCCGGAATTATGTAGAAAATTCATGTTGTTTGAAGTCCCTTTCACATGACATCAAAGTCTCGATTGCTGACTTTACCTCTGATCCAAATGATGTGCTATAGTATGATGGTGAGGGCTTCTCCAGCTGACCTCCAAGGGAGCATCCCCTGACGCTGCACACTGCAGGTGGGCCGCCTCCCCTGCCGTCACCTGCACGGTCTTACTCTTCATCGGAAACCTGGCTGGTGCTGTGGTGGAGACAGAGTATTGACTAATGTATGGTAGTTATCTGCATCCACAAAAATAAGTTATTCCGCGATAGAGATTTATCAGCTAATTCTGCGTCAACCTAGAAACATAAATTCTGGTAATGTGAGTTGCACAAGGTAGTCTTGTTAACCCCTAAAACTAAGCTAAATACCCTTTGTCTGGAGTAGGTTCACGTCAATATTGCAATATCTGAGTTAGATATGGCAACTGTAACGTAGTGGGTAGGTAGTTGCAATTAAAAGAAGCTACGTTATAAAAAAAGTTTATATTAGGATAGCAACATTAAGTTCGGTTGAGCTGGGAGTGGGTAAAAATGTCGAGCGCGCGAGAAGTTTAAGTTGCAGAAAGAAACACCACTATCCTACGTTAGCAGTCGGTAGTTGCAGGAAACCGCAATCTCCTTCCCGGTTTGTCATCGTGCCCGTCAGAGTCGCAGGGTAGACCGACGGCTGCAGTCGGCCTGGTGATCGAGAGGTCATAAGGTTATCTTTATGACCTGTCGATCACCAAGCCGACGCCTTAGCCACTGGGCAATTAACCATAAACATTAGCATATTGTAAAGCCCGTATTTCCCAAAGGGTTAGACAGAGCTACGGGTAGATCCACATTTCCCTCGTTATATTTTAGTTCCTTGTAAAAAATGGGGCGAACCTATTGCCATTAAACGAGCGCAATCCAAACTTCAAGCTGCTATTGATAAATTCCAGGTTGGAAAGCCAAATAACACGGCTCGACTCGGGAATTGAATTGATTCAGATTCTGGGCTGAGAAATACCGCATGGAAAAACTTAATCACATTCTAAGCAACGAGGCAATCAAACAATTAATTGTACTTTTTTAAGTCAATGATCATGGTTTAGGAAACGAACTAAATATTGTACTATAATTGCCAAACAGCAAACTACAAAGCACAAAGACAATAACTTAACATACTCCATGAAAAATAAGATAGGTACTTATTTTGCCTTGTAGCGAAAATGCGCTCACTTTGCATTATATGACACAAGTTAGAGCACCCTTTTCCTGGAGAGCTTTCTATTATCTGTGTACCTTTCAAACAATAATAAGAAATGTAAAGAAAGTTGCATGCATCTTGTTTACTTGACTGAGAATAAGTGACTTTAAGTCGAGACCTACTTGAGTGACTTTAAAATGAAAATGTTACACTAGCTTTTTCCCATGGCTTCGATTCCCAGACTTTTCCACTGGAACCGTGCATTTATCCCGGATTAAAGAATCTATTAAAGACTGAGATACTTCAGCTTAAGTAAAAATTAAGAAATTGGATCAGTAATTCCACACTTGTCTTCGCTACTTTCTACCAATAAATGAACAAAATACAGGCTAATTTATGATATACCTACATGGTGATCGATAGACCAAAGGACAAACTTTAAGAAAGCGTAGTAGACACTTATGCAGATGAAAAATTTTGACTATGGTCCCCACTCAGAAAATCGTAAAATTGAAACAGCAGTTTGGCGAAATTATGCGAATATAAATGTGAGCTGCAGATTTTTTACTCGTCATTCAGGGTATTCCCCTATAGTTAATGTTGTTCATTTTCGCGGGTACTAAACTTGCTCAAATATTGTCCATCGTACCTACCTACTACCGAAGAGCCTGTGTAAGATAAGTTGAGTTACTATAAGATTCTAAAGATAAGTTAAGGTTAAGACCTAAGAATAGCCAGTCCAAATACCTACTTTTTAACCGACTTCAAAAAAAGGAGGAGGTTCTATGTTCGTGTGTTTTTTTTTTTTTTTTTTTTTTTTTTTTTTTTTTTATGTATGTTACCTGATTTCTCCGCCATTTGCGGACCGATTCTCGAAATTCTTTTTTTGTTTGAAAGAGTAGACTCCTGAGGTGGTCCCATTTTAATTTGGTGAAGATCTGATGCTGATCTTCGGAGATATACAACGGAACTCTTCAAAAATAGACGGCAAATCTATCGTGATTGCTGGAATCGCTTGGATGTTTATTGTTTATACAACATCATGACGTATCATCAAGCCTGTATGCTTAGAGGGGTAGGCAGATGTGTCAATATACCTAGATTTCGACAGTTAGGTATGTTAAGTTTCATTTATTAGGGTTAGGTGGATAACCCTATTGTAATGACATGTATTGTTAACAATTAACAATATAAAATGAATTCATGGCAAATGTTTGTTTGGGAACAACTAAAAATGGAAAAATAAAAAACTTTTTTCCAAAAAATAAAACCGACTTCAAAAATAACACTAAACGGTGTAAAATAACTCTAAATTCGGAAGTCGGTGGCCCATCAAGAATAAGACAAAAGTACCAAAGCCACAGACTTCCTAATTTAGAGTTATTTTACACCGTTTAGTGTTATTTTTGAAGTCGGTTTTATTTTTTGCAAAAAAGTTTTTTATTTTTCCTTTTTTAGTTGTTGCCATAAAAATATTTGCAATGAATTTATTTTACATTCTTATTCGTTAACAATACATGTCATGATAACAGGGTTTTTATCCAGGATATTAGAAACACCGAGCAGGTACACAATCAACTAACCTAATCGACCTCGATCGTGCTGTGTTTCGGTAACTAAATTTTGCGATAATAAGAGTTTGGAAGATAAATGCCTATCTCTAGACAATACGTCGTTCTGATGAAATCCTTTTGGTTTCTTTTTTGCGCCAGTCGTGAAATGTAATATACATATAGAGGCTTACCTATACTTAAAGTAGAACTTACCAAGTACCTATTCGAAGGCGTTTTAATAAAAATCTTTTTCAAAGAGTACTTATTTTACAACAGAACAGTACCTTACCATTTGTTTTTGTTAGAAACGTCTATATGGTTCCGTTTTTCATATTGGCAAGAAATCAAGAGTTGCGGCTGGGCACAGAGATTGCCTAACCCCACTCTACTCGATATTCCCTTTGAGTGCGGTAGAAGTGAGGAAAAAATATTTCCATAAAGGCAGGCTCGTTATATCGTGCTTGTGTAGGCCCAATGTTATTTATTGGCGAGTACCTTGTTTACGAAACCCTCATATTTTTAAGATTTAGGTACCGCTTGTTTTAAATATTACCTACTGCCCCATTTACGACGCAGTGCAGAAAATCTGTTCAATTTTTTTCGAAGCACGGACGTGAAACCTATTTGTTTAGGTTCAAGTGAACGTCGGCAAACTTTGTTCATGTGTAAATCCTGGTGAACCTTGTGTCAAACCGAAATAAACAAGCGGGAAATACGATTACGGCTAGAAGCGGAACTGTTTACAAACTGTTCGCGGACGTGACGGGTTTAGGAGCCGCCGTCCGCCACAATCGAACAAAGTTTCCCTGGTGTTTGCACAATCTACGATTTGCTAACGGTAACATAAATACCCATCTCTGTTGGGTGCGGGTGCTATGTTTTCACCTCAAAAAGGTTTGATTTAAACAATCGTAAATAACGGCGGCTCTGTAGGCTTTGCAGCGGACGATATTTCATGATATTTGCTTCTCAACAAAAGCCAATATCGGCGAATACAAACACGTACACCGCGGACTTATTCTAGTGGAAGCCAACTGTCTCGTTTTCCAATAAAGAGGAGACGTATTGCGACATACGGTCATTGAGTTTTCTGCTCAGACGCGCTCGACTCGCGCTGCCGATGGTCGACAATCGAATAAACTACAAATACATCGTCTCCTTTATTGTGGTCTCATAACGGACAAGTGGGCGTTCTTTGATTAATACTCACCGGAGAAAACGACGCTGGTGCTAAAGAGTTCTAGCTCTAACTCTTCAAAAACCAATCGCTAAGTACTTTCATAGCGTGTCTCAACTTATATTTCAATTTACGGAATTGAAACTACTGGAGATCTTGCTGCTAATTGAGAAAGTAGCTTTGCACCCACTTAAAGTTCTAATAAAAGTTAGCAACAGAATGTAAGTCCGACCACCGAACGATCTAAATTAAGTTTAAAAGCAGACAGCAACATCAGGGACCTAGTAAAGTGGTGAGAAAATGGACTTCCTTTAATTTTATATATATAGAATCATTGATATATATTATACTGGCAGCTCAGCAATTTCAGCGAGTTATCGGAGGGTCGCCTCGCGGAATTCTATAGAATTAAATAAAGTGACGAAGCATGGCTCGAAGCGATATTTATTGGAGTACCTACTCCATATTTGATTGTTTCACTTGCGCTTTCTCAAATCAATTACCTACCTTTGTAAGTAGCACAGTTTGATCTACGATAGCTTTGAAATGTGTGTTTATTTGTAGTTGTTCTACATCTTGTACCAACTAATACAGTTCACCTGCGCACTTACTAAAATCAACCATGTTCATTTTCGTGTTTCTGTGACATTTCAACCAACTCCATATTGCAAAAGACGTAGAATTTTATTATAAGAAGTTCCAAACCCATTATTTCCGGTTAGGAGACAATGCGTTCTTAACATTTATTTTACTAAGGACAGCTCCATTTCTCCGCAACAAAACAATAATGACGCGAAAGAATTTTCATTTGAGTACGGCCCGGCTTGTCCCGGCGAAACTCATCGCGACGGATCCTCCATCAAGACATTCCACGACTTTTCACAGACCTTCGACAAAAAGATGCTTCCTTTCTTTTATGCACTGCATGGTATAGCTAGCGATATGATCCTCGCGGTAAAAAATCTATTTCCTTCGCCAAATTGACTGAGCGAATTTGAAAAAGATTGGAATCACGGAGATCTTTGGATCACTCAATTTATCGGTATGGAAATCTTTAATAAGTAAAAAAAGTCAGAGATTTATTATTGAAGTCTGCTATTGAATTAACGCGTTGGACTGACTGACAATGAATTATTTTAATTAACTAGGAACGAGAAAAGTCGTTAGGTTACTTACGGACTGGTGTACATTCTGAATTTTGCACTTACCGTTGACTTTTAAGAAGATGAGCTTGCTCAGCCCAGCGCCTATGTCGTTTCTTGCTTCACAAAGATAATGTCCCTCGCTGTCTTTGGCCACTCGCTCGAATACAAGCGAGCCATTCTCCAGGACCCTTGAGCTCCCTTCAAACATGAAGTCTTTGTATTCGCCAGGAGTGTTACCTGTTTGAAATTTGACCCAGATGTTATGTTAATGTTTCGTGGACAGTTAAAGTGAAGATTACAGCAGTTAACGTGCAGAAGTATTTAGAGAATTGGCAAAATTAAAATCTCTATTAATTTCATGTGAAATTAACAATAAAGAATTAAAAACTAAGCATTTTCTCCACTTCTTCCATGTTGATAACCAGAGTCTGATAACCAGTTACCAAAGAAGAATTATTTTTCTTCTTTGGGCAATCGGTTATCAGACTGGATTTTTTTTTCCTTTTTGGGTATTGATTGATAACTCGTTAGTTTGAAAACTGCTTGGAAGTTATACTTAGATATTTCTTCAAATTATTATTCTTAGACGACGGAGCCCCGCTACGCGGGGCTCCTATTTCTGTCTGCAGGGTTTAAAGGAACCTAACTAACCTAACGTCGGGATGCCCCAAGTCCTGTGTTTTAGACGTTCATTTGTTTTACACGATCAGGGCATCCCGACGTTAGGTTAGTTAGGTTCCTTTAAACCCTGCAGACAGAAATAGGAGCCCCGCGTAGCGGGGCTCCGTCGTCTAAGAATAATAATTTGAAGAAATATCTAAGTATAACTTCCAAGCAGTTTTCAAACTAACGAGTTATCAATCAATACCCAAAAAGGAAAAAAAAATCCAGTCTGATAACCGATTGCCCAAAGAAGAAAAATAATTCTTCTTTGGTAACTGGTTATCAGACTCTGGTTATCAACATGGACGAAGTGATTTTCTCAAGAGGCCTATATATGTTTATACTTTTTTGAACTTACCTACAGCCTTCTTCCACGTAATCGTTGGTTTTGGGTAACCATCGGCTTGACACTGCAAAGTTACATCCTGGCCTGCCGCTACCGCCACGTCGTTAGGTTCCAACCGCCATCGAGGTGGCACTAGAGATTTATGAGTTATAATTTCATACGTGGCATTTACAAGACAATACAGTATTAGAAAAAATTTGATTACCATTGACTGTTAGCGGTATAGTGTATCGTTCTGAACCCGCAACATTTGAAGCAATGCACGTGTAGTTTCCGCTGTGCAGCGATGTGACCTGTTCTATCACCAACGAAGCGCTGTATTCATCCATCCTTCGTGTTATGATACCGCTAGGCGCGTAAGGTGATGACGTCACAGGCTGCCCGTTCTTCTCCCATCGAAATGCGACCGGTAAATCACCCTCTAAGATCTGACAAGATATGGCTGCTCTCATACCCTCCCGTAATAAATTCGTTAGCGCCGGTATGGGCAAGATTTTTGGCTGAACTGCAAAAAAGAAATAACTTGTTAATTTTTTTCGTAGACGTGTAAGATAAAATTTTGGGAACACAGCTTGTTTTTGTATTTAATTTTCTGTTCAAGTTTTTCTTTTGTTTTTTAGTAGTGTAGGACTTGACATGGCTAGACAGTAGACTAGTAGGACAACAAATAGAAAGAAAAAAAAGAAGTAGGTTGCTAAATAAAACAGTGTTTGGTGAGACAGAAATTGTTTAAACTTGGTTCGTTCAATCAGTGGGTATATCATGTGCCTACCCTGCGAATTAGACCCGAAACATTATTCACCCAAAGTTATTAAGGTTTCAATTTTAGCGCTCAATTTGGCCACGTAGACACTTAATTTGGTCATTTATTTTTTATGTAGGTTAACTGTTAATTAAAATGAAAATCTTAAAGCCACGGGCATGCCTTGATTTCGTGGACCTCATTTCGGAGGGTTGCTAGTGAAGTTTCCATTCACTTTTTTAATATTTTTTATTTTATTGCCCTATTAACCAAGGAAAGCTGTGAGTTTACGCCCCGTGGATGGCGCGGTAATGGTAAACGTGCTAACTTTAATGAATTACGGATGAGTAACTCCACCCCTCTTGAATTCGTGATTTTATAGCGCATTAAATTAAATCTTAGTAAAGAAAATGAGAAAGTTTATGCTCTGATTTCTATTCTAAGTAGTGTTAAGAGGGATGAGAGTAAAGGTTTAAGATTACCAACCAACTAATTGAACGTGTTTCTGAGAAAATTAATATTCGTGGTTGGTTTTTACGGAAGTCTTTTTTTCCAAGCACTAGCTTTTACACTATTACTCGATAGATCTGAATGCTTTAAAATCATTCAACCTAAATTGAGCCAAAACTTATTCGATTTTTTTATTAATATGTGGAGGTTGGCAATTAGCAATGTGTCTTTATTAATATTTTTTATTGTCTATAAGCCTTCTTTATCATTATCTGTCTAGTCTTTTTCTAACTATGTTACTGTCGGCTTCTAGTCTAACCTGACGCAGCTAAGTACCTATACATGTTTACGTGGAGAAACTGCCTAGCTGACCTCTATACCCGACTGACTAACACGATACCCCTTGGTTAAACTGGTGTCAGACTTTCAGAGTTCTAAGTTTTTGACTATTCGTAACGACTGTAAGCCTGTCGTAAATGTAATACTACAATGTATTTGTGTGTATGTGTAATGTACCTATTACTGTAGTTCATTTGAATCAGCGTCAGGCAGCATCTCAGCATCTGTCTGGCATTACCGCTGAAAAGAACCTTTTGGCGCAGCCGTGAGATGCCATTTTTGTGTCTTTTTTTTGTGTTAGTGTTTTTTTGCTGTGAGTGTATCCAGCTGTTGCCAATAAATATATTTTCTAATAAAAAAAAACATTAAACTTCTTTTTAAATCTTATGGGTGAGTGTGTAACACGTTTTCACGAGATGTTATTAATGAATCCAGCATACAAACTTATCCAGAGACTTGGAATAGCAGCAGCATACAATTACCCTATACCTATGTTACTATGTAGCAACTAGTTCTCAGTATCGACAGTTCTCTAACTTAATATTTGCACTTTGGCGTCTGTCGGTGGCGTGGTGTTAACTGTATTGACTATCTGCATCTAGGTAGGTACTGTCGGGGTAAAAATTTGCTAGCTGTTCAGTGAATTTGTAATGGATTCAAACCCACTTTGTGCTCGCATTTATTATCAGGCGTGCGTACCTTATGCCCTGCTTTTGTTGAATGTATAGTTAGGAATTTGTCGGTATATTTAAATCACAATGGTAAATCTTTGTCAGTCTAAAAACCAATGTTAAAGGACAAAGTGTTAATCTGCTTTACAATACATTTTGTTTTTTTTTAAGAGGTGGTTTAGAAGTAGGCTGTACAGGTTGTTTTTTTGTTATTTTTACCTTATAATAAGTGTAGATTTTTCTTTTCTTCCCAACTTTTCTTTATTGATTTATTATAATATACAACTTATTCAATAAAAAAACTCGAACGATTGACACTCACCTAGTATTTGTACTTCAACATCTCGTCTCGCCGCGTGTCGTTGCCTGTTGGCTGCCTGACAGGTGTAGGTCCCTGCATCCTCGCCTCTTTGTGTCTGTTCCACGATCAGGGTGCCGTTGGGAAACACCTTTTGTCTTCTGTTCAGGGGAAGATTTTGACCATCTGTTGGGCAAGATTCGGCATTTGTAGAATCGTCTTAGTAGGTATTTAATGTAATATCACCTGGTCACCTCAGTACATAATCAAACATTCCAAGATGTCTATTGAATGTGCACTGTGCAGTAGGTACACCTGTGTTGCCCGAATTCAGTACCTAATGCAAAATTATCGTTAAAATTATACAATGTCTTAAGATGCTATTAATTCCTTATACAATGTCATACGAGAGGTTTAATATTATCCTTTTGTAAGATAGTTGCTGGGAGAAAAAGTAATTCAATATATTTTTATGTTCCATCTAAACAACATACAGTATTGTAAATAGTTGTGCGTTCAGAGATTCTGAGCATCATTCCAGATCCTAGCTTACTGAAGAAAAATAGGTATGTGTCGTCTTTCCGAGAACCGACGACAACAACACACATAGTGAGAAGCAAGTTAGCTTATTCAAGCTTTCTGTTTGTTTTGCACAAACTGAACATGTTATAAACAGCCAGAGGCGATGCCAAAGGTCCACCTTCTGGTCTTCCGTTTTACCCCAGACATTAAATACTATGGTAACTTAAATCTCTTTGGTATTAACAATGTTAACCTCAAAAGCATAAAGAGACTTAATACACACAGAACATAACATCACGCCAGTAATTCCCGAAGGGTTAGGCAGTTATGTACAGACGCCAGCACATTAACCTACCTCAAACTATCAAATTTTCCCAATTGAATATGAACCTTATTGTGTTTAGAATAAAGTTGAAAACCTATCAAAGAAATTTTGCACATTGGGTAAGGTTGATGAGGTCTGTACGTGAAGTGTATGTAGTGTTGTATAGAGACTAAGTACCTACCCAAATTAGAAGTAAATTCAAAGTAAATGTTTTTGCGAACATCATTAGATGAAATTTACAAGTTGTGAGAACCGCCTTCCGTTTACCGTCATTACCGTAAAGTTTGTTAAAGTAATTTAAATTTATAATACTTACAAGAGTTGAACCAATGAGTTGACCAGTTTCCGAGTAATGTAAAGCCTTTCAGTCAGCACTTAAATAAGTTTTTGCTTGTATAATCAGTAATCGATATTTATACGAAAGAGCCATGCTTATGAATGGATCCTACTTCATCTTGTTGGCATTGTTAGTATAGTAGGGTTACAAAAAGTGGATTCTAAAAAGATTTTTATTTATTCAAGAATACTGATGAAAGTGGGTAATTTGAATTGCTGGGGAGTTTGTTCCGCCACTTCTTCTTCCCAGCAAAAACACTAGGAAGTGGCGAAGGGTGGGCTTTTTGGGGGACTGTCTTATGTAATTTCGACGTTCAAAAAGTGCTGATCCTCAGCCTAATTTGAATAAATGACTTTTGATTTTGATTTTGATTTTGAGATGTATCTCCATCATAATCGAATTGATTTACAAATAACAGCCGTGACCACAAGTTTAATGTGCTTTTATAGTTCCGAGAATTTTGATAAATAGTCATTCAACCATGGACCAATCTCATCATCAATAGCCGCCAGCTACTCTATAATAATTCAAAAACCGAATTCCAGTTAGTGAAATTTTCTAATTTGAAATAGTCGGGGCAAAGCCACGCCTGGTTTAGGCAACTTGGCAAAAAGTTAGTCGGTGACGGCACCAAATAAAATTTCAACAGTTGCTAGTGGAGGAGCATAAGTTTAGTGAAATATGCACCGACTTTGGATATGCCCAATTTTAAATTTAAATATCGGAATGCCGAACTAGGTCAACGTTTAGCATGGGTACCTATTCATAGTAAATACTTTTTAAATATCACTAACCAATCTTTTGGAGTGTATAGGTATTTATCGTTTGCTCGCATTCTCTGTAGACGTAACTGTAACTGGCATTTAGTCGATTATTTTTTTGCTTGCCCATTTTTTTGAGGAGTGCCTTTCATGAATTAAATAATAAATATAAAATTTGCAGCACTGACTACAATGTGGACGATAGTGTCGTATGGCGTAGACAGAAAACATAAATACAATACACTACAGCATTGTAACGGTAACATATTGTGAGCTCATGCAATTTGTTAGACTATTATCCTGCTTTTATATTCCCTAGCGATGTTGATAGCAGATCTTGTTAAACTGAAGTCTTATGTAAGAAGCTAGAACTTAATAATAACGTAATAATAAAGATTAATAACACCTAACCCACCTGACACCCCACAACATGATTTTTAACCCCCGACGCAAAAAGAGGGGTGTTATAAGTTTCACCGCTATGTGTGTGTGTCTGTCTGTCTGTCTGTCTGTCTGTCTGTCTGTCTGTCTGTCTGTCTGTCTGTCTGTCTGTCTGTCTGTCTGTCTGTCTGTCTGTCTGTCTGTCTGTCTGTGGCACCGTAGCGCCCAAACGGGTGAACCGATTTAGATGCGGTTTTTTTTGTTTGAAAGCAGGGTTTCTTGCGATGGTTCTTAGACATAATTCATCAAAATCGGTTCAGCCGTTTCAAGGTTATCAGCTCTTTTGTGTTAGCTACCGTTGCTATTTTAGACGTCTATGGGTATTAACTTTACTTACAAACATATTTGTGTCTTAAAATTTCAAACACCCATGTGTGTAGTATTAATAAGCAACATTGTGGTGTATTTGGTCTGATGCAGCCAGGATATCTAGCAGACTAATACACTCTTGGAAAAATAACAGCAGATATGTCGTGTTTGGATTCATTTCAACCAGCATTTGATTCTAAACACAATGCACTGATGGCAACAGGATGAGCTGATGCTGCAGTCAGGCTATCCAGCACACCAGTAGGTAGACCCTTGACAAAATAATAGCAGATATGTCGTGTTTGGATTCGTTCTAACCAGCATTTGACTCTACATACAATGTACTGTAAAATTTTCATAACTGTAAACTCTATAAAACAAAGTTAATGCGTTTAAAAAATATAAAATAAAAATTAAATTAAAAATTTAAAAAACCCCATCGCAAAAAAGTAAAACCTTTAAAAAGTTAAAAATAACACTTTAGCCATGAAATTTTACGTAACGTCGGGGTACCGTTAAAATAAGTAGGTACCTACATACCTAAAGTACTAGGAACATTTCTTACTTAAGCGGTACCCCGACGTGAAGTAAAATTTCATGGCTAAAGTGTTATTTTTAACTTTTTAAATGTTTTACTTTTTTGCGATGGGGGTTTTTTAAATTTTTAATTTTGATTCTGATTCAAATTAGTCGCAATTGATATATTTTGATTATTTGAGACAATTTCTACTTCCTTTTGAACTTTTGGGGTTTTTTTTTTAATATAAGGATAAGTGCATGTAGCATGTTTAAATTCAAATATAAGATATCCGAGAAATGTAATAATTAATAGTGTATACCTTAAAGGTAGATTTTTGAGTTCTGTCAAACAACTATAGTAAGACCTATTTGTGTTTACCAAAAATCACGCTAATAAATACTTTGACTTTGACTTTGACTTTAAGTACTACATAGAGGACACGCGAAGATATGTTATAGAAAAATCTGTGCCCCATGTCTCAGTAACGATATCAAAAATATGGCTGGCGGCGCTTACTAAACTAGACTCATTAACTTGTGTCCTCTAGGTCATAAGTATCGGAGGAAATTTTATTCGTGACGTCTCGTCTATAGTAAGAATTGAATGTCTTTGGCTGTATTCAATTTTATAGTTTTTTACGTTGTTAATTAAATTATTCGGCACCAACCAATGATTTTCCTTGTAATTATTCTAATGCGCGTTTATGTAACCCAATCTTGGATATAGGAAGGAACGCCTATCGATACAGGTATCAAAGGTCGCAGGTCAGCTTAATGAGACTGCCCACTCTATGAAAAGATAAGGCTCGTTGTTGACAAGGGTCCGAAAAAGGGAAAATTACGAGGGAGTGACCGAAGAGCCTTAATTTGATCTTTTCTAGTAAAACTGGTGAACGAGAGGCGGGTTTACGGGTTTAACAATTTCATTTCAAGTGAAATTCATTGGGATCCTGGCGAGAACCGCCTATACCTAGTCTCTAGTCTGAGTACTCCCAATTTATTTGGCGTGTTCGTGTTACATAGGTGCTCAGACATATTATTTTAGTCCTTTAGGTAAAAAAGGACCCTTATTTATATCTAAGTTAAAGTATCAACCCAGTTTAAGGCTCGTCTACTGAATAAAAAATACAAGAGACTTAATAAACAAACACTAAAAGTTGTGAAATAACTCTAGTTTCGGAAGTCTGTGATGGTTTTAGTTAATTTAATATTTGCTACCAACTTTCAAAACTGGAGTTACACCTGGGAGTGTTTTTTTTATTAAATCAATTGCATTTTTTTAGTATATTATTTTTTTGTTTTTCAATATCAAACTCACAACTGACTTGATAACCTTCTCCTTCTTTGTAAGTCGGTTAAAAATAACCTAAGCCTTATAATTTACGAATTTCTAAATAATCCTAAGTACTTATGTTATAAATGTGAAAGTTTGTAAGGATGCGAGTGTTTCTCTTTCACACATTGGATTTTAACTAAAGTTAACAGTTATTTATATAGTTTAGGTATATACCAGAATCACATAACATATAGGATTATAGGCTATAAAGATATTGTGTGAATTGGCCAAAATATAACAAATAATTGGGATACAATTCTGCCATATTTGGCTTGCGTTGCGAAAACCGAAAGTGCAACAGGAATACCGGGTGCCAGGTATATGCGGGTGAAATAGCGGGGAACAACTAGTTTTACCTTTAATTAGGTACCTTATTAGACATATTTATTATTTAAGGTTGTTTTTGTCTGTTTGCTTATGTTTTGCATGCCCTTTGTGGCAAATAAAAACGTTTTTCTTATTTTCCTTTCCATAAACAATACTTTAGTGATTACCTACGTATTATTTTGAGATAAAACCCGGCAAGGACTTAGTCGGAATCGCCTACTGATGGTTGTATGAAAGAAAACAATATCTTTTTAATAATTCGATATGCTATACCTACTAAGTACCTACATGTATTGTTTATAACCACTAAAATTTAAAAGGCCAAAGAATTAGCTCCTAAAATAAGAAGCTGTAGCAGACAGACCCCCTATTCAAGATCCCGGTACGGCACCCTAAAACGCCATTAAAGATTATATTCCGCGTTTATTATTTTAATTTTACTTTCCCAGCATTCAGAGCCCTTTATACCCATAGACGGTACTATAAAGTATGAAAGAACCTTTTTATAGCATCCTGGTTGGAACTTGGACGGGAAATTAAAATAAGAAATTAAAAAAATATCTAGAGAGTACTCACTTTGTTTTTTTTTTAACCTGTCTGAACAAGGAAATTAGAATAGAATATTTTTATAATAGTATTAGTAGATAATGTTGATTTCATTAGTAAGCTAGGTGGTGGTTAGGCGCTAAAATCTCACACTTGTGTTAAAAGGGTTCTTTTACTACCCAACTCAGCTCAAGTGCCTAGCCTAGGCAGGGGTGTCGACAATGCTCGGAATTAAATGCAAACTATGACAAATGTGATCGTGTGACTCGCGCGCCGAGTAAGCTGTCAATATAGAGCCATAGATAAATGACACCAAATTCAAAAGAGAATAGTTGCATTCGCGAATATTGACGGTGAATATTCGGACGTGCATTCGCTCTCGCAAATGCTTAAAAAATGTTATTCGTTACATTACTAGTACACACACACAATTCGCCAGTTATGATTAAGTCCCACGTATGCCTATGGGTGAGCCTATTGCCACAGTATAAGTATTAATACAGTAGGACGACGCCTTTGATCTCTGGAAAAATGCCGACAACTTCTACACGCGTTATACTTGAATAATCCCGCACTACGAACATCGGTTTGTTCGCAGTGCGGGAGCGGCTTTCCCGCGTCTCGCCCCTCACACCCCGCACGATTGCCCTGTCTAGACAGCTTCGTCGGACGTCTGTATGTTTTTAGACTATGCTATTGCTATGAACTGGTCACATATCCATATTTCGGACTGCTATACTGAGATGTTTTGGCTGGGATAATAAGAATATTCCCAAGAATGTTGGATTCTAGCTCAGCCAAAGACGCAGTCCGGCAATGTCTAATTTCCGCACTCCGACACCTATTTAATTTCCTTATTATCTGTTGCCTTTTCCAAACAATATTAAAATAATAATATAATATATGTAAATTAGATGTTGTTTTATTGAATTGTTAAATTATTTTTGAATGGGCTTGAAAATCTTTGTTAGTAAGATAGTAATTTTATTATGGTACTTACTGTTTTTATTTTATTTTATTTTACAATTTTTTTACAAAATCTATTTTAACATAACTTAAACATAACCTCACGCCTCTAATTCTGAAGGGCTAGGCAGAGGTGTACCAAGTATGTAGTATAACCTACATTTCGCCAGTTATATTTAAGTCCCATGTAATAGGGGGCAAGCCTATTGCCATCAATCGGGCACAGATCTAGACTCCAGGCTGCTACTGAAAAATCCCAGATGGAAAAACTCAATAACACTTTGCCCGACCCGGGGATCGAACCCAGGACCTCGATTTTTGCAGTAGCGCTGGCTACCACTAGACCAACAAGGCAGTCATGTCACAAAGTATTTTGTCTCGAAATAAATGACTTATGACTTATTGGGATCTGCAGGCCTAGCCATATTACAAATTCTATTTCTATTATCGTAGTCGATAAGGCGACATATAAAGAAAATGGCGAAAATGGTGAAATGGGATGGAAGTATATGGAATCAGCTGTCTGTCAACTGTGAAGTGTTAACGAGTAGAATTTGTAATATGGCTGAAAATAAAATACACTTGACAATGGCAAACAAAATGGCGTATATGGAATCAGCTGTTTGTCAACACAGCTGATTCCATATACGCCATTTTCTTTGTATAATAGAAATAGAATAGAAATAGCATTTGTAACATGGCTAGGACTGCAGCTTCCACTCTTAATCAGATGCAGCTAAATAACAGTATTTAACATTAAATGACTGACTATCTAATGTCGAAAACGTAGTTAGTGGGTAACACGATACTCTTTGGTAAGACTGCTTTCAAATAATGGCTTAACGTGCTTTCTGAGGCACAGAGAGGTGTACGTAATAGATGTCCACCGATCTATACGGACCGTCCTCGGCAAGCGTTGCTTAACCTTGCAGATAGACCCGCGCGAGCTCCACTAACCTATCTAATTTCCTACTCCAACATATTCGATGTTATTGTTAGCCGTTGCGAAGGAAAAAACAAGAGAAAAATAACTTAGATTTGTCCTTAATTGGATGTTGCGAAGGTGTCTAGTCTATTAGATTGCGGGACGCAATTTTCTCAGCGACCGGGGATATAACCAAGAAAGATATAACGAACATATTTCCAAGCCGACGTTTTATACAGAGTTCACAAATAAAGAACGAAAATAGGTAGGGCGCGGAGTATTTTTACATTTTTAGCTGTGTCTGTGGCGATGGGGCGTTGAACAAGGAATCTGGCCACATGGCGAGTCCATTGAGCGGTATGTTGCTAGATTTCTATTTTTCTTTATTTCTTGTGATTTTCTACTAACCCATGTAAAAAATTGCTTCATTTTGACGAGTTATACTTACATAAATGTAAATGTTAGAGTTCGTCCCATAGTAAAAGTTATTCGTAATGATGAGTATAGCAATCCCTTTCTGTGTTTAGTATAAACTAAAAATAAGGCTGTATAACTTAATTTCTCAATAATTCTCAGAGATTGGAATTCCCTGCCGGAATCGGTGTTTCCTGATAGCTACTTACAACCAAGGGGCTTTTAAGTCAAGGGTGAATAATATGTTACTTTTAGGCAAGCTTTCATGGGTGAGATAGTGGTCAAACGCGAGCCTAACAATAATAAAACAAATGTACATTACATAGTTATTACATAATTATGATCTTTGTAATCCGATTTTCCTTTTAACGATCTCATCCATGCTAGATATAAATGTTCTACTTACAAAGTATTGAACAAACTTATACCAGTATCAAAAACTAATAAAATAAACTAGATGCGCCACATCGCTTCTCACGTCCGTACTTCACGAAGATAATCTAATACTTATAGTTATTTCATTCCACCTTCAGCCCGTATCTAAGAACCTGTTGCTAAAAGACGTAGATAGTAGATACCCGCAGTCTCCCTGGGGCCTTAATTCGATACTGTTTGACTAAAGTGTCATTCGTTTCATCGTAAATGTCCTGTTTTATTTAGTAGACATTGAGGACCTATTTTTGTTCGAAGATCATGTCTATAAATGATGTTTTAAGCTTTATCTCTAAGATACATTTGTTTGGAATAAGTTAATGGGTATGCATTGTTTAAGAATGTTGTGTCTCAATAGATTTTAAAAGGTTAATGGTACTGAGTAACCCAGCGGTGGACAACTTTGATAAATGTATTACATTATAACAGTCAACTGGCCAGCAAGTCACAAACAGTGCTAAAAGTAATCAATCCCTTTTTTGTTGTTCTTTATTGGTCTACCTATAAATTAGTGTCCCTGTCCACTATAGCAAATACATATCTGTTTCTTGTTTAAATTAGAAAAAGTCATTTTTATAAGCCACTATTGGATAAACAATGTAGAGGAGCTTGTGGCTAAATTATAACAGCCGCATGGGTCGATCGAAGGTTAAGCTACGCTTGACGAGGTCGGTCCGTGGATGGGTGACCATTTATTACATACCAAGACTCCTCCGTGCCTCGGAAAGCACGTTAAGCCGTTGGTCCCGGCTGTCATTTGTAGATCTTTGACAGTCGTTACTTGTAGTCAGAAGCCCGAAAGTCTGACAACCAGTTTAACCAAGGGGTATCATGTTACCCAGTTACTGGGTTGTGGAGGTCAGACAGGCAGTCGCTCCATGTAAAACACTGGTATTCAGCTGCATCCGGTTAAACTGGAAGCCGACCCCAACATAGTTGGGAAAAGGCTAGGCAGATGATGATGATTGGATAAACAATGTAGCTACGATGACAAACGCAGAACGAAAGGTTTGAGACTCGGAATGGACATGGAAAGGTAATGTTTCAAGCATGAACACTGGAAAATAATTTATAAGAGTGTAAAACTTGAAGGTTTGAATGATTAATGGATTTGAGATGGTTGTTGTATCTAACTATAGGTATAAGCTAGAATTCGAATTGAAAAAGTCTAACTCGCGAACATTTACCTAAAAAGGCCTTTGCCTAAAAAGGGAGGGTTAGTAGAAGCCTTGATTTACCTTCAGCTAAATTTATTTATTACATTTTGCAGAAACCCTGCCTTTTCTGGAAATATTTTTTTCTTCAATTTGATTTTGATTTCGACGTAAAATATGAACATTCTCCAATGTAATTCACGAAGCCTTAACAAAATTTAATAACATAACATCACGCCTGTAATCCCCGAAGGGTTGGGCAGAGGTGTAGTTGTAGTACACCCACACACCCCACTAAATTAATATTTTGTCTACTTAAAATCCTTAGAGCAAAATATTCGTCGTATTGATTAGTGTAAGTCAAAATAAGAATAGGTAATAGTTGGATGTTCAAAATGTTGATAACTTACGGATTATAAGATTTTTTCTTGTAAAAATCTTGCTTACATCTCAGACTTTCGATTATAATTATAGGTGTCCGTTAATAAATATTTACCGAGAAAAAAATTTAAGAGAAAATAAAATCATTATCATAGAAATCCCGGAGCGACAATTCAATTTCTGTACGTGAGGCTCCGACGAAAATTATGTCAATTTCGTATCATTAGCGTGGTGAGGGTTGCCACCCTTTGTAACTGACAATTTGCCCAACTGCAGGTCTTGATGTAGGTACACAAACTACACTCTTTCGCACCACGACGGTATGCATGACCCATGCGAAGTTGCTATGATACGTGCAAAAACATTAATATTATATTAGAACATATTTATACAAAATATAGCTGTGTACTTAGATTCATTGTGGGAAGTGTCTTAGCAATGTTACAAATACTGTTTCAAGAATTCTTCACGACTTAATTTTAATTGAGTTTATAATATTCTGGTAAGAGTTTATTTTAACCATAATACATAGAATAGAATAATAATAATTAATTTATACGTAGAGACCTACTGGGCACGTTTAATAAGCAAAACATGTACAGTATTAAAATGTGTTAAAACAACTATTTAAACCGGACAACCCTATGAAATATTGAATCATTAAGACGCTAGAAACAAGAGTTTTATAAGTTCAATGTCTTTTTAGTACTTTTCATTTTCTACATTTTACAGATCTCGAGGGAAACATTAAGTCTCATAAAAAATGATTACGTGCTTGCGTAAGAAGTACTTATTATTTTCATGCAATTATTTTCTTATATTTTTTCTATTTAAAAAATTGAGTAACCGAAGTATATTATAAGGACCATTAAAGGACCAAATACAAAAGCTAAATTGTACACTCGCATTTTCCAGCGACTTCATTCCCGTAAAAGAAACCTAACCAGTCATATCCTATGTTACTAGACGTCAACAGTGTAGCTTATTATCAGTAAAATCGTGTGAGTAGTTTCGGAGATTGCTCTCTAAAAACAAATTGAAATGAAAGAAACGAATATTTTTTTATAATATACTAGCAGACGTCACGCGGTTTCACCCGCGTAGTTCCCGTTCCCGTGGGAATACAGGGATAAAAAGTAGCCTATGTCACCCGGGGATAGTGTAGCTTCACAACAACGGTGAAAGAATTTTACAAATCGGTCCAGTAGGTTCGGAGCCTATTCAATGCAAACAAACAGTCAAACTTTTCCTCTTTAAAATAATTTTAGTGTTAGTATATTAGTATTAGTATATTAGTATTAGTATAATAGTATTAGTATATTAGTATTAGTATATTAGTATTAGTATATTAAGTATAGACTAACATCTCGCTTGATACTTCTTTCGTGTGCATTTCGAACTTAAACAAGCCTCCACCTCCTTTTAGTTTTGATCATAGAAATCTAAATAATAGGAGAAGTGGCATGGGGGCGTGTCGGTGTCTCCGCGACATGCTCAAAATAATCACGTCGCGCGAACTTGTGTGCTTTCGACCGCGATTGTGACATTTTATAGCAATGCCGTGTTGTTCAGTGTTTTTTTGTAAAATCCGAAGCACAAATCAAAACTATGTAAATCACGGAATTACTTATCACATGTAAGTACACGTATTTTAATATATTTGTCTATCTAATCATGCAAAACAACAAAACGTAATATATTTCTTGCTTTTACTATGTCATTTTTGTTTTAAAAAATCACAGCGACTGTACTATTGTTGCAATAAATACATTGCTCCGTATCCACTACCTAAGTTTGTCGCTAAGTGGCTGGACGAGCAATGGAAAAATCACACAACGATACTTCATTGAGCGGATGCATCGCGTGGTACGGCCGCTGCTTCATGCGACGAAGTGATAGCGACCGTTGTTTTTGTGTGCGTAAGTTGTATGGTGCATGGTAAATACACGCTGTGTTTGACAGCATAAGGTTTATAATTGATTGTGTAGTACGTTCTGTTTTAAGAAATGCGGGTGTGTGCGCGACTGCGTATCTATTGCTTTTACTGAACTGCATGTGTAGTAGTTGCCGTGTGGTAGGGGCAAAGTGGAGACACATGGTTCCGATACATTTTCGACTAACGGGCATATCTCCTTCTTTATTATATCTATGGTTTTGATAGTACAATATACCCAACACTCACAAATATTGTGGCTTTCCATTGGTAAAAGAATTTTCGAAATCAGTTCAGTAGATCCAGAAATTATAATATATTTACTCTTTACAATATTAAGTATAGATATAAGAGTGGATGAGTACCACTAGACTCAGATGCATTATAAAAAAAACCGGCCAAGAGCGTGTCTAGGGTTCCGTAGTTTCCCGTCCGTCACAATAAGTGTTCAAAATGCTTGCATATACGATAATACTACAAACTTAGTCCAGAAATTATTTTGTCAAATCAAAATCAAATCAAATCAAATCATTTATGTTTTGCCAACATGGGTAGGGGTACAGATGTAATACAAGGTGTAGGTGTGTTGTTGTACAACTTTTTGTCTTTTTTGTACAAACACTGTTATTTCCATCCGAGTTTAAAATGATTTTCCTAGAAAGTCCTTATAAAGTTCTACATTTCAGATTTTATTCATATTTTCTAAACTTATGGTTCAAAAGTTAGAGGGGGGGGGGGGGGAGACACATTGTTTTTTTTTACTTTTGGAGCGATTATTTCCGAAATTATTTACATTATCAAAAAATTATTTTTGTAAACCCCTATTTTTTAAATACCTTTAAATACCTTTCCAACAATATATCACACGTTAGGGTTGAAATAAAAAAAATCACTTCCCACTTTACATATAGGGGGGCTACCCTAATAAAACATTTTACTCCAATTTTTATTTTACCACTTTGTTGGCGTGATTGATACACATATTGGTACCAAATTTCAGCTTTTTAGTGCTAACGGTCACAGAGATTAAGCGAGGACGGACGGACATACAGACATGGCGAAACTATAAGGGTTCCTAGTTGACTACGGAACCCTAATTAGGTTTAAAATCGTTGACGAAAGCTCTCGAACATTTTCCTGTCTATTGGCAGAGTAAACATCAACGATTGGATAATAAAGAAAAACGTTCCCTCGTAAAACTCATCGAGATAAACGGCCAACCCTATCAAATAAGGAAATAGTAAGCGGTACAGTAAATAAAGCGCATCATCATCAAAATGCTATGTCTCACGATTGAGACCGGGAGTGGTGCCAGACCACGCGTTAAAACAACGACTCTTGGCAAATGTTTGCGCAGAGCATGTTATATAATTGGCTACTTGGCAAAATTATAGTTTTTAGTCCCTCATCTAGATTACAAGAAAATATTCGACACATTTACGATACATCGAATCAAAATGTCGCATAACGTCACGAGCCGATACAGCAGGCCTAGCCATATTACAAATTCTATTTCTATTATCGTAATCGATAAGGCGGAAACTTAAATGGCAATGGACAGGACATATAATGAGAGGCATTGAAAAGTGGAACAGAAGCGTAGTATTCTGGTACCCTAGAAATAGGAAAAGAAAACGAGGCAGACAAATTCGAAGGTGGGAAGACGAGATAAAGACGATTGCAGGAAAACTATGGACAAGGAAAGCCCTAAATCGAGCAGAGTGGAAAGAAATGGAGGAGGCCTTTGCCAAAGCTAGGCAAACAGACCAAGTTGTCGATGTCATCGACTCAGCAGAGTCGATAACCTAAATAGTCTTATGTAAATATCCTTTTTTCTGTGTCCAAATAAAGGCTTTTATTATTATTATTCCGTTTATTCATTGTGATTTCTTACTTAATACATTTTTAAATATTTAAATATAAAAAAAACATTTAAAAATATAAAAAATAGTAGACTACCGGTATCGGGAACAGAGTCCATTTTATTATTATTAATAATCGATAAGGCGACAATAGAAAGAAAATGGCGTACTATATGGAATCAGCTGTTTGTCAACTGTCAAGTGTTAACGAGTAGAAGTTATATTCTGGCTGAAAATGAAATAGAATAGAAATAGAATTTGTTGTATGGCTATAGGCCTGCAATTTATACTAGATAATAATGACGTTACAAGCCCCCTCTCCTCAACTTTAATGCGCTTAATCTAAGCAGTTTTCCATCAATTAGAAAAAGAAAAAAAAAATACTTGTGTAAGTGTTATTTTTTATAATCTAACTGATGTACTAATTATTTTTTGATGTTCATATTCTGTTAAACCCTATTATACCAGTCTTTCTCACTGTAGGGTAAAGGCTTCTTCTCATTCAGAAAAGGCACTGATCACCACGCTTACTCAAGACGGAATGTCGATTTCTAACTTATTCTGCCATAACTTTTCCAAGGTTATCGTAAGAGGACTTCACCGGAAAAAAAAGTGAAAAAATATATCTTATATGTTATTCCATAAAATGGTCTATACATATATTGTGCTAATAATCATCGGAATCTGTTGAATAGTTTACGCGTGATTAAGTAACACACCTCTTAACTTATTCACAAACTTTTACATTATAATTTATAATATTAGAAGGATAGACTAGAATAAATCTAGGTTTTCTTACGATGTTTTTCTTGATGGCATTTCTTACCAATATACCTACGGTTTAAAACGTTTAAAACATCCATGTAGTGCAATCGTATTAATTTTTTATCGAGACAATTTGTATAAATCATAATATCTGTTTCGGTACTAAGACGTTTTTAATTTAGGAAATTATTCATCGCAGCCATACCTACATTTTGTAGAAATATACAAAGTTTTCTCTTAAGAAGTGTAGCTACAAAGTAAATCACAAACCACCTGTTCGTTTAATTAGCACAAGAAAATAAGCGGCTGGAAAGCAAAACGCCTGTAACAAAAAATAAAGTAAGATTCTCAAAAGTTAAGCGCTGCACGTACAAACTTACACCATAGACTTGCTCCAGTAAAAAACTGAGAAGTTCGCAAACTTTCAAGCGAAGTTAACAATCTTGCACCCCGGAAAATCGTTTCATAACCCGCACCTTGTTCGGTAAACGAGCAGTGAATAAGTTAGGAAACGGCTGAGGAGCTTACCTCTTTCCCAGGTGATTGACTCGATAGGGTAGCCGGCGACCGGGCACTTGATATTCAGGTCGCTGCCGGCCACGGCTGTGACTTTAGGCATCTCACGGATGTACGGGAGTCCATACACATTGACTCTCGCGGCGTGGAGCGCTTTCCCCGCTGTGTTGGAGGCGACGCAAGCGTACTCCCCGCCATCTTGCTCCGTCACGCGGCTTATGTTCAAGTGGCTCACCACGTCGTCTTGTAGTGTCACGTGCTGCCCGACTACGAACCTAAATGCGAGATTATGTTGGTGTCTGATAATAGAAAAAAAAAGAAAAATTGCAACCGCTGTTAAAATTGATGTGCTTTTTGGCCAGTAAAGGCAGCAGGCCTAACCATATCACAAATTCTATTTCTATTATCGTAATCGATAAGGCAACATATAAAGAAAATGGCGTATATGGAATCAGCTGTTTGCTAACTGTCAAGTATTAACGAGTAGAATTTGTATTATGGCTGAAAATGAAATACACTTGACAGTTGACAAACAGCTGATTCCATATACGAATAGAAATAGAATTTGTAATATGGCCAGGCCTGCAGGACGGATAGTCGGTGAGGTTGTATTAAAACTAGTGACATAAAAAGGTCTGCGTCTGTAAACTGTGACCCTCTTAGATTTATAGCTGTCATTAAAGAGTTTGTTTTAGAGTTAAACGTATCAATTCTACTGAAAATCCGTTAAACACGTTAAAAAGTTTATGACAGGAGTGTAAACAGCACGTGTAGGTAATGCCTATGGGTGACAAAAGTTTACCAGTTAATACAACTTTTATTGCTACATTATGTTTTGATTGCTTTTGATATCGGGGCCAAAATTGGCAAATAAAAGTTCTTCTACGGGTTATTTATTTTAAAACCCTGTTTGTTACTTCACCTTCACATGACAAACCTAAGGATACAATTAGTAGGTGATTCTCAACTTAGTTACACAAATAAAAACTTTACCAAGGTATAATAGCGCTTTGTTTATTATTATATCTTGTCAGAACTGAGCAGTTCTTAGTTCAATTCTGAACACTATAGTCGCGTAGTACACAACGGCGCCGGTGTGCGCTTTTCACTACGCTACGAGCTACGGCGTAGCACAGTGCTACGTTCGCGTGATCGCTACGCTTTGGCGTCACGAAACATTTTCCTTTGTGTGATGATTTCAAGACCATTAATTTAATGAGTAATAATAGTTTTCTAAAGGAAGTATACTTATAATTCACAGTTTATTGCACAGTTTATTTTCAATTAAAGTGGCTGAAAAACAAGAAAAGTCTGATAAATAGAAAATACTAACAGTATTCAAGGATTATTAGGTGCCCTATACTGGTGAAGACGATGGTCCTCAATATTGGTTGTGCTAATGTCCAGATTTCTTCACCGATGTCAGTTAAAGTATATATCTATATTATCTACATCTCTAGAAAGGGGTTCTTACCTAGAGTTTGTGGGGATAGGGAAACCGTCCAGTAGCCATGTGAACTGTGGTGGAGGATGACCCATTGCCACACACTTTAAGGAGACACTAGGTCCTGGCTGCAGCGTTTGTTCCGAGAACCAGTACACCAACTCAGGCTTTGATTCTGTAACAACATAACATAATTTAAAATAACATAACACAACACCACACTGTTCATAATCCACTACAACTTTTGAAAGCCAGGATTAGATGAATGCTTGATGGATTATGAATGTTTTGGCGACCACCAAAAAGTTTTGAGTCAATGAAGGTCCTGGAAAAATGATTCAACTGTCTAGAATTCCTCAGCGAAATTAACAAGAAAAAAACAGCAGAGAAGTAGAGAATATGTTATTTCCCCCTAAGTCACGTCGGGTCACGTCGGGGTCACCACTGTACTGCTACTACGTGTGTCTAGGTATAGGTAGTGTGTGGAGACAAGTGAAACACTCGAAGTTCTAATGGCAACTGCTACGTTTATTTATTGCAATGCTATTTAAGTGCACGCCAATGTGTGTGGGGTCCTACAGACATATGTGCTTGAGAGGGCAGCGGTGGCCCAGTGGTGGCGACCCCGACTTAGGAACAGTATATAGTAGAACAGTAAGTCGTGGGTTCGTACCCAGGCAGGCGCATTACTTTGTGTAATTTATTTCATCACCACTGCTCCTAAAAACGGTGAAGGAAAACATCGTGAGGAAACCGGCATGTCCTAGAACCAAAAATTCGAAGACATGAGTCATCTACCAATTCGCAGTGGGCCCGCGTGGTAGATTATAGCCCTTGCGCAAAATAGGCGCTTTGACGTGGAGTCGCGAATAACAGCCCGGTCTCTTTAATATTTAATCTTTTAAGACATATGTGCGCCTGGAGTAGCAACATTTCACCAGTTACAATTAAGTCCAAGGCCAAGTAAAAGTCCCATGGGTGGCATAAACTGTTACACTAGTTTACCGCACACAAAAAAGAAGGGTTTTTTAGCCTGACCCGGGGATTGATCCCGGAACCTCATGATTAGCACTCGCGACCACTACACCAACGAAGCAATAAAACCAATATCTTTTCTCTTCTTTGGATTGTTTAATCTATTGGTAGAACACTCGTTTCCACTGAAACTGTATTTCAAGTAAACCGAGTTATTCTTTTAACTGGGAAGTTATTGAGGTAGTAGGTAATATTTTCTTGTACACGATATAGTATTTTTATAACAAGTTTCACGTAACTTAAAGTATGATACTTATGTGGCTGTGTTATTTTCAAGTCTTCAAGATATCCTTTATTGAAAATAAGTATTGTCTGTTAATAAGTAGTTGTAAGTAATGTAGTAATAAGTATTTTATAGGATGACTGGTAATTAGTGACCGATACTTAAACACGTGATTGTATTCATGATTTCAATAATCTTTCCCAAAATAAACTTTTTTTTTATACACACTTTATAACACAACAAAATAACAAAAATGCTGTTTGTAATTCCCGCGCGCGCAGTAGGCACGAATTGGCATGATCTATCAGCTGATAGTCTGACCTCAGGAAGGGCAAAAAATCTACTAGTAGTAGTAGCGTCACACGCTCCCCCGCCACCCCCACCGCTCCCGTTGTGCAGTATTGACGTTTATAATTGAATTAATTGAAAGTTAATTAGTATAAAAAAAAATTTTGGGAAAGTTATTCATATTCATGAGTACAATCACATGTTTAAGTATCAGTCACCCTATATATTTTGCAATAAAGAATTGAGTATTGTACACTATCATGTGAATGATAGTGTCACATATGATATTTTCTATGGTCTATTATTGTTTCTTGAATGGATTGTAGATTTTATTTTGAAATTTTCCGAGTGTATAAATTTTCAGTTGGCCATTAAAAATAAATAAACAACCGGGCAGACCTTTACTATAGGACTTACCCTGAAATCAAGAAAACAAAGTGGTTTTCAGTCATACAAAGCATAGCTTTTTGTTTCAGCAAGAGTTAAATTGTTTATTAAAATCCTCAAGTATCCCCGTACCTTTGTCAAAGGGGACTTCATTTAGCATTTGTCAGAGAATTTTCTCCCATACAAACAACCCCATTAACTGGTGAGTATTAAAAACAAAGGCTAAGCTTATTATCTCGGGGAGGTTGGGGAAAGAATAATAACCCCCTCGGTCTACGTCGGAGTAAACTGCAATGTAGGTGCACTGAGTTCTATCTGATTAATATTCAGCTCTTTAGACGTTCTGAGAACTCCAGACTTTCCGTAATCTAATGTTTGTATAGAGAAGAAAACTTTTTTGCAAAAAATAAAACCGACTTAAAAAAAACACTAGCCGGTGTAAAATAACTCTAAATTCGGAAGTCGGTGGCCCATCATGAATAAGACAAAACCACTAAAGCCACAGACTTCCTAATTTAGAGTTATTTTACACCGGCTAGTGTTTTTTTTAAGTCGGTTTTATTTTTTGCAAAAAAGTTTTTATTTTTTCATTTTTAGTTGTTCCCATACAAATATTTGCCATGAATTTATGTTTATATTGTTATTTGTTAACAATACATGTCATGGTAATAGGGTTATCCACTTATCCCTAATAAATGAAACTTAACATACCTAACTGTCGAAATCTAGGTATATTGTACACATCTGCATACCCCTCAGAGCATACAGGCGTGATGATACGTCATGATGTTGTATAAACAATAAATATCCAAGCGATTCCAGCAATCACGACAGATTTGCCGTCTATTTTTGAAGAGTTCCATTGTATATCTCCGAAGATCAGCACCAGATCTTCACCAAATTAAAATGGGACGACCTCGGGAGTATACTCTTTCAAATAAAAATTTTGAGAATCGGTCCACAAATGGGGGAGAAATCGCGTAACAAACACACAAAAAAAAAAAAAAACATACCGTCGAATTGAGAACCTCCTCCTTTTTTTGAAGTCGGTTAAAAAAGTATTTTTTTCTATCTTTTTAATCTAATCTCATTTTATCTGAGCTTTGTTCGTCGCAGTCCCGAGATATTATGCATTTTCAATAGTAATTAATTTTTTCTATGTATAATTGACAGTGATTTCATTACGGAATTGCTCGGTTGAACAAGTCTTAGGTTTTGTTGGTTCATTTCTTTCTTTTGCCTATGTGCCTTGAAAGAAATTAAAATACATGTGAAGTCTTATAGAAATACGGCTTCACATGCCGTTGAGAAATATCTTAAAGATTAAAGATACCGGGCTGGTATCCGCAACTGTACGTCAAAGCGAGTATTTTGCGTATGGTCCATAATCTACCACGCGGGCCCAGTGCGAATTGGTAGATGTCACATGTCTTCAAATTTTCGGTTCTAGGACATGCCGGTTTCCTTATGATGTTTTCCTTCACCATTTTTGAGAGCAGTAGTGCTGAAAGAAATTGCACAAAGTAATGCGCCTGCCTGTGTTCAAACCAACGGCTTACTGTTAGTAAGTCGGGGCCGCCACCACTGGGCCACCGCTGCCCTCGAGAAACCTCCTACACCGTTTTGAAGCAAGAAATGTTAATTATACAATACGCACTAAAATCCGCAAGTCAAATTTGCGTGACTAGGGTTAAATTTAGAGATCCATGATTTGACAGTCCGCCGATCACACCACTAGGTTATCATTAATTGTTGGGTAATCAAAACAATCGTAACTTAATTCTCCTGCTCTACATAAAGTATAAAACAGCTGGTATCTATATCAAGTAAGCTGCATAAGTAGTTAAGGTCGGTATTACTGAGACAGACAGGCGGACGGGCAAATCCGTCCGGCCGACGGTGCGGCACGTCCGCTCCGCCTGAGTATAATTTTTCCACCTCGAATGATATAACAGGCACTGCCTCAGTTGCGTTATATAAAACTTTTACGATTGGATTAGACTATAGATGCTCTTACCTACTCAAATCCGTTTGTTAAGCTTATACCCGTACCCATTGTTCTGCGTTTGTAATAATTTGTTTGTTGGTTGCAAGGGGCGTTTTTGAAACGTTGAACAATAAAATTGGAAGTGTTATTTTCCATGTTGGGTTAAAGGATTACGTTCATCAATCAATTAGGAACCCTTTGTGGGACATGGATCACTGGCCGTAACAATAACAAGAATCCTTTAAAAATATTTTTCGTAATACGTATTGATCCATTTAAGTTCGGTGGTACGAGAATAACTTTTTCTTTCAAATTAAAATTCGACAAAAAAACAAAGATCGTATCAGTAACTTTGACGTGGAACAAAAAGGAGAATATCCCAAATGAATTGGACGTTCCGTGAGGCGTAACCCCCGGATTACTCTTTGACCTTTATTTCAAAAATTCACGCTCACGAACACATGTCTCTTGTTAATTCTTTTGATTCATAATTAAAAGCAGAACCGAAATTCTTTAATCCATTTATCCCTTTAGAAAAAAAAGGGAGAACCCGCGGCTGTTCCTTGTAATCGTACCGTTATCATAGTTTTTTTTATAGACGCTTATATGTATTATACAATCTACAAAATTTATATGCATAACATTTATTTGCATAATGCATTTACGTAGAAAGGAAAGCGGGTCCATTAGTATTCTAATACTGTGCAATAATTGTCTACTTAGTGCCGGAATTCGAACTGGCTATTCAGTGACTCGAAACTTCGTGGTATGTATTTTATTCTGCCGGTTTGAAAATCGGACAGAGTTTGTTTTTTGTGCTCCTATTGTGGTACCATTAGGGACGTGAATTCCTGACTGTGGTCTTAATGATCTCATTAGTAAATAAGTTGCTTTGTAGTAGAGACGCTTACAATTGCAGTCTATACGTTTGAATAAGAAATTACTCAGACTTTGAATACTTTATGACGTAACCGAATAAGCATCTCGCATATGCAGTAAGAGATATCTTTACAAATAAACGTCAGCTTTGTACGTATTTTGATCTTCCTTTCGTCTTGTTTCTTTATCTGTGTTTATAAGCTGTGATCGTGTTAAACGTGTTATTCGTGCTTAATAAATTTCGTAGAATATTGTGCGTACTGAATACAATCCATACAGAGTTTCCGACACATTGTTTACTTAAACATAATGTGAATAACACAGTTTATTGGAACTTTATACTGTCCGATTTCGCAGACCGTTGCACAAATTTATAATTGGACAAATATCTAAACTACTATTGTCCTTACACGAGCTCGCTTTGTTTCTGAGCAGTCTTAATAAATGGCCTAATAAACTGTGGATTAAAATTATTGTATAGTTCGAGATACCTCTGGGTTCCGCATAAAATGTAATAATGCAGAAGGGTTCTAACCCTTCATTAGAGACCACATTAAATTGCGACATTTACTCGGTCACTGTTGTTGCCCGTTTTGGGTCCAGGCCTAATGGTTAGTTTTAAAACCGCTTGGGTTTTGTATACGTAAACTTTGTAGAAGTTGTTATTTATGGTGTCTGTTATCAGCTGCTGCAATAAAGTCTTAATTACATATTTTAATATACAGAACCCGGAAATGAAACAGGTTTATAATTTAATACCGTCATTACTTACTTTGGGCGTGTGATTATTTTTAGGCATATGATATTAGACGTGAGAATTGAGGTGATATTGCATACTAATGTCAGGGTTTGACTGTTTACTTCGCTCAACTTTTCACCGGGGGATTTTTGCTGAATCGACCGGGTGACCGTAATTTTCCAAAACCCGTACCTCCATGAAAGTTAACAACCACAACTTTTCCACTGACCAGGCCACAGAGTTGCAGAAATAGTACCCGTAACAAAACTACTTTTCTCCGTACCATAAAGTAAACAAACCAATTACAGCGAAGTCTCAACAATTCGCATAAATTCTATTAGTCTGTGATGCACAAAGCGCCAGACGCGACACGTAGGCACGATTGTTAGCGCACAATAGTTTACCTGCCGTTAGACGTGTCTGTGAACTTGCCCGACGCTATCAATAGATTCGAGATACAAGACCGCTTCGAGTCTCGTACCATGAGTGTTATTAGCTAGATTGAGTTTATTATGCATTCATGGTGGAATAGGATCAGTAAAATTATTCAGATATTACATAATGTGAGAATAAATAAATACCTATATCTTAATTTCAAAATGAAGGTTTGTTCGAACGCTTAAACCTCGAGAAAGGCTGGGCCGATTTACTTGGCTTTTGATTCGTTAGATTTGTCGCCGTTCCGAATATTAGAATAAATAAAAGTAAAATATTTTCCCATACATTTTTCATATGCCACGCCGCCATTTCCGATGACATGACATTATAAAAAACAGGACAGGGCAATTGACATTTGTCAAGTTTGTCTCTAATTTGTTGATATTAAAACGATAAATGCCGTATATCTCAAGGTGCTTCAATGAAGTGAATCGGCCCGAAAGCAACCCATCCAGCAATTTCGATTAAAACACAATTTAAATTGATTCCTATGCAGAACAATGTTTGTTGGGCAGTTATGTATTATTAAAAGATCATCCAAACAAACTCAAGACGTAAAAACAACCGTAGGCGTATAGTCATTGACGAAAAAGCGTAGGTTTTAGATTAAAAAAAGGCATCGTATTTATTTTAGCAGCCTAAAATACAATGACTGGTATGAATAAGTAAGAAATACGGTTTAAAACTACTTTTAATATGGCAACATTAATTTGAAAAAAAAAACAAACACCAAACAAACCAAATCACCATCCAATCCAATCGTAACCATACTAACTAACTTTACTAGCTACATGTCTCTTTTTATAAATGTGCTACTAGAAAAAAAAATAGTTTTTAGTCCCTCATCTAGATTACACATCTCCACATCTAGATATTTGACACATATTTTTTGCTAATTGATGAAAAACTGCTTAGATTAAGCGCATTAAAGTTGAGGGAAGGGGGCTTGTAACGTCATTATCTAGTATAAACAGCAAGCCTAGCCATATTCCAAATTCTATTTCTAGTATCGTAATCGATAAGGCGACAATAGGAACAAAATGGCGTGTATCTGTCAAGTGTCAACGAGTAGAATTTGTAATATATCTGAAAATAAAATACACTTGACAAACAGCTGATTCCATATACGCCATTTTCTTTCTTTAATAGAAATAGAATAGAAATAGAATTTGTAATATGGCTAGGCCTGCAGTACTGGCTAGTAACGTCATGCAACATTATGACACGATATACCGCCGTTATTTTTTGATTACTTACGTGAAAAAAGAAAAAATATGTGTCGAATATTGTCTTGTAATCTAGATGAGGGACTAACAACTACAATTTTGTCAAATAGCCCATTGCATTCTACATATTTGTACGAGTGCATAACATTTGTCTTTGGCACATATAAATGGAGCAGTGAAAGTGGTGACCTGAAATACAGGCCTCGAGCCTAGTTTAGGCACCATTCTCCCACAATATAATGTTCTTTATGTTACCGTAGAAGTAATGCTACCAACTAAGACGATATTGCGGAGATCATAAAACGAATTGCAGAGGAACTGTTTCCCTAAAACTAAAACTACGAATTACAATTACATGTAGGTACAGTCAGTGAGTGATCCATCTTAGAAAAAAATATAAGGGGAAGATGGGTCAGGCAACGTAACGTAGCTCACTGACTGTATGCTTAACATCACGCCTGGACACAACTCCGGGATGTTACTGAGAAATTGTCGATGGAAAAGTCATATTACACTGCTCAACCTGGAAATCGTACCCAGAATCTCATGCTCAGGAGTAGTTCTTGCAAGCACTAGACCATAACAACGCGGCAACGGCTTCCTTGAAACTCGCATTTCATATTTCGCTTTTAACAGAAATATACAGGTTGTAATTTTGACCGTGGGACAAACTTCCACAGGCTGTTCTACTGTTGAATATGAACAACTTACGCTATAGGACCAACTCTGAAATCGCGAAAAAAAAATCAGCTGTTTCATACATTTTCGTCGAGTAGGTATCAAACTTTTGTATGCAACAGCTGATTTTATTTTCGCGATTTCAGAGTTGGTCCTATAGCGAAAGTTGTTCATATTCAACAGTAGAACAACCTGTGGAAGTTTGTCCCACGGTCAAAATTACACCCTGTATAATCTGATTGAAGAAGACTGGTTGTATTTTCTACGGTGTATTACATACTCGGTAAATAATATTATGTAAGTACTTCTAGGTAAAAGGTAGGCATGTTGGTACCCACAAGTGGCACATGTCTTTACTTAGGTTATAGTGTACATACCTATGTATGTTTAGTTGCTTTAGCAAAAACAGAATGTGAACTTTCACAAGAATCCAAACCTTGTTGCGAACTTAACCAAGTTTGTTGTTTACACAGGCTCTAAAGAGGCCCAAGGGATGTTAAAACGTTGTCTACCTACGTGGATAAGACATTTCTGAACCAAGTTGAGATTTAGCAATGGACCACAAGTGTAGTTCTGAGCTTTTTCGACATTTAGCTTCAACGCTTCGTTTTATATCGAAGACCTATTTTAATCGGTCAGCCAAGTTAAACAGTATATTTTTTAGATTAAAATAAAAAAATATTAGTATAATATATAATAGTGAAGACTGTTCAAGTTCTTAATTTGTTTAAACTGTCATTTTCATCGCACTGTTGCTAATAGTCGCGTATGTCGACGACGCTCAACGCTTTCATCAATATCAACCTTGGATTGGATCTGCTAGCAGAATGGCAGACTATAATGTCAAAATGCCTCCGATTCTGTGAGAAAGTGTTTTATTAAGTTTCATTGGTTTTTTGCTGTTATAAAATGTAATTGAAAACCGGGATGGGACGCCCAACAAGGACATACACTCTTTTTTGGTGAGATTGTTCAGAAAGGTCAGGTACCTACGTGGTACCTACTCGTTTCCGGCGTGCGTTAACATAAAAATAAACTAAGCAAAAGAAGTATCTAAGCAGAAGTATCTATTAAGAATCTTAGCAGATATATCTGTCTCTATATATTCTGTCTGACTCCTTTGGAAAATGGCGTGAAAAAAACAACAAATTAATTATGTAAACCATATATTATGTGAGATTAGGTAGCAAAAATTAATGGATCACAATGTACAGTAGATACGGATTTTCAATCACAAAAAAGGCCAATACACTCGGGTGTTTCGACTTCCAGACCGTTCTAAAATGCAGCGGTTTATCAATGGTAGTGGTTCGGAGTCATTCCTCCCTGTCTGGTCGGGTTTACTTCGCGTCGTAACAAATGAGGCTTGTTAACAGAAGGTCAGCTACTTGGATAATTTATAGACACCTACCCAGTCCCACACACTTGTGGGTACGACTTTTGATTTTTGCTTAAGATTTCCTTTCTCATTCACATCGTTCTATTTCTGAGTTAAGATATCTAAAATATTGAAGGAAAGAGGCCGTCGCATCAAAATTTCCAGGGGTCTTTTGGAAGGTATTTATTTTATATCTAAGTTTTGTAAGTGGGATCAAAAAGTTAAGTTTGGAGAAATGTGATTTTCGTCAGAGTACGGTAAAGGAAAACGATTTTGTTTGAGTTGTTTTGGGAGGCGACTTCATTCGTTATTTATGCAATCAAAACATCTGTCAGAACTTTGCTTATTGAACGTGTTCGTAGGATGGAACAGTTCAAGTTTTAATTGAAAAGCCTTGACTTCTCAAGATATAAAATAACTTAACCAACATTTTACATGGCTACTTTTTGTTTTCTAACACAAGTCTTTCATATTAGCCCCATGTAGTTAATTCTAACCACACGTGTCACGTTGCGAAATCCATTAAGTTCTCAAAAAGAGATTTTTCTACACAAGGAAAACAAAATAATGAAAACAAAAATCGCCATAGAAATAAGTGGTCGGGTGTAACGTCACGGCCCTACTTATTCTGAACCCCTGAAGAGCAGCGACACCAAATAGCGGGGAACGAATTAATAATGAAACAAAGCGGCTTATATTTCGCGGTGGGGGCGGGGAAAACCGACCTTATGAGCTCCGAGATACGATCTTAATTGGTAGTAGCGCGGTTAGTATTTAGTGCGGCGGTTGGATGCGCCCGCGGCAGCTGCCAGCGTCACTGAAGCTCTTTGTTTGAGCTGAAGAGCTGACTCTAATAGCTTGCACCGGATCCACGCTTAAAAATGGACTTTTAAATATTTTATGAAGAAGTCGGGCGGACGGATAAAAAGTTTAAAATTTACATATCTGCCGTATGCACTCGTGTATAGAAAGTAATGTGGATACTCAACATAAATATAGAACTAAGTTTCTGTTTTTATTTAGACGTTTAGACATTCTATGTCGCTGGGATTGCGGCGGGCGGAAGTTTCCTTAACTGAAAAAGGTGTCTTGCTCATAAAAACTCACGTTGGAAACTTTGTAATTTCGTTCGAATTTACGTGAATTTCATTGAAATGTATGAAGGAAAAACATTTTAGGAATAAATAAGTATCATAACAACCATTTTGCTAAAGGTCTTCGCTTTGGGCAACATTTTTTTTGAGTTAGGTCGGTAGTCAGAAAGATAGGAACTACGAAGCTACGAACAATGAAATTAATGTTGTTTATTTGCAAATTCATCTGAACATTCTTGCTGTACATATTCATTGCTATACGAGTACGTCATCTTGAGATAAACATAATGTTTCTAATAAGGATCTGCGAGCGAAGGTTAATTTATAAAACAATCAGCGCAGATTTTTCATAAGTCAAACTAACATGAACAATTATGCGCCATTTTTATTTCTGAAGCAAAAGTTATCGGCCAGTTTAAAAATTGACCCTTAAACAGCTTGATCAGACTGCTAAAGCTACAGACAAACCCTAGACTTGCATACATACATAAACTCACGCCTTTAACCCACGGAGGTAGGTAGACACCACCGAACGCGACTGTCTATGTCCCTAAACCTTTCAATCGTGTCAATTAGAGGCACAATACAAAGACAATGATAGCGCGGACACCGGTGTCCTCTTGGGGTTTAAGCAATGTTTCGTATAAAAAGTATGCTTCTTATAATTTTTGCTTAATTTACGTTTATTCATTTGGTCATACACGCACGCAGGTTGCGAATACTACGCTCCTGACTTTTCTGAAGAACATCACCAATTAGGTATATCTATCTAAGTCTATCTTTTTTCATGGCATTAAGCCAACGACCACCTTGTCGTTGGCTGCTCAACCGGGCAATTCTGTTGATGCTTAATAAAGTAAGACCTCCAGCCAGGGCAATTAATACTTCATTACTGACCTCCTTATAAATAAAGATGGAGTAAAGTTACTAACAGTATTTGACATACATTTTTTTTGGGGCTTAAATCAAAAATCAAAATCAAGAGTCATTTATCTAAATTCGACTGAGGATCAGCACTTTTTGAACGACAAAATTACATAAGACAGCTCCCCAAAAACCCTGCCCTTTGCCACTTCCAAGTGTTTTGCTGGTCTTTGCTTAGTTTAATAAGGGAGTAGGTGACTACTCGCTAAAGGCATTTCCTGTGAGGTAAGTACAGACGACTGTTAGGGCGTAAGGAACACCAAAGACTTGTAAGCATTTTACAAAATAAATACTAAACCGTGTTCTGTACTAAGCGCTAAACGTATTACGTTGGATAATACTGGCCCAGTTTCAACTTTTGAATATTCTCACTTAACCTGGCCAATTGTGGCTGCCACAAACTTTGGCAGTAAATATTTGTTTTGTTTTCCTACCAAGATTACAAATGCGTGGCGTCCAAACATTTTGTAAAAACGCGCTTTAGTATCGGGGCCACGTCAAAACTTTCAACTTTGTTACCTTCTGTTTATGATAAAGTTGGGAACTGACACCGGCAGTAAGTGGAAAAGTTATATAGAACCCTTGTTTATTTCAGATAGTTGTGTAGCGGCGCACTAGATAATTTGTTGAGCAAATTACCACCACGTCGGCACGTTGGTTAAATAAAATACGAGTTGTAACTCCGTGAAGTTTTTAAATTAATTGATTTGGCGCCAAGTGGGAAATATCAACAACATTTATTATGTAACAACTGAAAAATACAGCACTGTGAGGTAACTTTCCTAGAGTTGAATTTATTTTGCAGTAACGTTGACTACTTGGTAGATAAATCCAAGCCGAGGAAAATCTGGGATCAAATTATTTAGTTACATGAAATGTTTCAAATGGTTTTCGTACTTTGCGAGTCGGGTTCACAAATGGGTCGTATGTTGGCGAGTTGACGTGAGTTAGACATTCCGTAACTACTAAAAACTTTAACTAACTTCAGTACTTTAGTCTAAGATTATGATAAACTTAAATGGCTGTTATTAAATAATGGAATAGCCTGCGACGTCGTTCGTGTGATTTTCGTACTTTTACCTTCCAACTTTAACATCCTCTTAGTGTTGATAATAAAATATAGTAACATGGATTTCTAAAGGCGAAAGAATTTTTAAAATCTGTTCCGTGGGTTTTGACTGAAATCTCTACAAACAAAAAAAAAACATAAATCTTCCGTGTTTATAATTTCAGTATAGACGTCGCGTACGAAGTTTAATTTAGACTTGTCTTACACCAACAGACGCGTACTTGGAACAATGACAATTAGTCCATACGCTATTGCTGTTAACAGTCATGTAATATGTGGCTACGTACAGACGCCAGCACATTAAGTTACCCCAATGTGTCAAATTTTCCCAATTGAATATGAACCTTATTCCGTTTGGCATAAAGTTAAAAAAAGATCAAAGAAATTTGACACATTGGGGTAACTAGATGTGCTGCCGTCTGTACATACTAGTATATGACCTGATTTCTCGATGATTATTTCTGAACCCATGCTAAAATTCTACATAACTCTAAACTTTAAGGTAAATTAGCTTAGCAAAATTAAATTAGCTTAGCTTTAGCTAAGGAAGCCTCATATGGAATTCGAGTAAAAGTATCACTGTCTTTTCTATTTTACCATAGAGTTAGTAACTAACATGGTGACAAAGTTTTTAAACCGCCCATGATCTCTGACTTGGCTTTACAAGAAATATTTCTCAGGTGTGCATTTTCTCACGATATTTTCCTTTACCGAATTTGTAGCAAATGTCAATTCTACAATACGCACATAAATCTGAAAGTCAGAGGTGTGTGCCATGCCAAAGGTGATTTTTGGCTTGGCAGACCGCCGGTCACAGATCGAACGGCTTTTTAAATTAAAATATCATTGTATACTGTTTAAATTCGTACCTCTAGTCCCAGTAAAGTTCCAGTCAGCGTCGTGTGTGTGAGTGCTGCGAGCGTATGGCGTACGCCGCGAGCGGTTTCCCAGAGATCGCGACCGGCCCTCGGACACTGCAAACATACACCCTTTTTACACAAGAAAACTTCGCCATTCTTGACACAAAAGTTGAAAAAGTCATGGGCCCTCTTCACAAAGTTGAAAAAGTCATTGGCTCTTTTGAGTTTTGTTTATTTGAATGGCATTTTAGGAAAGTAGATGTATGAGTGGAAATTTCGCTCGTGAAGGTAATATTGTAAGAGTTTTATTTGTTATTTTTGGGTTGTTTACATCATTACTAAAGTTGAAAATCCAAAAGAAATATCTTGTAGATTCTATACTTATATCAAGAAATATGCCTACTAAAATACCATAAAGATATTACTCAGAAAAATACTTTAACAGATAACTTTACAGGTCGTATAAATTACCGATGAATGGATAACAGTCCATTAAATGTTCTAAATTTTCTTTCAACTTAGGTACGCGCCTTTAGAAACTTTTCTGCTAAAACAATAAAAAGTTCAAGGTATTTTTACAAGAGAAAAGTTATCCAATCAATTTCAAAATTATAACTCTTTAAAGTAACTGAAACAGGATTATGAAAGTGAGCTGTTTTTTTATCGTATTGTTATTAAATAAGAAATGGTAACGAGAGAACAACTAAGCGGTACTTAATCGCTGTATCAGTCTAATTGAATTCTAAGTCTATAGTTATTAACGCAATTTCTTACCATCTATTAAATATTCCGAAACTCCGTAAGCCTGGTCCTTCGTGTTACTGACAAAACACTGATAAACTCCTTGGTCGTCTTTCTGTGAATTCTTGATATGTAATCTTAGGCCGTCTTCAGAAATCTTGAGTCTTTCATTTGGTTTGACAACTTTCGCGTCATGCACCCAGTAGACTAGCTCGATTGGATGCCCGGACACTTTGCATTCAAATATGACGTCGGCATTCGTTTTTGTTCGCACGACTTCGGGTTTAACACGGACGGAGATGGGTTCTGTAGAAGATAGATATATGTTACAACGAAGAAATACGTTATTCTGGGAGTAATACAATTTTACGATTAGTCCAATTAGGGCGGTAATACGGAAGGAATCGTGCTCAGGAAAAGGAAACTGTTTACATAAATTAAGGGGATGTGTTTCTCACGTATTCTAGCTGGGGAGAGCCTCGGCACACGCTGTTTTTGTTACGTATTTTTTTCCTCCTTTGAAAAAATACGCTAGCATTTATTTTATTGTTCACTAATAAAAGTAAGGTCTGTAATAAATACAGTTCGTACGTACCAATGCAAACAGCACATGTATTGAAATTACAGATTTCATAACCAGCCATTGTACGTTTATTACAATGGTTATAGAGGGTTATAGATATTGAAATAGAGGCAATCTCGAGCTCTAAACCGTTGAGTACCGTTCTAACTGAAATATACGCCATTGTAACGTGCAATAACACTAACTGGAGAACCCTGAACTGAAATCTTAACATTCGCACATAGATACGAATTTATATCCATGAAACGTCGAAGAGGAACAGAAGGATCTTGCAGCTTTCGGATTAAGGTGAAAATATTTGTTTTTTAAATGCATAGGGCTTAGGTATTGCTTACAACAAAAAGGTTGCTAATAAGTAAGACATGTGTGATTTAGGGTCTGAACCAAAATGTTTAAAAGAAATACTTGATGCAATTTAGCCTGTCTGTAGTTACAGCTGCGTATTTAAGGAAATACAAATGCTATAAAAGCTTGAAAATTAGAATATTTAAACAATGCTTGACCATTTACTTATATGTGAATGAATTTAAAATATTATTGTTATTTTTAGTGCAATAGCAGCTGTAAAAATGTCTAAAAAACAAGCTAGCAAAATGGAAAAATATTATTTCGATCAAGGTTCCCTCAGCAACGTTGTTTTTTTTGCTATTTGTTCTGTTGGTGTAGAATAAAACACATCTGTTAAAATTTATGAAAAATAAATGTGTCCTGTGATAGTATGTGGTACTGTCCAAAACTCGAGATTGAATTCGTGATTTCGATCTCGTGTTAAATCTGATTTATATGTCGAGGTTTCTGATGTGTGAGTCAGTGAGCTACGTTGCCTGACCCTTTTTCCACTTATTTTCTTTCTAAGATGGATCAGGTAATACAGAGCACTGACCGTACTAGTATTGTGCGTTTAAATAGCCAAAACACTTACCAGTGACAATAAGTGTGAAATGCACGGACTCTCCGCCAACGGTGTTGTTGAGCCAGCAAACAAACCGTCCAGCGTCTTCACGCCGCACCGCTTGGAGGCTCAGCAGACCGCTGCCAAGAAGCCGTGCCCTCGGCCATAGAGATGTCTTCTCTATAGGAATCAGCTCCTCATGGTGCTCGCGAAACCACCTGTGAAATGGACGAGAAGAGTTAAAAGAATTAGAATTAAGAGTATAGGTATATTATGCATAAAATGTAAGGGACTTTTGCCCGAATACTGAAACGCCTCTCAAATATTTGACGGCTACTTAAACGTTTGAGAAGCTCTCATAGTCGAAATTCATATTCTCATATGTCATTTAAAAGCATTGATTAAATTTAACAGGATCTCAAATTAAGTTGTACTTAAACTCAACTCTGTATAAAATCCGTATAGTGGAACGCCACTTAGCGCTTTTTAACTGTCACATCAACTGTCAAATCGAGTTAAGTAGGTGTTATATAACTAAATTATTTGGTAAATTAGAACGTGCTGAGAACAATTTTGAGGACTGCTTATTTAAGTATGGTTTCGAATTGCTTGAGTGGTGTTTGTGTATACCATTTAAATTTGAGGGATGCTTAAATTTAAGTAGCTTTTAGATGAGTAGGAGATTTGAGTAGCGTTTCAGTATTCGGCTGTTAGTCTCACACACTATCACCATAGTTTCAGTCATGATTGGACTGGCGATTTAATTAAAAGCCGGTTTTTTTTCAAATAGATATATTGTCTGATATACTTTTTATTTAAAACTCGTCGCATAAACTGTAAAATAACATGAGATAATTTTCTTTACTATCTAATTAAACTCGGTGAGATTTTTCTTTGAAAGTAACTAGACAGGTCACTTTTTTGCATTTACAGTATCCTTGAGTTAGATAGTAAAAATGATTTTGTACAACTGTACACACTGTACAAACTGTACAAAATATTCTTCTTGCTATGAGTTCATAGCAAGAAGAATATCAGGAAATTTTTAGACATTAGGAAAGGCCGACGAAAAATATTATTGCTTTGGGCCCCAAGACCAAGTGCCGAACTTCTAGTTTTCGGATGTGCAGTGCATCGATGTCCCTTCTACTCTGTTTCCATTGTTACTTTGTTTTTTTTTAGTAATACAGACAGTATTAAAACAGGGACTAATAATAAAACAGCTCAAAAAACAAAAGTTCTGTAGAAATAGGTACCGAAAAAGTCTCTCTTAAAAGTTATAGTATACATTCTTAAAGGATACAGATGAACAATCAACCTTGTGTGTGACTATACTGTAAAGGGTATCATTCAACAAGCTGAAGATGTCAGAGTGTACAAGTTGTGACAAATAGCTCATTGTCAGGAGAAACATAATGACAATGTTGCGCACGGCCTTTCAGCGATATATCGATACATTGTCACATACAAATTGTTTTTGGCGTTTTTTCTTGCTTGCTAACATTTAACTGGGAAACTTCGGCAAGTTCTTTAGCATCGTAAAGTTTTATAGAAACTTGTTTTTCGCAAACTGGTCCTTGTCATCAAAATGTTCAATGGAAAACGTAGGTAAAAGATATGAAACTTTCGTCCCAAAATACATACCTGAATCTATCTATATATCTTATCTAAGTTTAACTTCATGCGCGACGTCTATTCTAAAAATTATTAAGAGGAAAGACTGTTGAAAACTATGAAACCGATTTGAAAAATTCTTTCACAATTAGAAAGCTACATTATCACTGAGTTATCTATTACTAATATTATAAAGAGGAAAGGTTTGATTGTTTGTTTAGGCTCCGAAACTACTGGACAGATTTCAAAAATTATTGCACCGTTGGGAAGCTCCACTATACCCGGGTGACATAGGCTACTTTTTATACCTGTATTCCCACGGGAACGCGAACTTCGCGGGTGAAACCGCGTGACGTCTGCTAGTATAAGCTATATTTTATATAACCGGTTGATGGCAATAAGCTCCTGACTATTACATGGGACTTAAACAAACCTAGCGAAATGGGTGCATCTATGTCTAGTACTGGAAAGATAGGCGTGATATTATGGTATGTTAAAAGTAAATAGTCCTTCTGTACTTACGTTTGTCTGTATGAAGGACAATGTACATTCATAACTAAAGATGAGATCAATCCGAAATACCCTAATTTTGTTGTCGTGCCCAAGTTACGTAGCTTGGTTAACTTCACAGCTAAAACATTACAGAAAGGCCTGTTTATAGTTATTATCTCATAGAAATTAAGGGATATTGCATCGTTTTAATAAATATGAACAGTCCCTTGAAGTTTGGGGTAGGTTTGGTTTAGGTATAGATACGTATTACGGGGCTTTCCTGAGATACTCAAAGAATGGAACACCAGCATTAATAATTTCAGTATCTTTATGAAGCCTTTAGGTATGTGCCTCCTATCTGCCCGTGAAAGACGTTAAGCCGTTGGTCCCAGCTGTCATTTGTCGATCTATGACAATCGTTACGGGTAATCAGAGCCCCGAAAGTCTGACAACCAGTTTAACCAAAGGTTACATCTTGTCACCCAGTTAATGGGTTGTAGAGGTCAGGCTGGCTATCGCTCGATGTAAAGCACTGGTATTCAGCTGCATTCAGTTAAACTGGAAGCCAACTCCAACTTGCTTGGAAAAAGGCTAGGCAGATGACCTTTATGAAGGTTTAATGCAGGGTTGGAAAAAAAACAGTTTTTTTTTTTATATTTCATAAAACAAACAGTTCAAAATGTTTAAAACAAGTGTTTTTATTTGTTTTGTTTTTTTTACTTTTACCTTTAGGGGGCAATTTCAAATCAATTAAAGCGAATAATAAAATTATCCATTTCTAAATTATTTCCTAATTCACATTATTAAAAATTAACAAAACGATAAATATTTACTTTTTGTTGCGTACCTCAGTATCTCTAATCTAATTATTAAATATTATTATTAATCAATAAAAGTTTCATTTCCAATTTAACTCATGCCAACCCTGGTTTAATGAGTTTTCTATTGTAAGATCGTGTAAATACGAACAAAAGTAATGAAATATTCAATCCGAAAGAATGCGAAGCAGCAATATCTATTAAAGATCAGAAGTCCTTTTATGAAATGCGCGGACATTTTTATCGGAGGAAGTAATGGGAAATATTCGTAATGCCGTTTCAAGTATTTAATAACCCTTGACATAGTTTATGAGGAGGGAAATTTGTTTTGGGATTGAATTACAGATCCGGGGCTTAGAAGTGGAGCAACTTATTTCGGATCTGTCCTGATAATGTTACGCGCAAGAGACCGTCGCATAGTTTCAGCTTTCAACTCGTTTCAGAACACTATTACATGACGGCAAAAGCTTTGTGAATACGGTCTAATATCCTATGCGCAAATTTACGGAAATGAAATGGCTATGTGGCGCGAAATCTTCAATGTTCTCCAAGTTAGGTTCCCTTTTAGAAATAGTTTTGAAAGGAGTTGAAATGCACCGAGACATTTGCATTCTAAAAGGTTCCACGAGCTATGGCTGGATATGAAAGTTTATGGCGTATTCAGCCCGCCACGGTGATTCTTTGAAAACATAAAATGTTATCAGTTCATTGAAGTAGTTTGTGAACTTTTATGTTGTCTATAACTCTCTGACGTTTTGAATTCACCTGAGATTTTATTAAGGTTTAGTTCTTTAGTTTCCTGTTAATTTTATGTTCTTTCATTTATATCAAGAATAATCTGTTAATAAAATGTTTACAATCAATACCTCTAACTACTCGTAATTACCATCGTTATAAAAGTAAGATTACCTGTGTACCTATATTGTAGCTATAAATATTATTGTCAAACTTAAATATACGGCTCGCCAGCACACAGATAAACCCTCAGAGGTTTTCGCTGTATGAACTGTTTTGGAAATAAATAAATAAATAAAATAACCGCTCCCCTGACCTTTGTGTTCACGTAAACCCAAAATTAAAAATGCGTAGTTGTTCTACTAAAGTGGTATTTGGTAATTGGGTTATCCAGTGGAGCTAGCATGCTAAGTTCCATTCCGGGTTTCAAGTGAAGTCCAAGACCACTTTAGTAGAACAACTACGCATTTTTAATTTTGGGTTTACGTGAACACAAAGGTCAGGGGAGCGGATAATAAATCTAGAGGTAACCTAGATTTGTAGTTAATTTAAACTTAAAATCGTTAATCTCCTTTAAGCGAGCGTGGTGATCAAATATTTTGCCTTCTCGGTACAAGAAGAGACCTTTGCTGTGCAGTGGGAAATACTGGGCTGGTATTATTATTAAATAGTTTTTCCTCGTTTTAGGCTAACCTACTCTGACCTAATACAAATCTACGAACATAACTCAGATTTATCTTAGGAGTGCTACTTTCAGAGAATGTTATTATACTTTGAAATGAAACTGAAAAACCTGAAAAAACGATAACAAAAATGAAAAATTTCTTGAGAAAAATGTTGGTGGATTATGATTCAAAAACAGGAGCTAAATGCACCCTATCAGTTTGAGGAGGGCTGTCCCTTACACCCTGTATTTCTCAAGAAGCCCTAAACGTGCTGGTTTAGTCCACTGCTCTGGACCAATACTTATCTACTTATCTTCATTTAAGTACGAATTATCGGTATTCCAGAAAAATAAATAATAAAATGCAAAAAAATAAAAAAAGATAAAGTATCAAAAAATCTCGTCCGACTCATGGCAGTGCTCAATAATCCTCGTCGAGTACCTACTCATGTTATTAAACGATGCCGTTCATAGCGGTAATTTACCTAATTTTGCCTAATTTCTATTGAAGTGTCGCGAGACTTTAATATTTTAACCTTTTTCGTAACACTAATAAAAGTTCATTATAAAATTAATTTGATATGTTCTATATTTTCTTGACAAAACATACTTATACAAATTTTTCGCATTTATTCAATTTCACCCTGTATATTTTATGGAGAACATACATCGCACAATTAGAGTCTTTATAGTAGCTAGTGATCTACATAAATAAAAGCAAAGCTGTTCGTTTGTCTAGGCACTAGTTGCAACCACGTTTAAAAGACAAATACCAAGTGAAGGAAGTTCTGCCAGCCATCGACCCAAGAGCTCAGTTTGCGCGGTTATTTGACTAACATGACCAAGTTTCGCCGGTGAAACTTGGCACCATTTTCTCGTGGATATTTAATTGTCAAGTACGTGTAACTAGACTTACAAACTGACCTAGGTACATTATAATTAATAGTGTCTGTTTGTAGGTACTGCCGAAATAATAACTTTTTACTTGATGCAAAATAATTATAAAAGTTTTATACTTCATAACCATTGTATTTTTAACTTTAATTTTTGTCTGAATGTCTGTCCCTCTTTTTGTTTGAACTAAACTCCGAAACGGTTGAACCGTTTTCCCTGAAAGCAAGCTGACATTATAAAGAGTCACTAAAGCTTTGGTTTCTAAAAAAATATTTAATTACCCGCGCAATAAAAGGTAGCGTACATACTTAGACAAATTCCGCGTGGACAAAATCACGGGTCCCAGCTAGTTCTAACATATGTAGGTACCTACATATACTCGTATGCGGTCCGTGGGGAAGTAAGAAAGGATACCAACTCAAAGCTACTTTATAATCAGTGACCCTCTCTTATTGGTCTCTCACACTGAGGTCAAAACGGCAACGTAACAGCGATCTAAACGATAACATTATGAAAATCTATTTAAATTACACGCCATTTTGCTATCCAGAGACAAGCTAAGTACAAGACCAACATAGACAGAGCTACATTTCCAAGGGTATAATGCAATTTACCGGGTTTTGCGGGCTAAATTGCTCCTTGGCAGTTAAAACGAATCACGTCGCGTGGGGATTATAAAATTGCGGTTAAATCTCGACGCGAGATCCAAACGCGTTGACGACGAAATAAAACGGCCAGTTTGACCTGCGTGTGTATCGGCAGATTTGAGGGATTACAACTGTGAATTTTAACATGTTGTTGTCCAACCAATATTTGTGGCCTACGTGGAACGTATCTATAAAAATGTCAGCTTTATTTAGAGTGACGATCAAGAGCTGTGGGGTTTCGAAATATTACAGAATGCATTTATTAAAATGGTTTCGGCCTTTTTATTTGTACATTAAAGCGTCAAGCACTTCTCCCAGGAAATGGCAGGGATATTAAATTTCATTCGAATGGAGCGCACGAAGTAAATTTTGCAAATACAATTTTATTGAACTGAAAGCCCACGAATATTAGATATACAATATGAATTCTATAGGTAGAATTTGATAAAACCAATATGGCTACGTTACACGTCACATTTTCTGTCAACCACAGTTAAATAGTGTTGATGATCAAATCGATTTTCTAATGGGGTATTTGACAAAATTATCTAGATTACAAGAAAATATTTAACACCATATTTTTCGCTTTTTTAAATTCATGGAAAACTGCTTAGATTAAGCGCATTAAAGTTGAGGAGAGGCGGCTTGTAACGTCATGCGACATTTTGAAAATCCAGAAAATCCACAAATCCAGCCTTCTGGCTGCTACTAAGAAATCCCAACAAGATAAACCCAATAACACTTTATCCGACTCGGGATACGAATCCTGGACCTCATGCTCAGCAGTAGTCCTTGCGACCGCTAAACCAACAGTAATAAAGCACAATACCAGATTGTAACAATTCGAACAAACGACTTTGATCTTTATTTCCCGTAGAATTAGGGACATACGAAATAAATAAACGTACAATTTGTTATCAGTCAGTAAAGCTTAGGATAATGGTACAGAAAACGGTTTATACCTGAAACCTTTTAAACGAATCAGCAGTCGATGGCCATTACGCGCTCACAAGACCTATTTCTGAGGTAAAAACTAGGTCTTTAGCCTCTTTGCGCCGTGATGCCAGTCTCCACGACTCCGTTGTTTGCTTACTGAAGCGATACCTTTTAGCTAGAAGATACAGTCGCAAAAATGTTGCTATGTTTGTTTTGGTTTATGTCGGAAAGTATTTTACAAGTTTACTTTTTTGTGTGTTGCAAAATGGTGTGCGCTTTATTCAAGTGGCGCGTTGTGGTTTAGTTCATGTTTTTATAGATGGAACAATAACAAATAATACTAGACTGTTAAATATCTCTCTACAGAGAAGTAAGCAGTAAGGATTAATTTACTTCCTTAAGATCGGTAAAGAATTAACATATTGAAAAATTTACTTGCATCGCCATTAGGGTCACACAGTACACTACGTTAACATAACTCTACGACCATGATGTAAAAGAGCAGAGCCTTCTAATACAGGCATTGTTCACCTAAAAGTAGGCTCCAAATACGTTTTAATATAATTTAATTAGCTATTTATCACAATAAACTATTTAGGTTTTATGTATTAATCACTGCGCCTCTCGCTAAGTTTTATCACTTAAAGTGAGAGAGCTAAGTTTTTTTCATATGTTTCTTCACCGATGACAGAGATATCTAATAAAAGAATAGTATAGATTACCTACTCTTTTTAAACCAGACAAATTGCTGATTGTAATTTACAAAGGGTTAGTGTGTTGTGACACTGGTACATACTTGCTCGGACTTAAACCTACAACTACTAGCAAGAAAGGCGAGTAGGCACCACAGTAGGTATCATAATTACATATTTAATTGAGATTCAGAACTCCAACCGATCCCCAGTCTTCTTCCAAATGTAAGCGGATTGTTTTGAATAATATGTAGGTAGGTATCTACTTATTACTAGTGTTTACACTAATGGTCAAAATTCGACCGTTTTAGCTTTTTGACTTCTATCATATTTGACAATAAATCAAAATCAAAATCCATTTATTTAAATTAGGCTGAGATCAGAAGTTTTTGAACGTCAAAATTACATAAGACAGTCCCCCAAAAAGCCCGCCCTGCACCACTTCCTAGTGCTTTTGCTGGGAAGAAGAAGCGGCGGAACAAACTCCCCAGCAAAAATAGAAAAGAATAGAATCTTTATTACAAACGAAAGTGGTTAGTTTGTGTGAATTCCTGTGCTAGGTAATAAACCTGTGTTATGAGACCTGAGAGCCAGTGCCCTCTCCCAGTAGGAGGTATTTAATAATCTTAAGCAATATTACCGAAATAAGAATATACAACAATGTAATAATAACAAAACAAAAAAAAGCAACAGAGAAACAAGAAAAGTAATAAATGCATTTAAAAGAAGCCTGCATTGAGCTCAAATTGTGTGCATGTGTGTGTACGAAACTTCTACGCGCAATTTAGTACTCTCCGAACGCGCATTTAAAAAGAATTCAATAATTTCGCCTAGAATATTATTAAAAAGCATTAAGCCCGCCTTTATACAGTTATTTTTTACTAGTGCATAAAGTTTTCTAAAAAAAAATAATGATTTTCAATAAAAAATAACGAGCCAAGCCAACAATGTGCAGAGTCAAAGGTAATTTATTTGTTTTCGAAGAGCTTTGTATAATGAACACAGGCTGTATAGATATTACCTACTGTTCATATTAACAATAGTATTTACTGGAATAATAGGTACCTACCGTACAACTATTAAAGGATTTCATGGTAATTGTTTTTGATGGAATCTAAGGAAAAATTAATTGGAACCTAATTTGTAAATAAGCAGGTTTTTGACCCCTAGTATCTAGTTCTATTTAAAGTCTGCATTTAACCAATACATGATTTACCTAGTCCGCAATAAATTATCGCAGATTTTAAGGAGAAGTTAATTAACTCAGAAAAAGTGAATAAGTGATCAATTTTTCATGAAATTGCTTTTAACTTAACATGTGTCTATCATTACAATGAAATGGTGGTTATACTTAATGTGTCAAGCACGAATTAAAATTCAAATTACACGTTTCGAAAATAATTATAATTAATATTTACCACTTTGGGCAAAACTATTTTGTGTTGGTCTCATAAATTAAAACGTAATACTACAAGATAGTTGTATTTTCAATTGTTAAAACACACAAAACGGTATACAGCATTAAATCCGGCTGTGTACATTAGTGTGCTTGATGTATTTAATAAATAGGTACAGACGCCAGCCTGCACATCAACCTACCCCAATGTGTCAAATTTCTTTGATAGGTTTTCAACTATATTCTAAACACAATAAGGTTACTGTTCAATTGGGAAAAATTTACAGTTTAGGGTAGCTTGATGTGCCTTAATAAATAAAGATGATCTAATAGAGATAACTCACCTGTAGCTAGGCACAGGCCACGCGTGCGCCGCGCACGGCAACCGGACGTCCTGTCCGGCTTGTATGCGGCGCGTACGCGGCTCTATCGCCACCCGCGGCCTCACACCGCCCTTTGGTTCTGTCACTATTATGTGACCTAGTAAAAAATAAATAAAAAAAGATAGATTTTTGCTGAACTCAATAGATAGAAAATATTATTTATAACAATAGTAAATCCCTACAATACAGCTAAACTCTTTCGCAGGACCAAATTATTAGATACGAGTATGCAATTGGGCACCTCATAAAATACAGCATTAAAATAAGGTACCTACACAGTTAATGTTATGAAAACAACTAAGTAAAGAGGGATTGGATGTATGATTAAAGTACACAAAATTGAACTAGTCCCTATATTCAATAACATAGGTGACACAGTGGTAATATTCACTCGGCTTTGCTGGAACTGAGAATCACTTAAACTCTTTCTTTCGTCAAAATTCGCTTAGCTTTGTTGAGTAACCTATAATGTAGTCGTTTCAAAGTCCTGATCTGATCCTATGGCGAAAAAACAATACCTATAGGGTTCTAACTCCTATCTCCACTAACTATACTTGAACGCACTAGTTAAAGAAAGCTACTTACCAAAATATTGACTAGTGTACAGGGTCCCGGTGATCCGGTCCCGTACTCGACACCGGAACGCGTTGTGCCGATCCCGCGGACTGACCCCGCTGATGTACAACGAGCCGTCGTCAAGACGCTGGTACTTAGACCCTGAAGCAAACAAGAGTTTTAAGTTCACGCAACATTACACATCGCTAAAGGTCCATTGGCTACCAGATGAACTAAATTTAGGCATTTTTTACATAGCAAATAAATAAATGAATAAATATTTTACAACTTTCACACAACGCCATCTAGACCGAAGCTAAGCAGAGCTTGTGTTTTGGGTACTAAACAGCTGATTAACATACTTATATATTTCAAAATACATACATAATAAAGATACCTAATTAACACCCAGACACAGAACAAACGATCGTGTTCATCACTCAAACATTTGACCTGGGTGGGAATCGACCAAGAGCTCCGGCATAGCAGTCAGGGTCACTAACTACAGACCAACCAGCCAGTCAAATGAACTTAGACTAGGTATTTGGATGTATGCAAACGCTTTTTAAACTCATCCTGGAACCAGTTTAATTTGTTATAGGTTTCGCAGACGGCTGCTTGTAATAAATTAATACCTTTACAGCCGGTCAGGTAATGAGTGAAGTGAACTGTCAATGTCTAGCATTAGTTAGCAATGACAGCTGAATTCGCTTTGAAAGAAAGAAAGAAAAAAAGAAGATACTTTATTTGGACGCACAACAACAATACAGATAATAAAGAAAAAACAATAAAATATTAAAAAACTAAAGACAGAAAGAAAATAAAATAATAAAAAGAATTACTGTGCGAGACCAAAAAGGCCCCTATCTCCGCTTTCATGCTTTAACTTCACCTCTAAGAGATTTAAGATACTATAGAGAGAGATGACATGCGAAGAAATGTCAAAATGTGATCTCAGTAACGCCATCTATAATAATATTATAATATTGGTGCGGCAGCAGAGCGTACTAAATTAAACTTAAAGACTTGTGGATACAAGTATCGGATGAAATTTTTTTTTGTGATGTCCTGTATACAACGTGTTTTTTTTTATATCCCACAACTCTAGGGTATGATTGAAACCATATCAAAGAATCAACTGGCTTAAGAATTATGTGTCAATCATTTTTTTCTTTTTTTTAATATCATACAAAATAATTCGACAAAGACACGATAATTAATGTAAAACACTCTTACGTGAAAGAAAAGTGACGTTAGAAAGAAGATTCGTCGTACTGGTGTCAATTTTTGAACCAATTAGGTAATAAAAATAATATTAATAATACTTAATAATAATATTCCACGACTATTCACACAACGCCATCTAGTCCCAAGCTAAGCAGAGCTTGTGTTACGTGTACTAAACAACTGATAATTTAATTATGATTGATGATATCATGCACCATGCATTTTTGGACCATCTATTCTAGGAGTTGTAGTATTCAGAATCAGAATCAGAATCAGAATCATTTATTCGTAAACATAGGTGATAATTACAGACAAGATCTTAAAAATTAGGTAGTGCGCTATGTTTTGCCAATTGACATACAAATCATTAGACAGAGAAAAAAAAAATTGTATTGAATTAAAATATAAATTGGTCATAATATAAATAACTTAAATGTCTATGTCATGAAGTTACAGAGATTCGTCATTAAGAAATTCACCTAGAGTATAATAACATTTTTCAAGAAGTAACCCATTAAGCAATTTTTTAAACTTCTGCACTGGCATACATTTTATTTCATCGGGTATTTTATTATAGATTTGTGGTGCAATCCCAAATAAGCTTTTTTTCATAAGAGAAGTTTTACACTTAACAAGGCACAGATCATTCTTATATTGAGCACGCATGGGTGTTTTCTTAACTGCACTTAATTTTAGTATTATTTTTACCTACAGAGTATAACCCTAGAGTTATGGGATATTAAAAAAAACACCTTGTATAGTAATTATTGAATGTCTTTGCTTCACCTGCATTTTCACGCGGTGATTATAACAGAATTCCACTGCTGAGGACAAAAATACGACGAGGTGCTTGCATGAACAATAGAGTCATTAATTTGCGTTACGTTAAAATACAACAACACAGGTGTGACCGAATCACATTTTCACAGCGTCGACCAATGTCCACATTTAATTAGTATTACTCTGCAAAACTCAGATTTATTGTACCTACTCAGAGTAGCGAATGCGAAAGTTGAAAACATAATTATCCAACATTTGAGGGAATATTAATTTCGACAAAATCTTCGTCTTTATGTATGTTTAGAAATTTAACCGTGTATTCTGATATGACGAAATTAAAGAGGAGAAGAAACGAGAAACGAGTTATTTGATATATGATGTTTCCACAAATAAATATATTTAGGATTCCGTGCCAAAAGGAAACGAAACCCTATCCCTAACCACTATGTTCGTGCGTCTGTCAGCTGCTGTAATATATATGAACCGTAAAAAAAATACCGATCGAATTGAGAACCTCCTCCTGAAGTCGGTTAAAACGGTAACGGACTAGACAGATAAAATGTTTACAGAGAGAGTATTTCTGTTGCTGGTTTAACAACAAATAATTAAAAAAAAACAAGTGTGTTGTTAATAGCAAGAATTTTCTAAAAGTGAGTAATACTATATCTGCTTTAATTATAAAAAGAAAATAAAACAAAGTTGATTAAAGTGAACACAGAGTCATCATGTCAATAATGTCCGGTAGTACAGAACCCTACATGTGCGCGTTCGACTCCCACTTGGCCGGATTTTTTGTAAAATCATGAACCCTTATGAAACCCCGCAGGAGTGAAATTGTTATATATGATACGTTCAACTTCCATTTTAACACCTCAATTTATTTTTCGTAAAAATAAGATTCCGGATGAAAATGTAATTGCGTGTGTCGTCGGCTGACAAGTGTTTTGATGAAAAAAGCAACAATTTCCTTTTGGCGCGAAATTCTTAGATCATATCAAATATATTTTTTGGCGCCAAGACTGGAATCGTCCACATATCTTTGTATAACTGGACTAAATGGCAGTCTTGACTATCACTATATTACTCGTCCGATCGACTACATCAAATAATTTATCTTATGAATATCACGTATTTAATGTAAATCATAACTCGATATCTAGAATCATTATGTTATAGAGACATGTAAATCAAAGTACGACCACTAAAGTACAGTTTATTAGGTTCATTTCACTGATTTATGCAGGACCATTGTATATTACACTATTTTGAAATGAGTACGATTGGGTCGGTTATAGTTGTGTTAAACAATGGGTGAGATTACTTACTTCATTGGGGTAAGTAAACATTTAATGAAGAAATTTTGTGGACGCAATAAATCACTTTGTACGAATTTCTTACAGTAATTGTTGAGATGTTCAAAGTCAAAGTCAAATCACTTATTTCAATTAGACCGCTAAAAGGCACTTTTGAACGCCATCTTCAAAAGTAAAAAATATAAGAAAATGGTTCTAGTTGCAAACATTTGAACTTATATGCATAAACAACCAAACGCGGAACAACTACCTGTGGAGCCCTACCAATATTTTTTCCGTTGGGGAATCGAATTCACGACACGCAGTGCAGCAGCCGGTGCCGAAACATATTCATAAACAAAAAATGTTTGAAAAACATTTCTGGTGTTTATAATGAGGTGCACAGACTATTGACCCATCCTCTTAAACTAGGTGGAAACTTGTATCACCTGTATTCTCTTATAGGGAATATGTTTAGCTATTTAAATTATAATCCATCATGGGTTAATTAGTGAGCTTAAAGAAATTTGTGTCATTGATTGATTTATTGTGCGAACATACTGGCATGGTTTGCACGTTGTTCACTTTCAGTTAAATTCAGGCTCTTTCGAGCTTACTTCACGTCCTTCTACACGAGAAGCCTGTGGGCAAAATATACGCAGAGATCTTAGAACGCTCTCCGCGTTCAGTTTAACCTTTCAATCGTGTCAATTAGAGACACAATAGAAAGACAATGACAGCGCAGACACTGGTGTCCTCTTGGGATTTAATGAATTGATATTGTGTTTAGGATGCTGGTGGGTCTGCCCCGTTACTGTAGTGCCTCAAGAATGTTTGCAGATGCACGTGTTGATAGCTTTTTCGCCACCATGCGTAAAAAATGCTCTTCTTTGGTGCGTTGGATGTGGGGCAGCTCCAACAGTATCCTATACATGATTTCCAGTCGCCACGACAGTTTGTACGTGGGCCGCTGTTGTGCCATCTCGCATATGATGCCGCAACGGTGATCTAATACTTACTCACTCATTGTTTTGTATGTTATGTTTTGTACTATGCGTTTCAAATGAGAATAGGAACGTCAATGACCTCTATCTGTCAGATGTCCCTTGAAAAGTACGGTCTGCAACGAAACCTTATTCGCGTAATCATTTATTTTTAGTTTTTTGTTTTTACCGCGTCGCAGTTATTCAAAATGAAAAGAACGTCTTAAATTAATTAGTCTTGTCGACAGTACTTTTCAAGTGGCATCTGACAGATAGAGGTCATTGAAGTTGCTATTCTTATTTGAAACTCATAGTAGTTTTCGGTTTAGTGTCAGTGCTTACTAAAATACTTAGTTGTAAGTTTTGCTAAACATTTATAACGATTAAAGTGCTCTCTAAAGAGAATAATTAATTCCTGAAATAACTAATTATTGTATTATAATGATACTTAAAGACATCTTACCTAAATGGTGCGGCACATTGATCTGGTCATCTGTGAACCAGTCGGTGCTGATGACTCGGTCGGCGCAGTGCGGTGGGACCACGCACCGCAGCACCACCGCGTTTCCCGCCATCACATACTCGTCTGGCACGTGAATATCCCATGGTATGTTTAGTGCTGCGGAGAAACGAAATGGTTAGGTTAGGTATCATGCTATTATAAGTAAAAAGGTGAGGATAGGTTATAAGCGCTCAGCAAGCGACACGTTAAAATGTGGCTAACCTGCCACATTTGACCTCAGTGTCGCGTCGCGCCGTCAACGGACGCGTGCGTGCTTTAGTGGGTCGTTTTTAAAGATGTTATTTAGGTAACCTATCTACACCTTTTCACTTATTATATCATTGGTTAGGTACAGACGCCAGCACATCAAGTTACCCCAATGTGTCAAATTTCTTTGATCGTTTTTCAACTTTATGTCAAACAGAATAAGGTTCATATTCAATTGGGAAAATTTGACACATTGGGGTAACTTGATGTGCTGGCGTCTGTACATATTTTTTGCCGTAATAAGTTTATATAACAAAAGATAGTTGTCATGTTAAGGGCAGGAAGGATGAGTGTAGTTATACAATGATATTTAATAAACAGAAACGTTGTTCACTACAATAAAATTCAAAATCATAGAAAAGGACAGGCTTGTTAAAATCAACGAGAAAATTATTATAAAAGTACTTATTACTCAGATATTTAAGATAGGTACTAAAGGCATGCGAAAAAATGTCATAGAAAACTGTCCATGTCTCAGTAACTTCATTTAGCATAATATAGCAATATTGGAGCGGGAGTGGAGCTTACAAAACTAAACTCATAGACTACTGACCACTAGGACACAAGTACCTATCAGATGAAAATGTTGTTCGTTATGTCCCGTCTATGGTACCTAAGTATTCAATGTCTTTGAAATTACTATAAGTATCATTGTTTGGCTGCTTCAACAAAGCTTAACACTCGTCGCCATGCGTGACGCAGACTTAAGGCAATACAATCCTTCCCCATTAGGACGTTTTCGAGGATTGCGCGCTCATAATATTATCTGTGTAAAGTAATCAATAATTTTGTTTTTAAATTAACTCGTGTTCTTATTTCAAATCCTTTTTAAAAAGCACAGAGCTGCCTAAGTAACGCATTATATTATGTGATAGGTTTTATTACTTTTAATTAAATCGCGTTCTTATTTTAAATCGCACTGTTTTTTTCTTAATAAAACAAAAGGCTGGATCACAGTGTTCAATAAATTAGACTTTAAATAAATAGGCCGAGGCGTATCGGAATTCTGTTTAGCAAAACATTTTCGTTTTAAGAGGTGAAACTACTATTGGCAATTTAGCAGCAAACGTTTAAAGAACAAAAAATACAGTTAATTAAGTGTCACAGAGTCTCAGATAAATTGACTACTTGGTACCCTCATCTCGTTGAAGAAAAACCTAATACACTACTCTAGATATCTTGTCAACACTTTTCTACATTTTTTTCAATTGAATATTGTGAAAGTATGGCAGCTATTTAAGGCATAGAGGTGCTACGATAAATATCCACGTAATTATATCCATTTTTATTAACACTTACACGACACCATAGTACAATGCCCAAACACTTAGCATTTTCACAGCAGAAAAAGAATACTTCTGCCCGTTTTCACTAACACTAAACAACGGTTAATTGGAATTACCACTTCAATATCAGCACACCGTTGCACTGCGCCGTAATTCAATAATATTGAGGCGTTAACATAAAATACCGCCGTGTTATTGAAGGTGGGTAGTCAACCACTAAATGATAACATAGGACTGCGACACTGAACTGAGTTAAAAAAACCATAGACAAGAAAAAGAAAAAGGATGATTACGGTGTGCTAAAAACGAGGGTGGTTGCTTAATAAAAAAACCAAGTAATAAAATAAAAAATAAATGAAATTCAATAAGACTAATTTTGATGTCCCTATTATGTTAGTATCAGAGCACTTAAAACCTTTGTTAGTCAAAGAAATTAAGCCGAGATCAAATAGTTGCATAAATTTTGAGCGTTGCTTTCGTACCCCTAACCAAGTACAGGCATCTAACATTTGAATCCCTTTTTAAATATTATCTTTAAGACTTTTGTATTAAACTTAGTTTTGTATTACTACTACTTACTACTACATACTTTACTTACTAATTACTTTTTTCTTTTTTTACTTTTATATTGTACAGACTACAGACACCAGCACATCAAGTTACCCCAATGTGTCAAATTTTCCCAACTGAATATGAACCTTATTTTGCTACTTACCGACATAAAGTTGAAAAACGATATAAAATTTGACACATTGGGGTAACTTGATGTGCTGGCGTCTGTACTTTCGTATTCTATTTTACCTATTCTAATTTTGAATAATAATTATTATTTATTTGTTTGCCCTTTAACGTTAGAGAAAACGAACTATATGTTAATTAAACCTAAATATTAATGTAATGCGTCTAAATTAAGATTATTTTATTAGTACACCTACTTTCAATATTGTTACACTAATCATTTTGAATAAAATCGGATCAGAAAACCATTTCTGTTCGTAATTATTTATAGGTCAGGCACAAGAGTAGGCCACAATTAAAAGAATGCTGACTACGTTTTATCTCCTTAATCCCTTTTAACACAACCGGCAAATTTCTTCGCAGAGCCCTAATTGCGGATTTCAAATCGCTTTCATCTACGCTTCATTTGGCTTATTTCCCATGAATTATTACTGGGGATACGGTATATTTTATCTTATAAAGGACCCTTTAATTAACATTTCAAGGTACAGACGTCTGCACCTCACCTGTAAATTTTCCCTAATTGAACATGGACGCATTCTACCTAGTCTATTTGCAATTACTTAAGTTGGAAAACTATCAAAGAAAATTTACACGTTGATGTACAGAAGCCAGCACATCAAGCTACCCCAATGTGTCAAATTTCTTTGGTAGTTTTTTAACTATATTTCAAACGGAATAAAGTCCATTTATTCAATTGGGAAGTTGGCAGTTTTGGGTAGCTTGATGTGCTGCTACTAAAACCTTACCTGAGTATTTCATATATCTATACTAATAAAATAAAGAGGAAATGTTTGATTGTTTGCATTGAATAGGCTCCGAAACTACAAGACCGATTTGAAAAATTCTTTTACCGTTGGGCCAAAAAGTAGCCTATGTCGCCCGGGGATAGTGTAGCTTACACTATCCCCGGGTGACATAGGCTACTTTTTATGCCTGTATTCCCACGGGAGCGGGAACTACGCGTGTGGAACCGCGTAGTGTCAGCTAGTTAGTAATAATTGTACACATTTTTACCACAAGAAAAGAGAGAAATAAATTTAAGTAGTCTATAACAGTTAAAAAAGTCCTTACACACGTTAAAAAAATAAATTAGATCTAGATTAGATCGATGTTCTTAAGCTCCTGAGAAGAAACAACGAGACAAAAGTCTCTTATTTAAAGTCCACACACATTATCTTGAGCAGTTCGATTAATTATAATTATGGTGATTAATGTCTAAGATAACCATATGAACAGTAAACACAGCACCGTTTGATATTCCGGGAAATTATATCTATAAAACAAAATGGCAATCAAATGCAAACTTAATTCCATTTTCAAGTTGTTCCTGCGTGGCAAAAACTAGCGTTTCAACAAATATTTTGTGTGCTATAAATGTTGGTTACCCTGCCCGATAAGATAGTAAATTATGCGGGAAAAGTGCCTGTGATTGGTTTATTTGAAATAAATGCATTTCTACCAACCTCACGGCATAGGAATTTTGAAACTTTCTCTTATTTTGTTTTTTTCTGTACCTATTTAAAATCCGAAGTTCCATCTTTCGAACAATGTTGACATTGGTTGTTTGAATTGAGATTATTAAATCAAACAATCATGAACTTAATTATCGGAAAATGCATTCTAATTTGTAAATGAATTTTAGTGCATGTAACTCATGATTCCAGTTTAATTTCTGCGGCAGTAAAATTGATACCAGGAATATACATTGCCATGTGAATTAATTAATTAGCGCTGGTAACATTCAGTTAATGTAATAATGTTGGAGTATTATATAAGCATACAGCGCTGCATTTCCGCAATTAATTAGTCTGTGCTTCCAAGATGAGGTTGGAGATTCTATGCTTTGCTGAGATTAGGATCTCGACTCGAGTTGTGGTTAACCGAGACGCAAAACAAGTATTTAGCTTTAGTCTAGTTTGTTAGACTACTTACGTCGGATTTTATACAGAAAATAGCGAACAGTGCAGTGATGTTATCCGGTGAAGTAAACTTGAGACTTATTGAACTGCAGCTTCGTCGGGCCAATTTTCTGGTCAAGTGCAAGGCGGACTCGCGAGGAGTGTAAAAAGTTTTGTAGAATTTATCTCTGTTACATTTAGTTTTTCACTTTGAATTTGAGATAAGTATGTGATATACGAACTAAAAGAGGATAAATATTTCGAATTTTCGCGTAGCCAAGCACTGAAAACTTTTTTTCGCCCACTTAGCTGTAATGAAGTAATTAATTTTGGCTGAATTTTTCGCGAAAATAAGTTGGAAAGAATACCATAGGAGCAATTTAGGCATAATAATTATTTAGTCGTCGCATTGTGTTAGTGGAAACAGGGCTAGTGTCATAAACGTAGATTTGGAAACTACTTAACGTGTTACTTTATAAGAAAAGAATACTTAGTGAATACTTAGAATAATAACACATAGCCGCGTTTATTACAAAATCGTGTTTTCACTTTATTATCTTTGTGTGCGTGTGCCGAATGTGTTAAGTCGCGAGCTGTGTTTGACGGAACGTGACTTTTAGTACCTACTGATACAACTCATTTTAGTAACCTTAGGTACCTACTTTTTGAACTCGCACCAGATCAATATCGGAATACATTTTTGTATTGTTTAATAAATGCAACTAAATTTATCTATTTGGATACTGCTTCAGTGCCAGATAAAAATAATTTATTTTACAACATATAATGACATGGTATACCATGTCATTATATGCTGTAAAATAAATTATTTACGTGACGCTTACGAAATAAACATTAGTTATCACGTTAGTCACGTTAATAGCTGTTATTTTGACACCATACCAATAGACACTCCAGTTCTATTCATTAGTATAGGCATTACTAGCAGACATCCCGCGGTTTTACCCACGTAGGTCCAGTTCCCGTGGGAATTTCCCAGGTTGTCAGCTAACTCCATAGGTACCAAATTTTATTAAAATCCATTCAGTAGTTTTTACGTGAAAGAGTAACAAACATCCATCCATCATTTTTATCCGTGTATTCCCACGGGAACGGGACCTACGCGGGTGAAACCGCAGGACGTCAGCTAGTCCTGTACATTTTTCACTTACCAGCATGCACATGAATGTTCTTGGAGAGCATTGCGAACCCGCTGCTGAGCCTCAGTCGGCATCTGTACGTGGTGGCGTGCACGTCTCTCCTAAAGTGCTCCGGGGGGAAGGGAGGCAGCTCCAAGGAACCGTTGGCTAGCACCCGGCGTAGACCCGCCAGGGAACTCGCCACAGTGTTGTCTTGAAGCAGCCAGTCCAGCTAAAAAGAAAAAAAAAAATTTGAGAATAGAATAAAGTCTGTCTGTGACTGTTTCGGTGGTCTAGTGGTTGCTGAGCATGAGGTCCCGGGTTCGATCCCCGGATCGGGCAAAGTGTAAATGACTCAGTAGCAGACCGGAGTCTGGATTTGTGCCCGATTGATGGCAATAGGCGCGATCGCTATTACATGGGACTTAAACATAAGTGGCGAAATGTGGGTGTGCTACCAAGTACACCTCTGCTTAGCCCTTTGGGGATTACAGGCGTGATGTTATGATGTTATTTTAGAATGTGTAAGTGTTCTGAGTGGAAGTTAAATTTGAACCTGAAGAATAAAACAAAAATTCATAGCCATATTGTCAAAACAGTCACGGAACTTAGTTGATAATAAAATGTTTGCTTTGATGATTTCAAATGAATGGATAAAATTCATATCAAAACTGTTTAGTCTTCTCCAAAAGTGGGGTCGTGCTAAATGCAGACATTTGACCGTTTAGAGTGTTACCCTGCCAGGCTCAAGATAATAATAATACTTACTTACTAAAAATACGGACATTATTTTGTAAGTAGGTAAATTAAAATAAAATAGTAAAAACAAATGTTTAAACGAATAGTTTTATGGCATTTTTCGGACGCACGTACATCAAGCTACCTCCAAACTGTCATATTTTCCCAATTGAAAATGAACCTTGTTCTATTTATAATAAAGTCGAAAAACTATGAATGTTTGACACATTGGGATAGCTTCATGTACTCTCTCAGTACCATCTTAGTATAGTTTTCCATCCGGTCTCTTATTGCTGTCCCAATCATCAGCAAATGTGTTTTGATTCAGTACTCTACAAAGTCTATTTCAACCCTGGCTTATTCGTATCTTGAATCCATCTAAATAACAAATACCAATATTGACAAGTAAATTCAATACGATTCCAGTATACCTGTATTCAAAAGCACCGCAATATTTGCTCTTGACGTAACGGGGTTATAAAATAAACCTACTTGATATAAAAACGCAAAGGACTAAATGAAGTCAATAAAAAACATTCACGGCCTCGGGCAATAATAACAAACGGTGGTTCATAAGAAGCTACGATATAACCCCTTACATGTAACTAGAGATGGGTAATCACCCGGGTTAAAACCCAGTTTTGGGTTATAACCCAGTTACCACCCGTTTCATTCCACTCACTGGGTGGTTTGGCGGGCTGAAAACAAAATAGTTCTGATTCTTCAAAATATTTCTTGAAAATATTTCTGGTTAAAACTAGGTTAAAACCCAAATCACACAGTTTTATCTCGAATGGGAAGATTGGGTTTTAACCTACTACCCATCTCTACATGTAACCGCAGGTAACGTCAAATAAATCGACAAATAAGACTTACACTCGTTTACATTACCGTAACATGTATTGGGGAGATATAGGGATTATATGCCTCAAGTCTTCATGTTAAAGGTTAACATGGAGATTCGGTATGTTTATTTGATAAAGGGAATCAAGAAAAATGGAAACATTCAAACGGATCAAGCAAGAGTATTTAAGGATAGCACGCAGCTGGTGGCTTTTTGTAGTTCTTGTTTTTATCACCATTGAAAAGCAAGGTGGACTAAGGTTTTTTTTTCTATTTTCGTTCGTACCAGTAACAAAAGTACATTGAAGGGAATATGAACCCGGGACGGTTAGACTAGAAATTGATCCCTAAATAGTTCGAGTAAGGTTGATGATTTTTAGTAAATGTAGGCAATTTTTAGTAGGTATATGTTTTTTTAACTTTAGTACCGACAATAACGTTCATATTCAAGCAGAATTGATAGTTTAGGAAAGCTTGATGTGCTGGTGTCTCTGCAATAATTTAAAAGATAAAGGAAATTATTAAAATGCGTCAAAAGAATGTCAACAGAAGAGGTACCTAAAACGGTAACGGCATTGCCACGTTGTACTTATGGCAATGCTGATACTTTGGCCAAAAATAAAACAGCTCTCTGATCACATGAAGAAAGCCATCCAACAACCTCATAGAACTCTAAAATAATTACAAATAGCACTGAAAGGACATTATAAACTTCTAATTGTTTCAAAAGTAACATTATTCTAAAATTCAAAACTTTCACGTATAAAAAACAAAAGTTAAGACATAGCGGTTTTCGTGACAGTTAATGCGATACATTGTGATATTTATAACTCTCGAGGGCATGTTTGGGATAGCTATAAGCTATGAATTCACATCCCTTGAGTGTCCTTCTCGTATCACGCAGTTTTTGCATTCCCAACCCGGTTTTTCAAGTAATAGGTAGGTACTTATATAATATGATCTTTTGATGCTCCGTTCTCGTATTAAAAATGTGAGTATTTTTCAGACATAACAAAGATTAATCTCTTTACACAAGTCAAAGTCTAAGTAAGATTAGGTACCTACCAAATTAGACTAGAAATTGATTTAATCGTATTTGCAATGGTATCCTAAAGCAACATAGCAGTGTTGTAGCAGTTGTATTTATTTTGTTTGTTTTAATTCAGACGAAATAAATATTCAAAAACATTTCAATGGTTTAAAATACAGCGCCCTCCGTGTTCAGTACAACAATGCTTTTCGGGTGCTGGTCGGGCATCCGCGGTTCTGTAGTGCGTCGGGCATGTTTGCCGAGGCGCAAAAGAACGGCATCCCTTATGCGTAGGATGCGTGGCAGCTCTAACAGCATCCTGAAGGTTATTGTGGAGAGGCCAGACTGCCCTTTTCTGATGCACTGGTCCCGTAGGCATAGTTGCGGGCCAGATGCTAAGGAAATATATTTAAATTAGTGTTTTTAAAATATAATACTTTTTGCTTGTGTTTTCTTTAGTAGTTAAGTTTAGGATAAATTAAATTGAGATTAAATTAAATTAGACTAAATGTAATGAAGTAAATAAGAATGTAATAAGTAAATTGATTGTAATTAAATTATTATGATTATATTAAATTGGATTGAACTGTATACACGAGTAATTTGAACTGTTAAATTGGACTGGTGTGTATGATTGTTTTCTCTTAATGTCGTACTAACATAGCTCCTTAGTACTCGCTGCTAACCCATATGGACTATTGTTCGAATTAAAGTTTTGATTGATTGATTGATTGAAAATAACCTATCCAAGTCAGGGTGCGGTTTGTATGATTACGCACCGTCAAAAGTTAAGTTTGTCCTTCAACTCTGAATTGGAAATTCATAGGATGTGTCCCTTGAGTGTAGCTGCGGGGCACAGCTTTAAGACAGACCTCAGTGCGCGAGTCCTGCTCACACTTATAACAAGACGAGTAGTAAACTTCCAAAGTTATTTAAGATACTCCAGAGGACACGCTAAGAAATGTCAAAGCAAAACTTTGATCCCATGTCTACGTAACACCATCCAGCATAATATTTATAATATCAATATTCGAGATATTTTGTTTAACGATCCGATAGTAATTTTGTTTGTGCTGTCCCGTTTATAAGTAAGTATTGAATGTCTTTGTTAACTTCCCACGTCCTTCTCAATAGCTCTACGAGAATTAAAAAAAATAAATTAAAAATTAATTTTTAATTTAAATTAAGTTTTAAATTTTTTTTCTACTGAGTTTTAAATTTTTCTGTTAGTTAAATCGTAGAACTGTGTAGAAGTACAAGTGGGAACAAACGAAATCTACAGCCATTTTTCAACACACCAAGTTGTTGAAACAACCTGAACGGTCTAATCTACCGACGAGTAAAGAAATAAAATATGTACCGCGATAGTTTGCGGTGCGTTTCAGGATTTGCATTTTTCCGCGCCATTACACGCGGCTCGCCGAACACCCGGTGAACGGCCCGTCGACAAACACCCGTGGTTTAATACACTGTTATTTCAATATAATTCACTGATTTCATGCTACATAAACAGAGATTGGATGAAGAAGATTTTTGCTTAAAGTGGAGGTAAATTCTGTGGCAATAAGCCAGCTATTCAATAAATAAATAAATATTCCACATCTTATACACACAACGCCATTTAGTCCCAAGTTAAACTTTAGAGCTTGTGTTATGGGTACTAAACAGCTGATAAACATACTTATATATTACTAAATACATACATATTATAGATAAATTACACCCAGACTCAGAACAAATGATCGTGCTGATCACACAAACATTTGTCCTGGGTGGGAATCGAACCCACGACCTCCGGCATAGCAATCAGGGTCACTAACTACTAAACCAACAGGCCAGTCAATGATATATCTAACAATCAAAAAAAAAGTACGGTCTATGATCATAGGTACTGTACGGTTTTGTATCTAGCCTATGTTGTGGAACATCATACTGTCATTTTTTTTTCTACAGAATAGGGCTAAATAACAGTTTAAAAAAAAATCTTAAAACGATCAAATTCTTGCTCACGCCTATGGATGTACTCGTAGGTACAAATTACTGAGTGCCACCAGCAGCAGCTATGAATCTTACATGGTTCTTTTGCTTCGTTTACATTCATACAGATGGTCAATTTCCGTAAAATAAACTGCCCTGCAGCATTTAAGTTTTTATCTTTTACGGCAAGCGAAATTACTATTACCCATACATACGAATAAAGTGTAAAACTAACATAATAATAAGTTATTTGAATTGTCTATTTTTTCCAGGTTACTTATGCATCAGGTATTCGTGCTAGAGGTTCGTGGTATAAGTATTTTTGTTTACGATAAAATAACTTCACAAAGTTATCGTAGCTTCAGAAATCGTTACTGTGTACTTAGGTTTCCCGCTCAATACCTCCAGGCGAAGCCTTTACAAGCGCTGCTGTTAGCTCACGTACCTTCCAAGGTAATTACCTACAGCCTTCTAAACATTGGGAAGATAATAGCTGATACTTTAGATGTTTTTCTGTCATTACAGCACGGAAACTTCCTATCTTCCTTGTGGTAGAAAATGCTACGTTGGACGGGCGCCGTGCTTTTAAAAATAATACAGCGCATGTTGTCGGAAAATGAAGATAAAAACTTTGTGCGATATGAAGGAGAAAATAGGAGGAAAACACTGAAGATCCCGAGGCTAGATTACAAACGTTATTAATTCCTTGTAGATACTTTATCGTTGAAAATAAATTGAGATGAAGCATGTTGAAAAGTTTAATGTTTGAGGAGTTTATTCCGCTAGTTCTTTTTCCCGGCTAAAACACTATGGCCCGACCAAGGGTTGGCATTTTAGGGCGCTGTTCTATGTAATTTTTAACGTTCAAAAAGTACGGACGCTCAGCCTTATTTGATCAAATAAACTTTGATTTGAACCAACCTGCCAACTTAATGTTGGTTCACAATGTTTGATCTTAATTTTAAAATATTTATATGCCAGTGACGTTCAAGTTCTAGGGTGAAATTATCAACGTGTCACAAAATAAATACAAGTGAAGTAATGCGAGACAAATGATGCGGTTGTAAATTAAGTTAAACAATCACAAGGCAATTTGCAACATCAGTTTCCGTTCCCGTAAATGGGCAACAGTGAGAGAACAAACAAACAAATAACATTGGATTTAATTCATAGCTGCGATAGTTTAATGGTGTTACCTGCGGAATACCTAGTCATAGGTCTTGAGTTCAAACCCAAAGCACGAAATTCTTCTTCATACAAAACTACCTTTTGGAAGGGGCAACTAGAATTATTTCCTATTTTTTTTAACTGTAAAGTCAGACGTTCCAAAGGGCCTTTTGTAAATATTGTGAGGAAACCAACATGAATTGAAGCGAAATCGAAGGCCCACACGGGTGGCATAAAAACTCTGACAACAGGTAAGTTTCTATAACTACACAAAAAGAGTAACAAGGTATTTTTTTTAATTTAGTTAACGTAGGCAGGATTTACGGTTTTTAAAACTAAAAAAGAAACTGTTTTGCGGTTTAAAAAACGAAGAAAATTTTCATTTACCGAAAAACAAAATCAAAGAAACACTCGGCGACGGTTTCGTATTTACGCAGAGCATTAGATTCTTTCTCTGAAAAGAAAGTTTAAACCTCATTTAATTAAAACCAAAGCTTTTATTCAAAGCACGTTTCATTACGTAAAAGACAAATTCTTCTTAATTAATTAAATAATTTCTAGAGCGGGGTTTATTTCTGTTTTTTTTTTCTGTCCTAATGATGTTTTGTGTCGTTGGCTAGGTCGCCACCGACGGGCAAAGCGGGCCCTGAATATTTTAAGAGGCTCAACTTTTGCTAACTGACACGTGAAAGCCTCGACTATGTATTTCGCTCGGTATTCTAATTCTGGATTTAGGTATTTAGTAAAGCTTAGCGAGGATATAGAAATGTATACATTTTGTATATTTCCCAAAATTATTTTTGTTGCGTCTTGTTACTAAGCCGACCCCGTTAGTCTTTTTAAAAAAAACAATTGTTCTACTGGAACCACTTTAATTCACCACAATAATTAAAAGTACAGACACACAAGTACTTGGGTACTAATTTGTTCTACTGGAACCACTTTAATTCACCACAATAATTAAAAGTACAGACACACAAGTACTTGGGTACTAATATACTGGCAATGTCCCTCTTAATTGCTCCCTTAATTTGGGCAAGTAGTTTACGCGGCAGCGTTCAGAATCTAACTAACTCAATTACCCATATTATTTCTGTACATTGGGTAAAAATGCAACATAAGTGCTTTAGTAATGGAAAAGTACATTATAAACGAGTAAAAACTGACATAGGCTCTATTGCCTTGTAATAAGGGTTATAACAGCTCCCCCTTTTAAACGAAGCTTTATCTCATCAAGATGAAGCGAAGTGAGATTGAAGATGTAGCTATCAAGAGAGACATTTTACAGCTTATAATATATTTAATATAATTAGTTACATAATTTCGAATCAAAATTGACAACATATTGAATAAAAAGAAATTAAAAATAAAGTTTTACATTTAATAGTTTAGATTTCTATTTGACAGAAATTTGACTTTATTAATCTTACTAGTAGATTTATAATTTGAATGATGAATAGGCAAAGACTGAACTGACTTATTGTCTTCTTCAGAAGTTGAAGATACTTCTGTCATCTCAATACTATTTGAAACTTTGGACTTGCGTTTGGTATTTCGATTATAACATTGATTAAATATTTGCACGCAACATCCAGCATTAGAATCATTTTTGTTCTTAAAGTACCTATATAATTTATAAACTAGGTATAAAAATAAACACACAATTAGTATATAAGTAAAAGTAGAATAGTAAGGGCCATATTTAATAAAATGAGATTCCTTTTCCAGATTATTCAGTTCTTGCTCTAAACTATCCATTTTATGAGTTGCATATTTGAGAGAATCTAAGTTTATCTTACTTAAAGAGATTGGCGACAAATGTGGTAAACTCTTATTAAATATGTCCTTTTTACAACAGTCATCAGCTGTAATATCAAAGCTTATATCTAAAGGAGACTTAGTAAGTATAGAATAAGAACTAGTAGTCGGTATCAACTGAACCGTTTTAGAATACCCAATACAATTAGGCGATAGTTTTACAATTCCTGTTCCTGTAATGGAATGGTCATCAATGTTTTCATCACATTTAATAGTCAATTTATTTGTATTTGATTGAACATAAATCCATTTGTTATTTCTTAATTTTTGCCAAATATCAATCTGACCATATAATATTTTGGCATTGCATTCTGTAGGCAATGATAATGTTATCTCAGTTAAGATTTTAGATTCACAATTAGGGTTACTTATACACGAGTATATAGTATTTAATTCACAGATAGAAAAGTTACTATTTACTATCTTACATTTATCAAGAGTGTCCAACATAGCATAATGCATTCTGTCATCACTTAATGCAATATAAGAATTAGAAGGTTTAATTAAAGCAAATGTATTATGTGAGTCATCATGAGGTGTAGGCAGTGGTATGTTTTTATAGGTCATGAACTTATCAGGAGTGATCAAAGGGATCTGTAATATGAAAATGACCTTATTGTTGTAATAATAAGAACTAAATTCGGAAACATCAATAATGGAATGTATATTTTGAATAGTTAAGGCAACCGGAAAATCTAACCTTTTGCTTACTTGACTACTATGCTTAGTTAATTCTAAATAAAGATTTAAGGGACTTATAACACTAGGATGTAGTACATTAACCTTAGAAAATAAAATAGAATTTAGTGTAGTATCTAGTAAATTAGTTATAGCAAGTAAAGAGCCTTCGATAATGTTAAGAAGGTTGTTTAATTTTGAAGTATACAGTAATAGGTTATCGGTCTTTGTAATTTGGGAAACTATTTCATTCATCTGATTAATTTGAGCGTTTAATTTCATCTCATTTTGATTAAGTTTGTAAATGGTAGTGTTAAAATTATTTATAGTAGACTTGACAATGTGAATATTATCTCTCATTAAATGAAATATTTCTGTTTCACTCTTTTTGCATGACTCAATTGCAGCGTCATATTTTCGGGCATCATCTGCATCTAATGTGCCGAAAAAGAACTTTAAGATTTCACCTCCGAATTCTAAAGATCGTTTGACTTTATTTGTCAATTGGTTGGAGATGATATGCGAAAATGATTGCAATTTAATAGAACTAGACTGTATTAAAACTTCGATAGGGCTAGCCATGTCTTTACATGTACCTAACTCTTGTGGTTGAATCTTGTTGCATAAGTTTAGAGTATCGTGTAACAATGATTCGATTTTATTAAGATATGGTTCTAAAGAAACTAAATCTACGTGGGTGATCACTTTCCAATGATCAGTATAAAAATTAATATTAGTAGTAGGTTCAAAATAAATCCCGGGGCTATGGTAGATTGGGATGATGCTTGATTCGGTGCGGCCGAGGCATAAAGTGCCATAGCAGCATATTATTCTGAAAAGAAATATAGTAGATAGGTTAAGATGTAGAAGGCTTAATTTCATTGGTATGGTATTTAATAGCCTTGCGACCTACTTGTAGGGTTACATTGTGCTTGTTATGAACTTTAATAATTTTATATGGGCCTTTCCATATAGGCGATAAGGCTTTACGAAGCCTATGATGGTGCTTGAGATAAACCATATCTCCTACCTTGTAAGTAACGTCACGGGAGTTTGCGTCATAGTATTGTTTTGATTTTTCTTTACTGTTCATAATGTTTTGAATGGCTTTCTCGCGACTAAAGCGCATTCTATATTGTAAAGCTCGAATATACTCGTTGTATGTATTACCAGAGCTTTCATATAACGAGGTTGGAATGGATGGTTTATAACCATATAATAACTCGTGAGGAGTAAAGTTAGTCGTACTATGAGGTGTAGTATTATAAGATAGGATCGCAGTGAATAAATAACAATGCCAGTCGTTCTGGTTTTCATTAACAAAGGATTTTAGATATTCTTTTAAAGTAGCATGTGAGCGTTCAAGAGCTCCATTGGTTTGTGGATGATAAGGAGTAGTAAAAAGAGCCTTGACCTTTAGTATTTCGGTCAATTGTTTAAATAATTCGGATGTAAAACATGTACCTAAATCTGTTAGAATGGTTTTGGGAAAACCGAAAAGTGACATAAAATGAACAAGGTTTCTGGCTATTTCTTCACTAGTAGCCGTAACCATTGGATAAGCGCTAGTAAATTTAGTTAAGTCATCTTGTAGGGTTAAGATGAATCTAAAGTTTTGATAGCCTGCATCGGGTAAGGGACCTACGACGTCAAGGGCTAATCTTTCAAACGGCCTGGTAGATGTGGAAGTTATCTCCATCGGAGCTTTATTTGATTTCCTTAAAGGCTTATTAATTTGGCAAAGCTTGCATTTCTTTACATATTGTTCGATGTCAGACCGCATGCCTTTCCAATAATAGGCAGCTTTAATACGCGAGTACATTCGTTGTGACCCTGGGTGACCAGCTATAACCGAGTCATGGTTTTCTTTTAATATTTTAGGGACTTCTACTGGAGTAGGATAGATTAATTGATTTTTATATATGTGAACTTTTATATTGGTATCGTGGAAAATATAGGAAATCATATTATAGATTTTAGAATACGTAAGCTTTGAGAATGGGTCCGTGAAATCTGGTAATGCAAGGTTGGTAATATTTTGGCAATCAATTAGTAAGTTTCTAAGCTTAATTAATAAGATATAAACATCTCTATAGTGAGTTTCTTCATAGTGATGTACTTTTGTAAATAGAAAATAGTAGGTTTTATTTTTGTCATTAACACATTGTATTGTAAGTGGCTCGCGTTCGGAATTTAGTAGATCAGCAGAATTATCGAGCTGCGATAATATTTCTTCGCAATGAGGCATAGAGTAGTCAAAGTCTAAAGAGAACTGAGACAAAGTTTAGGAACTGGAAATTGCGATACAGCGCTGACCTTTTCAGGATTTGGAGAAACACCTTTATCGGTGATGATATGGCCAAGGTAAGTTACTTCATGCCTTAGGAACTCACACTTGTCCGGTTGGAGTTTTAAATTGAATTCTCGAAATTTGTTGAAGACTAATTGTAGTTTCTGTAAGTGATCTTGTAGATTTTGACTATAAACTATACAATCGTCAAGATAGATATAACAATGAAGGCCTTGTAAGCCTGATAACACAGTGTTCATAAGGCGCTGAAACGTGGCAGGGGCATTTTTCAGCCCGAAAGGCATTCGGGTAAATTCGTAGTGACCTGACATGTCTGAATTTGTGCTAACTGTGAAACCCGTTTTAGGCGCGTCCTTGGGACTAGTTTTCAGTTGATGGAAACCACTTGTGAGGTCTAGCGTGCTGAAATATTTAGAATGACCTAATTGGTCTAAAATATCAGTGATAAGAGGCAGTGGATAAGATTCGGAAACAGTGACATCATTAAGACGGCGATAGTCGATGACTATCCTCCACTTTTGTTTGCCGGAAGCGTCCATTTTTTTCGGGACTACCCAAACCGGGGCGCTCCAAGGCGAAGTTGAATGACGAATAATATTTTGGTCTAGCATTTTACGAATTTGGGAATCGACTTCCTCCTTGTGGCATTCAGGGAAACGATATGATTTCACATTAATAGGTGGGGCATCACCTGTGTTAATAGTGTGCTCAATAGCATTGGTGAAGGTTAAGGGTTCACCTTCGACATGAAAGATATCTGTATAGTGGGAGCAACATTCTAAGAGTGCTTTTTTCTCTTCATCATTTAGATGAGAGCAACGGATAAGATTAAGTACTTTATTTACGCGATCACTCTTCGAACAAGAAGTAGCATTAATATTATAAGAGTTAACCATTGAACAATCAGGTTCAAGGGGCGTCGCTGTTACGTAGTAATCTTTGATTTCAATGTCACACTCTGTAGTGTTTAAAATAGTCACGTTTGTTTTTCCATTCGGTTTAATTGAGACAATGCAATTAGCGACATAAACGCCTTCACGTAAGATGTGATCTAGTATGAGAGCTTCATTGTTGTGATAAAGTTTAGGAGAGTAATTTGATACAGTGCACTCGATAACTATTTCAGATCGAGCTGGAATATTGTATGAAGGTTGAGTATAAATAATAGGAATGGAGTGATTTAATATGGAAATTGATTTTGAAGAGTAATCGATATTTGTTTTAAAGTAACTGCAAAAATCACTACCGATTATGCCATCATAATTAACAAGATTGATATCATCTTTAGTGACATGAAACTTATACTTATGTATATTATCCGATAAGTTGAACTCCATTTGGAAGGTACCTAGGGTTTCGACTGGAGTTTCTGAACTGTTAATGCCCTTTAATTTGACAGTTTCAGTAGATAGACTTGGAAGTTTTTGTAAACAGGACTCTTTAACAATACTTATGGTCGATCCTGTATCTATAAGGAAACATAAGTGTTCGCGAGCGTGATTAGTATGTAGGTAAATATGAGGTAAAGCTACCTTTTTAGAGTAGTCATTAATTTCGTATATAGGTTTAGAATTAGTATAGGATGTTTGTAATTTTTCAGTACATAAGTGACTTTTTGTTTTATCACTAGGCGTAGTAGAACTCAGTTGAATTGCCTGAGATGAATATTTGGTAGGACTCATCTCTTTTGGATGAGATGCGAATTTAGTAGAACTCATCTCTTTTGGATGAGATGCAAATTTAGTAGAACTCATCTCTTTTGGATGAGATGCAAATTTAGTAGAACTCATCTCTTTTGGATGAGATGCAAATTTAGTAGAACTCATCTCTTTTGGATGAGATGCAAATTTAGTAGAACTCATCTCTTTTGGATGAGATGCGAATTTAGTAGAACTCATCTCTTTTGGATGAGGTGCGAATTTAGAAGAATTAGTAGTCGTGTCATTTATAACTTTAGTCGATTTTGGCAGACACGGTACCAAAATCTCGTTTAGTTTAAATTATCATCATTAATTTCAGCCGTACTTTCACACGTGTGTATAGATGCGTCATTAGAGGTAGTAGGTGCCGAGTTACGGTCACGTTGTGCGGCATCAGCGGTTTGCCGTTGCTTCATATTATATTGAAGTTTGCGACACTCTTTGATCACGTGGCCAACATTTTTACAATAATTGCAAGTTTTTGGATTATCTTCAAGATTATTATTAGGATTAGGAGACGGTGAATTTTTGTAAACTTTAAAATCTTTACCATGCTGTTTTTTATTCTTAAAACATTCTGATGAATTATGACCCGACTTGTTGCAAATAGAACACTGTTTAGGAGATTTTAGATTAGATCTAGACAGGTTATATAATTTTTCTTCATCAATAGCATACTGTATAGCTTCATTGAGGTTAGAAGGATTTTTGCATCGGACAATAGTTGATATGGAAGGGTTTAACCCTAACATAAAGGTGTTTAGGGCAAGGTCCTCCATGGCTGCTATTCTGCCAGGTAGTTCCTTGTCGTTTTTGCAACTATAATGTATGTCTGACTGTATACGAGTCAGTATTGACTCTACCCTTAAAGAATAAATAGTAACATCTTCATTAGATAATTGTTTACAGTGTTGCAGATCTGATAGTAAATGTGTGGCGTGCTTTTTCTCCCCGAAAGTAGCTTTTAGGAAGGTCTTTAGTTCCGACCACAATGAAAATGACTTAAGGCTGCATGCGACCTGTGCTTTACCTTCCAGCTGTGAAATGACAAATTTACATGGCACAGTTTGTTGGTCTAGAGAAGCCAAGGACATGGCATTCTCACAGTTTGTAAGAAATGCAGGGAGAGTTTCCCTGTCACCATTATAAGGCTTTATAAATTTTGTTAAAAAAGATAGAGTAATTTTGTCGGACATTTCCTTTGATTTGGATGACTCTTGTTTGACAGTAGTCATAAAAGATTATGATATGTTGGGCAAAATTAAATTTAACAGTTAAGTAATAATGTAATACTTAGTACCTAATTAGAAATAGAAAAGACAAAACAATTAGAGTCAGTGAAGATAGAAAAGCAGCGTAGTGTTAAACTATTTAAAATTAAAATTATATGTATTCCAAATACAGAGATACGAATTCAGGGACACTTGGAAATTGGAAAAATTGTAGTTCACAAGAAACACTCACAGTAACACGATAATTCCTGACACCTGCATTATCGGGTGCGCGGTGGGAACTCGGAGTCCGGAGTCACGTTGCGCTGTGACGTAGCGGAGTTGAACTTTCACACGGTCGGTTGACTGTGGAATTTCTTGAGTTTGAAGGTTGGTGAGTTAGACCTGGAGCTGCTGGTGATGTTGATGCCGTCTGGAGCGGACTCACACTATACAGTGGAGGCTGTGGAGGCTGGCTGTCGTCCAAGTGACGATGTGGCTGAAGCGGGCTCAAGCTGCAGAGCTGAGGCTGACCGTCGTCCAATTGCTGATGTGGCTGGAGCGGGCTCAAGCCGAAGGGCTGAGGCTGACCGTCGTCCAAGTAGTGACGCAGGCTTGACCTTGGGTCAAGTCTCACTGTCGATCAATTGACGGGGGCTGTAGGTTCAGGATACCAGTATCTGTTTGACTCAACGTCGTAAGATTTCGTCTCTGGTATCCCACTTCTGACACCAATTTGTTACTAAGCCGACCCCGTTAGTCTTTTTAAAAAAAACAATTGTTCTACTGGAACCACTTTAATTCACCACAATAATTAAAAGTACAGACACACAAGTACTTGGGTACTAATTTGTTCTACTGGAACCACTTTAATTCACCACAATAATTAAAAGTACAGACACACAAGTACTTGGGTACTAATATACTGGCAATGTCCCTCTTAATTGCTCCCTTAATTTGGGCAAGTAGTTTACGCGGCAGCGTTCAGAATCTAACTAACTCAATTACCCATATTATTTCTGTACATTGGGTAAAAATGCAACATAAGTGCTTTAGTAATGGAAAAGTACATTATAAACGAGTAAAAACTGACATAGGCTCTATTGCCTTGTAATAAGGGTTATAACAGTCTGCTTCCCTCTTGTGAAAATTGACCCCTCGCCATTGATCCGTATCTTAATAGCAATGATGATTTCTTCACGGTTCTTTACAATTTTAAGCAAAAAATAACATCAGACAAAAACGTAAAAAATTGGTAAAATCGACGACTATCTTCAATACTGGAGTGTTTAGAAACATGTAAAGCAGTGTGATTCTGTTTAATCATCGCGTGAATGTAGGTGTAGTGAATGTGAATTGAGCTGTCATTCCATACTAATGCTAGGCATTGACAGTTCACTTCACTCAATTTGTCATGGGCTGACTTTTACTGAATCGACCGGCAGATTTAAATAGTCTCCGAATGTGCGTCGATGACCCTTCAACCCTATTAGTTAAGTAAGCATGCAAAGAGTTTGATACGAGCAATGCTTATTGTATTACTAGTACCTATCAAACTCTTTGCATTTTTAACCAACTTCAAGAAAAGGAGGAGGTTCTCAATTCTATTTTCTTAAGCATTTTCATTTAGAAAGTATCATTTGGTGAAGAAAAACTGAGACAGGCAACGGAATTCTTCAACGCAAAACAGCAAATTATTCGCGGTTGCTATAGTCAGATGTCTATGCTGAGCTTTTGTATTTCCATAACATAATATTACACCCTTCTATTTTAAAGGGACCCGGCAGAGATGTACAGATTAATGTTTAGATATAACTTCTTTAGCAATTATTGTTAACCAATTTCAATGATTCTTTCAGGTTTTGAAAGACTTTCTTTACATACGAAGAAACTAAAAAATATTATTAGCCAATAATTATCGAAACAAAACCACCAAAGCCACAGACTTCCGAAACTGGAGTTATTTTTCACCTGTTAGTGTTTTTTTAGGAAGTCGGTTGTTTTTTTTTGTAAAAAAGTTTTTTTGAATTTTTAATCTATTTGTTTGAATATCATATCTGTCAAAGAAATTTGACACATTGGGGTAGTTTGTTAATTAAGGTATCATCTCAACAGCCAGTCTATTCTGTAAAATTTTAAAGTAAGGTAAAGTGAGCGTTAAGTGATCTGTCAATCCATGGGAAGACACCATTTCGATCGATGACTTACATTTTCTCGTGGTGATTTTTTCTGAACAGCGCTGCTGTATGTAGGTTTTGAGATGAGGTAAAAAATGCATTGCCAGCTAAGTTACCTACTCTGTTAGATACTAGTATTACTACCGCATGTTTAAAATAATAGCTTAGACTGCAATTAATTTCCACCCAGCCAGCAAACTACTTTTATCCAGCGGTTTAAAAAGGTGGGAATAAAAGTTTAACAAAAGGAGGTGTTATTTATTCGGTGTAGAAATAAATCCTTAAGCATTCCAAAAGCCTTGTTTTTTTTGTCTATAAGTATTAAGAAGTGTCGCGACAGATTTATACAAGGCGTTTGACGTGTTGACGTATTTTTTTTTTATCTTAGACATCTTTATTGCGAAGGGAGGAACGTATTTTTATGATTCTCTAAACTAATTTTATATTTTTTTTTATTTTTATTACAAACATTAAACAGATTGAACACTGATTTTTCTCTCTTTCATTTTACATTTGAAGCCAAAATGACAGTATTCGTTTAACATTTAATATTCCTGGGTAGAAAAATAACATGATTTTATTATTTTCTTTAAAACTGCAAAACTTTTTCTTGAATAATAAACGTTAATCGACATTTCTAAAAGTAGGTTGTAGGAACCATAAAGTTGTATTATCTTTAAGAAAATGTGGGCGCTAACTTGGTTATGCCGACTATACTGGTTGTTAAGACGTATAATTTGAGTTTGACGGTTTCTTCTTTTTGTTGACAGTACTGTGATGTCCACATTTTTCATAGAAAACTGTTCTGTTGTATACATGTGATGACTTGTAAATGGTTGCTAGTCTCCCATCAGCTTACGTTTAGTTGGAAGTCTTCCAAGGTAAATATCGAATGGTGTCAATGCAAAATGCAATAAATTTTCTTCAAAAACCTAGATCCTCGTATGTATTTTCACTGGAAAGGAGTACCTCATTACTTTCAGCTCTCCTCGATTCCAATGATAGCTCGATCTTTCTCTCCGCACATCACTTACTACGAATCCTTTTTCAATTTGTCTAAGAGGCGATACTTTGCTAAGAGTGTCATCACACGAGCGCTCTGTTCCGCACGAACAATCTAAGCTCACTGAACAAAACATTTTTCGATATTATAATGTACGAATTGTGACGTATTCATCGTAAAGTAGGTAACAGACGCGTGTGACGTGTTTTTGAATAATTAACTTTTTAATATACAGTATTAGCAGACGTCCCGCGGTTTCGCCCGCGTGGGGCCCGTTCCCGTGAGAATTAAGGGATAAAAAGTAGCCTATGTGTTAATCCAGGGTGTCAGCTAACTCCATACTAAATTTTATAAAAGTCCATTCAGAGGTTTTTACTTGAAAGAGTAACAAACATCCATCCATCTATCCATACTCACAAACTTTCGCGTTTATAATATTAGTAGGAAGTACTAGACTGCATCGTTGGTCAAGTGGGCGTAAGCACTACCGCCGAGCACAAGGTTCTGGGATCGATCAAGCCCGGTTTCCATCGCGAGCGGAAAGTACCTATCCATTAATGACTTCGTTAAACTCGCAAGCGCAAACTGCATAGAATGTATCAATTAAAGAATACCGAAACATAGTTATAAAAGAAGCGGAATGGAAATCTATAGTTGATGATGTAAATTTGACTGAAATATTTTTTTATTTCAGTCAAATTTATTTATTTATTTATTTATTTATTAAATAAGTCATACACCACCCTTACAGGCTTACACCCAATGCGATGATGTCGTCATTAATCATACGTTACAATGTGTCCATAAATAAAATAATAATCAATAATACAATTAACAATTTCAATACATTACAATAATTAAAAACCTTTTTTTACAACATACAAATAATAAGAAAAATAAAATAAAAAGCTCTGCTATTTATACACTAGTAACATTCTACTAATCTAAATTCAATAACTCTCTACATTCTAATAACAGTCTACAATTAAAATCCATTATAATAAGTAAAATAATAGTTAAAAAAGTCAGCTAGAACTGACTATGTCAGTAGTAACCTTCACGAATTCCGCCAATGAACAACTAAATACATCGATCTTTTGGCCAACAATGTTGATTGTTTTTACAGCTCTAGCAATGGGAGCATATTTGCCTACGTTGGTGCGGGCCGCGGGGACCTCAAGTAGCCTCTGTCTTGCACTGAGTCTGAGTCTACTGTTTGGGACAAGCAGCCTCAACGAAGCCAGTACAGCAGGATTATTTAGTGTACCCCGGAAAACCTCTATTTATTATTAAAAAAATCAAAAGTCAATTTTTTTATTTTTATACATGGTATGCAGTTTGCGTTTGCGAGTTTATCGAAGTCGTTAATGGGTCCGTTCCGCTCGCGGTGGAAACCGGGCTTTAGGGTTGGGTAAAATGATACCAGGTTTTTCTATCTCGGATTCTTAGTAGGAGCCATAGATACACCCACATGAGACTTAATCATAACCGGCGAAATGTGGGTGTATTATGAGTATATCAGAGCCCTCTCCTTAACTATTCGGGAAGTACCTATACAGGCACAAAACTATGATATGACTTTTAATTTATAAGAGCAGAAATGTTTGTCCACTTTGTCTTATTCCGAGGTTGAGATAAATCTGAGGGTCGGTTGAGTATTGAAACACTATTTGTTTTTAATATTTTTATGTCATTTTTATCTATCTCTTCTCTATAACTTACAACGCCCACACACACACACACATACATAACAATTGTACGTTTTCAATAGTCTATTTCTATCAATCTGAAGTTCAATACTATCTTCAGGGACTTTACCGTGACTGTGCTTTGATGTTGTATACACATTATGGACAGACGCCAGCACATCAAGTTACCCCAATGTGTCAAATTTCTGTGATCGTTTTTCAACTTTATGTCAAACATTGTAAGGTTCATATTCAATTGGGAAAATTTGACACATTGGGGTAACTTGATGTGCTGGCGTCTGTACATATGAATATGTTATGCATATACCTTTCCCCTTTTGCAAGAAATCGCTGGCGTAAATAAATGCATATAAAAAAGCCAATTCCCGTATTTTCAAGAAAATTTGTATTCTAATCAAGATATAATATGTCAAAAATACGTCTAATTACCCTTAATTCCTGACAAGATTGACATTGACTGTCGCAAAGATGAGATTGCAACCTAGATTGAACAATTTTAATTACGGGAATCATCTCTAAGGAATGCGTTTTAAGAGTGCTTAATTTGTCAATGTTTTTCCTATTAAGTATTACATAATTAAGATACTTAATAGGAATTCATATTTTTATACAGTCAAATAATGTTCAAATTGAATATGCCAACCATTACGTTTTATGCATGAATACATTTTGATATCAATTTAACATTAACCTTTAGGCAATTTGGTCATAACTGCAACATTCTATCGGCACAATTTAAATGTTTATATTTTCACTCTATTAGGCTATATTAAAATCAGCACAACGCATACTGCGAAATTCACAATAACACTTAATAGGAGGTAATTTCTGACCAATTTGTTTCAATTTAGCACCTATGCATTGAGCACGAATCAATTATATAATACTTTTGGTGCTAAGAATGTATACGAGTAGGTAAGTGCCCTAAAAATAGGTATTCAAGCGGGAATACTTCAAATTTATTATTAGCAAAAATGCAAAACTCATAATCGCATCAGTGAAACTCTTGAACAATAAATTGTCAAGTGACTTATATTAAAACGGTTATATTCCCATAGATATTAGTGAGTATTCTCGTCGCCTCGGGCCTTGGATTTGTGCCTCGTAAATGGCTATAGGCACGCCCCCTATTACATGGGACTTGTAATATGGTTATCTAAGTGTGGGTATAGGTACGTTTATCTCATCTCTTACCAAATGGATCATATTATCCAGTAAATGGGCTGGTGTAGAGACTCCATATAAAATACTGGTATTTTACTGGAAGCCGACCACAACATAGTTGCGAAAAGTCTAAGTAGATGAAAAAGGCATGTCGCCAAGATCTTGTTTTTTCTAAATTAAGATATTACATAAAATGGGTTCCAACTACTGGTGCACCAGTTGTGCAGGCTGGTGCACAACCCAACACTGGTGGTAAAAGTAGGTTCCAACTACTGGTGCACCAGTTTTGCACGCTGGTGCACAACCCAACACTGGTGGTAAAAGTAGGTTCCTACTACTGGTGCACCAGGTGTGCACGCTGGTGCACAATCCAACACTGGTGGTAAAAGTAGGTTCCAACTAATGGTGCACCAGGTGTGCACGCTGCTGCACAACGCAAACACCGTTGGTAATTTTTTTTTGCTTCCTCGCTTTAGGGGATCTGATTCATATTTTGCAATTACAAACGTTGTGCCATCTTTTTCTTTTCAATGCAGTCCCACAGAAGAAGCGTATTAGTTTTTATTAACATCATAAATCTATTTTCAAGTAACTGACGTAACTTAGAACGTTAAGTATCTTTAAAGTACATAAAGCAATATTTTATCGAACAAAGAGATGTGGTCAATGCATTCGCTTGAGGTACACCGAGGCGGACAAATTGCAGTGAATAATTGGCTCCTTGAATGTACAGGTAAGAGGCGTGCACGAACCTCCTGTAAGATTTCATTGTGTCCAACCATAGTGGGGTCAAGATTGCCTTTTGCTAAGTATTGTTACTAGTTTACTGCTCCTTTTCTTCGTGATAGATATTGAAAGACTGGTAAGGGAAAAAACTCGTAGGAAAGACATAGACAACAGAATCATCCCACATTTTAACATTGTCAAACATTGTCCACTATACCAGGCAGTTAAAATATTAATTTAATAGATTACCACTCGAATTAAAAAGCGCTCTGTATACAGGTTCTTTTAAAGCAAGGCTCAAGGCATTCCTGTTAGCGAAATGTCTCTACTCTCTTGACGATCTTTAAGATTTCATGACATATTTACTGTATTATTTTATTTAATTAATTGGTGATTTTGTTTTTATTTGGACACCGTTATTAGTTACATTTGACATTGTTATTTTAATTAGGCATGTTTTATTATTATTATATTATGTTTTATGCAATTTTGTGAACGTTAATTTATTCTGATGTTTTTATTTTAACCTGTAATATTCACATTCACACACAATGTAATTTGTTTTTGAATATTTAAAATAAAAAAAAAAACTAGGTAGTATTTTTTCAGTATTATAGGTAGATTCCTATTGGGAGAAGCTTACCTAATTGTGCTACTAGAAATGTAGGTTCTATTACGATTCATATTTATGCCGTCAATCGGCACAAATACGGTGCCGTTTCAGTGAGTGCTGATATAATTCCAAAATTCTTCCTATACTGGACAGATTTTCACGATTTTGTGTGTGTGTTTCATTAGGTGTCTGGATACTTTTAATTTACAATTAAACCCGGTTGGTGACACTGAGATCGGGTTCCAAGATGAACGGGTAGCAACATCCCATTGTTCAACAAAATAAATGATTAAAAAGCCATGCGATTCCAAAAATATACAGTTTAGCCTTCTATCGTAGGTAGGAATTGTGTGATTGGCGTTAATGGGCAATTTAGACACTTCAGATTGGTCTGACCTTCATTCATTCTGGTATTCGCAGATGTCCATTGGCAGCAGTGACCTATCTGTCATGAGGTTGGGAACATGTTTATTTGCTACAAAATAGTAGCTTATGTAAAGAAAAAAATGTAGATAATATTCAGAATAGTTTCACTTTGGTTTCTATCTTTTCCTTATAGATTTCGATCATGTTCAGGTCAAGATTGAACTACTTTTATTAGCTTTCATTATTATACTTGAACGTACAATTTCTGTTTTCCATCTTTTCATGATGGAATAACAAGATGAAAAGGAGGAAGAAAAACAAAGAGATTGTCTTGGAACGGTACCAAACGGTAGATGATGTAAGATCGGTGACGAGGTTTCTTTTAGATTTAATTCGTTTTTGGTATTGGATTTGGAAGATAATATAATGCACAGTTACCTGTGCAAGTTTTCCATCTAAGATTCGTTACAGAACAGTTTAAAATATTTATATTGCTTTTTACTGTACAGACGTTATTAAATCAAGCTACCGAACTGTCAAACATCATTCTTATTCTGTTTGTGATAAAGTGACACATTGGGGTAGCTTGATGTGCTGGCCTCTGTAGGTATATGATAAAAAACTATAAATTTTAACTTTAAGGGCTACAATAGGCGGCCTTATCGCTAAATGTGATCTCTTACAGACAACCTTTGGATGGACTTGATAGTGAAGGAGAAAACTATTAACATATAAGTACAATACTTATTGGATAATAGAAAAAATAGCATATTTTTGAATGAGGATATTGTTTGAGCTTGTCTAACTGACACCGGCAAAGCATTTCATGGTCTTACAGCTTCCACTGAGCCCGATTTACGTTTTGTGAGTGATTGTTGAGAACGGGGCTATTATTTGGTCGAAGAATATATGGATATGTCTTTTTTACCAACAGTTGATTTAATGTATGGACTTGGCTAAGAAAGGGCTCATGGCTAAGTTACTACAGCCTGCAAAGCTTGCCTAGCTGGTTCGTGGAAGGGTCAAGGGCGCTCCAAGATTCTGACAACCTGCTGAACATATAGAGTCATCTTAGTACTTAGTAACTAAGTTGCGGAGGTCAGATAAACTGTCGCTACATGTACCTAAAATATTTAATCGTCATCAGCAGCTGCTTCTAGTTTGACTGGAAAGTTAAAAACGGTACTTCTTCTTAGCGTGTCGATGGCAAACAAAGACACTTAGTACTAAATTGTATGTTTAGCCCAGAATTCGGCTACCGCAACACCATCCACCGACGCAACCATAAGATCCTCACGTGTGCAGGTGACAGGCCACGCGGCGCAAGACAAAAGGTGGGCCATGGTCTGTGGAGAGGTACCGCACGGGCACTGAAGGTCGGTTCTAGCTGCGAAACCCCACTTCAGGAGATTATCCTTGCTGCGGCCGACCTGGGTGCGGAGTCTGTTCAGAGTTTTCCAAGTCGGCCATTACAATGTGTGCCCAGGTGGAAGTCTCTCTGATAGCTCGATGAATTCGTCAGGAGGCTTAAGTATCTCTCGCCAAAGGTCACATCTTTGCGAGGTGCTGTTAGTAGTAGATGGATTCACGCATCCAAGAAACACGGTAAGTACTATAAAGTTAAAAAAAAATCTAGGCATACAAGACCAAGATGGTGAACCAATTAAATGTATCGTCGTTAACGTTAAAAATCTTCAGTCTTAACATTTTTATTCAACTTGACTATTTGACTGGCTGGAGCCCACGAGGTTCGATTCCCACCCAGGACAAATGTTTGTGTATTGTGCACGATAATTTGTTCTGTGTCTGGGTGTAATTTATCTATAATATATATGTATTTAGAAAAATATAAGTATGTTTCTCAGCTGTTTAGTACCCATAACCCAAGCTCGAAAGCTTGGCTTGGGACTAAATGGCGTTGTGTGAAAAGTTGTGAAATGTTTATTTTATTTTATTTATTCAACTATGATCAAATCAGTTTATGAAACAAAATCACAATCATATAAATACTTCTCGCAAGTACTCACAAGTAGCAGCACATCCCTCGATCAACATTTATCATCGGCCAACATGACAGAACAAAGCCGAAATCCCTTTAATAAGATTTGTTTCTTTTAAGGCATCCGACACAATTCATCATGGGTATTCCATTCCCGGGTAACAAAAAAGAGAACATAAAGGGATGATCCCTTTGAAACTTACAAGTTTTATATTTTTCTTTGTACTTTCAGCTTTGATGGAAGTTGGGCTTTGTTTGGAAGTACTGGCCGGCCGTAAAGAGTTCAAGAAACCCGCCCTCGGCATTAGCTGGGGGAACGTTTTCTTCCCTTCTGTGGATGATGGTAAATAAGAAAACAAGAAATGACTTACTGAATGAAGTTCTGATATCAATAGAGACGGACTTATTACTGGCTCGATATGGTGCCTTGTGCTTGCAATGATGAAAATGGTTGTGGGGCATAAGTAGTTTATGTTCAAGTTTCAGTAGGTAATTACAAATTTGTTAAATTTTGTTATAAAGACGCTATCGGTTACATACAACTCCGTCTCTCTCTCTCACTGAAATGGTGACCTGATCTGGTTTCCCGTTAGTTAATAAGTAATACCAGTTAGTTTTTATTTTAAGCAATTATTCATTGTCTGCCTCGTTGGTCTAGTGGTCGACAGCGCTACTGCTGAGCATGAGGTCCAGGGTTCGATCCCCGGGTCGGGCAAAGTGTTTTCCATCTAGGACTTCTCCGTAGCAGCCCGGAGTCTGGATTTGTGCCCGATCGATGGCAATAGGCTCGCCCCCTATTACATGGGACTCAAACATAACTGGCGAAAAGTGGGTGTACTACCAGGTACACCTCTGCCTAGCCCTTCGGGGATTACAGGCGTGACTTTATGTTGTTATGTTCATTGTCCAGAAACGAAACTTAAATGAGAGAATTGTCATCATTATCACGGTGACAGGATAAGAACTAAGTCTAGAACTTAGAACTAAGTAGAACTAATAGTAAGGGACGTCAAATAAGTATGTAAGTTTGCCTTAACTTTACTTTGTTGGAAATATAATCTATTTTTGAAGTAAAGGTTTCTTTGAATTAAACTAGACAACTCTTATAAATATCCGTTCCTTTCTTGTTCTATTAAACAAGGATAAAAAGATGAAAATACCTTGATTTTGGTTATTTATTGAGCACAAGGGAATCGGCATCAATAATCCAGTTCATTCAAATTCGAAGCTTCAGAATGTAGGTCAATTATTATTTTTCAAATAAAGGCACTTATTTTTATCCTATTAGGTAAGTATACACAGTAACTAATGTTCTCCATCGTTGTACGGATCTTTGAAGATCGCTTACGAGTAGTATGTGGAGGCACAAATGACATTAGAAATGGTACCTTTGACTTCGGTGATTGAATTACTCCCCATAAATCAAATCAAATCAAATTTATTCGTAAATGTAGGTGTCATTACAATAAGGTGTTTTTTTATGGTCAGTTCGCTATATTTTACCCGAAAGTATACAAATAATAACAAGGTTAGTGTTGTGTTAAAACCTCAGACAAACATTTTAAATAAAATACTTACGCACTAACACACAGTTATTTAACAATGTCAAAAATTTAATAACCTAAATTTAATACGGAGTAGGTAATAAGTTATAACCCACGATAGAACTCACTAAAGATATTAAAACCTATATTTTAACCTAAACCTATATTAAATCCTTCAAAGCGAACCCTAGTTTCCTATGGGAGATTTTTAATACAACATTGTGGTTTAAATAAGAAAAACTGATTAAACATTGTAAAATGAAAGATTTACATGACGTTGAAATATGCTTATAAGGCATGGGTAATTGAAAACGCCAGTAGGTAGGGGACGCTCTAGAAGTGACACTGACCTTATTGGCGATGTTTTTCAGAAAGCTCAGGTGCGTAGTATTCGCAACCAGCCTGCATATAGGACCATATGATTAGATTAGATTAGATTAGAATTTAAATTTAATTTCATTAGATTCAGTAAAAGTCACGCCGTGAAAATTGAATGAAGTAAACTGTCAATGCCTAGCATTAGTATGTAGGTAATGACAGCTCAATTCACTTTCTCTTAACCTAAATTTTCACTCTACTAACTTAAAGTAGACTAGCAGAAGTTTAAACGTAACCAAAGCAAAAGAAGTATGTAAGTATCATCACCATCAAGTATTCAAGTATTTATTGCAATCCATAATGAACATACAGGTGGAAGGTTAAACAGATTCGAGTAACAATTATGGACCTTGTCGGGCACAGCAACATCAAAATTAAGATGAGTAGTGGAGAGGAAGAGCGCAGTTTTAAACATTTTTAAAAATCTTAAATATTTGTAAAATATTACTCAATTAAATTATTACCTAGTTATTATACTGATATCTTGTACCATATAATATATTTATTCTAATATTTATTTATATTCAATTATAATTATACACAATTATCATACATTTATTTATTTATTAGTCAAATCAATTTGTCAAATTATCTGTTAGAAATTCTTCTATGGTGTAGTAGGCTAGAAGTTTCAATTTTCATCAGCCTACATAGTCCATTGTTGGGAATAGGCCTCCTCTAATGAGCGCCAAAGCGCCCTGTCTTCAGCTTGCCATAACCAGCGTCTGCTAGCAGTCTTTCGCATGTCGTAATCCTCCTAGCCGGAGGGCGTCCTACACTACTTCTGCCAAGTCGCGGTCTCCTCAAGAACACGTTTGCCCCAGCAGTGGTCGGTTCTTCGCGAGAATCATAGCAGGTGGCTTCTGCATTTTCTGCTTAGCCCCCCCCCGGGCCGTGAGTTAACATATGTATGTAGTTTCTTATTCGACGTACATACGGGTTTAAGTACATGTATTAAATGCTATTGGTTACGTAACATTTCCGTTGTTCCAAACCATACAAAACTCTATTTGAGCTTAGTTATTGGCTGATAAAATGTGTGTGTACTTTATGTACCTACTTCTTTGTCTAACCCTTTGAGGATCGGCGTCATGTTATGATATTATTATAAATCTTTCGCTGCGACGTGCGTACAATTATTTGGTAATTACTTATAATGCCTCTGCCTCGGTTGCGGTATCTGGGGATATATTATATGTACGCAGACCTGGCACATGTGTTCTCGAAATACCATTTTGGTTATGACGTAGGGTCGTATTTAAACAAATAGTATATAATACTGATTTCTGCTTATTTTGTTTTGTGTTCTTAATAAGCAGTTCAAAATTTTGTTTGACATCAGCAATACTTTTTTTTTGTTAATCTTCATGCTGTTATTTGACATGTTGTTAGTTTGTATGCCAATATTGATAAAACATAGCGCACTGTGCGCTTATACTAAAATACTAAGGCCCTCTGTAATACTATGTTTTATTTGTCTTGATAAATAGGTACTTTCTTCGACATTCCAATTTTCTTGTTTAATTAGCCATAAAAACAAGTGACAACTAAACAAATGAAGTGCAAACAGTAATGAAATATCGATAAACTATTGAGGGAACAAATTCAATTTATTGCTAGAGACGATACGAACACATATTCTAGAAAGTCAACCAAAGAAATGGACCCCGGCATTATTACGTAGATATTCTTGGACAATTTGTCGAGGAAAAATTGAAATGAGTCCTCTATTTGCATTAGGGGATTGCGAAAGGGACCCTCTACAAATAGAGAGTTTGAGAAAACTACTCGGCCGGTGATGTCCTCTATAACCGACCTCTCTTACATCAACCTGTCTATTGCCTGATGGAACGAATATTGGAACACTACTCAATACTTCAGAATGCTTTTCATGTTTACCTCTCCGTACCTACTTTACATAGATGTTGAGCGTAAAGTACGGTTTGAAGAACCTTGGAATCGTAATCCGGAGCACAGCTACCAGCTAGGGCAATTCTATGCATGCCCGGTTGAGTGTTTAGAACAATAACACATAGAAGCCGCGTTTAGTACAGACGCCAGCACATCAACCTACCCCAATGTGTTAAATTTCTTTGATAAGTAGGTTTTCAACTTTATTCTGAACACAATAAGGTCCAATGGAAAAATTTGACAGTTTGGGATAGGTTGCTGTACTGGCATCTGTACAAAACACAGGCGAAATCGTGTGTCCACTTTATTGTCTTAGTGTGTGAGCCGAATGTGTTCGTGAGATGTGTTCGACGGAACGTGACTTTTAGAACTTACTGACATGGCTCGCCGAGCAAACAAGTACATTTTGGTTCATAAATAATTGCCTCACTTTAAACACACTTAAGTACTAGGTTCTATTATGATCTTCTTCTTATCGTGTGGTTAGTAACTAACCTGGTGTCAGAGTTTTAATGCCGCCTATGAGCCTCTGACTTGGCATCACATGCCGTCGAGACATATATCTCTCAGGCATGCCATTATGATTTGTGTTGGGAATTTATCCGGATTAATACTCAAAATGGATAAATGCTCATAAATATCCGTTTTTAATTCCCTCGAGTGTTCTTCGAGTATTTATCCTTCGCCCATCACTAATTATGATTCTAAGTTTAAGTCGTTATCTAATACGACTTCTTTCTTTAGAAATACAAGCTCGAAATGTGGGTGTACCATAGGAACATCACTGCTTAACCCTTCTAGGATACGGGTGTAATGTTATGTGTTGGGGTTGGTACTCTTCAATGATAAGCGGACTGTATATATACTTAGGTGATTTATTAATTACTACAATCGGAAAGTTAAATGGCGGATGAGAAAACTGCGAGGGAGATGAGAAGTGCGGTGCGAATGTCCGTCCGCTCGCTACGAGGTTTTTTGGACACTGGTGGGAGGCCCCGCGGCCGGCCGGCGCGCGCGCGATCCGCGTCCTCGTCCCGCGCACCTCGAACCCCCGCCGTCGGCCGCGGCGCAACTATGAGCTCGCGGCGCAACCAGTGGTTCGCGCGTGAACATGCTCCCCGGGTTGAAGCATTCTTCAAAGGATTGGTAGCGGGCAAATATTGTTGAAGGCTCGCCGAATAGTCCCCTTCTTTGTCTTCATCTCGGCGACTCGCACGATGCCATCGGAGCCAGGGTACACCTGTACCACGCGGCCCAGCAGCCAGCAGAGAGGCGGAAGCGCCTTATCCTTGACCAGGACAAGGCTCCCCACCTTGATGTCGCCTGATGTTGTAGACCACTTGGTTTTTTGCTGTAGCAGAGATATGTATTCGGTGTTAAACCTTTTCCAAAAATGTTGTTTAATGTATTCCACTCTTTGGAATCTCTCAAGTCGACTGATGTTTCCGCTGTCAGTCATCTGTGGATACGGAACGGACGTGAGTGATCTTCCAATTAAAAAGTGAGAAGGAGTAAGGGCACAAAAATCAAGTGGATCAGGAGAACAAGGAGTAAGAGGTCGGGAGTTGAGAATAGCCTCTATTTGAGTTAGGCACGTAGCCATCTCCTCGTACGTGAAATGCGTTAGTTTAAGCAGTCTCTTAAGATGATGTTTCGTGGAGCGCACGGCGGCCTCAGCAACGCCATTGAAATGTGGGGAGTAGGCAGGCACAAAGTTAAATTCAATTCCTTCCTGAGCGACATCATATGCAATATTTGAGGTCTGCAAAAAAAGACGGAGTTGATTACAAGAACCGACAAAAGTTGTACCGTTATCGGACAATATGCTACGAGTCTTGCCACGGCGCGCAGTGAATCTCCCCAAAGCAGCCATGTATGCCTCCTTTGTGAGATCCGTGACAAGCTCCAGGTGAACAGCTTTGACAGCAAGGCAAACAAAAATACATATGTACGACTTTATAAGCCTGCACCCTCTTCCCTTCCGGTCAGCGATCAGTATTGGGCCAGCATAGTCAACACTTGAATTTAAGAATGGAAATTCTAAGTTACTTCGTGAATTTGGAAGTTGTCCCATTATAGGTTGGGCATTTTGAGCTTTGTGCCTAAAATACACGACACATTTTTGAACTGTCACTCTAGCTAAATTCCTACCCCCTAAGGGCCAATAGTTTTGCCGAATATTTGCCAAGAGCAACTGAGGTCCTGCATGTAATAGTTTTCTGTGAACAGCTTGAAACATGATTTTAGTTACGTGATGCTTACTGCACATGAGAATGGGATGTTTTACGTTGTAATCGTATGGCGAGTTACTAAGCCTGCCCCCGACACGAATAATGTTGTCTGAATCTAAAAAAGGAGATAAAGAAATAAGTCGATTTTTATGAGGCAAGGCTTTTCCTAATTTTAAAATAGAATATTCATCCGGGAAACTCTCAAGTTGTGCATTTAGTAAAATACATTTTATTGCACATTGGATTTCCTCGTTGGACAACCACCCTACCAACTTATTTTGTTTATTTTTTAAATTGTAAATATACCTTTTAACATAGGCCACAATTCTATGCAAACGGTTAAAATCTGAACATTTATGAATTAATTGTGAAATGTCTGTTCGACCTAATGGAGTGTGAGTGTGGCTATTGTCAGACTGATTTACAAAATAAGTTAGTTCAGGTAAGTCTTGCTTTGCAACATTGTTTGGCGGTTTCGGCCACAGGCATTCATCCTGTAACAAAAATGAAGGGCCTGCCCACCATAAACTAGAATCGCTGATATGATCAGCCTTCATCCCTCGAGAAACTAGATCCGCGGGATTGTCCCGTGTTGGCACATAGTTCCACATGGACCCTTGGGTAGTCTCCTGTATCTCATTGACACGATGCCTAACAAAAGGCTTAAGTTGTGTTGATGGTGTGGATAACCAGCTCAACACTATCGTTGAATCACACCAAAAGACGCATCGGCTACTTGATATGGTAAGGGATTCTTTGACCTTTGTACACAATCTTGCACCTAATAGCGCCCCACAAAGCTCTAACCTGGGCATCGTTGTTGGTTTTATTGGGGCTATCCGATTTTTAGAAGTTAATAAGCGTACCGTGACTGCATTGCTGCTGTCAATGCTGCGTATATAGACACAAGCACCGTATGCCTTTTCACTGCTATCTGTAAATATGTGTATTTCATTAATCATACAGTTGTCACATATAACCCACCTGGGTATATTTAAAGTATTTAAATATTTTAATGCCTCTACAAACTTAGACCATTGATCTGCTATGTCCTGAGGAACCTTATCATCCCAGTCACATTTATTGACCCACAATTTTTGCATAATAATTTTTGCTTCAACAACACATGGACCAATTAACCCCAAGGGGTCAAAAATTTGGCTTATTATAGATAAAATGTGTCTTTTTGTTATTGTTGTGTTAATGTCAATATTAATGGAAAATGATAACACATCTGTTTTGCAAATCCATAGTAGCCCTAATGTCTTTGATGTATAATTATTTGACAAATCTAAATCAAGGCAAGAGTCATCCTCTATGTTTATTATCTCTTTTAGAATTTGAGTGCTGTTTGACTGCCATCTCCTTATATTGAATTTAGCTGTATTTAATATTGATTTTATTTCCTGACAAAGTTGTATTGCGCCGTCTATAATATCTGATCCACTCAACAAATCATCGACATAAAAATCACGCTGGATGCTAGTTTTCACATGCTGATTATCTGTAGCCTCTGAAAGGCTCACTAGGCACTTAGTCGCGAGATAAGGCGCCGACGCCGTCCCGTAAGTGACTGTGTTTAATGTATAAGTTCTGAGTGGTTCTGACGCGTCTTTCCTAAATATAATGCGTTGTAGCGATCGTTGACTGGGGTTTAACTCGACTGCTCGATACATTTTTTCGATATCCCCTGAAATTACATATTTATGTTGTCTAACTCTCAGTAAGATCGAGAGTAGATCATTTTGCACAGTAGGACCTACATATTGAATATCATTAAGTGATAATCCCGATGTAGATTTTGCTGATGCATCGAAGACTGTTCTCAACTTCGTGGTTTTACTTGATTCCCGCAAAACCCCATGGTGTGGCAAAAAATAACTATTATTATTTTTATGACTATTTGTTAAATTGCTATCCTCTGTCATATGACCTAACGCTTCATATTCTTTCATGAAATCAATGTACATACTTTTATAAATCGGATCACGTTCAAAGCGTTTTTCTAATGATAAAAATCTACGTTTAGCGACAGTGTATGAGTCGCCAAGAACGCTTGGACTTGCCTTAAGTGGCATAGTAACTACAAACTGACCGTTTGAACCACGGACGGTATTTAATTTAAAACTTTCTTCGCAAGCGCGTTCCTCCATAGAAAGGCAATGCTTAGGCGATATTGTATCAAGTTCCCAAAATTTATTTAAGTCAGGACTAGTAATTATTTTAGAAAAATTACATACATGTGTTTGTTTATGTATGCTAGCAGGTACAGTACCAGAAATTAGCCACCCTAATTTACTTTCACACAACTTTGGTAAATTCTTTCCTAAATTGATATGATTGGCTAGAATAACATCCCAGAACAGTTCAGCTCCTAACAGAATATCAATGTCTGATGGAACATTAAAAGATGGGTCTGCTAAAAATAACCCTGAAGGAATTGGTATGTTTTCGGTATTTATGTAGGTTGCTGGCAATCTCCTAGTAATCTCTGGTAGTATGAGACATGTTATATTAAAAGAGTAATGTTCATATGTGGACTCAATAGTAAGGTTGCAAGAATGTGTACTGTTACTGGTCAAACTGTTTATACCTGTGACCTTGGATGTGGTACCAACTCGAGACAATCCCAGATCTGAGCAAAGCTTGTCGGTGACGAAGTTGGCTGTACTACCGCTGTCCAATAGGACTCTGGCGTTATACCTTTCGCCTGTGCCACTCGCCACTCTCACCACAGCTGTGGACAGTAAAATGTGTCTCTGAGAAATAGGCTGTATATCTGCTGAAAGTGACACATTATTAGAGGATGTACTAGGCATAGGGTATTGTAGTACTTGAGGATCAGGCTGATCTAAATGTAATAAAGTATTATGACTCTTCTTACAGTACTTGCAGCGAGTGAATCTACAACGCTTTTCAGTATGGCCAACCCGTAAACAATTCAAACATACTTTGAATTCTTTTGCATTTTGCTGTCTTTCTTCTACGGCTAATTTCTTAAAATTTTGGCATGAATAAAGATAATGATTTTGAGAACACATAGGACAATTAATTTTAATTTTGTTTTTGTCATTATTTGTTTCTTGTTTTTGCGAGGTAACAATGAAACTTTTTGATTTATTACCGCTAGATGGTTGCACTGAATCTAGTTTTTTATTTTCCTCTAAAGTCTCTAGTAAATCGGCCTTGTTATTCATAAATGTACAAAACTGAGTTAAAGTGGGTGAGTCTGATAAAGTATTACGGTACTCTTCCCAATGCCTACTGGTGGTACTATCTAATTTTAATGTCATTAAGTAAATAATTAGAGTATCCCGTGAGGGCTCCTTTAACAATGTTAATGCTCGTATATTTTTATTTGTAACATCAACAAGGCGGCGTAAGGCAGCACTAGATTCATTGGTAATAGGCTCTGCATTGAACAGGGCCTTGACATGATTGTTTACTAACAGGCGGCTATTGTTATACCGCTCACTTATTAAGTCCCAAGCTAACTTGTAATTTTCATGTCTAAAATCTATATTTTTGATAATTTCAGCGGCTTGTCCTTTTAAGGAAGCACGTAGATAGTGAAATTTATTTATGTTATCAATGTTGTTATTATTATGGATCAATGATAGAAAAGTGTCCCTATATTCTAGCCAACACTGATAGCTGCCATCAAAACGAGGTAAATCAATTTTAGGCAAACATTTAGAGTTGTTTTTTGTCCCACCTGTCACCTCGGAGCCTGATACGGAACCTGCGGAATCCTGTGGTTGATGCTGTTGCTCAGCAGCAATAAACCTCCGCGCCGTGGCAACCAAGCTGTGGTAAATTTCTTCAAACTTGAAGCGATCCGCGTAGGCATCGTCGGGATTGTCCGACAACAGCTCAATCTCGGTCTGTAATACATTAAACTCGTCATACAACTGTTCAAATTTACTAAACCGACTTCCTAGATCTAGTACTTGCAAGTCTGATAGTCGACCACTGTCTTCCAAAGTGTTGAGATAAGTTTTGAAATTAGTAAGCTTAGCCTTCATCGAACTGCGTTTTTTAATTAGTTTGTCGGCCATCTTGTAATAGGGAAACACGAAGGAACCAAATTGTAAGCACTTAAATTATTAATTTACGAATGCTAGCGGGCAATGAATGCTGAATAGGCTTACACGCTATCACACTCAGCCAACACTGTAATAGCTGAATAAAGTAAAATAATTAAGCACTGAATAGAAACAATTTCGTTGTAAAATTGTAGGTATGCATCAAAAATGCCGTCAATGCGATTGCCACACGCCTAGCGAAGCGAAGTGAAAATAGGTACATGCGAAGTGATTAGCTTGAGCCAACTCAAATATAGGGAAAGGAGATGACTTGAATATATAGACCAATGCAATACGCACGGAAGTGTGAATAAAGGAAAAATTGGAACGAACTCACAACACGCCCTTGTCCTTATCCATACAATCCTTGGGAGACAGCAACGCGACGCGGCTCAATAGATCGCCACACGTGGTGTAACTCGCTGATAACTCCGGTTTTCACTCGTAGACGGCGACGCCACGCGGCACATAGGTCGGCGCACGTGGTTTTCGCTGATGATTCCAGATAATCCAGATTAATCTGCACTCGTAACGCACGTAGACAGCACGGCACAGTAGATGGCGCACGTCGTGATGACCACTGACGACTCCAGTTGCCTCAATCTTCACCCGTAGTCTCGTTGACGGCGAGGTCACGCACGCGGCACAATAGGTCGGCACACGTGTTAGGTATCTCACTATTCCAGTCCTTTCAATTTTCCAGTCGCAGCGTGGACTGCACGGTACGATAGTCGCCACACGTGTTCTCCACTTGATATGACTCCAATCGCCTTAATCTTCGCTCATAGACAGCGATGCCACGGCACAATATAGCGATGCACGTGGTGTGGGGCGAGTCTGCGCTGCCGACTTTTGCAGTTTCTTCTTGTAAAGATGATTCTTCTTTACCGGTGGAAGGACCAATGTTGGGGTTGGTACTCTTCAATGATAAGCGGACTGTATATATACTTAGGTGATTTATTAATTACTACAATCGGAAAGTTAAATGGCGGATGAGAAAACTGCGAGGGAGATGAGAAGTGCGGTGCGAATGTCCGTCCGCTCGCTACGAGGTTTTTTGGACACTGGTGGGAGGCCCCGCGGCCGGCCGGCGCGCGCGCGATCCGCGTCCTCGTCCCGCGCACCTCGAACCCCCGCCGTCGGCCGCGGCGCAACTATGAGCTCGCGGCGCAACCAGTGGTTCGCGCGTGAACATTATGTTATGTTGATACAAGTTTGAAAAAAACTGATTAAAATTCAGTCAAGATGAATGGATGAATATAATTTTCTTAACAGCAGCCTTAAATCTGGATTCGTACCCGATTGATGGCAATAAGTGTTGAATTATATGTGGACTCCTTAAGAACCTTCTTTGTTACAAGTATTCAAAATTTATTTTTCTATGTATGGCGTTTATATTCTTTTCTATGTGTCAGTTGCTTGTATATGTTTTCTCACAATTTAATAGTTTACGTGTTATAATATCATTTGATTCTAAGGCTTGCCTTCATATTACATGGGACTTAAACATAACTAGCGAATTGTGGGTGTACACTTATTGCTCGCCGAGCAAACCAGTCAATTTTGGCTCATTAATAATTGCCTCACTTTACACACTAACTAGGTTCTATTATTATTCTAAGTTTAAGTCGTTATCTAATACCTACGACTTCTTTTCTTAGTAATACAAGCTCGAAATGTGGGTATACCACAGGACCATCTCTGCTTAACCCTTCGAGGATACGGATGTAATGTTATGTTGATACAAGTTTGAAAAAAGCTGGTAAAAATTAGGGTTACCATATGTAAATAGAGGGATACCTGTCTGTGGTACCTAAAATGCCTAAATTTTCAGAAAAATGCCTGTCTAAAGCAAAACGTTGGATAATAAGTAAAAGCCAACAGATAATAATGAAGAAGGATATTTATTACTGATATTTGTCGGTTAATTTTTCTTTAATAGTACTTTCTTTTCTAATAAATAAACGTAAACACCTTCACAAGATACAGTTTTGTAATTTTCCTGAGTAATCAAATGCAAGCGCGATGCGCGCGCTTGCTCGAAATTTAAAAATGCCTGTCTCAGGCCAATGCCGGCCGCACGCCTGTCTAAACCTTAAAATACCTGTCAAATGCGGCCTGTCGTATGGTAGCCCTAGTTTAAATTCAGTCAAGATGTATGGATGGATATAAATTTCTTAACAGCAGCCTAAAATCGGGATTCGTGCCCGATTGATGGCAATTAGGCTTGCCTTCAAAAGACATGGGACTTAAACATTACTAGTGAATTGTGGGTGTAGGTACTACATAAACATCTCTGCCGTAGCCTAAGGGAAATACAAGGCAACATAATATTTTACATAAAGTATATTTTAGTGCCTATATTGAGACAAAAAAAAAACTTAAAAATATTGGTACTGCAAACCCGCACGTTCGCTTTTTTTGATGGCGTGTTTTTCCCCGACCTGTAGGCGGTGTTAAGGTAACAATTGAATTATGCACATGCTCCGGACGCCAAAATAGTGTCCAGTATACCTAAATACAAAAACCGCGGTCCTTATACGGTGAGAAAAAAAAGGACGTCTACAAGCGCTATATAGCAGTAGCTACCGTAAAATTAGGTAACACGCAACTTAAAAGTTTTACATACGAGGACTCCAATGCATTTAAATAATTGAGATAAATAGGTTCGAAACCTTATTAGTACTTAGTAATATTAAACTAGTGTGGATATCTTCTTTTAAGTTTTGTTTCTATTCACCCTTGAGTCCCTACTCACCCCCATTTTACCGGTACGTTTTATAGTGCCGGATTGGGAGTTAACAGCTATCAATAATGTTTGGCGGCATGGTTGGTGCAGTAGCTGAGAGATTGACTGCAGTGCTGTGTGTCGCAGGTTCGATTCCCAGACACATCAAATACTTTTTTGAAATGATATTTTAAGTAAAAAGGTGTAGATAAGTTATAAGCGTTCAGCAAGCGAGACGTTGAAATGTGGCTAACTAGCCACACTTAACCTCAGTGTCGCCTCGCGCCGTCACCGGACGCGTGCGTGCGTTACTGTGCCGTTTTTGAAGATCGAATGTTGTTTAGGTAACTTATCTACACCTTTTTACTTATAATTATAAGAGTAGGTATAAGTGCTTACAATAGCGTGTCCAAAACAAATCTGCTCTACACGCTAAACAAACAACACGTTCCATATTTGAAATGATTCAAAAACCCGATTGCGTTCAAATCCTGCCAGAGTTAATATTCTGCCAGCCTGTCTATTGTAAGGTTACATTCGGTAAACAAACTTTATAGTACTGGCCATTAAGGGGATCAACAAGCACTGGCAGACCAGTTAACCTTAAAAAGAAACATAACTGTCAGATAATTCAGTTCGAAATTTCGAAAATCGAATGTAAAATTTTAAACAGGTGACGTACATTGGTCTTGATTGATTGATTGCAATAAATTCGTTTCTTACTTGGAACACGGCAAGAATATTTCTTTCATAAAATCTTTTGCGCCATTTGTTGAAGAAATCAAAAAGCTTTTAGGTACCTAGTAGAAATACAAAGTTTCCTTCTTATTAAAACAAAGTTGCGCGTATTGTACAAATGAATTTAAAATTAAAACAGGAACAGTGTTTAAACGTGCCAGGTTTTTAAAGAAAATTATTGCGATGAAAATGAATGTAACAGTAACCCGGTTTAAATAAATAACATAACTTTACGCCCTTAGTCTTCGATGAGTTAGCCAGAAATGTATCTATAGTAGATGTATCTAGATTTGTCCAGTTTTGTTTAATTACCTCTCTGGGGAACTAGACACAGTCATTAATGATAGCGAAATCCGATAAATCCAAAATGTATGGCATTGGCATAGGTAAGCTTTCTAAACGGATTTATTAAACTTTCAAATTCATTTATTGCAAATATGGGTAGTTATACAGGTGTTTTTTTTCAGAACAGGAAAGTTGTTAGTGTCACCATATTCTGCACTAGGCATGCAACATTTAGTTAGGAACTTTGTTATTTTAAGTGAAATGTTCTGTCCAGGCCCCCTGGCCACACAACCACGTCGTCGTTTGCGATTACTACGCACTTGACCTTACATAAGAACATCGCCAATAAAGTCTTGTCGTCTTTTGAATACCTCAACTGGATTTAAGATAACACAACATCACGCCTGTAAACCCCGAAGGGTAAGGCAGAGGTTTACCTATAGGTACACCTACATTTCGCCAGTTATGTTTAAGTGTCACGTAGGCAATAGGGGGCGAGAAAGTAAGATGATATTCCGATCTATAATAATTATAAATTACAAATGTCATACGAAAACCTAATAGCTAAACTAACGATTAACCTGAATAAAACACCATAAAATTATAAAAGTCCTAAGTTATCAATAGTAATAAAATTAATAGTTAAAATAAAATCTCAGTTAAATAAATTAAATCAAGAATAACACAATATACTCCACATTAAAGAAAACCCAATAATCTCGAATCAATACAACCTTGTCGAATACCAAAACACACCAAATCCAAAAACCAAAAAAGTTCTCTGATGAGGAGGGCACCTAAGCAAGGGCAGGAGTGGGTTTTAGCCGGTAAGAGTCCGGCACTGCCCAGACTGACTCCCAGTGGGTCAGTGTGGGCGTCCATGAGGATTTCGCACTCCTGTCAAACCGAAAAAAAAAAATAGGGGGCGAGCTTATTGCCATCAATCGTGCACAGGATCAGACTCCGGGCTGCTACTGAGAAATGCCAGACTTGTTGACCTCAGCAGAAGCGCTTTCCACCACTGGACCAAAGTGGCAGTCGAAAAGATAAATGTTCTAGGAAAATACTGATGGCAAAGATTGATACTAGAAATCTCTTCAGAATCCAAAAACCGCCAACATTATTGATGACGAGAACTCTCAAAAACGTTAACAAGCGAAGGAATATAAAATAAAATGGCCCGCGATTTATTTCAGCGCTCCTTCAGTTTGAGTGCAATGTTGCAGTTTTTAACGTAGTGGGGTACAATCGCACGTGACTTCGAAGTGTAACGACCTGCTTCTAGGATCGGCTGCAGCTCTATATTTCTCGTAACAGTAAAGTGTTTACGACACAGGCAATTTCGAGAAATATACTGAACAGCCGGAAGCAATAATGGCTGGATAAATAGCTACTGAAGCTTTTTTAAAAAAAACGCAAATTTTATTTGAAATATGATTAAACATTTAAATAATCCTTATTTACAGTCCGTTCAACTTATTTTGACTTCTATTGCATTGGTGGCATGACAAATACCAGCTGTAGTAAACAATTAGAATTGTATCCGCGTTTTTGCTTCTAGGGTCATCTTTATAACTACGAAATAGAAGTTAAAATCGGTTGATCGGACAGCATAGAAAAACAGTTTGCTTGAATTCTAATTTAATTTTAATGTCTATAGCTATAATAGACCAACACAAATGGGGAAAAACCTGATCAACTTCCTACTTCTAGGTCTAATCTAGTAATGACCTCTGACCTCCAAAGCTCAGTGACGTGAAAACACGACAAACCCTTGTAAGACTAGGTATTAGACCTTAGAAGTACTTGTAATGACTGTCAAAAATCTTTAAATAACACTGGTGGGACCAATGGCTCAACATGTTTTTGAGGCACGGAGGGGTATATGGTCTGTGGTTTTTTAATGTAAATAAAGATTATCTATTAGTGTACAGATTATAATATATTTACTCTACGTCCCGAAATTCCATTCAAACAGAAAACTTTACAGCACTAGAACTCAATATTTGCTTTCAAAGAGTCCAACACAATTCGCAACATCCATCGTTGAAAACGTAAATCACTCAGTGTAGTTACTTTGAAATCAAACGTAGACTTAGGCATGTGTTACAGAATCTCACTCAAGACTCTAGCATTTCCTAAAGCTCGTTTAAAGCCATTTGATTGTTTGAAACTAATACAAAGTGAAGAGTTGAGAGACTTGAGTGAAACAGACCTTAAAGTCTTACGTAAGTACGTGTAATATTTTGTTTGTAAAAGTATATCAAATTCTTGTTCCCATTCAACGCCACTTTGATGTCAAATGAACCACTCACAAGTCGGAGAAAACAGAAACATAATTTAAATTCAGCATATGGTTGCCTTCAGCAGAAATTGTATGGAAACAAAATTGATAGGATCAATTTAAGAAGAAAGACGGCGTGCTTCCAGAACTTTTGCAATTACACTCGTCTCGCGATGTTCTAGTTAAACAATAAAGTTTAATACAACATTGAGAAGTCTTTATCAACAGTAAGAAATGTTTCAAAACGTTTTTACCATTACAGTTTCCAATTACTTGCTATGTGTGACTTTAGGAACGTTAATTAATAGCGTTTGCACCGAGACTAAGAAGTAGATCGCGAAACAAGTTTGTAAAACAAATAAGTAAGTTGTAAGATACGACTTACAGGAAACATTCGCTGAAAACACTATCTCAAGTGTAAACATAAACTCAAACAGTGTATTCGTCGAAGTGGGAAATAAGTTGGTAACTAAGATATTGTACGACAGTTTCAAGTTTTATAAGTTGAAGCTATAAAAAGTTTTGCTTATTGTTTAGTGTACTACTTACCCCTGGAAAGGTTCAATTTAAACTAACTATTATTTTTGAGGAATGTTGGCTTTTTATTTTTTTTGTAAGTAGGCTGCTTAAATAAAAATGACTATAGTCTAAATCCTGACCAGACCTAGATCGCTTTTTCCAGACCTTATTCTAATTAACATATCCTTTTTAAGAATCATACATGTATCTGATAGTTTATAATGATTTAGATGAAATTTGTTACTTTAGTTTGAAAAAGTCACCTCGTTATCGTAGCTCTTTACTAATCTAATTAGAGTTGGTAGAAAGCTAAAACAGTCAAACTTTGACCGCTAGGCGACCAATGGTAACATAAAAACCAATGTTAGTTTGTGTGTTCGTACCTACTTTATGCGCTGCAATACCATTTCAGACGATTTGAAAAACTATGTTTGAATTTGATAGCCCAATATTTGAGGTAGGTAACAGGCTATTTAATGTATTTTATTCCCTTTTATGTGAAGTTCCACTACGTCGAGTCTTTAAAGACTATTATAACAATACAAGGCAAAGTCTAGAATAGGCTTCTTATGAAAAAAAAACCAATTCAATACTCTTGCGCCATACTATGTTCCTAGTTCTTCGTGCTGTGCAGGCGCTGCTGCTGCGGCTACGGAGAACCTCAAGCGGCAATTTTTTTATTTATTTATTTATTTATTTATCGAAATATCCTTGAACCTTGTTGGGAATCATATTTTCGAGCCGTTTGGGGTTGAAACTCTCGGGTCATGGGGTCCCGGTGCTCATAGCTTGTACAAAAACCTTTCAAGGCATTGACACTTCGCGTGACCCAAAGAGTAGTTTTTACCTTGGTCAAAGGATAAGCATTGCCATACAACGTGACAATACTTACAGTGGATAGCGATGCGGATGAGTTTTTTGACGCCATATTTTAGAGTTAGTTTTTAGATTTTATTTTCATATCTAGTATAAGTATACAAAGTTAAATATGTATTGTAAATGAATTTTCATTCAGCTTTGAGTTGACCTGTCCTCACGAACTTCATGCATGATTCTGCCATCGTGTAGCTCAAACCTTTTTTAGGGAACTCAACGACCCGTCGAACAGGTAAAAAAAATCCCCCGAAAAGAAGGAGAATAAGTTACAAAAAAAATATTTTCTTTCTCCATCTATACAAAACGTACTACACATTACATGCACTTGCAATGACATGAATGCGAATCAAGGCTTGTTGAGTGTATTCGTGTATTATTATCTACATACGTCGCGTTCGTTGAGAATCTCATTTGCGTAATGAAGCTAAGGAAACATGAAAAACGTCTATAGCTTTGTACAAATTTCAATTACAAAGGATTTGCAAAGCAATGTACTGTTATTACTGAGAAGTTTATTTTTGTTCGTTTTGTGTTTTCATATTTGTTTAAGGCAACTAAGTTGGATCCAACTATCAAACTAAGTTGCCTTAAATAAATATGAAAAACCACCATTTTATAATGTTATTTTGATAACCTTATCAACATAATATAAAATGGTGTTTTCGAAATAATGCAATTTTGTGAACAATTTGATAACACTACGAAAATTGAGGTCGCGGGAACGCGCTGGATGCGAGCCGCTTCCAACCGGTCTTATTGGAGATCTATAGGGGAGGTCTATGTCCAGCAGTGGCCTTCCTATGGCTGAAATGATGATGACGAAAATTATTCTTAGCTGCCTTTTTGTACACTTTTAGAAAACTATACTCCAAATAGCATTAGACACAAGATAAAAAATGTTATTTTAATGAAGCATGTTACAATTACGAAAGATGCCGAATTAATTATAATCCATTTTCACAGCAGCTGTCACACTTAGTTGTAAGCATTGCAACAATTTATTTTTCAATTTAGTTGGAAATTACAGTGTCAGTGATAAAAAACCTAAAAGAAGCAGAGATGAACAATATATGGACAAGTTCTTCGTTTCACTTATATTCTTCTAAATTTAAACAAAAACAATTTGAATAAAAATGGTTTTCATTAAAATAAACTGTTTTGCATTCCTGCTTCTCTGAGTCTCTTTTTTCTAATTATAAATGGTGTATAGAATTCATTTAAAAATAAAATTTAACAGTAAATTCAACCAGTTTTGACTTCCATCGCGTCAGTTTTTTTTTCATTTTGCACCTATTTTCGGATATTCTTTTTTTTAAAAGAGGTGTGAAAAAAAACTCCGGTTTTATCTAAGTCAAAGACATTTTTCTGTACTTATGCTGTATAGATGTGCGTTGATGCCCCTTCCACCCTGTCTGTAGAATTTATGACATGGCATATAATTCACGTTAACGATTTGCAACAAGAGAAAGCACGCAATGCATTTGGAGATTACGAACCGATTGCACCGAACAATGACTAAAATATCGGCATTGGCCTTTGTTTCAAAACAACCGGTATTATCGGAACGCGTTCAGTTCGAGTATTTCAATGGTAACGGTTCAATTTCTTAAAAGCTCCATCGCGGTACTTCATTAGTTTTCATCCGACATCTGCGACCCGTATTCGCGATTGTTTGGCCTGCGACTCATGGCCCTGCATTGCCTGCCACGCTTGTACACCCTCTTTATTAAGCTCTTTATAAAGCTGTATATTCAGATTTTACGTCAAGCATTTCGTATATTTAAAAAAAATCTCTTTGTTTTATAGAATATAAAACTGAAATGAATGTAGCTGAAAGTAAAGAACACTTGGAGATAACGTTGGTCTCTGTTTTTACTCTCGCATTTTATGATACGGAGGTAGCTACATAATCCTAACGTGAAAAATATTTTATGGCACATTATTGAACAGATATTCCAGACAGAAAAAATGGCTGTCTGTTTCCAGTCGAGCGCCTTCTTTAAGGGGCAGTTAAAAATTATGAAGGTCAACTCGGTCTACCTATATCTATCAAATTTTATTTTTAGTAGGTAGGTATAAGTAGTTTAAATCTACGTTATTTAATAAAGGATTGGCTCGTATAGATACTGTTTTCCTTTCCAACATGAGCAAAATGGCCGTCAAATAATATTTACTATGAAAAGTTAGGGAATTAATTGTAGAATTCTGGCAGGCCCACATTGAACAGGTAGCGAGCATCCCGGGGGAGCGTTCGCAGCCAAATTCCGACAAACTCCACCAAACTCCGTCTGAATGTGAAAACTTTGCGGGAAATTCTCGCAACCGACAAGTTTTTGCTTTAATTCGTATAACTAAAGACCCGTAAAGATTCTTTGATTAAGAAGAATTGATAACAATTCTCGTAGTTTTAATGAAATTTCTGCAAACTTGACCGTCTATTTCTTAGTTTGGAACTACAAAGCGAAACAGTGTCAGTAGGTACCTACTAGGATTACGTAGTTATTGCTACTCTTTGCCATATTTTCCTCCTTTATGGGGCAATCAATGTCGACATCTGATACCGCCTTAAGCCACAGTGTTGGGCCATAATAATAGAGTGTTATGTCTAATGTTTGTCAAGGAGACACAATTGGGGTAAAAAGAACTGCAATTACATCAAAATTCCAAGTTAGCTGTGAAAATACAAAAAATATATTTAATGGTTAAATTAACTCTTAAACCGCCGAATTATATTATGTGTATCAATAAATTGCCGTGCCCCCAGCGCCCAACTTATAAATCGTCAATACATTTGTTAAGTTGCCTGAATTATGCCTATTTTGGGTTGAATGTTAAGTATAGTAAAGAAATCAAATTGGACACACAGGTTTTATGGTCGTATAAATACGACTCGAGCGGAATGGATCCGAAAATAGTTGTCGGATAAATCTGACTTAGGCGGTTAATGGGTTATAATTGTATCACTTATCTATGTTTATCTATATCTATAAAAATGTTATGTTGGTTTGTGTACGCTTCAAAAACTCAAAAAGTTCTGCACCGATCGAGCTGAAATTATAGCATGATATGTATTCATATTCATATTCATATTATTTATTTGCATTCCACAATGTAATCCGCATCAAGGATTGTTTTTACTCTAATTTTAACTTTTCTTTTTTTTTTAACATTTAATCACAATGTGCCACAACGCAGCGTGGCAGGGTATAGCTAGTTTATAATAATAAGAGTGTTTCTTACTTTAGTACCATCTGCACATCGTCTCAGTGAACGCAACTCATTAGCGTAATGAGCAAAGATGAGTTAACTATGCGAACACTAACATGAACAAAACGTTTCCATTACGTATATCTTTATTTCCCAGTTGGGTCTGTGACCGTAAACTTCCGAACTCTGTCGAATGGAAAAACTTTATTTATATTTGAGTTAGGGAAGCTGGTTTGTGAATACTAAATCAGATTGGTACAGGATGCGAGGCGGCGCGTTATATTTCAACCTATGATATGCGATTCTTGGATATACCTGCGAGAGAACAAAATAGCAGGCATTGGGGATTACGTATTTGCTTACATGTTCGGAGAATAAAAAATCGGTTTCTTTTGAAGATTTGTGGACAGTAGCAAAATATATGATTGAAAACTGTATCGAGATTTCATCTACTTTAAAATGCGATGAAGTTTATTTTGGAAGATATTAAGTTTAGTTCAAATTGTCAATTCAAAAGCTGTACCAACAGCTATTAAATTAAACGGATTTTTTTTACAAGCGTCTCTTAAATATACGGCACTACGAATTTTATTGAGACCATCCATCCCCAAACAAAAGCTATTCTGTCCAAAAACATCGCAGTAAAGCTGCGAGCTAAATTCAATTTATTAAAAGTGGAAAGTTTCACCGGGTTTTAATTCTATAGAAAAAAATACAAACAAATGTGGAAGGGAAATATCCACATAAGCCCAGTATATAAAAGCAAACAATAAGTAAATGGGTCAAGTTGACACGAATATCTCAAGACGCGATAGAATATCCGGCCGAAAAGGATTTTGTTTATTCTTTTACGAAAGAATTACGAGAGGCGAAACAAATTGGGAAATATTTCGTTTAGTCGCCCACTGTCTCCAATTTGTTATTGCGACTCACTCCATTAGTTACACGCTCGTCGTTTGATTCCTACGGTGCGTACAAAGGAGCGATATTATGCATTACGAACTTATTTCCAAGTAAACGTAATACGAAAACCGAACTTCTGAATCTTTTTGTTTGAATCGGTAATTTTTGTTACGGTTTTTTACTGGTCTTGTTCGTCTTTTTGTGTGGTTAGAGAGTAACCTGCAGGCCTAGCCATATTACAAATTCTATTTTATTTCTACTAAAAAAAGAAATATAATGTAATATAATAGATATGGAATCAGCTGTTTGTCAACTGTCAAGTGTATTTCATTTTCAGCCATATTACAAATTATACTTGTTGACACATGACAGTTGAAAACGGCTGATTCCATACATGCCATTTTTTTTCTATTGTCGCCTTATTGATTACGATAATAGAAAAAAAATTTGTAATATGGCTACTGGCTAGGCCTGCAGGTGTCAGAGTTATTATGCCACCCATAGGCATCTGACTTAGCTTCACATGCCGTTGAGAAATATCTCTCAGGGATGCCGGTTTCCTCTCGATGTTTTACTTCACCGTTTTTGAAGCAACTGATAATTGTACAGACGCCAGCACAAAAACCTACCCGAAACTGACAAATTTCCCCAATCAATTTTGAAGCTTTTGCTTTAGCAATTAAGTTGAAAATTTGTAGTAGGTTGATGTGCTGGCGTCTGTATAATACGCTCATTGATCCGAAAAGTTAGAAGAACAAACTGAAGACCTTTGACTTGGCAGGCCTCGAGTCACACTACAAGGCACACTCTCATGACCATTTTTATTTATTTACATTTTTTTTTTAAATATACATACATATATCCTTACAGGCTAGACCCAATGCAATATTGTAGTTTTCTTAAAATTATTCTTATTTTAAATTAAATAGTGCCACTGTTTATACCGTAGCTAATTCTACACGGCCAGAATTCCTTTGTTCAACGCGAAACAATTACATGGTCGTTTATCTCATCGGTAAAAGCTAGGGATGACCAATGGGCATACCTAACGATAAGTGATCACAATCCCGCGGTGGAAATGATAATGTTTTTCTACCTTATCAGCGAAACACTTTGTCATTTTTTTATTTTTTAAGTCGGTAAAATACAATTAGCGTAATGGGATTAGGTGTGCCGTGTAATGCTATTGTCTCTCCCCTTTTATAGAGTTGCATAAAATAATTCCAGAATTGTTGTATATACAGACAATTTGGTTCGTTTTAATTTCATAATGTTATTAAGTTTATAACAACAACGGGGCGTCGTCTAACAAAGTTGGGATCCCTGTATTAAATCTTGAATGAGTTCTATCAAAGTAAAATAGAAGTTATTTTTGTTTGGGATTCCGTGGTTTCAGAGTTTCATTTGAACTCATGTAACATTTAATCATTCAAATAGAAAAAAGTTGGAGAGAATATAATAATTCGGTCCAATTTAAGATACACTATTTAATTTAAGCCATTCTTGAATTTTGTAAACACACAAAACTGTGGACAAAAAGCCTGTGTGTGATCCATAACTTCATTACCTGTACTGGTATTCAGGGTCTTGGCTATCGGAAACGATATTTTAATAATAATAATAATAAGAACTGGCAACTCTGGCTGTCATAAGACTCATACGGAAATTTTATTCTACAATATTTAATATTACTGTTTTACAACCAAAATTGCAATAAAATAAACCAAAACTCCCATTTACGAAACCAAATATTATTTAGAGAAAATATATTTTAAACTCAACAAAATACCTATTCAAGATGAAAGATAACAGAAAAACCAAAAGGAAAAGTGACACATGTCACATAATACAGAACATTTTCAGAAGAAATGAGTAATTTACAATGATAACCAGAGCTGCTTCACGACGTGCACGCCTACCAACCCCGGACTCGTCGCTTAGCTCCGCCTCGCCGCCGCCGGACACCGGATCATCTGTGCCACCGACGGTTGCAGCCGCGTCGAGCTCCAGCGACGAGTATTTTTCCCCGCCGACGTCGCCTACACCTTCACGTCGACGGAGAGGACACCGGCCGCCGGACGGTTTAGGACCTCGAGGCCCACCGGCCTCTGATAGGGTCCCAGCTCCCGGCGGAAGTGTGCAGCGCATGAGATGGACGCAATCCATTAACGAAAATGTCATGCGCTCATACTATGGGGCTACAGAGGGAGGAGTTAACCTGACCGCGTACCGTGTCCGGATGCTCGCTCTGTTTCAGGTGCTTGAACCAGCTGTCAACGTATCGGCACAACGACTGTCGGATCAGGTGCGGGTCATACAACGTAATCGTATGTTGGATGACGTTGCACTTGATCGCCTCCGTACGGAAATGCAAGGTAACCGTGTCATTACTCCTCCGTCACAGACTGTGGTGGTACCACAATCCATTTTAACATCTAATTGTGTTGACGAAGGATGTGATGACAGGGTTACAAATGTAAGTACCCAATGCAATGAGGAATTGAGGAGCGCTTTGGAGGGTGCGCTTCGGGAATATCGTTTCATGTCGCCCGACCTTAGACCACGCTTACCTCGTTTGCCCATGCATAATAAAAATAGGGCGCTGGTGGCTGCTCTGGATTCGCAGTTGTCAAAGTATTTTGACGACTGTGAAGACCTCACTGATGCTCATTCAATCTTGTACTGCGCAGCCGTAACGGCATGTCGCGTAGCTAACGTCAAATTTTCTAATGACAGAACTACGCGACCAAAGCCAGCTGTAGCGGCTTGGCAGTGTAGGATTGAGCGTCGTATCGGTGAGGCCAGAGCGGTAATCGGCAAACTAATCTGCTTCAGAGAAGGTAACACTCGCCCAAGAGTGATGCGCTTTGTGAGACGGGCATTTTCCGGGACTAATGTCAGTCCACAAGACTACATGTCCCGTGTCACAGAGCGCATCGACTTCCTGAAGCAGAAGGTGTATGCATGGGCAAGCCGTATTCGTAGGTATAAACGGCGAGTGGAGCGATATACTCAGAATCGCACATTCCAGAGCAATGAAAGGTGGGTTTATAGGGCTTGGGAGCAACCAGATCAAACTGTGGCTGATACGCGCCTACCGGATGACGACGCCATGTGTTCATTCTGGCGCAACATCTGGTCGGTGCCTGTCAGTCACACTGAAGGTGATTGGACTCGGGAGGTCGAACAAGCGTGTGATACAATACCAGAAATGGGGACAATTATCATCAGCCCCCAAGATGTGGCCCGTGCAGTTCGTCCGTTGCCTAATTGGAAATCTCCAGGGCCGGATGGACTGCACAATTTTTGGATAAAATGGCTGCAAAGGTCCCACGCTTGTTTGGCATCTCGATTCCAGTCAGCATTAGAGACAGGGTCGTTGCCCCAGTTTTTAACGACAGGAATAACCCACCTGCTTCACAAATCTGGTAGTACTGCGGAACCCAAAAACTATAGACCGATAACCTGTTTACCGACGGTCTATAAGGTTCTTACATCCATTCTGAGAGCTAAAATCAATCAACATATAGACAGCAATTCTGTAATGTCTGCCTCTCAGAATGGATGTAGGAACGGGTCCCGCGGTACTAAGGAGCTGCTCCTCATTGATATGACCATTAGCCAACAGGTTCGCCGTTCCCGAAGGGATCTGTCGACATGTTGGATAGACTATAAGAAGGCCTATGACTCCGTGCCGCATACATGGCTTACGAGGGTGCTGGAATTGTATAAAGTTGATACAACTCTACGCACCTTCCTGAGGACGTGTATGGGGCAGTGGAGGACGGTTCTTCGCTATCCAGGATGTCGACAGATTCAGAGGAACAGCGAGCCGATTAGGATTGAGCGAGGCATATTCCAGGGTGACAGTTTGAGTCCACTTTGGTTCTGCTTAGCCTTGAATCCTTTAAGCACACTGCTGGAGAATTCAGGTCTAGGCTATCGATTGAAGAGAGGAGGTCAGGTTATATCTCACCTTCTTTACATGGATGATCTAAAGCTCTTTGCCCCCAACAATTTACAACTGATGGAGCTACTAAAGGTAACTGAAACCTTCAGTAGCGCCATCAGGATGGATTTTGGTGTGGACAAATGTGCAGTCATGCATGTAAAGAAAGGGGAGATTGTGGAGTCCGTGGGAGTCCAACTCTCGGGTTCCATAAACCTTAGAGCCCTCTCTCCAATCGAAACCTATAAGTATTTGGGTATGTCGGAGGCGTTGGGCATTAACACTGCTGATGTGAAGCAATCGTTGAGGGAGCGTTTCTTTGGCCGCCTGAAAAAAGTATTTAATAGTCTTTTGTCAGGCGGGAACAAGGTGCGCGCCTTCAACGGTTGGGTCATGCCAGTCGTGATGTACTCCTTTGGCATACTCAAATGGACTCAAACAGAGCTAGACACCCTGGATAGGAGGGTCCGCACACTGCTGACTGCATATCGAATGCATCACCCACGATCGTCCGTTATGAGACTGTATATCCCGCGAAAATGTGGAGGTCGAGGCTTTTTAAATGCCAAGACTCTCCACAATCGCGAGATATATAGTCTCAGGGAATATTTCCTAAAAGCCGACGTGGGGATGCATCGCGATGTGGTCGCGGTAGACAAAGGCCTCACACCGCTCTCTTTGGCGAAAGAGAACTGGCGCAAACCTGTAGTGCTTGATACTAACGACCGCAAGGAAGTGTGGCAGAGCAAGGAGCTTCACGGACGCTTTTTCAGGGCCCTTCATGGGCCTGATGTAGACCAGTTAGCGTCCGTGTCCTGGCTACGTTTCGGTGACCTCTTTGGGGAAACCGAAGGTTTTGTCTGTGCAATTATGGATGAAGTTATTATGACGAGAAACTACCGGAGATTTATTGTGAAGGATGGCACGGTTGACATCTGTCGGGCATGCCACCGTCCAGGAGAATCAATCCGACACATAATTTCTGGGTGTTCTCGCTTAGCTAACGAAGAGTACTTGCATAGACACAACCTTGTGGCCAGGATTATCCATCAGCAACTTGCTCTAAAATACAATCTCGTGGAGTCGGAAGTGCCGTACTACAGGTATGTGCCCGACCCAGTTCTCGAAAATGGTCATATCACATTGTATTGGGATCGATCCATCATCACTGATAGGACTATCATGGCTAATAAGCCAGATATAGTGGTGATGGATCGAACCGAGAGGCGCGCAATGCTTGTTGACATAACGGTCCCACATGACGGGAACCTCGTGAAAGCCGAACAAGATAAGAAAATCAAGTATCTTGACTTGGCTCGCGAGGTTGTCGACATGTGGGATGTGGACTCAGCAATCATTGTGCCGATAGTCGTGTCTGCCAATGGCTTAATAGCAAAGAGCCTCGACCAATACCTAAAGAGGCTCTCGTTGGGCAGCTGGATCAAGGGTTTGATTCAGAAAGCAGTACTACTGGACACGGCTCGCATTGTTAGGCGATTCCTCTCCCTGGAGCCCTGACCGCCGGTAGCTTGGACCCAGTTCCCGATACCGGTGGGCTACTATTTTTTATATTTTTAAATGTTTTTTTTTTTTTATATTTAAATATTTAAAAATGTATTTAGTAGGAAATCTAAATGAATAAACGGAATAATAATAATGAGATTACACAGCTTTCACATATCGCCATATTCTAGTCCCAAGCTAAGCAGAGCCTGTCTTATGGGTACTAAACAACTGATAATCACACTTATATATTTTTAAATACATACATATTATATACAAATTACAGCCAGACAGAAGAAATGATCGTCCTCATCACACAAACATTTGCCCTGGGAGGAAATCGAACCCACGACCTCCGGCATACTAGTCAGGCCAATCACTACTAGATCAACAGAACAGTCGTTGGTCAATTTAAGTAATTCCTCAATTTTGTAAACACATAAAACTGTAGATAGAAAAGACTGTGATTCCTAGCTTAATTACCTGTACTGGTATATTGGACACGATGTCTATCTATCTACTAAAATCCCACCTGAAAGTCTCCCCTGGTGGCACAGCTGAGTAGGGCCCCCGTGTCGTTGGTGAAGTCCACGTGGTGAGGCGGCTCCAAGATGCTGGGGGCCCGCCGAGGCTCAGGAGACGCTCGCACTGCTGTAACAAGAGAATACGTGACGTTAGGACTTGGCTGTATGTATGAAACGAAATAAATGAAAGGCCCTATGAGGCTGGGTGTCTTTGCCACTCAAAGGTCGAAACAACGGACCTAAATACACTTCTGGACACATCTATTGGCCCACCTTAGAGTTTAGGTTTCGATGGCCCCTACCGAAATATGATTGCTAGATTGAACAAAAACTGTTGATGCAGTTTTAAACCTGACACATTTTACCATCTTTTGTGATCGTATTGTTTTAAATTTGAATTCAGAATACCATACGACATGGAGCTACGCTTAACAAGTCGGATATACGCCTTGTTAAAGGCAATTGATTTTTGAATAAAAAACATGTTTTATCAAATAAAGGTTTAATTTAATAACGCGTGTTGCCTCCATGGGCATCTCATACGATTGGCACCACAGCTCTCATACGATTAGGCATAGAGTTTATCAACCGCTCTATGAAATTTTGAGGGATCATCTCCTGAAAATACAAGGTGGGCCAATAGATGTGTCCAGAAGTGTATATACAGGATGGTAGGAACACACATCAGATGTGCGTGAGTGTCCAGGACCCTATCTGTATATAATTCTAGTGTTAATTTTTTTCGTTAAAATTTTTATTTTTGTCTAAACCTGCAAAATGACCATGGAACAATCATCATCTCTATTTAACCTAATGATATTTTTCCTTAAATAGTAAAAAAGTTACTTCATTCATTTCGAAAGTTTCATTGGTTTGGACAGAGATCAGAGTGTTTTACAGTTAAAAGTAGAGAAAACACCAAAAAAAAACTTGAAAATCAGGAGTCGACAAAAAAGTTTCAACACTGAGTTGTGCCTGTAAATCTAAAAGAACAAAGTCGCAAGAAAATTCGGATTACAGCAAAAACCTTTACAATGCTAACTGAATTCTCTACAATACCCCGCCATTAGTTTCTTTAAACAAACTACCCAAGTTTAACTAACCTAAGCTCAGTTAAGTACATTTGTAAAATGATAAAATCGCCTTAAACGACTCCCGCGTTTGGTAGCACGAGTCGGCTTGCACTTAACTTATCGATTTTATCTATGCAAACTTAAACTAGTTCCTTGGCTGGGCACAATGGGGGCTTAAGGCGGTTTTGCACGCTGTCACGTAGTGTACGGGAACGTCGTGTCGACCTTAATAGAATAAGGTCCCAAAGTTCGCATTAAAGCGGTGGGTAGTCTCGACGTACTCCGTCCGCTCATTTGGGGATGTGAAAATTGTAATAGATCCCTCGGGCGGGATCCCGGTGAATGTGACGAGCCGGGAGAGTCCTAACAACTTTTCTGTTGTGTGGATTCTAAGGACACGTCCAGTCCAAACATCGTTCGGACGTTTCATTAGGTGTGCGGAATCCTGAACGCAGCCACACAAAAGTTTGGACATTTCATTAGAAATAATAAACGTCCCGAAATATCGCACAGTTTCAGCTTTTAGTCGGTTTCAGTTCAGTTAGACTATTTACATAGTAAAACTAGTTTCTGACTGCACTCACATAGCACAGACACAGCGCTCAGTATCCAGTAATTTGACGCGGACGTGAAATTATTAACAGACACTAAAGTCTAGCGTTACCGGATTAATTGGATATTTGGAAACATAACGATTGCAGGCTGGTAAGAGCAATTCAATTTGTTCGTTTGTAATTTAGTCAAACATAAACTCGGAATTGAAAATTAAAAGCGACAGTAGTAAACTTCGCTTTTTCCTTTATCGTGCTTTTATTACCAAAGTTTTCTTTATAAACCAAAGACATTCCATATTAACTGTAGACGGGACATCACGAACACAATTTTCATCCGATACTTGTGTCCAAAGAGATTTAAAAGACTATAGAGCGGGCATGTCAAGGAAATGTCATAGTAAAACTTTAATCCGATGTCTCAGTAACGCCATCTAGAATAATATATGAGTATTGGAGCGGCAGCGAAGCGTACTAAAAAAAACTCATAGACTTGTGTCCAGCAGGACACACTTTTTCGGACGAAAATTTTGTTTGTGATGTCCGGTCTATAGGTATTGAATGTCTTTGCTTGTGTCGTAGTAGGCACAAGTCGGTTAGTCTAATTTAGTATGCTGCCGCTCCAATATTGCTATAATTATTATGCTATATGTCGTTACTGAGACATGGTATCACAGGTTTTCTATGATATTTCTGCATGTTCTCTCTCTATAGTATTTACTACTTATATCTCTTTGTTACTGCTGACAATAATGTAAAAACCACTGTAAACCAAGCTCCACCTATGTCATTATTATTGGTTTAATAGAACTCGGCTATAAATAAACTGAAACGTATTATCGGCCAGTCCGACTCACTTGCCGTTAGCACACATAGAAATAAAACCTTTTTACCGATGAACCTCGATACTGCAGACGGGTAAGTACACAATAGCTCCTATTTACGTATAGACGTGTATACAATGGCCCACTCAGAGGCGGTCACAAGCCGCAGCGTTCGATTTCCGTTTAATTTCGTGACAACCGCGACTGCCTGCCTGTCTGTCTGTCTTCATATAAGCTTCTATTGGCGTCGCAGTTGACTAATCGTGTTATAATAAACGAATTGAAGCGGATGGAGACGTCAGGGGACGATTCAACGAGAATGTGCGCGGGAATTGATTTGTTTATCTATGTGTGGAGTATTTTGGCTTATTAATGTGACGTGTGCGGTGTGAGACACAGTGAATATGGGGATTACATTTCAGTATTCGTCGGAACAGTCAAATAATTATAACTGATACTAATACTTCTAGCCTGCATCATCCCACAGCTGGGCAAATGACTTCCAGTTTCGTCGATCCAGCAGGCCTAGCCATATTACAAATTCTATTTCTATCAACGTAATCGTTAAGGCGACAACAGAAAGATAATGGCGTATAAGGAATCAGCTTTTTGTCAACTGTCAAGTGTTAACGAGTAGAATTTGTGATATGGCTGAAAATTAAATACACTTGACAGTTGACAAACAGTTGATTTCATAGACCTACGCCATTTTATTTCTATAATAGAAATAGAATTTGGAATATGGCTAGGCCTGCAGCAGGGCCGAAGTGGGCCACCGGTCGTTTAGTTTGTCCAGGTTGTCACGATCTTCTTCAAAAATAAAAATAAATGATTAGTTTATAAAATGTGCACTGTGGCCGCGATGTCAAATGTTTTTTTTTTATATTACCTACTCGACCGCTCGGTACTATCACTGTAGGTACAAGTTCATGCACTCTTCGTTTAAAGCAAATATAGCAATTTGTATAAATTATGCACATTAATATAGCAAGACTTATAGGATTATCTGTTAGGTATAAAACATCTAAACTTCGATATAAATTTACTTAAAAATGCTTGTGAAATAATTGTATACCTATACATATTATATTGTACCCACACATTAAAATACAAATACGACTTGTGCTGTTGTGCATCATCAGCGGCACATATATACCGTCCGTTTAATTACATTTAACGTAAATAAACCAGCACAATAAACACATAAGGCTGTAATAAACAGACTGTCAACAAACAAACTGGTGTTCAAACAGGCTGAACGTGTATAGACGGAAGTTGCACAGACAGCCCGTATCTGCATCCGAAGCTATTTCAACCCCTGCCTGCACACTGCTGCACACGACTGCATACTACGGCATCCGACTCCACCGACACTTAACAATAAGGATGTTACGATACTTCAATCACCTGCAACATTATGGTTGATAGTCGAGAGTGCAGACTTGGCTTAGAATTTCTATTCAAAGCCAAAGTATGCAGACCGTTGTAGGCAATGATATTATAAGTAAAAAGGTGTAGATAGGTTACCTAAACAACATTCGATCTTCAAAAACGGTAAACTTACGCACCCACGTGCGACGCAACACTGAGGTCAAGTGTGGCTTGCTAGCGTGTCGCTTGCTGGGCGCTTATAACCTATCTACACCTTTAACTCATTGGTTGTGGGTGTATAAAAAAGTTCAAACGGCTTGAGACTGTCTTAGTTGTACTTACTTATCATTTTGATTTGAACAACTCTTACCGTTTGACTAATCCATGTTTGTTATAATATAATTATATTCTTGTCCTTATTGTTGTCCCTTGTCCTTGTATTGTTCGAATTATTTTCAAGAATTTTTATTTTGGTAAATGGTTTTCAAAATATTGAGCATACTACCTAATTATCATCACCCCTTGTAAATTATTTTGCAGTCCAAAGATACATTAGGAGGACCCAGGATAGTTAGTCTTGGCGCCACTCAAAATACTTAAGTGAAATGAACTGTCAATGCCTATTAGTATGGATTGACTTAACTTACATTTCACTGGGTGATTTTAACAGAATAGCACTACTGATCCTACATAAAGTGTGAAGGAACGAGGAAGAAGAAGAATACATTTGAAAGACATTATTCATTAATTTTAAGATTGCTTCAAAGTTTTTTTAAATATTACTAACTAGTGCTTGACTGCAATCCCACCTGATGGTAAGCAGTGATGCAATCAACGAAGGTGGCGGCTAGAATAAATAGTCACTCCAGCCTTTAAGACACCAGTTTCAACTAAAGTTATTGTACTGTGTCACTCAGAATCTGGATGAAACAATATGAGTATTTTAGAGTAATTTCTCGAATATTCATTGAGATTTTACTAATTAAGATCAAACAAAATATTACTTAATTAAAAATTATATAAATAAGAACAACAACGTTCGTGAAGAGAAAAATATTGCATAAGCCAGTCTGCTTTTACAAACCTAGTAATTATAACAATTAATTGTATCCTCGTAAAAAAAACCTTATTCCATACACTCTCTGTAGAACTGGCTTAATTTATTTTACAATCGACTGCATTTTCCAATGCCAATTAATTGAAAGTTTTCCGTTTCTAATTGCGACATTTACAACAAAGATCAGAGGGAAGGGAGTGAAACGCCATGTTGCAACGTTTTCTTTTATTTTACTTGGTCATAATGTGAGTTTGCTTAATAACAAGGAAACTAGAGCTTGGGGGTTACCTGTGTTATTTTATATAAACTTTTGTGCAACTCTTTTATGGTTTATGCCATTATGGTACGTATGTAATAAGTATTATGGAATTAAATATAATTAGTAGATCTGTCTTCAGAGTTAGTTGGCAGTCTTCCAGAAAGCTACTAAAAGGCAACTAGAATTAATTTTTGTAACTTGTATGTCTGACGATCAAAAGTGCCTTTTTGTGATCAAATTCAAGTACCTAAATGATTTGACTGTAACTTGACTTATAAAAATATAACAACTGAAATAACTCTAAAACAGTAAAAATGGGTAAGTACCTAACTAAGTAATGCTAGGATCCTACAGTTCCTACTTAGATTGTTCATAATAGCAGAGGTCTTTGTAATTTTACTTCACTATACCTCCCCTGGAGACGGTGCCTAAAGGGGTGTGTAATGTTTGGTATCATAACAAATGATTTATTATTATTTATTTATTTTATGATATTTTAGTACAGAGGTCGTCCTTAATTCTAAACTCACCAAACTTCTACGTTCTTGTTTCGTACTTTTCGTTCGTGAATCCTCTAATTTCATATGCCCTAATGTTTATATCGTAAAATCTTTCTATAATATAATAATATATGGTATAACCGTCATTTTACATAATTTTCAATATATCTAATATTCTTTTTATATAACGTTCATTTAACCTAATGTTCTTTGGACCTCATTTTCATGTTTAATGATTATAGTTCTTACCTAACCAAACTTGTGGGCTTTGGTTTCGGTGGGTTAAACAAAAGTATATTAACTGAAATTAGGTCAAGTGAACGCTAGAGATTTTGTAATTATATCAACCGTTACACACCCACATAACAGATGTACCAATTTTACCAAGATTCAATATCTCAGGATAAAGCGCTATGAATAGCAGCCCAATGATTTTAATCTTCGTTCAAACCCTAATAAATTATGGCCTATCTATTTTATGATGACATTTTATAGTGTGCTTACATTATTCGGTTCCTTTGTAAAAGGTGAGCGTGGAACTCTTACAAATCCGATTGGTGATTTATGTGGTTGTCGCACGAAATTATCTACGAGCGTAGATCGTGTTATTGGCAAAATTTCGTTTGAGTAAGATTCATATGTAAACGTAGCGTGTAGCGTTTAAACTATTTTAGTTTTGTAAACAGTGGTTTACTTATATTGTACAGGCAAATTTTGGGTGCATTGGTTAATTATCTGTAGACAAGCTGTTTATTTTGTGAGTGAATAAATAAATCAAATTCTTTTAAAATTACAATCGTTTGCCATATTGTAAAAACTAATTTACAGACATATATTATATCATTCTTCAATATTGTAGCCGGTGGTTTACTGCTCGCTCTTTCATAAAACAACAATAGGTAGATACCTGTACGCCAATTCCCGTACCTAATTAATCACTCATTTTCCATCGTAACACAGTAGTTCTCAAGTCATAATTATTTGTAAATTTTTGGTGTACTGAGTGTTCTAATAAAACGTTTATGATTTAGTTATAATCTTATCATAGCAAGAATGAATGTTAAAAACTTGTGTTAAGAAACATGTTTTCTCTATGGTATACAATAGAATGAGTACTTAGATATTTAAACAATAAATTAGAATTTATTGCCATTTTGAACTACTAATTTTTATATTCTAACCACTTCGATCAGTCTATTAAAATCTTTAAAAGTGCTTTAAAATAATCGAAGACTTCATAGCCAAGAGTCGCATGTTCAATCTTTTCCTCTTTTAAATATGGAATAACGTTTGTTTTATAATGTGCCATTAACTTATCCACGGAGGTTTGTTTGTAAGTAAAATGTCTACAGTGCCTGAGCACATCTAATGCCCATTTTGACTATAAATAAGACTACGTGATACCTAAATATAAAGCGGAAATATGAAGCAGTTTCATAACGCAAAAGAAATCACCGGCGACAAGGCAATATCCAAAGTCTAAGCCGATTCACCGCTGCTTAATACAGATAGTTTTAAAGATTACGTCAACATATTTCTAACATAACTGACAGACACCGAAATTGAGACTTGTCCATGTCAGTTGTCTGCTAAGAATCGAATGGTAAAACGTGAGCAGTGGCTTAGGAAACTGCTTAGGTTTAGCATTGATTATTTAAGTACAGGTTGCTTTGCTTGAATTTAGTGAAAACGGACAGCAATCACTATCGAAGGCACCTTTATATTTTTTGTAGTTGCTTTGCGTTCAACAACAACATGTTAATGACCTAACGAATATTAGTATGTTGGTACAGTGCAATAACAAAAAAAAAAATGTAGAATATGCCCCAAGTGCTTTTTCTGGCAACAAGATCTCCTTTTAATATAACTCTCTTATTAAGGTCTGTTACAATTATGATTCAAATAATAATTGTTCAACAAAACCCCATTTAAATCTAAAGATAATTTGGCATCGTTATTATTCGTAGGTAATAGTTTAATTGCCCGACAGGTAGATATTATAAATTTACTCTGAAAACGTTTAAATGGCTCCAGCAAAATTCTCAGTGAAACTTACCTCCATTATCTTTAAGTCCTAATAACTCTTGAAGGTTCAAGTTACGTACCTATTAAAATTAAATTTGGTACGTGAAGCAATTTCTTGTAGTTGTAGTATTAAATTAGATATGATTTTTGTCTAGGTAGCAATGTTGATCTATCTCTGTTGTTATTATATTAAGAAGTGGGATTACATGTAATCCCAATTGCGATCATAATAATTCTGCGTCAGACTGACAGGTGTCAAAATTCGTAGGTAGGTACATAAGACGCTGTCTTAAAAATAAAAAAGAAGACGATTTGTACAATTTATTGATTCACTCTACGTATTTAACATTAAAAAAAAAACAAAAAAAAGAATCGTAATCGAAAAGGAAAACCATAAATCATTGGGTTTTCAAAATTAACATTGCCACAATTATAAATTAAATTATACAATTTTTATTATTCATTCGGGTATTATTATTAATTACCAAGTAATTTGAAATTGTGGTCCCAATCACATTATGTTATTGTAATCCTTGACTTGTTAGTAATCCAATTATTTTTGGCAGGTTGGTTTAATTCATAGGTAGGTAATTAAACTAATTTATGTAGAAGGCATGCACAATAATATATTTACCACAATAGGTATATGAAACATGGCCCGTAGATTATCTTTTATTCATAAAGCCTGATGTTAATGTTATGAATTACCCATAAATCAGAGTTAAATGTTATGATAATTTACAATTATCGTTTACCAGAAAACAGTAAACAATTATGGTAATCATTTGCATTGAGCCAATTTCAGCCGGAATCATTCAAAGCAAATGAATGTGGAATTAAAACAAAGGACATATAAACATGGTATGAAAGGTAAACGAGTTGATTTAGTAAGTTTTACAGGTTGCTGAAAATACGTTCATTTGCTATCATAACATCGCTTTATAAAGCGACAGTCATTCAGCAATGAAAGCGCTTTAATGGCGCAGTTACCTCTGAATAACATCATTGACTGCAGTCGCGACGACTCGGCTAGACCGTCACTTTTCTTGAAACATCATAAAAAACTAAAATGGAGGCGGCCGTTCATCTTGTGACTATGACTGACGTTTCGTTTTTAGGGAGAAAAGTCTGCTAATATAATATTTATCTAACTGCGTACCTTATAATGTTGAAGCAGTAACCAGAAAGTACAACAAAGAGTATTAGGAATGTTTGGTTTCTTAAAGAAATGCTCAATTTCTTTATTTTTAAGAAAGTTCATCAAAATCATGACTAGTCTTAATCTGTCAAACATACTTCTACATTTTTGACATTAAATTGTCGCCGAGATAAGATTGCGACGAGATTTAGAACATTTTTAATTAAGAGAACTGGCTTTCAGGTGGATATACTGTCAATGTTAGAACACAAAATGTTTGCTCCACGATTTTGGTATGTTTGTATCTCAACAAAGAAAGCCCGTTTTAAGATGCTTCCATGTTCAACGAACAACTCGCAATCTAAGTATGTCTTTGCCCAAGTCCAGAAGGAACGAATACGTTATGAATTGAAACGCGATTTGAAGTTCAATGCTATGAATGTTGCATACATTATTTACAGAGCTTCTCACTGAAGAGCAATGTATTACAAAACGCATCATCTGGTCGCATCATTGCGTATATCTGGATAAAGCCTTTAGCCATACATAGATTTTCTGGTTGGCTAGAATGCGCAAGCTGTAAGCTTCATTCATGTAACTTAGTCAAAAGTTATTTCAAGAAGCATTTACGATGTGTGTACGTGTTAGGGTAAATTAATTGCATCGAATATCTTGAGCACTTTGAATGCAGTTCAGTTACTTAGTGGAATGCTGCATGAAGCGGAATGAAGCGAAATGTCCGAACGTACTGCTCTAGCTGTTTAGCAATTAATAAATTGTTCTGTACACACATTCAAGTCTCATAACTCCAAATGCAAAAGATGATTTTAAAAGCATTTTTTTGTTTATTTGTTTTAATAAAGCACATAGGTAGGTACATTCAGTTATTTGGTAGAAGTTTTCATACACAGCAGGGAAAATAGACATACTTGAAAAAAAAATCGAGTAGGTACTCTTATGCAACAAGAAAATATAAATGCTTCTAAAACGCCCCATGCCATTCAAAACACGAAACAGCGCATTGTAAATATTGCGCTGCATAAAGCTACAGAAGTGTTGCATACTTCATCCCTTCAGCGGCAACTGGCAGGGCTGATTGCCTCCATTCAACATTTCAGCTCGTTGTGATTCTCAACATAAGCTCGCATAATCCTAGATTTGACAGCAACGAAATATTTTCGGTTTGTCGTATTTTTTTTGCTTATTTGGTCTATCATGTGGTGTGGAAGTAGAACATTTTAGCCACAAAAAAATTCAAAAAATATATTTCAATTAACGTGTTCAGTAACTATATTATGTTATGGATTCAATTCCTATCGAATATTATCAATGTATAGTTTGTGTGTATGTGTACAGTGTCAGTAAGGCATGCATTATATTAGGTGTACCTTATTCGACAGCAAGCAGAATATTATATAAATGATAAAAACGTTTTATTGTCAGGCATCAAGGCTCATGGAATGTTAGTAGGTATTAGATCTCTCCTAAAACTAATAATTTTTGTTTCTAGGACATGCCGGCCATGTTCTAGAACCAAAAATTCGAAAACATGGTGACATCTACCAATTTACACTGGGCCCGCGTGGTAGATTTTGGTCCAAACGCAAAATACGCGCTTTGACGTGGAGTTGCGGATACCAGCCCGGTATCTTTTTTTCAGTAAGGCTCCGCTAATTAAAACAGATACTTACGTAATTAACATTTGATGAACTTGGCTGAAACAAGTCGGTAACAAACTAAGCAATCGACGAAAAACGAATAGTCAAAAGATTCTAAATTCGTATGACAGTTTTAATCCAGCCAGAACTAACTTAACCTTCCTGTGATTGGGGTTTGATTTTCGATTAGTGTTCCTGCATGTTAAATATATTTTTTTAAGGAGAGATGTTATACCGGGAGGCCGGGGTATCGCCGGCATGGGACACCCTTGAAGGACATACATAGACCTTATTGGTGAGGTTCTTCAGAAAGGTCAGGTGCGTAGTACTCGCAACCGGCGTGTGTGTATGACAACATGCATGTATGTAAACGCAGCAAAAGAAGTATACATGTCAGAATCATAGCATATGGCGCTCTGTAGTTTCTGCCTACCCTCATGGGAAAAAGGTGTGAGTTTATGTATGTATGTGTGTAATACCTACTAATATTCCATTAGCCTTGATACCTGACAATAAAATATTTTTATCATAATACATAATATTCTGATTGCTGTCAAATTTCCCTAGCAGATCAGTGCGCATAAACTCGTATCACTTAACTTGAAGTAATCAATTTATTTTAAACCTTAACGTGTAGGATATTCGGTTCAATGTTTACAATAACGTATACAGAGAACTCCTTATTATTTATCTCTAAGCAATACATCGCTTGATTTAAGATAACGCTAAAAAGGAATTACGCTCCTCATAACATATCATGTCACGTTTCCGTTTCCTTTTTACTAAATTACATTATTTTGTTTATAGATTTATGATATCAATTTGTTGGCAACGCTCTCTTTGATATCTTTTAATGCGAAATGTGGATATTTCGATTTATTTCTCCGAATTCGGTAACTGATTAATGTGTTTTCGTTATCGTTTCAAAGAAAATCGTGGGAGAATCACACGTGGTTTATGTATGTAAGTACCTATGTGTTGTTACGACGTGGCGGCGGAGAAATGTTATACTACCGTCATATTGTATCGATAAGGTGTGTACCAAGAATTTATCTTAGTCATTGATTTTCAATTAGGGTAATATGCCTCAGTCGGGGGTCGCGGAAGTATCTTCTGTTCCCGTGACCCCCGGCGCAGGTGTAAGAAGGAACACGGGGTGGTTTTTAGTCAGTAAGAGTCTGACAGACACCTCCGCCCTCCTCGGGGCGGGGGACATTCATGAGGATTTTCCACCCCTCAAAAAAAAAACAAAAGGGTAATAAATATATCTATTTTCCATTGAGTTACTAAATCACGTCCTACTTATCTCAGTACCTTGCAAGCTTGGTCAAATTAAAATGTTTTAACCCGGTTTAACGTAGATCCACGCAAGGCAATTGCTTTTTATGGTTTGGTCACGTTGAAAGGATTGATGAGAGGCGACTAACGAAAGGTATTTACAAGGCAGATGTAAATGGGAACGCCGGGAGGGGACGCCCTAGAAGGACATACATAGACCTTATTGGTGAGGTTCTTCAGAAAGGTCAGGTGCGTAGTACTCGCAACCGGCGTGTGAATATGACAACATGTATGAATGTAAACGTAGCAAAAGAAGTATGTAAGAATCGTAGCTTATGGCGCTCTGTAGCTTCTGCCTACCCCTATGGGAAAAAGGCGTGGGTTTATGATTGTCTGTATGTGTGTAGCATCAAGCGTTTGCATGATAATTATTAAGGTACTTAAAGGTACATCTTGAAATAAATTCCAGGAAATATACTAACATGCCTTTTAGTGCTAGTAGTATAGAAATAACATGAATTTACATATTTATGATTAAAGCTTTTTCCAGTAAAACCCACCCACACATCATTGGTATCAATGAAACGCATTCCCCCCACGTGAAAACATCTATTCATAGTTGTCTATAAGTCTATTCAAAGAGTGGAGTTGCGTGAAGCGAGTCGCGGTGATTGCTCATTAGCGACACAATAGATCGTACTACAATACTCCTATAAGACCACTATACTTAAGTACTTATGGCTTATGAACAAATCCTTCCGGACGGCGCAGGGGGACGCTTACAATCAACAGTACAGACGAATTATTAGAAGAATTACTAAAATCTTACATCAATCAGACGAAAATTAGAGCTGAGATCTCGACTTCATTTGTAAAGAAATTAGAAATGGAATCCTGTAGTCACATTTCATCATTAAACAGGTTTACCTTACTGCTTTGTAAAACAAATGAAGACGATAAAAGTAATTAATTTAGGTACCTATTGAGATACTACGTAGATATAAAACCATTTAATTTTAAGTTGTTACCTGGGAGCGAGCCTTTTCACATCAACCGTGTAAAAAAAATGTTGAAAATACTTTGTTTGCTTTGGAAATAGGGCCCAAAATCGTAGCAGCAGCACTTGCGGTCAAAGTTAAACAGACTAATAATTTATGCGATATTGTAATAGACAGCTAGATTAGTATAATACTCGTAGTAACAAATATTGAAAAGAGGATGCTTAGATGATTTGTTCACGTTAAAAGGTCGGGAGGGAACGCCCTAGAAGGACATACCTACATACTTACATTCCTACTTATTAGCGAGGTTCTTCAGAAAGGTCAGATGTGTAGTACTCGCAACCGGCGTGTGTATGACAACATGTATGAATGTAAACGAAGCAAAAGAAGTATGTGAGAATCGCTCTGTAGTGTCTGCCTACCCCCATGGGAATAAAGCCTGCGTTTATGTATGTATTTATTAGTAAAATGGTAGGATTATTACCAATGTGACACCGAAAATATAATACGGCACGCGTTAAAATAGAATAGAATCCTACTCATTATTGTACACCATAAAAACTTACAATTATAACTACGCGTTATGACATGAAGCTTTGCTTTATCACGGCATCAAGTTAACTTGCAGCTTCACCAGCATTTAATTATTTGGCTTGGCAAAATACTAAGAAGGAATATGCGGGGCAGGCAAACTGAGTTTCAGTAATGCGGTTCCGAGAAGTCCAAGAACTCAGAACATGCAGCTGATGTTGATAAAGTTGTCAGAGAACAAATAAGGTATTCAAAATGCGACGTGAACACCATCTGAAAACCTAGTTTCATAAAATTGTTATAACTAGCCTTTAAGTACGATAAAATAAAATCAGTCTAATTATTGGTAAGGCAAATAAAATGGTAGTGATCAAGTTATAAGTTTACCACCTAAGAATAGACATGTCGAATGCAATAAAGTATTGAGTATTGATATAAGAAACACTGTACATCACCGAAGAGGCAGACAAAGACGTAACTACATACAAAAGTGCATCCATATTTTGCTAGTTTTGTTTACTATAAAAAGGATGAGATCCTATTTCCCTCAACCTGGCACTTTGTTCGCCACGCCGCGCCGCCGGTGACCGGTGAGCGGCGAACAATTTAATTTCTATTTTGTCTGGTAGTTTGGCAGTCAAAGTATAACAGACACTGGATTACTGAGAAATATCAGATGGAAAAGGTCAATAACGCTCTACCCGAGGGGATCTAACCAGGATCTTATACTCAGCAGTAGTAGCAATAGCGACCATTAGACCAACGTGATATAAATAGCCAGACCTTTTGCGATCTGACGGTATATCGCAGCCAATTATAAGCTGAAAGGCATTCCTAGATCCGTAACAAATAAGTCAACCCGAAACTATATTATGTTAATACAAAACGGAGAAGGTAATATTGTATTCAGATATAAATAATGCCTTGGACCCGAACTCAAAGAAATTGCCTGCCACATATCAAACGTGATTATGTCGGATGAGCGGTTTAATGCCATTTGTGGCAATATTCGGTGTTCGTAATGGAATATGCGTATTGGAATAATCTTTATCAACTTGTGGCCCTAATATCGTGCGTACGCAGCTTTGGTTACATAAAATAGAAAAAAAAACAGATCTTTTTATGATGTTGTGTGACCGAAAAATTAGGCTTGATATAAATTATAGATTAGAAAGAGTAATAAGAAAATATAAAGAGAAGCTGTCGCAGACTCTCGCTTAATATGAGCTAAGCTTACCTTTGTGGTGGTTGGGTGAAAAGGTTAATAGCAAAGACATTCAATATAGACCGGACATCACGATCAAAATTTTCGTCCGAAATTTTTGTCCTGCTGGACACAAGTCTATGAGTTTTTCTTAGTACGCTCCGCTGCCGCTCCAATATTCATATATTATTCTAGATGGCGTTACTGAGACATGGGATCAAAGTTTTTCTATGACATTTCCTTGACATGCCCGCTCTATAGTATTTTAAATCTCTTCGGTTAATAGTATTACAGGCAATATTTCTCAGATTTTCAACACAATAAAAATGTGCCGATTGGTTTAGACTCACAACTCCGTATTAGTAAACATGGAGTACCTAAAGTTATCGCCAGTATGACCTCCAGAATAACCAAACACTTTTTAAGGATGTTTGGCATTTCTTTAGTGAACGGAGTAGTAGGTACTTTCCGATATAATATACATATTTATAGATTTCCAAAAACTAAATTAAAAGCAATCCAATTAAATAAATGATGAAACCACTCAACCCTAAACTAGATTGCAATTATTTTGGGCTGAAACTTGGCAGAGATCTTTGTTCCGTAACCCACATCTGCCTAGCCTTTTCTCAACTATTTTAGGGTAAGCTTCTAGTCTAAAGATCACCAATATATTATTGTCTAACTGGCCTCCACAAACTAGTGTCAGAGTGACACGATACTCCATGGTTGGACTTTCAGGGTTTTTAATTACTACCCGTAACAACAGTCAGAGATAATATATGACAACCGTGAACAAAAGGTGCGGAGGGATCTTCACATGTACCCTATGAATGGTCATCCATTCGTAGACGGACCTAAACAAGAGTAGCTAAACCTTCGATCACAAAGCTTATTCAAGAAACTCGTAAGTTGCAAAATCATTCTCGTTTACACAACTGTGAAAGTGATTTTTATTTTGGTATTAGGTATTGTGATATTTTTGTTTCAGAATTTTATTATTACATGAATAGACTATAAGTCAAGAACGTAAAGACAGTATCTTTCTTCGTAGGATCCTAATGTTCGTATTTTAGCTTGTAATGACCACCTGTTGCGTGGACTTTATGTGTGATAGATGATCTTATAAGAGACCTATTAGTCGTAACTCAGTCTCGGTTAATAATTAAACGTATTCATGTCCGAAAATAAGATTAGGACAACGGCTATATCTTTTATAGGGTTTTCTTAGGCTACAGATTTAAGTACATCAAAGTTTTATATACTAGGGCCGTTTTTTAACTCTTAGATCTAGATTATTTCAAATTTAATTTCGGAACAAACTTTTTTAAACATTTTTAAACTAAGGTTGGATTATGGCTTACGAGCGGGAGATTAAAATTTTATTAACTTTCAAACTTTTGTGGAAGTCAACAGACTATGGTGTGTCCTGTAGATACGTTTTAAATTAGGTAGGATTGATGGTTATATAATGTATTGGTAAAGTTAATATTTTTCTAAATAAATGAGGTAAAGTTAATATTAACTTAAATGAAGTGTCACATTCCGGGTCTCAGAAAGAACGTGAAACCAGGCATTTAGACTGTCCTTTATATCTTTTATTTGTAATTATATAGTAGTAAGGTATTGGGACAAAATACGTTAATCGTGATTTTTGCCTTCAAAAAGTTCTGATCCTCCGCCAAATTTTGATACCTGATTTTTGATTTTATCATTCGTTGGTACAGACGCCAGCACGTCAAGTTACCACAACGTGTCAAATATCTTTGATCGTTTTTCAACTTTATACCAAACATAATAAGGTTCATATTCATACATATATACATATCGTCACGCCTGCAATCCCCGAAGGGCTAGGCAGAGGTGTACCTGGTAGTACACCCACATTTCGCCATTATGTTTAAGTCCCATGTAATAGGGGGCGAGCCTATTGCCATCCATCGGGCACAAATCCAGACTCCGGGCTGTTACTAAGAAATCCCAGATTGAAAAACTCAATGACACTTTGCCCGACCCGGGGATATTCAATTGGGAAAATTTGAAACATTGGGGTAACTTGATGTGCTGGCGCTGGCGCAAATAGTAATAAACATCAAAATACTGGTTTTTCTTCTTAAGTTTGCACATTCAATACTAACTATAAACAGGACACAAACAAAACTTTCATACGACACTTGTGTCCTAGTGGATACAATACATGTCTATGAGTTTAATTTAGTACGCTCCACTGCCGCTCCAATATTGCTTTATTATTCTAGATGGCGTTACTACACACTTACGACATTTCCTCGCATATCCTCTATGTCGTATTTTAAATCTCTTTGTTTGGAACTAATAACCGTTATGATCGAGTGTTATCCGAAGAATCTGAAGAATAGGCGATAAAAGCAAAGAGGTCAGCACTCCGGTGTCTATGGAATGCCATCAGCTCGATATTACGTAGTCGAGCCCGTCGGCGGTGCAGGCATGCTTGCCCTCATCTTCACATATTTTTGCTGTAGGTAATCTATTATTTATATTCTTTATATTGTAGAACAATTTAGATGATGAGAGTAAGTTATGCGAAAGACGAGTATATGAAAGTTTTGTTGAATACCAAAAGCTGTTCTGCAAGAACTGCTGCTTCTAGGGACTTATCAAGAAAATATTGGAAAAGCTAAAATGGCGGTAACATATTTCACATTTTTGAAGTTTAATATAAATTCCTTCACTATTAGGTTTTGGACTTAACCTAATATCACAGTATAAATTTTAATATTAATACAGTAGGACGACGCCTCTGATCTCTGATAAAATGCCGACAACGTCTACACGCGTTGGCCCTGAATAATACCTCCCGAACTACGAACATCGTTTTGTTTGAAGTTCGGGAGTGACTTTCCCGCGTCTCGCCCCTCACACCCCGCATGATTGCCCTGTCTAGACGGCTTCGTTGGACCAGTGTAGGTTTTTAGACTGTGCTAATATTGAATAGGCAGAGATGTAGGTACTTATAATATACTTACATTGCGCCAGTTACGTATAAGTCCTATGTAATAGGGGGCGAGCCTATGGCCCCTGGCACTAATCCAGATTCCGGGATTTATTTATTTTTTGTTCGACTCGGAAAATAACCTTAAAACCTCATGCTTAGAAGTAGCACTTGCAATTACTAGACCTACAAAGCAGCCCCTAGGTATAATAGGCAATAGGTATTTTTAAAACATCAAGTAGCTCCCTTGGTCTCTTGTAAATTAACAGTATGCAAAATAAAACCAAGCTTGACTCGTGTATTTTCTAAGCTATTTTAGTAAAACTAATTTTCCATTTGTAATGTTGACCTAACGAGACTCCCATTTTCAAATACCAAACCTTTCCTTGCTTTAATTAATAAATAATTAGCAACAATATATAAACAAACAGCCATTTGCATTTCTAAAAGGGTTCTGGAAACGCAAATAAATTCTCACATAAAAAAAAACTTGACCTGAATTTGCTTAATTGGCGAAGTTAATTACCTCGCGGAGTCGTAGCCAACACTTGCCAAAGTGAAGCATAAAATCGCTTTGGAAGAAAAACAAATAGACGTCGATAGCTGTAATTACAAAGGTTATTTTTGTAAACAGTTTTGTGTAAACGAAATGCGCGAATACGATTATTCAATAAACAGTTTAGACCTGAACAATATAAATTCTTAACACACACACCTACATATATTTATACACACACACATGGAAATACACAGATCCACACACGCATTACATAATATGTGGAGCAATAAAGTTATCGAGTAAATTCTTAGGATTTTGTTTTGTGATGTGAACCTGTCACCTGTGAACAAGTTTCAACGAGTGATACTATTATCAATGATATTATAAGTAAAAAGGTTATTGGCCCTCAGCAAGCGACAAGTCAAAATGTGGCTAGCTAGTCACACTTGGCCTCAGTGTCGCGTCGCGCCGTCAACGGACGCGTGCGTACCTTAGTGTGCCGTTTTTAACCGACTTTTACTTTTCACTTCACTCTGAGATTTATGATTCGATTTACGTGATTCTTTTTTAGTTCGATGCAGAATAGCTGCCATTTGGTCCCATAAAAATTAGCATAGTTTGACCCGTTAGTTTTCATTTTATTAACATTTAATTTAGTTTTGAACTTTTTTTTGTATGTATGTGCACCGATTATGCTGAGATTTTTGAACCGATTTACGTGATTCTTTTTTAGTTTGATGCGGAATAGTTGTGTTTTGGTCTCATAAACATAAAACATAGTTTAACCAGGTAGTTTTCATTTTATGAACATTTTTGTTCATGATTTTTTTTTTTATTTCATCGAAATCTGTTTATTTGTTTGATTATAATATTAAAACAGAAATGGAAAATTATGAATCAACCACATAAAAATATAAAATCTACAAATTGTAAAATAAAAACTTTTTGACAAAAAAAACAACCGACGGATTTCGTAATCGCAAAACATTGTCACAAGAGTTTAGGTACTAGTAATTTTGTACTAGATAAGCAAAATCTAGTACGATACTTCGACGCGGTCAAAGTAAATTTCGTTCATCACCTGACAAAAGATACATTTTCATCTCCTTCATGCAGGAAATACAACGTGCTTTACTGCTTTACTAACTCAATACTGTCATAATATCAATTTAACAGATTTAAATTGAGCTGAAAATCAAAGTCAAAAGTCAAAGTCAAAGTCAAATCGTTTATTTCAATTAGACCCATAACAGACACTTTTGAACGTTAACTTACAAAATAAAATAAATTAAGAGAATGATTCTAGTTGTACATTCCAAATGGTAGTTCCGTATGGAGAAGAATGTGCAAGAAACTCCATACTTACTCTTTTAAAATAGGATTACAATACTTCGTATACAACAATCAGATTTTATGTGAGGCCGATGCACCTAGAGTAATAAGACTAATACTGAGATAGGTATATAAAAAATAAGCAATGGACTCGATAAAAATATATTATGTTGGTAGATACATTGTACTCACATATTAACAAAAATACACAATACACTGTAGAATGTTATTAGAGGAGATACTCATTAAATAAACAAATGAATAAAGTTAAAAACAAAAAAAAGTTAAAATCAAAAATGTAAAGTGTGGACGTAACCAGAATTGTGCGTATAAAGTGACACAGTCGATCAGTTCTGCGTAACGGTACGGTATTGATAACGTGGGGGCTGCTATTTCAGGCTTATGACCGCCATTAATTTGTTTTGTGAACCGCTGGTGTACTACCTAAGCACCATGTACCACGTACATATCTAGTACATGTACAAAGTTATATGACAGCTGTACATACATAGACTACATCGCTTTCTATGAACTAACGGTAGGTACATAACATCTGCAGTGCGATTCTGGTCACCGCAAATCACGGCGGCAAATCACCGCGTGAAAATGCAGGCGAAGTAAGGGGGAATTGAGCTGTCATTCCTTAGTTAGCTAGCTAGCTAGGCATTGACAGTACACTTCACTCAAGTATTTACGGCCGGCGTGACTTTTACAGAATCTACCCGCTGTACTGTTCTTCTGTAAAAATCTTACTGTGAAAATGTAACTAGGTAAAGTAAAGGTGAAGTAGGTATCTAACTAGACAATAGTCAATCCCATTATAATGTGAGAGATTCAGTCTACTTTTCTGATTCCCAAAATTTTCCTATAGTTTTTTTTTTGCTTTAAACCAAATAAAATCATGATTTCTTTCTAACCCAATGAGTTTTTTAATGAAAGAAGTGGCATATATATATTTTTTATGAAAAAATGAAAATTAGCTGAGACAGTAATGCTGAGGTTTTCATGTTTTTACTTTCAGTTTAACGAAAAGATACAATTTAGGACAAAACCGCTGAAGTTTTTCTGTGCTCCAGAGAAGAGGTAACATTCTAGAGGGTCCAGAATCAAATATAGAAATCATGGGGTCGATATAACTTCCACCAAGTTTACTTAAACATAGTTTTGCTACCTAAAAAACTTAGGTATACACAAATAATTTGATACGCGTATCATTAGTAAGGTCACTCAAGACAGTACTATCTATCTACATAAGTATTGCATAATAATGTAGATGATATGTAATTACATACCATAATATCTAACGCCTATTTGTCTATGGATATCTATGTATGGTTTAGAATGTGAATTCATTAAGCACGTATCATGTATAAAGCCTTTAATTGATATTAACATTGTAATGATGACAACACGAATGTAGTGCAGACTGAGCGATATAGTCGTATTATGCGTTTCAAATGAGAATAGGAATGACTTTGCGCCATGTTGTGAGGTCATAGCTGTCAATTCGAATAAATTGGGTACGATCAGCAAAACGTGGTATTTTCTAAATAAAATTTATTTACGAATATCGAACGCATAATTTTCTAAATTGTACTGTTAAAGTATTTGTTTATATTGGAGATAATCTCTCGAGCCCTCCCATGCCAAACAGAGCCTCGTTCACACATTTTCGAGCAGTCAGGGAGATGAAAAACAAAAACAAATATTAACAACAACAACAAACAACCGTGTAACAAACTTAATTAATAAATAAAACGTAAGCATTCCACAAGACTTATTAATTTAAGACGTTTTTTTCATTTTGAATAACTTCGACTCAGTAAAACAAACAAAAGAAAATAATTGATGGGCGATTAAGGTTTCGTTGCAGGCTGTACTTTTTAAGCGACATTTGGCAGATAGAGGTCATTGACGTTCCTATTCTTATTTGAAACGCATAGTACTTGCTGAACTGTGTGTTGCGGGTTCGACACCGATACGGAAAAGGTGGCCTTGATTAAGTCTAGGTCGGTAGGTAGTCTAGTAAAGGTGTTTGATATATCCGAAATGTAGGTACCTACGGAATTTAGCATTTTGAAAACTCAATTCCATACATTTTGGATTTATCAAACTTTGTTATCTATTTATATTTTATAAGTAACAAATTAACTTGAAAAATATTGGGCCGATATGAAAAATTACGACACGGAAAAACTGCTTGAAATTGTAAAATAAAGTTTCTATCAGTCGTCAGTCTACTTTAATTTTTAATTTATTTTAACATAATCTTACATAATCTAATTTTAAAATTGTATAGTCAAATTACTCTCTAAGTCATTGGAAACCTTGTCATGTTTATAATTTAGCTTCTAATTAAGCATTGCATTCTTTAATATAAAATATTTGATGTCATTGCTGGCCTGAATCAAAGGTTTTCCATAAACCTAGTTCAGGCAGATCCATATTACGGTTAGATTTAGTTTTTCATCCAACGGAATTAATGTAAATTATAATCTTTACTTTACCTTACACTTGAATAAATTTTGTTTTATTATTATTATTATTTTTTATTTCACCGTTATGAAGCTACACGGGTATCATAGACTACTTTCTTTGTATTGCCACGGGGACTGATAATACACGAGTCAAACCGCGTGACATCCCTTAGTCGTTAATGAAAATGTGACTTTGTCTTGGCCCCATGATTTGGGGGACCTTTTTTTTAAAGGTTTTCTACGATAACAAAACAAAAGTAACCCTTCACATCTTACCCTTACCCTTTCAGGGACTATAGGCGCGATGTTGTGTTATGTAATCGACACATATTAACGCATACGGAACTCGTACCCTTCACATAACACATACATATATCAGTAAGTGGTACCGAATTGCTGTTAAATCACATTGCCAAGTGGTTACTGAGTAATAAATCTAAAAAGAAACGGATTTACTTCCGAGATATATAATGTAAGCTTATTTTCTTCCCGTTATAAGCGTATAATGGAATGAAGTCCATGCTTAGATATTCAGTTTGCCAAATATGTAGACAAATGGCGTTGTTGATCAATTCCAGTTCTTTACATATTTGGCAGTAACTGCTCCATTTGGTTAAATGGATTTGCTTGTCGCTAAATAATAACAACTGTAAGAACGGGTCGATTGAGGATTAACGTTTGATGAGGTCTGTTCGTGGATGGCTGTCTACTCATTGCGTATCTGGACTCTCTGTGCCTCAGAAAGCTCGCTAAGCCATTTTGGTCCCGGCTGTCATTATTAGATGTTTAACGGCCCGTTTAAGACCTTACCGCTGTGAGCGGGGCGGCTGAAATAGTATAAAAATGTGCGAAGCACGGCACGAGTTCCCGCTGAGTCGTACCGCTCGCCGACCCGCGCTTAGCTGTCGCTCACAGTGACCTCGGGAGTAGAGTAGAATTGAATAGAATAAAGTAGAATAGAATACTCTTTACCGTCTCTTAGTATTTTTTTACTCTTTTCATCTCACTTTTTTTTCGTTAAGAGTAGTTAGAACCCTGAAAGCATAACAACCAGTCTGACCTAAGGGCATAGTGTTACCCGAGGTCAGATAGGCTGCTACTTTTGTAATATACTGATATGCAGCTTGTTAAGGATGTTAAGGATTATTATTTTACGTTTTTGGCTGGTGGAATTGAAAGAGGTTTGTGGGATAAAAAATAAGCGTGACTCCTTCATAGAAACAATCGAGATGCTATATTTTCTTTTAACTGACAGTGATTTACACATGAAATAATAAGGACATTGACACAACATGACAGATAAAGTGTTGCACAAGTACAGACGCCAGCACATCAAGTTACCCCAATGTGTCAAATTTTCCCAATCTTATATGAACCTTATTTTGTTTGTCATAAAGTTGAAAAAACGATCAAAGAAATTTGAAACATAGGGGTAACTTGATGTGCTGGCACATTAATAATTAGTTAAATGTTGGGGATGCCAGCCAACACAGCTGCATCCGAAAAAACTGGAAGCCAACACATTGATTTATTTATTTATTATTTATTTATTTATTTTAGGAAACTCAACAGTTTATTTATTACGTTACATGAGTAAAGAAGAAGAAGAAGATTGAGAGAAGATTTGTTGGAAAAAGGCTGGCAGACGCCGATGGATTTATATATTAAAGCTACTGGTCTTTTTTAGACCAATATTACGTGTACACATGGCTGCACATCAAGCTATAACCTTTCCAATATAAGCTGATCTTGCATTATATAAGAATTCTGTACAATGCGAGGTCAGCGTAAACAGGAAATATATAGCTTTAGGTATGTGTAGTCGCGTGCACAAGGCAGTTAAAAACACAGCATTAGGAAATCATAAGCATCTCATATTATTAAAATGTGTCGTAAAGCGACAGTTATGGTTGAAAATCCGTTGTAAAATAAACAAAGATGAGTTGTAAAAATAATGATTACAATATAAACTCAAATACTTTTTTTTACGCTCTGCCAGATGCAATATCTTGGTTCACGCTCTTTATTTTCGTACAAAAATTTGCAAACAAGAACGGTGATCTGTTTCCCTTTTTGCAATACACAAAACCTCTTTCTCAGCTGCATATATAAAGCAGTCTTAACCTCGTAGTACTGATGTGACCAGCGGATTGCCAAGTCATAGGTTTCTCCTCCTCCTCTGACTTTTCGGATTTATGTGGGTTTGTATAATTATAACTTGCTTCAAGAACGGTGGAGGAATACATCGTGAAAAACCGGGAGGCTTGATAGATATTTTTCGACGAAAAAACGCAAACGTGAAGTCGAAACGTAAGATTTTAAATTGGAAATACTAGAGACCAAGTATTAATATTTTACTCATCTCTATAGAGCACTATTAATTTGCCTGATTAATTTAAAATGCTGCAGGTTCGTTGCGTTTTAAAATTGTTCAAATTAGCGTTATGCTTAAGTCAAAAATTTGTGCTGGTCGATTCAGTAAAAGTCACCACTGGAAACTTGAGTGAAGTGAACCGTCAATAGCTCTATCGCCTTTCATTTCACCTACCCGGGATGATTTTTACATAATAACACTGCATGTAAGACAACTGCGTTTACATATTTGGGGTAACACAATCGTTCGTGAAGGACGAGATAATCACTTGATCCAATATACAGTATGGAGTTTCCAATCACGACTGTTACCGCTTAGGTCACGCGTGGTCACCGCGGCACGCCTTGCCGCGTCGATGCCGCGTCGCGCCGCACCGAGCGGAGCACTCAACCGGGAACCGGTAGCTTTCACTCGCGAAATTACTGCTGTCGCCGCGTTTTAGCACTGAATTCCATAAAAATGCTTTTATGTCATCATTTTTCTACGTGATAACCCTAATAGATTGACGTCGTTTGTGGAAAAAATGTTATGTCTTTTCGTTTTACGTTTGTTCAGCCGATTCCTACGTAATGTTTATATATATACCATAAAATAGGTATCATGTACTCATTACGTCACATAATTCCAACCTTTCAAAAAATATATGAAAAATAATAAAACTCAACGAAAGTAATACGAAGTAAACTCCAAAACAACAGGCAGTAAAATTATCCACTTAAAAGCAGAGACATTAATTTACCGTAACTTTGGAAGTCAGTTTCAAGTGAATTAATGAGTCTTTGTCTCCATAACTTGGCGACAGACAGATTTAGTTAGGCAGGTAGAGCAACTGTGTACATGCGCAGATGACGAACAATCTCCTAGCATAATAATTTCAGTTTCACAACTTACTACAACAACTTCTTGAGAAGATGAAAAGGCAGTTTCAAGAACGGGTGGCTAAAATGTCGCTTACACAGCCACTCGTGTCACGAGCACAGTCGATGGGTAATCCTACTCTTTATGAAAATATATTCAGGTCACAAAGTATAGTCACGCGAATGTAAATTTTCATACATTATTAGAGGTGAATCTGCTACGTCGTAACATTGCTATGGCGTAGATGCTCTACGAACAATGTCACACGACTTCGTTCCACAGATGTTGCAGCTTTTCGAGTTAAAAAGTTCACGTATTTTGTGTCTGAACACTATTATTGATAGGTGTGCAAGTTAAGATGAAAATGAAACTAAATATTGAACACGTATAATATCATCTCGCTTCTGTAGTGCGTCGGGTTTGTTTGCCGAGGCGCATGTGGATTGTTCCTACACAGTCATGCGCAAGCGGTGCAGAAGTAGGGTGCGAGCCAGCCACAACAGTCTCCTAAAAGCTTTTATGGAACGTTTTGACTGCCATTTCGTAAACCGCGTTTGTGCGTAAGTTGAAATATTATTTTGATTTAAATTAAACATACATACATACATACATAAACTCACGCCTTTTTCCCATGGGGGTAGGCAGAAACTACAGAGCGCCATATGATACGATTCTTACATACTCCTTTGGCTTCGTTTCAATTACATACATGTTGCCATATACACAAAGTGGTGATAATTATTTGCAGTATAGTTTCTATTGTTCTAACATAGTTTTAAGATTTTTGTTACTTAACTCTTCTATGGACCATTGTAGTGGTCTAAGAATAATTTTTATTATTATTATATCATAATTATTTCACGGTGTTTCTCATCTGTTTTCATTATAATAAATAATAATAAATAAATAAAAAAGTATTTATTTCTCACCACAAGCCAAAAAATACAAACAATATTTATACACAAGCTACTGCTTGTGTAGGTGGCTTGGTGCCTGTGGTAGGTAGTAACACCTGTAGTACAGGTCACCAGGTCCCCACCTGTTTAAAGTTACACATTTGATAGGATACATCTGGTGTCACAGCAAATAACAAGTTTCAAAAGTTTCTGACAATTAGTGAGCTTATTAAAAAAAAAAAAGACACTATTTAACATAATATAAGTAAAATGATTAAAAAATTAAAGTATGTAGAGAGGTTTTTATTAATGTAATTGTGTGTGTGTGTGTGTGTGTGTGTGTGTGTGTGTGTGTGTGTGTGTGTGTATGTGTGTGTGTGAATTGCATTGAATTGCAAAGTCATACTTTTGTCTATCTGAACCAGTTACTCTATGTCGAAAGCTATCTAAACAAGCGTAGCACGTCGCCATGTAAGAAGCGCCATTTTACTCAACTCTTGCTCGAGTCAGGGTCGCGGTTTCAATGTCGGCAATTCAGTGCCTTAACTCACGTACCTTAATCTTTACAACATTCCACCCAAAATTAATCTGCAGTGGTAAGACTGAAGATTACTTTAGCCTTAAAGAATATAAGAAAGGAACGTGACTACCTGATAGTGTCTCTTATCTTTGTGGAAAGTATCCAAGGATTTTGTGAGTTGTGTGATGTTCATTTTAATGTTTTTAAAATCTTTAAAAGAAATGTTGAATTCTATGTTTAGGTTTTATATTGATTTAGCAGTAAGATTATATTATTTTACGTATTGTTAAGTACCACAGTTACAGTTTCTTTAATTCATCGTGCACGGCTCAATGGCTTGACGAGTAAATATTTACCTTCCAACTAGATAGTTAACCCATAAACAATAAACAATAATGTTAAACAATAATGTAAAATAGACAGATGTCTATGATACATTATTGTTTACAATGAAGAATTGAGAATTAAGTTGATTGAATTCGATAGAGATAAAATTAAACACAAGCCATCCAGCGATAAGACTGCAAATTGTAAAACCCTTTGTTGCGCTCTCGGGTTGACTATAATTTATATTAGGACATAGCATTTTTTTTATATCCAGAAAATACTTTTCCATACAATAATTTTTGACTAGCAAGCTGGCGAAATTGCTGGAAAAAAATATGAAGTGGTCTTTATGTCTAATTATTTGTATTGTAAGTTAATTTTGCATCTCATCGTAGGTACTTATTTGTAAACCTTAGGGGTTTATATTATTATAGTGATTGTACGTGCCTGCACCCTTATAATCGTCGTCAAATTTATATTATAGAACATGAGTAAACCACTTTAGATGACGTCTTGTTCGCTTTTAAGCGACATGCTTGTATTGTTTGCCTTAAATATTTATTTATACAGTCTCTTTATCTTATAACCATCATGGCAGATTGACCCCATAGTTTAAATGCGCCTGTACAAAAATAATTGTTAATTAATTACACCTATAACTTATTTATAACATGCATTTCTTGTGAATTCACTCAGAATACAAAAAAAATTGGTCCGCGGGTTTAGTTAATATTTTGTGATGAATTATGAATATGCCGAAGTTTTTTTTTAATTTTATTTTCATAATCGTGATATTTATTTTCAAAACTAGATTATTTTTTTCTTAGTTCACTTGCATTTTACAAAGCTGTTTGGACCCTAAAGAAACTTTTTCCATTTTTTAAAAAACGAACATAAGAATAGTTGATTATGTTACTGAAACAAGGAATTCTTGACTAATGTAAAGGTTCTGTAGGTACGGCTGAACAATCTTGCTGATTGTATTTTAATTTGAACTACAGCATTCCAGCTTAATGATAGATATTTATTTAAATTCTGTGAAATAAATGAGGTTTATTTATTTCGCTGTTTATTGTTGGCATTGCCAGTAAGATAATAAACACGAATAATTTAATTTAATTTTGCGGCTTCAACAAAGGAATGTTGCTGTTATATTATTAATTATTAAAGCCTTTACAGTTCTATATCAATAGATATAATTTAAAACTTATGGGATCAATATTGTATATTTTATAAGATTTATTAGGCTTCCAGAAATTCAAAGTTCTACAAGCAACTGAACCCGCGACTTCTTGCGTGGAATTTCACGGTTTTTTTTCCGTTATAATTTCCTTTAAAAAAAAGTAAGTTTAAGTAACTTATCATAGGACCAGTTATAATAATATCGGACAGTAAAAGTCCTAAAACAAACAATTGAGCCGTTTTAGACAGTTACTTCATTAAACCCCAAGAGGACACCGGCGTCTGCGCAGTCATTGTCTTTCTATTGTGTCTCTAATTAACACGATTGAAACGTTAAAATAAGTTAATAAACGTACGTTATACGTAGATACGAACATAAACTCACGCCTTTTTCCCATGGGGGTAGGCAAAAAACTGCAAAACACCATATTTATGCATATACTAAAAATATTTTATTTTGGCATTTAGACCAGGAACTTTAATTTTATTATGAAGGCACCTTAACTCATATTTATTTTTGTTTAATCCATCTTTTTACAATCTTTTCATATATTTACTTTAACTATATATATTATACAACTTAACCAACATTGGTTTTATTGATTTGTATGGTAGATTGCTATGGCTGCTGACACTCAATCATTGAATTACAAAAGCAAATAAACATCACTAACCCATCTGACGTTCGAAATGAACTTCAGAATTTCCCCATTCTCGTTTTACTTGAAATCTTATTCAACATTTAGAGGCCAATATGAAATGAAAAGCCCGCTTTTCACCTGAACCCATACGTAAATCCTGTCTTTCTAAAGTCAGTTTTAACATGCACTAACGACCTCCGTTGCCTGGCAACGTAAGCCGGTGGGAACCTGTGGCTAGCTACTATGTTGCTCTAGTTACTGACATACTGTGGTCGTTAAGTGTAGATTAATTTTCGTATAAAGTACCTAAGTCAGATATCAAGTTTCTGAGTACTTTCATATTTTTGCAGAGGTTTTCGACGAGTACGGGTATCTTGGTATATTGAGGTCGATCCATTGTATTTATTTGTGTATATTGGTGAAGTTTAAGAACACTTTTCCATGTCAAACAAGTAATAAAAAAGGTTCTTTGAGGAATACTAACTACCATTATACTTGGCTGATATTGTTACTCTCTCTGATTTTATTATTTTATATACATGGATAAGTTCTATACTAGACACTAATTTTATAAGACCGATTTTGTATGCCTATCGGCGGGACATGGTTTGTACAATTAAAACTTAAAATATTGAAAAACACCTGTAATTACCTATGTTCACAAAATGAATAAATTAATCTGAATCTGAATCTACTGACTGTTATCCGGAGGTCGTGGTTTCGATTTCCACAAAGGACAATTAATGTTTGTGTGATTAACACGATCATTTGCTCTGTGTCTGGGTGTAATTTATCTATAATATGAGTGTTTAGAAATATATAAGTAAGTATGTTTAGCAGCTGTTTAGTATCCATATCACAAGCTCTGCTTAGCATGGGACGAGATGGCGCTGTGTGAATGTTGTGGTGGAATATTACGTACTATATTAACTAGCATAAGTATGAAGTGACACATTTTAATTAATAATAATAATAATAAATAAATATTCCACAACTTTTTCACACAACGCCATCTAGTCCCAAGCTAAGCTAAGAGCTTGTGTTATGGGTACTAAACAGCTGATAAACATACTTATATACTTCTAAATACATACATATTATAGATAAATTACACCCAGACACAGAACAAATGATCGTGCTCATTAATTTCTGTTATTGTATTATTATTTTAAAAATAAATTAAGCAATTTTATTATTATTTATTCCTAATTAACTGGCTACATACATACCCAAAAATAAACAAACAAAATAACAGTAAACCAATTATAGGGCATCAAAAAACTCATCCGCATCGCTATCAACGGGAAAAGTGCCCAGAAGACTGGCCGCATAATTAAAAAAATAAAAATAAGATTTAATTTGAGATTTGTTTTAATTTTACTTTAAAATTTTGTTCTACGTCTGTCTTATAAAACATTTTTCATGTAAGGGCTATACTACGCCTGTGATAAATTCCCTATATTTTTTTTTGTTATCCTAATTCTGTTGTGAATCAGTAGTTGGTGTACCTTCTAAATAAATAGAATAAAATGACAGGACAATTCGTCTTTACTTCCTTGAAGTAATTTTTAAATTGATAATTCAGACTTTAAGCTACGTATTAGTGAACTTCTGTTCTACTTTTATATAACAACAAGAGGGCTCATTGTTAACTTCAGTGTTTCGAGGGCTCGAGTCAAAGTTACGAAGTGTTTTACTTTTAAATTTCCTATTACTTACTTTTAATTTCCTGGTCTTGTTTGCTTCTCCGGTAAAATTACAGCCGTAAAATATTTTTATGACTATTTTTATAGGCTCGAACTTTTAACTTTTATAACAACGTTAAATTACGAAGAAAAGGAACATAAGAAGTTAATAATACTGAAAGGTATATCTCTATGGACCATGTAAAAATTGCCAGCAGATGGATATTTAGTAAGAAAGTGGCAGTAGTATCTTCATGTTTCCTCATTTTTTCATGTCTTTGTGTATTTTGTGTTTTTTTGTTATATCTAGAGCGTGTGTAGCGTATTTTTTTTTTTTTTTTTTAGGGTTTGTTACCTCAGTACTCCGTCATTTATGGACCGATTTTCAAAATTCTTTTTTTGTTTCATAGGGTATGCTAACAGATTGGTCCCATTTGTATCAAAACTCAGATCTGATGAGAGATCTTCGAGGAATTGAGGGAACTCCTCAAAGAATATAGGCACACATGCACCGATTTCAACATTTTTAGTAACAAATCAAGCATTTTCATTTAGAAAGTAACATTTGGTGAAGAAATACTGATGAAGAAGACAGGCAACGGAACTCTTCAACGCATAACAGCAAATTATTCGTGATTGCTATAATCAGATGTCTATGCTGAGCTTCTGTATTTCCACAACATAACATTACGCAATTCTATTTTAAAAGGGGCCGGCAGAGATGTACAGATTAATGTTTAGAGATAGAACTTCTTTAGCAATTGTTATCCAATTTCAATGATTCTGTCAGGTTTTGAAAGACTTTCTTTACATACAAAGAAACTAAAAATTACAAAATAAAAACTTTTTTACAAAAAAAACAACCGACTTCTTAAAAAAAACTAACAGGTGAAAAATAACTCCAGTTTCGGAAGTCGGTGGCCAATAATGAACAAAACAAAACCACCAAAGCCACAGACTTCCGAAACTGGAGTTATTTTTCACCTGTTAGTTTTTTTTAAGAAGTCGGTTGTTTTTTTTTTATAGTTAGGTATACCCAAAATATGAATTAGCATTGTTTTAATTTCTTATTTTTTTTTTCATTTAAAATATTGCAAGAAGTAAGTATGAAATCCTACTTATATTATAAACGCGAATGTTTGTGAGTATAGATAGATGGATGGATGGATGTTTGTTACTCTTTCACGTAAAAACTACTGATTGGATTTCAATAAAATTTGGTATGGAGTTAACTGAGACCCTGGATTAACACATAGGCTACTCTTTTTTTTGTGTTCCCACGGGAACGGGACTTACGTGGGTGAAACCGCGGGACGTCTGCTAGTAAATCATAAATAAATATTTGTTAAACACGGAACCCTGAAAGTTGGGTCACTGTAAAAGAAAACCATAAAAGTTAAATAGGAAATTGTGTAGCTATTGATTGCTTGCTCCGCTACCTTTTATGTTTACCGTTTACACTTTATTGTGTGAGGCTTTAGGGCATTTCCAATATCAATCTTTTTCATTGACTGTAAAAGTTTACGGAACGCATACAATCGTATCGATTTATATCTAAACAAACTGCTAAAGATTTTGAGGGGCTTGTAGCCAAATAAATTGCAGCCGCATAGGTCGCTATGCTTGAAGAGGTCGATCAGCGGATGGGTGGCAGTTCATTCGTTAGTTTTCGCGGAAGGCTAAATGACTCAGCGCATTACCACAGTATAAATATTAATACAGTAGGACGACGCCTTTGATCTCTGGAAAAATGCCGACAACTTCTACACGCGTTTGACTTGAATAATACTTCCCGCACTACGAACATCGTTTTGTTTGCAGTGCGGGAGCGGCTTTCCCGCGTCTCGCCCTTCACACCCCGCACGATTGCCCAGTCTAGACGGCTTCGTCGGACGACTGTATGTTTTTAGACTGTGGCATTACGTTGCCGACCCAACGTGTTTTTATTTTATTCTGATTTTGTACGTATTAATTTATTATTATATAAGGTCATATGTGTATTTGGTTATGGACCTTAGTTGCCTGAGAATAAAGATTTATTATTATTATTTTGTTAAGCGCGTTAAGCAGTTGGTCCCACTTGTTATTTGTAGATCTTTGGCAGTCGTTACGATTACATGGAAGTTAAACCTAACTGGCAAAGTCTGGTTTTTCTAAAGCAAGGTACACCTTTTTTTGTTGATGATGTTAATGGTCCTAGTTTATCATTTAGTGACATTGTGTTGTCTCCTCTCTTCTCCGCTTTGGTGGAGTCTCGCCTTTATACAGGGAGAATTCTTTTAAGTCAGTTTACATTTGCTTGGGTTTAGTTACAGTTAATGTCGGTAGCTGTATTACTAATATTATGTACATTCGGTCTCGTCGGGGGGGTCGGGGATTCGGTCGACAGACGTTGTGACGAGTGGACGTGTGTCAGCTATCGGCTCGAAATTGTGTCTCTAAATTCTGTGATTGGCTGCGTTAAGCTTTTTGCAATTCCTTGTCACTCTTTAACTGTTTTAATCCGTAGTTCACGCCCACTGGGTGGTCCCTGACAGAGATAAATAGTTTTTTGACAGTGCCGTCTCAAACATCGTTTGAAAAAGTGGCAGTGATTGGTGAGTTCTGAACCTGCGACCTCTTACGGTGGGGCTATCCAGGCCGCGCACGTAACCACCACGCCATCGAGCAAGTAGCAGCGAGCCACGAAATACCGGTGTGCTACGCGAGGCTGACGTCATCTGTGCTTTCTACGGCGGCGACTACGTGCGACCGAGTGCTACGAGCGAGCTACGAGAACAGCTACGGATTTTGTATCGGCTACGACACCAAAGTATTACACCTGGGAGAGAAGCAGTTTGCGGCAAGTGTTATCAATTATAAAACAATAAATACAGCTACGGTAAATACTTGTTGCAATATGGCAGGCGTTCAGCGCACTCCACCATCAAAACTGCAAGGTCAATGTCAGACACAATCTGAACCTGACATAAATGCGGCAATCGACATGAGTGAATATGTAACAAATAGAGGCAAGCGAGCAAGAAAAGAAAACCCTCAAGAAATTGAGCCTGCTTTAAATAAACAGGAACTAACCGATCTGCTCAGCTTGTGGAGAAATGAACAGGACACTCGTGTGACTAAGATGCTGGAGTCACAAACCACTTTGATACAAAAATTAATGGAGGACGTAACTGAGATTAAGGCGCAAAATGCAGATATCAAAAAATCAAACACCGAGATTCGCAAGACAAATGCCGAAATTGAAAAGTCGATGCAACATTTCAACCAACAATTTGAAGAAATGAAAAAAGAAGTAGAAGATTTAAAGAAAGAGAGGAAAGAACAGAGAAGCTACATGGAAATACTGGAAAATAAAATAAAAGATCTGCAGTATAAGACACGCTCATCATGTGTTGAAATAAGAAATATTCCTCAATTGGAAAATGAAACTACAGCCATATTATCAAATACCATCTGCAATATCAGCCAGCTAGTCGGAACATCACTATCTCAATCCGAAATTCGTGATGTGTATCGTCAGCCTGGAAAACCCAGCCAAACATCACGTCCTGTCGTAGCTGAGTTCACAACGGTACATACCAAACAAAATCTACTGATGGCTATCCGGTCATACAACAAAACTAAAACTTCAAAGGAAGACAAACTCAACACGGAATCGATTGGTGTCCCAGGCAAACGCCAGGCCGTCTATGTCGAAGAGCGACTGTCCTCCAGTTCGAAGAAGCTGTTCTACTCGGCGAGGCAATTTGCAAAGAATAATCAATTTAGCTTCTGCTGGATCAGCAACGGAAATATTTTCCTTCGCAAGCAAGTAGGTGACAAGCAAATTTTGATCCACTCAGAAAAATGTCTCCAAGACCTCAATACCAATACACCTAAACCGAATATCTGACTACGAAAATTCATGCGATTCATGTCATATAAACAAATATGTACCTTTAGAAAAAAAATACTATTACTTACCTACTTAATTACATACACTTATGTCTGCCTCTCACAAAAAAACAACACACTACGAATCACTGTCTGCAATAACATTTCAAACACCCCCATAATTACTCACACATACATATGCAACCACTTAAAGGCTCCAATCACATTATCAAAAACTTTCCATTTAACACCCAACGTGACTCTTGTACTCCCTGTGCTCTTGCCGGTTTATGGATATTACTTTATTTGTCCTTACTTTCCTTCTCGATGGCTAACTTAATCAACGTTAATAACGATCTTGACCAAATAAGCCAGGGAAAATCTTTCATTTGCAATCCAGAAGAATGTCTAAATTATATAGACACATCTGGAAAAAATATAAATCTATTACATATAAACATCCGCAGTGTAAACAAAAATTTTCCGCACCTTCAAGTACTGTTAAACTTGATAAATGTGGATATTGATATTATCATCCTAACCGAGTGTTGGCTCAGTAAAATCAACAATATACCATTATTGGACGGTTTTGAGTCACACTACACGCATACAAACTGTAACCAGAATGACGGAGTAATTATCTACACAAAATCAAGCTTGCAAACTACAGTATGGGAGCCAGACTTTACAGGTGGAAATTGTCTAGTGTGTCACGTAGACAAAAGGCTAACTGTGATAGCGATCTATCGCTCTCCTTCACTAAACTCGAGGGAGAATTTTGACAATTTCTCAACAAGTCTGATAAATGTCTACGCAAATATTAAGTCTGTTTGCCCTAACATCGCTCTTGTAGGTGACCTAAACATTGACATAAAACAAAATAATATGAATGAACGTACTTTGGACTATCTCACGCTAAATGCATCGCATGGTCTTATGCCAACACACTTATTCCCCACGCGAGATGAGAGCTGTTTGGATCATATATTTTTAAAATCTAATCTACTTACTACTACACTAGTTTTAGAGGCACACGTAACAGACCACAAACCACTACTGTTAAGTTTGAAAAATGCAAATCCTTCTCATAAACTATATGCAAAGACCACCCTTAACCACAAAGCGATTGTGGAGGATTTAGAAAAGGTAGATTTCACAGTAATATATGAGATCGAAAACATAAATGCAGCAGTGAATAATTTCATAAGTATAATTAAATCAGTAATAGAAAATCATTCAAAACAAGTTAAAATCCCGAGAAAAATGAGAATCATTAAACCCTGGATAACCCCTGGTCTTTTAAAATGTATCAAAAATAGAGATAAAATGCACATAAAATCTAAAAAATCACCAGATAATATCATTCTAAAAACTTCTTATTCACGCTATCGTAATTTCTGCAATAATTTATTAAGAAAACTAAAAATATCTTATGAAACGGGTCAACTTGAAAAATCCGAAAAAAATCCCAAAGCCTTATGGAAAACAATTAAACAAATAACAAATACCCATAAAACAAAACTTAGTCCAGCGGAGCTACTTACAATGCGAGACAGCCCAAAATCTGCAATAAATGAGGTAGGCAAATTTTTTGCCAACATTGGCAAAAACTTGGCTACAAAAATAACAAATGATACTGCAGCATCATTATCGGCCGGTGGCCAGCCCTCACCTTCACATACGGACACCCAAAACTCACCTGTAAACTCTCTCACTATCCTGGAACTAGATGAAGCTGATGTTGAGTGCTTAATCCTACAACTACGCTCTGACTGTGCAGTCGGCTGGGACGGCATATCATCGCTAATATTAAAAAACGGTCGACATGCACTGGTTCCACCAATTACTTACCTTTTTAATCGTTGCCTACAGGAGGGAGTTTTTCCGGAGGCTTTTAAAAAAGCTGTGGTCCATCCAATACACAAGGGAGGGAACAGAGACTGTGTTAATAACTACAGACCGATATCGGTCCTACCTGCACTCTCTAAAGTTCTTGAAAAAATTCTCAATAACACTCTACAAAAATTTCTTGACAAACACCAACTCATTGCTAATAACCAATACGGTTTTCGGACAAGTCTATCAACAGAAGATGCAGTTCTGGATTTCACGCAACAAGTTGCCTCAAACCTAGATAATAAATCGAAATGCCTAGGTATATTCCTAGACCTTTCGAAAGCTTTTGACACAGTCTCTGTTCCCAAACTCATCATGAAGCTGGAAAATATCGGTGTGCGTGGAAAGCCTCTAGAAATTTTTAAAGATTACCTAAAAAATCGTAAGCAATGCATTAAAATTGATACTTACTTAAGTGACGAGTTTCTCGTGTCCTATGGTGTTCCCCAGGGTGGAATCCTTTCCCCAACACTATTTCAGATCTACGTAAATGATCTCTGTAGACTGAGTCTTCCAAACGGTAAAATTTATGCTTACGCAGACGACACCGCAATTCTAGTAGACGGAATCACTTGGGACATGGTGAAAACAAATGCGGAGTTGGCGATGGCCAAGGTTATGATGTGGTTAAACTCGAACCTCCTTACATTAAATCTACAAAAAACAACTTACATTCCTTTCGCTATACGACGTAACGGTAAACCATCTCCTTCCTTTAATATAACTGCTCACTTCTGCACAAACCCCCCCACCCAATGCACTTGCCTTCCGCTTGCAAGATCCGAAACCGTAAAATACCTCGGAGTTCAGATCGATGATGGACTGAGATGGGACAAACAAATTGACGCCGTCACCACTAGAACATTGCGCCTTATACATATATTTAAGTCTCTCAGATTATCCGCCGACCTAAAAATTCTTAGGATGGTGTACCACGCACTATGCCAATCAGTGATTGGCTATTGCATAGTTGCATGGGGCGGTGCCACAAAAACTAGCTTCCTGAGAGTTGAGAGAGCGCAGAGAGCTATACTGAAAGTCATGACGAAAAAGCCCTATAGGTATCCAACAACGGAACTGTTCTCTGACTGTAAAGTACTTACGGTTCGTCAGCTTTATGTACTTAAATCCACCCTTAGAAAGCACGCAGGCCTGCCACCTCCTTTTCCAAATAAACGCACGTATCTTCCACCAAGTATCCAACACAAAACTTCCTTCGCTAAACATCAATATTATATACTAAGTACACATATTTATAAAAACATTAACAAACACCTAAATATTATAAATCTGAATTCGCATGCACTAAAATCTAAACTAACAGAGTGGCTGCTCCTTAAGGACTACTCTTACACGGAGTCTTTACTTACCTATCTTGTATAATACACACACACACACACACACGCACACACACACACACACACACATACACACACACTCACACTCACACATACACACACATACACATACACACACACACACACACACACACACACACACACACCACTCACACACACACACACACACACACACCACTCACACACACACACACATACACACACCACTCACACACATAAACACACAACACACTTACTCATATATTTTACTCTTTAAGCACCATACAGTAGAATGACACAGTCCACTTGAGATAAGTTTTTGTTGTTCATTGTAAACCTAGACCGTAAACTACCTCTTAAAATACAGGTATACCCTAGCTTAAGAGGTAGAGTATTTTTCTTGTACAGAATTTGCAACTTAGACCATAAATATATTTTAAACATAATGTCAAACTGTATTTCAAACTCTGTATGTTTTTAGATAAATAAAGATTATTATTATTATTATTATTATTATTACATTGGAGTGTGCTAGCTATAACATGTGTAGTGTAGCTTAATAATTGAAAATTATTCATTTATAATGATATTTAATTGCTCTTTATATATTCAAGTTATTCTAACTTATCAGACAGACGCGACAGACGTGTTGCTGGGTAGTTTGTTCCGCCACTTCTTCTTCCCAGCAAAAACACTAGGAAGTGGCAAAGGGCGGGCTTTTTGGGGGACTGTCTTATGTAATTTTGACACTAGAAAAGTGCTAATCCTCAGCCTAATATGAATAGGTACGTAAATGACTTTTGGTTTTGATTTTATTTTACCTTCCAGAGAATGCAGGTGTCATGCTATGATGTTATTTGATTAAATAAAATAATTGTTTTTGAGAGGACTTAAATAATTGTCGAATATTTTCGACCGACCAATTTCATCTCCACTATTTAAACGAGTGCATGAAAAATGTGTTACAGTTCGTATTTTTGCACTGTAAACTGTTTTAATTTCTGGTTCGGTAAAGCCAGAAATTGGGTATCGAATAAATAGTGTATATGGCAGAAATAAAAATATTTACAATACCTGCAAACTCGTGCGATAGGCAGTCTATTCATAAAGGAGTCTATATTGGTGTACCTACCTATTTTATACAATACAAATAAATCCAAATGGATTGCGTGTTTTTGCTTTAGTAATTTATTTAAAAACTAAACTTAGAACGTGATGAATTGCGTTATATAAAGTGTTCCTTTTTTTTTGTGTGGGTAATAATATTATTACCCTATGTTTATTAAAAATAACAATATTGCGCCTGCTATTCCTCAAACAGTGAAGTACAAAATTACACCCACTTTTCCCCTGTTATGCTTAAACTGATTGAAAGTGGGCCTATACTCGTATAGCTATCAATCGGATACAAATTCTAAATAAAGGCTACTACTGAGAATCTATAAATGGAAAATCCCAATAACATTGGAGTAACTTGACGTGCTGGCGTCTGTACCTACTGAATATGTTATCCAGATGTGCTTCGCTGTCGCTTTTTCTTCTCAACAAAAACACTATATAGGAAGTGAAACTAATTTGAATACCTAATGAGTTTTGATTTTATGATTTAACCTTTCAATCGTGTCAATCAGAGACACAATAGAAAGACAATTACAGCGCGGACCCCGGTGTCTTCTTGGGGTTGAATGAATTAAGGAAAACTGCCTAAAAATAGGGTTCATAACAGCATTTCTAATTTGAATACCTACCTACTACAAAAGCCGACAGTGCCCTGTTTAACGAAACGGAGATCGTTTATCATCTCGCAAGGAGGCTTTCAGACATAATAACTTATAATTACGACGGTAGTCAGTTTAAGCCTTCCGAATTTCTCTTCTCTATGCATAAATGGATATCATTTGTCTGCCGTTTTCAGTTTGATCCCAGCTTTAGGACATTGTATCAATTTGCTAGTCATAATTTTGTTCTTGGATAACAAATGTTTATAATTTTGCCTGTAAAACACATACTACTTTATTTAAAGTTAGGTTATAAATTATTAGTGGCCGGTGGTGTATTTTAACAGCAAAATATTTTTTCAATTAGGTGAATTTGAACACATAAAATGCTTAAAAAAAGCGTGTCATACAACTAGGTGGTCACACAGAGTTTAGAAGCCGTAGAAAATACTAGTATTTTCGGTTCATCGGAAAGCTCGTTGTGCCGTTCGTCCCAGCTGTTACTTGTACATCATTGATAGTAGTTACGAGTAGTCTGACAAACAGTTTAACCAATGGGTAGCATGTTACCCACTACCCAGTCATTGGGCAGTGGAAGTAAGATAGGCAGTCACTCCATGTGACGCGTGTGTCTGTGAAAGAAAGAATAAAAAGAAAGAAAGAAAGAAAATATGTTTATTTGGGACACGCACAGGAACTTAACAGTTTAAAACTATAACTAAATCTAACATATTAAACAACAAAAAGACCTGTGCGAGGCCAAAAAGTCAAAGAGGCCTCTTATGAGTTAAGATTCCTTCCTACCTAGGTTAGTTACTTGATAGTGCCTATATTAAAGCAAAGGGTAGGTATATTCTTTCTTTTACATTTTTCTATGCGACAATTGAGTGCCAAAATTTCCCGCAATTGGATTCGCCTCATGTGTTACGAAGATAAATGACCAAATAACTGTTTCGTCGCTGCCTGAAGTAACATCTCCACTTCGACTTCTGACCCTCATGTCGGGCAAATAGTATCATTATTATTAATCGACAAAATTCCAGTTCCTTTAGAAAATAAACAGTTATTATGAAAGCTAGCTCGCTTTGTTATAGTTGGAAATAGCTGGAAATTAATTCTGCGAAAACGTTCCAGTTACGAAGTTGTAGATATGCATTTCGAATTTCACAAAGTACCTTGATAGGTACCGTCATGAAATTGATATTTCAAACCAACGTTGATAATTGTGTAGTAATGTTTGATGTTCAATTAAAATTAAACCATTATATCTATGAATTTAATAAATGAAGGAATGACATAGTTTTCTATTTAAAAAGTTAAAAACTTTCTCTTTAATTCTCTATTCGACAGGAACTTTCATCTTTTCTATAAAAATAATATAATGTTCGCGAAGGCAATAATTTTAAAAAATAACAACGCGAAGAAGTAAAAAGTTTGTGATAGTATTATTATGATGTTTTTTGTGGTTGTACTACCAAGTATACCTCAGCCTAGTGCCAAGCCCTTTGGGCGTGATGATATGTGTTGTTATGTAGCAATAATAAACAGTAGGTACCCGGTGATCGGTTTTTTTTACCAATCCTAGCTTGAGCGTTTTATCGCCTCCCTAACCCCTATCAAATTTCATTAAAATCGTTGAAGCCTTTTCCGAGATTCAGATTACTTTCTAATACATAAAATTCTCTCATCACAGTGTCTGTTACCAAATTCCTCCGAAATGGCTAGACCGACTCTCATAAAATGTTGGTTGTATATTCAGTAAGTCTGAGAATAGGTCTTAAACTATTTAAAAATAAAAAAGGCCGAACGTAGTTTGTCGGTGCAGCAATTCCTCGTTTATAGATATAAGATAAATAAAATCAAGTAGACATACACATTCCTGAGACAGAATAATCCCATTGACACGAAAACCTTACACAACACGAAATTCAATACCGTAAGCCATATTTCTTCCCCTTACTCGATTTCCTGGACTATCTATCATCGTATACCAAAATAAACCGTCACGTGATTCCTTCAAGGGCCTTCATTCTTGACCCAGTTTTCTTTGAGATTTCGTGCACTATTGATTCACGCTAAAGAGATTTTTCAGGTTGAAGCCTTTGCTCGCAGTTACACACATACACATACATAAACTCACGCCTTTTTCCCTTGGGGAAAGCAGTAACTGCAGAGCCCCATCTGCTACGATTTTCACTTATTTTTTTGCTTCGTTAACACTCATACAAAGACACAGACACTGACATACTTACACAGTTATTTATACGTATAAAATAATTAATTCTGAAGCAAACGATAAGTAGGTATAATATTTATAGACCGTACTTAATGAGTAACATTATTATTTCATACTAGCTTTTGCCCGCGGCTTCGCCCGCGTGGATGTCGAACTTCCGTCCCCTATTTTTTCCCTTTTAATCTTTCAACTGAGGTAATTAGAGACACAATAGAAAGACAATGACAGGCGGACACCGGTGTCCTCTCGGGGTTTAATGAATTAAGGGTTGTATTTCCAAAAAATGGTTTCTTAGTAGATACTTACTCTTCACATAGAACACCCTTTCAAGTTTCATATCTCTAATACCCTAATACCAGCGGTTTGAGCATTGCTTCGGAATATCAACGTAATAATTTTAGCACAAAGCTTCCGCATAGACTATATTGAAAGTTGACCCTTCCAGTATGTATGCATAAATATTTCTGGAACTACTGACCCCGAAAAGAGCGACGTACAACTGACCATGTGTTAAACAACTGAGACTAAGATCAACCTGCCCAGGCGTATTGATTACAATCGTACCAAGTTTGGTTAAAATCCCTATAATAGTTTTTGAACTATGCGTGCACATACATACAGACAGACAGACAAAAAATTTACTGATTGCATATTTTGCATCAAAATCGATCACCGATCATCCTCCAATATTAATTTTGAATATATATTCAATGTACAGAATTGACTTCTCTACAGTTTTGTTATAAGTATTATTTATTATTTTCGTAGTGTGTGATAGTCCATTGAATTCTATGACGAACTTCATTCTATCTTAAGATAAAGTATCATAGTATCTTAGCCGTGTGCAGAGCCCTTTGGTGAACTCCACTGCGGGTGACGTAACCTACGACAAACTTATTATTTGCGGTTGGTACAGTAGTCGGGTCTAAGGATCGAACCGCAAAATTAAGTTTGTTTTTTATTGCATATACTTTTCCGGGATTAAAAGTACCCAGTGTTGTGCCCAGGATATTAAAGAATAAGTATACCAATTTTCATCGTAATCGAACCGGTAGTTTTTGCGTGATACCTGAACATACAGACAGACAGACAGACAGACAAAAATTTTTTAAATCATATTTTTGGGTTCGGTGTCGGTCTAGTAACACCCCCTGCTAATTATTTTTTTGATATTTTCAATGTACAGAAATTTTACTTCTACAGATTTATTATAAGTATATAGAATAGAAGATGAAAATGAACCTTATTGTGAGTAGACAGACACTACGGCCACAGTATAAATATTTAGGACGACGCCTTTGATCTCTGGAAAAATGCCGACAACTTTTACATGCGTTAGACTTGAATAATACCTCCCGCACTACGAACATCGTTTTGTTCGCAGTGCGGGAGCGGCTCTCCCGCGTCTCGCTCCCCACACCCCGTACGTTTGCCCTGTGTAGACGGCTTCGTCGGACGACTGTATGTTTTAAGACTGCGCTACGGCCTTGTAAGGTCATGAAAGGACATAATTATCTCGACATAAAAATATCTCGACAAGTAGGTACTTTGTCCTGCGAATTGGACCAACTGTGAATTGGACGACTGCGAATCCGACCAATTGCGAATTGGACATTTTTTGAACATTGGACTAATCGCGAATTGGACCAATCGCGTCTAAACGGTATGAAATATTCAGCAATAATGTTCCATTTTATCCCCTCAAAAGTTTAATTTTATAGCCGCAATAGTTTTAACTCAAGTTTATTTAGAAGCTCGTATGTAACTATTTCACTTGGTTAAGTAAAACTTCACTTATGTTAGCACCACAGCCGGATAAACGATACTGCTACAGAAATACGTGGAATCTATTTCACTAATGGATGGTTTATAGGTTTAAGTTAGCAAGTAAACTGAACGGTGGAAACCGTGACTAAGTTGCCTTTGACGACTTATTGGCTACTAAGCTGCCCGCATTTTGCAGATTTACTAAGGGCAGTGTACGAACGGGCGTTTTCCAGTGACTGACAAACAAAAATAATGACAGCAAAGGGTATTTAAAAGGCGGATGTTAGTGGCTTGTGTGTATGACAACATGTATGAATGTAAACGAAGCAATAGGAAGTATGTAAGAATCGTAAGGGATGGCGCTTTGTAGTTCCTGCCTACCCCTTTGGGAAAAAGGGTTGAATTTATGTATGAATGTATGTAAGTGGGAGAGGGCCTTGACAAACAAACGTAGACCTTATAAGCTAGTTAAAAACTTGCTAGCATAGCTATAGCTTAAAGGTTGACTGGTAGAAAATGCCTATGGTCTGCCTCTGTACATTGGTGTGTACTAGGTTTCTGGGGCGGCCGGTCATCTTGACATTAGGCTCGGAACATGGATAATGTTTCTAATATAGTACTTATAAAATTATAAAAATTCTGATTAAGCAACAATTTGATTACATGGAGTTTTATTGCAATAAGCGATGTTTTTTGGAAAGGTCAAGCGCGCGTGTATGACCAGATATATGTATGAACGTAAATTAAGCAAAATAAGTACGTAGTTCTGTAGTTTCTGCAAACCCCCATATAGGTTTATGTTTGTATCTCAAAAAGTTTTTTCATGTGCCCAAAAGACTAACAATATTGCCACGTCGAATAGCAATGCTTTTTTGTTTATCATTTTACCCTTCATACGTTGTTATAGCGACAATAGAAATATAAACTGTGTGAAAACTTCAAGACTACCTATTACGGTTCAAAAATACCGCTTGCTGACAGACAGATAGACATACGGACCGACATATTCAGACTTCTGGCCTATTTCTAGAGGGGTATTCGTACTCCTACCTATTGTATGCGTACGAAACCTAAGCATTCGCAAAATTTATATCCACCTATACTAAATAAATAAAAGTGTCTGTCAAAAGAACAGTATTTCACTCAACCGTAAAGCATACAAAAGTATTTTTGGTAGATACACCAAAAAAAAAATATACTTATTAATTTTTGTCTGTCTTTTTGATGTAATATCCGAAACGGCGGAGCTGATTTTGACGGTACATTCACTGGCAAAGGTAGCTGATGTTATATGGATTAACTTACGTCATTGAAAAGGTTCTGCGCTAAACAAATCGGTACAGTCATGTTAAATTCCGTGCAGACCAAGACCCAAAAAAAGATAGTTTGAAATAAAACCTCACCTTGACTGCCGCGCGCGATAGCCTCCTGTTGTTTATGTAGGGTAGAAGCTTACTCCGTGACCGCAAGGATTATACCTACAGCCCTTCCTGCTAATTGGAGTTTTTCGTAATTAAAAGTGCCTCTTAATACGACCGCGGCATAAAGTTAAAAAATAACGATATTAAAAACGCAAGCGTTATTTTTTTATTTTATTTCGTTGACTAAACCTCCGCCATAAAAACGTGCCATTAATTAGTATAATGAGTTTAACAGTTCATTCTTAAGTGGGAGTTTTTGTGGATTATGTAGGTACTTAGGAAAGTAGCGGTAAGCTGGGTACGCTGTGGGTTGACTTAGCTGCTGAAATACTGTTATGCTTTAAGATATGACCACTAAATAAAACCACGTGGAAACCTGAGAGAGATAGTATATGGATAGTATATGGAATTGAATGCTACGACGAATACTATGTACCATTCTAGTCTTTTTTTTTACCAATCTAGTTCTAAAACTAAATATTTGGATATTACAAAACCTACGTCAAGTTTTTGGGCAATGGGCAGGTTATTAGATTTAGATACTTTAACTAACATACAAAACCTCTCGCTTGTTATCCAAGAAGGGTTAGACTGAGGTGTACCTAAAGTACACCCATATTTCTTCAGTTTAGGTTTTTCCCTTTTTTTTTTGTTTTTTAAAGCCTCCTCGCAATGTGGGTTTCACATGCCTACAAGTAGAATTGTTAACCCCTCTCACTATGCTAAGTATGCTTGTATTTGGAATGGGTTTCATGTCAATAGTGCAATGGGTGGGGCTCAAGGTCACGACCATAATTGTAGTCTATATCGCCAGGCCGACACCTTAGCCATTGAGCTATGCTGACATTGCTATTGCTTAAGCCCGAGGCACATAGCCTATAGCCGTCAATCGAGTACTATTCCTTATGTTATAGAAAGCTGGGACATTGCCATTTACTGGGTACACCAGATTCTAGGTGCATCGTCCTCACATATAATCTTCATATAATTCATGTATACAAAGTTTTTATAAAATCTATTTTAAAAGAGTAAGTATGGAGTTTCTTGCCCATTCTTCTCCATACAAATCTACTTTTTGGAAGAGGCAACTAGAATCATTTTTTAAAGTTGATTTTTTTCAACGTTTTTAAAGTGCCTTATAGGGGCCTAATTGAAATAAATGGTTTGACTTTGACTTTGACTTTAGGCTCTCTAAATTATGTTATGTGGAATACCCAATTACATTTTGACTTCATAACAATGCCCTAGTTGCCGCATGCAACTAAATTGTACGACCTACCTATTGTTAAGAACTAGATTTTTTCTGTACACTTAGTTCTCAATGAAGAATTTTAATTTTAAATGTTCCCCGCCCACAGGCATTTATAGTTACATGGAAAAATATGGATCTATAAAGCTAACGCAGGAGCAAGTACATCTACTCCATAAAAACCACATTCGGTTTATCAAAACTCATTTAGGTAATAAAGTTCAAAGCCGCGATACATTCATCGGGAGATCGTTTTTACGACTGTATTAACAACTGAACCATGTTCTGGTGCGTATTTTATCTGCAAACTACAGATACTTTTGGCGAATCGAATTTTGATATGACGCATTTAGCAAGTTGTATCTCCTGCCTAGTCTGTTCCCAACATGTTCCCGCAAGTGGCTACTTACTGCTACTACTACTTATCATAGATAGGTACTATTGGCTATTCGAATTTTGATATGACGCGTCTAGCCAATTGAATCTTCTGCCGAGCCTGCATGCCTAGCCATATTACAAATTCTATTTCTATTATCGTTATCGATAAGGCGACAATAGAAATAAAATGGCGTATATGGAATCAGCAGTGCGAGCCTGGTCAAATCACCTTGTGAAAACGTAGGCGTAGTGAGGGTGAATTGAGATGTCAGGCCATACTAATGCTAGGCATTGACAGTTCACTTCACTCAAGTTTTCACGGTGCGATTTTTACTGAATCGACCGGCAGGTATTTGTCAACTGTCAAGTGTTAACGAGTAGAATTTTTAATATGGCTGAAAATAAAATACACATGAAAGTTGACACACAGCTGATTCCATATACGCCATTTTCTTTCTACAATAGAAATATAATTTGTAACATGACAAGGCCTGCTGGCAACTGTTCCCAACATGAAAGTGAAAACTTACTAGGTGCTAAGTACTACTACTTATAACTTCGATAGAGGAACCATCAATTAGCCCGTTGGGCCTATTGGCACTTTATCTCGAATTCAAAAACTCAGTCCTAAAGTCGGTTAAAAATTGCCAATGATTTTCTCAGTTTCTTACTTTTACCGTTTTAAATTATCCTTGTTGTTATTGGACATGTTGCACAAGTTTATTTTTGTTAGGCTTTTAGTCCAGTTCTTGTTGAATTTAGGATGGAATCAAACTGTTTTATTAAAAGTAATACGCAAATATAGTTTTAACAAATTGATACGCGTCACTGAGCCGGTGAGAGAGAGTGAAGCGCGGGAAGTTTGTAGGTATGTTGGTAGTGTATAAAATTGCTCGACGTAACACACGGTCTTTATGCGTTCATATCAACAGTTCCAACCAGTGGGCTTTTAAGTTATTCTCGTCCCTTACTTACCGTATGCTTCATATATTATTATGTTGATAAGATTATTTTCGCATACAAAAATGCATAATCAAGTATTGTGTTACCCCCCTAAAAAAAGATTAACAATCAAAAGCTTTTTATAAAAAAATACCTCAAAATAAACACTAAAGTACAGACTCCTAAAACTATATTTTTGAAAATAAAACTCTGCGTACATAGCTCTGCTTTTACAACCTTGCTTTCACAGTCCTAACTTTGACGAAAACAATATTTATCTTTCTTCCTGGCGAAAATTCTTCGCACAAAGACATAAACAAAGTTCTACGGGCTTATTCCCAACGGCCACCACTAAAACTGCCACCACTGAAAAAACTGATAAAATTTTACTTTTGTTCCCAACCGCCACCACTGGGGGCGGTTGGGAACAAATAAATAAATAATGGCTTATTCCCAACGGCCACCACTAAAACTGCCACCACTGGTGGTCGTCGAAACAAAATTTTATATTTGTTACCAACCGCCCCCAGTGGCGGTCGATGAGACATAATAAAACTTTTAATTTTATTTTCATCGACCACCACCAAACTGCCATCATTGGTGGGAGTTAGAACAAGGCTGCTGTTAAAGCTACTTCTCGGCGCTTTTGTATATCCCCAGCGATCAAGTTGAATTCGCGGGCTTTGTCCCATATGCTTTTTTCATAATGTGTGTAGCAACCTTTGAGTTTAGCTGATGGTAATACTAGTCTGGTGGTCTTCATGGCGGCTTGGAAGTAGCTGTTCCACCTATTAAATTTTCTGGTACCAAGCTATACAGGGGTGGTAGGGTTCTTACTTTGATTTTGATGACTCCTTTGCAATTATTTTTCTTTCTTGCCACACACTCCCACATAATAAGCCGACTTTTATGCTTGCGCTTAGTAATATATGCCAAGCATGAAGTAAAACAACACCACCATTTCTTTGAATAAAATTCAAATGTATATTCCCTGAGGAAGTACTTGCTCCACCGAAATCTGACAGGATGCCCGGTAAACAGCCCGATATGTATAACTGCATTAGTTCTATTATTTACATATATTCTTAGTTGTAAATATTTATTTATTATGAATTTAATTAGGAATAAACAATTAGTCGGCAAGCATTAGAAGAGGTAATAAAACACCTGGGTCCAACATTTCAAACTTCTTTTGTTCTACTTCTACAAAATAAGACCACAAAAATGGATAACCGATTGGTATAACAAAAGCAAAGTACTCGGGGTTAAGGTTTGAGTTTGCAGTTGTAAATCACAGCATAATGTTATTAGAACCGCACTTAGCGTAATTGTTACTATGACGTTCCCATTATTCGTATTGTCCCCTAAAACCATTGATCGAGTCGCCACTTGAACAGGAAAGGATAATGAAGTACGTATTTTATCATGTCTTAAATTATATGAGTTGCATACCAAATAAATACTACAATAATAAATTCAAAAAAATAATTCAAGTTTTATTTATTTATTTGTTCCCAACCGCCCCCAGTGGTGGCGGTTGGGAACAAAAGTAAAATTTTATCCCAACGACCACCAGTGGTGGCAGTTTTAGTGGGGGCCGTTGGGAATAAGCCGTTCTACGCAAGCGACGACCCGTGTCTAAATTAAATAAGTTCCCAAAAATGTCTGAAAAATCTAATTCACGAACTTTGTCATTAAAACTATCTTCGAAAAAGTCCACGCTAAACGAAAACAAAGTTGTTTAGTAGTAAATAAGAATGGCGGGCGGGTGGCGTGTAATGGGCCATTCATGTCGAACTGTACTTGTTTACTGCCAGTGTAGACGGAACTTTATTAAAGGTAGCTTGGAGCAGCTGGTTACTGGATAATATGGCCATGGCTTTGTTTGTGACGACCAATTAAGTATGGTTGGAATTGGTAACGAGATGGTAGATATTAAATGAGAAAGAGGTGGCTGATATGTCATTATCTGCCTAGCCTTTTCCTAACTATGGAGTGACTGCCTGTCGGACCCCCACAACCCAGTAACTGAGTAACACGATACAGATTCAGGTAACTAAGAGGTGGTTAAACTGATTGTCTGATGTTCGAGATTCCGACTATCTGTAATGACCGTCACAAATCTACAATTATTTTTCTCTTCAACTATGTTTCGTACTTACCTACCTGAATATATTATATTTTTTAAATACATACTAGTACTCGTATGGAAATAATGAAAGTCAAAAAGATATTTTTTGAAAAAGTACCTCTGTTTAAAACAAGACCTCCAAACTGTATTCAACTCCTAACAACTTTTCCTAAAACTTTAAGTAAACATTTCCCAAGTTGACATAATAAACTCAATATCTCCATCTTCCAATTTCCTTAAGAGATAAATGCTTAACCCGCTAAAATAAAGAGCCAATCAAAATTCTAATATCCGCGACTCTCGTCCGTGTCATCTGCATCGCAGCGTATAAAAACCGCTCGACTGTCGCGCTGAAGCGCTGTAGCTCTGTAGCGGTCCAGATTGAAATAACCGAGCCTGGAAATGGGTCAACGATCTCTTAAGTAATTGTTCGATGGAGGCTATTAGTTTCAAGCTTACCGCACTCAAACCTACACACGAACTGCGATGAACCAGAAATATTATTCCGCTTTCACGACTGCAAAAATATTTTACATTAAAAATACTTAGCACTGCCGCGTACCAAGGTTTCCCGTTTCCTTATCCCTCGGTAACTAAAGACTAAAGTTTTGCAGCGAACACAAGCTAAGATTTCTTGCTTATTCCACTCTTTGTAAAGCTTTGTCCAAACTTGCAGTTGGCTCTGTTTCCGTCAAAACCTATACATTTGTCGTAAGCACGTGTTACACTTATATATAAGCCGTCGCAAATTGGCGCCATTTCAAAGTTAAGACATGTGAGGACGTAATATATGGACGCGTCCACTTTTAGAGCCGGCTAAGACAATGGCGGAGATTGGAACATTTCCAGCCGATTACTCAAAAGAGGTCAAACTCGTCTTAACTTTTACGTTTTTATACATTTCTACTAAGGTCGTATTGAATCTTTTATACTTGTTACTCCCACATCATTTTATGACATTACATTTTCTTATGTAATAAATGTTTATACCAACTAAATATTTCCTTGCTTTCTCTTTTTATTTACCAAAGTTCAGTTTAGCGGTGTATTTAATGTGTAAAATATGTTAACGATGCTCATCTTGCTTCTTATCTACATGCAATGATTGTATAAAACCTATTTAACTCATATGTGAACCGGAGAATGGCAAGCAATATTCTTGCAAAGTTACTGAACTGTGCACGGTCGGAATTGCATACTACGTCATCATACAGTTCTCAAAAGTGACGCATCACCGGTTTCGCAATCTTGCATTGTTTTAAGAATCGTATGATAGCGGGAATAAAAATCATTCTTGAATAGAATAGAATACTCTTTTCTTTTTCATGTCTGTGATTAAGAACTGGTGTAGTAGTATTTAGAGGAGTTCTAGCTCGCAGACTTTAGGACATACCTACTTACAGTAGGTACATTAGCTACAGGATTCTAAAGTTACACTATGTCTTTAAAATTTTTTTGTTTGTATGTAAGTGTCTTTGTTAACAAAAAGTTAACAAGAATCATCATCTGCCTAGCCTTTTCCCAACTATGTTGGGACCTCCACATCCCAGTTACTGGGTAACCCCTTGGCTAAACTGGTTGTCAGATTTTCGGGCTTCTGACTGTCAAAGATCTACGACCTCCACATCCCAGTTACTGGGTAACCCCTTGGCTAAACTGGTTGTCAGATTTTCGGGCTTCTGACTGTCAAAGATCTACAAATTTCAACCGGGACCAACGGTTAAACGTGTTTTCCGAGACACAGAGAAGACTTGATATGTAATGAATAGTCACCCATCCGCGGGCCAACCTCGTCAGGCGCAGCTTAACCTTCGATTGACCCGTGAGGCTGTTAGTATTTAGCCACAAGCTCTACAAAAAGTTAACAAGCACATTTTTACCTAATTAGGCGGTTAACACACTGCCACGCATCACGCTGCTTGTTGCGTGTCTCTGAACTGAAATGAACGCGCGTGGATGCATTTTCTGTGTGTTGGACTGTGCGTGTTTTCCATACAAACGGAGATACTTACAAGCAACGGAAGAACACGCATCCACGCGCTACGCTGCATCATGCGGGGCAGTGTGAGAATCGCCTAACTGCATATTCGTTACTTCACTTTTGAATTAATTATCTATACAAATATACCAAAACGAAATACATTACATATATCAGCCCAACAGTTTCATTCCCCGTGACGTTCACATATTCGTTTGACCGCACTAATTTGCGATACAAATGGCATACCTTTGTCACCGCTGCTGACCCTACCTGGCACCTGCGATGAAAGGACCGAAAAATCCATATCAAAATGTACCTGCTAAAGGTCGCATGTAACAGGCTTTAATAGAATAATGGGCGGGAACCAGCCTGTTTTATTCGGGTACAATTCTGAATAATACTTCGGTCACCCAAGTTGGGTATTTGAAAATGTATGGTTAGTGATGGCTTGTTTAGTTAAGCGTGTGGAGTTCAGGAGTTTTGGGATACAAATTGGAAACTTCTTGTTCTGTTTAAGTTCAGATGTATGACGTGTTCCGAACCTACTAATGTGACAATTAAGGAGCATGAATCATGTGCGTTTAGAACCTAGCATTATGAAAATTGTTGTTTGATTCGTGTTTCTGCTGTCATATTTAAGTAAAGGCGTAATTTCTGTGATTTGAGAACTTAGTAATGGGTAAATATCATGCTTAAAAAGTTGTAAATTAAGTCAGTAAAAGGTAGGATGACCCTTGTCGTAATTATCTGTGCAGATAAACTAATTAAAGGCAACTAAATCAATAGAGAGAAAAAGCCAGTTTTACCATGACTAGCATTAATAAAGAGGCATAAAAATTGATGCAGTTGCACAACATGTTAAAGTGATTTGAAATTGAAAACTTAGGAGGGAATTCAGTCGACTTCCAGTCTGCAGATGATACTGGATATTGATAGCTGCCATTTGAACTCAACAAAGCAATTACCGGGAACTAAATGATATAAACGATATTTATTTCTGTAAATTGTTTTTTACACACACTTTTACACGCAATTTTTAACTAGTGAGTTGAAGTCAGTGTTTCAATATCCGACTACTTACCAATGATGTTATAAGTAAAAAGGTGTAGATAGGTTATACGCGCTCAGCAAGTGACACGTTAAAATGTGGCTAACTAGCCACATTTTACCTCAGTGTGGCGTCGCGAACCCAACGTGCGAGGGTTAGTGTGCCGTTTGTGAAGATCGAATGTTGTTTAGGTAACCTATCTACACCTTTTCACTTATAGTATTATTGCTACTTACCCTGAGAACAGAGAAACACCTTTAGGAACTCAAAGCCCTCTTTTTTCTGATATTATTTGGACAGATCATGTCAGAAACTCAGAACCATGCATTTGCATATTAGAGTCTTTGACGGTCTTTTGAGGAAAAAGTTTATTTTAAGGCAAAACCATTAATTGATAGACTTTAAGGCTTCTAAATTATTAAAATTCTGTACACTGTAGTTTGTGAATGACAAGGCCAAACAATAAACCAGTTTGGTCCCCAGATTTACCACATCTTTTTCTAGGGTAAATTTTGGCAGCTTTACTCCCTGTTTATTAAGAAGGGGGTATGAGTCAAACAACAGAATATTTCTCGCAAGGCTTACGTGGATCCATAACTTTAATCTGAGGTCTACTTCGTATCTTTGTTCTCATCACAACACCAACCACATTTTAATATTCTACCATAATACACGTGAACACCCAAAAAAACAAACTTTGCGATATAATATAGCTACTTTTATATGCCAGGGTTTCGTTTATAAGAAAAGTTTTGCCCCTTGAATATTGTATAGGGCACGGCATTATAAATACAGAGCACAATTTAACTTGGAGCATGAAACCGCCGCTCGATGAGAATAATTGTGCGTAATTAGAAACACGGAGTAAATTAGTACAGAGTGCTAAGACTACATCAAATCTGCTTGTGATAAGGTAAATCTTAGAACCTGATCTTATCTTAATGGAAAGCCAATATTTTTTTAGGGTTTAGTAGCATCTGGTGAATACACAACGCATTTGAATTTGAACCAACTAGTGTAAAACTATTCAGTTTAAAAAATTAATTTGATTTGATTTTGACCTGTCCCTCTGTCTGTTGAAAGATCTGTGTTACGGTCTGTCTGTCAGGACTTTAAATGCCAGTTTATTTACAGACTACGGATATCATATACTAGGCAGATTGCTCCAAGTAAAATATGGGTCTTCAACTCCATCCGGTTACACAGAAAACCGTCCCCAACATACTTTGGAAGGCGGATAATGACTATTTACACAATTTACATTTTTTTGTTGTATGTAAACAATAGTGCAGTCAATTTACTAAATAAATATTTCATGGAAAAACTTCCCACACACTAAATGTGGAATGAAAAAACCACACATACTCTTACATAACAGCGTGCGGTTTCTGTTGTAAATTATCTTCTACACAACGAAATTCACTCTTTTCGTGGATGAGTATTCTGTATTACTTTATTCCGTGTCGAAAGCGTAAAAACGAACTCAATGGTAACTCTAATTAATGTTATTTTACTTTACTTCACATCATTTACTTCGAATCTGTTTGTCAATAATGTTGTTTTACAAACATAGCTAAATACCCACAAGAGTGGGTCTGTAGTGAATGTTATAGAGTGGTAATTAAGGATTGCCGTAGTATTACATATCGCTTTATTATGGTCGTTAGCAGTCCCATTTTCCGTTATGTTACAGATATTATAAGCTCGTATATTCTTAATATATCTATTAATCTTACTCCGGTCTTGTTAAAACCATATAGATATTGACAATTGAAGCATAAAATACTAGATTTTATGTTTTATATGCCTGTTACTATTATTATTATATATGAAATGTGTTTCAAATGATATTGGGCGTGTTACAGTCCGTTAAGATTACTCCTAAATATTTTTATGTCTAGATTGCCACTGGCTCATGTTACAGGTGACCATTTAAAAGAAACAAAGAGGTCGATCAACAAATTTAGGGAGCATAGGTACATATTTCTACCTTTACTAGTCTTAGTTGACCGATTTCCAATTTAATAATAATAATAATTTACTAAAATGAAGTAACAAGACTCACAGTGTTAGTAACAATAAAACGTTTACAAAGTAAGTTAGTAACATGCAAAAGCAAAGATAGAAAAAAACTTGAGAGGTGTCAAGGGACACCCGGATAGAACGAAGTTATATAGTTAGTTTGATTATTTATTATGTACATAAAAACCTGTAAACACTCAACAAAAATAATAGTCGCGACACCACACTGTTCAATGAGATATAGAAAGACGAAACGAAAATAACTGGCTTGCTTTCTATGAGAGAGAGAGAGAGACAGAGAAACACGCGCACGCCGCGCCTCACGGCTTACAACTATAGCAAAAAGTGTCGTTACAACTTTTGGTCTTAATTTTTTCCGTCTAGCCTCCTTTCGCAACGCGCGATAAGGAACTTCGTTCCAAAAAAAACAGAAATAGGTAATGACGGTGACAGGCCCAGCCGAAACCTTGTAGCAATGGTGGATTTAACCCACGCTTATATCCCTCTAATGGGTAAACAGCAAATAACACTTGGTAGTAGGTTTGTAATAGAAAAACATAACATAAAAATGAAATAAACTGAAGTCACAAACCCAACAAAACCGAAACAGATATTGAAACAAAAACAATAGCCGATCATAAAATCTTCAATAAACATCCAAGAGATAAAGGGAACATGTAACTTGACGAAAATACCACCAAAGACTTCGGAAATAAAGTTGATATAAACGTTACATTTGTTAAAAGAAAGATACGTAACACGGAAAACAAATGTCGGAAGAAAGTATACGACTGTATTATCATTCATCGATATACGAAGGAACTAGGGAGTAAATTGTGTAGTTCGTCGAAAGATGGGAACATCGGGAATGTTCGCTAAGGCTCGGAGATTGCGTGGCTTTGACGCCTGCCTGTATGATAACAGGCTCTCAGATTTATCTCCGGTGTATATTCGTCCTGGTGACATTTTATTGTTTGCTTGTGTTTTTTTGTGAGAAGGTGTTGTTGGTAAATATGTGTTTTATGTTGTAGAGAAGATTCGGAGCTTTTAATATAATGCAAATATTTATTTTTCTTCGAGGAATCATACGAAATGGAAATAGTATGTAAGGTTTTTGTTTCCAATAATGTTGGGGAAAACATAAATACGACGCCGTACGTAAGTAAGCGTCCAACATAAGCATCAATAAGAATATAAAACTTCAATGAACAAATGCGAGGGATGAGAGATAATATATAATCATTATCATCATTATTTCTTTGCTAAAAGACGTTTTCTGCAGAACATAGGCCCTAATCCCTTAATTTCTACAACGATTGGTAGAAATCTCTCTCCTCACCGATTGTCTTTCCGCTCGTAGATTGTCAGTCCACCTTGTTGGGGTTGGCCATGCTGCGCATAATATGTATTTAAGTAAAATTACGTTCTAACCTAAAAATATATTCAAAAAAATCCTAAATCTGTTATACCCAGCATGATCGTAAACTTAGTAAAAAATGATGTTACTTTCAAGTACATAATGGGCTATTTGTCAAAGTTCTAGTTTCTAGTCCCTCATCTAGATTACAAGAAAATATTCGACACATACTTTTTCTTTTTTCACGTAATCAAAAAATAACGACGATACATCGAGTCAAAATTTCGCATGACGACACTTAGCCAGTACAGTTTATACTAGGTAATGACGTTACAAGCCCCCTCTCCTGAACTTTAATGCGCAGCAGTTTTCCATCAATTTGAAAAAGAAAGAAATACGTGTCGAATATTTTCTTGTAATCTAGACGAGACGGACATATTCATGGTTGAATTGTCAGTGCAAATCCATCGAAGATACAACGATTTTTATTAACACAACTTCTATTTCAACATACGCGTCTAACTTCAATCCCAGAATCGTTGGAAGTCATTCCAAGTCGTAACTTCACGTACACTCGTCTCCGTCAGACGTCTCTGTCTACAAAACTAGAGCACGTTGTTGTTATTTTTGCACCAGACAGCGGAAGAGCCAGGCGTGGACATTAAAATTCAGAAGTTGGCACCGCGGTTCGTTCCCTAATTGAATACAGACCAGGTAAACACAATAAATTAACTTCAACTCAGCGATGGAAATTTATAGACGGCTCGCCACATTTTCGTATCAATTATACTTTTTTTATTGAACAATTTTTAACAGAAATACGTTTTTATTAATTCTGGTGGAGGGTCTTTTCTGGGATAAGCTTAATTAATTTGAACGTTGGATATTTACACCGGAATTTTGGCGAGCTTTTAAAATAAGCTCCCTCCTTTTAATATCGGAACGAATGAGACTTAAGTTGAAAATTAGAGTAAAGATTAAAAGAGAGGGAAAAGGAAACTGGAAGACACGGGAGAAACGAGCGTTTTGTTTCAACTGATTCAATAAACAAACTATATAACTTTTAAACTTGTTTCTGACCAAACGCTAAGAAACCTCATGTGACTTTAATTATTAATTTAAACAAACAAACAAAGCCAGGAAGTTGAAACAATCAGGACGTAAACAGAAGATAGAGTAGCGCTATCAGTTGTACGAAACAACTTTGAGAAGTTCCCTTTACGAGTCGCCAGCTAAACATTTCCTCTTCTTAATGAATTTAAGAAACTGCTTGTGGAACAGAACGCCTGGCTTATTTCAATGAAAATTATAAGTTGGTTCGCACTCCTGTGCCCCGTTTTAAAATAACTGTTGCGAATGAGATCTCTGTTGTGTTCAAACGTTTGTTCACGGTGTTTCACTTCAGGAGTTTTGGTTAAAAAAATACGGGAGTTGCCCGTGGTCCACCTCAGTTTTATTGGGTGTACCACGGGAAAAAAATATTTCCCGTGGTCCACCTGTGTATTTACTTTTGAGAATCTATTGCCCGTGGTCCACCTATCATATTTGACGGCGCGTTTGATTATTTCAACATCAACGGCTAGCGTGGGGGAGAAAGAACATGATGTCAGATCAGTTGGAGTCAGGCAAGCAATCCGTTCGCAACCCGAGCATGCGCTACGTTTTTTGTAGTGTCTAGTGATTTGGTGTGCCTAATAATTATGTAATAAGATTCTCATTATATTTTGTGCGAAACACTTTGAACTAATAACTATTTTCCACACCCGACACCCACATATCTTAGTAAAATCAAGTAGGTATGTGTAGTATGTATGGTCCAGATGATATTGCGGACTGTCCTAACGTCCATTTATATTAAATAACAAGATGACTATTATTATGAAGATTAGGATCCTTTTTGAAAAATATTAAATTAAAAATTTAAAAAACCCCCACCGCAAAAAAGTAAAACATTTAAAAAGTTAAAAATAACACTACACAGTAAGGAATGTTCCTAGTACTTGTAGGTATGTAGGTACTTATTTTAACGGTACCCCGACGTTACGTAAAATTTCATGGCTAAAGTGTTATTTTTAACTTTTTAAATGTTTTACTTGTTTGCGGTAGGTAGGGGTTTTTTAAATTTTTAATTTAATTTGTTATTTTAAAATTTTTAAACGCATTAATTTTGTTTTATAGATTATACAGTTATGACAATTTTTCAGTGCATTGTATGTAGAGTCAAATGCTGGTTAAAACGAATCCAAACACGACATATCTGCTATTATTTGGTCAAGAGTCTACCTACTGGTGTGCTGGATAGCCTGGCTGCAGCATCAGCTCATCCTGTTGCCATCAGTGCATTGTGCTTAGAATTAAATGCTGGTTAAAATGAATCCAAACACGACATATCTGCTATTTTTTCTCTTCTCTTTTCTGTCTGCAAGATATCCTGGCTGCATCAGACCAAATATACCATAATCTTGCTTATTAATATAACACACATGGGTGTTTGAACACAGCACTCCAGTAGGTAGACGCTTAACAAATTAATAGCAGAGATGTTGTATTTGGATTTGTTTTAACTAGCATTTGACTCTACTTTCAATGCACTGAAAAATTCTCAGAACTGTAAACTCTACAAAACAAAAATAATGCGTTTTAATTTATCATATCATTTTATTTTAAAAGTAAAACATTTAAAAAGTCAAAAATAATACTTTCCTATCGTTGAGTCATGAAATTTTACGTAACGTCGGGGTACCTACCGCTGAAATAAGTACCTGCCTACATAACTACGAGTACTAGGAACATTCTTTACTTAAGTGGTACCCCGACGTATCACATCATAGGTGCAGGCGCTGGTGGTAATGCAGGTGGACCACGGGAAAGAAAAATTACCCGTGGTACACCCAGGTGGACATAGGTGGACCACGGGAAAAAAAAAATTCCCGTGGTACACCCAATAAAACTGAGGTGGACCACGGGCAAAAAAAATTGCCCGTGGTCCACCAGGTGGACAAACGTAGGTGGACCACGGGCAACTCCCGAAAAAATATCTGATACTTTCATCTATTTATTTTTTAAACATTATTTGTTTGCCGCTAGAAAATCACTCTTTCCTACGGAAAAGCGTGTCGAAAACACAAAAACCTCGCCCCAACTTAAACCAAAATAGAAAAACAAACCTAATGGCAAATTTATTAGGTTCAATTTGGTTTTATTGGCTAATTCATTGGCGGTGGACGACTGTCAGGGCTCTAAGGGGCTTTGGAAAAATATTTGGCAAATCCCTGATGTACGGGACCATGGACCCCGTAGTAAGTCTCACTTTGCTGTTCCAACGACATTTTATTACGTCGAGTTTAACATATAAATAGACTCTTGTGAAGAATTACTCTTTTATTGGCCATAAAATTCGGCGGTATTTGATAAGGAATCTAACTTATCACTTATGTTAATATGACGCGTGTGTACGCTGGAAATATTATTCGTATAGAAAAACTACAAAGCTATGGGAAAATTAAATAAAATCAGCGACGCAGTAAAACTTTTTACGTTTCTTTAAATAACTTAAAGGATTTTTCAGTTTATTGTGCCAGACTTTTTATAGTTGAATTAAGTCGCGTTAAACAATCGTAAACTTTTCAGATGAAAGCAGTCGGTCATTGTTACTTAAAAACCGTTTTGTATAAACTGGATATAAAAACTTTAATCTCTGAGGAAATTGGAGTGTTGATGGTATTGCATTAAAAAACACCGAAATTAGTAGGAAGTGATAAACATTTGGGACTAAGGCGTCTTCGCTGGTATAAGGATTAAAGTGTAAAGTTCCTTATCCAACTTTGAAAAGGGAGGATTCTACGACCACACATCACTTCATTGATTGCATTACTGCTTACCACCGGGTGGGACTGCAGTCAAGCACTAGTTTACAATATTTAAAAAAAAAACACTGAATGTTGAATGACTGGTGGACGACATCCGAAGGTTATTGTCAAGTCTTTGTACAGATGCCAATCTACCCCAATCTGTCAAATTTTCCCAATTAAATATGAACCTTATTTTTTTGGAATAAAGTTGAAAAACTATCAAAGAAATTTGACACATTGGGTTAGTTTGTTGTGCTGGCCTCTTTACATTTATGCTATCGCTCGGATAAATTTATTATCATGATCTAGTATACGACAGTTTGGTTTGAAACACATATCTATCCCAATTAAAGCTAAAATAACTTTTACCTAAATTATAAAGTTTGATGTAATAATATTTTTTGCACAAGAGTTTACAAACCGCAATATGAATTTATATGAATACTAACTGGATACTCCAAACCTGCCTTCAGTTTAAGGTCTATAATGACAAACAAAAATATTATTTGGGGTACAACTTAGTGCGATCTTAGCGATCTAGAACGTCATTTTTTAAACCAGCGTAAAAATCACTCACACACCCGTGCAGGCAGTTGTGTATCTTATGCTAAATGATTTAGGGTACCTATTACAAAATCTCCCCGAGTATGTGTTCCAGTAAAACCCTACAGAAATAACCCTTAACCTATTCGCACCTGGACCCAAAACAATCAAAATCCCTATAGGTAGATTTACATTTACAAGCACCCAACACCTTTTCTAATCAAGGTAAGGTTTAACAAAGGTTTATAGTAAACCGTAATTCATAGTTCGTGTAGGCCAACAACCAACGTATTGTTTATAACACCGGACTAATTAGTCTTGCCGCGCTTCCATTGTGATCTTGAAATAACAACGCGATCCGAATGGTGGATTTAATGGCTTGCTAGTCGCTGGTTTGTTAGTGAGACGGGAGATGCAGGTAGAAAGAGATAGAGCATGGATGGTATTATATCGTTGCGGAATCGAATGGTTGCAATTCTGTTATTAATGCCACAGTATAAATAACAATACAGTAGGACGACGCCTTTGATCTCTGGAAAAATACCGACAACTTCAACACGCCGTACACGCGTAGGACTTGAATAATACCTCCCGCACTACGGACATCGTTTTGTTCGCAGTGCGGGAGCGGCTTTTCCGCGTCTCGCCCCTCACACCCCGCACGATTGCCCTGTCTAGACGGCTTCGTCGGACGACTGTATGTTTTTAGACTGTGCTAATGCTGATTAATTTGTACTTAAATTTAAATTTAACCTAGACTAATTTAAACGTTTAATTGAAACTTTCTGTGTGCCCACCTAGTTTTCCGGGACATCGCTATGCAGCTGGTCGACTCTTCACGTGGCCTGAAGGCTGGCCTTTATCTTGGTCAGAGAATCAGCTATTCCACGTGGCAATGTGGCCAGTTGGGCACTTTTGCCGTCGACAGCGATGCCGATGATTTTTTTTTTCCTATAATTATTTTACTTTTCGTTTTGATTTTTGGTTATGTACACCAGCACATAAAGCTACAACGTTATCATAAACAGAATAAGGTTCATGTTGAATTGGGAAATTTGATAGTTTGGGGTACCTTGATGAGCTGGCTGGCCGCCTATTCCCTTTAGTGTCAGATAAAGTAGTTCGAAACAGACGCGACAATAGTAAGCTATATATCCCGAGATCCAAGACGAAACTGTTGCGAAAAAGTATATTCTGTATGGCGCCAATTCTGTACAATAAGTTGCCAAAATATTGGAGGGAAATATACTGCAAAAATATTAAAAAGCCTTTTGTTGGAGAAAGTATACTACAGCATTGACGAATTTCTAACTGACAAATTATTTTGACTTTGTATGTTGACATCCTAATTTTAATAATAGATACCTAATTTAACATTTGATTTTTTTAATTTGTATTGTGATTATGAATTACATTATTTTATCGAATTTTTATTGTTACCTTTTAATTTTAAGTTATGCTCTTATTTGATTGTTAATCACTATTATAATTTGATGTGAGTAATGGACGAATTTAAAATCAAATTTTGCTATCTAGCGTCCTACTACCTCTTACATTTGTACGCCGTTCAGGCAAAACATGACTGACATATATATAAATTGATATAACATCCTGCATGCCATGTGTGTGTATACTCATGTTTTGGACAAATAAATTATCTTTTATCTTTTTTTATCTTTTATCTGGCTGTACAACTATTTCCATGACGTAATAAATATCATATCAACCCCAAGTCCGAAAAAATGGTGAAGATCAAGGCATAATTTCTCATATCTAGGCGATGTTATATGTTGTGGCAGTTATTATAATAACAGTAAGTATTACCGAATAAGTAGTGAAATCCTAAAAGTTTAAAATTTTATTCAGGTACTATTGTCATACAAAATTCCATTGAAATCAATTCAGTCCTTTCAGCGTGATTGCCGAACTGACATCACATCTATACATATAATAAAACAGTAACGACAGAAAAACTGTACATTGAGAATTTTCAAGAAAAAATAAGTGGGTTTTGTTAGAAAAACGTAACTGGTGACAAAAAGTGACTTTTTAGAATTTTTGTCTGTTTGTCTGTTTGTCTGTATGTATGTCCGGGGTGAACTCAAAAAGTACTGCATGGATTTACTTCAAATTTTTCATGAATATTACTAAGAGGTCGGGTCAACACATAGGCTATATATTATCACGCTATCACCTACGGGGGAGGAGCAGTGAATCTTTATTCTTCTTACCCATTCTGTGGAAGCGTGTAATCAAAGGACGCATATTTAAATGTTGGTTTTGTGTTAGCTATGCTATTATCTAGCTTTACACTATAAAAACTTCGCCATTTATGTAACTTTGGCAGAGAAACATAGTTTAATGAATGTTAGTACACTTGAGAGCAATAAAATCGCACACGTTGACTTTTTGTTGTTAAAGCAGTTTTTTTCATAAATGTGAATACATATTAAAATAAAACTTACACTATTTGAATGTTTACTTCAGTACCTTTCTAATGATATGAAATACAGTGTAAAAAAAGTACCCATAGGGAGTTTTAGGGCACAAAACCCAACATACGGATAAAATTACCCAATTTAGCTTAACAAAGAATAAAAATAAAACTCAAAATGCTTGATCAAATTGTTTTTTAATAAGGTGTATTCCCTCCCCTAGCCTTGATTACAGCTCTTAATCGGTTTTTCATGGACCGTATTAATTTCACCATGAAATCTTGTGGTATGGCGTTCCACTCCTCTTCAATGGCAAGTTGAAGCTCTTGGAGGCGCGTAGGAGCAGGGCTTCTTGCTCGAACTCTTCTTTTTAGCTCATCCCAGACATGCTCAATCGGATTGAGATCAGGACTATGAGCTGGCCACTCCATCGCGGTGATTCCAACATCTTCCATGTAGTCGCAAACTGTTCTAGCGACATGCGGTCTGGCGTTGTCGTGCATTAAGAGAAAATCTTCTCCCATAAGCCACGCAAGCGGCCTCACATGTTCTTCGAGCACTTCTTCGACGTATCGTGCAGCCGTCAAACTTCTCGATCTCGGGCCGGTATTCGCCGTAGTGATGAATACAATGTCAGTTTTAGTGTCCAACATTATGCCACCCCAAAACATACACGATCCACCTCCAAAAGCCACACGTTCGCTTATGCAGCATTGTGAAAATCGCTCTGATGACCTTCTGTAGACCCTAGAGCGTCCATCATGACCATGTAAAGTCATTCTGCACTCATCAGAGAACATAACAGCCCGCCATTGGTCATACGTCCAATTTAAATGTTCCCTAGCAAATTGTAGCCGGGCTTGTCGGTGAGCTGTGGTCAATTTGGGACCATTTGCTGGGCGATGTGAAGTCATTCCTGCTTCACCTAGTCTTCTTCGAACTGTCAACCGACTTATACTGACATTGCGAACTTCTCGAAGCTGTTGTCCCAGTTGAACCGCGTTCAGTTGCCGATTTCTCAAAGACCTTGTCACAAGAAAGCGGTCATCACGCTCTGATGTTGTGCGTCGCCGGCCAGATCCTGGTCGCCGAATGTAGCCACCGGTCTCTTGGAACCTCTGGTATACACGACGAACAGAGTAGCGGCTCAAATTTAGCCGTCGAGCAACTTCACTTTGGTTATAGCCTGCTTCGAGCAAGGCAATAACTTGAGCGGCTTCTGCGGGCGTGGTATCCATATTTTTCCAGTAAATCCGTATGCTTCCAGTAGAGATGTTATCACGTTGACCTTCGGTATGCAACTGAATAAAAATTCCAATAAACTGACCTTTTTATACCTGCGGCTAAGGGTGCAAGTAGTGACAACGCAAACGCGTGAATTTGGGGAATTCGGTGTACGGTCGGTTTTTGTAAGTTACGTGAAGGTCAATGATTTTAATTTTATGTTTTTGTAAAGCTAAGCTTGTATGCTTTAATTTTGTCTAATGATTTTTACTCAATATCTTTCGATTTTAGAAAACAATCAGTAATAAACCAAATTACAAGGGGTGTGCGATTTTATTGCTCTCAAGTGTAGTATAAAGACAATTTGGAATCAGCGCCATCTATGAGAATGTATAAAAATCAAATCAAGTAACACATGAACACTTTTTGAAAATTAATTTAAATTTTGATCGTGTTAGTGAGGGTAGTAGTTAGTTATTCTTTAAATTCATAGATGGCATTGTGTAGAACCTTCACGCAGACGACGTCGCGGGCAGCAGCTAGTTTATAATATTACAGCGCACGCCTCGGCCAGCAATATTAATATTCATGCCTCGCTTCGACGATTACTTACTTTACTATTCTCACTAATAAATAGTTTTCAGATAATATTTCATAATATGTTTCATTTTTATCTAAGGTATTTTTGTACCAGTGGTAGATCACTCACTGATACTAGTCCAGACGAGACCGTCAGGTCTAAAGGAGAAGACCCCTGACGAGGTTGTAGTTATTCACTTTTTAAGTTTATCTTAGACGTCGTTGATATATGTGAACAACTACCTACAAAATCAAAATCAAAATCAATCAAAATCAATAGTCATTTATTCAAATTAGGCTGAGGATCAGCACTTTTTGAACGTCAAAAATTACATAAGACAGTCCCCCAAAACGCCCGCCCTTCGCCACTTCCTAGTGTTTTTGCTGGGAGAAGAAGTATTGGAACAAACTCCCCAGCAACACGTCTGTCTGATATGTTAGAATGTTAGAAGAACAGTTTAAACAGCATTGGTAATTAATAAACTTAATCATTTAAATTAAATAATTTGCTACATGCTAGCTAGCACACACCAATATACAAGACAGTAGTAATAAGAATAGTAAGTACCGACGTTGACAACTAAACTCATGCAAAAAATAAAATATAACTAACTGAATAAATATAAGCCTTCAAGTAAAAAGGGCGTGCCCGCTTACATGTACAAAACTGGAATACATGACTAGGTCTACGATATTACATCAGAAATAAATAAAAAACAATACAAAAAAAAATGATACACTAGGACCATCGAAGCTAAATAAAAAATCATACATCGTGAGGAAACCTGGACTTAGGTGAGTAAATAAATAAATATAAAATCACGATCATTTGTTTTGTGTCTGTGTGTAATTTATCTATGATGAGTATGTATTTAGAAATATATAAGTACGTTTATCATTAAACTCAAACTCAAACTCAAAATGTTTATTGCATTCATGTGTACATTTGTTGTTACATTTAATTACATAAGATCCAACATGAAACCCGGTTGGGGCACAGCAACATAGTACATAAATTGGACAAAAACTTACATTAGGTCCTATTTAATATTAACATGATGTAATATTACATTTTATTATTTGCGTGTATATTTTGTTTTATTAATCTGTTTTTGTGTTGTGTTTTTTTTTTCCGTTATGTGTAAGTGTATGTATAAGTGCTTTTGGGTAGTATTGTTACAATGACTATTTATAAGTATAAGTAATGTAGTATGGATTAAAGTGTAGTAGTAGCGTAGTGTGTGTGGTGTAGTAGAAAGGATGGCTATTAATTATATAAACCAATATTTTATTCTAAGTATTCTGCGACTGAGTAAAAGCATTTTTGTATTAAATATTCTTTTAATTTTTTGTTAAATATATTGAATTTAGGTTCGTCTTTAATTTGTTCTGGTAATTTGTTAAATATTTTTACTGACATGTAGTATGGGCTATGGTAAAGCATTTTGATCCGAGAGGGTGGAAGATGTAATCTATTTTTATGGCGTGTGTTTACGTTATGTATATCTTTTGTTTTTGGGAAGATGTTACTATTTTTAAATACAAATATACAAAGGTCTTGTATATATATAGATGGTAAGGTTAGGAGTTTAAATTTAACAAAATGTGGTCTACAGCTTTCGGTATTATCAATATGGGCCAGTATTCTAACACATTTTTTTTTGTATTATAAATAATTCGTTTGCATTTACGCTGTTCCCCCATAACATCACTCCATATCTAAGCCACGAGTTTGCGTAGGCGTAGTATGCCGATAGTGCCGTTTCTGTATTTGTGCTGTGTTTAAGTTGAAACAAGGCGTAGGTAAATTTAGATAATTTAGATTTCACTGTTTCTATATGCTTTTTCCAATTAAGATGTGTGTCTATGTTTATTCCGAGTAAATTAAATGTAGTTACTAATTCTATTGGGGTATCGTTAAAAATTACATTATTACTTAGGGAGGGCGCCTTGTGCGATCTAAATTGTATCATTTTGGTTTTTTTACAGTTAATTTCTAAATTGTGATCTTGTAACCAAAGTGTTACCGTCTGGAGAGTATTTTGTAAGATTTCGTTTGGGTCTGAATTTTTGTCACATTTTACTAGTATGGAGATATCATCCGCGAACAGTACTGGTAATGTAATTTGTTTATTTAATATTTTTGGGAGGTCATTTATATATATTAGAAACAGTATGCAGCCCAGAACGCTGCCTTGAGGGATGGAGCATGTGAGATCTCTTATCTGGGACCGCACTGTTATTGTCGCTCTATCTTCCATATTGTGGTGTTCAACCTGGACTATTTGTTTTCTCTTGCTTAGATATGATTTAAACCAATTGTAAGCCGGGCCACGTATACCGGAACCGTAAAGTTTAGCCAGTATACTATATGATACTTTATCATAGGCTTTTGACATATCGAGTAGCAGCCCTAGTGCATACTTTTTATCATTTATTTGTTGGAGGGCTGATTGGATATATTTGTAAACTGCACAGGTTGTGGATCTTGTTTTTCTAAAACCATTTTGACAGTCATCAAGAATATTGTATTTTTCTAAGAAAAAGTTTAGTCTGTTACACATAGCCCTTTCAAAGATCTTCGAAAAGGTCGGCAACAGCGCTATGGGTCTATAATTACTAGGGGTGTGGATATCATCTTTTTTATGTATCGGTTTTACTAGGGAGATTTTTAGTAAGTCGGGAAATTCTCCAGACTCAAAACTCTGGTTTATTAAGAATGTGAGTGGGGCTGTAAATTCTTCTGCACATTTTTTAATTAAAATGGGGGGTATGTCGTCTATTCCGCAGCTATGTTTATTTTTTATTTCTTTAATTATATTAAATATTTCTTTTTGGTTTACTGGGCGAAGATACATTTGTCTAGTACTCATAACATAAGCTCTGCTTTGTTTGGAACTAGATGGCGTTGTGTGAAAGTAGTGAATAATTATTATACCGTAGTGGTTTTTGCCGGTAATAATCTGGCACGCCTCAATGTCTTTTCCGAACGGGGGATGCCCTTGAGGATTTCCCCAACCAAAAAAGGCCCCTTAACTGAAAACCGATCAGCATGAGGAATGAACCGTGGACAAAGCAATGATTTTATGTGGTCACGACTTAGGTACACAAAGCAAGGATTCTATGAATACGTATACATATCATAACAATCAATACTTAAAAGAGAATTCAGAAAATATTAAATTCAATTTTTGTTACGTTTTTTAATATTCCAGCCACGACTGAAATGGAATAGTGGCTTCGAAAACATGATACGCCATAATAAAAACTTAAAGTGCAACCCAACGTGACTGTTGTTCAAAAAACCCGGAAGCTAAGCGAAGCGAATACATGGGTAATATGAAATACGCGTATAAGAAACGTGGTTTACGCAAAGAATTTTCTAAAGATAATTTTTCTTTTCTTTTGTTTTCGTTCAGTACCTAAGGACTGTAGGGGTTTTACTTCTGTAGACTTGCTAATTAACCTCAAAAGCTACTGCAAAAAAATATAAATGGACCATCGTAATAAAATAATCTTCTCGTCTTATTACGTCTTTAGTTAATTTAAAATTAATTAAGTAACTTAATCATCACAAGAAAAAAGTCCATTTTATCGGTCGGATTTTATCTGAAATAAATAATTTGATCTTGAATTAGTCACTCGCTCGCCATCTTTTTCTCTTGTTCCTTTTTCAAATCTATTCTAATACTTTATTTTTCTCTTTCCCACATGCAAACTCTCATATTCATTCATAGCTGCATTCATATTCACTGCATTCCATAAAATGATAATGTATTCGGAATTTGCATTCTACATAATATATAAATATTGCATGTTTAGAACAGTTTTAAGACATACTGAGGTTAATCGTGTCAATTATAGACACAATAGAAATACAATGACAGCGCGAACGCCGGCGTTCGCTTGGGGTTTCATGAATTAAATTAAATAATAACTTTTAACATCCGAATTCGTGTTTTAAAGCAAACCTGCAGAGCTATTCTGTAAAGATCATACCGTGAAAATGTGAAGTGAAGGCCTATTGAGCTTTCCATTCATACTAATGCTAGTGATTGACAGTGTACAGACGCCAGCACATCAAGTTACCCTTATGTGTCAAATTTTCCCAATTGACTATGAACCTTATTCTGTATGCTATAAAGTTGAAAAACGATCAAAGAAATTTGACACATTGGGGTAACTTGACGTGCTGGCATCTGTACACTTCAGTGAAGTTATCACGATGGGACTTTCACTGAATCGACCGGCAGATACCCAAAGAACGCAAGATTTCTATAGTAAAATACTCGTACCTACACCACGAAGGAGATGGCGGGACGAACTAGATAAGTTTCTAAAATACTGGAAAAATGAAGCGCGAAATCGCAAAAAGTGGAAGGAGTGGAGGGAGGCTTTTGCCCGGGAGGATTGGGACAGAACAGGCTAACAAAAAAAAATAAGCAAAGCAAGTATAACATAACACCTATTTTTTGGCCAAGGGTTAGATAGAGGTGCGCCAATTATATTCCCACATTTCGTCTGTATCCAGCAGGCCTAGCCGTATTACAAATTCTATTTGTATTATCGTAATCGATACGGCGACAATAGAAAGAAAGTTGCGTATATGGAATCAGCTGTTTGTCAACTGTTAACGAGTAGAATTTGTAATGTGACTGAAAATTAAATTCACTTGACAGTTGACAAACAGCTGATTCCATATACGCCATTTTCTTTTTCTATAATAGAAATAGAATAGAAGTAGAATTTGTGTTATGACTAGGCCTGCAGGTTGGGACTGTGCTATAAAAGCGCAAAAAAAATATTTTGGTGTTGTTTTGAACTAAATACAACATTAGGAGCTTAAAGAATATCTCCACCAAACCGGTTTTGTCGAATCTTTTATCTACGAGGAAAACGCAACCGGGCACCCAAAAGTAATTCACATGAATAATATTCATACAAATATTGCAGACTGTACATTTTTACCCTTTTACATGTTTAATACAGAGTTATTTATTTTCACGCGAAAAATACGTACCTACTTTTTTTTTAATAAATGCGAACCTCGACCGACACGTATCTAATTTTGGGCCGAATAATGGAGTTCTTTTTACGTGCAAACGTTTTTTATTATGAATCTACCTATATGTGAACGTGTTACGCCCCCGATTACCCCGGGCTAGGACGTACGCTCATCACTTGTTTTAACTTTAAAATCGCACCCTTTGTTTTGTTTATTTATTTCCATTTTTGTATACCTATTTGATTTATTTTTCCCGGGGCTAATACTTTACGAGTTTGCACGGATTTTGGTTTAAGTATTTTTGCGTCGCATCACTGTTTTGTTATTGTTAACCGACTTCAAAAAAAGGAGGAGGTTCTCAATTCGACGGTATGTTTTTTTTTTTTTTTTGTGTGTTTGTTACGCGATTTCTCCCCCATTTGTGGACCGATTCTCAAAATTCTTTTTTTATTTGAAAGAGTATACTCCCGAGGTAGTCCCATTTTAATTTGGTGCAGATCTGGTGCTGATCTTCGGAGATATACAATGGAACTCTTCAAAAATAGACGGCAACTCTGTCGTGATTGCTGGAATCGCTTGGATATTTATTGTTTATACAACATCATGACGTATCATCACGCCTGTATGCTCTGAGGGGTACGCAGATGTGTACAATATACCTAGATTTCGACAGTTAGGTATGTTAAGTTTCATTTATTAGGGATAAGTGGATAACCCTATTACCATGACATGTATTGTTAACAATTTTGTTTGTTTTTATGGGAACAACTAAAAATGCAAAATAAAAATCTTTTTTGCAAAAAATAAAACCGATTTAAAAAAAACACTAGCCGGTGTAAAATAACTCTAAATTCGGAAGTCGGTGGCCTATCATGAATAAATAAGACAAAACCACCAAAGCCACAGACTTCCTAATTTAGAGTTATTTTACACCGGCTAGAGTTTTTTTTAAGTCGGTTTTATTTTTTGCAAAAAAGATTTTTTTTATTCTACTCCTTTGGACATCTAGTGGTCGCAAGTGTACCTACTGCTGAACATTAGGTTCCGGCCTCCGTTTACGGGTCGCCCAAAATCTTATTGAGTTTATCCATCTGGAATTTTTAACAACCGCCTGGATTCTGGATTCGTGTCCGTCCGACGCATTTATGACAAAATTATTTCAAACTAGCGACACTCAATTTTTGACGTTTTAAGGTGGATGTAATCGGGTTTTCAAATGTATTATAATGTTTTCGTAATTCTCCGTGTAATAAGATAATTAGGTTTCAAAATCAAAGACATTTATTTACATTTTTTTGTCGCATAATGCAAATATACTTGTCATAAAATATAGGTAGATAAATACCTAAATTTTCCACAAAAATGAATTTGTATGAGAAATAAAGCGCGATTTACGGTTCTTGCTGTTTTATTTACCTTGATTTATAAACAAATAATGGTCGTACACAAGTAAGTAGTATTTACTTTAGGTTTATTTCACAAATAAACTCGTTTCAATATCATATCCAGTTTGAATACAATTTCTGTCTTTACGCGATGGTGCATTTTTAATAAAAATAACTTTAACGCCCGCAAGTTACGTGTGTAACAATAAAATTGTTCATACCTACTATACAAAGTAGATACTGTAGTGGAAAAGTAACATCAATGTTAAAAAAAAGAATTTGAATAAGGAATATGCAATTACACTCTTAGGCATTAACGTCAAATCTTTCGAAAACCAATTTGGGCACCGCCAACGTCGCACTAAACCCGCTTAACCAAAAAATAATTCCTAGTAACAACACCGTAGCCTAAAAACAACAGTCTAACCATTCATTTCCCCGGAATTGATTAGGCGTATAAAATTACGGGATTTTTTTGTTATCATTAGGTAAAACAAAGTTTTAACGATCCGCGTCGAGGCACGTTGAGGTCGGCTCTTTGATAAAAATCCTCGCCATTTTTAATTACGGATCGGCGTCATTGTCGACTCCCGCCGTATTCTCGATGGAGCGTGATCGACGGCAGCCATACTGCAAAATATTACTAGCTACGACACAGACTGATTGATTGCAGTGTCTCGTAATACCGGCTTTTACTCTTTAATCGGCTTCTTTATGAGATGAGGCTTAGTTTGGGCTGTGTGGGGGATTTTGGTGTAGGGGGGAGTTTTACATCTCACTCTCCTCGCAGTGCTTTTCAGTAAAAATCACCCCGAGAAATAATAGAAGATGAAGAGAAGGCGAATTGAGCTGATAATTCATACTAATTCTAGGCATTGACAGCTTACTTAATTTTTCGCGGGGTCACTTTTGGTGAATCGAACGGCTAAGGTAGTCCGCTTACGCGAGTCTGCGCTATCTAGGGATCGTGACAGTCGTTTCTATTATCACCAGTACAAGTCTAGGATGGGAACACCAGGGTGGTTTTTAGTTAGTATGAGTTTGACAGACCCCTCCGCTCGCCATCCATAAAATTCTACCCGAAAAACAAAGTCTGTGTAGGAAGGTTGAGGTTAGGCAGCTAATTTTGCTATGCTGTGGTGAGGTGTCAAAATTTCACAGTTGTTAAAACAAGCAAAAGATGAGAATGAATGGAGACGCGACCTATACTATGTTATTGATATCAATGGTTCTCTTGTTATGTCTACGTCATAATAATAAGAACAAGAGGTTTGATAGTGAACTCCCTAAATATTCAGTTACAAATAAAACAATGTTCTAATGATACCAACATAAATAAATGTTTTATCTTAAGTAGAAATGTTTACGTATTCATTGAAACTAAGAACAAACAACTAAACTACCAATAAAAGGAATAAAACAAGATTTATGTTGTACTTATTCGACAAGATTATGTATTACTGATTGTATTGTTACAACAGGGTATTTTATTGTTTTCAGGAAACTGTCTCAAATGTATGTAAAAATGGATAATACCTATTGCAGGTACAGACGCCAGCACATCAACCTACCCCAATGAGTCAATCTTCTTTGATAGGGTTTCAACTTTATTCGAAACACAATAAGGTTCGTGTTCAATTGGGAAAATTTTACAGTTTGGGGTTGTGAGCTGGCGTCTGTACATAAGTAATTATTTTGTTTTCATCTGTATAAACTTTGACCCCGACACAAAAAAAAGTGTAGTGAAGTGGTGGTGGTGGTGAATGTGATGTTTGATGAATTCTTCTGTGTCTTAGGTGTGTATTAGTGTATTCGTCAGTGGCAAAGTAGCGCCCAAACAAATTAACCGATTTCGATGTGTTTTTTTTTACCATATTATTTAAAAATAAACAAGCAAATTCATGTTATTAGAGTCCAGAGGCCAGCACATCAAGCTGCCATGAAACGTCAAATTTATTTGTGACTTTTTCAACTTTATTAGCAAAGAATAAGGTTAATGTTGAATTGGGAAAATTTGTCAGTTTGGGATAACTTGATGTGCCGTACCTACGTGTATCGACGATGTAGGTACGTCAGAAGGTGATAAACAAGCTGACAAATACGCTTTTTGAAGTAAACCTAGGTTGTTTCATTAATGCACGGGTCCACCTCCAGAACTAAACTCATTGTATGAAGTTATTTATTGGTTTCACTTCCACTCTTTAGGTGGTAAACACCTTATCACAGTCAGCGAAGGTGTATATTCGCAGTATTTAATAATTGTAGTTACGCGGAATTGCACTATCCACGACGCTATGTATATTGTTTGTAGTCGCTTGAGCAAAAGTTACATAGTTCTTTATTTTTCCTTGTTTTAAATATTTATCGACCTCACGCTGTTCACTACAACTACATTATTTAATTATTTTTACACACACACAACACACGCGTAGGTATACACTCACACACATGCATTCTTATCACTCTGCTTATAGGTCGGTGACACCTCACAACCTCAGGTCCAGTTAAAACCAGCGTCAGGCGTTGGCTGGTATGCTGAACTGGACCTATTTGGCACAGCCGCAAGGCACATAATTCTTTATTTTGATTATTTAATATTGTTTTTTTTTTAGTTTCGTCTTTTCTTTTGTACCTATTTTTATTTATTAACGTGTGCCTGTGTCAATAAATTCTTTTTGTTTATTTCTTTCAAATTGCTTTTTTTCGTAATTTAATCAGGTCAATTTTATGTAACAATCATATACCCTAATCAAAACATTAGTAGGCTGTATAAAACAATACAAGTAGCTACATTTTGTATTACACGAAACATGTTTGGAATTTATATTAGATGGAAATTATAATGTCACTGGCTCGGATATCATTGCCGAAATTACTCTAACGAATGGATTCGAGTAAAACGGTTACTTTCGTATTTTCCTGTTTAGTAAACGAATGATATACCTACACATTATAATACATTAATATATGACGTCAGTATTAAATTTAAGCCCCTTCCACAATTTGAATAAAAACAATTTGGGTAGCCCTATGTTTAGAATTTACCTGAAACAATTATATTTTAAAATTGCCATCTTTTTACGACAAAGGCTAATTTTGAATTATAAGGGTAATCTTCCGGTCTTGTTAGTGAAGGGTTAAACTTAATCCATGCTTTTATTCCTTAATACTGAAACGAGACAAACATTTGTTGTTGTCACTATAGGTACTCAAATTTGTTCTTATTAAAAACATAGTATTTCAAATATTTCCGCTTCGTTTTCAATACAAGGAATTCAGTGATGTTTACTTTACTTTCTAAAGAAACTAAATAAATTCGATAAGCAAAATTATAACATATCTATTGTAAGTACGCGTTTTAAAATATAAAAGCTTACGTCTACTTGTAAATAACTTTATTTCCTTCTACTATTTATGTTTTTTGGAATACAATAAACTAATAGGTATTGCACAACATACTTCTTCTTTGGCTGCTTAAATTTCTTCAGTACTTACTTACCAGCTACTCAACAACATTTCAAATGCATCTCTTCTACGTCAACACATTGATATTCAATCACATTAAGCGCCATTCTCTATTCACCCCACAGCGCGCCACACTTGTACATCCTTCCTCATTACCTACACTTTAAATAACAAGGATACTCCAATATACGACTAATAACAGGGATGTAAAAGGAATATAAATGATTCTTAAAGCAGATATTTGCGCGCGATAGGCCGGTCGGCGCCACCAGGCTGGGGACGATAGGGCACGCAGCGCCACTCAACCTACCCACTACTTGAGGTGAGGAGGAACTCGTACACAGGAATAAGTTTTGGATGATTCGCACAAAAGGAGAGAAATTTGCAAGTTCTCGGTGGTTCCACACTGTTGAAAATAAAAGCAAGTACCTACTTTTAAATTAAGGCAACTGGGAATGTTGGTTAGTCTTAAATGTAGCAAAAGCTATAAGAAAATAGGTACCTTTGTCATACATACATACATAAACTTACGCCTTTTTTCCAATGGGGTCGGCGAAAGCTACTGAGAAAGGAATGATGAAATGGCAGACGCCTAAAAAAGGTATTATAAGGCTGATGTAGGTAAGTGGAAACGCCGAGAGGGGATGCCCTAGAAGGACATACAGAGACCTTATTGGTGAGGTTCTTCAGAAAGGTCAGGTGCGTAGTACTTGCAACCGGCGTGTGTGTATGACAACATGTATGAATGTAAACGAAGCAAAAGAAGTACGTAAGAATCGTAGCAAATGGCGCTCTGTAGTTTCTGCCTACCCCCCATGGGAATCAGGCGTGTATTTATGTATGTATGTATGTACCTGGAAACGCCGGAAGGGGACGCCCTAGAAGAACATACACAGACCTTATTGGAACACCCAGTGAAAACTTGAGTGTAATGTCAATACCTAGCAGTAGCATGGAATGAAAGCTCAATTTGCTTTCGCTTCACCTACATTTTTCCCGGGAAGATTTTTACAGAATCACACTGAAGGTGCGTAGTACTCGCAACCGCCGTGTGTTTATGACTCATAGACTTGTGTCCACTAGGTCACAACTTTTGGATGAAAATTTTGTTCGTAATGTCCCGTCTAGTAAGTATTGAATGTCTTTGGCCGCCACATTGTAACAACTTTTTTAGCTCTTTAATATATTATTTTACTAAGTTCTATATCGCGCGTTGCGAAAGGGGGCTAGACAGAGAAAATTAAGACCAAAATTTGTAACGACACTTTTTCAGACCAAAAGTTGGAACGACAGTTTTTTGCTATAGTTAATATAATCCGATAAGCCGTGCGGCGTGCGCGTGTTTCTCTGTCTGTCTCTCTCTCTCTCTCTCTCTCATAAAAAGCAAGCCAGTTATTTTCGTTTCGTCTTTCTATTTCGCATTGAATTAATTAATTAATTCAATCGAAAGGAACTTTGTTCCATCCGGATGTCCCTTGACACCTCTCAAGTTTTTTTATGGTGGTGTTCAGAGAGAGAGAGAGAAAAGAGAAAAGGAGAGAAACTGTTAACCTAGTCAAAATAAAAATGATGCCCAAAAAAGTAAGACAATATTGAAAACAGGGATACTGCAGTTTAACATCCGCACGCCCTATTAATTTTGGAAATTAATTATACTACTATTTGGGTATCTAATATAGCTTAAGACACTCAAAAATAATGTAGCTTTCTACATATTGTTTTAACGTAAGCAAAGGAAAAGAAGTATGAAGCATTGTCAGTGGAAAATATTTATAAGGACTGTCTACCACAAGGCTTGTGATTTCAATAGAATGTTAAAGTGCACTCTTGTGGTAGGATTGTTTGAAATATAACGGTAATAAACTACGGCTTCTTGTAAGTGCCTACCATCTTTAGGTACACTACTTAGCTAAGATAAGGGACTCCTTCTCAGACAATGTTGAGTGCGCTCTGAGGGCGAACCCCGGGTATAACAAAGAAGACCCAATACTTCAACATATAATTGGACAATACGGTTGCTTAAGACCTTTTAAAATAATTACCTAGGCTATGGATGAATAGAAAAGCGGGTGTAGGTAATAAAAACAGTGTATTTTGGTACCTACCTACACATAACTAGATAGTACTTGACCTTTTATTGGCATCTGTAATGGAACGGTTTTTTTTCACTCAGTTTTTAAAGAAAAAGCTAAGCACAGACAGATGTCCAAGTACCTACACTTGAATTTGTATAATAGAGACAAGCCGTTTGCTATCAACCGATCACAAATCCAGTCTCCATGATGCTTCTGCTGTATTCGTCACAAATCGCCATAAAACTTCGCTCGACCCGAATATCAAACCCAGGACCTGAAGCTTGGACGTAAAGCTAGCGATTTGTCCTGTATCGGGGGTATGTTTACAAACATATAAACTCACATACACAAACAATAACACTTTCTTTACTGGATCCGAGAATCGTGTCCATGACCTTACGCGCATTAGCGCTTCTGGTCACTGAACCAACGAAACAGTTAGTGCCTCCTCTAAAAAGATTCCAATAAGTAGCTTAACTCAACTTCGCACCTTACTTAGCTTGAAAACAATTCACGCTAATCACAGACAAGGCATCTCTTAATTACCCACACATTACAGTTTCTTACCCCTTTATCTTAGCGTATATTTAGAACAATTATAGCTATTATTTCGTTTAGACAGTCCAGTTTCCTGAATGCATGGCAACACTGCATATCGTGGTTCTTAATTAACACGGGCGTAACAAGCTAGCTGCGAAATCAGGAACCTTTACCTCTATAGGAGGATACATGTAGAGATGTTACTTAGAATCTAGAATAATGTACAGACGACAGAACATCAAGTTACCACAATGTGTCAAATTTTCCCAATTGAATGTGAACCTTATGCTGTTTGATATAAAGTTGAAAAACGATCGAATAAATTTGACACATTGGGGTAACTTGACGTGCTGGCGTCTGTACTTACCACACTATTTTGTATTAAAAAATATTGCAGAATAACACAAAATAAACATAATTTGACGTCTGTAATCCCCAAAGGGTTAGGCAGAGGTGTACCTGGTAGTGTACCCACATTTCGCCAGATATGTACTCTCATGTGATAGGGGCGAGCCTATTGCCATTAATCGGGCACAAATCCAGGTTCTGGGTTGCTACTGAGAATTTCCAGAGTAAATAAACAAATATTCCACAACTTTCACACTTGTTGTGGATAAATTCAAAGAGTAATTTCAATAAATTAGTTTAGCTTTTTCAAATAATTAATTCCGTAGAACTTTAACATTTAGCAGCAGCTGCAGCATATTAGGCTAATGAGGCAAAACATAGTTAGCATTAGGATCGAGATCCAAATTGCAACTGCAATGCAAACTGTGTATAAAAACTGAGATTGTTATAAGACGGGTTAATGCAAAACACTATAAAATACCGTTACCGATTTAGCCGCCACCAAAGACATTTAAGGGAAGGTTCATATCTGACGGAACATGCACCGAGCGTTTGCGACAATGTACGCTCGACGCACTAACGTATCATCGGTTGAGTGTGAACGGTCAAGTGTTTTTCTATACATTTGTCTGTTCTGGCGTTACGCGACCGATAATACGCAACGCATGTTCCGTCAGATATGAACCTTCCCTTAAATACTATAGAGCAATATCAAGGAAATGTCATAGAAAAACTTTGATCCCATGTCTCAGTAACGCCATCTAGAATAATTTATGAATATTGGAGCGTATAAAAAAACACTCACAGACTTGTGTCCACTAGGACACAAGTTTTGGATGAATATTTTGTTCGTAATGTCCGTTTTGTGTCAATAGTAAGTATTGAATGTCTTTGGCCGCCACATTATAACAATTTTTGTAGCTCTTTAGTTTATTATTTGTAGTTCATATTGCGCGATGCGCAAGGGGGCTAGACGGAGAAAATTAAGACTAAAATTTGTAACGACACTTTTTAGGACCAAAAGTTGGAACGATACTTTTTGCTATAGGTAGTTGTAAGCCGTGCGGCGTGCGCGTGTTTCTCAGTTTGTCTCTCTCTCTCTCTCTCTCTTTCTCTCTCTCTCATAGAAAGCAAGCCAATTATTTTCGTTTCGTCGTTCTATTTCGCATTGAATGAATGAATTAATTCAATGGAAATGAACTTTGAGAGGTCCCTTGACACCTCTCAAGTTTTTTTATGGTGGTGTACAGAGAGGGAGAAAGGGAGAGAGAAAAGAGAAAAAGAGAGAAAACTCTGTTAACCTTGTCAAAGTAAAAATTATGCCCAAAAAAAGTAGGACAATATTGAAAACAGGAATACCGCAGTTTAACATCCACACGCCCTATTAGTTTTGGAAATTAATTATACTACTATTTGGATATCTAATACAGCCTTTGACATTCAGAAATAATGTAGTTTTCTATAAGTAAAAAAAAAAAAATAGATCCAATAGCTTCAGGGATTACCCCCTAAAATATCACAAACTCACCAACGTACACATATAAAAAACTCATTTAGTTTCGATATTGAGATAAATTCATGACCTGCTTACCTTAGATCATTCTTTTGTTTAAATGATAAATAAATATTAGTATTGATGACCGATTTTTTCTGAACCGACGCCGATTCAATATTGTATGAGAATATCCTCATAAGTAAATGTATTTTTTTGTTTCATACTTTTTAGAGCGTGAATTCTTAGTAGTTGGGTTTAAGCTATCGAACTATTTTTTTAAGGTGCCGTACAAACATAATTTCGTTATTATTTTTTCTTTGCGATAATAAAATTCATAAATAAGCACTTTAAGCGCTTGCGCTAGCCATTCAGTGCTTTTATGCAACCCGCTCTTCAGTCGTAGAACTATGCCAATCAATTATTAAATAAGAATAGATAAATATACGCAACTGAAATTAAGATTAAAATTAGTCCAAGTTATATAGTTTATATCTACACTAGCAGACGTCCCGCGGTTCACCCGCGTAGGTCCCGTTCCCGTGGGAATACAGGGATAAAAAGCTTATGTGTTAATCCAGGGTGTCAGCTAATTCCATAGCAAATTTTATTAAAATCCATTCAGTCGTTTTTACGTGAAAGGGTAACAAACATCCATCCATCCATCCATCTATCCATACTCACAAAATTTCGCGTTTATAATATTAGTAGGATTCCACCCGTGCGAAGCCGAAGCCGATAGCTAGTGTTTAACTATACATAAAACTGTACACATTCTAAAACATAATTTGTCAAGTGGATCCCTTCTGTCAATAAAGATTACATTTCAATATTAAATACAAAACAATTCCCAGATCACTAACAACAATTAATCATCCCGGACAGCTAACACAACAATTGTTGTAATAATTTGAGTAACAAACGATTAATTGTTGGCATAACAGCTAAATTGAATGTCATTAGTTAGAAACAGTCGTTTGTGGGAAGCCTTAGCTTGAAACACGTGCCATAGGCTACAATTCAGGTGAGTTCGGTGTCATGTTTCGCTTCTAGTTGCGTATTGTGTGACCCAGTTACGGTTTTGAGATGAATTCGAACAAACACCTTGACTGAGTGAGTGTATTGAACGGCTACTGTTACGGTTTGAGGTCAATCTTCAAAATGGTTTTCTTTTTTGTCTTAGTAAGTAGTTTGTAGTCGTTTATTCGTGCAGTCTAAGGGTGAAGCATATGCATAAGACTTATAGTGCCCTGCGAGTCCAATACAATAACGCGTTCAGGGTTTTAGTGCGGTTGCCTCGCTTTTGTAGCGCATCAGGTATGTTTGCAGACTATCTATTTAATTTTATATACGTAAAATATTATTTTTAAGAAGTATAATGATAATTGTTACTCATCCGTCAGATGTCCCAAAAGTTCATTTGAAAATCAGCGTCAGGCAGGATCTCAGCATCTGTCTGGCATTACCGCTGAAATGAACTTTTGGCGCAGCCTTGAGACATGCCATTTTTTGTCTCTTTTTTTGTGTTATTGTGTTTTTACTGTGCGTGTATCCAGCTGTTGCCAATAAATGTATTTTTTTTCTTTCTTTCTTTCTTTCAGACGCTCGAGTAGATAGCTTTACAGCAATACATCGCAAACGAATAGCGTCCATGATACGCCTCTTGCGGGGCAGCCCTAACATCCCCTTGCAACTCATTGCTGAAAGAATGGACACTGACAGCTTCTTGATGGAGTACTGAACAAGACAACATGTAACGCGTTCCTGAACTAGTGTGTCCATTATTGTATTATGTTGTAAGTGTTTTAAATGTTATTTAGTAATGAATAAATGGACCCAAGTATGGATAATTTATAATGTTATCCCCCACGATTCGGACAAAGCGCTTCGCTTCGTCGTTTATACCGCGTACATCGAAGGACTCGGAACAACTTGCCTGCTGCGGTATTCCCGTCCGATTAGAATTTAGGTGTCTTCAAGGCTAGAGTGAATAGGCTCTTAATAAACTAGTGCGCTTCACCATCACTGATTGCATCACTGCTTACCATCAGGTGGGATTGCAGTCAAGCACTGGTTTATAATAAGCATTAAAAAAAAAAAAAATTTTTTGGAAATTTATCTGAATCAAATAAATTGAATTGAATTGAAACCCTGCTAAACTGCCAGGTTAAGGGATTGATCCCAAGGTCGGGCAATGGGTTGTTGAGTCTTTCCATCTGGAACTTCTCAGTATCAGCACAGTCTGTATCAGCCCACAGTCGGGATCAGTGTCCGATTAATGGCAATAGGCTCGCCCTCTAATACATGGAACTTAAACATAACTGGCGAATTGTGAATATACTACAGGTACCTACATCTCTGCCATACTCTTCGAAGATTACAGGCGTGATGTTATGTTATGTTCAATGTCGGCTATTCGTTCAAAAATAGTCTTATTTTTATCATTTACAATTACGTAATACGCAGTCATATCGGTATTGGTAAACGGTTGCTCAATATTGAAATGGTTATTGGAAGATCCAGTTTCTATCTACCTATAATTCTGTGTACAGAAGACCACAGAATTTTCACTCGACCTCTAAATATCGGTTTTCTATCTAAAACCTTTAACCGTAGCGGCGATATTAATACCTCATTCCGACGTGAAGGATTTACTCTTATAGCCCACCAATTTAATACCCATTCGCTGCTAATACCGCCGACATTTCATTAGTTAAGTTCCAACTATCCTTCGTGGGGTAAATTCAACAAGTCGCGATGTTGCCACGTCGCGTCGCTTCGATGCCACGTCGCTTCGAAGCCACGTCGCTTCACTGCCACGTTGCAGCGTCGTCGCGGCGTCGCTGCGTCCACGCCACGTCTCCCAGTCGTTTGTTACACAACACTTATTGAATTTCACGCCTCGCTGTACCCGAGGTCCCTCGTGCTCAGAATTAATATTAGGTTTTTAAACGATCATTCCTCAAACATAATTGGTCGTCGAAGACGGCACTTTGTGCAAAAGGTATAAGATATTTATTTCAATTTTCTTTACTTTTTTGTTTGCTGGTGAAAATTTTATAATAATAAGAAGCTTTTCAAGGTAAGATTCTGTTCAAAGAATGACACTGTAGAATAAAATACGTTACAATAGAATAAAATGCACTTATTTGTGAGAATATTGTATACAATAGTTATGTGTGTTATGTATGTATCTTCTTGAATGAATTCAAGCTGAATGAATTCTGAATTTATGCTTCACATGCTGTCGAAATGTTTACGATGTCTTACTTCACCGTTTTTGATGCAAGTGATCATTTTGCAATGCGCACATGAATATCCGAAAAGGCAGAAGTGTGTGCCTTGGGTTCGAACTCGAGACCTGTAACTTGGCAGTCCGCCGGTGACACCACTAAGCCATCACTGCTTATCACGATCATAATACTCTTCCGTTTCCGAGGCGTAGGTACGAAAATGGTTTGTAAAATTATGGAGCATCGTTACATTTAAATTAAATAATTAATAATTAGAATAACAAATGATGGATTAAAAAAAAAGATAAAGAATATTTACTAAATATTACTAAAAGAATATTTTGTACTTAAATATGTTTTCACAAACACATTTAACCCGTCATTTTTTAACTGGTAGATGAAATCGGACTTTCAGTAACTGACTACTCTGAGAAGAAACACCGAAAGAAACTCAGAGTTCATAGTCTCTTTTATAAAGTCCAGACATTATCTTTGTCAAATCATGTAATAACCATGCAATTTAGTGTTTGAGATGGTCTTTTGAGGAAAGAACCACACAGATATGATTATGTACACACGGCTACACATCAAGCTATGCATTTCCAGTATAAGCTGATCTCGCATGATGTAGGATTTCCGTACAATGTGAGGTCAGTGTAAACTGGAAATGTTAGCTTGATGTGTTATGTAGCCGTAAAAGTATTCAAAATATTAATCAAAAACGTTAAAATTTAAAGAAATAATGGAAATAGAATGTGATATTTAAAGGTACTTAGGTAAATTTTTGATTCTTGTAATCTTCAATCAAGTAAAAACATTTACAATGGACAGCAATACTTTGCGACGTTCAAAGGCATTTTACTGTGCACACAGAAGGAGGAGGATGTGTGTGTCAGCCGTCACAAATTGAATTCACGAATTGACTGGCTTGTCGGTCTAGTAGTTAGTGACCCTGACTGCTATGCCGGAGGTCGTGGGTTCGATTCCCACCCAGGACAAATGTTTGTGTGATGAGCACGATCATTGTTCTGCGTTTGGGTGTAATTTATCTATAATATGTATGTATTTAGAAATTTATAAGTATGTTTATCAGCTGTTTAGTACCCATAACACAAGCTCTTAGCTTAGCTTGGGACTAGATGGCGTTGAGTGAAAAAGTTGTGGAATACAGATATTTATAAATAAACGCAAATGCACTGTAATGAGACACAGATACGAGTATTTTGATTTCTTACCAGCTCTGTCAATGCTTTGAAACCAGTCTAAATCATGCCGTATGAAGCCACTGAGATTACAATTCAATTTCATTGCTATACTTCCGGCTTGCTTAGTGCAGACGAAATGCAAATAATATGTGAGTAAATAGGAGTAGATATAAATTACACATTCACGTTTACACCCATTTGTTGAAAAAAATAAACAGAGGTAGTTGTCGAACTGGATAAAATAGGGGTGAACGGATTGACTTTGGCGTAGAAATAAGTTATTTTTTAACATAAAATATAATTAATGAAGTACCTACTCTAAAATTGTTCATTAATAAAACTACCAATTTAAAATAAACAAAACATGCCAAACTAATTAAAACCCGGAAAATAAGTCATTCAAATAATTGGTTTTTCAAATAACATTTCCACTACCATCAGCATTACTTCATTAGGATATTCTCTGAATAGAATAATCTCTAATATTAGACACAAAAACATCAAATCCACGAACAAAGTAAAACAAATTATTATTTACAAGCTTCAAGTTATGTTCTCAAAACATTATTAAATTAGTAACAATTAAGGTAACAAAATGTCGTCCAATCCGTTTTATCTGTGTTTTATGTTAAATTACTGAAGGATAAAACAAATAGAGAAGTTACTCAGACAAAATATTTGCCTGCCAAAAGTTTCACAGAATACCGGTAACGGAATAAAATGAAAATTTAAATCTGCCCCTTTAAACTCGGATCTAGTTTGTTAAAACCATTTACAGTCACGGAACTTTTGTTTTGTTTATTTAAATATTTAGTCAACAATGTAAATAACTCGTTAAGTTTTCTGTTCTGTCTCGCCTGCCCGAAATTAACTGTTTCTAAATCGTAACCCCACTTGAAGAGAGTCGAGTTGTGTTTAGCGATTACAAAAGAAATATTCCTACAAGATCAGGTGACTATTTAAGCGTAAAAATATTGAATGCTGATGCTAGAAGTGTTGCTACATGCAAATTAACTCCCCCAGCGGAGGTTTAGCTAAACCGGTTGGTATTTGCATTTCATTTTTCAATAAAATTTTAGTAAATCTATCTGTTTCATGGAGATTGGTTTGGTTTCACTTTATATATTTATTTTTATAATATTAGCATGAAATATAGGTTTTCGGTTGGCAGAATTTACATTCTGCGCCCATTAAAGCCATTAATTACTATGGGCAACGGAGAAAATAAATACCGTATTGTGCGAAAATGAAAAATGCTCTGGACTATATTTTCCGTGGGACTGTCTCTACAAGTAACTTATCACAATAAAACGGCTCACTGCAACGTTATATAACATTGCGGCTATTTTAACTGTGTTCATATGAATTATGGTCGGATAAACTTTGTAAAAACCATTCCTAAAATACAGTAGAACTGATATGAATCCTCGTCTTTCCACCACATAAATAATTCCTGCAGGAACATTTTTACACGCTGAGATTGCGTGCGGGCCTTAACTCTCTTAAAAACGACTTTTACCTCGTAAAAGGTGAGTAACGACCGACGCGAAAGCTTCCTAAGTATAAAATAAATTATTCCGCCAATAATTTGATTGCACTTTTGAAGCTGACAGCGCAGTTTTACTACAAACCCACTTAGAGATTCATGTTCCATGAACCTCTTGAAAATGCTAATTGATTTTCGTCTTAGGCGATAATTTTCGCGTTAAACTTAATTAAAACGTGGTTCTTGACAGCCTACTTGAGACACCTCCAGGGAATTATAGATAGTTGAAGCTTTTGTAGACTATGAAAATAAAATTTAAAGTCTGATTACATAGAGACATGTGTCTATATTCTTTCTTGCAGGGAAGGTTGTCGTAACACATTGCATATTTTTAAGCAGAGTTTGTTCTATGTATGTACACTTCTAGGGAATTATTAATTCAAACTAATACATAACAGTATTATCTGAAATTGTAAAATCATTTTCTACAAATAAATCTAACTGCACCCGGTAATAATGTTTATTTTTATTTTACATACATCGTGCAAAATTGTTTTGGCATATTGTGTCATGCAAACGTTTCCTGTGTGGATTTAGTGTAGGTAGCACATTTCCGTACTCAATTTACATTTCAAAAAGATAAACTGTATTGCGGGCAAGATTTACGTCACAGGCTAACAAAATCAGTCCAACAAAGACTGGCATTTGTCGCATTTCGAGCCCATTGCTCGCAAAATGACTAGATAAAGGACACAATAGACCAGTGTCATTCCTAATGTGTTTGTTTTAAAGGGACGTGTGTCAATATGTTCAGCGGCCGACGTGACGCCGGGGTCATTGACCTGTGACGTGGCCACGTAACCCTAATGATCAGTTAAACGGATAAAGGGATAAAGGCAAGCCTTTGTCAATAGCCTATCGATATTTTCCAATTACTGCCACTTTTAGTGTGTTAGTTTTAGGGGATCGAGGTGATCAGGACACATGATCCGGGCTTTAAAGGTGTCCCAGGGATATAATAAAACCTTCCTTATTTAATGTATGTAGTCTGTGTAAACCGAAAAAATAAATTCCCGACTTTTTCTGCAACATCAAAAATTCAGGTAGGTGAAAATTCACCTGTATTATTTATCTGCTCAACAGAGTTGTAGTTTTTCATACATGTCATCACCATCATACATGTCGTGGTAAACGATATTCAGAAATAAGAAGTTGTGAAACTTCACAACTTCTCTTAAAAACGATATACGTATGTTTAATCAGTTGATTACTTTAGTACTAGTAAAATATGGTAAACACCGTGACGTCAGCTGCTGTCATTTCGACTGGCCTGTTGGTCTAGTAGTTAGTGACCCTGACTGCTATGCCGGAGGTCGTGGGTTCAATTCTCACCCAGGACAAATGTTTGTGTGATGAGCACGATCATTTGTTCTGTGTCTGCGTGTAATTTATCTATAATATATGTACCTATGTACAGGAGCGAGCAGGAGCGGTGTGTGGAGCGTGTGTGGAGGAGCTTGTGGCTAAATTATAACAGCCGCATGGGTCGATCGAAGGTTAAGCTACGCTTGACGAGGTCGGTCCGTGGATGGGTGACCATTTATTACATACCAAGACTCCTCCGTGCCTCGGAAAGCACGTTAAGCCGTTGGTCCCGGCTGTCATTTGTAGATCTTTGACAGTCGTTACTTGTAGTCAGAAGCCCGAAAGTCTGACAACCAGTTTAACCAAGGGGTATCATGTTACCCAGTTACTGGGTTGTGGAGGTCAGACAGGCAGTCGCTCCATGTAAAACACTGGTATTCAGCTGCATCCGGTTAAACTGGAAGCCGACCCCAACATAGTTGGGAAAAGGCTAGGCAGATGATGATGATATGTACCTATGTATTTAGAGAGTATGTTTATCAGCTATTTAGTACCCATAACACAAGCTCTCAAGCTTAACTTGGGACTAAATTGCGTTGTGTGAAAAGTTGTGGAATATTTATTTATTTATTTGAAATGGCGCGAACGATGTCACGTGGACGGATTTGACGTGGAAGCTAAGCAGAGCTGAGTTGGACTTAAGACACCAACGAAGACACTAGTCCAATACGAAACTGTCGGTTTATCTATTCAGGTTATGTTTTGTGATAACTATTATTAAATTGAGGTTATAAGTGCAATGAATATTATGTATTCTACGTTATGAATCAGGTTACCAGGTACCACGATACCGCTGATCTCAGCCCATACGAATCAGCCATCGCTGACGCCGACATTTCAGTAAATTTACTTTAAGCAAACAATAAGTCTGATTCAAAGTTAAATCTTTTTTTTGGAATTTTCATGGGAGGACTTCCCATGAAAATTCCAAAAAACACGTTTCGGTTTCATTTGCTATCTGTAGCTACACGCTTAAACATCTTTGTACTGTAACTATTCAGTAACGTGTCATCAATTCATCATCATTAAATAGTATTTCAGTTTCTTTCGCATAATATGCTAAAACATTTATACACATGTTTCTATCTTATGAATAAAAATGAAGAATTGATGAAACTGTGGTTGAGTCTTCTAAACAAATTTTAGAGGGTTTCTGAGTACCTATGTTAACTTAATTTCTTCTAAAGATGAGTTAGTTATACCTACCTAAACAAAAATAGGCAAAACTGTGAGTCTGCGCCATAGACAAGATCTATTTGGTCAATTCATATTTTTATTATATTTGTAATATTGTCATGGCAAGGTTTGCATAAAAGATTTTTATTGCAAAGAATTCGGTAGTTTTGATGGTGTTTTTATAAAAAAATCTCAATACAAAAATGTTCGCACACGTGCAAAGCCGAGGCAGAACACTAGTAAATAATAATACTTGAATAAACTACCCACAAATCACTCGCAAGTTAACGGAACCACTTCTCCACGCACTCAATCTAAAATCTGCCGGGTCACAGCATAATAAAGCTATATAACAAAACAGGCAGTGCGTCAAGCGTAAGCGGTGTAAGTGCAAAATATAAAAATATTCTTATTTGCATCGCGAAACGTTTCCGCAAGACCTGTGTTTTATATCACAAGCAGTACTGGTAATGTATTCCAACAGTTGCTGCCCTGTGGCGCATAAAATATGTCGCCTTCTATTATGTCGGCCGTTTTATATTTTTGCTGAGAATAAATTAATGAGTTCCGTTTTCCTGTAGATAATTGGGATTTGTCGAGTATTAGCAGCTTGCTGGCTCATTCGTGGGCTTTAATGTTTATTCGATTTGGAGAACATTTGTTTTTGAAATAGTAAATTTAAACAGTAAGCCGTAAGCCTTTTTTATTAAGGATGGGAATACATCAAATGATTCCTCCCGCTTTGGGTGAAGCAGAAGGGAGTGTTAGACTCTTACTTTACTATCTAAAACCCATTAGTGTTCCTCCTAATGCCTTTTACGTTCCAGGTCTGCGGTGATTCTTTCGAACAAATTCCGCGTCAAGCAGTAAGCCTAGTGGTGTGACCGGGGTTCGAACCCAAGGCAACCCTTTTTGGATTCATGTGCATATTGTATAACTTGCTTCAAAAACGGTGAAGGGAAACATTGTGAGGAAGCCGACATGCCTGACCACCGGAGAAATATATTTTGATGACATGTGATGCCAAGTCAGTCAAGTCAGCCCATGGGAGGCATAAAAAGGGAGCGTAGGGCTCTGGCGGTCAGGGGTAATATGCTGGCACGATGATTTGGCCGGTGTATTAATCAAGTAAAGGTAACGCTTTTTAAGACTTATTGTCAGAGTTTTTACACCGGTAATCTTTGGGTCAAATACTCGAAAAGATCGCAGGATGTCCTACGCGTCTAATAAAGTTAAGCGGTACTTCAAAGCTGAACAGCTTTTAGTTCTTTATAAAGCTCAAGTCCGGTCCAGCATGGAGTATAGCTGTCACCTTTGGGATGGCTCAGCCAAATACCAACTAGCCACACTCGACTCAGTAGAGCGCAGAGCCAAGAGGCTCATTGGTGACGAAAAGCTGGTGGGTACCAAGCTTCATACCCTGGCCCACCGCCGCAAAGTTGCATGTCTGTCGGACTTTTACAGACTGTATTTCGGTGAGTGTGCTCTTGAGCTCCACGAGCTCATTCCACCATCTCCTTTCCTCCATCGGGAATCCAGACGTACTGCAGGTTATCACCCATTCCTTGTAGATGTTCCACACATTCGCACGAAGCGCTTTGCCTGTTCCTTCATTATGCGTACAGCCAAGGAGTGGAATTCCCTGCCTGCATCAGTGTTCCCGAGTTCATATGACCCCAATCTGTTTAAGTCGCGAGTTAATAGGCTTCTTATGGGTAAGCTCGTTCCATCGTCGACCTCATCTCTGACCGCAGGACAAGATTGAGGTCAAGAGTAGACCCATTATATAATATAATATATAATACGCGTCCAATACAATAATGTTTTTAGGATGCTTGATTTTGGAGTCTATTTTCTTTAAAGATCGCATCGATTGAAGATATTTAAGATTTATTTAAATATCAATTAATGGCATGGTATCATAATTAAAATAGCAGGGTGCTGTTGAATACCAGTAATTTATATAGAGCGACTGCTTATTTAACCTTTGTAACCAATTTCCTGTGTATCGTTAAGCAAGGCAAAATCTCAATCAACGCTTCGACCGAGATCGTACCCGGGTCTTCACTAACTAGGCAGTCCGGGGTAGAAAATATGAACGTAGATGTTGTTGATGCTGTGGTTGTTGTTGTTGTGATGTGTTGTTTATTTAGACGCCTTTTTGGTCTCGCACAGGTCTTTATAATTTTGCCTAAAGTGTTTTAATATTTTCCTGTTTTTTTTTACTATCTGATCTGTATTGTTGTTCTTTTGTTTTATGTTCTGTCCGTCCAAATAAAATATTTTCTTTCTTTCTTTCTTTTCTTTCTATTACTTAATAACTTTTCTACCTCTACCACTATCATTAAGGCTGTTATATTTTGTAAGAACCGTGCATTCATTCATTTATTTTTCCAATTCCACCCGCCAGGAATGCTAGTTTTCCAATAATTCTCTGGAGACCGCGTTAGATCATGATATTTTCTCTATTCATGTTTGTTTTATATACCTTTTAGTTTTCCAATATATTGCGCTGATGAGATATCTTCTATGATTATGTTTTTTCCTTATCTATTTGCTAAACCAGCCAGAAAAAGTAAATAATTATATTAAAACCTCTGGACTGCATGGTTGGTATCGCAAGTACCTTGTGCTACGGTACTGCTGAGCATGAGGGTCTGGGTTTAATCCCCGGGCCGGGTAAAGCGTTATGGAGATTTTTCGTCTGAAATTTCTTAGTTGTGACCCGGAGTCTGTATCCGTGCCCGATTGATGATAATATATTTTGTATGGGACTTAAACATAACTGGCAAAATGTGGGTGTACTGCTGCCGTGAAGGTACCTCTGCCTTAGACTTCGGCGATTACAGGCGTGATGATGTTATGTTATATTAAAACGATACCCTATAACAGTTTTCGTACGCAACACAAGCTTTGCAACCCTCTAGGAGACCTAAGCATAATGCTGACGTTTGAGCCTTTTGTGCAATAGCTATATGTGTATATCCTACTACTAACTGTAAGGCCCTGGTCATGTAGTCAGCGGGCGCAGAGTGGCGGCGGAGGGCGGCGGCGTGTTACATTGCATAAGTTTAAGTAAATAGAACGCATTGCTACATAACATAACAGGCAGACGTGTTGTTCGGGAGCAAGTTCCGCCACTTCTTCTTCCCAGCAAAAAACACTAAGAAGTTGTAAAGAGCAGGCGTTTTAGCTTGGGGGACAGTCTTATGAAACTTTAGACGTTCAAAAAGTGTTGATCGTCATCCTAATTAAATAAATAAATTTTGATTTCTTTTGATTTTAGCAGCACCGCTTTTCAGCAACGAGCCCACTCCCTGAATCGAGACCGCCGCCCCGCTCCCGCTGACTTCCTGGCCTTATACGTACAATAAACGTTTATTCTACCCTATTCAATGCTTAGTTCAAAAAAGTCAAAGTCATTTCGAGTTTCCGTTGCCACAGCCATTAACTTACTAATATGCAACCAAAAGTTTTAGGTACTGGTCTATTAAAAGCAACATCCAGTGGTCTTAATTCGGCCATTCCAGCGTTCTGGGCTCTTTCTCCATATAAACTTTTACTATGTCAAATCTCACACACATTTGGGCGCGCAATATTCTTGAAAATGGTTCCGTTGTCTTCACTTTACCCATTTTTCTATACATACATATACATTGTACATAGAAATAAACAAAATTGTGTCTGTTTTGTAATTTCAAAATAACAAGTTTTGATTTAATGCATATAAAGTGTAGAGCAGAGTATGTGAAATACCTACTCTTTTTTACACCGTTAAAAGTAAGTTTAGTACATAATGCCACTTTTTATCTTTTTTCTCTGTCTGTTCGTTTATTTGGGAATAACTACAATATTTTTTTATAAAGCTTACTAGCAATGTGGGTTGCACAATTGCACATTACTATTTAGTAGTCTTGTTAATGCCTCCGACTAAGCTAAATATAATTGTGTCTCTGTTCTCGTCAATAGTGCAATGGGTGGGGATCGAAGTCGCGACCTTTCGATCGCCAGGCTGACACCTCAGCCACATAAAATAGGTACAAGCTATAGCCACTTATTAGTTAGAAAAAGGTAAAGTCGAATGAACAGCTAGTACCTATGCTACTGGATCTTTGTTATAATAATAATATCTTTTGTTTTGATTACTTTGAACCCACTCACACACAAAATCTATTTGTTGGGTCCCGAAAACTTCAATCCATTGCGCAACAGAATGTCGACAGCTGACATAACGCTATACACACAAGCTATAGCTGTAAGTGCTAGCCCGGAAACCAGCGCGAATGGAAACAGGCTAATGAAACGTCTGTCAAAACTGAGTTCAAATTTTAATTGAAAATTGCTTTGTGAACCCTTTCGCATTTCATGTTGTTTAAGTTAGCCGACGAGTTTGATCCCATTCTGCCAATTAATTTAATACAACACACGGAATAAGATATTGTATTTGTTGGTCTCCTTTTGCAGCTTAGACGGAGTCAAAAGCTTAAATAATAATATCAAACTCTTACTGTGCCAGAATAAAAGTCTCTCAAAGACAAGACAGAAGCGCTAATCACCACACTTGCTCAAGGCTGGTTGGCGATTTCAGACTTAAATTATTATAGATCCAGGTTTCGTCACAATAGTTCCCTTCAACGACATCATGATAGTAATGTCTAAGATAATAAAAGTGAAACCCTATTTTCTTTAGTCACGGCATCACGCGAGAAGATCTGGATCAATTTCGCTAATTCTTTTTTTATTGTATTACTTATTGTCAGGAGAAGGTTCTTATGAAAGAAAAAAATAAGAAAGTTGAGCGGAACAAAAATCTAAGATAACGACTTTTAAACAATTTTCAAAAGTAGCGCCATTTTAGATGACATGGCAAGTGTCTGTCAATGTCTTTCCAGTCTATTTTCAGGTGACAATTTGTCATTTGACAAGCCATAAGCTAAAATTAAGAAGGTAACACAACAAAAAATTATAAATTTTAAGGCAGAATGAAGTTTGCCAGGCAGCTAAGATACCCAGGTGTCTATTGTACGTTCGCGTTAAGAATGCAGTAAAGTCATCATAATCCGTCGGCCTAGCCCCGCCCCCTAACCAATCAAATCTTTTTAAATTCATTTTTATAAATTCATTAAACTTAATCTTTTAAAATATAATTTGTTTGAATTTAACACCACTGTTGAATACACCTTTATCTTGCAGTTGCACTGCATTTTTACTGCATTCTTAACGCGAACGAACTATAAGATAAACTTAGAAAGATTTTCATTTGACAGAGTTATACATATATGAATAGAAAAAGTCACATTGGTACTTGCCCAGAATTGTACCCACGACATAAAGATAAAATAAAGGCTTTCGGTATGATTCCTAAGGTCAACCTAAAAGGGCAACAAATAAAAAGGTCTAAAGTATGTAAAGACCAATCATTTTGTGAACCTAACTCGATCGGTACCTATCTACATGAAAATGAATTCAATTCCAAATCGTTTTAGTCTCGTTTGATATTCCCAATTGAATATTTGGGACTTTTATTAAAATACTTTGTGAGAACGGCGGTAACATCGCCTCTAGCATATTGAATCAATAAAAACTTTATAAATATGGCCTTGTGAAATCTCAAATACAAAAGTCTCGTTCGATTGTACAAACTCATAAACGTACTTAATTCGTAAAGTATTTGCCCAAACTTAGGAAGAGAATGGCCGGTAATGGCCTTCCTGCCTATAATAAGTTACTGCCATAAGTTATTCCGCCTTTATTAAAGCGTGATTTAGACGATACAATTTTCTTGTACATTCAAGTGCAATTATTGAATGCAATAAATGAAGTGCGATAATTGCCCTTCAAGAATTGTACGCAACTGTTTACACGTGGATACAAGTAAAAAAATTGAACGCAATTATTGAATGCAAGTCTTGACAAAAAATAGTTGCAAATGTCTTTTGTTTAGACCAATACAATAATGTTTAGGAGATTATTGCTTTCAAGTTTTGACTTGTCTAAATAGAGAGTTGTATGTGCGTGTACCATTCTTTGGCGGGTTGCTTCAAGTATTGCACGTATTTGCGTTGTCAAATTTTTCATTCAAGTGTTGGAAGGTTTTGTAAAGAGTCTGTTTATTAAAAAATATGAGGTTCTGGGTTCTGTTGACACGAAACATGTTCTTAAAGTCATCTTCATTTTCTATTTGTAATTCTACACAAAGATTGTTAGACGCTCCAACTCCTCCTCCAAGAACTCCTCTTCTTGCTATCCATTTTTTGATCCAACACCTCTTTTTACGACGATTTCGCAATATTTCTTGTCTCAGAAGAGCAGCAACGATTAACGGGTCTAGTTTATAATATCGACAATCACTACATCGATGGTCGCTGTATCGAAAACGTTCCATCGACGGGCTAATGTATCGACAGTACCCCAAATCGATGGTACGCTACATCGACAGTACCCGCTACATCGTTAGTACACTAAAACGCCGGTATGCTACATCGGCAGTAAACCAAATCGATAGTACGCTGCATCGACTACCCGGCCTGAACCAAATTCCCTCAATTCTTCGAGGATCCCTAATCAGATATGAGTTTTGATACAAATAGGACCAATCTGGATCCAATCTGTCTAACGATGTAGCGTACCAACGATTTAGGGTACTGTCGATGTAGCGTACCATCGATTTGGGGTACTGTCGATACATTAGCCCGTCGATGGAACGTTTTCGATACAGCGACCATCGATGTAGTGATTGTCGATATTATGAACTAGCCCCACGATTAAACCTTCACTTACTACATTCATGTTGGCAAATGAAGAGAAAACTAAAGCGCCATTTACATGATACAAGTTTCTTGCCTGTTGCATACAATAAAATTGAAGCAATAAATTACCTGCATGGTCTAAACAGTACGTAACATTTTCATCTTTTGCGCAAGTTTTGCTTGCCAAAATTTTCTTGGTGTAAACAGCACATACAAAAATTTCTTAGGCGATTCTTGCATTCAATTAGTTTTCTCTTCATTTGCCAACATGAGTGCAGTAAGTGAAGGTTTAATCGTGGGGCTAGTTCATAATATCGACAATCACTACATCGATGGTCGCTGTATCGAAAACGTTCCATCGACGGGCTAATGTATCGACAGTACCCCAAATCGATGGTACGCTACATCGACAGTACCCTAAATCGTTGGTACGCTACATCGTTAGTACACTAAAACGCCGGTATGCTACATCGGCAGTAAACCAAATCGATAGTACGCTGCATCGACTACCCGACCTGAGCCAAATTTCCTCAATTCTTCGAGGATCTCTAATCAGATATAAGTTTTGATACAAATAGGACCAATCTGGATCCAATCTGTCTAACGATGTAACGTACCAACGATTTAGGGTAGGTACTGTCGATGTGGCGTACCATCGATTTGGGGTACTGTCGATACATTAGCCCGTCGATGGAACGTTTTCGATACAGCGACCATCGATGTAGTGATTGTCGATATTATGAACTAGCCCCACGATTAAACCTTCACTTACTGCACTCATGTTGGCAAATGAAGAGAAAACTAATTGAATGCAAGAATCGCCTAAGAAATTTTTGTATGTGCTGTTTACACCAAGAAAATTTTGGCAAGCAAAACTTGCGCAAAAGATGAAAATGTTACGTACTGTTTAGACCATGCAGGTAATTTATTGCTTCAATTTTATTGTATGCAACAGGCAAGAAACTTGTATCATGTAAATGGCGCTTTAGTTTTCTCTTCATTTGCCAACATGAATGTAGTAAGTGAAGGTTTAATCGTGGGGCTAGTTCATAATATCGACAATCACTACATCGATGGTCGCTGTATCGAAAACGTTCCATCGACGGGCTAATGTATCGACAGTACCCCAAATCGATGGTACGCTACATCGACAGTACCCTAAATCGTTGGTACGCTACATCGTTAGACAGATTGGATCCAGATTGGTCCTATTTGTATCAAAACTCATATCTGATTAGGGATCCTCGAAGAATTGAGGGAATTTGGTTCAGGCCGGGTAGTCGATGCAGCGTACTATCGATTTGGTTTACTGCCGATGTAGCATACCGGCGTTTTAGTGTACTAACGATGTAGCGGGTACTGTCGATGTAGCGTACCATCGATTTGGGGTACTGTCGATACATTAGCCCGTCGATGGAACGTTTTCGATACAGCGACCATCGATGTAGTGATTGTCGATATTATAAACTAGACCCGTTAATCGTTGCTGCTCTTCTGAGACAAGAAATATTGCGAAATCGTCGTAAAAAGAGGTGTTGGATCAAAAAATGGATAGCAAGAAGAGGAGTTCTTGGAGGAGGAGTTGGAGCGTCTAACAATCTTTGTGTAGAATTACAAATAGAAAATGAAGATGACTTTAAGAACATGTTTCGTGTCAACAGAACCCAGAACCTCATATTTTTTAATAAACAGACTCTTTACAAAACCTTCCAACACTTGAATGAAAAATTTGACAACGCAAATACGTGCAATACTTGAAGCAACCCGCCAAAGAATGGTACACGCACATACAACTCTCTATTTAGACAAGTCAAAACTTGAAAGCAATAATCTCCTAAACATTATTGTATTGGTCTAAACAAAAGACATTTGCAACTATTTTTTGTCAAGACTTGCATTCAATAATTGCGTTCAATTTTTTTACTTGTATCCACGTGTAAACAGTTGCGTACAATTCTTGAAGGGCAATTATCGCACTTCATTTATTGCATTCAATAATTGCACTTGAATGTACAAGAAAATTGTATCGTCTAAATCACGCTTTAATAAAGGCGGAATAACTTATGGCAGTAACTTATTATAGGCAGGAAGGCCATTACCGGCCATTCTCTTCCTAAGTTTGGGCAAATACTTTACGAATTAAGTACGTTTATGAGTTTGTACAATCGAACGAGACTTTTGTATTTGAGATTTCACAAGGCCATATTTATAAAGTTTTTATTGATTCAATATGCTAGAGGCGATGTTATCGCCGTTCTCACAAAGTATTTTAATAAAAGTCCCAAATATTCAATTGGGAATATCAAACGAGACTAAAACGATTTGGAATTGAATTCATTTTCATGTAGATAGGTACCGATCGAGTTAGGTTCACAAAATGATTGGTCTTTACATACTTTAGACCTTTTTATTTGTTGCCCTTTTAGGTTGACCTTAGGAATCATACCGAAAGCCTTTATTTTATCTTTATGTCGTGGGTACAATTCTGGGCAAGTACCAATGTGACTTTTTCTATTCATATATGTATAACTCTGTCAAATGAAAATCTTTCTAAGTTTATCTTATAGTTCGTTCGCGTTAAGAATGCAGTAAAAATGCAGTGCAACTGCAAGATAAAGGTGTATTCAACAGTGGTGTTAAATTCAAACAAATTATATTTTAAAAGATTAAGTTTAATGAATTTATAAAAATGAATTTAAAAAGATTTGATTGGTTAGGGGGCGGGGCTAGGCCGACGGATTATGATGACTTTACTGCATTCTTAACGCGAACGTACAATAGACACCTGGGTATCTTAGCTGCCTGGCAAACTTCATTCTGCCTTAAAATTTATAATTTTTTGTTGTGTTACCTTCTTAATTTTAGCTTATGGCTTGTCAAATGACAAATTGTCACCTGAAAATAGACTGGAAAGACATTGACAGACACTTGCCATGTCATCTAAAATGGCGCTACTTTTGAAAATTGTTTAAAAGTCGTTATCTTAGATTTTTGTTCCGCTCAACTTTCTTATTTTTTTCTTTCATAAGAACCTTCTCCTGACAATAAGTAATACAATAAAAAAAGAATTAGCGAAATTGATCCAGATCTTCTCGCGTGATGCCGTGACTAAAGAAAATAGGGTTTCACTTTTATTATCTTAGACATTACTATCATGATGTCGTTGAAGGGAACTATTGTGACGAAACCTGGATCTATAATAATTTAAGTCTGAAATCGCCAACCAGCCTTGAGCAAGTGTGGTGATTAGCGCTTCTGTCTTGTCTTTGAGAGACTTTTATTCTGGCACAGTAAGAGTTTGATATTATTATTTAAGCTTTTGACTCCGTCTAAGCTGCAAAAGGAGACCAACAAATACAATATCTTATTCCGTGTGTTGTATTAAATTAATTGGCAGAATGGGATCAAACTCGTCGGCTAACTTAAACAACATGAAATGCGAAAGGGTTCACAAAGCAATTTTCAATTAAAATTTGAACTCAGTTTTGACAGACGTTTCATTAGCCTGTTTCCATTCGCGCTGGTTTCCGGGCTAGCACTTACAGCTATAGCTTGTGTGTATAGCGTTATGTCAGCTGTCGACATTCTGTTGCGCAATGGATTGAAGTTTTCGGGACCCAACAAATAGATTTTGTGTGTGAGTGGGTTCAAAGTAATCAAAACAAAAGATATTATTATTATAACAAAGATCCAGTAGCATAGGTACTAGCTGTTCATTCGACTTTACCTTTTTCTAACTAATAAGTGGCTATAGCTTGTACCTATTTTATGTGGTGATTAGAGATCCTCGAAGAATTGAGGGAATTTGGCTCAGGTCGGGTAGTCGATGCAGCGTACTATCGATTTGGTTTACTGCCGATGTAGCATACCGGCGTTTTAGTGTACTAACGATGTAGCGTACCAACGATTTAGGGTACTGTCGATGTAGCGTACCATCGATTTGGGGTACTGTCGATACATTAGCCCGTCGATGGAACGTTTTCGATACAGCGACCATCGATGTAGTGATTGTCGATATTATAAACTAGACCCGTTAATCGTTGCTGCTCTTCTGAGACAAGAAATATTGCGAAATCGTCGTAAAAAGAGGTGTTGGATCAAAAAATGGATAGCAAGAAGAGGAGTTCTTGGAGGAGGAGTTGGAGCGTCTAACAATCTTTGTGTAGAATTACAAATAGAAAATGAAGATGACTTTAAGAACATGTTTCGTGTCAACAGAACCCAGAACCTCATATTTTTTAATAAACAGACTCTTTACAAAACCTTCCAACACTTGAATGAAAAATTTGACAACGCAAATACGTGCAATACTTGAAGCAACCCGCCAAAGAATGGTACACGCACATACAACTCTCTATTTAGACAAGTCAAAACTTGAAAGCAATAATCTCCTAAACATTATTGTATTGGTCTAAACAAAAGACATTTGCAACTATTTTTTGTCAAGACTTGCATTCGATAATTGCGTTCAATTTTTTTACTTGTATCCACGTGTAAACAGTTGCGTACAATTCTTGAAGGGCAATTATCGCACTTCATTTATTGCATTCAATAATTGCACTTGAATGTACAAGAAAATTGTATCGTCTAAATCACGCTTAATTGAATGCAAGAATCGCCTAAGAAATTTTTGTATGTGCTGTTTACACCAAGAAAATGTTGGCAAGCAAAACTTGCGCAAAAGATCAAAATGTTACGTACTGTTTAGACCATGCAGGTAATTTATTGCTTCAATTTTATTGTATGCAACAGGCAAGAAACTTGTATCATGTAAATGGCGCTTAACGATGCAAACAGAACAGCGATACAAACCAAGAAAATAATGAAAGGGCAAAAAGTAAAACCAAGACGAACGAACAGAATAACCTTAAAAGAAATGAAAATTCTTTCCCTGATGAGAATAGGGAGTGCAGACAAGAAACTGTGGAAAACCACTAGGAATCCAGCTAATGGAGTTATCTTGCGAGCTCAGGCGTATTAAAGAAAGAGCAAATTAAAGAGGAGGTACCAAATGAATAATTGTCTACTTGTTAAAATATTTTCCGTTCGTTTCTTTTAACTGATAACGCTTGTTAGGTTAGCTTTCTAAGAAAACAGTTATTGGTTTCTTGAACATTTTTGTATTTCACAAAATAATTTGAGGCTCGTATTTTTCTGTATACCCAAAATAAATAACTAAATCTTTCATGAATCATAAGCTGCGGAAATTGGAGAATACTTTGTGCAAACAAAAAACCTTTCTCTAAAAATAAATACGTTCAACGTTGAGTGTTATTTTGGAAACGTCGATACTGACTGCGCTGTGCTCTTGTCTACTGTAGGTCTGTACCTATAGAGAGTTGGTTTGTCTACTGTCAACGTGGGAATATTCGAGTGCCGTGTTCAAACGATGGGAGACGCGTGACTAAGGACCGCTGCTCACCCCACATCGGATCGAGTTACCCACTCTGTTTTTATATTTTTATGTTCGTATACGGACACTTGCAAGCTTTTTGCTGTGCCTATAGAAAGGTCTTCAACATTTTTTGGTAAAAATATTGAGGTGTTTGTTTTGCTTTTCACTGTTCTGTGTGAAGCGTTTTTTGTTTCGGGTAGATGTTTATTTTGTGCTTTTGTGAAGAAACAAAAATCATACAGTGTCTTTCGAGGTATTTTTTTGAATTTTAAAGTATTTCTCGATTCTAATAATAATAATAATAAATAAATAATAAATAAATATTCAACAACTTTCACACTACGCCATCTAGTCCCAAGCTAAGCAGAGCTTGTGTTATGGGTACTAAACAGCTGATAAACATACATATATATTTCTAAATACATACATATTATAGATAAATAACACCCAGACACAGAACAAATGATCGTGCTCATCACACAAACATTTGTCCTGGGTGGGAATCTAAGCCACCGATATATTATTCCGAAATAGCACAAACAGACGATTTTTACTCTTTGTCAATTAAACGCTAATGACTTACACGTCAAAATAATAATAATATCTAAGATTTCTTCTTATACTGAGAAGGCACAATCACTAGTCACCACCATTGTACAAAAGTGCAAAGTCAAAACGATACTTACCCGGATTTGAATCCTCAAAACCTCGTACTATTGTTATTCAACAACACCCGGTACACTGAAAGCTGACCCTAACATAGTTGGTAAAAGGTTAAGCATGAGAAGATGATGATGATGATGAGCCTCGTCAATGGAAGACGAGGCCTGAACGACATTATGCATTAAAACAAAAGGTTCTTCATATTGAAATTTATGTAGTGTAATATGTTGTCCAATGAGCAATGTGATCGGTGGACTTCGAAGTCACAAGTCTATTTTTATTTATTCGTGGTAGTAAAACCATAATTTAAAACATACTAAACACAACGTCACACGCATAAAGCTAAGTTAGAGGCCTATACTCAATGATATTATAAGAAAAAAGGTGTAGATAGGTTAAAAGTCCTCAGCAAGCGACACGTTAAAATGTGGCTAACTAGCCACACGTGACCACAGTGTCGCGTCACGCCGTCAACAACGCGTGTGTGCGTTGGTGTGGCGTTTTTGAAGATAGAATGTTGTTAAGGTAACCTAGCTACACCTTTTTACTTATAATATCATTGCCTATACTGCCGTGCTAAACGCAAAAGCGGTATGTCATGTAAAGCTAGTTTCGAGAAAATTAAATTTTTCTTTTGCCTTCATAGATTGAACCCAAGGCCGTACAACCACCATATTGTACAACGGTGAAAGAAGACATCGTGGGGAAACTGGTCAAATTAACAGCATGATTATGTGAAGCAAAGTCGCAGGCGGCCATGTTGGGTCGCATAAAAATTCTGGCATCAAGTTATTCACTTAACTCGACAAGTAGAAGTCCATTGATTTGTTTAGCAATTTTATAGATTAGGGTGAATAAGTATTTTAATTAACGCTAATTATCTATGACCAAGGATATCAACCTAGCCCAGCGGATTAGCAGGTTGAAGTGGCAGTGGGCAGGGCACATAGCACGGAGGACTGATGACCGATGGGGTCGAAAGGTTCTCGAGTGGAGGCCACGTATCGGCAAGCGCAGCGTAGGACGTCCACCCACAAGGTGGACAGACGACCTCACTAAGAGCGAGCCACTTCCAACCGGTCTTATTGGAGATCTATAGGGGAGGCCTATGTCCAGCAGTGGATTTCCTATAGCTGAAATGACGATGATGATGAGCTATCTATGGTAAAGTACTTAAAGGTTCAATGCTGTTACAAAGTAGAAAGTAAATAAGTGGCAACTGCTTGATCTCGACGTTCGTGTAACTGATATTTTATCGCAAAAACGACTTTTCAACACGCCAATTTATGTACTTACGCTGCCCTTTTTCGTCGAGAGAAAATTTATATTTCTTTCCAAGCGTCTAATTTAAAGTCACATGCTGTAGGATTATGAGTTTCTTATTAATGTATCTCTTATTAAACTTCGTAAACAATAAAAATGGAGGAAAAACAATAACTTATCTTCAAGATTATTTATGTTCAATTTAAGTTTTTAATTAAGTTAAAACTGTACATGCATATTTAATCATTGTTATTTAAGTTAAATTTTATTTATAGGTGTTATTTCCCTTGTGCGTATTCCATTCGTCGTGTAACGATACGTGACAGCGACTGACGTTGATGAACACGCTGCAGCGTGCCAAAAGGGTCTAATCATAGCCACAATTACTACAACCTACTTACAGAACAATCCAAATGATAGCCATCTGACATACACACACTCCGATCGACACGATCACATCGTTTTTGACTCTATCTGGCACAAAAAATAATCTTAATCGAGGTTTCTAATGACTGTCACAAAAGTTCTCGTTTATGTTCCATTGGGAAAATTCAACAAGCAACCCCAAGCATGATGTGCTGCTTAAAAAGAAATATTTACTTAGAAAAACAACTTTATCACCATCCTGAATTATTTTTGGGTTAGATATTAATGACAGTTCGTCTCTTCTGAATAGTAAAGTTGTTTGTTAATTAATATTATTAAAATTAACTTCCTGTACCCTGCCACGCTTCGCTGTGGCACATGTGAGTGATTGATTGGTTAAAAAATGGAAAAAAAAAATTATAAATACAATCCTTGATGCGGATTATATATCATGCTAAAATTTCAACTCGATCGGTGCAGATCTTTTTGAGTTTTTGAAGCGTACAAAAACCAACATAACGTTTTTATATACATATAGATATTTATCGCAGTGTGAGCAATAATTCGCCATCTTTATTTTTTTCATATGCACGCTTTCATAGGCGCGACGCGCACGGACACTATGCTTACCATAGTCGTAGTCGATACAGGAAGTGGCGACAATGGATTGACGGAAGTCATCTGCCAGTTGACAAGTTAGAGTTCGTAAACGTTTTGTTAGACGTTGGAGCTCACTTGGAGTCTAAGCGCGCGTGCGGGAGGTTGTCTTGCCATATTGTTTCCAATTCACCGCGTATATTAATTGGTGGTCTGAATATAAGTTTGTTCAAAGTCTTATAACTATTATTTCAGTTACCATTTTTGTTTAATAATAACAATACTAGCCTAATACTGTTCCACTGCAGGGCAAACGCCTTTTGTCATACAGAGACGGCGCGAGCATTCATCACCACGCTTGCTCAAGGGGGATTGGTGATTTCAAACTTATATCTACTATATAAAAATAAGTCGGGTTTTCCTTCCTGACGATATAACTCCAGAACGCACGAACCGATTTCCACGGTTTTGCATTCGTTGGAAAGGTCTCGGGCTCCGTGAGGTTTATAGCAAAGAAAATTCAGGAAAATAACAATCAATTACATTATTAGAGCTAATAAAAATAAATTAAATTACATAAATCAGATGCAACCTTCATAGTCACTATGAAAAACTAAGACACAAAATTAGAGAAAAGTAAATGACAGATTGACAACTGACATAATGTCAGGCAAAAAGTAAATATTGAAAAGTATTGTGTTCACTGTGAAATAAAATTGTGAAAAAAAAGTAAAAAAAGTAAGTTATTTGTTTCCTAACATATAAATTGGAAACCATCAAATCAATAACGTGTATTGTGCAAATTTTTATTGAATTTCAACAGCAGGCATTTGTCTTTAAGGTGGTAAGTTGAACTGTGTTAATTATGTGGATCGTGCATAGTTAGGTAATAGAAATAATATTAATAAGTAATCTTCTTTCTAATCTAATCTAATATATAAAATTTTCGTGTCACAATGTTCGTTCCCATACTCCTCCAAAACGGCTTGACCGATTCTTATGAATTTTTTTATGCATATTCAGTAAGCCTGAGAATCGGCTACTATCTATTTTTCTAACCTCTAAGTGATAAGGGGTGTTCACCCCAAATTTTTATTTTTTATTTTTTTGATATTTTTATTTTTTTATCATGTGGCATCAAAAAATACATACTTACTTACAACTCTAAATTTGCACTTTTTTATCACCAAACCTTGCTTTTTAATAGTCATTTTCATAATTTTATCATTTTCTATCCCGCTCGATAACATCAATCAAATCACTTGGTAAGTTATCCCCTCCATGTGTCTACCGGTGTCACTTCTCACCCTGTAAACAGCACGGAGTAGGGATGTTACCTCTTTTTCGGATATTATTAGTGTTTATGCTTCAAGCGCAGTAGTTAAACATTTTTACTATCTCAGTGTAACTCTCATATCAAATTATATTCTCGAGTAACTTTATTATTTATTTATTAATCTATAATATAAAAATGAATCGCAAAATGTGTTGGTAAGCGCATAACTCAACAACGCCTGGACAAATTTGACCAATTCTTTTTTTTATTGTTCGTTGAAGTTCAAAGTTGGTTTTTACGACGAGAAAAATTCGAATAGTTGCCGGAAAACCCCTAAAACAGCCCTTTTCTTTTTCCCATACAAACGTTTTCTAACTAAAATGAGCTTTATTGCTATTACATAAAGTTCATATTGAATTACAAGCACTCACTGTTGTTTAAACAATGTAGGTATGTTCCTAACGTCAAAGAGTCAATTTGCACATTAAAAGATATACGGAGCAATCATAACCAATTTGGTGGTGCAAAGATTTTATTAGCAGGAGATTTTCGTCAAACATTGCAAACTGACGAACTCAATGCATGCCTAAAGTCCTCCAATTGTGGAAACATGTCAAAGTACTTTATTTTAGCAAGAATATGCATGTCAAATTGCAAAATAACCAATCTGGAAACATATTTTCTAAACAACTCATTGACATTGGTAGTGGCAAATTTCCTATAATACACACATCAAAAGTGTCTAGGGATCAACATATATTTTTGCAATAACTTTTCTCCTGATTGATATTAATTAAAATTTTCTTTAAGGATTCATCAAACAAAGTGTTTTCGTTTGTCACAGTAACGATAAACCAAGTCACCTTTGCATTAATAAAGAAATTTGCCATTTTCCTAATAAAGGGATTTTTGACATTTGATTGAACCACTAACATTAAAGTTCGAAAAAAAGACTGAAATAACAGTTTTCTTTAAAATTTTATTGGGTAACTTAAACAATTAATAATCCGTGTTTCTACCGCGAACACTAACAACACAAGAACATCGGTTTGGCATACTCAAAATGAGTTCATCCAAATCACGCTGTGGAATGGCCGCCCATGTTCGTTGCAACAACAATAAAAGGTCTTCTTGCGACTTGATACCCTCCATATTTGGCAGAGCTCTTCTCTGTAGCATATCCCATGCATGCTCAATCGGGTTCAAGTCTGGCGACTGAGCAGGCCAGGGCAGGATATTGATGTTAGCTGCGGCGAGAGTCTAATATAGCTCGTTCGCTCAACCAGCGAACGAGCTATATTAGCTGCAAAAAACATGAATGAGTTAAATTTAAAAATGCAAGAACAAATTACAGGCGAATCGAGGATATATAAATCAGTTGATTCGGCTACTAACCATGATGATGTAGTGAACTATCCACCAGAATTTTTAAACTCGCTGGATTTGCCAAGATTTGCCACCTCAATCTTCAATTAAAGGTTGGATCGGTAGTTATAATGTTGCGAAATATCAACCAACCGCGTCTTGGCAACAGCACACGGTTAGCGATAAAAAAATACTAAACAACGTGATAGAAGCAACTATACTGAAAGGAAAGTATAAAGGAGAAGACGTTCTCATACCGCACATCTCAATTATTCCGAATGATGTGCCGTTTGACTCTAAACGACTACAGTTTCCAGTTCGGCTTGCTTTTGCTATGACCATAAACAAGTCCCAGGGGCAATCATTAAGTGTTTGTGGTATTAATCAGGAAAATCCATGTTTCTCACATGGTCAATTGTATGTTGCCTGTTCCCGTGTTGGAAAACCATCAGATTAGTTTGTCTATATGCGGCAGATAATCAAACAAAAAACATCGTATATCACAAAGCACTACAATGAAAATAAAACTGATTTTGTTAATAATTATGATTCACATGATTAACAATGAAGGGATTACTTATTTTTAAATGCTTATTATATGTTTTATTTAATTATATTTCTTATTCACAACGCCCTATCACCAGGGTGACGGTTCTGTTCAGGAGATTTTTTTGCCCCGACTATAAAATATGTAGGAACAAAAAAATTTCACATTACCAAATTATTTTGACAGGAATTTATTGTTGCAATTTAATTAGGCAGTACGAAGTCTGCCGGGTCAGCTAGTTATTTATAAGTCCAGGTTTCCACACAATGTTTTCTTTCACCGATGTCAATGATGAGTAAGATAAATTTAGAAAGTACAGACACCAGCACATCAAGTTACTCCAATGTGTCAAATTTTCCCAATTGAATATGAACCTTATTCAGTTTGACATAAAGTTGAAAAACGATCAAAGCAATTTGACACATTGGGGTAACTTGATGTACTGGCGTCTGTACGTATGAATTGAAAAAATCACAATAGTACCTACTTGCCCGGATTTGAACTGCAACATCGTGCATGAGAGGTAGGCGCCTTAACCTCGGGGCCAACTAACTGTATTCTTGTTTAAAAAGGTTAATTTAAATTAATTCGTTAATAAAAGGTGAATACGTAATCAACTACAGCTAAACATACATTTTGAATAGTGATAATCTTATTTTCAACCAGTAAATCCGCAATGACTTAGTGCGAAGTTCAATGGTACGTGCAATGGTGACGCGACAGTGAGTGATTTTGATGAACAAGTTGGAGCGTACGAAGAAAACCCAATTATAGGCTATACATGCTCATGTAATAAACTACCCTGACTAGGAACATACCGACTAACCAATAAGGACACGGAGAAAAAAACATGTGTTGAGTTTTACAAGTAAAAACTAGCTCCAAATGAAAAGTAGGGTTGACATTTTTTTTAAACATATCGATTATGTCGATGTCAATTTATTTAATTAAAAAAAGGAACGTATCGATAATTTCAACAAGCCTTTACAGTTCTCAGCTTTGAAAACAGTAGGAAATTCGCATAATTTCTGTAAGTTTTTCTTTTGCACAGAACTCTGGGGAAACAACCCGAAGTTATACACAAAAGAAATACTTTCCATTGATAAAACAAAATATATCGTTTTGTTTTAAAAGTATATTTCGAAATATTTTATGTACAGTGTGGAATTTTAATCGTTGTTTTTCTGCGGCAAAACGATTTGCCCTTTTATTGAAGCGTAGAGTTAAACATAAAAAAGGGAATATTTTTTGCGGTACTGCTATAGATTTGAAGTCGCCTTCAGTTGTTCATAATATCTATGCCATTTTTGACTCTAATCAAAATTATGAATTGATATTGCAAACAAGACAAAGTTTAATTTCATTCCCGGACTATAAGTTTACGTCATTTACTATAAGTCCATGTGCTCTCACGATTTTTCTTCGCCGATTACATGATGCCATTGGTAGTTGCGCCCAGACTCGACAAATATAATATAAGATTTTAGGGAGCCAAATAACATAATAATTTACCAAACGATATTAACTCATCAAAATCGATAAATGTTTTTTTTTTAATTAAACTAAACAAATACTTAGAAGAAACAGATTTGTATAGACACTAAACTTTTTTTTTAAAGTGATATTGAATATTAATAATTTAAATTGTCATTCTTCTAGAATTGGCACCATTATTATTAAGATTTATCTTTTATTTCTCTTGTAAAATTCTTGTAGAGAAATAAAATTCTTGAAACCGAACTAAGCCAAATCAAAAATTATAAACATAATTAAATTCAAACACATTAGGGAAGAGGAGGGAGGGAGCAGAGGGCTACAGGAGGAGGATTTATTAGTATCGATCTTCTTGTTATCGTGTAGTGACTAACCTGGTGTAGAGAGAGCCTAGAGTATTGAATGCCGCCAATGGGCTTAGTATCGATATATCGAAAGAACAAAAAGTGACAATGTTTTCCCAGCAATCCTAATGTAAACCACAATGCGAGTTTCAATAGTACCTACCTACACGCAATGGTGACGTGACAGCGACTGACTTTGATGAACACGTTGCGGCGTGCCAAGGGGGCCTAATTACAGCCGGCGCTCCGCGTTACACCCCGCAATATTTTCAAGACCGATGCTACACCGCTCATTTATTTGTACTTCACTTTGATGTTTGTATTCGTAGGTATGTATTGCTTAATTGTGGTAGGGACTTGAATTTATACGGTGTTAGGTATGTTTACGCATATAAGCTGAAATGACTCTTTGAAGAGGGCTGGTCTATTTTTGTGTTTAAAGAAACAGTACTTGGCAAAATTGTCAGCATTTTGACGGCACAGTGGTTGAGCGATAAGTTGCTACGCTGCGTGTTTGTGGTTTGACTTCTGTTGTTACAGCTGTACATAGGCCAGGTACGTCAAGCTACCCCAATGTATATTTTTTTAGTATATAGTTTTTGCACTTTATGACAAACAGGAGGGTTCATTTTTAAATTTGACATTTTGTGGTAGAATGATGTGCTGGCGTCTATACATATGTGTACCTACATAATATGTAAGTTTAGATATGTTGTGTAAACGCGCCCACGTTACTGTAGAAATTCCTAGTGTAAAGCAACGTTTTTGTTAAAAAGAAAGACTTTTTTCATTTGACAGAAATGCAGAAGAATTCGAAACGAGCTCGTGAAACCTCTTTCTATCTGTATTTGTATTTCTTTATTTCTGTATTTTGCGTAGTATTTATTTTTTTCTCTTACATATTTTGAGCTTATCATTACATTCTTAATACTTTTGGCATTTCCTTATTTCCATTAGAAGGTTGGTCCACAAACTTATCCACCTTTATAATTTAAATGAAGTTTGCAAGAGAGTTAGTACGGTTGAATCTAGAGCAACCTCCGAATTTGTACCTAAATGAGACCATCTAAGATTACATGGACTGCACTAGAACGCAAACATTCAAGGAAATAATAGAGCAGCAGCAAAATGTACACAGCTCATCGCAAACTTGTAGTTTCAACATTTCAATGCATACATTTAAAATCAGTTTATACTTCCTCTGTATACATTAAAACTTCAAATTCAAATATATCCAAGTATTGTTATGGATAACGGCTATTGTAAAGGCGTAGCGTGTTTCTAAAATCGGTGAAAGAAAACATCGTGGGGTAACCAGCATGTGCCATGTGTGTGCATATGTGTGTGTGTGTGTGTGCATATGTGTCAGTGTCAGATAGTACATCCTGTGTTCTCATCTGACATTATGCTGAGCTTAGCCCTTTTGGCATTATAATCCCTGTATTTTATGATTTTAAGGTGTATTTCTGTTGCAATGCCAATAAACGGATTTTTCTTTTTTTTTTCTTTGTTTCTGTCTTTCTATGTGCTTTAACCATAAAAATTAACACATGTGACAACTACCATTCCTCACTGCGGAATTCCATTCCAATCCCGCAGCGTAGGACTTCGTGACCCAGCAGCGGGAAATATTATTGGATGATTTAATGCGGTGAAGCTTGTATATTCCTATTTTAGGCTTGACTGGCAGTGGTCAAGCGTCCGGATTCTTTTCAAGCACGTAAAATATAATGTATTCTTATGGCTTACAGAACGATGCTGAAGAAAGTTTAGATCAGCCGTTAAATTTACTGTTCACAAGGGTATAAGAGGCAAAAATAAGTAATTAAACAAAATAATATACTTATGATACTATCTTTCGTAAGAGACTAAAACGTCTCTCTAACATATTTTCTTCATTCTGCGATGTGTGATGGATCGTCAGGTCACTCTGACTTTAATTAGGATTTCTTTTAGTTTAGGATGAACACGAGTATGTGTTAGTAAAATAATAAATTATGCTTATTTGCTTAAAAAGGTGTCACTAAGAACAACAAAACAGCACTTAGCAACTTGCAAAGTTTGCGAAATCTTAACCCGAACGTAAATTTAGTCAAAAATTCATAGCTTTTCGTCAAATACAAACTGCTTTCCGCAACAAACTAGCAGACTTAAGTTTGCAAGGTGTTTTAAATGCAAAATATCTTCTACATGCGAGCAACAACGTCACAAGTTACATTTAACATTTTGACGGGTCATTTGGCGCCCGTCCGTGTACTCGTACCAACCGTTTCACAAAATATGACCAACCTTCAGAAAATATTTTCTACCAGCTTATCTTCAGTGAAAAGTTTTGAAACTCATTTTATAGGTACCCTACTCGAGATGACTTCGATTTCCGTTAGTGAAGTTGATAGGTTGTATAGCATAAGTCGATTAAGTTAGACAAATGCACTGTTTATAAATAAAAATTGAATATTATACAGTATTTTTGAGGGTTTCGATACAAAACGATCCTATACGTGTAATGCTGTTGTGGCTATTCTTATGTATACGAGACTATATCCTACTACCGAACGATAAACACCATTGCCATATTTTATGTAAAAAGGCGTAGATAGGTTAAAAGCGCTCAGCAAGCGACACGGTGAAATGTGGCAAACTAGCCACACCTCACTTGACTTAACCTGTGTTGCATCGCGCCGTCAACGGACGCGTGCGTGAGTTAGTATGCCGTTTTTAAGATCGATACTTGTTTAGGTAACCTATCTACACCTTTTTACTTATAATATCATTGTTTGCTACGGGCGCTAATTATCCTAAAAAATGCACACATACGAAAAACACGCTTAATAATTTTTCAACGGAGTATGTAAACAAAAAAAACATGGCTACTCTCGTCCACCCTTTTTTTTAAAAATCGGAACGTTCGGCATCCAATACTCGCTTACATAAATAGGTTCCTCATAAATTATATTTATTAAATTCGTAAACGTAATGGCGGTGGTTGTCACCCGTTGATGAATGGGCTCATCAGTTCTAAGGAATACCGTATCCCGAGTAGGTACTAAATTCGTATCAATCATTCTCACGCATCGCTTCCTATGCAAATACGAGTTTTACGCGGCAACACGAAGTATTTCACTCGTAATGTGCCTAAATGTGCTCCTGTGGGGCACAAATGTAAGTGCTGTGTTGTTCGGAACCTCCTGCACTAATATATGTTGCAAAATATATGTCGTCACGCGTCAATACTAAATTATGTATAGCCCTTTTTGTAAGGTAAGTGGTCTAAAAGTATACGTTGTCAATACGATGTTGACAGAACGAGTTTGTGATAATTATGTTGGCAGATTTTGTGTATTTCTAGGCAAATCTTTACGATTATCTCGTGCGTAAAAGTAACTTAACCGGCTCGTTTTTATAGATACTTACAAAAGATTTTTTATAGACTACATTTTTTCCACAGACATTATATATAATATTTGGAAACTTCGCATAATCTAAACGTTTACGAATTTTATTAGGTATTTTATAAGATATTCAGCACAAACTTATATTTTCAAAAACTAAACCAAACTTACACAAAAACATTAAACTCATCGAGAAAACAGATTAAACAAATGAACCCTGCTATGTTTCTACACATTTACCACAACAATTTCTTCCAGCCAGTCTGCAGCTACATTTACTGCCCATTTGCGATCCAAAGAGGTTTTTGTAAAGAGTTCAACCGTAACGGCCAGATAAGAAACTACAAGTTCTATATACAGCATCATTTTAGCTGGAATATCTTGTAAACTCAGCAAAATGCCTAAGAGGTAAGAAAATGGTTAAATAAAACGTACCTTTATGAGTTTTGTTTTTAGTAAAGAATATATGCGGTTTTGTAAACCACAATATAAACTTAAAGTGGCAAAAACTGTAACGGTAACTCTCGACTAGAGCTTACTTTCATGGGTATAACCAAGAAAGTACGCTACATGCATTAATATGACTTTTTCAATTCATATGAACTTTATAAGTTTATTATAGACATCATTAACAAGAAGAAAAATAAGATAGAAATAGGTCGGCTATGAAGGAATTAAATCGAATTGAATTGACAGCGAATAAGGAAAACATTGAGAGGAAACCTTGATTTATAGTTAATATAACTTTGAAACCGTCTATCTATCTGCCTTGTCTTGAGCAAGCGATGGTGATCAATGCTCATTTGCCTTATCTGTATGAGAAGACATTGCAGCGTGACATGAACATTGAACAGGCTGGTATTATTATTATATATTTATGAATACACGTACCTATGTACAGACGCCAGCACATCAAGTTACCCCAATGTGTCAAATTTTAACAATTGAATATGAACCTTATTCTGTTGACATAAAGTTGAAAAACGATCAAAGAAATTTGACACACATTGGGGTAACTTGATGTGCTGGCGTCTGTACATGCAAAGTAAATTTAATTTAAACAAACGATCACAAACACAATCCACCTCACCGCAACATGTTCTTTAATAAAGCCCTTTATTATAACTTATGCCGGTTAAGTAGATGTCCACATCTCAGCACCCGGGTCACGTCCTCCCCGTATCTTGCCGGGTATATATCCGATGCTAACTGAATATTTGGTACACAGCTTGAAATGTACCACGTTTTATTATATGGCCAAACGTGAGCCGCTTTATTTACTTATTATATTATGTTAGTCTTGTTTATGTGGAGTTATATGAGAACCTATTGCGATCTAGGTGGTTTCAACGAAGCTTATCAACTGAGCCGTGTAATTTTGACACTATGTCTACGTGCTCATATGAAGTAATGTTAGAGTTTTTTACTGTCTGTTTTGCGGTTGGGTTATTAAATTTGGGTTCGGATATTCAGAGTGGATATTTTGGGGTTTATATGAGAACAAAGTTTTAAAAAGGGTTGCGGTGAAATGTTTACTTTTTGCTTTGATCCTTACGGAATAAATATGTAAATACTCATTTATTATCCCTAAAGAGTTAGTTAGTTTTTTTTTGTTTGAATACTAGGTACCAGTCGAATTTATTTTTCTTATAAAAGGCTTTTTAAGATTGCATATTTCATCTTTCTGTACTTATTCTTTATTTCCTAATAGCTCTTTGCTCGCGACTTCGTTCACGTTAATTTCGTACTTTTTCCTATTATACTTTCACGTTCCCTCGACCCTTGAAAATTATTGGATTGTGTGATCTGACAAATAAATAATTTATTAATAATGTAATTGGGTTAGACAAAAGAGCTGAGTTTTGAATTTAGAACTTTTAAAAGCCAAAAGTATTAAAAAAAAATACCAAATTAGCATGTTAATTATTAATGATTTCTAAAAGTAAAAGATTTCTTTAGATCGGTTTCTATAAATATGTTTTTGCGTTGAATTATTACAAACAACTTTTTCTTTTAGTATAAGAAATAAAGATGATTCTACGACCCGTTACGGGAGAAACCGCGGGATTCAGCTAGAGCCATGATGTTATTGAATCTCTAGACCTCCAGGCTAGTTCAAAGAGAGCTTTGTACTGTTAACAAGCCGTCTACCCGATGGGATTTCATGCTTCTAGACTTTGCGGTTTAGGCTGTGTGTTGTCTGTTAGTGAATGAATGGAGAGGCCACTTTAAGCGTAGTGGCTGAGTGATAGGCTGCTACGCTACGTGTGGCGGGTTTGATTCAAGCACGCAACAAATATTTTTACACACGTACCTACACAGGTAGTTGTTCCTATTTGTGTATGTGAGTTTAAATGTTTGTTATTGCACTTACGATACAGGAGATATTTTTACTGTGGGACAACTTTAAATAAAAAAATGAGGCTCTATGTCGGACTATCGGACGTCATACTACTACTTAAATACCTATAAACGATAGCTGGGACTGAAGCAGATGGCTTTAGATACAACATGGGACAACATCCACAGTTCATCCTCAGCAAGCGTTGCTCTACCCTAAAGCGTCATTATCCTAATGGCTAAAACGTCGCAGTCGGCTCGGTGATCGAGAGGCCGTGAGTTCGATCCCCACCCATGGCACTTCTGACATGAACCCACTCCAGCAATGCACTCCAGACACAAGCATGTTAAGCTTAGTTGGAGGGGTTAACAAGACAACTATCACAGTATAAATATTAATACAGTAGGACGACGCCTTTTGATCTCTGGAAAAATGCCGACAACTTCTACATGCGTAAGACTTGAATAACACCTTCCGCACTACGAACATCGTTTTGTTCGCAGTACGGGAGCGGCTTTCCCGCGTCTCGCCCCTCACACCCCGCACGATTGCCCTGTCTAGACGGCCTCGTCGGACGACTGTATGTTTTTAGACTGTGCTACTATAATCCATTTGAAATAAAAAAAGAAATTTAAACAAACCGTTTTACAGTCCGATCAACCGATTTTAACTTCTATATCGTAATTATAAGGATGGCACTATGAGCAAAAACGCAAATACAATACCAATTGTTTCCTGCAGCTGCCATTTGTCATGCTACAAACGTAATAGAACTCAAAATCGGTTGAAGGGACTGTAAAAAAAAAGGTTTATTCCAATTTCTTTTCTTATTTCAAATCGACTATAGTAATGTGCAACTCATATTGCTGGTAAGCTTTTTTTATCTTTACTAATAATATAAATAAAGAGGAAATGTTTGATTATTTGTTTGTATTGAATAGGCTTCGAAACTACTGGACCAATTTGGAAAATTCTTTTAAGGGTGGGAAGCTACACTATCCTTGGGTGACATAGGCTACTTTTTATTCCTGTATTCCCACAGGAACGGGAACAACGCGGGTGAAACTGCGGGACGTCTGCTACAAAAATAAACCTTGGATCGACCTGTCTAACTTCAAAAATAAATACAGATATCAGAAACTTATAAATACAATATACAATTGTACATCAACACTATCTAAATATTTGCAGAGAATATCTTCAACGAAAAATATCTTTATGTAAAGTTAAAGTAAGCAGCCAGGTTTTCTCGAGATACGGTTAAAAACACAGTTCAAAAAAGTATTCATAGAGCAAAGTTAGTGAGCGTTAAACTATGTTATCAAGTTTAAAACCCCTGGGCGTTTACGCTTTAGATTAACCTTGGAGCTAACTGTGGAGTTTAAACTTTTAATTTGAGTTATAGTACCTACTGTGTGTTACTAAGATTATATTAAAGTAAGAACTTAGTTTAAGTTTCTCATGAGAATGTATTACAGCGATGGCCTACTTTCTGATTGGATGAGGTAACAAGGTTATTGACTGTCTATTAAAAGTTGGGAAATAATAAAATATTGTCATCTATGCCAGCTCTAACATATAAAATTCTCGTGTCAGTGTTTGTCATCTTCGGAGGAGTTTTCCTCCGAAACCGCTTGACCGATTCTTTTAAAATATTGTGTGTATAATCAGTAGGTCAGAGAATAGGTCGTATATATTTTTTTAAAAGACGAAACGTAGTTTATGGTAGTTTTTTTTTGTTCCGGCAAGTCTGTTTGTAGGAGTAAGCAATCTCCGTAACTTCTTATTAATTTAAAAAAAAAATCTAGTTATTAGAAAGCTACACTATTGCCGAGTTCCATGTAGTAAGTTAGGTTTGTTTTGCGAATTTTAAAATAGAAAATACTAATACAAAATATTTTGTTAGTATTATTGGTTAGTAGGTATTTTATACGAATGATTAAACTACTATTTTGGTCGGCAAAGTTATTATGGATTTTTGATCTCTTTTATCAGCCGGTCTTCTGTAGATTACTTTTATAACAAAACGATTCGTTTACCAGAAAAAAATTATCGGACATAGCAAAAAGCCATTAAATATCGTATTACAAATCGGACAGTCACAATAAAATAAAACCACAGCTTTACTACCCCAAAAAAAAAAAACAAACTAAACGTTCGGGAAATGTCATCAAAATTCACAACAATATCCGCGGAACGATATTTTTATTTCTAAAATTTTCGAAATACATACTATCTGCATACAAATGCGATAATAAAAATCTAGTCCTCGATACAGCTGTCATTTTCCCTTTGAACGAAGCAATTTTCACACAGGAAGGTTTTAAAAATAAAATATTTCATGTAAACTGATTTCTAAAAGGCCTAAAAACCTTACCTATACTTTTTCATTATAACTTCAAAGGGACCGATCCCAAATTCAATGTATATGAAAACGCCCATTTATGTTTGAAAATAGATTCTGATATATAATAAACGTATTTCGTATTTCAATTTGAAGGTGTTGGGTAATAAATCTTTTATAAACAAATATGAATATGATGGTGATTGATGGCATACCGTTTTTTGAATATGGATTGGGGAAAGAAAGAAAGAAAGAAAATACCTTTATTGACAACAGGTAGGTAAAATATGCGCACACTGTGAAACATGGATATAACACAGATGGATATATTAGCTTAGCTTGGAACTAAATGGCGTTGTGTGAAAAGTTGTGGAATACTTATTTATTTATTATATGAAACAAAAACAATGGCATGTCTCGCGGCTGCGCCAAAAGGCACCAGGCCGCACCTCTGTCAGATTGAGAGCAGCGCAATAAGCTTCTAGCTAAATATGTGTTACATAATTTTTACCCGATTGCCATTAAAATATTACAGTAGGTATGATGAATCGCTTGATACCTTTTCCAGCATCGAAATAAAGTTCATGAAGACTGTGAGTTGTTACCTGGGGTCTATTGCTATTCTTATCACTATTTCCTAGTACTATCTTATCTTAGGTTGTCTATAAGAGATCGCTTTTAGCGATAAGGACGCCCACTGTAACAGCCTATGTAGCCCTTTAAGATAGAATTTGTAGGTTTTTATGATCAGCAATAAAAAGTATTGTATTCTATTCTTTTTTATCTCCTAGTCATACATTTATTGTAAATACATGTGTGTTAATACAAGAATTAATTTTAAATAATTTAAAGGTTTGTGAATTATGTGGTAGTTATACTGCAAGTATAAGTTGGTCGATTGAATAAATAAACAAATAGTTGACTCGAAGCAAGTTCTTGTAAATCTCACACACCCCGGCTCTAAATTAACCTTTTAGAAAAAACAAAGGCTCTAGGTATCACCATCAACAACTCGCGATGATGTGTAGTGTATTCATAGCCAAGTCCGAGCACGTCCGTACATTCTTTATCCCTGTCGTTTCCTATGCATTATGGGGGCTAGTCCGTATCCTGCTTAAAAGTACAGATATGAACTATAGGCTCTATACCTCACTGTAACCGTGCCTTTACTCGCTAAAAAGCTTACAAGGCCAGGATTGACACAGTAAAACGTCACCAAACACATTCTAGGCTTAGCTTTGGCCCTATCTTAAACATCTTGTAGTAGTATAGCAGTGACAGCACAGCCTAGTTTAATACTATAGTCTGTTTTTTAAGAAATGAGTAGCAAAAATTTTGCTGCGTTTCTATTGCTCCGCGTAATCAAGTTGATTACGTGGACCAATAGAAACGCAGTCAAAATTTTCGGTACTCGTTTGTTAAAAAAAAACTGACTATAGTATTGTATTGTGTGTGTGTGAAAGCCTAATCATATTAGGTCTCGAGCTTTGATCAAAGGCTTTTTACCTCTGACTTTACGGATTCGTGTGCGTATTGTATAATTAATACTTCTTTCAAATCCGGTGAAGGAAAACATTTTGAGGAAACCGGAAAGCCTAACAGGTATTTCTTGATGACATGTGAAGCTAAATCGGAGGCACGTGAGTGGCAAAATGACTCTCACAACGGGTTAATAGACTCTAAAGGAAGAAGAAAAACACTTACACTAGTTCGAACTAGTTCAACGACAAAATTATATTATTTTATTATTAATTATTTTATCGTTATCTAAATATCTTTGAAATTCATCACATTCGACATCGGCAAACACAGCCGATGTCGAATGGGAATTGAGAAGTATTCACATTCGACATCGGCTGTGTTTGACATAACAAAACATAGAATAGAATCTTTGGAAAGAAAATTAATGAAATAATAAGCACTCAGCTTAAAATTAGAATGTGACATCGTCTTACTCAATTTTATGGCTATTTTTAGTTTGAGGTGATTTTAATAGCTTGTCGAGAATTATGTTCCATTAAGAAGGAGTCTAATATTAGGATAAACTGGATGCCTGGACTGAAGGTAGGGGATCAGGTTGTTAATAATAATAAATTAATTTATTTCAGGTAAGTACACCCATTGACAAAACGTTTTAAACTATAAGCAATAATAAAACCAATTAAAAAAAATGCCCTAGCTCAGTAATAGGCTACAATACAAAAATCCTATTGATTGATTGACAATTCTTACGAACTAACTGAATCATGTAAAATAAATGTTGCCAAGACGATCACATAAGGTTTGTCCTGTGAAAAAGATATCAGATCTCATGTAGAACCAAGCTTCTGAATCTACACGACCTAACCTACCGACCCTTACTTCACAAATTTTACATATCAGTAAAAATGTATGGCTTCGCTGTTTCGCTACCGTTGTGGAGGTGATTCGAATATTTAGTTTCTGAAGTAAGTAACGAAACAGCCAAGCTATACATTTATAGCGATTGAAAGCGTTGTGAATCCGCAAACTTAGAGATGCGTGCCTTGGGATCGAACTCGAGACCTATGCCTTGCCAGTCCGCCAGTCACACTCTGAAGCTATTAACACAGTAACTGGGTAACAAGAAACTTACGCACACGTGTGTCTTACATAATCATAGGTGTATAAATCACATCCCGTTGTGTACATTATAATGTACTGATTGGATTTAACATTTGATCCCGTGCCCCGAAGGAGCGTTATCTTAGAGGTGAGAATATTAATTTGCTATCACCATTCATGTATGCTTGCCTAGTAATTTTATTCAAGTAAACAGGTATATTATGGATGTGTATATTAAATTATCACCTACTCAGTGTTTA